>CM039627.1:7610542-9048042 GCA_022457165.1 Juglans mandshurica
GATCAATCATAATTTTCTTACCGTTTCATTTGAAAGTTAAGCGATATGTATCACTTACCTTCACTGCATCAATATTATCTTAAAAATCAAAATATATATCCCGGGCCACCAAATAGGTCATTAGAACATTTTGAACCAGAAAACGCATCAAGCTCATTAAAGCATAATTACTCGAACAGGGAAAATCTGCTAATCAAAGATCTAATACAGATAAAAGAATTGGAAGTATGATTTTCAATCAATGGAGATGAAAACTCGATTTATGGGGTATGAAAGCTAGGGTTTAGATGAAGGACCTCTTCTCGCCACCAGTGTAGTACTCCTGAGGGCCATCCGAGTCGTTGTCCGAGTCGCTGAGGGCCATCTGAGTCTTTGTCAGATCGGAGAGCGTGCGTATGCCACCGGCTATGCTGCTGGAGGGCTTGGAAGGTTTCTTGTCCCGTGACGCCATTGAGTGCTACGATTCTAAGAGAGACGTGAGAGGGGAGGGAAAAGCTTCGAATTTGCTCAAGAGCTTTGGTGTTGTATCTTTAGATAACTCAAGCTCTTCCGAGTTCCGACGCGAGTGAACCAATGAATTAGGTTGCCTTTATACGAGTTCAACGAATTTTTGGCCAAACATTTGTGCTTTGCTTTTGTTAACATTTTCTTCTTATTCTTTTATTCTTTTCGGAAAAAAAGAATAACTACTTATGCATGCCGAAGTAAAGAATCAAAGATGTCTTTTTTTTTCTTTAATGGCTAGAATAAATTTATTAATAAAGAGAAATATATTAAGAGGGAGTGATCCAACAATTACTTCAAAAATAGGTCATGTAAAAAGGTTAAAATTAGGCCTTTTAAATTTCAACATGATATCATTTAATACTTTTGAAAGAATGTGTATATATATCTATATATATATATATATTTGAAAAGTTGAAAGAATGTAGAGATATATATATATATATATATAATTTATGACCAGTTTTCTCTGAGCCAAAGTTATATATATATATATATATATATATATATATATATATATATTTGAAAATGATGTGGAATATATTCTTGATAATTGCCGGTTGTAACTAACACAGCACATATCAAAAAATGATTTTTCAGACCAATTTATTATTTCCCACCATCGACTAAATTTTAGTCGATTTAATTGAAGCAGTCTTGGATGAGAATTTTGATATAATGATCTATTGCCATGTTGGATACTCATGTAGCGAGTTGTACAAAGTTGAATTTATTGTTTTATACTAACATATTGATATACCAATTATGAATTACATTTCAATCATTCGAGTCGAAAGCTGCATAAAGGCATCGAGATTCACCTCCATGACTTTATGAAAGGTATAAAATTATAAATATGTTGAATTGATTTGATTCTTATATTAAATTAGGGGTGTGCTCCGACAGAATCGAAATGCCCACCTCTGACTGGGGTCGGAGGGATTTGACTTTGGAGTCGGAATTTGACTCTGATCGAAATTCGTAGCTCGAAGCGGAACTTGGAGCTCCAATCGGAATTGAAGTGGGATTGCCCTACTTAGATTAGGCCTATCCCCACGGCCCAATCTGATATTCAAATTGGCTCACCCATGTTTAAAAATATTAAAAAAATATATTAAAAAAATAATTAAAAAATCTAAAATATTGTTAAGAATAAGTTAAAAAGTTAAAAGTTAAATACAATGACTAAATCACGTACAATACAAAAATAGGTGATTCAATGTGTGCAAACGATAAATTTAAATTTAAAATTATAAATTTATAATAAATTTAAATTTACAGGACCAAAATATAAATAATGTCATATATTTGATTCAAATAGCCACAATCCCCGTATAAGTCCTGACAGTCTATGCATTTGAGTCGATACTCGATAGTGATTTCCTGCATGAAGTTTTATTGATCAGATTCACTATCTTATTTTTAGTCATTTAACTATAAACTTCTAAACCATCAGTCAAGTGATACATGACATAAAATAAAACACATTATAAACTCACCTCCTCCTCCTTTATTTAATCAATAATTCTATAGGCAACGGCCTGCGTCCCCGTGGCTATCAGCCGAATTATTTTAAAAAAAAAAGGACAGACAAACATAAACAAAATGAAAGCGGAGGGAAATGAAATGGGTTAGCTTTGTCTTCTCCCCAGCTTCTTATTCTCTTCGTCTTCTCTCAAGCGTCATCTTCTCCCGAGCTTGATCTTCTCCCAGGCTTTTTCTTTCTGGTCTGTGGCTTCTGTGTTGGTGCGAGAGCGAAACCAGAGAGTGGGGGAGTGAAGCATTCCGTCTGTGGTCGCCGTCGTGTGTGAAGGATTCCGGTTGTTGCGGTCGCCGTCGTCACACAATCCAGATCTCTGAGTCGCAGTCGTCGTCGTAGGTGAGAGAGAGGTTTGCAGTCGCCATGAGAGATCCACTGTGATTCGGTTCTTCAAGACCCAGTCCTCCGATTAATTTTGGTGACATTCTTATCCATTAAAATCTTATATTGATTTTATTATACATTCAACTTCCATCTCTATCAAACTACGTCAATGTGCCTAAACTTTGTCAATCATTTTGTTCTACCTTTTTAATGTCTGCTTTACTTTCTCAGTTTTTTTACTAGATAATATATTCTTTGTTTGAACTCAAATCAGTCATTTCCTAGTCCCAAACAATTTAAATTTTCATCCGAAAAATCATGGTGACACTACATTATTCCAGGGCAAACAAGCAAATTAGGCTGTTAATGTAAAGGTTAGGCTGTTAGGGATACTCAATAACCTTTCAAAATTACAAAGGGTCTACACTAAAGAAATCAAGATCAGGAAAAGAGATTAAACAGCTTTGCCCTTTTATTGATTGCTCCAACATTTTGTTTTTAATGTCTGTGTATGAACTCAGTAGAGTCATCTATTTGTTGTCATCATATAGAGGCTTCCATATTAACATTGAGAAGCTGCTTTTTCAATGAAGGCTTCCATTCATTATAGAATTATTGTTCATGTAAAGTTTCTTTGAATATTACTTTTCTTGACTTGTGAAATGTAAGAGATTTTTTATTTGAGATCAATATTTTTGTTTTTTGTTTTTTCCATTTTGATAAGGGTGTTGCCGCTCTCTCACAAGGGATGACCATAATGTAAAATAAATTAATTGTTAAAGAAGGTGTAGTTTTTTATTTTTTATTTTCTTAAGTTTCTCTAAATTTGGTTTTCCTGGCTTTTCATTTGGTTTTCTCTAAATTTGGCGATAATATAGATTGGTTTTCTCTTACAGAGCTCAGTCTTCGTCTTTTCGACATCGTCGAATATCTTCTTGAACTCTTTTTCCTTCCTTAACAGTTCATTGTTTCTTTCTCGAAGTTGGAGCTCAATCTCTTAATTACTATCTACCCGCTTGAAAAATTTAGAGTATAGTAATCCCTGATCATTTTATACATATATAAAAATTATTAGATGTACAACATATTAATCACTATAATTTAAAAATGTTAGATGTACAAATGATATAGTTACCTCTGTGTTGTACTTTGGACACCCTAAGAAAGGTCGTCCTGCATTTCTTGTAGTATTTGAGTATCTCAATGTGGCTTCGACCTTACAGAACCAGAGTTGTTGTCCCAAAGTACGTTTTGCAAACAATGAAGAAGACATCGATGATGATGACATTCTAAAATGATGTTTTATAATTTGTTACATGTTAAATCCAAAAAACAATATGGATTAAATAGCTTTCATGACTTCTGTAGAACTTGTTTCCAGCACTTCGAAAAATGGCTACAAGTAAACCAACAAAGTGAAAAGCTTACGAGCTAATCAAAGTGCACATGTTTTATAGGTCTATGAGTCATTCTAAAATCATGGAGCAAATAAATTGGGCTCTTGTTTCATAATTACCAGACTTAAGAAGATTTATATCACCTCACTAAGATGATTATGATTGTTGCAAATCATAAAATTATAGCGTTCCTAAACCCAAAATTTGAGATCAATAGAGTGAGTTGTCCATAATCCAAACTAGCCAAAACATATGAGAAACAAAATTTCTATAGCCAACATAAGAAATTTTAACATTATTTATGAAACATATGACATCATTGCAGGTCACATGCAAACTTAGCACAAGTAATAAAGCTATTGAGACAACTTGAAATAGTTAGGTTACATTGCATTAACTTGTTCTCAGTCAAATGTTGGAGCAAAGTGTCATTATAGCATCAATAGTAACAATTATTTGTGTTTCTCGCATGCACGTACTTGGAGAATACGAAGACGAAGGGGATTTCAAATCTGGGTGGAGAAGATGAAAGAGATTTCGTGGAGAAGACGAAGGGGCTTCGGAAGACGAAGACGATGGAATGGGGGTTTCGATGGATCGAAGACGAAGGGCTTCGAGAACTGTCTTTGATTCATTGGATTTTTGTTATTTTATTTTATTTTTGAAAATAATTTGGCTGACATCAGCCGCGAGGCCGCGGCAGGGATGCAGCCGGTTGCCTATAGAATTATTTTTATTTAATATATATGTTTTGAAATCATCTAAAAAAAAAATGGCCCAAATGCCAAAGTCAAGAACTTGACTATCATGGTGGTGAAACCCAATGCCCAATGCTATGAGCCATGTACGTAGTCCGAGCCATGGCCTGGGTGCTCTGTCGGTCTGTCCGAAACCCAAACCATCATGTTCAAGGCTCTAGGTCCTTCCATTCTATGCGGATTTGCGAGGTTTCTGTCGTCCTACTCCTACATGTGGCATTTTGTTGCGGTAGGGACAAAAAAATAAAACAGCTCCGCTACGTACAGTCGTGAATGGGAGTCGGCGTGCAATCATTTGACACAAGCATCACGTTAGTGTTAATGAGAAATTTAAAAAAAAAAAAAAGAAGAAGGTTGAAGAAGAATTTTCAAACTCACTGCAAATCTCTCTCGGTTCGTAATCTGCAGATCTCTCCCTGTTCGTAAACCCAATTTCAGTTCTCCCAAACCCACTTCGAAACTTTCTCCCAAGTTCCAGTTTACAACTACCTCGACCAATTTGCAAACCCATACACTTTCTTCCAATTCCAGTTTCATAACCAACAGACACATTCAAGATTTTCATTTGTGGATAGCAGCAGCAGTTGCTAACAAAACCAAGAAAACAACTCATGACGATCCAAAAACTCTAGTAAATCGTTGGAGAAACCAGAAGCCACAACTTGAAAACACAAAATTAAGAACTAGAAGAAAGAGGGAGAAGCATAACAGACTGCAATTGATTCGGTTGGAGTCTGATTCACCATCACTTCAAAGGGCTCGATCCCGAATCAACTTTAAGGTTTCACCTCCAAAGGTTAGAGAAATGGGAAAAGAAAATAACCATTACTTAATAAGGTATATAAGGGGGAAACTTGTTTGAAAGTTATTGATTTCTTTTGAGGCGTTTGGTTTGTGATACTGATGCACTTTCTTGTTGTCCATAGTTCCATTATTCTTTTTCCTCCTTCATGTGGTGTGAGTTTGTTCAGTCCAGTTTGATGTTCTTGTACAAGTTCACAAAAAGAGTTACCAAGATCTTAATAAGTCGTGGATTCTCTCTCTCTAAAAAAAAAAAGAAAAGAAAAAGGAAAGAAGTGAGATAGTGGTTAGAGTTCAAATTGATCGAGACGCAAAGGGAGAAAAAGGGGTTGAAGGAGAAGGGGGGAGGGGGCATATAGGAGAGAGGTGGGCCCACGATTGCACCATGGTTGTATAGGCGACTGTATTTAGCTTTTTTTAAAATTAAAATAGATCTTTGTGTTTGCAGTTTGTAAAGGAAAAGAAAATATTTATGTTTTCTGTTTTGTTATTAAAGTTAAGTTTTTATTTTTTGAATAATAATAAAAAAATATTAAATAATAAGAAATAATAATAAAAAGTAGATAAATAATAATAAAATCTTCTCAAAACACTCCACTGCCTAACATAATCTTTTTGTAACCTTGTTTGTAAATGAAATTATAACTTTAGTAAATTTGAATCTCATTCACACGTGGAGAAAAAGTTGTCAATGCCTGTGAGTGCCCCCATTGCATAATTGCAATCTTTGTTATTTATCATCTCTACATACTACACATCATATTTTTTTTTAAATTTTTAGTTTTTTTTAATTTATTAAATTATTCTATTTATCATCTATATATCACACATTTGATAAGAAAAAAAATTAAAAAAAAATATAATATATGATTTATGAAAATGATGAATAAAATTTTTCAATTAACAGGTTGCAATTTGAAAAGCCACGTGAAAATAGTAGGTACCCATAGATCCTACCAATGATTAAAACACAAGTTTGTCCAAAGACATTTAGGTCAGTTTATGATGAGTTAAAATAAAGACTGAAAGTTAAAATATAATATTATTATAATATATTTTTTAATATTATTTTATTTTAAAATTTAAAAAAATTATAATAATTAGATAACATAAAAGGAGAGTAATCGTAAAAATTGAAATGGTTCAGTATCATTCATTTATGCATCTTTCGTACACTCTCTGTTGTCGCATCGATAACTGCTAATTGTATTTATTTTGAGAAATGAAAAAGTTATCAATAAAATAATATAATTTTAATTTTGATTTTTAAATTGAGACGGAGTGGTTTGGATTTAAAGATGAGTTGAGATGAATTGAGATAGTTTGTGAATAGTAGAATAAAAGTTAAATTGTTTATTATATTTTGTGTGGGAATTTAGAAAAGTTGTTTTGAAATTTGAAAAACTTGAATTGTTTATTATATTTTGTGTGTGAATTTGAGAAAGTTGTAATGATGAGATAATATGAGTTGATGTGAGTTTTGAATTCAAACGAGATTTTAAATTTAATAAAAATTATTATTATATTTAAGATTATCTATTTATAATATTGTTAGCCTATTATTATTCATTTATTTTTATTTAATACATATTTTTTGAAATCATCTAAAAAAACATGGCCCAAATATCAAAATCAAGAACTTGACTGTCATGGTGGTGAAACCCAATGCCTAGTGCTATGAGCCATGTACGTAGTCTGAGCCATGTACGTAGTCCGAGCCATGGCCAGTCCGAGATCCCGCTATCCTACTCCTACATGTGGCATTTTGTTGCAGTAGGGACAAAAAAAGAGAAAGTCTTTATGCAGCCCCATATCAGAGGCCTGGGCGCGCATGCCCAACGTGGCAAAAATGCTCCGTTTTATTAAGTTGGGCTTACGACGTCGTCTTGCTTGAGATGGACGCCTTCCTCGTTTGAATGGTCTTCTCCATCGAATTGAGAAGTTGCTTCCTTCTTCCTTGAGACCTAAGCTCTGCCAGAAGAGTTCCTTCCTCCTTTGGCTGGTCTTCTCTTCATGAGAGATTGCTTCCTTCCTCCTCAAGACCGAAGCTTTGCGCGAAGAGTAGCCCTAACTTCACTCCGTCAGTATTGGAGATTCGCGTTGCCCAGAAGAGTAACCCTAACTTCACTCTGTCAGTGGTGGAGATTCACTTTGCCCAGAACTGTAATAAATTTTTTCTGTCTGAGCCCAGCACTAACGTTGTCGTGCGAGGTGGTGGAGGAGCTGATTCCGCCCAAAAGAGTAATTCTTGAGCCCAGCCCTAAATTCAATCCGTCTGAGCCCTAATTCCACTTTGTTCATGAGATAGGTTGATTTATGACATTTTTTTTATGGCAATGTTTCTCTGTTTTTGCAATGTGGTTTTCCAGCACCGCAATTCAAATAAGAATAGATCTTTGGTATGCTTTATGATTTTTGTTAGACATTAAGGCATTTGGTAATTCTGTGTTTGAGTTCGTATTGGAAATTAATCTAGTTGGTAGTTCTGGAAATTAAGGCATCGTTAATTACATCTTCATACACGTTTTTGTTGGAAATTCCGTGTTGAGTTCTTATTGGAAATGTCGTGTTGTCAAAGTTGTTGCAGTGCAGTCCAATTGTTTGAGAAAATGTGTGAAAGGGACTCAGTTTCATGAAATGTAATGATGTCTGGTTTTTTAAATTGTTTTAATTTCCTGCACTTTACATTTTAAGTTTGCACATACCATTAGATGTTCCTTGCTTTCTCACTTGTTTGTTGAAATGGTTTCTTAACAAGAGAAACTTTGTTAGTGTTGTGCACCATAGGCCTAGCAAGGAAAAGAAAATGCACATTCCAAATGAACTGTGTTTTGCTTTGCACAGTGGCTTCCTAAAAGGGAGGGGCATAATGAGAACTTTGGCCCTTACTATCAAATTCTTAACCAAACGACCATTGTTGTGCTGCCATATGCTTCTGATCAATAGAACATGAAGAGAGTTGCATTCTGCTAGTTAATTCTTGGCACACCGTCCACCTTAACCCTTACCTTAGTGCATGCATCTTATAGATCAAACACCCATCCAAATCACCCAATAGAGATGACCTAACAGACATGCATTTATGTGTTAGAGACTTCATTACTAATTTTTTTTTTTTTTTAGCAAATACAACAGTATGGACCTCAGTATTCTATATGGTTCCTTCTAAAGTTTACAAGCAAGTAATCATGGAAGTCTCAACTCATTCATGATATTATTTGTTTCAAGGGTGTTTACCACTATACTAATATTTTACTTGTTTCATGGGTGTTTGTGTTTAATAAAGTGCAATGTCTTCATCGCAATCTCAGTCATCATCTTCTTTGGGTGATCGTTATTTGAGAAATGCTCCAATATGTTTATGTGGGTCGATTGCATGTCTCAAAATCTCGAACACCTCAAGAAATCCAAGAAGACCTTTTTTCACTTGTCCAAAGTACAATAAGGAGGTCATCACTTAATCTCCTACCATGTTGTAGTGATCTTTCTTTTTTCTACATTGATTTTTACGAGTTATTTGCTGCAGGGAAAGTCATACTGCAACTACTTTATATGGGCAGATTTTGAAGAACGAAATGAAAGCACTGTTTTAAATCCCGTACCGTACCGGCCGGTACGGCCGAAATTTTTCGTTTCGGCCGTCCGGCCGATACAGGTACTATATCTGTACCGTACCGGCTAAAATACCGGCCGTATCGGCCGGTACCGGCCATACCGGACTAAATTTCGGTCTGTACCGGCCTATATTTCGGCCGGTACCGGCCGATATTTCGGCCTGTGTGTGTGTTTTTTTTTTCGGTTTTTTCAAACTACAAACTTATTTTTAACCCCTAATTCAGATTAGACTATTTATAATTTATATATATATATATTTATATATAATTTATTTATATATAGACTATTATTTTGGAATATAATTTTTATATATATTTATATTTATAATTTATTTATATATTGACTATCCCGAAACGTTATCCCGAAACGCTATCCCGAAACGGTACCGGTACCGAAATATTTCGTTCCAGTGCCTTGACCGGTACGATGTCCGGTACGGTATTCAAAACTTTGAATGAAAGTCCCTTTGCCAAGGAAAGAGAACTCCAACAAAGAGAGGAAGAAGTCGAAAAGAGAGAGGTTGAAGTCCAAAGGAGAGAATGAACTCCAACATGCACGCATGTTACTTTGCGTGTATTAGGCATTTACAATTCTAATCTCATGTTGTTTCTTACGATCAAGATCAATTGAAGATTAAGTTTGTGTTAGGAATTTTTTGTGTTCTAGTGTAGCAAGACTATAAACTTGTAAATCTTCTACATTAATATGCAGTCTTGTTGAAGTTGTAATATGCAGTTTATATGTCCAACTGTATCAGACTTATGTTGCAAACAATATAATATATTTTCCATCAAGTTTGTTGATTTAATAGTAAGTTGAGATTTAATCTATGTGGGAGCTGCTCTTCTTTACATACTAGTACATTAATAAAGTGTGAAACTTCCAGCACCTAATAAGCAGACTAACTTTAAGAACCAGGGTTGAGGCAAGCCCAGGTTGTTTTGAAAATAAATAAATGACATTCTTCATTAAAAGCAAAGAACATGGTGTCTGAAAATAAATTTCACAACAGGTACTTCAATGACCAAAAATACAAAGTGTGACCACAAATGTAGCCATGGCTAATGCCAAAAACAAACAAGGACCACAAATACAAAGTGTGACCATAAAGGCCGAGTACAAAAATTTCAACAACGACCAGTAACAACTACATTTCAAATGAACAATGCCATAAGCAACCAGCTTCACAAATGCCAACAACTCCACAATTGCCAACAACTCCACAAATGCCAACAGCTCCACAAGCATAAAGTTCTTGTCAACTTCGAATACACCGACTAAAACTAACCATGTTGAAGATCCACCTGTAACCGGGTTAATGAAAATAGACTTAGAAATCACTTAAAAATTGTCATACTTTAGTAAACAAATTTAAATACATGAACTGTTGCATACCTGGCTAATGACGCTTTGTTGTGTGCCAGGAAATACGACCTCATCTATTGTTGTTGCTTGAACGCCACTTGTGTTCAAGACTTCACCTGTTACTATTGCAACGCCACTTGTGTTCAAGACCTCATTTGTTGTTGCTGCAACGCCACTTGTGTTCAGGACCTCATCTGTTGTTGGAGCGCCACTCAAGACCTCATCCGAAAGTTGACTTGCCTACATTTCAACCATACATAATTAAATTATGTATTTTTTAGAAACAACTTTGCATAAGTATGATAAACAAATTAAAATACATTTTTTCTCTTTCTCTTTGCACCGGCCTCGGACTGTTTTCGTTTAGTTTGTGGCTTCCTCATACCCTTTTCTATTGTTGGTGCCATCCTCTTCGATGGAGGCCTCCCTTTACCTCTAACAATGCGAGGACTCAACACTTTTTTCGAACTTCCCATTTCAACATCATTGACCTTAGTACCAGCATTCACAATTACAGGTTGCGCCTTGGTTTTTGTGTAACTCAAATTCATAGCCAACAACTTCTGTGTCATATCCATTGAATCATGATCGCTTTCAGCTGCATTCGTAGCGACTTCGTAGCATAGCTTAATCAAATTAGTATACCTTCCAGCAGCTGGTTTATTACTCAAATCATCATAACTGCTTCGAATCAGAGCATACCTACGCTTAATGTCCTTCCGCCACCTGTCCATAATGTACTTTGAAGGCACTGATTGAACATCTTTTACTGAGAAAATAGCAAGAATGTGCCTGCATAAAATGCCTCTCATCTGAAATAGTCCACACATGCACTTCGCCTCACACTCCTCTTCATTAAAGTATGCCTGGTATGTAACTCTTTTAATGTACCATTCAACTTGCAACTGGTCATTAACTTGATATGTCGAAATTGCTCCTTCCGTCTTGATGAGAATACAATGAGAATAAATATTCTCCATTACTTCAGACTGTACTTCCTTAAATTTAAAATTAGTATACAATTATTGAAATTGCTTCTCCACGGGTAAATGGGTTATACATGGAATTGTACAGTTGAATGAGTGAAAGCCCGCTGCCATCTCATTCTCTCCTCTCTTCCTCAGTGCATTATCAAATTGATCAATAAACTCTTTTAATGTGGTCTCCGAATGCACAAAACCATCAAAAAATGCATTAATGCTCTCACTCCTTTAAGTTGTGCTCATTCCAGCTCAAAATGTATTTTTTAGATATACAAGAACCCAATGCATCCTCTCACTATATAGACTTTGAAGCCATGCATTCTCGCGCAAATTATACGTATCAAGAAACATCTCCCAAAACTTCTCAAACTTTTCAGAAGTTTGGCAATCATAAACACATTTGTCCAATGCGCTCTTCAATCCATCATTATATTTAGAATGGGAACCCAACTTCTCTGGTAGTTTTCGTATAATGTGCCATAAACAATACCTGTGTCGGGTCTTCGGGAAGACTATTGCTATGGCATTTTTCATGGCCCTATTCTGGTCAGTGATGATAGCATTTAGAGCTCTCTCATCCATACATTTCAATCAAGTCTCAAATAACCAAACAAATGTATCAGTATCTTCGCTTGAAATTAAACCTACTCCAAAAATTATTGATTGTCCATGATGGTTAACACCTACGAAAGGGGCGAATGGCATATCATATCTATTTGTTAGGTATGTTGTATCAAATGTCACAACATTTCCAAAATACCCATATGCTGGTCTACTACGTGCATCGGCCCAAAAAACATTCTTTAATCTTCCCTCGTCGTCTAAATCCATCAAGGAATAGAACCCATCATTCTTATACTGCATTCTCTCAAAATAGCCATGAAGTACATCAGCACCTCCTTTACCAAGCCTAAGGTGTCGGGCCTTATCAATATAATTTCGGGCATCCTTCTCAACAAATGGAAGATTATCGTATCCACCTGCCTCTACAACCAATGAGTTGAAACTTTTAGCCATACTTATTCTTGCCTTGTCGTTGATATCTAATTGTCTTTTTACGGAAGCATCGATAGCACGATTACATCTAAAGAACCTTGTCTTTCGTGGACTTAACCCATGGTTGTGTGCATTATCAACAATAGTTATACGCAACACCTCATCAAGCAAAATTGCATTAATTTTAGCCTTACAATCCGTCTTCGTTGTCAGGCGTGGTTTAGAAACATTCGAAGTACGGTTCATTGCCTTACCACCACGAGCACAACCAAGTGTTAAATACCTAACACTCCCATCGTCTTCCCTTTTACTTTTTTGGATCATTACGCCAAACCCAATCTGTTATCCATATTTCTTATAGAAGTCCAAAAGCTCATGCTCAGTTTTAAATGACATCCCCAGCCTCGGCTCTATAACACCATCATCGTCATTTCCATGGCTGCTCGATGGTACTTCCTCAACCATCGATGGTTCTTCCTCAACAATCGATGGTATTTCCTCAACCATTGAATTATCAACCTCCTGCATTAACCCATAACACATATCAGGGTATAAACCCAATTTCAATATATAAAGTGTATACCTGATGTTGTTTAATGAACTTGTCTCCCACATTTGAGCTATCCTGATAAGTATTGCTTTCAGAAGAAAACAACGATTGTCTAGTAGACGAGGAGGGTTCTGTCATGTCCTTAGAATTACTTGAACATCCCGGATAGGGAATTGGAGGAGCATAAGGATAGGCAATTGGTCGTCTAAACGGTACTCCCGTTGACTGCTGCAATTTACAATAAAAAAACATAAATGTCCTTTACAAAGTGGATTTAAATATAGAAACTTCCGAATCATAAAGTTTATCACCTCGTTTCTCCATGAATAAGGGTCAACATTTGGACGAGGAGCAAACGGTAGGAAAAATGTAGGTGACATCATCCCATGATAACCATGCATATAGCTATATGCTGACCAATCTAGATAAAATGGTCTTGGTATTTCCTGAAACAATATCGACTAATGATTCACCATATTATAAATGACACCGATAACATGGCTTTTGGATGGGAAAAGAATACCTGTGTCATTGCAGTAGTGCTGGCAGGCCTTGTAGCACTGTTGGTAGGCCTTGTGCTTTCTTCCTCTTTCTCTATCGAATTGTCTACCAAAATGGAACTACCTGTATGTAAACATTAAGCCAATTCAAGATAAAAAATTAGTAGTAAAGAGGATCATAGCCTATTCCTGAACATATAGTGCTGAACATGTTTAATAATCTGGTAATAACAATGGATAGGAACACCCATTAACACAAAAAGCAATCCACCAATCACAACTAAAACATATTCTTCATCTACACAGCCCCAAGAAAACACAAACAAACTATGTCATATCATGCTGCTCCTCTCTAATTCACTTTACAAAATAAATCAACAATATCAAACACTGATACAGAAGGGAAAAGAAAAATTTACATTAGTGGGAAATTGCCCTTCATTTTTGCTAACTTTTTTTTTTTTTTTTTTTTTTTTGCTTAGACAAATGATGATCTTCAAATCTAAATTCAGATGAATCTAGCTAGTTCCTTCAGAAGACAATGCCATACTTATCATCAGGCAAAAAAGATAAATTGATGAACTTAATAATAAGCAAGTAAAGCTAGTTCAAACATATGGAATATTAAAGTCGAAATTGAAACCAGGTAATAACAATGAGAGCAGAGCAACTAGAGGCAAACTTATTAGCACAACGCCGGTGGTGGACGAATTGAGCAAGACGACAGTGGTGGGGGAGATTAGCACAAAGCCAGGGGCGGAGGAGAAAAAAAAATCTGGGTCGCGCGAGGCTGCTAGCGCAAACAGATTTGCTCGGTAGCCTCGATCGTAGTTACCAGCTGATGTTGGTGGAGAAGTTGAGCACGACGACGGTGGTGGAGGAGACAAAAAAAATTGGGTTGCACAGGGCTCCGAGCGGCAAACCAATTTTCTCGGAACCCTCGATCATCGTTACAGGCTGATGGTGGTGGAGGACGTTATCGGCTAATGGTGGTGGAGGAGATGAACAAAACTCCGGTGGTGGAGGTCAGTGAAAACAACGCCGATGGTGGAGGAAAAACCTGGGTCGCGCGGGATGAATAGCGGTAAAATGAATTCTAATTTTGAATTCATCCTATCGTCTTCGTCAAAGACTGAAAGCAGGAGGAGGTCAATTTCATCTTTTGACCAAGCTGATATGGACAAACGACAAATAGTGGCGTACGCAAGGACTGCTTAAGCAGACTGTACCTAGCAGTTCTCACAAAAAAATAGTTCTTTGTGTTTGCAGTTTGTAAAGGAAAAGAAAATATTTTAGTGTTGATTTGTTTTCGCAGATGATATGAAATGAGTTGAAATAAAAATTAAAAGTTAAATAAAATATTATTAAAATATATATATTTTAATATTATTTTTATTTTAAGATTTGAAAAAATTGAATTTTTTATTTTCTTTTATGTGAGAATTTGAAAAAATTATAATGATTAGATGAGATGAAATTAGAGGTGATGAAATTTTTTATGAAAATGAACAAGTCCTTTTCTGTTTATTTATTAAGAAACAACTAGGCTAGATAAGTATAGCGCATTTTTTTTTTTAAAAAAAATCATCATTTAAATTTAACTTTTTCATGTCTTTCTAATATTTATTCAAATTTTTTAACTCTGACGAGTTTTGCATGATGGTAATTATGGTATTGAGTTTGTCACTAATAAAGAGGCTAGGGGGTTCTCCATCTCACGATGCGTCTGGCGCACTGAGCCCCTTTCTCCTCCCAACTAAATCCAGCAAAGCATACCTCATACCTCCATCCGCTCGAACGCTCTTTGGTACTTCTGCGCTGCATCCAACATAATGTATGTAGAGTTCCATCGAGTTGGAACGTCCAGTTGCAACATACTGAAAGATGAGATCTCAAGTTATTCGGCTATTGCCTTAAACTGGCGGAGCTGTTGGGGGAAGCCCTCACATATCTAACAGGGTTCCGGACTGTAGTAATAGAATCATCAATCCCTCAGAAACTATGAGGTTGATGATATGAGTACAACATCGAATAAGGATAAACTAGTGCTCACGAATGATATCCTCATTTATTGTCGTATTCCGCTTGAACTAATTAATGACAGTGTCATTCGCACTGACATTGTCAACCGTAATACAAATCACTTTTCTGATCACTTAATACTTTATATTGTCATCCATCTCCTTGCCAATTGATGAAGCCTTGTGATCAACAATTTATTTGAAGCCAATAATCCACTTCTGCAACGTCCACTCACTGTCAATAAAGTGGACTGTGATACACATGTAGCCCACATTCTGTATGAAGGTCCACATATTAGTCGTAAATGACACTCTTTGTCTAGTGGCAACAAACATTTCCTTCATCATTGTCTTCTCCTTAGCATGCCTCTTCAAACAATCGCACATCACCATATATCGTGAAGGCATGAGAAATCATAGCTCTTAAGTGTGCACAAATTTGCAGAAGCTTGCTTTGTCAACCGTGGTAAAGGGCATCTCATCAATGATGATCATCTCCTCAAGAACATCCCTCGACATCTTCTCAATGTATTGAGGGATTGACATCTTCTTAATTTGCGTGCCATCAGTGGCCATAAAAGTCTTGTAACTCAGCATCGTATGATCAGTTGCCACCAACCCTTTGTGTATCTCATACCGCTGGCAGCCCGTAAGATGTGCTATTAATACTAATGTGCCTTATTTTTTTGAATAACAACCACATAGTCGCCCACAGTAGTGGCATCAAACATGCGAGTTTTCACGATCACCGAAAATCTTGGTGAAATATTTCCATGTCCACGACTTTTTTTTTGCTAGGTCGTGCTGGTTGATCGGCCTCAACATTTATCAACTCCTCCTCCTCATTAAGCATATCAACGTCTTTTAGATATATTATGACTCGACTACTTGCACATGAGGTAACTGCTCTAGATGGGGTCTACGGTCCAAAGTACCTGTCTGTGATGCCAACGGCCGTGCGTCATTCTCTTGTGAAGAATCACGATGAGATGGTGTAGCATTCATAGTTTGCTTTGCGAAGCACTGGTATAAAATTATCTGAAATAATTAACAACCGTCATTTAACATGTTATGAAAATTATCTACACATTGGAAACACATTGAAAAGGAAAAACATATGTGTCTAGTCATGTTTGTGGTCTTAAAAATACAGAACACACAAAAACTTAACGTCCGCTCGAACCACACTCTAGTGAAGGCTCGAGCGAACAATCTGTGTGAAGTTCGCTCGATCTACACTCAAGCGAATAATCTTTGTGAAGTTTGCTCGGGCTAAACTCGAGTGAACAACCTTTGTGAAGTACTCTTGAGCTACACTCGAGGGAACAATCTGTATGAATTTCGTTCGAGCCACACTCGAGTGAACAATCTGTGTGAAATTCGCTCAAGCCACACTTAAGCTGGCATCGAGTGAACGTTGTCTGGAATAGGGATGCTACCTGCATGGTGCAAGGCAGGGTGGACCCAGCCCCGTACCGCGACCCACACCATGCAGGGGGAGGGTTTTCAACCCAACCCTGGTACCGAAGGGTGGGGTTGAAACTGCACCCTGTCCCTCGCTCAGCCCAATGACCCATTAGGTCTATAAATTATTTTTGGATTTAAATTTTTTTTAGACCCAAATTATAATATAGTTTAATAAATTAAAATTTATATATTCAAAAAGAATATAAACTCATTAGAGTTGTATTTTGAATTCCCTTGGCCTCTTAGGCTAACCTTTAAATAGGAGGTTAAAGCAATCCATTAACTTGAATTCAATTTCAAATTTTTAACAAATTATATATATATATAAATACAATATATTTATATAAATATTAAAAATATAATTTTTTATATTAAATAGGGGAGGGGTGCGGAGCGGGGGGCAGGGCCCCGTTGGGGTCAGCCTGCCCCACAACCCCGCATGGTTGTTGCGGGGTAGCCCGCCCACCCATGCGGGGGCGGGGCAGATGGGGTTGGGGTAGCGGGGGGCAGGCCCCGACTGCCCACCCCTAGTCTGGAACCAAAAATCTTGATTTTTTCAAAACCTAAATCCTCAAATCTTAAATTTAACAACCTAAAAATCGAAATCAATGAAATGCAAACAATAAATCATACACATTTCACAAATTTGAAACCATAATGTGACAATTTAAGGATTTTGGAACCCTAAAATTAAAAAAAAAAAAAAACGGAGTTATTGAATGAACTTACAAATAACTTTTGGTTTAATGAACTCTGAAAGGTGGCTCGCGACGACAAGGAGGTGAAGCACAATGTGTACAAGAGAGGTGCAAGGCGTTGTGGGGAGGAGAGGTGCAAGGTGTGAAACGAAAATTGCAAAAGTGATGGGAGAAGTAGGGGGTCCTCCGTCTTAGACCCCATTCTGAATGAAACGACGTCGTTTTGATTATGTGGGCGCGGGACTCCGACTCTGACTCCAATTAGGGGAGTCAAAGTTACTCCGACTCCGATGTTCGAAAACTTTGATTCTACTAGAGTCGAAGTGATGTCGGAGCTCAGATGGAGTCGGAATGCTCAAAATTTTTGCCCACCACTATGTTAAATGAAAGTTAGGGATATAAGAAAGAAATGTTATCCCCATTATAAATCTTGTTACCCTAAGCCATTGTCACATTCGAAAATGTGATTAAAAATAGAATGTGATTAAAAATAGAATATTTAAGATGAAAAATAGTATTGTGTAATGTTGAGTATTATCTAACATCTTCGTAAGAAAGGCACAAATACCAAAACCATTGACATCAAAGGGAGTTTGCCGTTCTCATTTATGGGTAATGTTATGTAAGGCGTTCTCTCTCATTATTATTTTTTTGGCTTTATTTACAGTAAGAAAACAAGTCAGCGTTACTCTATGTTCAATCTTTTTTTTTTTTTTTTTTGATAGGTATGTTCAATCATATGTAATCGTATGCACCTACAAAAAAAAAAAAAAAAAAACAATAAAATACAAAAATTCTCCAAACAAAAATATCAAAGCTATCCATGTAACCTGTCTCAATCACCCAAACATCAATCCACCACTTTCATCGACATAAAATCCAGCTGAGGGTTCTTTTTGAGAGGATTAGAGTTTTGAATCTTTTGGTCTGAAATAATGCTCAGTAAAGCCTTCCGCCGAGTCATGGCACTCTCTATGTATTCTTGCAAAGGTGGAAGAGACCCTTCTTTTTCTCCATCTTTACATGCTTGTCCTCGAATAATCTATCAGAAATCATGATGGGATTGCCAACAATGCCATGGGGATTAGATAAAAGAACGAAAAAAAAGAAAGAGGTCTAATTTCTTTAGGAAAATAAAGAGCTCGATTGTTACCTTTGATGCCCACGACCTCTCGGCTTGTTGACATACATCTCTAATATCCCTTCCAGACATTCTGAAATGGCAGGGGCCAGATGAAAAAGTCACAAGAAAATTAACAATATCGATGGTTTTGCCAAGTTGAGGAACAAAGGGCACAGACTGGTCAATTTGAATTCAAGGAGCGATTCTTACTATATAAAAGAAACAAGGAAAAATTATACTAAACTTTCCTAAAGTATCATCCTTTTGCAATTCGATGTGACATGCAAGAATATGTATTTTAAGGATTTTAAATTATCAAAATAGTGTTCTGGAGGGAAGAAGGCTTGGAACAAGGGAGTGCACTTTCAGGATGACATTTTAAGTGCACTTTCAGGATGACATTTTAAGTGCACCAGATCCACAGCACGTAAACTATTTTCCATCCATTTTAATGCTAGAATAATAAAAAGAAAATATATGGTATAATTCTCCCCTTGGCAGATTAATCAGGTGAAACTTTAAAAAAGAAAAAACAAATAGTAGCAAGCAGATAATTG
Organism: Juglans mandshurica; assembly: GCA_022457165.1. Classification (NCBI taxonomy): domain Eukaryota; kingdom Viridiplantae; phylum Streptophyta; class Magnoliopsida; order Fagales; family Juglandaceae; genus Juglans; species Juglans mandshurica. The sequence goes on from CM039627.1 coordinate 7,629,742, forward strand.
GCAAGTTGAATTTAAGGCTTTATTATTAAGCCTGATTGAACTAAACTAGAAAATTCCAAAAGTATAATGGATCACATGGTAACAAGTCAAACTTACTCTTCTGTCACTGCAGCAAATTCTTCTAATTCACTTTTTGTTAGGTGCTTTGCATACTGAGCAGCTATTTCCTGACGATTTTGCCGATCAGGTAAGCCAAATGTAATCATTGAATCAAAGCGACTGAAATAACATAGATAAAACAAAAGTTAAAACATATTCTAGCCAGATCTCAGTACACTTGTCAACTACAGGGGAAAGTGTGCACCAACTAACCTAATTAAAGCAGGATCGAGGTCTTGCTTTCGATTTGTTGCCGCAATAACAACCACTTTCTTATCCTGTTCAAACCCATCAATCTGCAAGGAAAGACTTATATGATATATCCAAGGCATGGCAATAGCTGTGTAATATCCAAGAAGTTTAGCCACACATAATATGTAAACATAAAGTAAAACGCGACATGGATATCCAGCCGAGCAAACCCTTTCTTTATAGTCTTCTAGAAATGACTTTTAATGTTAGAAAGACATGCCAAATGGTCCGTAAGTATCTGTGTAAACCATAAAGCAATGGAAAAACCAGATTCACCTGTCGCAACAACACCGATAGGATTCTGCGTGTAGCTTCATGCATTTCATTATCACGAGCTACAGCAAAAGAATCTATCTGCAATAGAAATGCTAGGTTACTAAGAAATTAAACACTACATAAACAACCAGACAATAAAACAATAGGTGCACCCAATAAAAATGAACAAGCAAGATGATGCACAAAGAATACTATAATCTATTGCACAAATATATAGAATACTATTGTTAAGCAACAAAAACTTCAGTTACCTCATCAAGAAAAATGATAGCACTGTTAGGGAGCTCATTAGCAAGTGAAAACACTTTTCCTAACAAGCGTTCGCTTTCACCATAGTACTTTGACATGACAACCTCCAGTGGCACATATAGCAAAGGGACACCCTGCAAAAGAATGCTACATGCTCATTCTCAGTTCGTCAAAAATTGAAGTATGAAGAGATGGAAAACAAAGTGATTCAGCTTTTGCCGTGACCAATCAAAATCTTAAACTATTCTGGGAACTCTTTTAAAGCTTGTGATTTGATTTCATGTGCATCCATATCCAGACAATTTGTCAATATGCTCTAGCTTAAAGCAGCAGGCATTTGACCCACATGCCCGTGCAAGCCACATTTGCAAGTGTTCAAAATTATCTACCACCTAGGCAAATGATTAATGGCACTCATATAGTCATCCCCCCTCCTCCGCCCAAAAAAAAGCTTACCGCTTGATTAGCAATAACACGAGCGCAAGATGTCTTCCCTGTACCTGAAATTGAACATGCATTACCAGTAAGCTTACTGACATCTAATCTGAATGTTGCGATGAGAAAAAAAGTCATGTCAATACAGTTCTTATTTTCAAATTTAAAAGGTAAGCAAAATAGTCCAAAAAATGCGGTGTAGAGTTTTATAAAGTTAAAAAAGTGGGAGAGTCCCTAAGTCCCCCCATCAAAAAGCAGTATCATTTCAAATTCGATGTATTTGAAAAAGATATGCTGACATATGCATCAAAATCTTATGTAGCAACTGGTGTTTTAATAAATTGTCCCCAGGAAAATAAAGGGAGAAGAAAAAAATAGGCTTGACAAGTTGAGAAGCTTGCTTTTGTCCAATTTAACCAGAAATTTTTCATATCCACAGGTTCAATTAAAAATCTTATTCCTTTATTTCTCTTTCCCATGAAATTAATTTGGATGTCTTTGTGCCTAGCTCATTTTAGTTTCTATGAATCTACAAAAGACTTGCCACAACATTTTATAAAACTGATCAGGAGGGGAAAAGAATTCTGCATATATACAAGTAGATCATTTCAAACTCACCAGCCTTTTATGGATAAAAGGGCATACCTGGGGGACCTTCAAAGAGCACAGCTCTAGGCCTGTTTGACTCGAACTTGCGCCGGGTCCCGCGAGCGATATCATCATATACTTCAGGACTATGCAGAGCCAACAGTATTGTATCCTCTATCTCTCTAGACAAGCAACAATCAAAGATAGGGATACATCATCTCTTGCATACAGAGAAACATGGATGCATCTAAACAGCAAACAAATGTATCAAACAAAAATAAGAGATGCACTGTGTAAGAGACGTACTGTGTAAACATGTTAACAGGATAGAATACACAGCAAAGAATACATGCGCAAATAAATTCAATCAACATATTGACCACACATGCACTCTTTGGTCGAGATCATGAGAACATGGATAAATGAATTATCAAACTAAAACAGACTCTTAATTGATTTAGTTTTACTGGTTGATAGTACAGGCTACACCCAGTCCTTTTAATGCATGTAGAGATGTAGTCAACCTGCCCCAGATGGAATACCAAGATATGCCACTCCAAAACATTGCTATCTATATAATTCATTATGTGAATCAGCAGCCATAATCTGCCTCAAATTGTTAGAAGAAAAATAATTCTTAAAGAAGCAAATAACTGAATATTTTTGTTACTGGTTGCATATTCTTAAACATGGGCCATGAGATCCTACATCATTATGATTATAATGCTTCAAGTTTTCATTGCCTGTTTCAAACAAAATAGGGTACAAAATTTGAATAAAAATGTAACAACAATGAATGCAACACACCCAAGTCCTCGCATACCTTTTTTGCTGATCGTATCCAGCAATTGTGTCCCATGATATCTCACTGTTTGAGGAGTAACCACGGGCTTCATTGAGTCCATATATTCTAATTCCCATGGACTCAAGACTAGCAACTGATTTTTCTGCAGACGGCACCATTGCATTACCTTCCCTGGGTTTTCTTTCTAAGGTCTTATTTTGTTTCAACTTTCCACCAGCTAATTCTAAAACAGATACCAAAGCATCAAGCTCTTTGGGGCTCAAGCTCCCCTTCTTCATGAATTCAATTTCCTGCAAGTTATGCTAACCACTAAGAATTTCTCATAATTGACATTTTTTTTATTTGCGATATATAAGAAATGATAGAAATGTCGTAGAATAATGGTTTCATCAGCTAGAAAGATGACTACTAACAGCTTTTTCTGAGCTAATGAGCGAATGAAATATGAGGATGCATAGATCTCCATCATGTGAATTTATATCTTTCGAATCCCCCACATTCCCTTTAATTTCCATCTCTTTCTCTGGATGAGTAAGTGTTAGTTGCCAAGCAACTGCACTGCAATAAATCACAGTCACCAGAGAACATTATTTAATACACTTCAACTAATGCCCATGACTTAAACACAGATACAATCATTTAATTGACTGCGACATAAGGCCAAAGCTCACAATTAATAAGGGCAAAAGGAAAACTGAAGGACACTTAATGCTAACTCAACCTGTCCCAAACACGCAATGACATATCTGAACCACCACCATGGTCTTCAACTCTCACTCCAAGATGTGAAACAAGGTTTGCAATCATTTGTGAAACTTCACAAGCAGGAGGGACTTGGAATTTGATGGTGACCTATAATGCAACATATACTTATGTTAAATATATCTTGAAATACTTCCATATTATGGATTTTACACAAAAGGACAAAACTCTCTCATAGATGATTTCTGTCATTTAAACTTAAGTTAAAATTGAAAAAAAATCTATATCAAACTCATAAAATCTGCCAACAGCTTTTGCTGCTATTTTACTTGAAAAGAAACCATGTCAAGACTTACTTTGCAATTAAAGAGAATGTATTTCAACCTCATAAATTTTACCAAAGACTTCCCTTCCAAAAATTAACTAGATACACAGTTGAAGGGATAAGAGATGATCTCAAAGAAAGTGGTCAGAAGCAATTTTCTTTTATAAGTAATCTTAGAAAAACAATTTAAGATGGCTTTGCCATGATATGACTCCAAGATAGTGGGAGTAGAAGAATTGATTTTTTAACTAAGTTTTTCCTTCGACATTAGTAATATTTTATGTTCCCCAAGATTAAAGAAATATAAACGCTTACAGCTAAATGAGTTTACAAGTAGTATTAAACAGACAGCATTAGATAACCCACACTTAAAGCCCTAATATTCTAAAGGAGTAAATGCAACAACCTGTTGGCCCTTAACGGCAACAGTAAAGCGGGGATAATAACCATGTTGCATTCCTTTACTTCTAAGCAACTCTTCAATCCGCTGTCTTTCTCTCTTGGCAATTTCCTCCAAGTCCACATGCCCTGGAGAAGATTGTGATGGCAAAGGAGGTTTGGCAGGAACCTGGAGAAAGCTAAGTTTACAGTAAATCAATTTAAAGAATGTAGCTTCAACATAGAAAGTAGTCGCGGAGTGCACAAGTGTCAAGAAACCCACGCAAAAACACACACACACACACACAAACGGGGAATTCGTGCAGCACTAGTTGTTTTTTTTTTTTTAAATGAAAATGATAGATCGAGGGAACATTTTTGCTGTTGATGTCTTATTACCAACAAAGCAAACACATGAAAAGAAATTAATTTACACAAACCTCATCACCATCTGAGTAAGCCATGTCTAGCACTCCAACTCCAAACAAACCAGCCAAAATGGCTGGAAATATAGAATACGGTCTCCATGCATCAGGTGCCGATCTGTGTGGTAGAACTTCAGATGCATTAGAATGACTCTGGTGCTCAGCAGACCCTACATATTTCGCTACTAATTATAAAATTACCAATTATATAACAATAATCAGCATCTTATTCAATAAAAGAAGAGAGAATTAAGACAATGTGAAAAAAATCTGAACATTATTTAAACTGAACCTATAACACTTTCATGTGTATAAAAATATGGAAAACCACCATATCTAGTAGAAACTCAGTGTGATCTACAAGTGTGAGTGTGACAGAGTCAAGTGGCACAACCGGTTTCTTGCATAACCAATTCGAAACGAAAAAAAAAGATGCAATTTTTTAAATACAATTTCAAACACAAAATGGGCGTTAAAATCACACGGATAACGAAAATTATAAACATAAGAAGAAAAAAAAAATCAACAAAAATGATCGAGGTGAAGAGGGAGGGAAGCGTACGGTGGTAAAAGCGGCGAGGAAGGACAGGCGAACAAGGACGTGGATGGGTCACGTTTTTCGGTGAGGCGACAGCACGCCATGCCCGAGCCATTCTCACAAGACGACCCAAAACCGCCATGGATGCTAATGAGTTCTGGTAATATCTCTCTCTCCGTTCCCCTGTTTATGAGTGCGGGATCGTGGCGCGGGAGGCACCGCTGGGTGGGTCAGGGTCAGGGTCAGGGTCAGTCGGTGAACACGAGGTCTAAGCCGTGTTCACACTTTAAGTGGTGTGTACACACCCTCTAATTCTATGCCTTTTTAACTTACAAAACTTGTGCACATCATTCTCACATCATTCAGTACATATAATTTTTTAAAAAATAAAAAAATTCAATTAATTTAAGAGAAATAAACCAAAAAAATAAATATAAATATAACATGTGATATGTAGAACTGATAAGTAACAAAACTACTTATTTCTTCTGCTAATTTAAATTTTAAATCTCTCTTAAAATTAAATTTTGTCGTATCAACCGCACCAACGGTGTGTTTTATATACTAATTTATTTTTTATTTGTTTTATTATTAGATTAATGTTAAATATAAATTTGATCGATTCCATTTTTCTGGAAGGGATTTACATTTTACAGAATTGTCTTTATGATTGCAATTTATTAGATGTATGAATCATTGAAAACAATATGTAGAATATCAATTATGGGAAGAGGCCCATTTCCAAGTGAACCTAATAATTTTCAGGAGCCCAATGAGCAATTAATGAGCCCACTAAGGCCCATGATTCTCTAAGAAAGACCCATCACCAGACAACAACCTCTTTTTAATGTTGGTTGCGTTTGGATATTGAAATGAACTCAGCTGAGTTGAGTTGTTTATGAATAATAGTGAGTTGAGTAGTAAAGAGAATTATATAGGCTCCATCTAAATTGAGTTTAAAATGTGTTTGGATGTTAAGATGAGTTTAGTATTTATTATAGGAAATTGAAAAAGGTTGTGGGTCCCATGTGTTAAGAAGTTTTAGGTTGAAAAATGTTGTGGATCCCATGTGTAAGAAGGTTTTGAGTTGGGATGAGTTTAGCAATTTTAGAATTGAATGTTTGGATGTTAGACTCAGTTTAAAATCAGACTAAACTCAGCTGAGTTCAATAACCAAACGAAGCCTCAAAGCCAGCTAGGGATGAGTTAAAAGCTACAGTTCATTCAACTCATGGCAACAAATTGCCTTTCGGGGAGAGATTAAGCATTCGCATTTTGCATTAAATTCACATCAAACTAACTCGATCCATTTGGTGAAATGAGCCACATTCATCAACCTAACTCGTTAATTTTGTTTTTCTTTAAGATTTGTGGGTTGCGACAAAAATTGTTAATTCTAAATATCATATATTAAGTTTATATGGTGTCAAATTTAAAAAATAATATTTACAGTTATAAAGTGCATAAGTGTTGCGCACTCCTTTTGAAAATATATAAATATGAGTCTCATATGGAAAAATTAAATTTTTAATAGTATATCTCACTTTTTTTAAAAAAAAAGAGTACGCTACACTTATATAAATCATAAATGTATCTAGCATTACTTGTCAAATTTAGCTCGTTTCAACTCACAAATTTTTGTGTTTGGGTTAATGTCAAATCCGTAGATCCTCACAAAAATTGCCAATTTATGATGCAACATTGCCACCAACATTATAAGTTATGGCTATCTAATATTATTATTGATGCAACAGACATATATTATTTGATATCTAAATACAATATATTTATATAAATATTTAAAATATCATTTTTTTCTATTAAATAGGAGAGGGTTGCAGAGCAGGGAGCGGGGCGGGGCGGTGCCTCGTTGGGCTCAACTTGCCCCCTACCCCTGCATGGGTGTTGCGGGGTAGCCCACCTGCCCATGTGGGGGCAGGGCTGGGTAGCGCGGCGCAGGCCCCGGCTACCCACCCCTAGTCTGGAACCAAAAACCCTGATTTTTTTAAAACCTAAATCCCTTAATTCTTAAAATAAATTTATTAATGAAGAGAAATATATTAAGAGGGAGTGATCCCAACAATTACTTCAAAAATAGGTCATGTAAAAATGTTAAAATGAGGCCTTTTAAATTTCAACACGATATCATTTAATACCTTTTGAAAGAATGTAGATATATAATTTTTTTTTATAAGTTGAAAGAATGATATATATATATATATATATATATATATATATATTTCTTCACAAAGGGGAGGTGGGGGCGACTAGCGTAGTAATCTTTCCTAAGCGTGATCATATGAGCCCCTCTTCCATCTGTGAAATGTTCGATTTGAACCATAACTACTGTTCCAAGGACGAGCCGGTCACCACAACACCCCCAAAGTATCTAGCTGGTCCAAAACTCATCTCATGGCCTCTCATGGCCTAAAAGTCCGACTTTACTACCATAATAGTTTTAACTTATGTCCTCTTGAACTCCTCACTTTGAAGTCATGAAATACCAACTCGAACTCCCAATATGAGCTTTTTTTTTTTCTATTTTTAGACCTTATTTTTATTTTACATTTTTTTTTCAAAATATACTTGGACATTTTTTTTTTTTGGGCCTTGCTCTTTGAGATAAGGTTTCGCTTATTTTCACAGCTCATTTCAACTCATTTCATCTAATTTAATCATTACAACTTTTTCAAATTTTCATACAAAATAAAATAAATAATTCAACTTTTTCAAATTCTAAAACAAAAATAATATTAAAAAAAATATATTCTAACAATATTTTATTTAACTTTTAACTTTAATCTTAACTCATCTCATCTAATCTGTGAAAACAAACGAGACTCTAGTCAATTGCCTTAATGTCCCACACATTAAACTGGCACTGCTCAAATAGACTCAATTGTAGACGAACCATTTCAACCAAAGTTCAAGTCGAAAGCATAAAGGCATCGACATTCGTCTCCATGACTTTATTAAAGGTATAAAATTATAAATATGTTGAATTGACTTGCTTCTTATGTTAAATTAACTCCGATAGAATTGGAATGCCTACCTCCAACTGGGGTCGGAGACTCCGGAGTCGAAGTTTGACTCCGATTGGAGTTCGAAGCTCAAACTCGGAGCTTGGAGCTCCAATCGGAATTGAGGTGGACTTACTCTACTTAGATTGGACTTAGCTCCACGGCCCAATATCCAGATGGACTCACCCATATTTAAAAATATTTTTAAAAAATAAAATAATGTAAAAAAAGAATTAAAAAATATAAAATACTATAAAGAATAAGTTAAAAAGTTAAAATTTAAATACAATGACTAAATCATATACAATACAAAAATAGGTGATTTAATGTGTATAATCGATAAATTTAAATTTAAAACAACAAATTTGTAATAAATTTAAATTTACAGCACTAAAATATAAATAATGTCATAGATTTGATTTAAATAGCCACACTCCCCTGCATCAGTCCTGACAGTCTATGCATTTGAGTCGATGACTCGATAGTGATTTCTTACATAAAGTTTTCCTGATTAGATGCACTATCTTTTTTTTTAGTCATTTAACTATAAATTTCTAAACCATCAATCAAGTGATACATAACATAAAATAAAGGGTAATGATAGACTTACAACCATTTTACTATTTTTAATGTATTTGTTTTTGCTTTATTTTCTTTTAAATATTTTTAAAATATCTTGAATTATTAAGAAATTTTTTTAAAAATCTACAATTTTATTAATACTTTCTTAAATATTAAATAAAAGAATTTTTTTTTTTTAAATAGTAGAAAGGTAATAAAAAATGATAAGATTATTATTATACTAAAATAAAACACATTATCAACTCATCTCCTCGTCTCAACATACTTAATGTGTTTGAGTTAAAAAATTAAAATTAAAATCATAACATGTGGAGAGTGTAGGCGTATAATTGACCTCTTATTTAATATATATGTTTTAAAATTATCTAAAAAAACAAAAATAGCCCAAATACTAAAGTTAAGAACTTGACAATTATGGTGGTGAAACCCAATACCTAGTGGTATGAGCCATGTACGAGACATGGCATGGGTACTCTGTCCGAGCCTCGAACCATCAAATCATCATGTTCAATGCTCGTCCTTCCATTCTATGCGAATTTGCGAGGTTGCTGGCATGCTGCTGTCCAGCTCTTACACGTGTCATTTTATTGCAGTAGGGATAAAAAAAATAAAAAATAAAAAATTCTTAAATTTAAAAATATTTTTTTAATTATATATATTAATTTTTATAATATATGGTATATCAATTTATCTATATTTTTATATTATTTAAATATTTTATTTTTAATATATTTTATTTATTTCAAATAAAATAAGAAGTACAAAGTAGATAAAAAATTAAATTAAATATTTATACAAATATGAATAGTATTTCATAGATGTAAAGATGGTATTGTAGCAAACTAGATATTAATTATAAAATACATAATTCACTGGATTAACTATATTGAGCTATTTGTTTCAAATTTTACAAAAACATGAATTTTACATAACCCATTGAAAATGTTCTAAAGAAAAATAAAATATTTAAGTTTTATGTTTTGTTAGCAAGAAACAGCTGGCTAGATACAATTATATAGATTATTTAAGTGTAGTGCATCTTATTTTAAAAAAAATAAAATTCATCATTTAAATTTAACTTTTTCATGTCTATATGATATTTATTCAAATTTTTTAATTCTGATGAGTTTTGCATAATGGTAATTATGATATTGAGTTTCTCACCAATAAAGAGGTTAGAGGGATCTCCATCCCACAGTGCGTCACAGTCATCCACAATTAGGTTTATAAAATCATATAAATTATAAAGTAAATAATGAAAACATTAAAATTATGTAAATAATCATTTAAAACCATAAAATTACCCGATTCAAGCCTATAACTCTTGGCATCAACGAAATCTACTCTAATGGGAGTTGAACTTAACCAAATCTGTGTGCAAACGAGGGTCTAAACGGTGGTTGGAGACAATGAACTTCAATAATCATCTAAGACACGACCTCCGATGCTAATTGCAGACTTCGAGGCAACCGTAATAATAGAATTGACTACTACATCCCTGGCTATTTGTGAAAGGATTGAAAACTTGCCAAAATTCACATTCTATCAACTTAATATTTGGAATGTTTCATTAGGTGCTTTGACATCTTCCATAATGTAACGCTCAAACTCAGACTTACACTGCATCATATTCATCGATACACGATTTTGATGATACTGTCGTAGCATCAAAACATTTGAACTATGTGCATATGTGTCATCTAAGGAAGATGTCAAGCCGGTCAGGCGTGAAGAGCTACCACCTTCGATTGAAAACTGACTATTGTTGTTGTAATGACTATATAAATAATCAATATCACATTTAAGAACTCTAATAAACTGATCAGCATTCTCATCATCGATGACGTCCCTGATCCAAAATTCTACAATCACCAACTTATATAAGAGGTCAAGGATCCCAAACACAAATAATAATCTATTTATCTTCTCCACATTCCCATGTGAGAGGAGAAATTCCCCCTATGAGGGGAGAAATCCCCAAAGGCCCAGAAGGGGGCTCAGGCCCGGGCTGGGTCTGCATGCAGTTGTTAGAATGGCTTGGGATGGCGTGGAAGGCCTAGGCGGGAGAATGCCGGGCTAACAAAGTAGGCTAGGGCCACACTCCTGACAACCCTAGCCAAGGTACCACCGACCCTGGCACGAAGGTGGGCTGACACCCGAAATGGCTGACCATCAGTAATGCGCAGTACCTGACACTGCAAGTCCCCAAGGACAGAGGAGCCCACCTGATGGCCATGCCGCAGTAATTACATAGGAGCAGGCGCACGGGATAGGGCCATGCCGCATTCAATGAGCCCCGGGGGACGGCACGTAATGCGAAAGCTCACCTAAGTGTTAGCAACAACCCTGGACAGGCCTGATAGGACATGAGGGGAGTAAGAGGTCGGTAGGGACGTGCAATCCCGGTACGGAGCCGCATATGGGCCAACATCACTTTAGGACCCATCAAAATAGGTATAAATACCCCTCACTCTGCTGAGAGAGGGGTTACATTCTCTCATTCTTCTAAAAACATCTCCTTGTTATCTAACTCTTTGCAACAATTTTGTTGCAAGTGGTCATAAAACCCCGAAAGCTTCTTGAAGTACATGTTCACAGCCGGATACTTTGTCGCATAGATATCTGTATAGTTATGTCATAAAATAACTTAAAAAATTGAACAAAATACCTGACATTCGCCCAATCAACTGTGTTCGGAGCACTGAGCCCCCTTCTCCCCCAACCTAACTACAGTAAAGCCTACCTCATGCCCCCATCCTCGACCTCCATCTGCTCGAATGCTCTTTGGTACTTCTACGCTACATCCAACATCATATATGTAGAGTTCCATCGAGTCGGAACGTCGAGTTGCAACATACTGAAGGATGGGGTCCTAAGTTATTCGGCTATTACCTTAAACTAGCGGAGTCGTTGGGCGGAACCCCTCACATATCTCACAAGGTTCCAGACTTTAGTAATAGAATCATCAACCTCCTTCAACCTCTTAGAAACTTTGAGATTGATGATATGAGCACATCATCTAACATAGATAAATTGGTGCTCACGATTATGATAGAATAGAATGAAAATTTCTCAAAGAAGCCATGCTTAAGATGGGGTTTGATGCAAAGTGGATTGAGTTTATTCAAAGATATATAACATCCTCTTCTTTCTCAGTTTTACTCAATGGGATTCCTCAAGAAGTTTTTAAAGCTACAAGGGTATTATGACAAGGATGTCCCCTATCACCTTTTTCATTCATTATCTATGCTGAAGTGTCAACTGCACAACTTTAGCAGGCACAACAGAAATGAATCTCAAGGGTTCCACTAGCAAGGTGAAATATTAGCATGAATCATTTGTTCTTTGCCGATGATAGTCTGTTGTTTTGTCAGCAAGTATGCAAGAGTGGGCTTGTTTAAACCAGATTCTCAACTGCTATGAGAAGGCCTCTGGACAGAAGCTTAATAGGGAGAAGACTTATTTATTTTTTAACAAGAACACCAAGCAACCAATAAGGAATTATATCATACAAGTAGTTGGGTTAAGAGCTTCTTCCAATATGGAGAATTACTTGTGACTGTCATCTCTTATAAGCAAGTCTAAAATTAGAGCTTTCCAATGAATAGTTGAAAAAGTGAGCAAAAGAATAGAAAATTGGAAAACTAAATTCCTTTCACAGGCTAGAAAGGAAATATTGATTAAGACTATCATCCAAGCCATACCTACATATAGTATGAGTGTGTTTTTATTACCAGAGCTCCTGTGTAATAAGCTCAATACTATGATGTCAAACTTCTAATGAGGATTTCAAGATAAAGCTGCCATACTCCACTGGAAAACTGGGATTGTTTGAATAATAGTAAAACAAATGGTGGGCTTGGATTTAGAGATTTAGTGAGTTTCAATTCAGCCCTTTTGGCTAAACAAGTTTGGAGGATACTCATTAATCCAACATCACTTGCAGCCAAAAGATTCAAGATAACTTACTTTCCTCATACTTCTATTCTACAAGCTAAATCGGGATCAAGACCTTCCTTTACATGGAGAAGTATATGTTCAGCAATTGATATTGTTAAGGAAGGCATCATATGGCAAGTTAGAGATTGAAAAAAATAAAAGTACGACAAGACAAATGGATTCCAAGGGCAGGATCATGTACCATTCAATCACTTGTGAAAATACTGCCAGAATCTGCAGTTGTAGCAGATTTAATTGATCATCAAACAGGGTGGTGGAATATACAACTTTTAAAATAGATTTTTTATGAAGAATAGGTGATGGAAATTTTAAAGATACTTGTTACACAAACAGCTCCTAAAGATAAACTGGTTTGGAAAGACACTTCAAATGGATGCTTCTCGATAAAGAGTTCAAGACTAATATCAAATCAATAGGTGAATACAACTTGGGAGGCTCCACCACCAAATTGGCTCAAAATGAACTGGGATGTAGCTGTTAGAGAGGAAGGTAATAAGATAAGAGTTGGAGTGATGATAAGAGACAATGATGGGGAGTATTGGCTAGTTTATTGCAGACTTTATCCTTTTGTTCACAACCTGCTCTTGCAGAAGCTAGAAGACTGGTTTCAGCTACAATTTTGTGTAAAGAAATGAGTTTGCAAAATATTTTGTTTGAAGGAGATTCGAGTCAGGTTGTGAACACTATGAGACAACACAAACAACAACATGGGATGCTTAGCTGCCTAGTGAATGATGTCAAAACTACCTTGGCTGATACAAGATGGGAAATAAAATATGCCAAAAGGGATGCAAACAAAGTGGCACACCAACTGGCTCAGCAAGTTGTTTCTTTATGTACTGAAAAGTCTGAAATTACAGACATTGATCATATAAATCTATGTATATTGTCTCTTGTAATGACTTAAGGCCATAGAACAGTTTGATGCAATGAAGGTCATTAAGTTTCAAAAAAAAAAAAAGAGTGGAATTAATTGGTCAAGACTATGTATGATGCATGTATTCGAAAATGAGGAAATACATGAAATGGGAAGTGTCCCATGCTATACCTAGGTAGTGCCGCAGTGGACAACCAGCTCATTCATGCAATGACACGTACCAATTATCCTAATATTTGGCATGCAGCATAATTGATAACCTAATTGGGAGTATAAAAACTGGCTTTACACTACCGAATAACAGATTGACATATCAGCCTTGCATTCTTTTCAGAAACAAAAGAGACGCACAGGATTAGGGCCCAAAATTAAACTAAAATCAAATAGATCTCTTTTGAGTTTTGCTATGTACAAGCAAGTTTGCGTATCAATCTGCGTATTAATGTTGTTGTCTTCATATTCTAAATTCAAATTAGTACTGTTTTCAATAAAATCTACTTTCTGACCTGTAACGCCCCGTCCCCGAGGGTCCAGAGAGTTAATTCATGTCACTTAAAAATCATTTTTCTTCCACATAGTACATACTCTAATTTTTCTCTTTCGCACAAAATACTCATATATTTACATCACTTACTCCAGAATAACTATTCTAAGACAATACAAAGTCTTAATATAAACATCAATCTCCTAACAAATCACAACATCAGAACACAACAAGCTTACTGAATGAAAATTTTCAATACCCATATAAACCTTCTATGCTTAAACCATCATTCTTAACTCTTCTCACCCATGCTCCATATCCTTGATTTTCAACTGAAACATTCAAATCATCTGAAAAAGATGGTGGAGATAAGGGGTGAGTTATCAATAACTCAGTAAGCAGAGAACATATACTAGTATGTAAACATGAGCCTTTTCAGAAAGTTCAGTATGCAGAAACAAAAACATTTTATTTTTATATGCAGATCTCATAAAAACATGTCATCAGAAAATTAGAGCGACTTTTCAATCTTTTCATACTCAAAATCAACAATTCATATTTAAGAATCCATTTTATATTCAAAAACGCTTTGACATAACATAACTGAACATTTTCATCTTATCATATCATATCATATACCATGTTTAACCCCCGTGGTAGGGTTGTGCTATCCCCAGTGGCCAAACCAGACAGTATCATGTGGTGAACTTTCCATTTTTCAATTTCGGAGCCTCGAGTGTGCACACAGGAAAGAACACGTAAAAAGACCACTTTGTTTCCAAAGTGGGTGCACTCATATCATATCATGGTGGTACCAACCATATCACGTGAACAGTATCATCATATCAGAACCATATTTAGAACTGATAAGTACGCCAAACTTTTATCATATCTATATCATATCAAAACACGTGCGAAACATATTTATATCATTTCTATTTGATCAAAAACAGATCCAAATCATTTCATATCACATGCATAAAAATTTCAATGATATCATATTCGCTCTTTTGCATATTTCAGAAACATGTCAAATATTGCTCACGTCTACACATTTCATGTCAAAAACATTTTTTTTTTCTTTCATATGTATCTCATGAGAGAATGCAAAACATATGCTGAGGTTGTTTTTCACTTTTTCTTTTTAAAACCACATGCACATTTTTACAAACCAACCTCAGTTCATTTCTTTTTGTGCAAATCTAGCATAGGAACCCCGCTTACTTGGACGACTTAACTTTTCTAAAATTTTTCTCAAAAATGTCAAGCCGACTATAGATCGTCACCTATAAAAATAATGACGTAATTTTCGTAAGTTTCCAATCAATCACGTATTTCGATATTTAAGGCTAAACTTCAGAAATAACCTATTTTAATTCCTCAAAACTTAAAACCCTCGTAATTCCAAAAATATGTCATCACTTTCTAAAATCATCAATATCCGCCACAACCCACGTCATACACGAAACACCAATATTTAAATCCGAATAGCCAACAAATCTCATAGTCTAAACCAATCATACTAACAACTCCATCACCCAATCCAATCAACCCCGTTACTCCTCGAACTCAGTCCGGCAAAACCAATCAGCAATTAAATACAGTGTAATATGCTAGTGTAAAAATACATTAAATTCACGAGAATTTTTAGGGAAATACTTACAGTACTATATAATAATTTCTAGAGGATCACGGAGATGCAAAATGTAGCGGCTCAGCAACAAAACAGTGTAAAATACACTGTGGTCGTGGGTCTCAAAAACTCACTTTTCAACGGGGACAAACTAAGACCCAAAATTGATAGGGTAGGGCCTAGAGAGGTCGGCGGTGAAGTCAATGGTGGTGGTAGTTTGCCGTGGATGACGGTGCAAAGGGTGGTTTTAGGCCAAAAATGTCGAAATCGGAGATGGGCTTGGTTGTGCTTCACCGGTGACGGATCGGAGCTGGGGTTGGGTCCATTGGGTTGCCAAGAGGTCGGGGATGAAGTGGTGAAGAGATGGTGGCCGGAGGTGGCGCGACGGCGGCGCTGGAGCTCAAGATGCGCCGCGGCTGGGTGTTGCATGTGGAGGCTAACGGCGGCGATGGAGGAGCTGAGATTGACAGGGAGTGGTTGCCGGTTGGTGGGGAAGCTGATGGGAGGGGAGGTGTCGCGCACGGCGGCGCGACGGCGATGGGTTGGGTGGAAAGAGAGAAGCGCACGGGAGAGAGGGAGGAGAGGTCGCGCCGCGCGGGAGAGGAAGCAGGAGAAAAAGAAAAAGAAAGGAAAAGAAGAAAAGAAAAAAGAGAGGAAAGAGAAAATTGAGGAAAAGAAATGAGGTTCAGTCCTCACATCTTGGGTAAAAAAAAAAAGATCCAACGGAAACGATTTTAAAATAACAAATCAATTAAAATAATTTAAACGTAATGATACAATGAAAATAAAATAATTAAACCCCACAATCAATTAATTTAAAATAAAGACCTATTTAAATGCATAACAATAATTAATATTAAGAAAACATATCAAATTAATTTTCACAATTTAAAAATCATAAAATAAACCATTTAAAATATCCGATAATATTAAAACAAGAGAATAAATTTTTGAATAAATAGAAATAATCCTTCAATAAAAATACACTAAAATACGGAATATTACATGACCAATCATATTAAATGAGTGCGCATATTAATACGCATAATCACTTACAATTAAATTTTTCCTTTCTTTTATCTTCCATTTGAGCAAACCAAATCTTCACAGGCTTTGGCTGGGCTAGCAAGAGAGTGACAGTTTCAATAAGTACTAGCTACTCACTCCATCGCTCATCTGCATTATCTATCGAATCAGTTCTCTTTTTTCAAAGAAAGAAAGAAGATTTTGCATCTCTCATTGGTGCCCATGTACACTGTAAATGTCGCCCAATTTTACTGTAATTTTCAACTCTCCCAAGTTCTCCCCGAGTTTGTAAATGTCTTTTTTTTAAGGTGAGATAGAGGAATCCAAGAGTGGGTTCAAGATATTTATATACTTATTAACTAATTTATTAATTTTTGTGTTTTGTTAGCACTTTTTCCTCATCTGGTCCTGTTTACTCTCAATCCCATGTTAAAACTTCTTACATGGTTTAGATTTTTTCCTCAGTCAGTAGGAGAGAGAAAGGAAATGGAAACGAAAAACTTTTCATTTTTTTTTTAAATTTTCACCTCATCATAGGTCCTCTTTAATTCTCGATTTTGTGTCAGTTTATTTATTTATTTCATTATCTCTAGGTTTTTCTACTTGTCATTTGTTTGGATACTGAAAAAATAAAAAATAAATCTTTGAATACCTATTAAGAAAACCACAGGAAATAACTATAAAAAAAAATCCAAGTTTGTATATGAAATCCAAGTTCTTCATGTTATCCAAAATCTTAGTTTCGCAACTTCAATTCCTTTTTCTAACACACGTTTTCTTGACATCCAAACATTTTCTTGGCAGGCCATTTTTGTACAATATTTCTCATATTGTTAAATTTAAAGTTTAATCTTGAGTTTGTTAAGTTGAGATTTAACTCATTGAGGAGAGAGAGAGACCGAGGAGCTGTGTTTGAGAAGAGAGAGAGCGAGCGAAGAGGGAGGAGAGAGTGCTTGAGAGGACGGTTTCCTCATTTAACTCATCTCATCTCATCATTATAATTTTTAAAAAAAATTTATATAAAATACAATAAACAATTCAACTTTTTCAAATTTCAAAACAATAATAATATTAAGAAATAATTTTCTAAAAATATTTTATTTAACTTTTAAATTTCATCTCATCTTAACTCATTATCCAAACCTAACCTTAGAATTTAACATTCGTTGCGTTTGCATCCATTGTAACAAAGAAAGAGAGCCGATGTGGCTTTGTGTTATTGAAGGGGAACTGAGCCTAAAAAAGCTCATTTTCTACTCCGATCGGGACTTCGAGCTCCGAACTATGATCGGAGTCAATCTCCAACTCCAATCCAATCAGAGTCGAAGGGGGTTTTGAATTTCGACCCCAGTCAGAGTCAGAGATGGGCATTCGACGGAGTCGAAACTCACCTGTAAGTTATTGTTGATGAGGATTGAGAGGTAGTTAAGTCAGTTGATTACAATTGATTAAGCCCGGTTTGGATAGACAGTTCAAATGAGATGATATATTTTAAATAGTAGTGAGAGAATTGGCATTAACTTCATCAAAAGCCTAACCAAATGTAAAATATGATGAATTTCATCCAAAGAGAGCTGCATTGGATTAACTAAAGAGATAAATGTGAAACTTTGAGCTACAGTAAATGAATATGTTTCTTCAAATTTGAAGGACTACTATTCACTCATCAAATCTATTTTTTATTCACTTTTAATCTCTAATGTTCTTTTTTATTCACATTTAATCTCCAACCGTCTTGTAATAATAATGTAAGAATCAAATTAAATTATTAATTAACATATGATTAGTGTAATTATAAAATATGAAAATAAAATATTATTATTAAAAAAATAATATTATATTATTATTTTGATAAATTCAATAGCTAATTCAATGTGGAGTTATGGATTAAAGAAGTTTTAGATATATCGAAAATATGTATTTTTCATCAAAATTTAAAAATAAATTTGATAAGTCCAATGCTAATACTCTGAGATTTTTTGAGTTAAGATGAGATGAGATAGTTTGTAAAAAAATGTATATTTGGATAGTGAGATGAAATTAGACAGCTTTGACTTTTTAGGATTTGAAAAAGGTGTGGGTTCCACGGTATTTATAGAGTATCTAAATCTTTGAGATTTTGCACTGTTTACATTAGGTTGTACTGTTAATTTACTGTTCTAAACTGTTCACTGTTAATTTTATATTATTTATTTTCTGTTTATTTTAGTGGATGTTTTTAAAAATTAGAGATGAAATATAATGTTTGAATAGACAAAACTCTGAAACCGTACAACCTAGATGAGATACATATGAAATGTTTTGGTCATCCAAACCGAACATAAATGCTTGAGCCCATATTTATATATATAATGTGTGAAAGTAAGAACACTGATCGTGTCCCAAACTTTGAGTTGTGGCTTAGGATTTGAGGGAGATAATCCAATTCCATGATGGAAACAACGTAAGAAAAAAAGCAAAAGCAAAGGGGAGACAGTTGATGAGAGACATCACTGGTTTGAAGTATGAAGAAGAGGGTGGTGACAAGAACCCTAAACCTAATTCACTTTACGTCGTGTCCATCAACAGTAGATTGATTGAATACAAGGGATTGACAGAGAGGGAATATAAACATTATGCTACTACTACATGTACTATAATTTAACATAAATAAAGTTCCACAAAGTTATTTATTTATTTATTACTTATCGATCCTTTTCAACCTTTCATGATTAGCGTGTCAGGAGCTCATGGCTATCAATAATTACTGAAAGTTTCAAAGTTTTATTTTATTTTATGTACATTTTATTAATTTATGATCAGTTTTCTCTGAGCCAAAGTTATCTATATATATATATATATTTGAAAATGATGTAGAATATATTCTTGACAATTACGAGGTGATGACAAAGAGGATAGGTGGCTCCTTTTCTGTAGAGCAGCTACTTACTCATTCAAATCTTTCTTCTAGGGAGGAAGTCATGGTGGTACCAACCGTCCAAATTCAAAGTGTCGCAGATCGACTTGTACGATGGATCAAAGGATCTCGTTGATCATCTTGAATATTTCAAGGCACATAAGACCCTTCACGGCTTCCTCGGGGAAGTAGCTTGTCTTGCTTTCCTACTGACGTTGAAAGGGTTAGCACGAGGCTAGTTTGGGACTCTACGTCTCGTATCCATTGGCAGTTTTGAAGACCTGGCAAATCAATTCCTTACACAGTTTATGGCAAGTAGAAGGCGGCGTTGACCAATTGCCTATATGCTAACCAGAAAACAAAATGAGGGAGAAAGCTCAAAAGTCTATTTGGCGTGCTTCAACAAAGAAATGCTCACTATGGATGACTAAGATGAGAAGATCACATTGGCCGCCCTCCTAGGGGGCATCTGGCCTCGAAGCCCATTCATGGCTAAGTTAGCTAGGAGAACTCCATCCACCTTAAGGGAGTTCATGGATCAAGCAGACGATTTTGTGAATACTGAAAACACGTTGCAGGCTCTCTTGGGGCCGAGGAGGCAGGAAGCGAAGTCGAATAGCACCTAGACTTACTAGAAGAGATCAAGAAGGAGGCGGATCCAGAAGCGAGCATGGAAACGAAAAGAGATATATATATATATATATATAGAGAGAGAGAGAGAGAGAGAGAGAGAGAGAGAGAGAGAGAGAGAGAATTATGGAGGCACACTGCATGACCCCCAATAAGCCCTAAACCGTTGCACCCAATAGATCGAAACCGTAAGTCCATTACAACACTGTGGCCAACACAACTGTAGTGCATCTTGCCACCCCCATGGCGAGCAACACTTCGCCAGATTCACAAAAGTATAGTTTCATTACTACCAAACAAGACCCACGCCCCTTGACATGCAACAAGGCCAACGCCCATTGGCGAGTAACAAGACCCGCGCCCCTCGGCGGGCAACAAGACCCGCTCCCCTCGTCGAGCAACAAGACCAATGCTTTGGGCGAGTAACCAGACCAACGTCTCTCGACGAGTAACAAAATCGACATCTCCACCATGAAACCAGACCGAGCTACACAATGGCTTCGCGCGGGTTTCCTTTGGGAACGAGTTGGCGGGCTCGACAATCGCCTAATGTGGATTCAGGGAATCGACGGGCTCCTTAACCACTTAAGTGCGGGTTACTACCAATGAACACCAACAACAAAACAAGAACACCAACAACAATTTACACCAAGAGGCAGAAAATCCACTACTACCAACAAAAGCAAAAATGGTCACAAAAATAAAAACCAAAAACCAATCATGGAAATATGTACTCTTCGCCAACAATAAACAATCTCTTAGGCAAACATTCACACAAATAAACAAACTCAAAAGCTCCGTGCTCACACCTAATCATGTGGTCAAGTACATCTCCTGCCTATCTCTTCAAGCTGAGCTCTTCACCACTTAGCACAAAACAGACAAAAATTTGGGATCATATAGGAAATTAAAGACCAATTTTCAAAATTTATTCTGCAGATTATTGACTTGAAGATTCCCAAGGCTTCACAAGGGCGTGGAGACACCCATACACTAACTAGTATTGACCCTCAGTGGGGTAGGGGAAAACAAAAGCAAGCAGGCGCCCACAAGCCAGGGGTAAAAGGTAGGTGCAGAGAATGCAAATCATTTAATTTCTCATGTGCCAGTACAAAAACAATTAGCGGGGTAACTGGAATGGATATTTGGGTCCCCACAGTTTGAGCTAAGATATAAAGTTAAAAAGGAACTCAGACTCCTAAAAGGAAAAGGACTCGGCCTTCTAAGAGGAAGGTGACTTAGATTCCTAAAAGGAGAGAGGCTTAGACTTCTAAACGAAAAATGTTTCACAAGGAAATAACCTCTATAAATACCCTACAGGAGGTAACAAACACTGAACTTGATTCACTTCTTTTTTACATACATTTTTTCTTATACTATGTTACTGACTTAAGCATCGGAGCCTCCACAGGACAACCAGTGCCGACCCTTTATTGTCGCAGGTCATTCGTACGGTTGGTGGTGTGAAACAGTACGTCCTTTGCAATACCAATTATGAGTTACATAAAAATGTAACATAAAAAGCGAACCAGTTTAGATGGAGTGATTTTCTGATTTGGCAAATTAATTAAAGAGGTGTTCACAATAAGAGTTATTATATTTTTAAGGTGTTGAGTAGAGCACACCATTTACGTTATTTAAATAGCAAAATATGATTCGGAAGATTTAAATTTTAAATTTTATTTTTTAAATATTATATATCATGTATGCACTTTACTAAGCGTACTTTACGTATCGGCTTGATAATATAATTTTTGAAAAAAAAAATAATAGAATGTCACTTGTTTGATCTTAGAGATTTTTAGGTCATTAATAACTATTCGGATCCGCACGCAATAACACTTTGAAGTCTACGCGCAAATTAAGTTGGGCATCAGCCTCGCACTCTAGTCGTTTGATGACATTTATGGGTGGAACCAATAGATCATTAACCAGATAGTTGTGTGAGTCGCTTGGCATCAGAAAAAGAGTAGATCACCCCAAACCTGCCAAGACTCCTCCCTGGTGTTAAGAACCCAATTATAGAATTGCAGTAGAATTGTGAAACAAGAGAATTAAGAAAGAATACAATGCAAGAACAATAAAAAGAAGAATAGAACTCTGGTTTTCGAGGAACCAGTACCTCCAAGAATGCAGAATTGCATAAAACTCTTCAATGCCTCTTTCATTATTTCCGTATGCTTTTTATACACGTAAAGCTAAACTAATTCTGTTAAATCTGGTATTTCTGTTACAATAAGGGCATCACAGTAATTTCCACTTAATGACCACGTGCTCCTCACATGTACAATTAAAACTTCTTACGATACTTCAACTCCCAACTCCTTTCTTCATTCTGCTTCAACACTCTTTACATACTCTTCTCCTTCAAAAGATCTTGCCCACAAGGTCAGGATACAAATATCTCAATTGCTCCACAGGAACCCATGATGAATCCTCCTCTGGCGCACCCTTCCATTTAACAAGCAATTCAATATAAGGTTTGTTATTCAATGCACGCATCCTCCTCTGCAAAATTAACTCAGGCTCAGTTCTGAATCCTCCATGGGAATCTAACATAGGCAATGCAGATGATACCACAGCTGTTGATCCCACATGTTTCTTCAAGGAAGATACATGAAATACTGGGTGGACTGAAGCACTTGAAGGCAATTCTAACTTGTATGCTACATCACCAATACGCTGTAAAACTCTAAATGGGCCAAAAAATCTTGGTGCCAACTTGTAATTAACAGGATGAGCCACACTATGTTGCTTGTATTTCTGAAGCCTCAAATAAACCATGTCACCAATTTGAAATTCTCGAGGTGTATGGTTCTTATCATACTGTTGCTTCATAACTCCTTGTGCTGCCAATAAATTTTTCCTCAACAAATTAATGATTTCTTCTCGAGACCTCAACTGAAAATCCACTTCAGCATTCTGAGTAGTGCCCGTGACATACTGAAGTAATGTTGGTGGAGGTACACCATACAAAGCCTCAAATGGTGTCATTTTAGTAGAAGAATGGACACTTGTATTGTACCACCACTCAGCCCACGGTAACCACTTCATCCATTCCTTTGGCCTCTGATTCACAAAACATCTGAGATATTGCTGCACACACTTATTCACAATCTCAGTTTGACCATCTGACTGTGGATGGTATGCTGAGGTGAAATTCAAACTTGTACCATGCATTCTAAACAATTCCTTCCAAAAGGAACTTGTGAAGACAACATCTCTATCAGTGACTATAGAGGCAGGCATCCCATGCAATTTAAAGACTTGATTAATGAACAATTTAGCCACTGATGATGCAGTATAAGGATGAGAAAGAGGGAGGAAATGTGCATTTTTTGTAAGTCGATCTACTACTACAAACAACACTGTATAACCTTGTGAATCGGGTAAGGCTTCAATAAAGTCCATGGAAATATCAGTCCATGACTTAGTAGGGATAGGTAGTGGCTGTAGTAACCCAGCTGGATGTACATTTTCTGCTTTACATTGCTGACAAATGGAGCATTGCTTAATAAACTCCTTAATTTCCTTCTTCATACCAGACCAGTAAAAATCAGATTTAGCTCGATGTAGCGATTTCTGGTATCCAGAATGCCCTCCCACTGCACTGCTATGGATAAAACCCAATACCTGCTGCTTAAAAGGAGAAAGTTTGGACAAGAATAACTTTCCCTTTTTAAACAACAATCCATTTTTTACTTCATACCCCTTTCCATCTAACTTCCCTTGCTGGATTTTTTTACAAATATCAGCAACTTCTACATCCTGTAAATAAGAACTTCTGAGTTGCTCAAGCCAGATGGGATCTAAAACTGTAATAGCACTGCATATAGGACCCTCTTGAGTCATTTCAAACTTCCTTGACAAAGCATCTGCAGCCACATTCTCCTTTCCCTTTTTATACTCAATTATAAAATCATAACCAAGCAATTTACTAATCCATTTTTGCTGTGAATGTGTCCCAATCTTTTGCTCAAGCAAGAACTTAAGACTCTAATGATCAGTCTTAATAACAAATGTTCTTCCCAACAAGTAAGGTCTCCATTTCTTAACAGCATAGACAAGATCAAGCAATTCCTTTTCATAAGTTGACAAATCCAAAGCTTTTCCCTTCAAGGCTTGGCTTAAGTATGCCAAGGGTCTCCCCCCTTGCATCAAAACTGCACCCACTCCCATACCAGATGCATCACATTCAATTAAAAATGGTCTCTCAAAATCTGGTAAGGCCAGTACTGGTGGAGTACTCATAGCTTTCTTCAAAGCTTCAAAAGCTGTAGAAGCTTCCATATTCCAGCAAAAAGAATCTTTTCTCAATAAGGCAGTTAAGGGTGCAGCAATAAGTCCATAACTCTTTATGAACTTTCTGTAATACCCTGTTAACCCAAGAAACCCCCTCAAGGATTTAATAGACTTGGGTAATGGCCAATCAACCATGGCTTTTAACTTAGAAGGATCTGCCTTGACACCTTCTGCAGACACCAAATGACCAAGATAGTCTATCTCAGCACATGCAAATCTACACTTACTCCTCTTAGGAAACAAAGAATGTTTAGCTAAGGTGTCCAACACCATAGAAAGGTGTTTCAAATGCTCATCTTTTGTCTTGCTATACACGAGTATATCATCAAAAAAGACAATAACAAACTTTCTCAAAAAAGGTTGAAAAACCTCATTCATAAGAGCTTGAAATGTGGCAGGGGCATTTGTCAAACCAAAAGGCATTACTAAAAATTCATAATGCCCTTGGTGAGTTCTAAATGCTGTTTTTTCAATATATTTTTCTCTTACTCGAATATGGTGATACCCAGATCTTAAATCCAGTTTTGAGAAAATAGTGGCTCTAAACAATTCATCCAAAAGTTCATCAATCACAGGAATTGGAAACTTATCTTTGATGGTGTCTCGGTTCAGGGCTCTATAATCAATGCACATACGCCATGTGCCATCAGCTTTCCTTACAAGTAACACAGGAGAAGAGAAAGGAGATTGACTGCTTCTAATCACCCCAGCTTCAAGTAACTCCTTAACAATCTTCTCGATTTCTGATTTTTGAAAAAATGGATATCTATATGGCCTTACCGAAATAGGAACTGTCCCTTCCTTCAAATTAATCTGATGATCTCTACTTCTGTTTGGAGGAAGCCCTTTTGGTTCTTCAAAGACTTTATTATACTGCTGTAACACAGTTTCCACCTTCTGATCAATGTCTTCCACAGATTCATCATATTTATTTTGCACAATCTGCAAGAACATGCCCTTTCTCTCCACTGTTGTTAACTGGCAGATTTGAACATCTTGTACGATCTCAGAACCACTAGGATTCAAGCCTTTTAAATTTACTGATTTATCACCATCTTTAAAGGACATAGTAAGGGAATTAAAATCCCACAATACAGGACCCAAAGTCCTCAACCACTGCATACCCAGTACAACATCACAACCACCCAAAGGCAACAAGAAAAAATCTGTTACAAACTGATTTCCTTGCACCTTAAGATCCAGCCCTTCCACCATTCCTTCACTACTCATTCTATCACCATTAGCCACACGAACTTCAATCAACTGATCATTTCCAATCTTCAAGCCTGCCTTCTTGGCTATTAAAGGATCAAGGAAGTTATGAGTACTTCCTGTATCCACTAATATCACCACAGAACAGCCATGTGCCAACCCCCTCAACCTCATAGTCCTTGGACTTAGAGCTCCAGCTATTGCATGTAAAGAAATCTCAGGAGTTTCCTCATTCTTATTCCCACAATCTCCACTTGCTAATACTTCTTGAGTCAATTCTTCTACTTCATACTCACTGTTATCACACAGATTCATTCCCTCCAAAAGGTAAATTTTAGCCTTCTTACAATGGTGACTAGGATTCCACTTTTCATCACAAAAGTAGCACAACCATTTTTCTCTTCTCTCTTTCATCTCTAAGGGACTAACTCTTTTAATAGGAAAAGAGCTTTTAAAATTATTGCCTTTGTAATTCTGGACAGCAGCTTGTCCAATAACTTGCTTATTGACATTAACAACAGTATTAGAACCTCCTGATGACAAAGGCACAAATGGAATATTATTACCCCCTCCTCTACTATTGCCACGGAGACTTGTAACATATTCCTCTTGAATCTTAGCCAAACCAAATGCTGAACTCAAACTATTAGGATGCAACATACGAATTAGCAACCTAATCTCATCCTTGAGTCCACTAAGAAAGCAACTCAATTTATAACTTTTAGACAACCCTTTCAATCTATTTGACAGCACTTCAAATTGAGACTTGTAAACTGAAACTGTGGAAGTTTGCCTCAATCTAATAATTGTCTCCATAGGATCATCATAAGAGGAACTACCAAATCGAATTTGTAAAGCTTCTATGAAAGAATCCCAAGAACGAAAAGTACCTGTTTCTTCAGCATCTTGAAACTATACCAAAGCACTCCCTTCCATATAAAACGAAGCCATCCAAATCTTCTGTGCTTCTGGCATAGGATTCAAAGCAAAATAGTGATTTGCTTTATAAATCCAACCCGTTGGATTTTCCCCATCAAACCTAGGGAAATCCAGTTTAATCGACCTAAACTGCATTCCCCCACTAAGAACAGAGTTGTCATTACAATCTTCCTGGCCTTTCACATGATCATTTCGAGCTCCACTTCTGCCTCCATGTACTGCCTCCAGTAGCAAATCCATCTTTGAACTCAACTCATCCAACACTCCTTGATGATCTTCCACCCTTTTTTTCTGCTGTTCTTGGTTTTGCTTCAACCCAAGAATCATCTTTTCTAAATCTTTAAAACGTGTGCCTTCCGCCATAACCCCAAAAAAGAACTGCTCTGATGCCACTTTGTTAAGAACCCAATTATAGAATTGCAGTAGAATTGTGAAACAAGAGAATTAAGAAAGAATACAATGTAAGAACAATAGAAAGAAGAATAGAACTCTGGTTTTCGAGGAACCAGTACCTCCAAGAATGCAGAATTGCATAAAACTCTTCAATGTCTCTTTCATTATTTCCGTATGCTTTTTATACACGTAAAGCTAAACTAATTCTGTTAAATCTGGTATTTCTGTTACAATAAGGGCATCACAGTAATTTCCACTTAATGACCACGTGCTCCTCACATGTACAATTAAAACTTCTTACGATACTTCAACTCTCAACTCCTTTCTTCATTTTACTTCAACACTCTTTACACCTGGCCACTCTTGTGAAAACAAAGAAAATACAGGGAATATCGTTTTTTGTGGTTTTTGTTTTAATTTAATTAATTTATCAATTAAAGTTATATATGTTATTTTTTATCACCAATTAAAGTTATATATGAGTTTAAAGTAAATACCTTTTTAAAGTAAATCATACTATCCTTTTCTTAATGAATATTTTTTAGATAGGTACGTAGATCGAACTTTGCATGCAACTTCAAGATACTGTTGTCAGCATACTTCGGTCAAACCAAGACTGAATCCTGTTCTCATGATCTATTTTTAGAAAGAAATAAATAAAATATTTTTAATCATATTAATATGACCACATTTTTAATATGAACTTTAAAGAAGCAAATGAGACTAAAAGCTGCAGATTTAAGATAATAAGTAATATTAGTATTTGATTTTAATCTCCAAAAAATACAACATTAGCGTTTGATTTTCCTTTTATTCATTTTTTAAGTTCCAAACAATCAACTACGGCTTTAGTTAGTCTTGATGGCCTTGGGGTTTTATTTTTAACGATATATGCATCTTTAAAGATAGTTAATAAAAGTCTCTTTCACGAAAATTTATGGGATGGTGTAAATTTTGTACTAAATTTTTATTGTCACTTGAATTTTTAGCAAAAACTTTGGCTTAAGTTATCGTTTTGAATGTTGAGAAAAAAATTATTTGTAAATAATAATAAAATGATTTGAGTTAAGATATTTAATAAAATTTTAAAAAATGAAAAAAAAATTGAATAAAAATATTATAAATTGAATATATTGTTAAAATATAATTTTTTAATATAATTTTTATTTTAAAATGTTAAAAAATTAATATAACTTTTCAAGACATGGAGATAATCATTCTTTCACGCAACACTTGTTGATTTCGACACGCTGACATTACTATAAAGAATATTAAATTATTGGGATTCTGTTTTTGGCCTTTCATAATATCTAATTATTGAAATTGAACATTAATTGTAGAAACTCATGCAGTACATTTAGGATGAATATATTTAAATTGAACATTAATGGTAGAAACTCATGCAGAACATTTAGGATGAATATAATAAATAATGCAGCACGGGATGCCCATTTTAGAGAAACAAACAAACAAACAAATACTTCCAATTAATTGAATAAATTATAAAAATTATACTTTACCTCAATAACAAATAAATTTCATGATGTATATATCTTCTAATTTCCATTTTATTTTATCTTCTGATTAGTAGAATCTTTTCATGATTTCCTTTTGACGTTGTTCGAAAGATTTCGTTTGTAGTCCATACAAGTTAAGCATATTGACGGTCATTATTTGCTCCTCTCTCTCCAACTGGTCTCTCTCTGTTCTCTCATTCGCTTCCCTTTGGGTAAGTTTTAGTTTCTCGGCCTCCAACCTCAGTCTCTCGGCCTCCAACCGCAGTCTTTCATTCTCTTGTCCAATTTTTTTCTCCTCTCTTTCCTGATCATATTCCATCTTCTCGACCTTAAGCCGAAAAAGTTCTTTCTCTTGAGCGCGTGACTCCTCCAAAAGAGTATACTTGAGCTTGCTCAGCGCAACAATCTCTTCTGCTAGCATGGCTTGGGCCTTACAGCATGTTGTAAAGGAACAAATAGAACTGTCACATAAATATTAGAGTAGGAAATGAGCATGCAAAATCAGCTTCTTCAACTTCCAAAATCCAAATAGCAGGAAATCAACATGCAAACATCACAAGGCCTTGTCAAAACAGAAATGACATAATCAATATATGGATTAAAACAACATTTTCTAATCCAACACTGGGCAGCATGCAAAATGAATAACAACATAGAAATATAAATGAGAAAGCCAGAAAGTTATGATGAAAACAGAAATAAAAAAGTCCGAATATAATGATCACAACAGAAAATAATGCTAGATGGCTATGTCGAATAAATGAAGATCACATGAATAAATCCTAGTCACTAAGAAATAGATAGTGATGGTAAAGCGACAGAATCATCATGCTAAATAAGAGTATTCTCATCCGGTTCCATAAAGAATGTGTTCCAAGGGGCTCAGAATGGTTTTTTGTTTTTATTTACAGCATGCGTAAGACAGGACCCCAACCTTGAATGGCTGCAAAACCTTAAACCCCGGTTTCTTTTTGTGAAAACTATCACAAAATACTTGGTAGCCATTCGGGTTAGGATTACCATGCCATATCAATCAGGCCTCATTAACACTTGTGAATTAACCCCCTCCCAAATACAAATTAGAACCATCATCACAGCCTTACACTAGACATGCAGCCTCCCCAAGAAATAATTATTGATCAATACCAAACGCTACAAAGGACCCAACAGAGGAAGAATCAAACACAAGAGAATGAGAGAAGCAATAATTATTGAGAAAGAAAACAACAAAGCAAAAGAGTGTTGGAGTAGAGACAATTAAAACAACAAAGAAAATGACATGGAAATCAACATGAAAAGAAAGATAAAGGTGGAAATAAGCATGAAAAGAAATATAAAAGTGATAAAGGATATGGAAATCAACATAAAACATGCTCTTTGAGGAATTCAATTATAAAACATGTACTAGAATGTCTGCCAACAAGATTCCCAGGGATTGAAACCATAAAGAAATATAATCAAAACATGATCTAATAAATTCAATTATAAAACAAAATACTTCTTTCTCTATTAAAATAACTTTTTTCTATTCTTTCTCTATTAGTTTTTTCTCTCACTTCCATTTCCATTCCTAACTACTAACTTTTTTGTATTTTCCTCTTGTTTTCAAATATCACATTCTACTAATTTTGTAAACACTTTATGCGAAATTTTTTCCGGATACAATAATACTTTTTAAATTATTACAGTATTACGAATAATTGTTTTTTTGAATATGTGCGATTCCCAACACGATCATATTTTCGAATATGTTTTGTCTGCATATATAACGGTAATATTTGATTTGCATTATCTAACAGTAACAGTTTTTGTCCTTTTATCTAAAGGTAATATTTTTTTTCCTTTCTTCAATAGTAACACACCTTCTCCGTGTGATGACTATAACATTTTTTGTCCTCCATCAAACGGACAATATTTTTTATCTTTCCGCCAATGGTAACATTTGTTGTCCTTTCTCCAACGCTAACATTTGTTGTCATTTCTCAAACGGTAACATTTTTTGTCATTTCTCCAACGGTAACATTTTTTATCATTTCTCATATTCTCATGAACCTAAGTTTGATTTCATCTTAAAGAGAAATTTTCAAATTTCAGCCTCATCTTCCACTCCCTTCATCAAATGGCTCATCTAAAGATGAGTTGGATGTTGTTCTTAATGACGATGATGAATCAACATCTTGGCGTGGTGGCAACCGCCAACGTCGTAAGTATATTCGACGTGATCATATTCAAGGGCATGAACAACTATTTCGTGACTATTTTGCAGAAGAACCAGTATATCCCTCGAATTCTTTCAAAGGAGATTTCGTATGAGTTGTCTGCTATTTCTTTGTATTCAACATGAGGTTGAGGCTTACGAGTCTTACTTCATCCAAAGAAGAGATACTGCTGGAAGACCCGATTTATCTTCTATGCAAAAAGATAACCGCTGCCATTAGAATGCTTGCATATAGAGTAACTGGTGATTTTATGGATGAGTTCATACAGATTGGAGAAAGCACAATTGAGAGTCTACAAAAATTTGTCAAGACAATTGTAAATGTTTTTTCTAATGAATATTTGCAGTCTTCAAATGCTAATGATATTGCTCGATTGCTCGTGATTGGTGAACAATGTTGATTCCTAGGGATGCTCAGAAGTATTGATTGCACGCATTAGAAGTGAAAAACTTTCCTGCTGCCTGGAAATGTATGTACTCCGGTCACAGTCTTGAACCGACTATTATTTTAGAAGCAATTGTTTCGAATAATCTTTGGATATGACATGAGTTTTTTGGATTGCCTGGTTCACATGACGATATAAATTTGCTAGAGAGATATTTTATTTTCACGAAATTGGCTTGAGGTCGTGCTCCTCCAGTAAATTACTCAGTCAATGGCAATGACCACACTATGGGGTACTACCTTGCCGATGGTATTTAACCAAAGTGGTAAACATTTGTGAAGACGATTCCATCTCCAAATGGGAATAAGAAGAAAAATTTTGCAGCAGCACAAAAATGAACACGAAAGGATGTAGAGCGTGCATTTAGGGTCCTTCAACAACGATTTATAATCGTTCGTGGACCTTCACGAATGTTCAAGATCAAGGTCCTAACAAATATAATGAAATCATGGGTTATTCTACATAATATGATCATTGAAGACAAGCGTGATGATAATTAGGGTCTGAACATCGAGTTTGATCTAATTAATGATGATATTCTGGAACTGTCACACAATCCTACTACCGAACTTATGGACTTCATTCAGCGTCATCATGAAATAAATTAGAGAACTTGACACATCATCAGCTCTAAGTAGATTAATTGAACATCAATGACAATTGTATTCCCAAATGTTAGCAATCCATTATTTTATCTCCTGATTAGTAGTGACTATATATTCCTGTTTTTCCAATTTTCATTCCCTTAAACATATTTTTTTCAAGAACATGCAAATTATTGTTGTAATATATTCATTATCTGTAGCAGTTTGAGTAGTTGTAATGCCCAATTTCCTTTTTCTTTCTATCCATGCACAAAAATCCATAAAGCAACATCTTTATGCTTCTAGAATAGATGGTTAAACCCCATAAAAAAATCCCAGTCTCAATCTCAATAATAGCCAACCTCAATCTTAGTGTAAATAAGAAATTGTACAAATTATAAAATTATACTTGGCCTCAATAACAAATAAATTTCATGATGTATATTTCTGCTAATTTTTGTTTTATTTTATTTTCTAATTAGAAGAGTTTCGCCAAGATTTCCATTTGACGTTGCTCGAAATATTTCTGTTGCAATCCACGCAATTTACTCACATCGATCATCATTATTCGTTCATCTCTCTCCAATTGATCTCTCTCTACTTTCTCATTCGCTTCCCTCCGAGCGATTTCTAGTTTCTCGGCCTCCAACCTCAGTCTCTCGTCCTCTTGTCGAATTTTATTCCCTTCTATTTTTTGATCATATTCCATATTCTCGACCTTAAACCGAAAAAGTTCTTTCTCCTGAGCGTGTGACTCCATTAGAAGAGTATACTTGAGCTTGCTCAGCGCAACAATCTCTTTTGCTAGCTTGTCTTGGGCCTTACAGCATGTTGTACAGGAACAAATAGAACTGTCACATAAATGATAAATGTTAGAGTAGGAAATGAGCATGCAAAATCAGCTTCTTCAACTTCCATAATCCAATCAGCAGGAAATCAACATGCAAACATCACAAGACCTTGTCAAAACAGAAATGAGGTAATCAATATATGGGTTAAAACATAATTTTCTAATCCAATACTGAGCAGCATGCAAAATGAATAACAACATAGAAACATAAATCAGAAAGTCAGAATGTAATGATCACAACAGAAAATAATGCTAGATGGCTGTGTCGAATAAATGAAGATCACATGAATAAATCCTAGTCACTAAGAAACAAATAGTGATAGTAAAGCGATAGAATCATCATGCTAAATAAGAGCATTCTCATTCGGTTCCATAAAGAATGTGTGTTCCAAGGGGCTTAGAATGGTTTTTTATTTACAACATGCGTAAGATAGGAATCCAACCTCGAATGACTACAAAACCTTAAACCCTGGTTGCCTTTTGCGAAAACTATCACAAAATACTTGGTGGCCATCCGGGTTATGATTATCCTACCATATCGATTGTGCCCCTTTAACACTTGTGAATTAACCCCCTCCCAAATACAAATTAGAACCATTATCACAGCCTTACACTAGATATGCAGCCTCCCCGAGAAATAATTATTGATCAATACCAAACACTACAAAGAACCCAACAGAGGAAGAACCAAACACAAGGGAATGAGAGAAGCAATAATTATTGAGAAAGAAAACAATAAAGCAAAAGAGTGTTGGAGTAGAAAGAATTAAAACAACAAAGCAAAGGACATGGAAATCAGCATGAAAAGAAAGATAAAGGTGAAAAATGAAACATGCTCTAAATGATAAAGGTCGAAATTAGCATGAAAAGAAAGATAAATGTGATAAAAGATATGGAAATCAGCATAAAACATACTCCTTGGAGAATTCAATTATAAAACATGCTCACTAGAATGGTTGCCAACAAGATTTCTAGGGATTGAAACCATAAAGAAATATAATCAAAACATGCTCTAATGAATTCAATTATAAAACAAAATACTTCTTCCCTAAATGAATAAATGAAGGAGAACCGACACTTCTTCCCTAAACAAAACACCCTCTACATTACCAGTTGAATATTTGAGCATATAGCAAGTTATCAATCAATCATATAGAAAAGTAAAATATAATAGCAATTACAAACCAATAATTGAAATATAATAGCAACCCACAAATAACAAATGCTACTGTAGAAAAAATGTAGCTTACAAAGATCTCAATGCAAAAAAATCTACGAATGGTATAGTTAATTAAAAAAGAACAAAGAAACGCACAAAGCTCATAGTTAATTCACAAATAACAAATAACAAATAACAAAGAAACCATATCTTACAAAGATCAGAGAAATCCACAAATAAACAAAGATCAGAGAAACCCCCAAATGCAACTTCGGATGGCAGATAAATGGGAGATCCAAAAAAAGCTAGGGTCATGAGTTAGCAAGAACAAATCTCAGTGCAATGTAATATATAAAAAATCCAAATACATACAACCAAGAACATATCTCAGATGAAAGCATACAGTTTACTTTGAGTGTGTTGGATTTGTGAGAGAGAGAAGGATGGAGTCCAGCCATGGGGGATCTCGAAAATGAAATGTGATAGAGAAGCTCGGTGGCCAGCCATGGAGGATCTCGATTCTCACAAAGTCCAGCCATGGAGGAAGCCAAAACATAATGGAATGTGTGAGAAAGAATGGGGGAATCCAGCAATGGAGGAAACCGAGAGTGAGGAATACGAGGACTTACAAAAATTACCGATGCAGAGGCCACTGTTGATGGTGGTTGCGTTGCGAGGGAAGGGCAATACGAATGAAGGCACCCAACCGTCGAGAGAGAAGAAGACGTGGGGACCAATGATGGACCAAGAATCAAAATCACGATTGAGGATGTACAGTATATGGGAAACCACTTTAGCATCCAAAAATCTCATCCCTAATTTAGGGATTTGGATAGAGTGAGGTTTTGGGTGCAAACCCTAAACTTTCCCCTAAAATATAGAGATAAAGGGTGGATACGGAACGGGATGAGAATGCTCTTAACATGGTAGTTCCAAGGACAGCCCGAATTCAAACAATCATAATTTTCTTACCGTTTCATTTGAAAGTTAAGCGATATGTATCACTTACCTTCACTGCATCAATATTATCTTAAAAATCAAAATATCCCGGGCCACCAAATAGGTCATTAGAACATTTTGAATCAGAAAACGCATCAAGCTCATTAAAGCATAATTACTCGAACAGGGAAAATCTGCTAATCAAAGATCTAATACAGATAAAAGAATTGGAAGTACGATTTTCAATCAATGGAGATGAAAACTCAATTTATAGGGTATGAAAGCTAGGGTTTAGATGAAGGACCTCTTCTCGCCACCAGTATAGTACTCCTGAGGGCCATTCGAGTCGTTGTCCGAGTCGTTGATGGCCATCTGAGTCGCTGTCAGATCGGAGAGCGTGCGTATGCCATCGGCTATGCTGCTGGAGGGCTTGGAAGGTTTCTTGTCCCGTGACGCCATTGAGTGCTACAATTCTAAGAGAGACGTGAGAGGGGAGGGAAAAGCTTCGAATTTGCTCAAGAGCTTTGGTGTTGTATCTTTAGATAACTCAAGCTCTTCCGAGTTCCGACGCGAGTGAACCAATGAATTAGGTTGCCTTTATACGAGTTCAACGAATTTTTGGCCAAATATTTGTGCTTTGCTTTTGTTAAGATTTTATTCTTATTCTTTTATTCTTTTTGGAAAAAAGAATAACTACTTGTACATGCCGAAGTAAAGAATCAAAGATGTCTTTTTTTTTTAATTGATAAAATAATTTATTAATAAAAAGAAACATATTAAGAGGGAGTGATCCCAACAGTTACTTCAAATATAGGTCACGTAAAAAGGTTAAAATGAGGCCTTTTAAATTTCAACATGATATCATTTAATACCTTTTGAAAGAATGTAGATATATATATATATATATATATATTTATTTTGATAAGTTGAAAGAATGAATATTTCTTCGTGAAGGGAAGGTGGGGGCGACCATTGTATTAATCCTCCCAGAACATGATCATTGGAGCCCCTCTCTCCTTTATGAAATGTCCGGTTTGAGCCATAATTATTGTCCTAAAGAAGAGTCGGACAATCAAGTGATACATGGCATAAAATAAAGGGTAATGATAGATTTACAACTCTTTTATCACCATTTTACTATTTTTAGTGTATTTGTTTTTACTTTATTTTCTTTGAAATATTTTTAAAATATCTTGAATTATTAAGAAAAAATTTAAAAAGATTTACAATTTTATTAATAGTCATTTTCTTAAACATTAAGTAAAACAAAAATTTTTTAAAAATTAAAAAAAATAGAAATGTAATAAAAAAATGATAAGATCGTTATTCTAAAATAAAACACATTATGAAATCATCTACTCTTTTATTTAATATATATGTTTTGAAATCATCTAAATAAACAAAAATAGCCCAAATACCAAAGTCAAGAACTTGACTATATGCGATGAAATTCACCCCAATGCCTAGTGCTATGAGCCATGCCATGGGTACTCCGTCCGAGCCCCGGACCATCAAATCATCATGTTCAAGGCTCTAGTCCTTCCATTCTATGCGGATTTGCGAGATTGCTGGCATCGTGCTGTCCTACTCCTACACGTGGCATTTTGTTGCAGTACGAAAAAAAAAAAGAAAAAAAAAAAGGAAAATGCTAGATTTCTCGTTAGGAACTCCCGCAGGATCTAGCAAGTATATAAAACAATACTTTTTTTAAATTTTTTTTATATAAATTCTTTTAACAGTTTTAAATATTTTAAAAAAATAAAAAAATCAAAATATTATTAAAATTTATTTTCTTAATCACAAAGTAAAATATTTATGATTTTTTTATTTTACTTCAAGATTAAGGAAATATTTTTTAATGATTTTTTTTTTATACTTTCTGATTAATGAAGTATTTTTTTAGATGTTCTAAATTTATTTTATTTTTTTAAAATATTAAAAAGTCTATATAAAAAATAACTTAAAAAAACACATATAAAACAATACTACACTCTAGCGGGAGCTCCCAGTGGGGGCTGTAGCATGACCCAAAAAAAAAGTTATATGTTTGTAGTTTGTAAGAGCATTTTCAATGCATTTTTTTATCTTATTATTTTTAAATAAATTATTAAAATTTATTTTTTTAATTTTATATATTGACTTTTATAATAAATCATACATCAACTTATTTATTTTTTTATATCATTTAAATAATATATTTTATTCATTTCAAATAAAATAAAAAGTAAAAAGTAGATAAAAAAATAAATTAAATATTTATACAACTATACAAGTATGAATAATGTTCCATAGATATATAGATGGTATTGTAGCAAACTAGATATTAGTTATAAAATATATAATTCTCTGGATGAGCTATATTGAGCTATTTCTTTCAAATTTTATAAAAACATAAATCTTACATAATCCATTGAAAATGTTCTAAAGGAAAATAAAATGAGTTTTGCTATGTACAAGCAAGTTTGCGTACCAATCTGTGTACTAATGTTGTTGCTTTCGTATTCTAAATTGAAATTAGCATTATTTTCAATAAAATCTACTTTTTGACCAATCATATTAAAGAAGTACGCGCATTAGTGCGCATAATCGTTTAGAATTAGATTTTTCCAAATAAAATATTTAAGTTTTCTGTTTTGTTAGTAAGAAACAGCTAGGCTAGAAACAGTTATATAGGTTATTTAAGTATAGTGCATCTTATTTTAAAAAAAAAATTCATCATTTAAATTTAACTTTTTCATGTCTAACTGATATTTATTCAAATTTTTTAACTCTAATGAGTTTTGTATAATGGTAATTATGGTATTGAGTTTTTCACCAATAAAGAGGCCAAGGGGTTCTCCATCCTAAGGTGCGTCTGTCTCAATCATCTACAATTAGTCTATGGTTCACATCTAGGTTTACAAAATCATATAAACTATAAAGTAAATAATGAAAACATTAAAATTATGTAAATAATCATTTAAAATCATAAAATTATCCGATTTAAGCCTATAACTCTCGACATCAACGAAATTTATTCTAATGGGAGTTGAACTTAACTAGTTTTGCGTGCAAACGAGGGCCTAAATGGTGGTTAGAGATAATGAACTTTAATAAACGGTGGGATAGTGTAAATTTTGCACCAAATTTATATTGTCCTTTGAAGTTTTAGCCAAAACTTTGGCTTAAGTTATCGTTTTGACTGTTGAGACAAAAAATTATTTGTAAATAATAATAAAATAATTTGTGTTAAGATATTTAACAAAATTTTAAAAAATGTGAGAAAAAATTGAATAAAAATATTATAAATTTAATATATTGTTAAAATATAAATTTTATTTTAAAATATGAAAAAAATTAATATAAATTTTCAAGAAAATTGTAATTAAAAATGTAAAGAAAAACAATTGGCATCTTGGAGACCATCTCAAAGATATGGAAGACATTAGGCCTCTTTTTCTCTGGCTTAGGCTAATAGATCAATGATTATCACCTGCTTTTACCAATGGATCACCAAAATGATTGACAATAATTTAGGCACTCTTTTTCTCTGGCTTAGGCAATAATGCCATGAGGATTGCCAACAATGCCATGGGGATTAGAAATAAGAATGCCATGGGGACCAGGATTAGACATAAGAATGCCATGGTGAGTACCAACAATGCCATAGGGATTAGACATAAGAATGGAAAAAAGAAGAAGAAAATGATTGCCTCCTCTCTCTGCAACCGGTCTCTCTCAGCTCTCTCATTCACTTCCCTCCGAGCGAGTTCTAGTTTCTCGTCTTCCAACCTTAGTCTCTCCTTCTCTTGTTGAATTTTTTTCTCCTCTCTTTCCAAACATATTCTATCTTCTCGGCTTTAAGTCGAAAAAGTTCTTTCTCCTGAGCGAGTGACTCCTCCAAATGAGTATATTTGAGCTTGCTCAACGCAACAATCTCTTCTGCTAGCCTGACTTGGGCCTTACAGCATATTGTAAAGGAACAAATGGAACTGTCACATAAATGTTAAGAGTAGGAAATGAGCATGCAAAATCAGCTTCTTCAACTTCCAAAATCCAAACAGCAGGAAATCAACATGCAAACATCATAAGGCCTTGTCAAAACAGAAATGAGATAATCAATATATGGATTAAAACAGAATTTTCTAATCCAATCCCATGGTTTTAACTAAGTTTTTCCTTCAACATTAGTAATATTTTATGTCCCCCAAGATTAAAGAAATATAAACGCTTACAGCTAAATGAGTTTACAAGTAGTATTAAACAGACAGCGTTAGATAACCCACACATAAAGCCCTAATATCCTAAAGGAGTAAATGCAACAACCTGTTGGCCCTTAATGGCAACAGTAAAGCGGGGATAATAACCATGTTGCATTCCTTTACTTTTAAGCAACTCTTCAATTCGCTGTCTTTCTCTCTTGGCAATTTCTTCCAAGTCCGCATGCCTGGAGAAGATTCTGATGGCAAAGGAGGTTTAACAGGAACCTGGAGAAAGCTAAGTTCACAGTAAGGTGTAGTTTGGATTCGAAGATGAGTTGAGATGATTTAAGATGATTTGAAATGAGTTTTGAATAGTAGTGAGATGAGTTGAGATGATTTATGAATAGTAGTGAGATGAGTTGAGATAATTTATAAGTTGTTGTAATTTATTTATGAATTGATATGGTTTTAACTTTATATTAAATGTTATTTATAAATTATTGATAAAAAAGTATTAATAAATTATTAATTAACAAGGTACTTTTTTTTTTTTAATGAAGTGAATAATAAAAATTTTGGATTACAATAGTCTTTTCTAATGAAAAATACAACAAAATTTCGATAATAAAGTTAATCATTTATTCAAAAATCCCAATTGTAATTGTTCGCAAAAAAACGTTAAATAATATTAATATATTATAAAATAATTTTCTCAAATAGCTGTGCTTAAATTCATTTCCCATATTCACCGTAGTAATACTCATTTTGCCTACCTCTAATTTTTAATTATAGTCAATGATAATCAATTAGGAAAATAACATCATTAAATTATAAAATCAATCCTTGTAAATTTGTGTACGATAAAATTTACATATCGACCAATTATTTATGAAACTAAATTTACGTATATAGCTTATAATATTAGCAACCATATTTCTAAATAAATTTGCTACAAACTTCCCTATCTATATAGATTAGTAATATATTGCCAGACCAAAATAAAATTTGCAATACATTTCAATCTCTAACTACACCCTTACATAGTCTCAATAATGTCAATATTTATCAATATAATCAATGACCACTCCTAGCTTCCCACATACGTTTGGCAATGTCATCCCTAATTGCAGCCATAGCTCGGGCTGATTCGACGGTCATGTCAGGATGATTTCCTGAAACTGCAGCGTCGCTATATGCACGACCGCTTGACCGCTTGGACTGAGTTCCATATCTCTCAACTCCTCGAACAACCAGTCATTCGGGCTCGTCATTCTAATAAAATTGTGTAACGTACAACATGCAATGATCAGATCCCCTTGCCTCCCAACTTTATAACCAGGCATGAGTCTTAAAATTCTAAATCGTAATTTCAAGACCCCAAATGTACATTCTATTATGTTACGAATACATGAATGACGATGATTAAAATAATCTTTATACCCCCTAAATCCCCACTGACCCTGAAGGTCACTTCTATGATATCTCTCTCTAGGGTAAGGGAGTATAAATCCTCGAGTACATGGATACGCCGAATCGACTAGATAATAATGACCTGTCAACCATTAACATTATGAGATAATCAAGCCCCAAGCAACGAATCCCGAGCTTTTTAAAAACAACAGATATAAAGACCCAATATAATCAGAAAAAAATAATTATATAATAGAAGTGATTTACCATCGCGAGGCATTGGAAATGCGTTGCGGCCCTGAGACAATGCATCGATGAATACACGTGCATCATGCGAGCTCCCCTCCCATCCAGTGTACAGGAATGTGAACTTCATGTCCAAGTCACATACACACAATACGTTTTGGGCAACTTTGCCATGCCGGTTGCGATATGCCTCACGCACCTCTGTAGGTACAACATCGTCGATCATGGTCCCATCAATTGCACCAATGCATCCCTGCGAACGAGTAACCGGAAATGATACATACGAATACATACGGTTTAAATAAACCAACAAAACAATGATCCAATATAATCAGAATTATATTTTATTATCTACCATAAACAACTTACCTCAAACCAAGGATAATTTCTCGGATTGCCTGCGATTGTTGGGTGCACCCCGGATGTGTGAGTTGGGTAAATAAGATGTGTCCCTAGCCTACACAGGGCCTTCATAATGTTCCTCACATGGGCATTAACAGTTTCTGTTGAATGTTGAAATCGCTGCCCCACAATCCGTTGTTCGCCTCCAGCTGCCACTACCGATGTGAACATGCCTATTTGTTCCTCCACGGTCAGCCCTTTTCTAGTATCCTTCAAAAAACTATTTGAACGTAACAAGCTGCATAATGCGCGGAAGGCATCAACCTCAAGTCGGAATAACTCGCGACAATTTCTTGGATTCCCATTCAAAACTTCCAAAATATATTGATGTCCCCGTAATCCGATATTGTGTTGTGGCTGTCTAAGCTGTTGTTGTGCTTCTCTACCAGCCCTCATAAGAAATGCGAGTGTCTCAAGATCCTCAGTTGCAAGGTCATCTTCACTACTATCAGTCAAACACACATTACTAAACATATCATCTGAATCTCGATTCACGTTCATCGAGTACCTTCCTGCTGACCAATTCCCATTGTGCACAGTGGGTTAATTCGTACTATTTTATCTTCACAACAGTTGTAAATAATCTCTCACAAGTTAACAAAATAATAAGGAGGTACTACGATAATCATATAATATATTAAACATAATCCAATATAATCATACAGAACCCCAACAGAGCCTAAAACAGGTCCTCCATAATCCGTCCTCATTTCAATGAGATTACAACAAATCAAACAGACAACCCACATTGGAAAAGTAGCTGTTTATAAACTCATCAAAGGAATACAAATAGTCTCATGAAAAATAAAGGGTGACAATGCCATCGAAAATATAGCCTAAGAATTAAAAATGAGCCTACTTTAACAATTACGGGCCCAATCGTCCCTCCTTGCAGCATCCAAGGACAAGAAAAACTGTCGCATATCTGGGTTCAGTAATTCCTTAATTGCGCGAACAAGTTGGGATGGCTCCAACCTCGGGGAAAGCTCGCTTAGCAACGTCGCACAATGATTAATCGGATCATACCCCCCATTGGTCCAATCACTAGGCTCTCCCTCTTTGCTGCGCTTCGATGATGCCACAGCTTCTGGATCCTCATATCGTTTACGCCTCGCTCTCTGCGTCAGTTTAACCTCCTCCATGGCCTCAGAAAGGTGCACCTCAAAATCGCTCATCTTTCTTGGCTTCGGCCTACGTGATGACCCAGTCGCGGCATCGACTGCAGGTGACCCGATCCCCATCAAGTCAATAAAGTCATCATTGCCAATGGGCAATCCCTGTCGATGGTCTAGTGCGGGAGGGCTTCGAGCTCGCATCTCCTCATCCAGGCGCCGCTCGTCGTCGCTATCTGCAGGTAGCTGTGTTGATGCGTGTTGCATAGTCCCGTATGCAACGGACGCGCCAAATATGGTGCACAGCTCCTCGTACTTTGGACAGCCAAAAGTACGAAACCTCCCCCATTTCGATTTAACCTAACAATTATAGAAGAAACATACGCAGTTAATAATCAAACATCGAGTGCTCAAACAACAAATTTTTGGGTGCAATAAAGATGGTTAACTTTAATTAAAATTTT
The DNA here is from genome assembly GCA_022457165.1 of Juglans mandshurica. Lineage (NCBI taxonomy): Eukaryota > Viridiplantae > Streptophyta > Magnoliopsida > Fagales > Juglandaceae > Juglans > Juglans mandshurica. The sequence continues at coordinate 7,672,296 of CM039627.1, forward strand.
ACCCTAATGGCATTCTCCCAGCACTCGTCACTCGCGACAACTGTCTTTGTGTTGGGATCTCAACCCATACCAGTTTGGCTCAACAAATCGGTAAACAAGCGCTGCATCCCCTTCAACCTCGTCAATTTTCCACGAACCTGGTTCCCGTCAAACACTTTCTTCCCAACAGCAGTGAGTCGCTGTGCATAAACTCCATGCTCTCTAAACATTATCTTTCCGCCCTTTAATCTACCTTGAAGCGCGTCCTGATAGAGCATGTCGATGAATATCTCCTCCATGGCATCGCCCCAAAGCACATTATCCCGGCTCGTATCTTCGAGGTCATCCATTTCAAATAGCTAAAATGGTAATATAAGAAAAAAAAGAAAAAAAAAGGTTTTGCATGTCAACTATGCTACGTTATATGCGTTAATATGAGTAACGACCCAGAATTACAAATGACTCATACCTGTTGATACGGCTGATGTCTAGCAGATGAGCGTAAGGAGTATCGCTATGGGAACATGGATGACGGAAGTTTATTAATCCCGATATATATTTATTATATATAAGTACACAACAGTAGTAGAGGAAAATTGACAAAAATCAAAACATCCCACTACCACATTCAACCACATGCGTACCACAATAACAACCCCAGAAACATAACATTAATAAATACACAGGGCCATGATAGAAATTAACATACTTGGAAGAATTGCAGATTTTTTGGTTATTTTATTAATGCTCATTGTGGATAAAAATAAGAATTTATACAGATGCTTGTAAAAAACACATTAGGGAACAAATACCCAAGCCCCAATACCCGACCTCGGGTAGCACTCAATACCCGAGCTTTGTAGCACCCAATACCCGAGCCAAGTAGCACTCAAAAGTCTCAAGATGTTCATACAAACTACAACCCCTCAAAGTCCTGTAAATTGTGTACACTGCAAAACAGTGTGAAGTTGGAGAAATGCACAGGAAAAGATGTGGTCAGTGCAGAAACTTCACGCGGAGCAGCAGTGAAGTGCCAAGCCCGAACACACAATACCTTGAGGGGTACCTTTTATGGCCAACAATTAACAATCTTCCAACATGCGTATACGGTTGGAATAAATTACCCAGCATCTACATACAGTTGGAATAAATTACCCAGCATCTACCTTTTATCGCAATGTTCAACTATCCATACGCTTGTTATAAATTACCCAGCATCTACATACGGTCTAAATTTATCTAACCTCATTACTAAATTTGTCAAGTTTAGGAATGCTACTAAAATGAAAGTGCATGATACATCCCATATATATATATACCCCCTAATTTTTGTTCTGCTTCAGGTCCGAACTTCATGGGGGAAAAATAAAAGCCTCGGGCGCATCCACATAGATTTGTGAGTAACCAAACTTTTCGATTCATCTAATCTAAGGATAACATGCATTCTATTATTCATAATAATCTCGGTCAATAACCACAAGCCGAACCAAATTAGGCTCAAATTCATGTTCAAAAAACAAGAGTAATGCCCAGAAAAATTTACACATTTCGCATAAGGGACACGGCAGTAGATGCAATGAGATGAGATACACATACTTGGAAGGATCGTGTTCTTGGAGCCGTGGTGGTGATACGGGTACCCCGAAGGTGCTTACGGTGGATTCTCGTTCTTGAGGTTGGGTATTCGGTGGTTTTCGGAATTGTGGCCTTCATGTCCAAGTGAGGGGGACACAATCAATTTGTAATGTAAAATCCCACGGAAACAGACCCTCAAATCTACACTGTTTGATGCGAATCTATCATGAAAACCCTAGACAAAGGGTCGCAGCGTTTGGGTCAGGGGCAGGGGAATCTCTGTAATGGAAGGGGGATGTGATTGGGTACGGTTACCAGATATGGAAGATCAACTGATTTTCGGTTGCTTGGACTGAGATTTGTACGGGACTGACCTCTTGGGTTGCCTCTGGCCATGGGAAATTTCCTTATCGCCTCGCTCTGTCGCCTTGATATGTCGAATGGGACTGACCCATTCGGTCTGGCGTTGATGATGGCAGGGAGTATAATAGCTCGCGTTGAGACGAGCTCTGCGCGGAGATGACCGCTGAGCCTGAGGAGCTTCGGTGAGGGCGATCCGTGTCTTGCACCAGGACTCTGTGTGAACCGAATGGGTGAGGGGTGGGTGGGAGGGCCTTGAACAGCCATTACACCCCTCTGTCTTGCCCAGTCAAAAGGCATAAACCAACGGTCATAAAACGAATAAAATGAATTTGTCTTATGCGAAAGTTTCCTGATGAGACCCCGGAAGACAGACAACTTTACCGTACAAAATCATCTTCATATATTCGAAATCATCCTCATATATTCGAAGTCACCTTCGAATCCAAACAGCCCCTAAATCAATTCAAAGAATGCAGCTTCAACATAGAAAGTACTCGCAGAGTGCACAAGTGTCAAGAAACCCACGCAAAAACACACACACATACAAACGGGGAATTCGTGCAGCACTAGTTGTTTTTTTTTTTTTTTAAATGAAAATGATAGATCGAGGGAACATTTTTGCTGTTGATGTCTTTTAAGTGTGTACACACCACACCCTTTATGCCTTTTAACTTACAAAATTTCTGGTCATCATTATCATTCATCATATTAAATATAATTTTTTTAAAAGTTTTTTCTCTTATTAAATATATAGTATATGGACGATGAGTAAAAAATTTAATTAATTTAAAAATAATAAAATAAAATAAAAATAATATGTGATGTATAGAACTGATCAATAACAAAACTACTTATTTATAACATTTCTTTGCGATATACACTTACGTGGATTTTTTTTTTTATTTTTTTTTTTCAGAAATGTGACGCAAGACTGCTAATCTAAATTTTAAATCTCTCTTAAAATTAAATTTTGTCGTATCAACCGCACCAACGATGTGTTTTATATACTAATTTATTTTTTATTTGTTTTATTATTAGATTAATGTTAAATATAAATTTGATCGATTCCATTTTTCTGAAGGAATTGTCTTTATGATTGCTATTTATTAGATGTATGGATCATTGAAAACAATATGTAGAATATCAATTATGGGAACAGGCCCATTTCCAAGTGAACCTAACAATTTTCAGCAGCCCAATGAGCAATTAATGAGGCCACTAGGCCCATGATTCTCTAAGAAAGACCCTTCCATCACATCACAGAGAAAAACCTCTTTGTAATGTTTTAAGATCTCTCATATAAATACTTAAGAATCATCTTGGCTAGTTTGGCTACCAAGAGTACATCAATTACTTTCACTATTATTTTTTACTTTATTATTACTTTTTACCTACTTTTTTACTATTCATTACTTTTCACCTACTTTTTACTACTATTTAATATTTTATTATTACTTTTTCATTATTTTTTCACTACTATTCATAAACATTCTTAACACTTATCAAGTATTTTCACTATCCAAACCCAAGCTAAGCATTCGCATTTTGCATTAAATTCACATCAAACTAACTGTTAATTTCATTTTTCTTTCAGATTTGTGGGTTGTGACAAAAATTGTTAGTTTTAAATATCATATATTAAGTTTATATGGTGTCAAATTTGAAAAATGATATTTGTAGTCTAGTGCGGAAGTGATGTGTACTCTTTTTTTAAAAAATGTACAAGTGCAAGACTCGTATAAAAAAAATTAATTTTTTAATAATAAATTTTATTATTTTTTCAATGAAATGTCTTGAATAAATCATGACTGTATCAATAATTACTCACCAGCATTGTAAGTTATGTCTATCTACTATTATTACTGATGCAACAGACATATTGATATGAGCAATTCTAAGCATCTACCTACACTCTCCACACACCATGTACTTAAATTTATTTATTTATTTTTTTTAACTTAATACACTAAATGTGTTGAGTGTGTGATAAATAGTAGAGTGTGAAGAAAATTTTTTCCATTACAAATTGGTATTTTCTCTGGTAACAGTCAGACAGATACTGGTTATGCAGTAAACTCCTCTTTTTTAAGTACTTGGCATGTATATTAAGGTTGGATATGAGATAATAAAATATTATTAAAATATTAATTTTTAATATTATTATTATTTTAAAATTTTAAAAAATTAAATTATTTATTATATTTTATATTAAAATTTAAAAGAATTATAGAGATGAATTTAATAATCAAGCCTTAAACTAAACAAAAAGTAGGATTCTTTTGTTGGTTTTTTTTTTTTTTTTGCCTGTCGTTTTCAGAAAACGAGGGTATCTTTTTTACTTGAAGAAAATTAACAACCTTAAAACATTTATAATTAAACATGTTTTGTTTGTTGAAAATAAAGAGGATGGTGGCAGAACAAGCAAGACAGTTGAAGGTGAAGAAAAAGCTGGTTAATTGCACATAATGCAAATGCGTCCAACTCGATCTGAAAAAGTTAGAAAGCGTGCCTTTTTTTTTCTAGATAATTTACACACGAAATTAACAAACTAAATCTCTGTTTACAATAGAAAAAGCATTAAAAAAAACATGAAATTTATAACAAATAAATCAGCAAGAAAGTGACTTTAATCTCTCAAGTCTCAAAGAAATAATATTGAGGGATTTTGTTGTTTAATTACTTTGAATTCAATACACCTTCTTGGTGAAGAGGCTTCGCAGGTTAAAAAGATTCCCACCGTTTCCGACGCTACCACTCCTTCCACCGTCGTTGCCACCGTTGCTAATAATTCGGCGGATACTGTTGCCGCCACCGCCACCGCCACCGACAGCGCTATTCTCGTCTCTTTTACAGCTCAAATGGTGTCTATATCCAATGCAAATCGGGACGTTCAGGTTTAAGACTGTCGCTTTCGGCCCTGTAGCTCCGCTGTTGGCGGCTGTTCTGCTCCGGCGAGTTTCCGGTGCGTCTTTCTTGGCTGCTCTCTCCGCACCGCCAGCCATGGTCTCGGAGCTTTTCATGCCCGAGCCTCCTCCCCGGCGAACCTGCCAAACCGGGCTGCTACGACCCAGATGGACTCCCGCACGTCCCGGGCTGCTCGGCCACTTCTTTGACTTGGACTCGCCAGCGGAGTTGCTGCGTGAACACGGCGCGCTGTTCACCTTCCGGGTTCCTGGAGCCCCGGGTCCAGACTTGGGTCGGGTCCATGCATTTCCGGCGGATCTGCTCCGCGAAAATGGCCAGATATTGATGTTCAACTCCGCCGAGCTGGCTCCGCTTCCACCCTTTCTTTCTTTCTCGGCCTTCTTTTTGTCTTTCTCCTTTTCTCTCTCTTTCCCTTCTGGGTTCTTCGCGCTGCTCTTCTTGAAAATATCTATCCACCGCTTCGAAGAGGACAACACTGCGGTGGACTCGGTGATTAAAACGGGTGGACACTCGGGTCGTGCTGGCTCTGGGTCTGTAACGGTGGGGGTCGAGTTGGGAGGTTCTGGGTCGGGTTCTGGTGTTGGGTCAGGGTGGTGGTGGTGGGGGAGAAGGTGGAGAGGGAGAAGAACACCTTCGACGAAGAGCTCGTCGGCGGAGAGGAGATTGGGTTGTGGGAAAGACGGATTACGGACCATCCAGAACTCGAACTCGGGCGACGCAGAACAACTGCTTCTTCTTCCACTGCTGCTGGAAGGGAGGTTATACGCTTCTGAGCACACTCCAGAGGTAGTCATGGAGAGAGAGAGAGATGAGAGAGAGTGGGTGTGTTTTGGAAGTGAGTTCAGAATTGCAGTGCAAGACTGCGAGTGACCCGATAAAGGAGAATTGAGAAATAAAATTATTCAGCAGAGAGAGAGAGAGAGAGAGAGAGAGAGTGGGGGAGATAAGATGTTGGGTCCAGCGTGCATGGAGGAGGCAATGCCATATATAGTACAAAACAACATGGGAAACGATTCTTGTGTTGTGTGAATCTATTTAGATTATGGTTTATCAAAATAAGGATTGAATATTACAGTGAGAGAGATTCACTTAAAAGTAATAAAATTAAATAAACAATTAAATAGTTAGAGTAACTTGTACACTTTGTGCATAAAACTACAAAAGTTGAGTCATTTCATTAAACAATAATAATTTGTACATGAACAAGAGTGTGTTTATTTGTCAATTTTGATAATTTATAGTACATAATACATATGGTGAAAGACATCTTGGTTCAAGAAAAATATTAGTTCCTCTTCTCATCTTGTGGGTTTATGCGCTCGAGTTTTGCTACATATGCTACCACATTATTTGTTGTGAAAGGCTTCATATCATCGATGTATTGGGTGTATAAAAATATAAAACTTTTAAATAGATTTTTTCTCCATAGAGTACATATGTGTTGCACACTCCATTTGAAAAATTGTGAGTAAATATAAGATCTACATAAAAAATTAATTTTTTTAATAATGGACTGCACTATTTTTAAAGAGAAATGATATTTGTAGTCATAGAGTACGCAAGTATTACGTATTCCATTGAAAGAAATTAGTAAATATGGACTCACATAAAAAAAATTAATTTTTTAATGGTAGATTTCACTTTTTTATAAAATGAGTGCATTGTACTTGTACAACTCATAATTATATCTAGTATTACTCATTTTTTAATAAGAATATGCAACGATTACATAACTCATAATTGTATCTAATATTGCTCTTTTATAATTATGGTCTATTCTATTTAGTTCCGTTTATTTTCGAAATAAATCACTTTACGTACACCATCCTGAATTATAGAGGCCAATTATATACCTAGTTCATGAATCTTGGCTATTTTTGTGAAGATAAACACAAAAATAAAGTAATTAATATGCAATATAGTATATATATACCGAAATCAATAATCTCAAAATCTCAAAAGGAAGAGTGGTGTCATGTCATGTCAATGGGTGTCAAGTGGGGGGGGAATGCCTAGTTGCTAACATTCATGGGATGGAGCTTTCTTCTTCATGATGAAGATGCAATTCCCCAGCGTTGACATCTACATCCCTCTATGATTCCCCCCATGTTCCTTGCTCAAAGCCTCGAAACTTTTTTTTTTTTTTTTTTTTTTTTTTTTTTTTTTTTTTTTTTATGTAGATAAGTTTGTTTTCCCATTTTAAATACAATATCATTAAGGTCCCATTTAGATATTGATCTGAGTTGAGTTCTTTATAAATAATAGTGAGTTGAAATGATGGAATGAGTTTTGTGAGATCCATGTACCTAAGATGAGTTAGATGCATTTGGATGTTAAGATGAGTTTATATGTATTTATATAAAGTTGAAAAAGTTTGTGGATCCCGCGTATAAAGATATGTTAAGTTAAAAAAGACTGTGTGTTTTGCGTGTAAAGAGGTTTTGAATTGAGATGAGTTTAATGATTTGAGAGTTATGTGTTTAGATATTAAACTCAGTTTAAAATTAGACTAAACTGAATTAATTTCAGCATCTTTCAAGTTCCAAACTGGCCCTAAATATCCTATACATAGAATTTAAGCAATTAATAAAATGTGTTAATTAGAATAAATACAAGTAATCATTGTTATTTAATTTGTCTTTCGATCAAAATTTCTGAACCTTTATCATTGTATAGAAAAATATAAAACAATTGTTAGTTTATATAATCTTGCATATATAAGAATATTGAAATCATGTGACTTCAAAATAAAGTTCTAACTATCTACGTGTGCTTTACATGTTCTCAAAAGCCAAATATTGGGAATATATACCTTATAATTAACATGGTTTGGAAACTCAGTTTTTAGAAATTCCATATAGAATAATGACAAATATTTTATGTTTCTAAAGTATTAAAAAGATAATTATGCTATAAATATTGAAACATTCTTCCTGATAAATTTCCAAGAATTACACATATCCAGCCATACAATTAATCAGCATTCACCCACGCAGGAGCTAGCGCGTTTGAAATTCAGGTGATGTTTAGATATATAGGGAGATGAGATGAAATGAGATGAAATGAAATGATTTTAAATAAAAGTTAAAAGTTAAATAAAATATTATTAGAATATTATTATTTAATATTATTATTGTTTTAAAATTTGAAAAAATTAAAAAATTATAATTATAAAATGAAATGGAATGTTTGGTTGGCCAATGAGCTAGTAATTGTGGAAGCATATGACTTTGAGGAAAATTATGGAAACCTTTGTCCTTATGTGGCGGCTATGTGGATGAAAAGTATCCTTTTACTTAAATTAATTAATTGTCCAACTTTAATGTTTTATTAATTTATAAGTTGTCATAAATGTCTAATCGAAGTTACTTTATAGATTGTTGTTGTTGGCAATCGTTGTAGCCTTGTTGTTTTTTTCGCTTTGAAGTTGTGTATTCCCTATCCAACTCTTATTTTCCTACCATTTATTAAGAGCTTTGGACTGTTCATGCATTGTATTTGCTATATAAATTATCACTCAGAAATGACAGAAACTTGAGAATTATTTGTTTTAGATATCTATTTTACAAATTATATATGCATATTACTTAGGAGTTGAGTGATCAATTCCTGATCCTATCAGTGTGATTTGGTTGAAAAGACGGTGGGGAGGTTAAGTGATACAACTATCCTTAATTGAGTGACATCATGTGATTATTTCTTTTTTTTGGTTGAATCCTTTGCGTTTACCATCCTTTACATGTATGTATGCATTTTTTGATCTATCAGTCTATTGGCATAATTTACACTCTGAATCATATAAAATGAAACATTACACCCTCAAATTTATTACTATATATAAAAGTAGAGTCATATAATTCTGATGTGGCATTCTATCCATAAAAGTAAGCATTCTACACAATGTTTTGAATACCATACCGATCAAAATACTGAAATGAAATATTTTGGTACCAGTACCATTTTGTGTACCGTTTCGAGATAGTCGATATATGAATAAATTATATATATAAATATATAAAAATTATATTCCAAAATAATAAATTATATTCTAAAATAATAGTCTATATATGAATAAATTATATATAAATACATATATATAAATTATAAACAGTTTAGTCTAAATTGTGGGTAAAAAAATAAGCTTATAGTTTAAAAAAATGAAAAAAAAATGAAGGTCGAAATGCCGGCCGGTACGAAACGTATATGGTACCCGTACCGGCCCAACGGCAGGTACGGCAAATATCGGTCATACCGGCCGGTACGGTACGAGATTGAAAATAGTGATTCTACACGTTAAATTTGAAGTGATATGTTTATGAAGTAGTAAGCCTTTTAAAAGTAATGTTTCATTATGAACCATTGTAAATTTTATGTTATTATAAACCATTATAACTTTTAAGTTTCATTTATTTTTTTACATATAAAGATATAAACCGATTCAAGACTTCACCCAAAAGCACTAATTCAACATTTATATTGTTTTGTATTTTAAGCGGAGTGATATGACTCCGATGTGACATTTTACCCATTAAACTTGAAGTGTTACATATGTTTATGGAGCTATAATCATTTTAAAAGCAATGATTCATTATGGAGTAGTAATCCTTTCAAAAGTAATGTTTCATTATGAATTGTTGTAACTTTTAAGTTTCATTTCTTTTCTTACATATAAAGATATAAACATATTCAAGTCTCCACCCAAAAACACGATTTTAATATTTATATTGTTTCGTCAAATAAACCGCTCTATAAGCCGTTTCAAATTTCTCCATTACAAAACCCGATCTCTCTCTAAATCTCTCTCCCTCATACACAACAATCCGCGCATTGCGCGGGTTATAGGCTCGGTATAGCTAATAGTCAAATAGCAACATTTATCTAAAAACAAAGTAAAAAAATGTTTTGCACATCACCTATTCTTTGTCATTTTAACATCAGTACTTGGGCAAAAATATCATTTGATAAAAAAGTAGTAGATCAGAGCATATAATGTGTTAATTTTGATTGTTTATAGTGTCAAGTATAAATCCTTATTAATTAGAGTGGATAGTGTAGTTAGCTATTTATCCCTATCAATTTATTTCGTAATGTGGTCTCACAACCACCAATTTTGATATTTTACACTTTTTATCGCAAAAACCTCAATTAATCATGTAATACAAATTTGATGTTTCTTAAAGCTTCAAGTTATCAATTTATCATTACAACTTGTGTATATTACAATTTAAGCTTATGATTTAGATATCAAGTGCGAATTCACATACTACAAATTATGGTAGTTCAGAATATTCTCTTATTTTTATGTTATGTGCACACGGTTTGAAATATATAAGAACAAAGTACGCGCACACTTGCGCGTGCACATACACACAATATATATATATATATATATATATATATATATGAGAAGTGTTATAGCCATAAAGAGATTATATAAAAGTAATTCTATAAATTGACATGTATTCATGTGATCTGTCATATCTACTTTATAATAAAAGTAACTTTACAAACCACATCAAATCACATCAGTTTGTGAAATAATTTTTGTGTAATCACTTTATGACTAGAGTATTTTTCTCTATCTCTCTCTTTCTATATATATATATATATATATATATATAGATAGATAGATAGATATAGATATAGATATAGAGATAGATATAGAAGGTGACAAGTTAGATGGACCCCAATTATGGATGATGGGTTAGTGGCTTGTAGTAGGCGGCCTTGCAATGCAAAATGGCAATATATATATGGTGGTCGATCGTGGAGAGTACCGATCCATTTTCCTACAAAATCTAAAAGAGATATATAATTAAAGAGATCGGAGAGGGGTTGGATTTTGTTAATGGCGTTTGTTTGTAGGCAAAATGATGAGCCATGTGCAGGCAAAAACACCATTATTACATCAACTGGAAGGGCCCCAACTCTCCAAGCTAATGAAACTGACCCTTCTTCTTGATAGCAACTGCCTCCCTCGTCTCTACCTGTTTGCATGCCCTAACTTTCTCATTGGTATGGTTTATCTACATGTATATCTAAAATTATGGTTAACCAAAGCCACAATTATTTATTTTTAAATTTTTTTAAGCAATCACTTGTTTTTAAGAACATCATCCAATGGCCAAAGGCACATGGCCTAATGACATAACACCCAAACCTCCAAAAGGGAGGTGATCTTGGGTTCCACTCCCCTCCCCGAATAAATTTAAAAAAAACCATCATCCAATGACATACTAAATTAATTAATGAAAAAAAAAAAAGGACAAACAAAGTGGAAATCCAAATTCTCAACTAATATTTTAAAACATTTTTCATAATCAAACTCAAATATTTGATAGATTTGTTGATTTTTCACATAAATTGTATAATATGTTTTTTGTGCACGGTACAAGAAAAATGCATATTTATGGTTAATTATTTGCTATATAAAAAGATCATTTCTTATTAAAATAAGTCCAATCTCATCACAAATAACTCGTAAAAAATAATCATTTTTCTCGTAAATAGTCACTCTCATCCACACATATATAAAAGCAAGACACATAGAGAAAGTGGGAATCCATGCATAGATTGTGCATCACTCATGTAGAAATAAGGGGAGTACAAAAGTTTCTGTCATTGTTTGTGGAATTTTTGCTCCTTAAAATTCTTTAGCTAATAGATTCATCCTAAGAATATATATATATATATATATATAAAGAGTCATTACATAAAAAAAAAGGGTATATATGAATATTTTTTTGTGATGAAAATGACTATTTATAAAAAAACAGATTCATTTTAATTAGAAATAATCATTTCGTTAAAAATAACTGATCGTAAATAAGATATTTTCTTATAGTGGGTACCACACATGAATGGCTAGCATGCACCAAAATTTTCGAGATTGGCTTTTATAGATATCTCTATGTATCTCCATCTTTTGGATGGTATAAATATATTTTTGGAATATTCAGAATCTTGAATCGAATACGTTGACAGAAAGTAAAAAAAAAAAAAAAAAAAGGAAAAAAAAAAAGAAGAAGAAAAAATGACAAACGTACATGTATATATATATCAGAAGTGCTATACATCTGTCCCACACCAGCACACACTTCACTTCACTTCACTTTTTTTTTTTTTTTTTTTTTTTTACACTCAGTATGTTTAGTGTGCCTGGAGTGGGTCAGATGTATATATTTTTTCTATATATATAGGCGAGAGATGGGCGCCTTTGTGGTGGGAATTGGAAAGGTGATAAGGGAAGGATATACCAAACTATATAAATATATATATATATATATGCTGCCGTACAAAATATTTTTGGAGTTCTCTGTACGTACAACTGTAACTCATTCGAAAGAAAGCTACAAAAAGGCTTTTGATTATTTTAAAAAATTCGAATATATGCATGCATGGGAATATTCTACTGCTAGCTCTTAAGTAGTACTGTTACACCTACGTACGTATCATGACAAATTCTGTGCGTAAGAGCCATAATTATTGTCTTTATCATAGGAAATTAGAGACTTAAATATGGGAAGAAAACATAGAAAATAAAAAGATAAGGAAGAATATATAATACAATCATTTTCCATTGCGAATGGTGTAATACGTGTGGTAGGACAAAGAGCCAAGAGGGGTCAATGATTTTTGTACTGTATTAAGTGAAATGAAAATATTATCTATATTTATAATTTTTACTTGCATAACAATATGGATTGACGTGTCAGTTATTAATGTATTAAAAATTATGAATCTTAAAATTTCAAAATCTGAATTTATAAAGAAAACTAATAAAATATATTTTTTTAAAGTAAAATTGTAAATATATGTAGAACTACTCAAGTGAAATATATCTCTTTTAATTTTATAGAATTTTGTAATTGAGAAATGATATTTGTAATTATATAGTACGTAAGTATTACGTACTTTTTGTAACAAAATTAAATAAATATTAAAATCACATAAAAAAATTAAAATTTAACGATGAATCTGACTTTTTTCCAAATGCTTAAATAATCTATAACATCTAAAAGTATTGGCATTGGACTAATCAAATGCCAATGCATCTTCATACTTTGGCTAGGCATGAGTAAAATCTTCTACATTAGACTAGCCAAATCACTAAAACTCAATATATGAGTTACAGTAAATTAAGCTCCATAATCATCTTTGACTAGATACTATTTACTCACTAAAATAATATTTTAATCATTTTCAACAATCATTATATTTTAATCTTATACCAGGTGCGTGGGTTTTGAAGTTTTTGACCCATCATACATTATATATATAAATGTTAATTTTCATTCTCTTTCTGTTTTGCAATATCTTACATCAATTTCAAAAATCTATACGTTATTTTAATGTCTATATTATCTAATTATTTTAAAGTCTGTATTATCCATTTTAATTTTGATAAATAGTCCGTTATTTTTTACCTTATTCTATTTTATTTTTCAATAATATGTAATATATTTTGCCTAAATTTTGTGACATCTGGTGGTTGAATCTGTTTGAAGAAATATATGAAGTGTATTTATAAAATATTAAAAAAATTATAAAATATAATATTATATTACTATTTTAAGTTTAAAATGTCTAATCCAATGTAAATTAACCTAACTAAAAATTTTAATTATAGTCAAAGCTTGAAATTATATAAATTGCCTGCCTAGCTCTAACTTAACTGTTTCTTAATAACAAAAGAAAACTTAAATATATATTTTTTTCTTTACAAACTGCAAACACAAAGGACTATTTTTTTTTTTTTTTTTTTTGTCCTACTGCAACAAAATGCCACATGGAGGAGAGGAGTAGGACAGCAGGAACCTAGCAAATCCGCAAAGAATGAAAGGACCTAGAGCCTTGAACATGATGGTTCGGGGCTCGGACAGAGCACCCATTCCATGGCTCGAACTACGTACATGGCTCATAGCACTAGGCATTTTCACCACTATGATAGTCAAGTTGTTGACTTTGGTAATTGGGCCATTTTTGTTTTTTTAGATGATTTCAAAACATATGTATTATTTTTCAAAACATTTGTATTGAATTAAAAATAAAGAAAATTCTACTTAACCTCACGTCGCTATAATTTCCCTAGTTTGTTTTATTTTAATATTATTTGATGTGAAAAAGTTAAATTATTTATTTTATTTTATATAAAAATTTAAAAAAATTATAATAATTAAATAAGATGAAAATAATTATAAAAATATAAGAAACCTTGAAATTATCATTCAATTTTTTTACATCTGAAAACTGAAAAGTGATTGAAGTTGTGATTTTTTTCTTATTAAGAAAATATATTTTAAAAAAATCTCAATAGTCATCCTAAAAATATAGAAAATTGCTACAAACATAAATAGATTATATGAAATAAATTTATAAATTAATGTGATTTTATAAAATTTATTTTATAATAAAAATAATTTTATCATTTAAAACTTATATAAAGTGATATTAATTTAAAAGTTTATTTTTATGTAATTGAATAAAGTATTTTTAAAAAATAAATACAATTAACAGTTACGTGACAACAGAGAGGTGTACAGTAAATGAATGATACTGAACCATTTTAATGTCTGTGGACAAACCTGTGTTTTAATGATTGGTAAGATGTGATGGGTACCTACTATTTTCACGTGGCTTTTCCAATTGCAACCAATGGGCACGTACAGGCGTTGACAACTTTTACTCCTTGCTTGTGTGAATGGGATTCAAATTTCCTGAAGTTATAATTTCATTTACTAACAAGGTTGGTGTGTATTATGGTTTGTTTGACAAAATTAATCAAGTGCTTCTGTTGGTTATAGGGCATTGATTATTCTCTTCATTATCTCTTTAATCATCTTAATCTTACCTATCATTGTTTTTCAAATCTTGTTATGATAATTTTGAGTTTGATGTTTTTTAAATAAAAACGAGTAATGCTACTCATCATCTTAATTCTCATCATGCTATCATCATCTTATGATGTGACATTAAATGATTAAAAAATATTTATTATATTTTACTTGTAAACTTATCATTTAATGTCACATTATGAGATGATGAGAAAATAAATGTTGAATAAAATTTTTCTATTGATAAAGGTAATTTTACTTTTGAAAAAGGGATTACACCAAAAACAGCTTTTGAGTATCTGCTTAATCCGTAATAATACAAGAAAGATGATCCATATCTGATTCTCTCTCTTCTCATCTTCTACTTCCCAAGTGTCATGACAAGTTCAATGAGCTGTCAGGACTTGCTCTAAACTCTGAAAAAAGCAATGTTCAGGTGTCACATTGCAGAGAAATGCAGGTTCTTTTCCGGTAAGGTTCCTCCAAGTACCACCGGCAATTGATTCCGATCCAACCCAGATGCAATTAAGGAAATACTTTTTTTCTTTTAAGACTCTGTATTGTCCAGAATATATTTGTAAAAGGGGGTACGGTACAGAAGGGTGGATAAAGAGCATCCATCTCCTAAACCTAAAAAGGTCAGAAACACGTGATCATGCACAGCACGTAGCAACAGATCAGCACAGTGCCAAATCAGTAGCATGTGATTAAAGGAGCTTTGAATATACAGAAAGAAGGAAAGAAAACCTCAAAAGAGAAGAAAGTCGTGGTGTCTGTCTACTGAGAAAAAAGTTGACAACCCTTTTAAGCTGCATCAAAGCTGAAAGTAGTTGGGTTGCGCACGCCACATGTAGCCAATTTTGGCAAACAGCAATGCAGAGAATACAATTCTGAGATTTTGGTACTTTTTATTTGCAGCAATACATACTATTAAGAAAGATTAGAGTATTATGGAGCCGACTGTCAAGAGATTAAGAACAATCAGATTAGGTGATATTTGTGAGCAATAATTCATGTCATGTGTTTCAACTTTCAATAGCATTCATTCAGCTAAGCATCTGATCATCCTAAAAAAGTCGTATCTTTTGTAACCTTTTCATTTTGTGGCCAGGCTATACAGTGATTTGCCACCTAGTTATCCAATGTTTGTTGAGTACTACTACATCCATAAAGAAATTAGACGAAAACAATCTCACAAACTGACGTAGTTTCATCTGAGCTATTAAATTTATTTTATAATAAAAATAACTTTATAATCTGACGAATCACATCAATTCACATCAATTTGTCGGATGGATAAAAGGATGAACAAAAAGTAAGTTCCTTGGTTTGTTGTTATCTGATTATATAAAGAGTTGATGAATCCTCTGTCACCTGTGATCATTTTAGATAGAGAGACACTTTGATGCCATTTAAACCTGCATTCAGCATTGCCTTTGTTTTATTTTTACCCTCTTTTTTTTGTTGTTTAAATAGGGAAATTACATTTTGTATCTCTCATTCCGATTTGCATCCTAAACAAAAGAATATCCGACAATCATTACAAGAAAACTGCTTATTTGTAGCCAATTATTTTTTGTAAAAATGACTATTTCCTATCAAAAGTAGTATGTTTTCATCATAAATAGTCATTATCATCGCAAATAATCCGTCACAAATGTTTATTTTTTTTGTAGTGAATATTGTAGAAAACTTGATAAATTAATTAGAGTGGCAATTGTCGATCTAGGTAGTTTTTTGTTTTTTAAAGAGAGGAATACAAGACATTTTTTTTTCTTTCTTAGCAATTGCTCAAATGGAGAACTTTTTTAAAGCAGCTCAATTTCTTATCATTTTGTGTCTCAATTCTCAAATAATATCTCTACAATTTCGGAGACAGATTATTTTTAACGTGAATGGTAAAAACTCTGGATTTGATTGAGGACAACGACCTTGTTCTTGTTTCGGAAAATGGCATTTTATGGATTTGACTAGTTAACGACAGTCGTTTATTATTAGAAAAATGGTAGACATACAATCATTTAGCAGACCAGGAATGAGAACGCTCTCAAGAAGTGCAGAAAAGGGTGCTTTGAGAGATTCGAAACTGAGTTGCACAATGAGACGCAAAACTATCTCATAGTCATACATATTCCTCTAGATATTGTAAAAACACAATTCTCAAAAATCCCATTTCAAAACAAAGGACAGAAATCTCAAAGATGCAGAAAAAGTACAGATTTAGATGGTTTCTCTGAATATATATGACAGTGCATCAGAGCAACAATTTGGCTAAGCTTGAGCTCCAAGTTCAAGGAGTAAAGTGTGATTAACTGCGTTTGATGCTGGACCATGAAATTGGATTGGACCTGCAATGAGAATTGATAAGAATAGATGGCAACAATATAATGAGGTGTTTGCATTAGACTTTTTAAGGGGACGATTTTCCGAACAAACACCACCATAAACTGATAAAAGTTGGTGGAAATGATGGTTGATGAACATGAAATTAATGACTGACCAGGGCTGATGTAGCAATTCGTCACTGCCCACTCGTCCCGCATGGATGCAAATTTCTTGAAAGGGGCCCCTGAAAATTCATCATGTTTTTTTAAGTTGCTGATCACTTTTTCTCTTTGTTCGACATTTGAAGAGAATAGGAAAGAACGTGAATGATATTGCATGGTGTTACCAAACACCGCCATGCCATCATGAACAAATATACTGCAAATGATCCTTACAACTTTATATGGAAGTGAAAATACCATGAGAAGTTTGTCCACCAAAAAACTTACCATCAAGCTCCACCATTGCCTTCTTTATCACCGGCTTGAGCTTACCTGGAAAATAAACTAGACTTTCAATAACAGCTCAAACAATAGAGATAAAGAAGGGAATAACATATAAAAGAAAAAACAGCCAAACCCCCTTTTTCTACAAGTAAAAAAAAAAAAAAAAAAAAAAAAAAACAGCCAAACCATATCATAGACTAATAACATCCTAAAATACTGCTAGTTGAAAAAACAGCATTAAAACAAGTTGCTAAGACACAGTGTTACAGATTATTCTGTCCAGACTTCACTGAAATGAAGGACAAAAGGAAAAAGAAAAACGTAAAGTTCCGATATATTAAATCTGCAGAATTTGAGGAAGAAAGTGAAAGATGGTAATACCATGTCTCCTCTCAACATCCATTAATGAAGTCAATGCAGTCCCACCAACTGTCCATTCTTCAACAGGGGCAGCCAAATTCCCAACCTGGAGGCATCATGAAAAGCACAAAAACAGTTTAGCTCGGTTATGATTTTTACCATCTGACATGACAATATAAACTTGAACTTACAAAAAAAAAGTGTGAAATTGAGAACAAAGTAAAAGGAATAAATAAAGCATAAAAATAAAAAATGAAAGTTAAGCAGAATGCATAAGGTGAAAAGGGATAGAATCCAGACCGATGATATCAACCCAGTTTTTCCACCCTGAAGGAGAGCTCCAGCAGCATAACCCAATGCATAGCAATAGCTAGAATCAAAGTTAGTTGGCAAACCACATCTCCCTTCGTACCTATAGAAATAAAATTTACATGGACATTAACAACTAATCTTCGGGATAAGAATCTTAAACAATATTTCTCAATATAAATTGCCACAAAAAATGAAGAGAAGCATTATACACAATTATGAATGTTAAGTTCAGTACAAGTCAGGATCAACAGGTTTGTCAAGGGTAGCCCAAAGCCTAATGCCAAAATCACAGTCACTAAACACGCACCCCACCATCACATCAAAAAATCAATTCAGAATTTGTGATATGAACCAATGACCGTTCTCTAAGGAAAGAAAATAAGTACCCGAAAAAGTGGGACTGTCCTTTGAATTGTCCTTTATATGCACCTTCTTGTTTCCTCTTCTCCAACTCAGTCTCAGCCATTTGAATAAGCATTTTCTCGGTTTCAATTTTAGCAACCTGAGTGTAGGAAACACATACAACGTGAACAATAGTACAATAGTTACTAGGAAATCTTCCGTTAGGTCAAAATCCTACTATACAGACAATAATATGATTAAAACAAATACCTGGACATTTCCATGAGGATCTCTTTCAAGCATCAACTGTTCCTGGATTGCTTGAGGTAAAAGGTCAAAAAGCTGTAGTGATTGATTTGTCAGTTTCTTTTTCCACAGCCCACCTTCATCCACAATATCTTGGGCCAAAATTTCATTCAATTCTGCAATAAGGTGCTGCACCTGCAAATGCCAAAGCAATAAATTGATAGCTTTTAATTCAGTAAAGTGGTGTGGCACTCATGTACTTGTAAAAGAGCAGTGCATCAAAATCTTGAGCATTCAGCCAGATATAAGAGAAAATGGGAGAGAGTGGGGGGTAAAGAAAAATAGTACACGATTCAATGATCAAGAATATTACCTCGGGAATAAAATCAATCAGTCCTTCAGGAATAAGAATAACTCCATAGTTATAACCAAGTTCGGCACGTTTACAGATAACATCTACAATGTAGTCTGTCACATTTTTCAGCGTCAACTTCTTAGCAGCAACCTGTATCGAGATATCTAAATTAGATGATATCTTTTCTGAGAAAAATGATCAATTCCTTTCTACCAAAGAGCAGTTCAAAGATGAAATGTCTCTAGAACTCATATCAAGCTATGCGTTTCCAATCAATTACTACACATTCTTCAATAACCATGGAGAAGGGATATCAAGGCATCGATGACTAAAATGTTAGAAACAGTCTTCAACCAATTACATGGGTGCTACCTTTTTGTCATAACATGTGCGCTTATGTTGGATAAAAAGTCTAATATTCTTTTTTGCACCTGAAATATCATGAGCAAATATACCAGGCTCTGCAAGTGATGTAAAATTAAAACAATAGATTTATGAAGATACCTCTTCTCCAATAATAGTAATGTTTGGATGAGTTTGTAGAGCACACTCTAGTGTAATATGTGAAGCCGCACGCCCCATAAGCCGTACAACTGCAAACATGGGCCCAATAAATAATACTTCGCTTAAATGAACCACAAAACCAGATGATCACTGGATGAGATAAGTTTGACATGGCTTGAAGAGATACGAGGGTGTATGTTTACAAGAACAACACCACAACCAAACCTATTATGTTTACAATTCAATTTCCATGACTGGTATCACAGCCATAAAGTTGGTACATTCGATGCAAACTGAATTAGAAAAGGTAGCTAAGGTGAAGATTAATGATGCGGCTAGAATAGATGTGAGGATGCAAAGCACACCATGCACCAAAAACTATTTCTTTTGAGACCATTCCATGACTTTGTCACGGCCTTTTTCAAGTCAGTTAGCATTGAATGTATCAATTTTCATAGCTCTAAAATTAACAAAATTTTCAAGTGTCTCTCTTGGTTGGCTGTCATGCCCGGTTATGCATAGAGCATTTAGTTTCAAATACAAACCCTAGCTTGTCATATGCATTAATCATAAGGTATTTTCTTCAATGTGTTTTGTGTCACAGCAAACAAGGCTAAGTCTAAATAAAAAGCCTTTTTGTTGTGCAACACACGACAAAAAATATGTGGATTGGCATGAAATCTGAGGAAGAAACTCTACTAACAAAAGATGGAGCATAATGGGGGCGAGAAACATTCAAACCTCCCTTTAACATATAAAGTTCTAATTTCCGAAAGGTTTTTGCGCTAAACTAAAAAAACATAATGTCTCTTGTCTACAATTTATTTGTGGTTTTAGTTTTTTCTCTACTTATTTTCCATCCAAAAGCTCAGTTTTTCCTAATAAGCTTATTGAAAGAATATTAGTAGAGATGGTCACAGCTCATAATTTTGAATGTATTGCAATTTCGTAGTGAAGGGAAAAAAAAATAGACACTACTAAAAATGTCAAACCTGACACGTACAATGATAATACTTTCCAGTTGATCGGGCATCAACCATCACATTGCCAATCATTTCTGCATAAATCTGCAGGAAAGTAAATATATCATATAATGATAAGCACAGAGTAATATTTCCAAGTCCCTGTAAATGAGATCACAGTAAATTATGGAACTCAGATATAATTATTGTTGTAGTATGAAACCATGAAAGATCAAAAGCATGAAAAGCATAGCATAAAATTCTGAGTGAAAATACCTTGCAAGCAGTATCAAACCCGAAACTTGTAGGAACCTCTTTGCATTTCAGATCACCATCAATGGTCTTAGGGCATCCAAGTACCTGAGTTTTCAGATTTTTACCCCTGATAGAACAAATAGTAAACACAAAATTACATGATATGATCATTAACGTAATTATACCAGGGGGAAAAATTAGATTAAGATGCTAAAACGCCCTGGAAATTCAACCATAGATCGCTTTAAAACTAGAATGTGAGATCAGACAAAAAATGCCAGTACACTTGAGAAAATCTACTGGGCTTGATCTGACTAAGGGATGGAAAAAATAGAGAGGTGGCATGAATGTACAGGAGAGGAAGACTGAAGGATCAATATCATCGGAATGAGTTGACAAGGAGAGCTCTGATACTATGACAAGAAGAGGCTGATGTCGTAAATTCAGAATTACAGTCTGAAAGTTTAAGAGAGACATGGAAATACTAATACGTATGTGTCATTTAGCATAACAGAAAAGCATTTTTATTTAATGTACAATCAACTGCTGTCAACTAGAGGCACCTAGGCTTGATATCGATAACTTCAAGAAGCATTTTTCTGAAACCATAAACATGAGGTAGTTAACTGTAATTCTCCCTTTTATAAAAGAAACTATAATGCAAATTTAATAAACAACATGCAAAGATTACTGAGAGAAAGAAACAGAAGTATTCCGACAACAGTATTTTTCCATAAAACATACCTAAAATCTTCAGCAAGGAGGCAGGCATTTGTGTTGGAGTCATCTCCACCAATAACAAGAAGTCCATCCAAATCAAGCTTCAAGGCTGTTTCTTCAGCTTGCTTAAACTAAAAACCATAACCATTTGCACTCAGTCTTTGCACATACAAACTCAACACAAACACCCTAGATAATCCAGAAAGATGAGTCACACCTGCTCTGGAGTTTCAATCTTGTCTCTCCCACTGCAAATCATATCAAATCCACCCTGATAAAAAAGGAAAATCTAATCAGTTTAACATACATGAGTGCATGTATAGCTCCATAACAAAATTAGATACAAAATGACTGAGACTTTTGCATTAAGCATCCACATACATTTCTGTATGTGCACATGGCAATGGCATACTCAACTTCATTTACCATAAAACTTATTATCCTCATGTCTACTCACTCACTTCAATACAACAACGAAGTTGATAAAACTTTTTTTTTACCGGTAAACAAGATTTTATTGATCATAAGAATAGGTAAAAGCCCGAGTATACAAGACATATACAAGAACGTCTAAGTGTGCTAATTTAGTTATACAAGGAATTCATGAAAAGTCATGCCATGAAAATCAATTACAATTGACCAATGGAGTTTAGTATTGAAACAGAAATTTCTAAGCTCATCCATTGATTGCTCTTGATCTTCAAAACTTCTTTCATTCCTCTCCTCCAAATTACACCACCATAACATGTTGGAACCATTTTCCATATTGATGCAATCTGAGAGTTGCCCCAAACGCCTCTCCAAGAAGCTAGGAGGTCGACTACCCTTCTCGGCATCACCCAAGCTAATCCCATCCGAGCAAAGACTTCATTCCACAAAATCATGACAATCTCAAAATGAAGTAGTAGATGGTCGACGGATTCTCCACGCTTTTTGCACTACAACGCCAATCCATGACTATGATTCAATGTTTCTTTAAGTTGTCTAGAGTGAGGATCTTCTCTAAGGAAGCCGTCCATACAAAAATGCTGCATTTGTCTTCCAAATACTCTTCCATGGGAGCAAATTTGGATTGTGTGTTGTCATCACTTGGTAGAAAGAGCGGGCTGTGAACTTCCATTTCTTAGAGGGGCACAAAAAAATTCTTCTCTTTGACTCCCCCCAACAAACGGGTGGAGCAATGGCAGAACCAGCAATTGCGTCGAAGGGAGGCCAGCTTTTCTACTGTGTGACACATTTATGTAAAGAGTAATG
This sequence comes from Juglans mandshurica, assembly GCA_022457165.1. NCBI lineage: Eukaryota > Viridiplantae > Streptophyta > Magnoliopsida > Fagales > Juglandaceae > Juglans > Juglans mandshurica. Next base: position 7,695,052 of record CM039627.1, read on the forward strand.
CTAAAACAGTCTTAAAGTGTGCAAGCTCTACGCACTCCCTTTGAAAAAAAAAGTGCGGTCCACATTAAAAAATAATTTTTTTCATATGGGTCCTAGATTTACTTACTTTTTCAAAGGAAGTGGGTGGGGCTTGCACATGATCCTAGGAATGCAAACATCATTGCTTGATGTAAATTAAAAAGAGATTGAAAAATCATAAAAACATAACTACAAACTATTTTTTATATAGATCATCGACCTTAAATAATTTTTCTTGTATTTTCATGCTGGGATCCATATTAATAAGTTTATTATTTCTCCTAAACTTAGTTTTAATTTTAATTTTGGAGAAGCCACATCCTTGAAAATAGATAATATATCGAAATTAAACAAAATTTTGGGACTATAAAACAAAATTGGAGACAGACATTTCTAGGTATATTGAAATTTTAAAAAATTTTAAAGAGCATATGGAGATTATAAATTTTTTTGGGGGGGCATTTTCTATGTTTATAGAATTATGTATAAAATCTAGAGGGTATTTTTATTTTATGATTTCAATAAGTTTTTTTTTTTTTTTTTGGGGGGGGGGGGGGGGGGGGGGGGGATGGTGGAGTACACTAGGTCATAGAACTTGGAAAAAGCATCAATTTCCCAATCATGTTGAATCTTTGAGGAATGTAACATTCCATTGGGGAGTACCATTGAATATGATTAGGCTAGGTTTGGATACCAAGAATACCTCAAGTATTCTCAGAATACTTACTTCACTACTATTCATTACTTTATTATTACTTTTCATCTACTTTTTACTATTATTCATTACTTTTCACTATTATTCAACATTCTATTATTACTTTTTTATTACTTTTTTATTACTTTTTCACTACTATTCGCAACTCTTCTCAACACTATCGGTAAACCATACATTGAGCCAAAATTTAATTTTGGATCCATCACCCACCTTAATGTGGATATTTCTTGAATGTGTCCCAATCTCTTGTGTGCTTTCATAGTAGCCTCACTCCATAAGGCCCACTCACCTCATTCGAACACCAGTATATTCTATAACTAAATCAAAGGATTCATAGATGCACATAATACTTTACAATAGCTAATTGCCCAATTTACAAACATCAATTTATACTGATAACTAAATCAAAGGATTTTCGTAGATGCATGGAATACTAGAAATGACAAAAAATTGCCTCACCTGATTTCTGTACGGGTAAATATATTCTGTATTCAGTTCGACATATTTGCACTTCATGATCCCAGCAGGACCTCCTCTAAACCCGTACAGTGTGCTTCCTTTCGCGCGCTCCTGCAAGTAATCTGCCACCAATATCCGGATCCGGGTTCTTATTCATATAACATTCAAACAGATAGGGCAGAAAACGATGCCAAATTAGCCTTTCTATTCAGATCCTCACCAAAGATTCCACAAATCACATTGTGTCCTCCGGGAGCCTGGCCTCCAGACAAAACGACACCGATATTCAGGTTCTTTTCAGGCTGCAACGCATCTGATTCGCTGGGAACCAGCTTTGCCGACGGTTGCCCGAACAGATTCGGAAACAACTTTGCGATCTCTCCTGAAAACACCGCAACAGATTCAAGTTCAAAAACCAAAATCCTCAATTCTCTGTTTGAAAGCTAAGAAAAAGAACGAACAAATAACAAAAAATGAAACCCAACTATTTTCTATTCACTAAAACGAAAAAAAACGAGTGTAACAGAAATCGAAAGAGTGATTTTGGTTTTCTATTCCTCGATTGTTCTAAGCAATCAAAAGGAGTCGAAGTTCTTAGGAGCGAAGCGAAGAAATGAGGATTTAAAAACGAAGACTCATGGATCAGAATGACAAGTGAAAGGAAGAGTGACCTGGATTGCCGGCGGCGGAGCTAGCAGGGCCATCTACGAGTTTGAAGGAACTTCTGAGAACAGAGGGAAGGGGAAGCTCGTGGTCGATACGACTCTTTTGGACCTCGCTGTAAACGGAGGCGATTCGTCCCGAAGCCGACTTAGTGCCGGCGATATCGCCGTTAGCGGCGAGAGTTGGAGACATTGTCAAAACTGAGATATTCTTCGGTGAAGGCGTATGATTGGATGCGAGCAGGTCATGAATCTATCAGACAGTCGAAGAGTCGCGGAGGCCCGTGCTAGTGATATGTACGAGTGGTTGATAAGGGCGAGAAAGGTCTTTTACTCCTCGTGGCGCATTGGACATGAGGACAGTTGAGATTTTTTTATGATGGTCCGAATAGCACTAGATCATACTCGTTTGTACTTACCTAACCTTTGTTTAGTTGGTGGGCAAAACATGTATATTCCGCATTTTACTTGCTTTTATTTTTTTTGCTCTATTCTTTCACTTTTTAGAATTAATTTGTTCCTTTATATTTATCGAATATTCAATGATCCACGTGTCCATTGGGTAACATTGTATTTTAAGCGAGTTATGATCCTTTATATTTATATACAATTAACAACAATAGTGAAATTAGTATATTCCATTTCAAAATGGAATATATAATCCAAATACTTTTTAAAAAATATAAAAAATTCTATTTATAATTATCTATATATCACACACTACACATAATTTTAATTATTTTTCCCTTAGCATATATGTGATATATGGATGATGAGTAAAAGAACTCGATTAGTTTTAAAAAAATAAAATTAAAAATAATTATAATATATAATATATGAAGATCATGAGTAGTTAAACTCTTCTATCATTTTCAAATACATGTGGATCGCCATTGGACCTTTTAGCCTTGTACTAGATGTGTCCTTTCCAATCGATCTCTCTGCCGATGGGTGAGCTCCATGGGCTAACATTAACATTGGACACAACTCTTTCTCAATATGAATTCGTAGGTAGTGGATATAAAAAACTACATTTTGCCAAGACATGACTCAACTAACACCGAGGTCGACTGCTGCTCCCAATTGCAGTTCATTAGTCTGGTTTGTTTTTTCTGATTAGATAAGTTGAAATAAAAGTTAAAAATTAAATAAAATATTTTTAGATTTTTTTAATATTATTATTATTTTAAAATTTGAAAAAATTAAATTATTTATTTTATTTTATGTAAAAATTTGAAAAAATTGTAATGATGAGATGAAATGAGATGAGTTGAAAAGTGTTGTGAAAACAAGAGGCCATTAGCTAGAAAACATTATTTTATTTTATTTTTTGTGGTCTCCTCTTTGATTTTGCCAACAAATAAAGGGTTTAGATTTGTGGTCCATTGCCCATTTTTTATTTTCTTTTTATACACTGGGTTCACTATATTAAGAATTTTTGTTGGAAAAAAACTCTATATATTTATATATAGAAATCTTACAACACATACTTTCATCTAATTAATATCTAATTTGTCATTTTTTTCTGTCTATTTTAATGTTTAAATATATGTGTATTTAAATAACAAGAAAAAATGATAAATCATGTGTTGTCTACCTAAAGGTACGAGGTGTAACGTATTTTTATAGTATTTTTCTTAAATTAAAGCACACGACCTGGCCTCCTTTGTATTCCTGTGTTTTAATATAATACATGGATGATCATTAGAAAAAATGTATCGCCTATTTCAATTAATTCCTCCTAACAAAATGAGCAACATATATATTGGATGGCGTCAAAATAGTTAACCTAGCAAGTTGAGATATTTTAGCAAAATATATATTTGTAATAACGGCGTTGATGCCAGTGAATGGTGAATCGTCAATTCATGGCCAGTGGCCACCTAATCTTGCTGGTGGTTGGTGAATTCCAGTAGATCCAAACGCAATTAATCCGGTCACTGGTCTCAGACAAAAGATTAGAAAGAGAATGCTATCGGTGAATTACTCTTTTTTTTTTTTTTTTTTTAAGTCAAGTCGGGATGAGTTGAAATTAAAATTAAAAGTTGAATAAAATATTATTAAAATATATATTTTTACTATTATTTTTATTTAAGATTGGAAAAAAATTAAATTATTTATTTCATTTTATATAAAATTTTTAAAAAATTATAATAATTAGATTAATTGAAATGAAATGAGTTTACTATTGAAATTGTAAAAACAGACCTTATGCTTAACGTGTATATGTACGTTATTCAGACTAAATTAGATGTTTCTCAGTTCTCTATGGAAGCTTGGCCTTCTTTTGTGAAAACTCTCATGTGACATTTTATAAAGATTTATTAAATCTTATATTGAGTAAATATTCTTGATGATATTTAATAAAGATTGATAGTTGATATTAATAAAAGAATATACTAGATACAATTTTTCGGTGTGCAAGTCTGTATATTTCTTTCGAAAAAAAATAGACAAATTTAACATCTGCATAAAAAAAATACCTTTTAATAATGAGTCTCACTATTTTTCAAATGGAGTATGCGAAATTTTTTCGTTTTAAAATTATATCCAACATTATTACTCTTAATAACAGGTCGAAACAGTTACGATTAGATAGAAAATTTTTATTTGTCATCTCTTACACCATACTCTTGCTTCTATTTTTTATCTTTTTATATTTTTTTTAATAAATATGTGATATAAGGATTATGAGTAGAATGACTGACCATATAATACAAGTTTCAACGTTTGAAAGGGCAAAATATGTTTTCCTTTGTTTATTATTTCTTAGCAAGGTAAAAAGTCAAAGTGGAGTGAGCTAGATGAAAAAAAAGCTTTTTTTGCTTTTGTACACATTCTGGATTCCTCCCCAAAAACCAAAAATAAAATAAAATTGAGGCAGCCATTTGCAATTTAATATAAAAAATACTATTTAACCCCCCTCAATGTTATCGTTTAAGTATTTTAATTTTTTTTACTTAATTGTTAAAGGAATGATTATTAGTGAAATTGTGATTTTTTTCTTAATAGTTAAGAATGTTTCAGTCCGGACGGAGACTTAGACCAGTCCGGTCTAGTCCACATTTTAGAGGACTGAAAACATTCGGTCCGGTCCACGGTTCAGGATTTTTTCGGACCGCACCGGACCGAATGAAAAATAAAATAAAAAAAATATTTTATATATATAATAATTGTACAATTAACAATATAAATTTTTAAATATATTATTAATACTTGTTAATATTTTATAAATTAACAATATTTTATATATATCTTCATCTAATCTATCACTATTAACAATATAAAATTTTAAATATGCTATTAACACTTGTTAATATTCTATGAATTAATAAATATATAATATCAATTAGTTAATTATATAGTAATTATATAAATTAATAATATAAATTAATAATATAATTTTCATCTAATTTATTATGATTGACCATATAAAATATTTTTTTATTGAGTTTGTTACATAATCCACGTTAATAAGTCACTTGATTTAATTTAGTATTTTAAATAAATTTTTTATTAATTATTTTTTTTTAAAAAATAGGTCGGACCAACCGGACCGGTCCGGTCCCTTTGGATGTTCGGTCCGGTCCGTCTGGAAAAACGATGGACCATATTCGGTCCATCGCCGGACCGGACCATTAGCAGCACTAAATAATACGGTCTAAAGAGACATTGTTGGAAAAATGACTGGACTGGAACTAAATGACATGAGTGCAAATGAAAGACTATTTGGTAACACATCGATATTGGTGTGTACTCACTGCCGGCAAGTTATGTTACTTCTTGGAAGTTGCGACATAGTTGTGAGTACATTATGTTTTATGGAGATTGAGCATTACTTTAAGTCATTTGGACTCGAGAGGGATTATAGATGCTTAGTCTGATGTGACCAAATGAGTCGGGGCATAACAAGACACTTTTAGGGATGTTGCTATGTTGGTCTTCTCTTAGAGAGATTTGGTATAGTGCTCCCATTTTTGTTTTATAGCAATGCTTGATACTCGCATAGTCTATTTGCCAGTATGAACAAGATCGAGAACATATTGAGAGATGTAGACCTGTGGTCTTGCCCACTATGTGCAAGTGAGAGATGTAAGATAGGGACACCCATAGTTCTCATGGCTGGCCCTTAATGGCTAGCCAGGGGATACGCTCAGAATAGCCCCTCTCCCATTTGGATGACACACTTGCATCACGAACGATCTCTCTCTCAAAGAATTTTCTTTAGTCTCGACATCTAGACTGTGAAATATGTGAGCATTGCTCTGGTATATTACCACGTAGCACACTCCACCATCAACGACGACGAAGAATCTGTGGAACAACAACGACGACGAAGAATCTGTGGAACAACAACGACGACGAAGAATCTGGTATATGTGAAATATGGGAGAATTACAGATGAACAACAACGACGACGAAAAATTTGTGGAACAACTGCTATAGATCCAAGATATTTTCGATGAGGTACTATCGCTTCCGCTATATTCTTTGACCTAGTATTTCTAACACGTTACATCTTTTTCTTTTTTTGATATACATCATCATGTTTTACATCTTTAACATTACAAAAAGCTTCAGTTAATTCATAAAATATGGTCCCAAGATGGAATTATAGCCTCTCATTTTTACTCTCCTCAATACTGCTCGTGTCTTTGGTGTTGGGTTCTTTCGTAGTTCTTGGTTTTTTATTTTTTTTTCCCTTCTTCTTTTTTTTGAAAGGCAAACCTTTATCAATACCTGACTGACTAATGGTGATCAGTGATCTCAAACAAGCACAATCTTCTTGATACATGCGTAAGGCATATTTCTCGACTACTTCAAGCAGTTAGTATATATATATATATATAACGTCCCAATAGAATACTCAAACTACATGTCCTATATTAAAAAAAAATTAGTCAATGATATAATTGGAACCCTATTGAAACCTTATAAAGAGTAATAATTTCTCATTCTCAAGCAATGTGGAATCTCATACACTACCTATCCTTAGTCTTATCATATGGGGTATCACAAACTTCCCCTTTTAATTCCCAACGTTCTCGTCGGGTCTGACTCTAATACCATTTGTAATGGCCTATTGGAAGACTCAAATCACATGTCATATACTCCAAAATGACTAGTCAATTATATAATTGGAGCCCCATTAGAACCTTATAAAGAGTAATAAATTCTTCTTCTCAAACAGTATGAAATCTCATACACCACCTACGCTTAGCCTTATCATATGAGGTATCACAATTTATCTCCCTTAAATTTCCGACGTCCTCGTTGGGTCTAGCTCTGATACCATTTGTAATGCCCCAATGGAAGATCCAAACTACGTGACATATACTCCAAAATGACTAGTCAATGATATAATTTGAACCCCATTTGAACCTTATAAAGAGCAAGAACTTCTCATTCTCAAATAATATGAAATCTCATACACCACCTACCCTTAACCTTATCATATGGATATTACAATACACACATACACATATATATATATATACATATACATATATATATATATATACATGTATATATATATATATACATGTATATATATATATATACATGTATATATATATATATACATATACACACACACACACATCAATGCTAGCAGCTTGTTCCGATAAATATCTTTTCCCTTCGTTTCGAGGTTGTGTACTGGATTTGACTAGATCTCTTTCAGATTTGTATGATTATGACGTGATGATTTGTAGTTCTATTCTCAGAATAATATAAGATCACTATTCTATAGATTATAGTTAAAACATATAAATGATATCAGACTATCATGGCTTCGTGTAAGGGAGCTAGCTGCTATAGATCAGCCACCGACTGTGCAATTAAACTTTTTTTTTTTTTTGCTTTTTTTTAAAGCATTTTCTTAATGTATTTTTTAAAAAAATTAAATACAAAAAAAATTATAAAACACAATACTAAAATATAAACACTTGGTAGAAAGTGTAGGTGGAGTACTAATTAACATTTTTCCTTTGTATAATTAATTAGAAAAATTCTAGAGTCATCGCCTGGTGTAAGCGCCATGTAAGCGCAACTGATGTGGCAAAATAAAAAAATGCACCGTTTTGAGCAATTTTCATTTCCCTCCTTCTCTGCATTTCCATTTCCTCTCTCGAAGCCGAAGCCTCCACCCTCCCTCCCTCTCTACGTTTCCATTTCCATTTCCTTCCCTGGAAGCCTCCCTCCCTCCTTCGTGGTCGCCATTAACCCTATAAGAAGGTGATCAAGGACTCTGATAACCGGTTGCCCATGGGAAGGCAAGCATTTCTTTAAATTTTGATTTTACCATATTTTTTAGGCTATAATATATATTCTTCCCTAATTTTTGGTTTCCTTTAAATTGTCTGTTTTGCTTGATTACAAGATGCAAGAAATCAAATGCTTTTTTAGTTTAGTTATCTTACTTTCAGTGCTTTATTTGTTTGTGATGATGTATTGAATGAATAAAGTTGATGCATATCAAGCAGATCTTCGTGTGGGTGTTCAAGTAGATCTTCATGTGGGTCGTCAAGTGGGAGTAAAGGGACAAGTAAGGATCTGATCTAGATATCTTGCCCATTGTATGGGTTTCTAAGGCCCTAACCAGTTGATATCAAATTTGTGGGTTTATTATTTGTTTGTACCCAAGCCAGGTTGCTAGAACTTCTACGCCAATATCTTAGTTTAATGATCCATCATTTTAATATTTCACCAAATTAAACAGAAACAATTTAGATCTTCTTGGCCAAGTTGAGATGTTTGATGAAGTAAAGGCCATAAGAATATGGAAATGGGACCATCTGAGGTTCTTTTCTTAAAGATTGTTCTATACATGGCGTGTTGAACTGGGTGAATATGTTGCAGAGCATCTCTTTGACTTGGATACTGAAAACCCAAGGGTTTATGTGCAGTGCTATTATCAAAATATATATGAAAAAAGTTCCTGGATATACTTCAAATTGAGGTGGAAGTTGTTGTTTATTATTATTTATAATCAATTATCAAAAAAGGAAAAAGAAAAAGCAATTACTCTCATTCATTAATGTTTTAAATGGATCAATTTGAAATTAAATTCTTATTATGTAATGTATAATAAGAATTATGATAATTTTTTTGCTGGAAGAAAAAAAAAGGCATGAATACATGATATAATGTTTCAGTTCTGTATTTCATAATCTGCTTGATGTTTATTAATATAATTTGGTTCTTGCTGATTGGTATCTTATGCTTAAAAGCAGAAACTTGGCAAGCTGGCATTGAGTACAAGTGTAGAAGATTAAACCTTCACTTGATTTTGAAGACATTTATAGCAAGAGCTCACAAAGACGTTTGTTTGCAGCTGATCTGCAATGTATTATCTAAAGATCAGCTAATGTATTATCTAAACTAGCTCAGTTATACGTTTGCAATGTAACTCCTGTAACACTCATTTCCAAGATTATAAGCAGCTAACATGTAATGAATGTAATTCATGAATTGTACATTCAAACTATTGAGGCAAGGTTAGCATTTTTAATAGTTTTCTATATTTGCAAGTTTAAATAAATATATATATATATATCTATATAAACTTCTGTTTGTTTGAGGAAATGCAAGTACCTGTGTGTGTTTTTGGGTTTAGTTCAAGCTACAACTTTTATGATTATGGAGGTGTACTGGGAGTGCAAATCAATAAAGGTACATTGGTAGTGGACTTGTAATGGTGGCTGTTGGTTTGAAATGCTGGTGTTTGGAGTGGGAGAAAATGAACAATAGAAAAGACACCTGCATATTGAATTGGGACCAAGCATTTTTCTTTATAGAAACACACTTGCAGATTGAAATGGGACTTGTGTCCTGCAATTATCCCTATTGCAATCACCAAGCATTCAACTAAAATACCAAAACTCAAAAAATGGCATTTTCATTACTTAAAACCTGTATTCCAACTAAAGGATAAGAGTACCACTTGGAGTTCTGATTCAAGAAAAAAATAATGGAGACAAAACTTGGAGACTAACTCCAGCATAAATAAATGTACCTATCTGTTTTGACCATACAAAACCACAGGACTCTTAACATTTTATCTTAGTACCAAACGACACAAACTATAATAAGAGAGACTAATTAACAGTACATGGGAATAACTCCATGTCCCACTTCTATTCTAGTCAGTTTGGGAATGAAGCTAAATTACATTATACAATTAAACATAAATACATTTGCTCAAAGTGTGGCTACTCTCCATTGCAGCTTCAACATGTCCTAAGCAGCACAGCCTCTACAGACAATAATCCTGCAGTTAAAATAAGAATATTTAATGAGAAGTCATATCTAGACGATTTTTATGCACATACTTATTATGGCATCATGCCATATATTGAGTCCATGATTGGGTGTTCAACCCCTCCTCCCAAAAAAAAAAAAAAAATCTACATCCATAAAAGTTACAAAAAAAAAAATTTGCAGAAATTAAAATTCAACTATATCATTGCACCAGGTGTGATCCATCAAATCTATAAAAATAATAATGATAATTAGTAAGTACGAGCTAGATAATTAGCAACTGCTTAAAAAGCTTCTAAGTCGTAATTTTCGCCTCAATGAAAACACCTTCTTATCGATTATGCATGAATTATTGCAGGTTTTGAGATAAAGAAAGGATGGCATGTGAACATTGATAAAACTTGTATACACTCTGACCCAGATCTATTCAAGGATCCCATGCAATTCAATCCTTCTAAATTTGATATAATTAGCTCTACACCCAGTTCCTGATCATTCCTTAACTTCTTTCTGGTATAAACATTAGATTAATGACCTTTAGGTGTAAGATTTTAATTAAGCAACCAACCCTTATTTATCCATGCAGGAAACGCAAAAAGCATACAGTTTTGTACCTTTTGGATAAAAAACCATACGCAAAAACCCTTATTTATCAAAAGTTGCAATTAAAATGCCTTGAGAACAAAACACCTTCCATGTCTAATCATAAAGCTAAAGGGATAATCCTCCAGAAATTTCTAAATCACAGCAATTTCTAGCAAAACTGGATATCATAACATCACTATGGATGAAAAAATTAACACATATAATGAGAAATTTGCTCTTTAGTCTTGTAGTAAATAAGGTGTTTCTCACTAGGTGGTTTGCATTAGTTTGAATCATCCTTTGCTCCAAGTTGTTACTCACTGGGTTGTTTGCATTAGTTTTAAAACAAACTCGGCTTTAGCTTCCATGTTATGCTGTCCAGTTTTGCTAGAAATATATGGTATGTCTTGTTTTACAACATTTAGAATCCATTAAATGTAACCTCACCATAACCAACAAGGAAGCATTTGAGACTTCGGCTTTCATCTCAACAAATTGTATTTTACCTAAAAGTCCAAAGGGGGAATAATCTCCACAAGCTTCCTCCATCTTACAATAGCACTATGTATCACACATGTAGTAGCACTAATGATTAAACCAAGTTGAATATGCACACTTTAGAACTAGAGCATCTGTAGCTTGTTTTAGGTAATTTCTATTTCTTCTGAATGTAAACTATTGTACCTATACTATGGAAAAATAAATGATCTTACCAATGCTTGATGAAGCTTTCGACGGAGGAGACCCACACGAAAACCCATGAAAATGACTACCCACCAGTCCCAGACAAACACGACGAACAATATTAATGTGGGTATCAATGAACCAGATTAGAAGTAGGAAGACGAAGAACTAACACGAACACGCAAGATCCAGATGAACACGAACACGAACACGAACAACCGAAAATCCACATGAAAGCTAGACGAAACCCACTCTAAAAGCTGGACAACGTTTTGGTGTTTTGCAATTTTTCTATTTCGGGCGCAAGGTGAACGTTTTCTTTCTTTTGTTATTTTTCTTTTTTTCTTAGTTGACGTGGCGTCAGCGACTCCCCTGGTAGAGATCCATGTTTTGTGGCCCATGGTCAAGCCACTAGCCATGTGGGGACAAGGCTAGACAACCTTAAAACAGCCTTAGGGGCATGCCTTGACATGCCCAGGGTGCCCAAGGGGGCTGGTGACCAAACCGGCCCATTCAGCATGCAGCCCACACGCCCAGCATGCGTGACCGCGCGTGCGCCCCGCATGCCTCGCCCGCGCAGCGCACAACAGTCCTGCGCGCATGCCTAGCGCCCATGCCCAGCGCACGCACGCCCGCATGCACTCCCAGCGCGCGCGCGCCCCAGTAGGCCCAAAGCTCAGCGCCCAGGCAACCTGCCTGGGCCATGCCAGCCTGCACATGCACAGACCAGCCCAGGGCCCTGCCAGCCACATGCCATCAGCCAACCTAGCCCATCCATGGGCTCATGCATGCCATGGGCCAACTTGACCCATGCCAATTATGTTATTTTTTATTATTTAATTATTTATTTTCCAAGGGACCTATTGGGGGTTTCCAACTTGTAACTCTTATAAATAGGACCTTTAGGCATTGCATTTCTATCTTTTGAACCTTTGGCAAATTCCGTAAGTGGGTAGACTTGTTCTTGAGATCAACCATCGGTGCTAGGCACTTGGACTTTTTGGATGCAATTCGTGAATCCCAAAGAGAGGATCACACCTTGCAATTCGTGAATAGGTGTGGTTCAATCTATCTATCTTGTTCTTGCAACTTGGTGCAATTCGTGAATCCAAGTTGTGTTTATCAATATATGAGGTCTATTCAATTCTTGTGCAATTCGTGAATAAGTGTTGAATTATCTTGTTTGTTCTTTTGTTCATTTAAGTTCATAAGTATTGTTGCTTTTGTTCTTAAGTGTTCATCATAGTGTTCTTGGTGTTCATCTTATTCTTGCTCATTTGATCCATTCCATTCCACAAAAGTCGACCAACCAAGTGTTAGTCCACTTTCCATAAAGTGCTTGCTTCATCTTTGTTGCCCTAGCCGAAACACATTTTCCCCCTTGGTGCAAAGTCTTATTCGGCTACTACTTGCCTTATTTGGACTTGACCTAGCCACACCACCCACTTACCATATTTGGCCATCATAAGCATTTCCTCCATCAAACCCTAGCCACCCACCTCAAGGCTCCATAAGGAAACCCATTCCTTTTAGGAGTCTTGCCTCCATATTCCACATAAGCCCTTGCCGCCCACCTCAAAGTCCTATAAGGAAACTCATTCCTTTTAGGAGTCTTGACTTCCTCCAATTCAAATTCAAATTCAAATCCCTAAACTCAAGGAACCACTCTTACCATATTCAAATTCAAATCCCAACTCCAATCCCTTAATTTAAGGAATTGCAAATCCTCTTCAATTCCTTAAATCACTCTTTCTACAATCTCTCCAAGTCAACCATTGACTTGTCATCTTAATTCAAAATTCAAACTTTCATCTTCACCCAAAGATTCCTTCCATCTTATAAACTCTTCCATCTCTTTCCCAAACCCTAGCATCATCCTAAACTCCAACCCTAAGCCAACTCTTGCAAATCTCGAAATCCATCCTAGCCACCTCACAAAATCCTAGCCACACTTTACGATACCTACCCTAACCACCATCCAAGTGACCCAAACATCAAGGGTAACCCTTAAGTCATTCCCATTGCATCAAACACCCATAATCCTAAGCCAATCTTCCAAGACCACACCAACCCTAATTCTACCCTACCCCACGACAACCCTAAGTGCTTCCAACCCGAACCCTAAGCTCATCTCATCCATTCAACCATTGCCTCCATCATCTTGGCACCTCACTCAAGAACAAGCCCATCCTCCCACATTGATTTGCCTTAGCCTAAACACTTAGCCTACCCAAATACACCATCATTCCATCACTTAAACACCATCCTTTGGTGGAAGGCCAAGCAAGTTGGTAAGATCACTCGGTCACCATCACCACCAAGACGAGCCGCGGACCCTTAGTGTTAGGGACAAGACCGGGGTCCCTAACACCCCACCGTTTGCGCCAAGCGACTGTACATAGAAGAATTAAATTAATTAATGCAGTGTACTGTGAAAGTGCTAATTTTTTTTGTTAATTATCATATATATATATATACACACACATATCTTAATTAAATTCTTGTATATTATTTCTCAGTTATCATACGAGAACGTATTAAAATAATGTTACACGCCAAAATGATCACCCCTTGAAATGTTGTGATCAAGGGCGCCAGTGTCTTTCAAATTAATTAGGGAATCATGAGTACTAGTCCAGGAAAGGTATTGTACGTGTGGTGGCATTTTCTTTCGTATCCGTACGTTTTATTTCTCCACAAGACAGATTTAATGGGTGCGTGGAACCCATTCATGAATTCATCTCATCAACAGAACTTATTAGAATAAAGAGACGCAAATCAAGAAATTTATAAAGATCTTCGTCATTGTCTCTTGAATAATTATATCTCATGAATGAATTCCGATCGAGGAATATTATGGCATATATAATATATACTTGATCAGGTTTTCGGCCATGCAGAGTTTTGAACCAATTTATTCTTATTTTGCAAATTCCATTGAACAATATGGTGCGTACGTTAGAATCAAGCTATATCATGTCTCAAGTCCATATATCTCGACGAACAAGTGCCTAATCGAATGCCCGATTATAAACATATAAACATATTCTGATTGTAGAGGATATCAAACCTTGACCTAGCTCCCACTTTAACCCCTTCTTGGACAGAAAAATGGGATCTCTATTCCTATGCTGATCACCTTATATAAATTCAATGATCATAAAGAAATATCAATATATATTATTGCATAAGCAAAACCAAGACTCAGTCTCTAAAGCCCAACGATCATATGTAGTCCACCGGATATATATATATATATATATTTATATATTTATATATTGAAGAGTATGTTCTACAAGATAAGGATCTAAATGCGTATATTCAACATTTAATATGGTCAATGGTCTGCATAAGTTAGATGAAAATTACGTAATTAAGTTTTTTGATGGAAAATAAAAGGGAAAAAACTAAAAGGACCAAAAACAATATGATCAGTATTAATTGAAAACAACATGTTCTTGTTATTTCATTATATATAAATTAAGCTAACTCATACATGCAAAATGTGATTTCACGTCTATATGTGACATGGTCTTATTCATAATCTAAATCATGTAATCTAAAAACACACCATTATTTTATCAAAATCCAAAACTATAAAAAAGAGAAAAAAACCCTGCCCTCCTGGCCATCCTGTAAAGGATCTAAGATCAGTCCTTATTAATGTCGATGCTCTTGCTTCTTCAGAAAAGTACTCTCATCTTGCATATGTGTATGTATGTATGTATTATATGTATACATACAAACATACATACATATATATATACACGCTGTCTCAATAGGACTTTCGCTTGCCTTTCTTGAGGAATTTACGAGGAAGGAATGCCTGGGGAAGAACCTTCTTCGTTATTGTCTTGTGAAGGTGGTGCAAAGTTCTAGTGACCGTAGCGTACAAGGGAAACTGAAAAATCCCAAAAAGGCAAACAGGAAGGAGTGCAACAGCATAAATCAAAGTCAGAGTCCAAGATCTCTTCTGATCAAAACAAAGTATGAGAAGAAGACTCGCAGAGAAGGAAATCATTGCCAGTATCATGGAGAAGAAGAGAAAGCTGAAGCCGATCATCAGCTTCCGGGGGATATTATTGTGGAAATATTCTTGTTCAAGCGGAGATGAAGTGATCATGAGGAACATGACGACGGAAGTTAAGGAGCTCACAAGGGCGATAATATCCGTGATGGTGAAGACCATATAGATGGGAGAGTGAATGGATCTCGGGACGCCGGATTCGTTGGTACCTCCTGGAACGGAGTAGGCAGCTGCGAAAACAACACCGGCGACGAGGATGGCGACGGTAGAGCACGATCCAGTGGTATCCTTAAGCCACTTTTTTGCTTCCTTGAGAAGCGGAGCGTGTTGCTCTCTGAAGAGCTCGCTTGCAGTCCGACCGTCATTGTCGCGGTGCAAGGTATAATGGGGTGGCATAATCTTTTGCACACGCTGCTTATAAGAGAGTCCATTTCAGATATATAAATATATATAATATTAAATGACTAAAACTCATACAAACACTACTAAAATTATTAAAAGATCAAAATTAAAACTGCTTTATATCGTCTCAGTCACAAACTTTATGATTTAGATCTCATAGGACTACCGGCAGAGAGACAAGAAATTAATACGTGAAATAGGTTTCACACACTTTCGGATAATATTAAATATTTAATAAATATTATTTGTTTTATTTGTTTTTCGGATGAAATGATATAAGATGAGTTGAGATAAAAATTGAAAATTGAATAAAATAATAATATTATTAGAATATATTTTTTTAATATTATTTTTATTTTAAAATTTGAAAAAATTAAATTGTTTATTTTATTTTATGTAAAAATTTAAAAAAATTATAATAATTAAATAAAATGAGATAAAAAATGTAAGACCCAGCCCATTTTCAGGCCCAGGCCTGTGAAACACCTCCAGTTTTGACGTCGCGTAGAATCCCGTCCACCTTCCTTTTTCATGCATGCCGTTCAACCCTCTTCTCTCTAGGTTTTTCTCTTTACTTCTTATAGCTTACTTATATATGTTATCCTTCTTGACCTAGTTTCAGTGCCGCTACATTATCTTCATGCTCGCAGCTGCTCAACTATCTGTGTCTCCACCTCTCACCGCGAACCTCAGCCAGACCGCATCACGCGCACCAGCCATCACTCCCCCGTAAGCTCCAAATCAGTGAACTGCCACCTTCTAGCCGAGACACGTTCTGCAGCCACACCAAACGAAACCCACACCGGTACCTAGTTCGTTCGGAGTCCATCACCCCAGCCGCACGCCACCTCAGTCTCACGGTGCTGCCACCCAACGCACGTAGCCCCAGTTTCAAGCCCCGAAGTACTCTGTTTTTGTTGTAAAAAACAGAGCATTGTCCAAGCCGCTGCGATCACCCTCCATCGTGAACTCGTCCGTGCTGTGCCTCCACAGAAACTGCCGGCGAGGACTTCCTATCATCCCAGACCACCGCACGCCGCCTCTAGCCCTCGGTAAGCTCACGCCATTTTTTTTTTCCGGT
Source organism: Juglans mandshurica (assembly GCA_022457165.1). Classification (NCBI taxonomy): domain Eukaryota; kingdom Viridiplantae; phylum Streptophyta; class Magnoliopsida; order Fagales; family Juglandaceae; genus Juglans; species Juglans mandshurica. Next base: position 7,711,947 of record CM039627.1, read on the forward strand.
TGGAGTTCCTTTTCTCTCGGTCTCTCCCTTGTTCTCTCACCGTGTGCCTCTCTTACTCGTCTCTCTCTCTTGCTCTCGCAGCCAGTGACCAAGCGCGACCCCTTCCGCCGTAGCCAACCACCAGCTCCACGCCATCGTGCCCCCACCTCCCCGTAAGTGCTACCGCTACACTGCTGTGGCGTTTTGTGTTTTTAGTTTTTCCAGTTGTCCATTTCATGGTCTATATATATATATATATATATATATATATATATGGGTGTGTGTAATTACGTTAACCATAGTAAAAAGTAATATTACTTCTTGCCCTTTATAGTATTACTCCAGAGCAGCTGTTTCGGGTGTTCAAGTTAATGAGTTTATATTATGTACTGTGGGTTTGAAATCAATGAGTATATTACGTGGGTTGCAGAGTATGTTTTTATTTGGACGGGGACGTGTGATTTTATATTGTTAAGTTGGTTTTTTTTTTAAGAGATTGATATTTTAACGGAATATTTTCTTCATATAAATATTGATGAATTTTTGAAGTGATTGGCAAATGCAAAATCTTAATTTTTAAACATCCTTTTAAAAGAATATTTTTGTTTTATTATTTTTTTAAACAAAAGTATGAGTTTCTACTTATAATGATTTTGATATAGTTATGTTATTTAGTATTATGAATTATCGTAAGATCTCAATCGTGAATAGGTTAGAGTTTAGTGTTTTAGTCGGAGTTACTAAGTTGGATATTGAAGAGTTTAAATAATGATGTTGGTATTTTTTTTAGAAGAATGAAAATTTTGGGTTTTGAGGAAGTTAAAATAGGTTATTTTAGATGTTTAGGCCTGAATATTGAAATGCGAGATAAATTGGAAATTTATGAAAATTTATGTGATTATTTTATAGGTGACGATTAATTTTATTCGGCGTTGTTGAGGAATTTTTCTGGAAAGTTAAGACGTCCATGTAAGCGGGGTTCTTATGCTAGATTTGTATGAAAAGAAATGAACTGAGATTGGTTTGTAAAAATGTGCATGTTGTTTTAAAAAGAAAAAGTGAAAAACAACCTCAGTATATGTTTTGCATTCCCTCATGAGATACGTATGAAAGAGAAAATAAATGTTTTTGACATGAAATGTGTAGACATAAGCAATATTTGACATGTTTCTGAAATATGCAAAAGAACGAATATGATATCATTGAAATTTTTATGCTTGTGATAAGAAATGATTTGGATCTGTTTTTGATCAAATAGAAACGATATGAATATGTTTCGCACGTGTTTAGATATGATATGGATATGATAAAACTTTGGCATACTTATCTGTTCTGAATATGGTTCTGATATGATGATACTATTCACGTGATATGGTTTGTACCACCATGATATGATATGAGTGCACCCACTTTGGAAACAAAGTGGTCTTTTTACGTGTTCTTTTCTGTGTGCACACTCGGGGCTCCGAGATTGAAAAAGGGTTTCACCACATGATACTGCCTGGTTTGGCCACCGGGGATAGCACAACCCTACCACGTGGGTTAAACATGGTATATGATATGATATGATATGATAAGATAAATATGTTCAGTTATTTTATGCCAAAGCGTTTCTGAATGTGAAATGGATCCTTAAATTTGAATTGTTGATTTTGAGTATGAAAAGATTGAAAAGTCGCTCTAATTTTCCGATAATACGTTTTTATGAGATCTGCATATAAAAATAAAAGGTTTTTGTTTCTGCAAACTAAACTTTCTGAAAAGGCTCATGTTTACATACTCGTATATGAAGATAAAGGAGGTGAGTTATCCACAACCCAGTAAGGAGAGAACATATAGACGTTGATTTCCCAACTGGGGGTCAGGAATAGAATTGAAGCTAGCTAGATATGGATGGAAGGATTGGGTACCTAAGAGTACCATTGTTAGTAGATGGATTTAACTTGAGTATTTGAAGTACTTTATGTTGTTTGGACCTATTGAGACCTAAAGATGTATTGTTATATTTTTGAGGTTATTGGGAGATTGTGGACCCCCTTTAGTTTATGTTTTTGTAATGTTGACTTATGGAGTTTTATTATGGTTATTTGGAAAATATGAGTTGTGTGCTAATCATGAAGTCCTTGGAGTTTTAAGTGCTTGGAGAGACAGGTTTGTTAGTGACAGGTAGTAATTCTCCGACCATTCCGGGTGCGGGGCGTTACAAAAAATTTTATGAAAGTGAGCGAGACAAGTTCCGGAAAAAAAAAAGTCTAGTCTCAGAAATATATATAAAACCATTTGATCAGATAAAAATTAAGGTGAGGAGCTAATTAAATTAATATTAATTACCTCGAACCATTTCAACTCCTCCCTCAATTCGAATTGCAGGGCCACCAGCAGTTTCGTTTCCTTCACGACTGTTTTTAATGTCGGCGACCTGATGCAATATGGTGTAGCCTCGCACATTGAGCCTCGAGACCAACCTACATCTCAGAATTACGTCCATCTTCTTTAGATACCGAAAGACTTCTAATTGACGGTGGCTAATAGCCACGTGCAATATGTTTTCCTCATCCTTACTCAAGTGCTCAATTGCCTGAGGATGCTGCTGTAGTATCTCGTCCACTATTTCAACTATTCCGTCAGTGGCTGCAATCAGCAATGGGGTGTAAGGTTCCTGTTCTGATCGGCCAGATCCTGATGATTTACCTTCTCCAACAGTAGCTGTAGTACTAGTACTGCTGGTGCTTGATTTTCCTCCTTCAACGTCAATAAAAACATCATCCAAACTATCCACACTCCCCAAGAAAAGCGTCTTGTCTTCTACTATAAAACTCTTTTCCCAAGTAGTATCCATTTGCACTAGCAATTTTGTGAGTGTTAGAGCTGATTTGTTTGTTCTTCTCCTCTTCCAGACTTTCTCGATGGATGGCCATTCTAATATTTATGTATCATGCATATATAAATATCTTAAATATCTTATTTTGAACCAGATTTTTTGTTGCAAATGAGTAATTTTCATCTCAAATCATTATCCAAAGAGTACACAAATAATTTTCGGGGACAGATTAATACACAAAAGAAAATGAGTCGCACCTTTGGCTGCAGTTCTCCACATAGCATTGCATATTCTTGAAATTGCTGCAATTTTGTGGAAATTAGACGCGCGGTTAGAGACATGTTTCTAATATTAGTGTAAATAGTCAAACAATTTAAAACTAGACCCTAGAGAAGGGCAGCCCAGTTTGACTAGCTAGCTAGCTAGGTATTCTATCTGCATGGAACCGACTAACAATATTTATGCATTCCGCCCAAAAAATCCATGTAAAAATTTATGAACCGGGACACTAAGAAAAGAGATATGTGTACCGTGCTAGCTAATTAGTATCTATACCTTCATTGGCTTACGTAAATTACCTGATGGATGTGTTTTTGGTATGCGAGGCCGGCTTTTGCTGCTTAGCTCGCTCTCCAAATCTCTTACACCGGCTTCATGACCATCGCTGCTACCATCATCTTTATCATCCTCATCCTCATCCTCGTCGTCACGATCATATAGATGGTGAGGAAGACCTTTTTAATTAATCATTCACAATAGAGTTTAAGTTAATTACGTACGTACGTAATTATGTCCTTTTCGATGTCTAATGCATCATAAGCATATATGCTTTCAGATCAAAGTACATATTATAATACTATGGAGCCACATACAGATATAATGCCGTTGTGAAACAGTGAAAGCAAGTAACATATAACGCATGATGGAGTCGTAGAGACGTACAATGATAGAGGAGAGTCTTGATGATATTGTCCTCGTGGGAGGAACTCTTGAAAGCAGATGACATTTTCGCTAGTACGTGAAGACAAGTCATGCCAGAGGCTGTCTTTCTTTTCCAAGTTCTTTGTCCTTTTCTAGCAACCAAATAGCCGTGTCTGCATGTATTGAAAGATATAGATCGTTATATATATATAGATCACCATTATCTGCATGCATGCTATTTAAGTCGAATAATAGTTTTTATTAGTGAAGAAAATAAACTCGAACATTTACGTTAGTTGTGAGATCTTTAAAGTACAACGCCTTAATTTGGATGCATGCTATTATCTGCATGCATGCTATTATCTTGCTGCAAGCTCTAACCATCTACATGACACCATTATATTTATAATGTTGGTTTACGTGCGTGCATGCGTGCGTGCGAGAGAGAGAGAGAATACCGAAGTGTTGGCCAAAGACAGCGATATGAAGAATGGAGACGGTGTCATTCCTTTGGAAGTGATCCTTAATATTCCCAACTCTTTTAGCCAAAAACTTGAGCATTTAGTCCTTTCCAAGGGCAGCAGACCTATACAGAGGAGTTTCACCAAGTTGGTTCCGATCCTCCAGTAGCTCTTTCAGGGTGACCTGATTAATATTTCCACTGGCTGTACTTTCTAGATCACCAGCCATTTGGAGTTTACTAATCAAGAGCTCTGCTGCTTCAATGTTGTCCGTGGAGGCTACCTCGTGAAGGGTACTGTTACCGTGACAGTTCTTAGACAAGAACACTTCCGACAGCCTGGAGTTAGGTACAAGACCAAGGAAACACTGAAGCAGTTCTGTTCTTTCACTATATGCCGCAATATGAAATGCAGTGTCCCCCTCGATTGTCAGAGGTTTAAAGATTAGTTGGGGATTTTTCTCGTAGAATTTCTTCGTGGCATCCCAGTCTTCGTCCAGGAAGGCCCGGTAAGGCTTCTTCACCTCCGAATAGACTGTAAAACCCGACTCATTGCTTCACTCATGTACGTGAATAACGTCTCTCATTTCCGTCACACGAATAACACCATTTTTCTTTTTTCTGCATGCACGTTTTCCTTCCCTTTGTTTTAAGTGTTCTGTTTTTCATTTATAGTCTATATATAGATTAAGTTTTTCTCAACCCTAATTCCTTTTTCTTTGTTCTCTACACGCCGCAGCCACCCAAACCATTCGGTCATCACCTCCACAGCCACACGAAGTCCACCCCTCAAGCCGTGCACCACCACCCTCTCCGTGTAAACTTTACCTCGGTTGCACCACCGAAAGACAGAGCACCAGCCCAGCCAACGAATCGCCACTTTCCCCCGGACCTAGCCCACGCGGAAGCTCAGCCTGTAGCCACCTCCCAACGCCTCCGTAGCCTCCATTGCTAGTCCTGAAAATCCTCTGTTTTAGTTGTCTAAAACAGAGCAGCGTCCAAGCCGCTGCAGTCGCACTCCTTCGTGAGCTCCTCCGCGCCGTGCCCCACAGAAACTGTCGGCGAGGACTCCCCATCACACTGGTCCACCGCACGCCGCCTCAGTTTTTCGCACGGTAAGCTCACGCCATTCCTGTTGGGGGTTAGTTTCTCTCGATCCCTCCCTCGTTCTCTCACCGTGTGTCTCTCTCTCTTGCTCTCGTAGCCAGTGACCGAGCGCCACCCCCGTTCGCCGTAGCCAGCAACCAGCTCCACACCGTCGTGCCCCCCACCTCTCCGTAAGTGTCTCAGCTGCACTGTGTGGAGTTTTCTTTCCTGGCGTGTATATATATATATATATATATATATATATATATATATATATATATATATATATATATGTGGGTGTATACGCAACTTATGTTAACTTAATAGTGGGAAATAGTTTTTTTTTTTCCTCTTATAGTACGCCTCCAAAGTTTTGTTCCGGGTGTTAGCTTAATTAAGTTTATGTTATGTACTTTGGTTTTGAAATCATGAGTATATTGCATGGGTTGTAAAGTATGTTTTATTTAGGCGTAGACGTGTGGATTCATTTTGTTAAGTGGGTATTTTTAGGGGACTGATATTATTTATTGGAATGGTGAGTAAGTAGACTGATAAGTAACACTTAAAAGAATATTGTAAAATGAGTAATTCTACATACAACAATGAAGTGCGTAATCGCTGCGTAATCGCTTTGAAAAAGAGTGGGGTCCACTATTAAAAAATTAATTTTTTCATGTGGGTCCCATGTTTTATTCATTTTTTTCAAAGCGATTACGCGGCGGTTACGCAATTCACGGTTGTAAGTATATTTTCTCTTGTAAAATATCATCTTAAAAGAATATTTTTATTTTATTATTATTTAAACAAAAGTACGAGTTTCTACTTATAATGATTTTGTTATAGTTATGTTATTTTGTATTATAAATTATAGTAAGATCTCTATCGTAAATAAGTTAGAATTAAATGTTTTAGTCGAAGTTGAATATTGATGAGTTTAAAAAGTGATGTTAGTGTTTTAAGAATAATGAGAATTTTGGGTTGAGGAATTAAAAATGGATTATTTTAGAAGTTGTAGGTTTGAATATTGAAATACGAGATTGATTGGAAATTTATGGAAATTTACGTGATTATCTTATAGGTGACGATTAATTTTTGTTCGGCATTGTTGAGGAAATTTTTGAAAAGCTAAGAAGTTCATGTAAGCGGGGTTCCTATGCTAGATTTGCATAAAAAGAAATGAACTGAGGTTGGTTTGTAAAAATGTGCATGTTGTTTTAAAAAGAAAAAGTGAAAAAAAACCTCAGAATATATTTCGCATTCTCTCATGAGATACATATGAAAGAGAAAAGAAATGTTTTTGACATGAAATGTGTAGACATGAGCAATATCTGACATGTTTATGAAATATACAAAAGAGCGAATATGATATCATTGAGATTTTTATACATGTGACATGAAATGATTTGGATCTGTTTTTGATCAAATAGAAATGATATGAATATGTTTCGAACGTGTTTTAATATAATATGGATATGATAAAACTTTGGCATACTTATCTGTTCTGAATATGGTTATGAGATGATATTGGTTCACGTGATATGGTTGGTACCACCATAATATGATATGAGTGCACCCACTTTGGAAACAAAGTGGTATTTTTACATGTTCTTTCCTGTGTACACACTCGAGGCTCCGAGATTGAAAAATGGGAAGTAAACCACATGATACTGCCTGGTTTGGCCACCGGGGATAGTACAACCCTACCACGGGGGTTAAACATGGTATATAATATGATATGATAAGATGAAGATGTTCAGTTATGTTATGCCAAAACGTTTTTGAATATGAAATGGATCCTTAAATATGAATTGTTGATTTTGAGTATGAAAAGATTGAAAAGTCGTTCTGATTTTCTGATAACACGTTTTTCTGAGATCTGCATATAAAAATAAAATGTTTTTGTTTCTGCATACTGAACTTTCTGAAAATGGCTCATGTTTACATACTAGTATATGCTCTCTGCTTACTGAGTTATTGATAACTCACCCCTATCTTCATAATATGTTTCAGATAATTTTGATGCAACAGCTGAGAATCAGGAATATGGAGTATTTGCAAGTTTTGTAGATCCTAAAAGACTAAGTGCCTTAGGGTGCAATGACTTTTGGAGAGTTTTTTTGGTAGTATTGATATTTTATGTGACTTTAGTATGTTGAATAATGAATATTTTTAGTCTTTGTAGAAAAGTTATGTACAACGACGAGATACCATTGATGTGCCCTTACGTAGGAACATGGATATTTGTGTTGAACAAATAACTTAATATGTTATGGAGACTCTGATTTATTTTAAACGTATTATTTGGAGTTGATTTTAGGTGATATGAGTTAACTCTCTGGACCTTCTGGGACGGGGCGTTACATAGACACTCCTTTCATTATCTTTCTCTACCTCTGTCTCAATCTGCAAATCTCTCCCCATCATTAGGATCTCTCTCTCTCTCTCAAAGTTCTTTGGAAATGGTTGAGCTAGTCTTGCACTGGCATTATCATGCATACATGCGTTTTATATAGACGTCTATCTGAAAGAGAGTTGGATCCGGAGAATTGGTATCTGCTTTGCTTAACTAATTATCAATGATAGCCAGTACGACAAGTATAAAATAAAGGTCACGTGGTCTTTTAATAGGGTAAAAAGCAAAGGTTGACACCTTTATTCGATCTAGGATATTAATTTTGCTTAATCGATGAACAAACGTCGACAGCATATAATCATAAAATAAAAGAAGACTGATCAACTTTATTCTCTTCCGTTTGGCCAAGATTGAAATTTTAGATCCCGTTCGTATGGTAAAATTATTTGGTTTGATTTCATTATTATAATTTTTTTAAGTTTTTATATAAAATATAATAAATAATTTAATTTTTTCAAATTTTAAAATAATAATAATATTAAAAATTAATATTCTAATAATATTTTATTTAATTTTTATCTTTTATCTAAAACTATCTCATCTCATCTCACTATCAAAACAGTGTCTTGTTAAATGCAAATTAAATGGGTACTTAGATTTTTATGCTTTTACAAAGAGGTTTTTTGACTCAACAACCTTACACCACACACACAATCAGCATATAATCATAAAATAAAAGAAGACTCAACTTTATTCTCTTCCGTATGGTAAAAGCCAAGATTGAAACCTTTATTCTAGGAATTTTGGAGAGGAAGATTGTTCTGAATCTTTTTCAGCCTTTTTTTTTTCTTTTTCTTTTTCCGTGTGAAACACATTATGCATGATGTTAGCAAAAAAAGGTAATTTGGGTTAAATGCATATTAAATGGGTACTTGGATTTTTACGCTTCTAAAAAGAGTTTTTCTACTTAGCAGCGCTACACCACACATTTGGTGATGTGGGCTTTTCTCTCTCTTTCTATCCGTCTGATTCTTGCTCATAACTGGTATAGATATTAGCAAATTTTTATACTTTGTTCTTCTATTGCGTAAAATGTGAATAGGAAGTCTAAAATACTTTGGATCTAATTATATGATATCTACTTGCTTAATACTTAGTTATGATAAATATGATATTGCATATAAAAACATTAAGGCATAAGATTCTGTTCTACTTTGGTTATAGGCTTTACCAAGGGTTATAATTGTGGCCTATAATGTCTGACCTTGCCATGGGGGTTTAAAATTGTGGCATGTGATTTTTTAGTGCAATCACTTTGGTGACTTGGTAATTTATGTTCTACTTGACTACCCACATAATGCACAACCCTATCATTGGGGTAAACATAACCTCTATTCTATTTCTGATGTTGTTTCAGTATGTTTGTACTTAAGGTCTTTTGTATATATCTATATCATCATTGAAATAAATGCTTTTGGAATTATAACTGTTATTTTTTATAACCGTCTATTTCTGCATCTTGTACCTGACTCATGTTTACACACTGGTATAAGATCGATGCTTATTGAGTTGTTGATGATTCACCCCATTATCTCTAATATTTTTCAAATAACTTTGAGGTACCAGATTTAATAATAATAACTGAATTATCTAAAATGGAGATTCAATAATAAGCGACTTGATTTATGGAGTTCGGGAGGATTTGGTGGTCAGCAGATTGATTGCAAAACTTGTAAGGGTCGCATCGGGTAGATGTCGTGTGCGTTGAATATAACATGTCTCCTCACCTACCGAGAGGAAAGACTCCCGATCGGGATGTTAAAACCCTCTCACTAACCTACTGAGTGGTAAAGCTGCTCGCCTTTTCTAGTTGTTGCCCATAGTGTCGTTTAGATTGGTTGTTTAAGTTGATCGTTTAGACTAGTCGCCCAATCTAGTCGCCCGGAGCCTTGCGCCAAGTCTTTTCACCTATAAGGTAAAATATCTTGGTTATCGCTTAACTCTTGTTGCCAATTTTGTTTGCGCCTTCTGGTCGTGACTTCTGGTCGCGAGTTTTCTCGCCTAAATCTCCTCGACTCTCTTCAGATCTCACTGCCTCTCATTGGTCTGGTTCCATAGTTTATATTTTTGTACCAAAATGCTATCATTTTGTACTAAATCTTCTCATTCCTTTAAATCTAAGAAAATAAAGAAAAATATTATATAGAAATAACATAAAATCAATAGAATCAAAGGAAAACTGACATTGTTCATAAATAAAAAGAATGATAAGAATTATATAAAAATCACACTTATTAGTGCACTACCAGCATATAGAACTTGGCAATACAATATGCCCATAACATATGGTACCATCTTTATATCATTAACATAGGTCGTTACGTATCTTATCATTCATAGTTCATCATAATTATACTTGCATACTTGTCATATAATAGATTTCAAGTGAAATCACATATTTCACAAAATATCGTGATCGATACATGTTTCTTTAAATAAAATCACGACTTTAATGCGTAACATGACTTTTCACAAAATATTTAAATGCATAACCTCACTCATCACATAAAATAATGGCTTTTCACAAAATATTTTAATGCATAACATAAATCTCACATAAAATCATGACTTTTCATAAATATTTTGATGCATAATTCTTCACATAAAATTATGAATTTTCATAATTTTATCATGACTTGGGTACATAAAAAATAGTTTCCAATGGAGGGCGTACATGCAAATATTTTTATAAAAGATATGTTGTTTACCATACATTCGTGTAAGTGTATGATTATGCTACTTACCTCGTAGCGGAAATCCAATATCTTTGGGGCACGTATGATCTTCTATAAAATACACGTAACTTATGTAAATTTCTAGTTTACCACGTACTTTGTAATTAAAACCTAAAATAATAAAATAACCTATATTTCCTAAATATAATAAAATCCTTGAAACCCTAAAATCTCTTCACTCTCCAAATACTTTGATTTTCATAAATTTCTCCAATAATCATGCGATTAAACCTTATAAATATTTTTATAGCTAAACTTCTATTTTCTCTATTTTATTTAAATCATATGGTTAATACCAACTGGGCATGGGTATTATTTGAAATTTGGTAGTCTAATGAGGGAACAAAGAGAGGATAAGTTACAACATTGGTATGAGGGAAAAATAGAGTGCAGAGAGAGAGAGAGAGGCTTACATCGTGCGATGGAGGATGAATTGTAACTGAAGGTGGGAGCATGATGGTGGTTCACGTGTAGCAGCATGGGTCTTCAAGGTGGATGCTGCAATGTGCTATAGTTGCTGGGGGTAGTGGTGTGGAGGAGTTGTTGCAAGGAGTGGGTCGTGGCTCTTGGTTTGGCCTGCTATGGAGGTGCTTTGTTTTTGTTGCTTGAAACATGGGCTTAACCGAGTGATGTTGATGCATTGTTGGACGTGGAGGGGCAACCCATGTGGTGGTTGTTGGCATTGAGAGAAAGTGGTCGAGGTGCTTGCCGGACAGTGCATAAGAAGAAGGTGGTGGCTCAACGTGGTGTTGTGGCTGAGGGAGGAGACATGGAGGAGCATGAAGAGGCTATTTTCCCATGGCTATTCGTGACTACTGTAGCTGGAGGAGAGAGTTTTAACGTGAAGGCTGAGCAATGGTGCATTGGTCGTGCATGGAGGCTGTTTGACGTGAGAAGGGACGGAGCTACGGTGTTGCGGCTTACATGATGCTTGTTGGTGGTTATGGTTTATGCCGTGGCTTGTGGAAGAAGAAAAATCAAGATGGAGGAGAGACTCACAAGCAACGTGAGAAAGTGAGGTGTGGCTGGGGCTACATGGGTATATAATATATATATAGATATATAGAAGGAAATCACGTTTAAAAATTCTAATGCGAAGGGCTCTTGAGTTGTAATCCTTATTGAACTCTATTGAGACGTGAATCCTAGTGAAAGGTGGAGATGTGCATGCCTTAGAGTTACAATATAGTCTAGAGCCTAACGACTTGGCTCCATTTTAGACTGTAATTGTTAACTGAACTTTAACTTAATTATTGAGCCCAATGAAAATTTATAATCTATCGAAATAAACTTTAGGCATATCATAAGCCTAATTAAAGTTTCTAGAGAACAACATAATTTTAATAACTCGTGGGCTTATCAAATATGACCTATTAACTATAATTTAGGTCTAATAAAAATGATCAATATTCTGATTTTAGAATTATTGAATCGGGTCATTACAGAGGGATATATAATATAACGATTACTTCAACTGAATATGTACATTATATTTAATTTCTTCTCCAAATAAAATTAAATAAATCAATTTAATACTTGGTCATAATTAAACCCATCCCCCTCAAAATTGGAGATTAAGGCCGGCTCGTTTGAATATTAAAAATATTTTAGAATATATGTAAATAGTAATAAAATAATAATCAATAATTTTTGAATAACAGTAAAATAATTTAAGAATATCTAATAACAATTATATTTCCAAAGAGCCCTAATTCTCTTTTTCTTCCCAACGCTGACAACTTGTAAATGCTTTACTTCTCCTTATTTTATTCTTTAGGGATATTTCTAATCAACGGACATAAAAATATATATAAATGGACCCATCATTAATTGGTTTTATAGTGCTATTTAATACGGGGGTATTTTGGGGGTTAAATACATCCTTAAACTATATAGAATGGCCAAATAACATCATTTCGTTATGAAAAAAATAAAATAAAAAATATGCCACAATCTTGACAATCAAATCGTAACAAAAGATATATGATATTTGAAATCATGTTACAATAGTTGATGATGGGTGCTAGCTACATGTATATTTTGGTATAGTACTTTATAGTAAAACAAGTAGTTAATTTATCAGATATAAAAGTACTGTATTTAATATAATATTTTAACGTCCTTTTTCATGATTAATTGGGGCTAGAAAGTATTTATAAGAACAGTCAAGTGACGTGCATGAATGAAGAATACGATTGATTAGTAATGTTAAATTAATACGGTTTTAAGGTATAATGTAAGTTTTTAAATTTGAAAAATAGTGAGATTTACTATTAAAAAAAAATAAAAAGTGAGATTTTTACTTAATATCATAAAGATACACAACTCATTTCCGGGTAACCGATTAATACCCACAAGAAAATGAGTCGCACCTTTGGCTGCAATATATAAATTCTCCACATAGCATTGTATATTCTTGAAATTGCTGCAATTTTGTGGAAATTAAACGGTTAGAGACATGCTTCAAATTTATTTATTGATACACCAAAGATGATACTGTTAAAAAAACTTCTACTCATCATCCTCATATCACACGCTACATAGAATTTTTTAATTTTTAATTTTTTTTCTTATCGAATATTTGGTGTATAAATTATGAATAAAATAATTTAATTAATAAAAAGTGTGATGTATGAAGATGATGAGTAATAAATTAAGCTAATTATTGATATCATTAATGTAGAAAGCTGCAACATCATTAATTAGTATAAAAGTTATTTTTGTTTTTTTTATTAAATATGATAAGTCATACAATAAATAATATACTCATACACCGAGAAGTAGTATAGCTTTCGCATCTTTGAGAGAGAGCCTTTCCAATTTTGATATTCAACCATTCACAGGCCGACATCTTTTGCCGGCAAAGCTGCCTTTGAACAAAATTATTATCTTCCTTTAATTCCCATGATTTTCTGTTTCATTCCCCATTATAAGTTTACAGCTATATATACCAAGAAAAGAGATATGTAGATGGTCAGGAAGGCTGGCCTTAAGTTAATCATTTACAACGAGTTTAATTAAGTTAATTATGTAATTATGTCTTTTTCAATGTCTAATATCACTACAAGAAAAATGATATTTGTGACGAAAACAGACTCATTTTAATTAGAAATAATCATTTAATTGGAAATAACTAATCGCAAATAAACAGTTTTCTTATAGTGAATGCATCATAAGAATGCTTTGATCATGTCAAAGTGCGTACATATAATATACATATAACATGGAGCCACATACAGATATATACAGGTGATCACCCTTATCATGCATGCTATTTAAGTCGAAAAATAGTTGTTATTGGTGAAGGAAATAAACTCAAACATTTATGTTAAAGTTATGCATTTGATCAAAGTAATTAACATAAATGTAAGAGCACTACAATAAATATGGGTTTTTTTTCCCACGAATTCTTTTTCTAAGATATATGATCGTGGAAAATAATAGGTTGATGACACGAAAACTGTTTGTGAGAAAAAATACAAGCATTTTGCCTTGAGATAACGTTGGCAAATAAAACTTTGTGGGAAAACAAATTTTTTCCACGAAATAAACACATTTTGTGGTGATTAAAAGTCGTCGCAAATAAACTTATCAAAAATAGTTTCTTTCGTGGGTTATTAATTTTTGCCACAAGGTTATCAATTTTTTGTGGCAACATATCGTCGCCGCAAATAGTCTTAGCAGAATTACCTTGCTCTCGTGGGTTATGAGTTTTTGCGACGAGATTAGTATATTTTTTCGACGACTTTTGGTCACCACAAATAGACCAACCTTTTTAATTCTGCATTATCCATATTTGTGGCGGTGTTATCAGTATTTGCAGCGATAAAAAAGCCGCCGCAAATACTAATAAAATTAAATCCCCCACTCCTTTCTTTTCCCCCCTCCAAAACACTCCCGCGACTCTCTCTCTCCCCCTGCGACTGTCGAGCCTCTCGTCCTTAATGTGCCACCGTGAACGGCTCCCCTTGTCGTCAAGCCACCGTGGGTCTTCCTCAGCTCCTCGCCCTCTCGCCGACTCTCTCTCTCCCTCTCCCTCTCGGATCGCAGTAGATCCGTGCCCCTCTGCCGTCTCCAGCCATGGCCATCACCACCCTCAGCCACCCTACGATTCCGCCACTCACCAACTGTTGCTCCACTCTAGCTCCCGCTTCTGTCTCCCTCGCACGGTCTCTCTCTCGGGTCTCCAACACTCACCCCCCACAGTTGTCTGATTACAGTGGCCTTCCCCGCCGCCGTGAGCTACCATCTCTGCTTCCAACCAAGACGCAACACCACCACGAGCAACCCATGGACGTAGGAGCACCTCCTGCACGCCTCCTTCGCTGTCCAACTCTTAAGCATTGTAAAAATCCTATCTGTGTCTCAAGTGCATTATTTTAGTGTATATAGACGTGTATAGTGTGATGTTGAGGGCTTAGGCAGATTTGTATCTACGTAAATTAACTATTTCAAATGTTTTCAACTAAATTGCACCTTACAAGGTTTTGAGTCTGCTCTGAAAATGGCTTTGGGCTAGTCGTGGATGAAAAGAGAGCTGAGGAGATGAAAGCACTTTTAAGATCCAAAGTTAAGATCGTGCGATGTCACTTATTTTTCATTTTTATGGTCAAATATCAACAATGGGTAGATTATGAATAATTCTTCACATTGGGGATGAACCGACAACTGTGGTAATTTGGTGGTCATACTGAAAATGGAGTGGTATATTTTCTGGAATTCGGTCTTGATTTTGATAACACTTTATGGCAAAAAAATTTCAAAATGATGGTTCTATGACTGGTGGTGCATATGATTTTGAAAGAACAACAACATGACTTACTAGTCTGTCAATATCGTCATCGAAGAAGGTGACTCTTGTAAGGTATGACCTTAGCTCTTGGAATGAAGAGAGTAGAGTTCAGGTGTGTTTCTTCTCTGTTTTCCAACTTCTGTTAGTTCTGTTTATTTTCTTTTGGGGAGGAGGATTGGTTATCTTGTGTTTTCATAAGTGAAAATTGAAGGTGTACACTTCTTTGCTTCTCAAATCCAATTGTTGTGTTTTTGTACTGCCTTAAATAATTGTGCTGGTAAGGAGCGCCGTAACTAAATTAGCTCCATGCCTTGGATTTATGTTATGTAAGATTTTTGAAAGGATTTGAAGTTTTTCATGTATACATTAGTTTTATCACCACTTAGCAAAGGATACAAGACAATGGACACTCTTTTTCCACTTTTTGATATTTATTTGGATGACAAACATCATTATAAATGGGTTATACAATGTAAAAAGCTATAAAAATCTCAATTCTTTTTTTCAAGTTTACAAAAATGCATAGCCAATTCCTGGATGTTTCTGAAGAAGACTTGTAGACAAACTCTCTCTGTTTTATATGTAACTTTCCCAGTGTCTGAGGGTTGCTCTAATTCTTTTGGCACATTTCTACCAGCCCTTCAAGGAAGACGAGCTGGAGCAAAGCACTGAGGTTCAAATAATTTTTCCGAGTGAACCAAAGGCAGATTGTGATGGCAAAAAGGTAAAAAAAAAAAAAAACTTATTCTTGTCACTGTTTCAATATAGATGGATTTAAGTGCATCTGAGTAATCCAAATTTGTGTTTATACACACTTTCTATGATGCTCATTGGAGCTGGAATAAATATTGCAGATGGGCTGCTAAATTATATGTAATTTGATTCTTCTATTTTTGTCCCTGCAGATTTTCTGTGAATTTGATTGGGAGTTAGATGAGCTTGAGGTACATAACTAATGTTCAGTGTTTTTATTCTATGACATTCAGTTGTGAGGTTGTAGTCATGTGGTCTGCCCAATTCAATTGATTGTGCAATGTTATTGTGTCTAACTATGTCGTTTCTTAGATTTTTTGTTTTTTTTTTTAAATAAAATTTTGACAAAATTTTTATTTGGTTACATAACTTGCAACTTATTATCAGATCATTGGGGTCTAATGTGGAATATCTGAACTGGGGTGGGTTTTCCAAACTCATGGAGGATAAAGTGTCACAATAATTTAACATATTTATAGATTGGAATTTATATGAGGACCATGAGGTCCAAGAATTTGACAGATTTGAATATGTTAAGTATATTTATGCATGAACAATGGATTGTGTGATGGATTTAGGTTGGGCTCAAGTGATAAATGAATTAAAATTTCTTTAGGCAGCAAGCATGCTGTATGTTTTTGGTAAGTGGTCGAGGCCTTACTTCACCAGAAATTATGTAAGTGGTCCCGCTTTTCTCCTCTCTTCCTTTTATTTTTCTTGCGCCTAATGAACATATATTTATATTGTTTTGTAACAAAATCTGCACCCAATCAGCTCAGTTTAGGTTGGGATATGTCACTCTAGAACCTTGCACAACCAATTTTATGAGCAGAAAACACATCCAAGTACTCAAAGATTCTGGTAATGAGGTTGGGTTGAGTGCAGCTTACCCAAGATTCATTTGTTTTCCCAAGTCCCAAATGGCAAATACTCATATTTCTCTTAAAAATAATGTTGACTGGCATCTAGTTGTGTTCAAAGCTAAAATTATTACAATTTTATGTGTTAATACAAGTTCTGCAGAGTGTACAACTAACCTATATGGCAAATGGGGTAAAAAAAACTATGTAGAAAATTTATTAGATTTTTCTTTGTAAAGTAATCATTGTGAAGGTGTTTGCAGGTGATCTTGTAGATATGTTATCTGCTGACATGCATAAAGGTCTTTCAGGGCAAATGTTGACTCTAAAACTGAAAACATCATCATTTGAGGTGCTTTCTGATTCTCTATTACTACTCTCTCTATAATTATAGTCAATACGTTTTCTGGCATAGTTCTTTTAGATATTTTGCCTAATTTCTCTTCTCCTTTGCTACCTTTTATTATTTATATATTCAATTATAGATGAATCAACGAATATATGAATTTACTTATTAAAATTATATTTAGTCATCTAGTTATTGTGAGAATGGGGGATTGGTAACTTATGCTTGACTTGTGATTTTTTTTTCTCAAAATTTATGTCTTCTCTACCATTGTTGGTTTTTTCTAATTCTTTCATGCTTAGTCATTTACTTATCACTAATGTGTAGTCTCTAATTAGAGGTTATTGTGCCATTGACAAGTTAGAACCAGAGTTATGACTTTACAACAGTATATTTGCTCAAGCGAGAATATTTTGAAATATGCTTCAAATCTGGTAAAGGCTGAACTTGATAGTGATGAATTGTTTTGAATTGTTTTGGAGTTGCAGGGAGTTTGTAAAGTATGATGATGATGTTGGTTTAATAGACAAATATGTGTATATTAAATGTATAGGATATGGATGAAACTTGTAAAAACAAATGAGTGTTTTGAATGGATTGTATGATTGTGGTTTTGTAGAGCCATGAATTGTAACTTATAAAGTTTTGTAGTTGTGTGGTGTATGTGTATAATTAGAAGTTTTTATGTTAGCACAATTTTACATTTTTTTTTAATTATTATAAAAGTGAATTTGGATCTTATTATAAAAGTGAATTTGGATCTCGAAGGTTTGGATATATTTATTTTACCCTATATTAGTCTATTTGTTTTGATTATTTTTGGCTCAGTCTCATTTTTGTATTTTACAATTTTTTTTTTCTAAAATCTCTTAGCATTTGTCATGAATGCAACTCGTGACAAATACTATTTTTTTGCTGGAAGTGATTATATTCCTTGATAATATTTCTCCGTAAATAAGTATTTCTGATGAAATACTGTGTGGAAAATATATATTTCTCAAGAAAGTATTTTATGGGAAAATAATTTTTTCCCATAAAGACATGTCCTGGGTAAATACTTTTTGCCACAACCTCTTTCCATGAAAAATATTGTTATTTCTCACCACACCATACCAGATGAAACCTTATTTTCCAAGAAGAAAAAAGGTTTTAACCACCATGGTAGTTTATGGGAAAAAAAAAAGTTTTTCCATATCATCAATGTAGCCATCATTCAAGCTTGCCTCATCACCATAATCTGAGGAACTAACATCCAATACTTCATCCTCACTGTGAAATATCCAGGCCTTATAAGATGGATCAATCCCTATGATAAATAAATGCTCCTCGACCACATTTATTGGATGGAAGAACATATTACGACATGAACACCTAATGTCAACTCCTCCGGGTGCATGTTCCCGAGCCATAGTCATGAAATGGTTAACCCCCGATGCATATTCGTTAGACACGAATCTATCTTCAATATCCATCCACGTCTTGTCCATCTAGATATGATGCCACAAATGGAAGTGTGAAATGTATACGGCTATTGATGAATATACAAAGTTCCAAACAAATAGAAAAATAACGAAAGGCACAGTTATAGAAAACATACTGCATGCAAATTTTGGATTTTTGCAGTGATAGTGCTAGTTAGAAAGAAATCCTTACCGATTCAAATTATGTACATTATGATTGGGTATTACTAAGAGTATTTAGTGTTGCCCTGATGACAAATAGTTCATACCAAAATCTTGGAAATGCACAAGCTTATAGTCCTAATGATAAACTGAAGTAAATAATAATGGTGATATTACCCTTTGCTTTTATAAATAGGGGTTCAAATAAGTGTTATTTCTGCTTGCTTAAGCCTATAATAATAATGCAAAAAGTGTAATCCATCTAGCTATGTATATATAAATAGGGTTATGGTGTGTGTATTCCCCAACTCTATAGGCTATTGTATGAGGTATAATTGATATAAAAAATAATTATATATGTATATTTTCTTAACAGGGAGCTGATTTCATGTTAGGTGTAATAAATATAAATTATGAAAAATACCATTACACTAGGCCGTGGTGATCACATTGAGAAAGCCACATTGAAAAACAGTATGCTAGTTTTGATTTTACCTTAAGTGTGCACGATCTTCATATACATGACCTTAACTTCTCATTAGCATGCGGACTTGCCAGATACCATTATATTAAATGCTCATTTTTTATATATGTACACAAACACACACACACACACACACACAGAGAGAGAGAGAGAGAGAGAGAGAGAGAGAGAGAGAGAGAGAGAGAGAGAGAGAGAGAGAGAGAGAGAGAGAGAATCTAGTAGCTCAGCAATTATGCACATTAACTAAAAAAAGTATAAACTAGGCATAAAATGCTTTTAATACAGTTACCTACTCCAATGGTGTTATATATCTACCTACTACCACAATTCAGTTAATGCTAACCTTGAACTTTGTTATTCTTTATCACACCAACAATTATAGAAGAGATCAAAACCACTAATCTCAGTACAAGTGCCAAAGAACAGAGCTTGAAGACAATAAGAGAAAGAAAAGACTACAAGTAGAGATAGTGCATTTCTGGCATGACTGTTTTGGATAGAAACTACTTGATATTTTTCCTTATCAGTATTTAAACACACAAATTAATAATTTGTGGATTTGTGGAAGGAAGCATAAAATAGAATTTTCTAGATTGTTGTGCATATCCTGTGTTCCCTAGTCATTTAGAATACAATAATGGCAATTCGATATGCTATGACTATATACATATGTAATGCATAAGTTAATGTTTGTAAAGGGGTGAAAGAAATCTAGGTACTTCTCGTAGGAGTGTTGAATATGTTAGTGTATATCTATTCAAATGAAGTACATAGTGAACCTGTGTTGCACTAAAAATAGAATGATCAATATGAGTCCGCATTGATTATCCAATAAAGATCTGACCGATGCAAAATTGAGATGTGAAATGTAAAAATAGAAAATTATATATATATATAAAAAAAATTGACAGATTAACTTGATTATGCAAAATGTGGGTAATGCAAAATGTGGTTAATGCATGTACTTATGTAGTGATTATCCATAAGTGCCAGCAGATTGAGTAAACTATGTATATCAAAACCTAATTGTTAGTGCTATTTCCCACTCGGGTAGGGCTCCGATAACTAGTTCTTACTCCTAGGATGCAGGTGGTAAGTTAAAAGTAGATCTACTTTTAACTAAATGCAGGTTGTCGAGGAAACCAGAAATGAAAGTTTTGATTGAACTAAACTGTATAATCGAACAAAACAAAACAGGGTTGCATCATAAACTCCACATCTAAAAACTAAAATACCATAGGATTCCCCAACCCAACTATATCATTGTATAAAGGTCAGAAAAACTAAAAGATGGGAGGTTACACAATCCATGTGATTTTGTTGTATCTATTGACAACACAATCTGAATTTGTTTCTCTGTTCTACATTGGGAGCAATGTGTAAATAACAAATGACGTCAGTGAAAGATACACTAAATTTAATTGGGATTTATTCCAACTTCAACACCTAGACCATTACATTATATGATGTCTAAAGAGAAACAATATTCCCAGTACCTTTAAAAAAATAGTTCTTCATGTAAAAACTAAACCCCCACAGAGTTCACTCTAAACCAATACAGACAGAAAATCTAAAAAGTTCTTTGTTCCTCTCACTTGGTATTTCCTCCCCCCCCCCCTCCCCCCCAACAAATGTCCATGACATGCAGTTAATAGACTTAACAAATAGAGGAGGATAATGGTTCTTTTATTTGAAATAAGCACATTCAAATGACGTTGAGACTCAACCATGTGTAGCAACTAAATTTCAGTTAACCAAATCAAAAGCAAAACATTTTATAATCGTACATTATTAAACTAACAAATTGCATTAACTATCTACTAAGGACCTAAAGATCATAAAAATCAAAATTTAAGCATAAATGATTGGACTGACCTTGTTGGATTCGCCCCAGATTTCTACGGTATTGGGTTTATATTCAATCGATATCAAGCACAAATTAGCGCTAAGGATCGCAACTCACAAGCTCGTCATGTTGTAATTCGTCGTCCACAATTGATTCTCGTGGATTAGGATGGGCAGCTATGTGGAAATTGCCGTCGATTTCACTCAAGTTTGGGATGGATTTCAGCGTAGATGGTGATTGAGAATGGGTGAGACGGTTTTATTGGTGTGGGTTTTTTACCAAAAGGAAATATAGAGAATCGTGGTGACTGTTGCGAGAAGGTGGTGGTCAACGGAGGCGGTCAACTGGTTAGGGTATGGGTTTTCTAGAATCTTGCGGGAAGAGATCTTTCATGGGAAGGAAAAAGAGGTAGAGGGTGAGGAAAAGGAAAAGGAAATATGTGAGATGATTTACAATATAAGGTTTATTGCAGCGACAATAGCTGCCCCAATAAACCTGGTGACTTCTTATTTTTTTGCGTCTAACCATTATCGCCGCAACAGAAAAAAAGCGCCGTAATATATTATTTATGTCCATAGCTTTTACGGCCACATACATTTTCGGCGGAGAAAGATTATTTTTCTGGGGAAATGTTGAGATGCCGGAAGTTTAGTGTCTCAACAGCAAAAACTGCCTTTTTGCCGCCAGATTGTTGTTGCCGGAAATAAATTTGGCCGCAAAAGCCACTTTTTGTTGTAGTATACTCAGTTAAGTTTAAATCCCGTCCATCATTCCCGCATGAAGCACATTGCAATAGACTTACATTTTGTCCGGGATTACGTTGCAAAGGGGCTGCTGCATGTCAGTCACGTATCCTCACATGATCAGCTTACTGACTTGATGACCAAAGCTCATCCTCGTTCTCGCTTTGGTTTCTTGCGATCCAAGATCGGCATCACCGACGGCGAGTCGATCTTGCGGGGGCGTGTAAAAGAGATCCCACCAATCAAGCCAACATCGTAGCTGACGTATTGCGATCTGCATGATTCCAGCGCAGGAGCGTATCACGATCTCATGATTCCAGCGCAGGAGCGTATCATGATCGGCATGATTTCATGATCAGCACCTTCACGTCCGCGCCTCCAGCTTGCTGACTTGCTCTGTTTTTTCCTGTTTTCAGTTCTTTCCTTGTAAATTACTTTCCTTGTTTATAAGTCAATACATGTATATATATGTAAAGCACTACAGACAGAATTCTTGAAGAGATTTGAATAAAAACGTAATTAACATTAAGTGTTGCTTTTCTTATACAAATTAGGGAATCAGTACTACTTAGTCCAGGAAAGATGTGGTGCCATTTTCTTTCGTACCCGTACGTTCTATTTCTCTACAAGACAGAATAATTATTTCTCATGAATGAATTCCGATCGAGGAATATCATGGCATAATATATACTTGATCAGGTTTTCCATGAGTTTTGAACCAATTTATTCTTATTTTGCAAATACCATTGAACATTAATATGGTGCGTTCGTTATAAGAATCAAGCTATATCATGTCTCACGTCCATATATCTCGAAGAACAAGTGCCTGTCGGCCTTCGATCGGTCCCTCTTAATTGACTGCCCGTTCATAAACATATAATCATAGATCACCTAATTGTATAAATTCAATGATAAAGAAATATCAATATTGTATAAGCAAAACCAAGACTCTCAGTCTCAAAATTCACAACGATCATATATCCTTGTGCTTTAGTGTGTGTGTGTATATATATATATATACATATACATATATATATATATATATATATATTTATTGAAGAGTATGTTCTACAAGATAAGGATCTAAATGCGTATATTTAACATTTAATATGGTCAATGGTCATAAGTTAGATAAAAATTACATAATTAACTTTTTGGATGGAAAATAAGTAGAGAAAAAACTAAAAGGACCAAAAACATTAATATGATCAGTAATAATTGAAAACAACATGTTCTTGTTATTTCATTATATATAAATTAAACTAACTCATACAAGCAGAATGTGATTTCACGTCTATATGTGACATGATCTTATTCATAATCCATATCATGTAATATAAAAACACACCATTATTTTGTCAAAATCCAAAACAATAAAAAAGAGAAAAAAAAACCCTGCCCTCCAGGCCATCCTGAAAAGGATCTAGGATCAGTACTTATTAATGTCGATGCTCTTGCTTCTAATTCAGAAAAGTACTCTCATCGTGCATATGTGTATGTATATATATATATATATATGTATGTATACATACATACATACATATATATATACACGCTGTCTCAATAGGACTTTCGCTTGCCTTTCTTGAGGGATTTACGAGGAAGGAATGTCTGGGGAAGAACCTTCTTCGTTATTGTCTTTCGTAGGCAGTGCAAAATACTTCTAGTGACCGAAGCGTACAAGGGAAACTGAAAAAGCCCAAAAAGGCAAGCTGGAAGGAGTGCAACAGCGTAAGTCACAGTATGAGTCCAAGATCTCTTCTGATCAAAACGAAGTATGAGCAGAAGACTCGCAGAGAAGGAAATCATGGACAGTATCATGGAGACGAAGAGAAAAATGAAGCCGATCAACAGCGTCCGGGGGATAGTATAGTGGAAATATTCTTGTTCAAGCGGAGATGAAGTGATCGTGAGGAACATGACGACGGAGGTTAAGGAGCTCACAAGGGCGAAAATATCCGTGATGGTGAAGACCATATAGATGGGAGAGTGAAGGGCTCTTGGGACGCCGGATTCGTCGGTACCTCCTGGAATGGAGTAGGCAGCTGCGAAAACAAGACCGGCGACGAGGATGGCGACGGTAGAGCTCGATCCAGTGGTATCCTTTAGCCACCTTTTTGCTTCCTTGAGAAGCGTGGCGTGTTGCTCTCTGAAGAGCTCGCTTGCAGTCCGACCGTCTTTGTCGCGGTGCAAGGCATAATGGGGTGGCATCAACTTTTCCACACGCTGCTTAGAGAGTACATTTCATATATATAAATATATATAATATTAAATGTAAAACTCATACAAACACTACTAAAATTATTAAAAGATCAAAATTAAAACTGCTTTATATCGTCTCAATCACAAACTTTAGGATTTAGATCTCCTAGCTAGGACTACCGTCAGAGAGACATGAAATACGTGTAATAGGTTTCACACTCTTTCGGATAATATTAAATATTTAATAAATATTATCTGACCTACTTTAATTATTTGTATCTCTCACTGTTTGTTTTTGCGGGTTAGATAAATTGAAATAAAAATTAAAAATTAAATAAAATATTATTGTTAAAATAATATTTTTTTATATTATTTTTATTTTAAGATTTAAAAAAGTTGAATTATTTATTTTATTTTATATAAAAATTTAATGATTATATAAGATCCGATAAGATAAGAAGAAAAGTTTTGTAAAAGTTATCGAGTCAAGTATTCGGACAAAAAGTCTAAGAAATATATATAAAACCATTTGATCAGATAAAAATTAAGGTAAGGAGCTAATTAAATTAATATTAATTACCTCCGACCATCTCAACTCTTCATTGAAATCGAATGCAGGGCCACCAACAGTTTTGTTTCCTCCACGTCTGTTTTTAATGTCGGCGACCTGATGCAATATGGTGTAGCCTCGCACATTGAGCCTCGAGACCAACCGACATCTCAGAATTACGTCCATCTTCTTTAGATACTTAAAGACTTCTAATTGACGGTGGCTAATAGCCACGTGCAATATGTTTTCCTCATCCTTACTCAAGTGCTCAATTGCCTGAGGATGCTGTTGTAGTATCTCGCGCACTATTTCAACTATTCCTTCAGTGGCTGCAATCAGCAATGGGGTGTAAGGTTCCTGTTCTGATCCAGATCCTGATGATTTACCTTCTCCAACAGTAGCTGTACTGCTGGTGCTTGATTTTCCTCCTTCAACATCAATAAAAACATCATCCAAACTGCCCACACTCCCCAAGGAAAGCGTCTTGTCTTCTACTATTAAGCTCTTTTCCCACGTAGTATCCATTTGCACCAGCAATTTTGTGAGGCTTAGAGCTGATTTGTTTGTTCTTCTCCTCTTCCAGACTTTCTCGATGGATGGCCATTCTAATATTTATGTAACATGCATATATAAATATAAATATCTTAAATATCTTATTTTGAACCAGATTTTTTGTTGCAAATGAGTAATTTTCATCACAAATCATTATCCAAAGAGTACACAAATCATTTCCGGGGACAGATTAATACACAAAAGAAAATGAGTCGCACCTTTGGCTGCAGTTCTCCACATAGCATTGTATATTCTTGAAATTGCTGCAATTTTGTGGAAATTAGACGCGCGGTTAGAGACATGTTTCTAATATTAGTGTAAATAGTCAAACAATTTAAAACTAGACCCTAGAGAAGGGCAGCCCAGTTTGACTAGCTAGCTAGCTAGGTATTCTATCTGCATGGAACCGACTAACAATATTTATGCATTCCGCCCAAAACATCTATGTAAAAATTTATGAACCGGGACACTAAGAAAAGAGATATGTGTACCGTACTAGCTAATTAGTACCTATACCTTCATTGGCTTACGTAAATTACCTGATGGATGTGTTTTTGGTATGCGAGGCCGGCTTTTGCTGCTTAGCTCGCTCTCCAAATCTCTTACACCGGCTTCATCTTTATCATCCTCATCCTCGTCGTCACGATCATATAGATGGTAAGGAAGACCTTTTTAATTAATCATTCACAATAGAGTTTAAGTTAATTACGTACGTACGTAATTATGTCCTTTTCGATGTCTAATGCATCATAAGAATATTATATGCTTTTAGATCAAAGTACATATTATAATATGGAGCCACATACAGATATAATGCCGTTGTGAAACAGTGAAAGCAAGCAACATATAATGCCTGATGGAGTCGTAGAGACGTACAATGATAGAGGAGAGTCTTGATGATGTTGTGCTCGTGGGAGGAACTCTTGAAAGCAGATGGCATTTTCGCTAGTACGTGAAGACAAGTCATGCCAGAGTCTGTCTTTCTTTTTCCAAGTTCTTTGTCCTTTTCTAGCAACCAAATAGCGGTGTCTGCATGTATTGAAATATATACATCGTTATATATATATATATATATACATACATACATACATACATACATATATATAGATCACCATTATCTGCATGCATGCTATTTAAGTCGAATAATAGTTTTTATTAGTGAAGAAAATAAACTCGAACATTTATGTTAGTTGTGAGATCTTAAAAGTAGAACGCATTAATTTGGAAGAAACAACTAGAATGCTTCTTGCTGCAAGCTCTAATCATCTACATGACACCATTATATTTATAATGTTGGTTTACGTGCGTGCGTGCATGCGAGAGAGAGAGTACCGAAGTGTTGGCCAAAGACAGCGATATGAAGAATGGAGACGCCGTCATTCCTTTGGAAGTGATCCTTTATATTCCCAACTCTTTTAGCCAAAAACTTGAGCATTTTGTCCTTTCCAAGGGCAGCAGACCTATACAGAGGGGTTTCACCAAGTTGGTTCCGATCCTCCAGTAGCTCTTTCAGGGTGACCTGATTAATGTTTCCACTGGCTGTACTTTCTAGATCACCAGCCATTTGGAGTTTACTAATCAAGAGCTCTGCTGCTTCAATGTTGTCCGTGGAGGCTACCTCGTGAAGGGTACTGTTACCGTGACAGTTCTTAGACAAGAACACTTCCGACAGCCTGGAGTTAGGTACAAGACCAAGGAAACACCGAAGCAGTTCTGTTCTTTCACTATATGCCGCAATATGAAATGCAGTGTCCCCCTCGATTGTCAGAGGTTTAAAGATTAGTTGGGAATTTTTCTCGTAAAATTTCTTCATAGCATCCCAGTCTTCGCCCAGGAGAGCCCAGTAAGGCTTCTTCACATCCGAGTAGTCACTGCTTTTATCATTCTCTACCTCTGTCTCAATCTGCAAATCTCTCCTCATCATCATGATCTCTCTCTCTCTCTCTCAAAGTTCTTTGGAAATGGTTGAGCTAGTCTCGCACTGGCATTATCATGCATACATGCGTTTTATATAGACGTCTATCTGAAAGAGAGTTGGATCCGGAGAATTGGTATCTGCTTTGCTTAACTAATTATCAATGATAGCCAGTACGACAAGTATAAAATAAAGGTCACGTGGTCTTTTAATAGGGTAAAAAGCAAAGGTTAATTGACACCTTTATTCGATCTAGGATATTAATTTTGCTTAATCGATGAACAAACGTCGACAGCATATAATCATAAAATAAAAGAAGACTGATCAACTTTATTCTCTTCCGTTTGGCCAAGATTGAAATTTTAGATCCCGTTCGTATGGTAAAATTATTTGGTTTGATTTCATTATTATAATTTTTTTAAGTTTTTATATAAAATATAATAAATAATTTAATTTTTTCAAATTTTAAAATAATAATAATATTAAAAATTAATATTCTAATAATATTTTATTTAATTTTTATCTTTTATCTAAAACTATCTCATCTCATCTCACTATCAAAACAGTGTCTTGTTAAATGCAAATTAAATGGGTACTTAGATTTTTATGCTTTTACAAAGAGGTTTTTTGACTCAACAACCTTACACCACACACACAATCAGCATATAATCATAAAATAAAAGAAGACTCAACTTTATTCTCTTCCGTATGGTAAAAGCCAAGATTGAAACCTTTATTCTAGGAATTTTGGAGAGGAAGATTGTTCTGAATCTTTTTCAGCCTTTTTTTTTTCTTTTTCTTTTTCCGTGTGAAACACATTATGCATGATGTTAGCAAAAAAAGGTAATTTGGGTTAAATGCATATTAAATGGGTACTTGGATTTTTACGCTTCTAAAAAGAGTTTTTCTACTTAGCAGCGCTACACCACACATTTGGTGATGTGGGCTTTTCTCTCTCTTTCTATCCGTCTGATTCTTGCTCATAACTGGTATAGATATTAGCAAATTTTTATACTTTGTTCTTCTATTGCGTAAAATGTGAATAGGAAGTCTAAAATACTTTGGATCTAATTATATGATATCTACTTGCTTAATACTTAGTTATGATAAATATGATATTGCATATAAAAACATTAAGGCATAAGATTCTGTTCTACTTTGGTTATAGGCTTTACCAAGGGTTATAATTGTGGCCTATAATGTCTGACCTTGCCATGGGGGTTTAAAATTGTGGCATGTGATTTTTTAGTGCAATCACTTTGGTGACTTGGTAATTTATGTTCTACTTGACTACCCACATAATGCACAACCCTATCATTGGGGTAAACATAACCTCTATTCTATTTCTGATGTTGTTTCAGTATGTTTGTACTTAAGGTCTTTTGTATATATCTATATCATCATTGAAATAAATGCTTTTGGAATTATAACTGTTATTTTTTATAACCGTCTATTTCTGCATCTTGTACCTGACTCATGTTTACACACTGGTATAAGATCGATGCTTATTGAGTTGTTGATGATTCACCCCATTATCTCTAATATTTTTCAAATAACTTTGAGGTACCAGATTTAATAATAATAACTGAATTATCTAAAATGGAGATTCAATAATAAGCGACTTGATTTATGGAGTTCGGGAGGATTTGGTGGTCAGCAGATTGATTGCAAAACTTGTAAGGGTCGCATCGGGTAGATGTCGTGTGCGTTGAATATAACATGTCTCCTCACCTACCGAGAGGAAAGACTCCCGATCGGGATGTTAAAACCCTCTCACTAACCTACTGAGTGGTAAAGCTGCTCGCCTTTTCTAGTTGTTGCCCATAGTGTCGTTTAGATTGGTTGTTTAAGTTGATCGTTTAGACTAGTCGCCCAATCTAGTCGCCCGGAGCCTTGCGCCAAGTCTTTTCACCTATAAGGTAAAATATCTTGGTTATCGCTTAACTCTTGTTGCCAATTTTGTTTGCGCCTTCTGGTCGTGACTTCTGGTCGCGAGTTTTCTCGCCTAAATCTCCTCGACTCTCTTCAGATCTCACTGCCTCTCATTGGTCTGGTTCCATAGTTTATATTTTTGTACCAAAATGCTATCATTTTGTACTAAATCTTCTCATTCCTTTAAATCTAAGAAAATAAAGAAAAATATTATATAGAAATAACATAAAATCAATAGAATCAAAGGAAAACTGACATTGTTCATAAATAAAAAGAATGATAAGAATTATATAAAAATCACACTTATTAGTGCACTACCAGCATATAGAACTTGGCAATACAATATGCCCATAACATATGGTACCATCTTTATATCATTAACATAGGTCGTTACGTATCTTATCATTCATAGTTCATCATAATTATACTTGCATACTTGTCATATAATAGATTTCAAGTGAAATCACATATTTCACAAAATATCGTGATCGATACATGTTTCTTTAAATAAAATCACGACTTTAATGCGTAACATGACTTTTCACAAAATATTTAAATGCATAACCTCACTCATCACATAAAATAATGGCTTTTCACAAAATATTTTAATGCATAACATAAATCTCACATAAAATCATGACTTTTCATAAATATTTTGATGCATAATTCTTCACTTAAAATCATGAATTTTCATAATTTTATCATGACTTGGGTACATAAAAAATAGTTTCCAATGGAGGGCGTACATGCAAATATTTTTATAAAAGATATGTTGTTTACCATACATTCGTGTAAGTGTATGATTATGCTACTTACCTCGTAGCGGAAATCCAATATCTTTGGGGCACGTATGATCTTCTATAAAATACACGTAACTTATGTAAATTTCTAGTTTACCACGTACTTTGTAATTAAAACCTAAAATAATAAAATAACCTATATTTCCTAAATATAATAAAATCCTTGAAACCCTAAAATCTCTTCACTCTCCAAATACTTTGATTTTCATAAATTTCTCCAATAATCATGCGATTAAACCTTATAAATATTTTTATAGCTAAACTTCTATTTTCTCTATTTTATTTAAATCATATGGTTAATACCAACTGGGCATGGGTATTATTTGAAATTTGGTAGTCTAATGAGGGAACAAAGAGAGGATAAGTTACAACATTGGTATGAGGGAAAAATAGAGTGCAGAGAGAGAGAGAGAGGCTTACATCGTGCGATGGAGGATGAATTGTAACTGAAGGTGGGAGCATGATGGTGGTTCACGTGTAGCAGCATGGGTCTTCAAGGTGGATGCTGCAATGTGCTATAGTTGCTGGGGGTAGTGGTGTGGAGGAGTTGTTGCAAGGAGTGGGTCGTGGCTCTTGGTTTGGCCTGCTATGGAGGTGCTTTGTTTTTGTTGCTTGAAACATGGGCTTAACCGAGTGATGTTGATGCATTGTTGGACGTGGAGGGGCAACCCATGTGGTGGTTGTTGGCATTGAGAGAAAGTGGTCGAGGTGCTTGCCGGACAGTGCATAAGAAGAAGGTGGTGGCTCAACGTGGTGTTGTGGCTGAGGGAGGAGACATGGAGGAGCATGAAGAGGCTATTTTCCCATGGCTATTCGTGACTACTGTAGCTGGAGGAGAGAGTTTTAACGTGAAGGCTGAGCAATGGTGCATTGGTCGTGCATGGAGGCTGTTTGACGTGAGAAGGGACGGAGCTACGGTGTTGCGGCTTACATGATGCTTGTTGGTGGTTATGGTTTATGCCGTGGCTTGTGGAAGAAGAAAAATCAAGATGGAGGAGAGACTCACAAGCAACGTGAGAAAGTGAGGTGTGGCTGGGGCTACATGGGTATATAATATATATATAGATATATAGAAGGAAATCACGTTTAAAAATTCTAATGCGAAGGGCTCTTGAGTTGTAATCCTTATTGAACTCTATTGAGACGTGAATCCTAGTGAAAGGTGGAGATGTGCATGCCTTAGAGTTACAATATAGTCTAGAGCCTAACGACTTGGCTCCATTTTAGACTGTAATTGTTAACTGAACTTTAACTTAATTATTGAGCCCAATGAAAATTTATAATCTATCGAAATAAACTTTAGGCATATCATAAGCCTAATTAAAGTTTCTAGAGAACAACATAATTTTAATAACTCGTGGGCTTATCAAATATGACCTATTAACTATAATTTAGGTCTAATAAAAATGATCAATATTCTGATTTTAGAATTATTGAATCGGGTCATTACAGAGGGATATATAATATAACGATTACTTCAACTGAATATGTACATTATATTTAATTTCTTCTCCAAATAAAATTAAATAAATCAATTTAATACTTGGTCATAATTAAACCCATCCCCCTCAAAATTGGAGATTAAGGCCGGCTCGTTTGAATATTAAAAATATTTTAGAATATATGTAAATAGTAATAAAATAATAATCAATAATTTTTGAATAACAGTAAAATAATTTAAGAATATCTAATAACAATTATATTTCCAAAGAGCCCTAATTCTCTTTTTCTTCCCAACGCTGACAACTTGTAAATGCTTTACTTCTCCTTATTTTATTCTTTAGGGATATTTCTAATCAACGGACATAAAAATATATATAAATGGACCCATCATTAATTGGTTTTATAGTGCTATTTAATACGGGGGTATTTTGGGGGTTAAATACATCCTTAAACTATATAGAATGGCCAAATAACATCATTTCGTTATGAAAAAAATAAAATAAAAAATATGCCACAATCTTGACAATCAAATCGTAACAAAAGATATATGATATTTGAAATCATGTTACAATAGTTGATGATGGGTGCTAGCTACATGTATATTTTGGTATAGTACTTTATAGTAAAACAAGTAGTTAATTTATCAGATATAAAAGTACTGTATTTAATATAATATTTTAACGTCCTTTTTCATGATTAATTGGGGCTAGAAAGTATTTATAAGAACAGTCAAGTGACGTGCATGAATGAAGAATACGATTGATTAGTAATGTTAAATTAATACGGTTTTAAGGTATAATGTAAGTTTTTAAATTTGAAAAATAGTGAGATTTACTATTAAAAAAAAATAAAAAGTGAGATTTTTACTTAATATCATAAAGATACACAACTCATTTCCGGGTAACCGATTAATACCCACAAGAAAATGAGTCGCACCTTTGGCTGCAATATATAAATTCTCCACATAGCATTGTATATTCTTGAAATTGCTGCAATTTTGTGGAAATTAAACGGTTAGAGACATGCTTCAAATTTATTTATTGATACACCAAAGATGATACTGTTAAAAAAACTTCTACTCATCATCCTCATATCACACGCTACATAGAATTTTTTAATTTTTAATTTTTTTTCTTATCGAATATTTGGTGTATAAATTATGAATAAAATAATTTAATTAATAAAAAGTGTGATGTATGAAGATGATGAGTAATAAATTAAGCTAATTATTGATATCATTCATGTAGAAAGCTGCAACATCATTAATTAGTATAAAAGTTATTTTTGTTTTTTTTATTAAATATGATAAGTCATACAATAAATAATATACTCATACACCGAGAAGTAGTATAGCTTTCGCATCTTTGAGAGAGAGCCTTTCCAATTTTGATATTCAACCATTCACAGGCCGACATCTTTTGCCGGCAAAGCTGCCTTTGAACAAAATTATTATCTTCCTTTAATTCCCATGATTTTCTGTTTCATTCCCCATTATAAGTTTACAGCTATATATACCAAGAAAAGAGATATGTAGATGGTCAGGAAGGCTGGCCTTAAGTTAATCATTTACAACGAGTTTAATTAAGTTAATTATGTAATTATGTCTTTTTCAATGTCTAATATCACTACAAGAAAAATGATATTTGTGACGAAAACAGACTCATTTTAATTAGAAATAATCATTTAATTGGAAATAACTAATCGCAAATAAACAGTTTTCTTATAGTGAATGCATCATAAGAATGCTTTGATCATGTCAAAGTGCGTACATATAATATACATATAACATGGAGCCACATACAGATATATACAGGTGATCACCCTTATCATGCATGCTATTTAAGTCGAAAAATAGTTGTTATTGGTGAAGGAAATAAACTCAAACATTTATGTTAAAGTTATGCATTTGATCAAAGTAATTAACATAAATGTAAGAGCACTACAATAAATATGGGTTTTTTTTCCCACGAATTCTTTTTCTAAGATATATGATCGTGGAAAATAATAGGTTGATGACACGAAAACTGTTTGTGAGAAAAAATACAAGCATTTTGCCTTGAGATAACGTTGGCAAATAAAACTTTGTGGGAAAACAAATTTTTTCCACGAAATAAACACATTTTGTGGTGATTAAAAGTCGTCGCAAATAAACTTATCAAAAATAGTTTCTTTCGTGGGTTATTAATTTTTGCCACAAGGTTATCAATTTTTTGTGGCAACATATCGTCGCCGCAAATAGTCTTAGCAGAATTACCTTGCTCTCGTGGGTTATGAGTTTTTGCGACGAGATTAGTATATTTTTTCGACGACTTTTGGTCACCACAAATAGACCAACCTTTTTAATTCTGCATTATCCATATTTGTGGCGGTGTTATCAGTATTTGCAGCGATAAAAAAGCCGCCGCAAATACTAATAAAATTAAATCCCCCACTCCTTTCTTTTCCCCCCTCCAAAACACTCCCGCGACTCTCTCTCTCCCCCTGCGACTGTCGAGCCTCTCGTCCTTAATGTGCCACCGTGAACGGCTCCCCTTGTCGTCAAGCCACCGTGGGTCTTCCTCAGCTCCTCGCCCTCTCGCCGACTCTCTCTCTCCCTCTCCCTCTCGGATCGCAGTAGATCCGTGCCCCTCTGCCGTCTCCAGCCATGGCCATCACCACCCTCAGCCACCCTACGATTCCGCCACTCACCAACTGTTGCTCCACTCTAGCTCCCGCTTCTGTCTCCCTCGCACGGTCTCTCTCTCGGGTCTCCAACACTCACCCCCCACAGTTGTCTGATTACAGTGGCCTTCCCCGCCGCCGTGAGCCACCATCTCTGCTTCCAACCAAGACGCAACACCACCACGAGCAACCCATGGACGTAGGAGCACCTCCTGCACGCCTCCTTCGCTGTCCAACTCTTAAGCATTGTAAAAATCCTATCTGTGTCTCAAGTGCATTATTTTAGTGTATATAGACGTGTATAGTGTGATGTTGAGGGCTTAGGCAGATTTGTATCTACGTAAATTAACTATTTCAAATGTTTTCAACTAAATTGCACCTTACAAGGTTTTGAGTCTGCTCTGAAAATGGCTTTGGGCTAGTCGTGGATGAAAAGAGAGCTGAGGAGATGAAAGCACTTTTAAGATCCAAAGTTAAGATCGTGCGATGTCACTTATTTTTCATTTTTATGGTCAAATATCAACAATGGGTAGATTATGAATAATTCTTCACATTGGGGATGAACCGACAACTGTGGTAATTTGGTGGTCATACTGAAAATGGAGTGGTATATTTTCTGGAATTCGGTCTTGATTTTGATAACACTTTATGGCAAAAAAATTTCAAAATGATGGTTCTATGACTGGTGGTGCATATGATTTTGAAAGAACAACAACATGACTTACTAGTCTGTCAATATCGTCATCGAAGAAGGTGACTCTTGTAAGGTATGACCTTAGCTCTTGGAATGAAGAGAGTAGAGTTCAGGTGTGTTTCTTCTCTGTTTTCCAACTTCTGTTAGTTCTGTTTATTTTCTTTTGGGGAGGAGGATTGGTTATCTTGTGTTTTCATAAGTGAAAATTGAAGGTGTACACTTCTTTGCTTCTCAAATCCAATTGTTGTGTTTTTGTACTGCCTTAAATAATTGTGCTGGTAAGGAGCGCCGTAACTAAATTAGCTCCATGCCTTGGATTTATGTTATGTAAGATTTTTGAAAGGATTTGAAGTTTTTCATGTATACATTAGTTTTATCACCACTTAGCAAAGGATACAAGACAATGGACACTCTTTTTCCACTTTTTGATATTTATTTGGATGACAAACATCATTATAAATGGGTTATACAATGTAAAAAGCTATAAAAATCTCAATTCTTTTTTTCAAGTTTACAAAAATGCATAGCCAATTCCTGGATGTTTCTGAAGAAGACTTGTAGACAAACTCTCTCTGTTTTATATGTAACTTTCCCAGTGTCTGAGGGTTGCTCTAATTCTTTTGGCACATTTCTACCAGCCCTTCAAGGAAGACGAGCTGGAGCAAAGCACTGAGGTTCAAATAATTTTTCCGAGTGAACCAAAGGCAGATTGTGATGGCAAAAAGGTAAAAAAAAAAAAAAACTTATTCTTGTCACTGTTTCAATATAGATGGATTTAAGTGCATCTGAGTAATCCAAATTTGTGTTTATACACACTTTCTATGATGCTCATTGGAGCTGGAATAAATATTGCAGATGGGCTGCTAAATTATATGTAATTTGATTCTTCTATTTTTGTCCCTGCAGATTTTCTGTGAATTTGATTGGGAGTTAGATGAGCTTGAGGTACATAACTAATGTTCAGTGTTTTTATTCTATGACATTCAGTTGTGAGGTTGTAGTCATGTGGTCTGCCCAATTCAATTGATTGTGCAATGTTATTGTGTCTAACTATGTCGTTTCTTAGATTTTTTGTTTTTTTTTTTAAATAAAATTTTGACAAAATTTTTATTTGGTTACATAACTTGCAACTTATTATCAGATCATTGGGGTCTAATGTGGAATATCTGAACTGGGGTGGGTTTTCCAAACTCATGGAGGATAAAGTGTCACAATAATTTAACATATTTATAGATTGGAATTTATATGAGGACCATGAGGTCCAAGAATTTGACAGATTTGAATATGTTAAGTATATTTATGCATGAACAATGGATTGTGTGATGGAT
Source organism: Juglans mandshurica (assembly GCA_022457165.1). Lineage (NCBI taxonomy): Eukaryota > Viridiplantae > Streptophyta > Magnoliopsida > Fagales > Juglandaceae > Juglans > Juglans mandshurica. Next base: position 7,747,885 of record CM039627.1, read on the forward strand.
TTAGGTTGGGCTCAAGTGATAAATGAATTAAAATTTCTTTAGGCAGCAAGCATGCTGTATGTTTTTGGTAAGTGGTCGAGGCCTTACTTCACCAGAAATTATGTAAGTGGTCCCGCTTTTCTCCTCTCTTCCTTTTATTTTTCTTGCGCCTAATGAACATATATTTATATTGTTTTGTAACAAAATCTGCACCCAATCAGCTCAGTTTAGGTTGGGATATGTCACTCTAGAACCTTGCACAACCAATTTTATGAGCAGAAAACACATCCAAGTACTCAAAGATTCTGGTAATGAGGTTGGGTTGAGTGCAGCTTACCCAAGATTCATTTGTTTTCCCAAGTCCCAAATGGCAAATACTCATATTTCTCTTAAAAATAATGTTGACTGGCATCTAGTTGTGTTCAAAGCTAAAATTATTACAATTTTATGTGTTAATACAAGTTCTGCAGAGTGTACAACTAACCTATATGGCAAATGGGGTAAAAAAAACTATGTAGAAAATTTATTAGATTTTTCTTTGTAAAGTAATCATTGTGAAGGTGTTTGCAGGTGATCTTGTAGATATGTTATCTGCTGACATGCATAAAGGTCTTTCAGGGCAAATGTTGACTCTAAAACTGAAAACATCATCATTTGAGGTGCTTTCTGATTCTCTATTACTACTCTCTCTATAATTATAGTCAATACGTTTTCTGGCATAGTTCTTTTAGATATTTTGCCTAATTTCTCTTCTCCTTTGCTACCTTTTATTATTTATATATTCAATTATAGATGAATCAACGAATATATGAATTTACTTATTAAAATTATATTTAGTCATCTAGTTATTGTGAGAATGGGGGATTGGTAACTTATGCTTGACTTGTGATTTTTTTTTCTCAAAATTTATGTCTTCTCTACCATTGTTGGTTTTTTCTAATTCTTTCATGCTTAGTCATTTACTTATCACTAATGTGTAGTCTCTAATTAGAGGTTATTGTGCCATTGACAAGTTAGAACCAGAGTTATGACTTTACAACAGTATATTTGCTCAAGCGAGAATATTTTGAAATATGCTTCAAATCTGGTAAAGGCTGAACTTGATAGTGATGAATTGTTTTGAATTGTTTTGGAGTTGCAGGGAGTTTGTAAAGTATGATGATGATGTTGGTTTAATAGACAAATATGTGTATATTAAATGTATAGGATATGGATGAAACTTGTAAAAACAAATGAGTGTTTTGAATGGATTGTATGATTGTGGTTTTGTAGAGCCATGAATTGTAACTTATAAAGTTTTGTAGTTGTGTGGTGTATGTGTATAATTAGAAGTTTTTATGTTAGCACAATTTTACATTTTTTTTTAATTATTATAAAAGTGAATTTGGATCTTATTATAAAAGTGAATTTGGATCTCGAAGGTTTGGATATATTTATTTTACCCTATATTAGTCTATTTGTTTTGATTATTTTTGGCTCAGTCTCATTTTTGTATTTTACAATTTTTTTTTTCTAAAATCTCTTAGCATTTGTCATGAATGCAACTCGTGACAAATACTATTTTTTTGCTGGAAGTGATTATATTCCTTGATAATATTTCTCCGTAAATAAGTATTTCTGATGAAATACTGTGTGGAAAATATATATTTCTCAAGAAAGTATTTTATGGGAAAATAATTTTTTCCCATAAAGACATGTCCTGGGTAAATACTTTTTGCCACAACCTCTTTCCATGAAAAATATTGTTATTTCTCACCACACCATACCAGATGAAACCTTATTTTCCAAGAAGAAAAAAGGTTTTAACCACCATGGTAGTTTATGGGAAAAAAAAAAGTTTTTCCATATCATCAATGTAGCCATCATTCAAGCTTGCCTCATCACCATAATCTGAGGAACTAACATCCAATACTTCATCCTCACTGTGAAATATCCAGGCCTTATAAGATGGATCAATCCCTATGATAAATAAATGCTCCTCGACCACATTTATTGGATGGAAGAACATATTACGACATGAACACCTAATGTCAACTCCTCCGGGTGCATGTTCCCGAGCCATAGTCATGAAATGGTTAACCCCCGATGCATATTCGTTAGACACGAATCTATCTTCAATATCCATCCACGTCTTGTCCATCTAGATATGATGCCACAAATGGAAGTGTGAAATGTATACGGCTATTGATGAATATACAAAGTTCCAAACAAATAGAAAAATAACGAAAGGCACAGTTATAGAAAACATACTGCATGCAAATTTTGGATTTTTGCAGTGATAGTGCTAGTTAGAAAGAAATCCTTACCGATTCAAATTATGTACATTATGATTGGGTATTACTAAGAGTATTTAGTGTTGCCCTGATGACAAATAGTTCATACCAAAATCTTGGAAATGCACAAGCTTATAGTCCTAATGATAAACTGAAGTAAATAATAATGGTGATATTACCCTTTGCTTTTATAAATAGGGGTTCAAATAAGTGTTATTTCTGCTTGCTTAAGCCTATAATAATAATGCAAAAAGTGTAATCCATCTAGCTATGTATATATAAATAGGGTTATGGTGTGTGTATTCCCCAACTCTATAGGCTATTGTATGAGGTATAATTGATATAAAAAATAATTATATATGTATATTTTCTTAACAGGGAGCTGATTTCATGTTAGGTGTAATAAATATAAATTATGAAAAATACCATTACACTAGGCCGTGGTGATCACATTGAGAAAGCCACATTGAAAAACAGTATGCTAGTTTTGATTTTACCTTAAGTGTGCACGATCTTCATATACATGACCTTAACTTCTCATTAGCATGCGGACTTGCCAGATACCATTATATTAAATGCTCATTTTTTATATATGTACACAAACACACACACACACACACACAGAGAGAGAGAGAGAGAGAGAGAGAGAGAGAGAGAGAGAATCTAGTAGCTCAGCAATTATGCACATTAACTAAAAAAAGTATAAACTAGGCATAAAATGCTTTTAATACAGTTACCTACTCCAATGGTGTTATATATCTACCTACTACCACAATTCAGTTAATGCTAACCTTGAACTTTGTTATTCTTTATCACACCAACAATTATAGAAGAGATCAAAACCACTAATCTCAGTACAAGTGCCAAAGAACAGAGCTTGAAGACAATAAGAGAAAGAAAAGACTACAAGTAGAGATAGTGCATTTCTGGCATGACTGTTTTGGATAGAAACTACTTGATATTTTTCCTTATCAGTATTTAAACACACAAATTAATAATTTGTGGATTTGTGGAAGGAAGCATAAAATAGAATTTTCTAGATTGTTGTGCATATCCTGTGTTCCCTAGTCATTTAGAATACAATAATGGCAATTCGATATGCTATGACTATATACATATGTAATGCATAAGTTAATGTTTGTAAAGGGGTGAAAGAAATCTAGGTACTTCTCGTAGGAGTGTTGAATATGTTAGTGTATATCTATTCAAATGAAGTACATAGTGAACCTGTGTTGCACTAAAAATAGAATGATCAATATGAGTCCGCATTGATTATCCAATAAAGATCTGACCGATGCAAAATTGAGATGTGAAATGTAAAAATAGAAAATTATATATATATATAAAAAAAATTGACAGATTAACTTGATTATGCAAAATGTGGGTAATGCAAAATGTGGTTAATGCATGTACTTATGTAGTGATTATCCATAAGTGCCAGCAGATTGAGTAAACTATGTATATCAAAACCTAATTGTTAGTGCTATTTCCCACTCGGGTAGGGCTCCGATAACTAGTTCTTACTCCTAGGATGCAGGTGGTAAGTTAAAAGTAGATCTACTTTTAACTAAATGCAGGTTGTCGAGGAAACCAGAAATGAAAGTTTTGATTGAACTAAACTGTATAATCGAACAAAACAAAACAGGGTTGCATCATAAACTCCACATCTAAAAACTAAAATACCATAGGATTCCCCAACCCAACTATATCATTGTATAAAGGTCAGAAAAACTAAAAGATGGGAGGTTACACAATCCATGTGATTTTGTTGTATCTATTGACAACACAATCTGAATTTGTTTCTCTGTTCTACATTGGGAGCAATGTGTAAATAACAAATGACGTCAGTGAAAGATACACTAAATTTAATTGGGATTTATTCCAACTTCAACACCTAGACCATTACATTATATGATGTCTAAAGAGAAACAATATTCCCAGTACCTTTAAAAAAATAGTTCTTCATGTAAAAACTAAACCCCCACAGAGTTCACTCTAAACCAATACAGACAGAAAATCTAAAAAGTTCTTTGTTCCTCTCACTTGGTATTTCCTCCCCCCCCCCTCCCCCCCAACAAATGTCCATGACATGCAGTTAATAGACTTAACAAATAGAGGAGGATAATGGTTCTTTTATTTGAAATAAGCACATTCAAATGACGTTGAGACTCAACCATGTGTAGCAACTAAATTTCAGTTAACCAAATCAAAAGCAAAACATTTTATAATCGTACATTATTAAACTAACAAATTGCATTAACTATCTACTAAGGACCTAAAGATCATAAAAATCAAAATTTAAGCATAAATGATTGGACTGACCTTGTTGGATTCGCCCCAGATTTCTACGGTATTGGGTTTATATTCAATCGATATCAAGCACAAATTAGCGCTAAGGATCGCAACTCACAAGCTCGTCATGTTGTAATTCGTCGTCCACAATTGATTCTCGTGGATTAGGATGGGCAGCTATGTGGAAATTGCCGTCGATTTCACTCAAGTTTGGGATGGATTTCAGCGTAGATGGTGATTGAGAATGGGTGAGACGGTTTTATTGGTGTGGGTTTTTTACCAAAAGGAAATATAGAGAATCGTGGTGACTGTTGCGAGAAGGTGGTGGTCAACGGAGGCGGTCAACTGGTTAGGGTATGGGTTTTCTAGAATCTTGCGGGAAGAGATCTTTCATGGGAAGGAAAAAGAGGTAGAGGGTGAGGAAAAGGAAAAGGAAATATGTGAGATGATTTACAATATAAGGTTTATTGCAGCGACAATAGCTGCCCCAATAAACCTGGTGACTTCTTATTTTTTTGCGTCTAACCATTATCGCCGCAACAGAAAAAAAGCGCCGTAATATATTATTTATGTCCATAGCTTTTACGGCCACATACATTTTCGGCGGAGAAAGATTATTTTTCTGGGGAAATGTTGAGATGCCGGAAGTTTAGTGTCTCAACAGCAAAAACTGCCTTTTTGCCGCCAGATTGTTGTTGCCGGAAATAAATTTGGCCGCAAAAGCCACTTTTTGTTGTAGTATACTCAGTTAAGTTTAAATCCCGTCCATCATTCCCGCATGAAGCACATTGCAATAGACTTACATTTTGTCCGGGATTACGTTGCAAAGGGGCTGCTGCATGTCAGTCACGTATCCTCACATGATCAGCTTACTGACTTGATGACCAAAGCTCATCCTCGTTCTCGCTTTGGTTTCTTGCGATCCAAGATCGGCATCACCGACGGCGAGTCGATCTTGCGGGGGCGTGTAAAAGAGATCCCACCAATCAAGCCAACATCGTAGCTGACGTATTGCGATCTGCATGATTCCAGCGCAGGAGCGTATCACGATCTCATGATTCCAGCGCAGGAGCGTATCATGATCGGCATGATTTCATGATCAGCACCTTCACGTCCGCGCCTCCAGCTTGCTGACTTGCTCTGTTTTTTCCTGTTTTCAGTTCTTTCCTTGTAAATTACTTTCCTTGTTTATAAGTCAATACATGTATATATATGTAAAGCACTACAGACAGAATTCTTGAAGAGATTTGAATAAAAACGTAATTAACATTAAGTGTTGCTTTTCTTATACAAATTAGGGAATCAGTACTACTTAGTCCAGGAAAGATGTGGTGCCATTTTCTTTCGTACCCGTACGTTCTATTTCTCTACAAGACAGAATAATTATTTCTCATGAATGAATTCCGATCGAGGAATATCATGGCATAATATATACTTGATCAGGTTTTCCATGAGTTTTGAACCAATTTATTCTTATTTTGCAAATACCATTGAACATTAATATGGTGCGTTCGTTATAAGAATCAAGCTATATCATGTCTCACGTCCATATATCTCGAAGAACAAGTGCCTGTCGGCCTTCGATCGGTCCCTCTTAATTGACTGCCCGTTCATAAACATATAATCATAGATCACCTAATTGTATAAATTCAATGATAAAGAAATATCAATATTGTATAAGCAAAACCAAGACTCTCAGTCTCAAAATTCACAACGATCATATATCCTTGTGCTTTAGTGTGTGTGTGTATATATATATATATACATATACATATATATATATATATATATATTTATTGAAGAGTATGTTCTACAAGATAAGGATCTAAATGCGTATATTTAACATTTAATATGGTCAATGGTCATAAGTTAGATAAAAATTACATAATTAACTTTTTGGATGGAAAATAAGTAGAGAAAAAACTAAAAGGACCAAAAACATTAATATGATCAGTAATAATTGAAAACAACATGTTCTTGTTATTTCATTATATATAAATTAAACTAACTCATACAAGCAGAATGTGATTTCACGTCTATATGTGACATGATCTTATTCATAATCCATATCATGTAATATAAAAACACACCATTATTTTGTCAAAATCCAAAACAATAAAAAAGAGAAAAAAAAACCCTGCCCTCCAGGCCATCCTGAAAAGGATCTAGGATCAGTACTTATTAATGTCGATGCTCTTGCTTCTAATTCAGAAAAGTACTCTCATCGTGCATATGTGTATGTATATATATATATATATATGTATGTATACATACATACATACATATATATATACACGCTGTCTCAATAGGACTTTCGCTTGCCTTTCTTGAGGGATTTACGAGGAAGGAATGTCTGGGGAAGAACCTTCTTCGTTATTGTCTTTCGTAGGCAGTGCAAAGTACTTCTAGTGACCGAAGCGTACAAGGGAAACTGCAAAAGCCCAAAAAGGCAAGCTGGAAGGAGTGCAACAGCGTAAGTCACAGTATGAGTCCAAGATCTCTTCTGATCAAAACGAAGTATGAGCAGAAGACTCGCAGAGAAGGAAATCATGGACAGCATCATGGAGACGAAGAGAAAAATGAAGCCGATCAACAGCGTCCGGGGGATAGTATAGTGGAAATATTCTTGTTCAAGCGGAGATGAAGTGATCGTGAGGAACATGACGACGGAGGTTAAGGAGCTCACAAGGGCGAAAATATCCGTGATGGTGAAGACCATATAGATGGGAGAGTGAAGGGCTCTTGGGACGCCGGATTCGTCGGTACCTCCTGGAATGGAGTAGGCAGCTGCGAAAACAAGACCGGCGAGGAGGATGGCGACGGTAGAGCTCGATCTAGTGGTATCCTTTAGCCACCTTTTTGCTTCCTTGAGAAGCGTGGCGTGTTGCTCTCTGAAGAGCTCGCTTGCAGTCCGACCGTCTTTGTCGCGGTGCAAGGCATAATGGGGTGGCATCAACTTTTCCACACGCTGCTTAGAGAGTACATTTCATATATATAAATATATATAATATTAAATGTAAAACTCATACAAACACTACTAAAATTATTAAAAGATCAAAATTAAAACTGCTTTATATCGTCTCAATCACAAACTTTAGGATTTAGATCTCCTAGCTAGGACTACCGTCAGAGAGACATGAAATACGTGTAATAGGTTTCACACTCTTTCGGATAATATTAAATATTTAATAAATATTATCTGACCTACTTTAATTATTTGTATCTCTCACTGTTTGTTTTTGCGGGTTAGATAAATTGAAATAAAAATTAAAAATTAAATAAAATATTATTGTTAAAATAATATTTTTTTATATTATTTTTATTTTAAGATTTAAAAAAGTTGAATTATTTATTTTATTTTATATAAAAATTTAATGATTATATAAGATCCGATAAGATAAGAAGAAAAGTTTTGTAAAAGTTATCGATTCAAGTATTCGGACAAAAAGTCTAAGAAATATATATAAAACCATTTGATCAGATAAAAATTAAGGTAAGGAGCTAATTAAATTAATATTAATTACTTCCGACCATCTCAACTCTTCATTGAAATCGAATGCAGGGCCACCAACAGTTTTGTTTCCTCCACGTCTGTTTTTAATGTCGGCGACCTGATGCAATATGGTGTAGCCTCGCACATTGAGCCTCGAGACCAACCGACATCTCAGAATTACGTCCATCTTCTTTAGATACTTAAAGACTTCTAATTGACGGTGGCTAATAGCCACGTGCAATATGTTTTCCTCATCCTTACTCAAGTGCTCAATTGCCTGAGGATGCTGTTGTAGTATCTCGCGCACTATTTCAACTATTCCTTCAGTGGCTGCAATCAGCAATGGGGTGTAAGGTTCCTGTTCTGATCCAGATCCTGATGATTTACCTTCTCCAACAGTAGCTGTACTGCTGGTGCTTGATTTTCCTCCTTCAACATCAATAAAAACATCATCCAAACTGCCCACACTCCCCAAGGAAAGCGTCTTGTCTTCTACTATTAAGCTCTTTTCCCACGTAGTATCCATTTGCACCAGCAATTTTGTGAGGCTTAGAGCTGATTTGTTTGTTCTTCTCCTCTTCCAGACTTTCTCGATGGATGGCCATTCTAATATTTATGTAACATGCATATATAAATATAAATATCTTAAATATCTTATTTTGAACCAGATTTTTTGTTGCAAATGAGTAATTTTCATCACAAATCATTATCCAAAGAGTACACAAATCATTTCCGGGGACAGATTAATACACAAAAGAAAATGAGTCGCACCTTTGGCTGCAGTTCTCCACATAGCATTGTATATTCTTGAAATTGCTGCAATTTTGTGGAAATTAGACGCGCGGTTAGAGACATGTTTCTAATATTAGTGTAAATAGTCAAACAATTTAAAACTAGACCCTAGAGAAGGGCAGCCCAGTTTGACTAGCTAGCTAGCTAGGTATTCTATCTGCATGGAACCGACTAACAATATTTATGCATTCCGCCCAAAACATCTATGTAAAAATTTATGAACCGGGACACTAAGAAAAGAGATATGTGTACCGTACTAGCTAATTAGTACCTATACCTTCATTGGCTTACGTAAATTACCTGATGGATGTGTTTTTGGTATGCGAGGCCGGCTTTTGCTGCTTAGCTCGCTCTCCAAATCTCTTACACCGGCTTCATCTTTATCATCCTCATCCTCGTCGTCACGATCATATAGATGGTAAGGAAGACCTTTTTAATTAATCATTCACAATAGAGTTTAAGTTAATTACGTACGTACGTAATTATGTCCTTTTCGATGTCTAATGCATCATAAGAATATTATATGCTTTTAGATCAAAGTACATATTATAATATGGAGCCACATACAGATATAATGCCGTTGTGAAACAGTGAAAGCAAGCAACATATAATGCCTGATGGAGTCGTAGAGACGTACAATGATAGAGGAGAGTCTTGATGATGTTGTGCTCGTGGGAGGAACTCTTGAAAGCAGATGGCATTTTCGCTAGTACGTGAAGACAAGTCATGCCAGAGTCTGTCTTTCTTTTTCCAAGTTCTTTGTCCTTTTCTAGCAACCAAATAGCGGTGTCTGCATGTATTGAAATATATACATCGTTATATATATATATATATATACATACATACATACATACATACATATATATAGATCACCATTATCTGCATGCATGCTATTTAAGTCGAATAATAGTTTTTATTAGTGAAGAAAATAAACTCGAACATTTATGTTAGTTGTGAGATCTTAAAAGTAGAACGCATTAATTTGGAAGAAACAACTAGAATGCTTCTTGCTGCAAGCTCTAATCATCTACATGACACCATTATATTTATAATGTTGGTTTACGTGCGTGCGTGCATGCGAGAGAGAGAGTACCGAAGTGTTGGCCAAAGACAGCGATATGAAGAATGGAGACGCCGTCATTCCTTTGGAAGTGATCCTTTATATTCCCAACTCTTTTAGCCAAAAACTTGAGCATTTTGTCCTTTCCAAGGGCAGCAGACCTATACAGAGGGGTTTCACCAAGTTGGTTCCGATCCTCCAGTAGCTCTTTCAGGGTGACCTGATTAATGTTTCCACTGGCTGTACTTTCTAGATCACCAGCCATTTGGAGTTTACTAATCAAGAGCTCTGCTGCTTCAATGTTGTCCGTGGAGGCTACCTCGTGAAGGGTACTGTTACCGTGACAGTTCTTAGACAAGAACACTTCCGACAGCCTGGAGTTAGGTACAAGACCAAGGAAACACCGAAGCAGTTCTGTTCTTTCACTATATGCCGCAATATGAAATGCAGTGTCCCCCTCGATTGTCAGAGGTTTAAAGATTAGTTGGGAATTTTTCTCGTAAAATTTCTTCATAGCATCCCAGTCTTCGCCCAGGAGAGCCCAGTAAGGCTTCTTCACATCCGAGTAGTCACTGCTTTTATCATTCTCTACCTCTGTCTCAATCTGCAAATCTCTCCTCATCATCATGATCTCTCTCTCTCTCTCTCTCAAAGTTCTTTGGAAATGGTTGAGCTAGTCTCGCACTGGCATTATCATGCATACATGCGTTTTATATAGACGTCTATCTGAAAGAGAGTTGGATCCGGAGAATTGGTATCTGCTTTGCTTAACTAATTATCAATGATAGCCAGTACGACAAGTATAAAATAAAGGTCACGTGGTCTTTTAATAGGGTAAAAAGCAAAGGTTAATTGACACCTTTATTCGATCTAGGATATTAATTTTGCTTAATCGATGAACAAACGTCGACAGCATATAATCATAAAATAAAAGAAGACTGATCAACTTTATTCTCTTCCGTTTGGCCAAGATTGAAATTTTAGATCCCGTTCGTATGGTAAAATTATTTGGTTTGATTTCATTATTATAAAATTATAGTAAGATCTCTATCGTAAATAAGTTAGAATTAAATGTTTTAGTCGAAGTTGAATATTGATGAGTTTAAAAAGTGATGTTGGTGTTTTAAGAATAATGAGAATTTTGGGTTGAGGAATTAAAAATGGATTATTTTAGAAGTTGTAGGCTTGAATATTGAAATACGAGATTGATTGGAAATTTATGGAAATTTACGTGATTATCTTATAGGTGACGATTAATTTTTGTTCGGCATTGTTGAGGAAATTTTTGAAAAGCTAAGAAGTTCATGTAAGCGGGGTTCCTATGCTAGATTTGCATAAAAAGAAATGAACTGAGGTTGGTTTGTAAAAATGTGCATGTTGTTTTAAAAAGAAAAAGTGAAAAAAAACCTCAGAATATATTTCGCATTCTCTCATGAGATACATATGAAAGAGAAAAGAAATGTTTTTGACATGAAATGTGTAGACATGAGCAATATTTGACATGTTTATGAAATATGCAAAAGAGCGAATATGATATCATTGAGATTTTTATACATGTGACATGAAATGATTTGGATCTGTTTTTGATCAAATAGAAATGATATGAATATGTTTCGCACGTGTTTTGATATAATATGGATATGATAAAACTTTGGCATACTTATCTGTTCTGAATATGGTTATGAGATGATATTGGTTCACGTGATATGGTTGGTACCACCATAATATGATATGAGTGCACCCACTTTGGAAACAAAGTGGTATTTTTACATGTTCTTTCCTGTGTACACACTCGAGGCTCCGAGATTGAAAAATGGGAAGTAAACCACATGATACTGCCTGGTTTGGCCACCGGGGATAGTACAACCCTACCACGGGGGTTAAACATGGTATATAATATGATATGATAAGATGAAGATGTTCAGTTATGTTATGCCAAAACGTTTTTGAATATGAAATGGATCCTTAAATATGAATTGTTGATTTTGAGTATGAAAAGATTGAAAAGTCGTTCTGATTTTCTGATAACACGTTTTTCTGAGATCTGCATATAAAAATAAAATGTTTTTGTTTCTGCATACTGAACTTTCTGAAAATGGCTCATGTTTACATACTAGTATATGCTCTCTGCTTACTGAGTTATTGATAACTCACCCCTATCTTCATAATATGTTTCAGATAATTTTGATGCAACAGCTGAGAATCAGGAATATGGAGTATTTGCAAGTTTTGTAGATCCTAAAAGACTAAGTGCCTTAGGGTGCAATGACTTTTGGAGAGTTTTTTTGGTAGTATTGATATTTTATGTGACTTTAGTATGTTGAATAATGAATATTTTTAGTCTTTGTAGAAAAGTTATGTACAACGACGAGATACCATTGATGTGCCCTTACGTAGGAACATGGATATTTGTGTTGAACAAATAACTTAATATGTTATGGAGACTCTGATTTATTTTAAACGTATTATTTGGAGTTGATTTTAGGTGATATGAGTTAACTCTCTGGACCTTCTGGGACGGGGCGTTACATAGACACTCCTTTCATTATCTTTCTCTACCTCTGTCTCAATCTGCAAATCTCTCCCCATCATTAGGATCTCTCTCTCTCTCTCTCTCTCAAAGTTCTTTGGAAATGGTTGAGCTAGTCTCGCACTGGCATTATCATGCATACATGCGTTTTATATAGACGTCTATCTGAAAGAGAGTTGGATCCGGAGAATTGGTATCTGCTTTGCTTAACTAATTATCAATGATAGCCAGTACGACAAGTATAAAATAAAGGTCACGTGGTCTTTTAATAGGGTAAAAAGCAAAGGTTAATTGACACCTTTATTCGATCTAGGATATTAATTTTGCTTAATCGATGAACAAACGTCGACAGCATATAATCATAAAATAAAAGAAGACTGATCAACTTTATTCTCTTCCGTTTGGCCAAGATTGAAATTTTAGATCCCGTTCGTATGGTAAAATTATTTGGTTTGATTTCATTATTATAATTTTTTTAAGTTTTTATATAAAATATAATAAATAATTTAATTTTTTCAAATTTTAAAATAATAATAATATTAAAAATTAATATTCTAATAATATTTTATTTAATTTTTATCTTTTATCTAAAACTATCTCATCTCATCTCACTATCAAAACAGTGTATTGTTAAATGCAAATTAAATGGGTACTTAGATTTTTATGCTTTTACAAAGAGGTTTTTTGACTCAACAACCTTACACCACACACACAATCAGCATATAATCATAAAATAAAAGAAGACTCAACTTTATTCTCTTCCGTATGGTAAAAGCCAAGATTGAAACCTTTATTCTAGGAATTTTGGAGAGGAAGATTGTTCTGAATCTTTTTCAGCCTTTTTTTTTTCTTTTTCTTTTTCCGTGTGAAACACATTATGCATGATGTTAGCAAAAAAAGGTAATTTGGGTTAAATGCATATTAAATGGGTACTTGGATTTTTACGCTTCTAAAAAGAGTTTTTCTACTTAGCAGCGCTACACCACACATTTGGTGATGTGGGCTTTTCTCTCTCTTTCTATCCGTCTGATTCTTGCTCATAACTGGTATAGATATTAGCAAATTTTTATACTTTGTTCTTCTATTGCGTAAAATGTGAATAGGAAGTCTAAAATACTTTGGATCTAATTATATGATATCTACTTGCTTAATACTTAGTTATGATAAATATGATATTGCATATAAAAACATTAAGGCATAAGATTCTGTTCTACTTTGGTTACAGGCTTTACCAAGGGTTATAATTGTGGCCTATAATGTCTGACCTTGCCATGGGGGTTTAAAATTGTGGCATGTGATTTTTTAGTGCAATCACTTTGGTGACTTGGTAATTTATGTTCTACTTGACTACCCACATAATGCACAACCCTATCATTGGGGTAAACATAACCTCTATTCTATTTCTGATGTTGTTTCAGTATGTTTGTACTTAAGGTCTTTTGTATATATCTATATCATCATTGAAATAAATGCTTTTGGAATTATAACTGTTATTTTTTATAACCGTCTATTTCTGCATCTTGTACCTGACTCATGTTTACACACTGGTATAAGATCGATGCTTATTGAGTTGTTGATGATTCACCCCATTATCTCTAATATTTTTCAAATAACTTTGAGGTACCAGATTTAATAATAATAACTGAATTATCTAAAATGGAGATTCAATAATAAGCGACTTGATTTATGGAGTTCGGGAGGATTTGGTGGTCAGCAGATTGATTGCAAAACTTGTAAGGGTCGCATCGGGTAGATGTCGTGTGCGTTGAATATAACATGTCTCCTCACCTACCGAGAGGAAAGACTCCCGATCGGGATGTTAAAACCCTCTCACTAACCTACTGAGTGGTAAAGCTGCTCGCCTTTTCTAGTTGTTGCCCATAGTGTCGTTTAGATTGGTTGTTTAAGTTGATCGTTTAGACTAGTTGCCCAATCTAGTCGCCCGGAGCCTTGCGCCAAGTCTTTTCACCTATAAGGTAAAATATCTTGGTTATCGCTTAACTCTTGTTGCCAATTTTGTTTGCGCCTTCTGGTCGTGACTTCTGGTCGCGAGTTTTCTCGCCTAAATCTCCTCGACTCTCTTCAGATCTCACTGCCTCTCATTGGTCTGGTTCCATAGTTTATTTTTTTGTACCAAAATGCTATCATTTTGTACTAAATCTTCTCATTCCTTTAAATCTAAGAAAATAAAGAAAAATATTATATAGAAATAACATAAAATCAATAGAATCAAAGGAAAACTGACATTGTTCATAAATAAAAAGAATGATAAGAATTATATAAAAATCACACTTATTAGTGCACTACCAGCATATAGAACTTGGCAATACAATATGCCCATAACATATGGTACCATCTTTATATCATTAACATAGGTCGTTACGTATCTTATCATTCATAGTTCATCATAATTATACTTGCATACTTGTCATATAATAGATTTCAAGTGAAATCACATATTTCACAAAATATCGTGATCGATACATGTTTCTTTAAATAAAATCACGACTTTAATGCGTAACATGACTTTTCACAAAATATTTAAATGCATAACCTCACTCATCACATAAAATAATGGCTTTTCACAAAATATTTTAATGCATAACATAAATCTCACATAAAATCATGACTTTTCATAAATATTTTGATGCATAATTCTTCACTTAAAATCATGAATTTTCATAATTTTATCATGACTTGGGTACATAAAAAATAGTTTCCAATGGAGGGCGTACATGCAAATATTTTTATAAAAGATATGTTGTTTACCATACATTCGTGTAAGTGTATGATTATGCTACTTACCTCGTAGCGGAAATCCAATATCTTTGGGGCACGTATGATCTTCTATAAAATACACGTAACTTATGTAAATTTCTAGTTTACCACGTACTTTGTAATTAAAACCTAAAATAATAAAATAACCTATATTTCCTAAATATAATAAAATCCTTGAAACCCTAAAATCTCTTCACTCTCCAAATACTTTGATTTTCATAAATTTCTCCAATAATCATGCGATTAAACCTTATAAATATTTTTATAGCTAAACTTCTATTTTCTCTATTTTATTTAAATCATATGGTTAATACCAACTGGGCATGGGTATTATTTGAAATTTGGTAGTCTAATGAGGGAACAAAGAGAGGATAAGTTACAACATTGGTATGGGGGAAAAATAGAGTGCAGAGAGAGAGAGAGAGGCTTACATCGTGCGATGGAGGATGAATTGTAACTGAAGGTGGGAGCATGATGGTGGTTCACGTGTAGCAGCATGGGTCTTCAAGGTGGATGCTGCAATGTGCTATAGTTGCTGGGGGTAGTGGTGTGGAGGAGTTGTTGCAAGGAGTGGGTCGTGGCTCTTGGTTTGGCCTGCTATGGAGGTGCTTTGTTTTTGTTGCTTGAAACATGGGCTTAACCGAGTGATGTTGATGCATTGTTGGACGTGGAGGGGCAACCCATGTGGTGGTTGTTGGCATTGAGAGAAACTGGTCGAGGTGCTTGCCGGGCAGTGCATAAGAAGAAGGTGGTGGCTCAACGTGGTGTTGTGGCTGAGGGAGGAGACATGGAGGAGCATGAAGAGGCTATTTTCCCATGGCTATTCGTGACTACTGTAGCTGGAGGAGAGAGTTTTAACGTGAAGGCTGAGCAATGGTGCATTGGTCGTGCATGGAGGCTGTTTGACGTGAGAAGGGACGGAGCTACGGTGTTGCGGCTTACATGATGCTTGTTGGTGGTTATGGTTTATGCCGTGGCTTGTGGAAGAAGAAAAATCAAGATGGAGGAGAGACTCACAAGCAACGTGAGAAAGTGAGGTGTGGCTGGGGCTACATGGGTATATAATATATATATAGATATATAGAAGGAAATCACGTTTAAAAATTCTAATGCGAAGGGCTCTTGAGTTGTAATCCTTATTGAACTCTATTGAGACGTGAATCCTAGTGAAAGGTGGAGATGTGCATGCCTTAGAGTTACAATATAGTCTAGAGCCTAACGACTTGGCTCCATTTTAGACTGTAATTGTTAACTGAACTTTAACTTAATTATTGAGCCCAATGAAAATTTATAATCTATCGAAATAAACTTTAGGCATATCATAAGCCTAATTAAAGTTTCTAGAGAACAACATAATTTTAATAACTCGTGGGCTTATCAAATATGACCTATTAACTATAATTTAGGTCTAATAAAAATGATCAATATTCTGATTTTAGAATTATTGAATCGGGTCATTACAGAGGGATATATAATATAACGATTACTTCAACTGAATATGTACATTATATTTAATTTCTTCTCCAAATAAAATTAAATAAATCAATTTAATACTTGGTCATAATTAAACCCATCCCCCTCAAAATTGGAGATTAAGGCCGGCTCGTTTGAATATTAAAAATATTTTAGAATATATGTAAATAGTAATAAAATAATAATCAATAATTTTTGAATAACAGTAAAATAATTTAAGAATATCTAATAACAATTATATTTCCAAAGAGCCCTAATTCTCTTTTTCTTCCCAACGCTGACAACTTGTAAATGCTTTACTTCTCCTTATTTTATTCTTTAGGGATATTTCTAATCAACGGACATAAAAATATATATAAATGGACCCATCATTAATTGGTTTTATAGTGCTATTTAATACGGGGGTATTTTGGGGGTTAAATACATCCTTAAACTATATAGAATGGCCAAATAACATCATTTCGTTATGAAAAAAATAAAATAAAAAATATGCCACAATCTTGACAATCAAATCGTAACAAAAGATATATGATATTTGAAATCATGTTACAATAGTTGATGATGGGTGCTAGCTACATGTATATTTTGGTATAGTACTTTATAGTAAAACAAGTAGTTAATTTATCAGATATAAAAGTACTGTATTTAATATAATATTTTAACGTCCTTTTTCATGATTAATTGGGGCTAGAAAGTATTTATAAGAACAGTCAAGTGACGTGCATGAATGAAGAATACGATTGATTAGTAATGTTAAATTAATACGGTTTTAAGGTATAATGTAAGTTTTTAAATTTGAAAAATAGTGAGATTTACTATTAAAAAAAAATAAAAAGTGAGATTTTTACTTAATATCATAAAGATACACAACTCATTTCCGGGTAACCGATTAATACCCACAAGAAAATGAGTCGCACCTTTGGCTGCAATATATAAATTCTCCACATAGCATTGTATATTCTTGAAATTGCTGCAATTTTGTGGAAATTAAACGGTTAGAGACATGCTTCAAATTTATTTATTGATACACCAAAGATGATACTGTTAAAAAAACTTCTACTCATCATCCTCATATCACACGCTACATAGAATTTTTTAATTTTTAATTTTTTTTCTTATCGAATATTTGGTGTATAAATTATGAATAAAATAATTTAATTAATAAAAAGTGTGATGTATGAAGATGATGAGTAATAAATTAAGCTAATTATTGATATCATTCATGTAGAAAGCTGCAACATCATTAATTAGTATAAAAGTTATTTTTGTTTTTTTTATTAAATATGATAAGTCATACAATAAATAATATACTCATACACCGAGAAGTAGTATAGCTTTCGCATCTTTGAGAGAGAGCCTTTCCAATTTTGATATTCAACCATTCACAGGCCGACATCTTTTGCCGGCAAAGCTGCCTTTGAACAAAATTATTATCTTCCTTTAATTCCCATGATTTTCTGTTTCATTCCCCATTATAAGTTTACAGCTATATATACCAAGAAAAGAGATATGTAGATGGTCAGGAAGGCTGGCCTTAAGTTAATCATTTACAACGAGTTTAATTAAGTTAATTATGTAATTATGTCTTTTTCAATGTCTAATATCACTACAAGAAAAATGATATTTGTGACGAAAACAGACTCATTTTAATTAGAAATAATCATTTAATTGGAAATAACTAATCGCAAATAAACAGTTTTCTTATAGTGAATGCATCATAAGAATGCTTTGATCATGTCAAAGTGCGTACATATAATATACATATAACATGGAGCCACATACAGATATATACAGGTGATCACCCTTATCATGCATGCTATTTAAGTCGAAAAATAGTTGTTATTGGTGAAGGAAATAAACTCAAACATTTATGTTAAAGTTATGCATTTGATCAAAGTAATTAACATAAATGTAAGAGCACTACAATAAATATGGGTTTTTTTTCCCACGAATTCTTTTTCTAAGATATATGATCGTGGAAAATAATAGGTTGATGACACGAAAACTGTTTGTGAGAAAAAATACAAGCATTTTGCCTTGAGATAACGTTGGCAAATAAAACTTTGTGGGAAAACAAATTTTTTCCACGAAATAAACACATTTTGTGGTGATTAAAAGTCGTCGCAAATAAACTTATCAAAAATAGTTTCTTTCGTGGGTTATTAATTTTTGCCACAAGGTTATCAATTTTTTGTGGCAACATATCGTCGCCGCAAATAGTCTTAGCAGAATTACCTTGCTCTCGTGGGTTATGAGTTTTTGCGACGAGATTAGTATATTTTTTCGACGACTTTTGGTCACCACAAATAGACCAACCTTTTTAATTCTGCATTATCCATATTTGTGGCGGTGTTATCAGTATTTGCAGCGATAAAAAAGCCGCCGCAAATACTAATAAAATTAAATCCCCCACTCCTTTCTTTTCCCCCCCTCCAAAACACTCCCGCGACTCTCTCTCTCTCCCCCTGCGACTGTCGAGCCTCTCGTCCTTAATGTGCCACCGCGAACGGCTCCCCTTGTCGTCAAGCCACCGTGGGTCTTCCTCAGCTCCTCGCCCTCTCGCCGACTCTCTCTCTCCCTCTCCCTCTCGGATCGCAGTAGATCCGTGCCCCTCTGCCGTCTCCAGCCATGGCCATCACCACCCTCAGCCACCCTACGATTCCGCCACTCACCAACTGTTGCTCCACTCTAGCTCCCGCTTCTGTCTCCCTCGCACGGTCTCTCTCTCGGGTCTCCAACACTCACCCCCCACAGTTGTCTGAATACAGTGGCCTTCCCCGCCGCCGTGAGCCACCATCTCTGCTTCCAACCAAGACGCAACACCACCACGAGCAACCCATGGACGTAGGAGCACCTCCTGCACGCCTCCTTCGCTGTCCAACTCTTAAGCATTGTAAAAATCCTATCTGTGTCTCAAGTGCATTATTTTAGTGTATATAGACGTGTATAGTGTGATGTTGAGGGCTTAGGCAGATTTGTATCTACGTAAATTAACTATTTCAAATGTTTTCAACTAAATTGCACCTTACAAGGTTTTGAGTCTGCTCTGAAAATGGCTTTGGGCTAGTCGTGGATGAAAAGAGAGCTGAGGAGATGAAAGCACTTTTAAGATCCAAAGTTAAGATCGTGCGATGTCACTTATTTTTCATTTTTATGGTCAAATATCAACAATGGGTAGATTATGAATAATTCTTCACATTGGGGATGAACCGACAACTGTGGTAATTTGGTGGTCATACTGAAAATGGAGTGGTATATTTTCTAGAATTCGGTCTTGATTTTGATAACACTTTATGGCAAAAAAATTTCAAAATGATGGTTCTATGACTGGTGGTGCATATGATTTTGAAAGAACAACAACATGACTTACTAGTCTGTCAATATCGTCATCGAAGAAGGTGACTCTTGTAAGGTATGGCCTTAGCTCTTGGAATGAAGAGAGTAGAGTTCAGGTGTGTTTCTTCTCTGTTTTCCAACTTCTGTTAGTTCTGTTTATTTTCTTTTGGGGAGGAGGATTGGTTATCTTGTGTTTTCATAAGTGAAAATTGAAGGTGTACACTTCTTTGCTTCTCAAATCCAATTGTTGTGTTTTTGTACTGCCTTAAATAATTGTGCTGGTAAGGAGCGCCGTAACTAAATTAGCTCCATGCCTTGGATTTATGTTATGTAAGATTTTTGAAAGGATTTGAAGTTTTTCATGTATACATTAGTTTTATCACCACTTAGCAAAGGATACAAGACAATGGACACTCTTTTTCCACTTTTTGATATTTATTTGGATGACAAACATCATTGTAAATGGGTTATACAATGTAAAAAGCTATAAAAATCTCAATTCTTTTTTTCAAGTTTACAAAAATGCATAGCCAATTCCTGGATGTTTCTGAAGAAGACTTGTAGACAAACTCTCTCTGTTTTATATGTAACTTTCCCAGTGTCTGAGGGTTGCTCTAATTCTTTTGGCACATTTCTACCAGCCCTTCAAGGAAGACGAGCTGGAGCAAAGCACTGAGGTTCAAATAATTTTTCCGAGTGAACCAAAGGCAGATTGTGATGGCAAAAAGGTAAAAAAAAAAAAAACTTATTCTTGTCACTGTTTCAATATAGATGGATTTAAGTGCATCTGAGTAATCCAAATTTGTGTTTATACACACTTTCTATGATGCTCATTGGAGCTGGAATAAATATGGCAGATGGGCTGCTAAATTATATGTAATTTGATTCTTCTATTTTTGTCCCTGCAGATTTTCTGTGAATTTGATTGGGAGTTAGATGAGCTTGAGGTACATAACTAATGTTCAGTGTTTTTATTCTATGACATTCAGTTGTGAGGTTGTAGTCATGTGGTCTGCCCAATTCAATTGATTGTGCAATGTTATTGTGTCTAACTATGTCGTTTCTTAGATTTTTTGTTTTTTTTTTAAATAAAATTTTGACAAAATTTTTATTTAGTTACATAACTTGCAACTTATTATCAGATCATTGGGGTCTAATGTGGAATATCTGAACTGGGGTGGGTTTTCCAAACTCATGGAGGATAAAGTGTCACAATAATTTAACATATTTATAGATTGGAATTTATATGAGGACCATGAGGTCCAAGAATTTGACAGATTTGAATATGTTAAGTATATTTATGCATGAACAATGGATTGTGTGATGGATTTAGGTTGGGCTCAAGTGATAAATGAATTAAAATTTCTTTAGGCAGCAAGCATGCTGTATGTTTTTGGTAAGTGGTCGAGGCCTTACTTCACCAGAAATTATGTAAGTGGTCCTGCTTTTCTCCTCTCTTCCTTTTATTTTTCTTGCGCCTAATGAACATATATTTATATTGTTTTGTAACAAAATCTGCACCCAATCAGCTCAGTTTAGGTTGGGATATGTCACTCTAGAACCTTGCACAACCAATTTTATGAGCAGAAAACACATCCAAGTACTCAAAGATTCTGGTAATGAGGTTGGGTTGAGTGCAGCTTACCCAAGATTCATTTGTTTTCCCAAGTCCCAAATGGCAAATACTCATATTTCTCTTAAAAATAATGTTGACTGGCATCTAGTTGTGTTCAAAGCTAAAATTATTACAATTTTATGTGTTAATACAAGTTCTGCAGAGTGTACAACTAACCTATATGGCAAATGGGGTAAAAAAAACTATGTAGAAAATTTATTAGATTTTTCTTTGTAAAGTAATCATTGTGAAGGTGTTTGCAGGTGATCTTGTAGATATGTTATCTGCTGACATGCATAAAGGTCTTTCAGGGCAAACGTTGACTCTAAAACTGAAAACATCATCATTTGAGGTGCTTTCTGATTCTCTATTACTACTCTCTCTATAATTATAGTCAATACGTTTTCTGGCATAGTTCTTTTAGATATTTTGCCTAATTTCTCTTCTCCTTTGCTACCTTTTATTATTTATATATTCAATTATAGATGAATCAACGAATATATGAATTTACTTATTAAAATTATATTTAGTCATCTAGTTATTGTGAGAATGGGGGATTGGTAACTTATGCTTGACTTGTGATTTTTTTTTCTCAAAATTTATGTCTTCTCTACCATTGTTGGTTTTTTCTAATTCTTTCATGCTTAGTCATTTACTTATCACTAATGTGTAGTCTCTAATTAGAGGTTATTGTGCCATTGACAAGTTAGAACCAGAGTTATGACTTTACAACAGTATATTTGCTCAAGCGAGAATATTTTGAAATATGCTTCAAATCTGGTAAAGGCTGAACTTGATAGTGATGAATTGTTTTGAATTGTTTTGGAGTTGCAGGGAGTTTGTAAAGTATGATGATGATGTTGGTTTAATAGACAAATATGTGTATATTAAATGTATAGGATATGGATGAAACTTGTAAAAACAAATGAGTGTTTTGAATGGATTGTATGATTGTGGTTTTGTAGAGCCATGAATTGTAACTTATAAAGTTTTGTAGTTGTGTGGTGTATGTGTATAATTAGAAGTTTTTATGTTAGCACAATTTTACATTTTTTTTTAATTATTATAAAAGTGAATTTGGATCTTATTATAAAAGTGAATTTGGATCTCGAAGGTTTGGATATATTTATTTTACCCTATATTAGTCTATTTGTTTTGATTATTTTTGGCTCAGTCTCATTTTTGTATTTTACAATTTTTTTTTTTCTAAAATCTCTTAGCATTTGTCATGAATGCAACTCGTGACAAATACTATTTTTTTGCTGGAAGTGATTATATTCCTTGATAATATTTCTCCGTAAATAAGTATTTCTGATGAAATACTGTGTGGAAAATATATATTTCTCAAGAAAGTATTTTATGGGAAAATAATTTTTTCCCATAAAGACATGTCCTGGGTAAATACTTTTTGCCACAACCTCTTTCCATGAAAAATATTGTTATTTCTCACCACACCATACCAGATGAAACCTTATTTTCCAAGAAGAAAAAAGGTTTTAACCACCATGGTAGTTTATGGGAAAAAAAAAAGTTTTTCCATATCATCAATGTAGCCATCATTCAAGCTTGCCTCATCACCATAATCTGAGGAACTAACATCCAATACTTCATCCTCACTGTGAAATATCCAGGCCTTATAAGATGGATCAATCCCTATGATAAATAAATGCTCCTCGACCACATTTATTGGATGGAAGAACATATTACGACATGAACACCTAATGTCAACTCCTCCGGGTGCATGTTCCCGAGCCATAGTCATGAAATGGTTAACCCCCGATGCATATTCGTTAGACACGAATCTATCTTCAATATCCATCCACGTCTTGTCCATCTAGATATGATGCCACAAATGGAAGTGTGAAATGTATACGGCTATTGATGAATATACAAAGTTCCAAACAAATAGAAAAATAACGAAAGGCACAGTTATAGAAAACATACTGCATGCAAATTTTGGATTTTTGCAGTGATAGTGCTAGTTAGAAAGAAATCCTTACCGATTCAAATTATGTACATTATGATTGGGTATTACTAAGAGTATTTAGTGTTGCCCTGATGACAAATAGTTCATACCAAAATCTTGGAAATGCACAAGCTTATAGTCCTAATGATAAACTGAAGTAAATAATAATGGTGATATTACCCTTTGCTTTTATAAATAGGGGTTCAAATAAGTGTTATTTCTGCTTGCTTAAGCCTATAATAATAATGCAAAAAGTGTAATCCATCTAGCTATGTATATATAAATAGGGTTATGGTGTGTGTATTCCCCAACTCTATAGGCTATTGTATGAGGTATAATTGATATAAAAAATAATTATATATGTATATTTTCTTAACAGGGAGCTGATTTCATGTTAGGTGTAATAAATATAAATTATGAAAAATACCATTACACTAGGCCGTGGTGATCACATTGAGAAAGCCACATTGAAAAACAGTATGCTAGTTTTGATTTTACCTTAAGTGTGCACGATCTTCATATACATGACCTTAACTTCTCATTAGCATGCGGACTTGCCAGATACCATTATATTAAATGCTCATTTTTTATATATGTACACAAACACACACACACACACACACACACACACAGAGAGAGAGAGAGAGAGAGAATCTAGTAGCTCAGCAATTATGCACATTAACTAAAAAAAGTATAAACTAGGCATAAAATGCTTTTAATACAGTTACCTACTCCAATGGTGTTATATATCTACCTACTACCACAATTCAGTTAATGCTAACCTTGAACTTTGTTATTCTTTATCACACCAACAATTATAGAAGAGATCAAAACCACTAATCTCAGTACAAGTGCCAAAGAACAGAGCTTGAAGACAATAAGAGAAAGAAAAGACTACAAGTAGAGATAGTGCATTTCTGGCATGACTGTTTTGGATAGAAACTACTTGATATTTTTCCTTATCAGTATTTAAACACACAAATTAATAATTTGTGGATTTGTGGAAGGAAGCATAAAATAGAATTTTCTAGATTGTTGTGCATATCCTGTGTTCCCTAGTCATTTAGAATACAATAATGGCAATTCGATATGCTATGACTATATACATATGTAATGCATAAGTTAATGTTTGTATAGGGGTGAAAGAAATCTAGGTACTTCTCGTAGGAGTGTTGAATATGTTAGTGTATATCTATTCAAATGAAGTACATAGTGAACCTGTGTTGCACTAAAAATAGAATGATCAATATGAGTCCGCATTGATTATCCAATAAAGATCTGACCGATGCAAAATTGAGATGTGAAATGTAAAAATAGAAAATTATATATATATAAAAAAATTGACAGATTAACTTGATTATGCAAAATGTGGGTAATGCAAAATGTGGTTAATGCATGTACTTATGTAGTGATTATCCATAAGTGCCAGCAGATTGAGTAAACTATGTATATCAAAACCTAATTGTTAGTGCTATTTCCCACTCGGGTAGGGCTCCGATAACTAGTTCTTACTCCTAGGATGCAGGTGGTAAGTTAAAAGTAGATCTACTTTTAACTAAATGCAGGTTGTCGAGGAAACCAGAAATGAAAGTTTTGATTGAACTAAACTGTATAATCGAACAAAACAAAACAGGGTTGCATCATAAACTCCACATCTAAAAACTAAAATACCATAGGATTCCCCAACCCAACTATATCATTGTATAAAGGTCAGAAAAACTAAAAGATGGGAGGTTACACAATCCATGTGATTTTGTTGTATCTATTGACAACACAATCTGAATTTGTTTCTCTGTTCTACCTTGGGAGCAATGTGTAAATAACAAATGACGTCAGTGAAAGATACACTAAATTTAATTGGGATTTATTCCAACTTCAACACCTAGACCATTACATTATATGATGTCTAAAGAGAAACAATATTCCCAGTACCTTTAAAAAAATAGTTCTTCATGTAAAAACTAAACCCCCACAGAGTTCACTCTAAACCAATACAGACAGAAAATCTAAAAAGTTCTTTGTTCCTCTCACTTGGTATTTCCCCCCCCCCCCCCCCCCCCCCAACAAATGTCCATGACATGCAGTTAATAGACTTAACAAATAGAGGAGGATAATGGTTCTTTTATTTGAAATAAGCACATTCAAATGACGTTGAGACTCAACCATGTGTAGCAACTAAATTTCAGTTAACCAAATCAAAAGCAAAACATTTTATAATCGTACATTATTAAACTAACAAATTGCATTAACTATCTACTAAGGACCTAAAGATCATAAAAATCAAAATTTAAGCATAAATGATTGGACTGACCTTGTTGGATTCGCCCCAGATTTCTACGGTATTGGGTTTATATTCAATCGATATCAAGCACAAATTAGCGCTAAGGATCGCAACTCACAAGCTCGTCATGTTGTAATTCGTCGTCCACAATTGATTCTCGTGGATTAGGATGGGCAGCTATGTGGAAATTGCCGTCGATTTCACTCAAGTTTGGGATGGATTTCAGCGTAGATGGTGATTGAGAATGGGTGAGACGGTTTTATTGGTGTGGGTTTTTGACCAAAAGGAAATATAGAGAATCGTGGTGACTGTTGCGAGAAGGTGGTGGTCAACGGAGGCGGTCAACTGGTTAGGGTATGGGTTTTCTAGAATCTTGCGGGAAGAGATCTTTCATGGGAAGGAAAAAGAGGCAGAGGGTGAGGAAAAGGAAAAGGAAATATGTGAGATGATTTACAATATAAGGTTTATTGCAGCGACAATAGCTGCCCCAATAAACCTGGTGACTTCTTATTTTTTTGCGTCTAACCATTATC
The DNA here is from genome assembly GCA_022457165.1 of Juglans mandshurica. Taxonomy (NCBI): domain Eukaryota; kingdom Viridiplantae; phylum Streptophyta; class Magnoliopsida; order Fagales; family Juglandaceae; genus Juglans; species Juglans mandshurica. The sequence goes on from CM039627.1 coordinate 7,774,286, forward strand.
GCCGCAACAGAAAAAAAGCGCCGTAATATATTATTTATGTCCATAGCTTTTACGGCCACATACATTTTCGGCGGAGAAAGATTATTTTTCTGGGGAAATGTTGAGATGCCGGAAGTTTAGTGTCTCAACAGCAAAAACTGCCTTTTTGCCGCCAGATTGTTGTTGCCGGAAATAAATTTGGCCGCAAAAGCCACTTTTTGTTGTAGTATACTCAGTTAAGTTTAAATCCCGTCCATCATTCCCGCATGAAGCACATTGCAATAGACTTACATTTTGTCCGGGATTACGTTGCAAAGGGGCTGCTGCATGTCAGTCACGTATCCTCACATGATCAGCTTACTGACTTGATGACCAAAGCTCATCCTCGTTCTCGCTTTGGTTTCTTGCGATCCAAGATCGGCATCACCGACGGCGAGTCGATCTTGCGGGGGCGTGTAAAAGAGATCCCACCAATCAAGCCAACATCGTAGCTGACGTATTGCGATCTGCATGATTCCAGCGCAGGAGCGTATCACGATCTCATGATTCCAGCGCAGGAGCGTATCATGATCGGCATGATTTCATGATCAGCACCTTCACGTCCGCGCCTCCAGCTTGCTGACTTGCTCTGTTTTTTCCTGTTTTCAGTTCTTTCCTTGTAAATTACTTTCCTTGTTTATAAGTCAATACATGTATATATATGTAAAGCACTACAGACAGAATTCTTGAAGAGATTTGAATAAAAACGTAATTAACATTAAGTGTTGCTTTTCTTATACAAATTAGGGAATCAGTACTACTTAGTCCAGGAAAGATGTGGTGCCATTTTCTTTCGTACCCGTACGTTCTATTTCTCTACAAGACAGAATAATTATTTCTCATGAATGAATTCCGATCGAGGAATATCATGGCATAATATATACTTGATCAGGTTTTCCATGAGTTTTGAACCAATTTATTCTTATTTTGCAAATACCATTGAACATTAATATGGTGCGTTCGTTATAAGAATCAAGCTATATCATGTCTCACGTCCATATATCTCGAAGAACAAGTGCCTGTCGGCCTTCGATCGGTCCCTCTTAATTGACTGCCCGTTCATAAACATATAATCATAGATCACCTAATTGTATAAATTCAATGATAAAGAAATATCAATATTGTATAAGCAAAACCAAGACTCTCAGTCTCAAAATTCACAACGATCATATATCCTTGTGCTTTAGTGTGTGTGTGTATATATATATATATACATATACATATATATATATATATATATATATTTATTGAAGAGTATGTTCTACAAGATAAGGATCTAAATGCGTATATTTAACATTTAATATGGTCAATGGTCATAAGTTAGATAAAAATTACATAATTAACTTTTTGGATGGAAAATAAGTAGAGAAAAAACTAAAAGGACCAAAAACATTAATATGATCAGTAATAATTGAAAACAACATGTTCTTGTTATTTCATTATATATAAATTAAACTAACTCATACAAGCAGAATGTGATTTCACGTCTATATGTGACATGATCTTATTCATAATCCATATCATGTAATATAAAAACACACCATTATTTTGTCAAAATCCAAAACAATAAAAAAGAGAAAAAAAAACCCTGCCCTCCAGGCCATCCTGAAAAGGATCTAGGATCAGTACTTATTAATGTCGATGCTCTTGCTTCTAATTCAGAAAAGTACTCTCATCGTGCATATGTGTATGTATATATATATATATATATGTATGTATACATACATACATACATACATATATATATACACGCTGTCTCAATAGGACTTTCGCTTGCCTTTCTTGAGGGATTTACGAGGAAGGAATGTCTGGGGAAGAACCTTCTTCGTTATTGTCTTTCGTAGGCAGTGCAAAGTACTTCTAGTGACCGAAGCGTACAAGGGAAACTGAAAAAGCCCAAAAAGGCAAGCTGGAAGGAGTGCAACAGCGTAAGTCACAGTATGAGTCCAAGATCTCTTCTGATCAAAACGAAGTATGAGCAGAAGACTCGCAGAGAAGGAAATCATGGACAGTATCATGGAGACGAAGAGAAAAATGAAGCCGATCAACAGCGTCCGGGGGATAGTATAGTGGAAATATTCTTGTTCAAGCGGAGATGAAGTGATCGTGAGGAACATGACGACGGAGGTTAAGGAGCTCACAAGGGCGAAAATATCCGTGATGGTGAAGACCATATAGATGGGAGAGTGAAGGGCTCTTGGGACGCCGGATTCGTCGGTACCTCCTGGAATGGAGTAGGCAGCTGCGAAAACAAGACCGGCGACGAGGATGGCGACGGTAGAGCTCGATCCAGTGGTATCCTTTAGCCACCTTTTTGCTTCCTTGAGAAGCGTGGCGTGTTGCTCTCTGAAGAGCTCGCTTGCAGTCCGACCGTCTTTGTCGCGGTGCAAGGCATAATGGGGTGGCATCAACTTTTCCACACGCTGCTTAGAGAGTACATTTCATATATATAAATATATATAATATTAAATGTAAAACTCATACAAACACTACTAAAATTATTAAAAGATCAAAATTAAAACTGCTTTATATCGTCTCAATCACAAACTTTAGGATTTAGATCTCCTAGCTAGGACTACCGTCAGAGAGACATGAAATACGTGTAATAGGTTTCACACTCTTTCGGATAATATTAAATATTTAATAAATATTATCTGACCTACTTTAATTATTTGTATCTCTCACTGTTTGTTTTTGCGGGTTAGATAAATTGAAATAAAAATTAAAAATTAAATAAAATATTATTGTTAAAATAATATTTTTTTATATTATTTTTATTTTAAGATTTAAAAAAATTGAATTATTTATTTTATTTTATATAAAAATTTAATGATTATATAAGATCCGATAAGATAAGAAGAAAAGTTTTGTAAAAGTTATCGAGTCAAGTATTCGGACAAAAAGTCTAAGAAATATATATAAAACCATTTGATCAGATAAAAATTAAGGTAAGGAGCTAATTAAATTAATATTAATTACTTCCGACCATCTCAACTCTTCATTGAAATCGAATGCAGGGCCACCAACAGTTTTGTTTCCTCCACGTCTGTTTTTAATGTCGGCGACCTGATGCAATATGGTGTAGCCTCGCACATTGAGCCTCGAGACCAACCGACATCTCAGAATTACGTCCATCTTCTTTAGATACTTAAAGACTTCTAATTGACGGTGGCTAATAGCCACGTGCAATATGTTTTCCTCATCCTTACTCAAGTGCTCAATTGCCTGAGGATGCTGTTGTAGTATCTCGCGCACTATTTCAACTATTCCTTCAGTGGCTGCAATCAGCAATGGGGTGTAAGGTTCCTGTTCTGATCCAGATCCTGATGATTTACCTTCTCCAACAGTAGCTGTACTGCTGGTGCTTGATTTTCCTCCTTCAACATCAATAAAAACATCATCCAAACTGCCCACACTCCCCAAGGAAAGCGTCTTGTCTTCTACTATTAAGCTCTTTTCCCACGTAGTATCCATTTGCACCAGCAATTTTGTGAGGCTTAGAGCTGATTTGTTTGTTCTTCTCCTCTTCCAGACTTTCTCGATGGATGGCCATTCTAATATTTATGTAACATGCATATATAAATATAAATATCTTAAATATCTTATTTTGAACCAGATTTTTTGTTGCAAATGAGTAATTTTCATCACAAATCATTATCCAAAGAGTACACAAATCATTTCCGGGGACAGATTAATACACAAAAGAAAATGAGTCGCACCTTTGGCTGCAGTTCTCCACATAGCATTGTATATTCTTGAAATTGCTGCAATTTTGTGGAAATTAGACGCGCGGTTAGAGACATGTTTCTAATATTAGTGTAAATAGTCAAACAATTTAAAACTAGACCCTAGAGAAGGGCAGCCCAGTTTGACTAGCTAGCTAGCTAGGTATTCTATCTGCATGGAACCGACTAACAATATTTATGCATTCCGCCCAAAACATCTATGTAAAAATTTATGAACCGGGACACTAAGAAAAGAGATATGTGTACCGTACTAGCTAATTAGTACCTATACCTTCATTGGCTTACGTAAATTACCTGATGGATGTGTTTTTGGTATGCGAGGCCGGCTTTTGCTGCTTAGCTCGCTCTCCAAATCTCTTACACCGGCTTCATCTTTATCATCCTCATCCTCGTCGTCACGATCATATAGATGGTAAGGAAGACCTTTTTAATTAATCATTCACAATAGAGTTTAAGTTAATTACGTACGTACGTAATTATGTCCTTTTCGATGTCTAATGCATCATAAGAATATTATATGCTTTTAGATCAAAGTACATATTATAATATGGAGCCACATACAGATATAATGCCGTTGTGAAACAGTGAAAGCAAGCAACATATAATGCCTGATGGAGTCGTAGAGACGTACAATGATAGAGGAGAGTCTTGATGATGTTGTGCTCGTGGGAGGAACTCTTGAAAGCAGATGGCATTTTCGCTAGTACGTGAAGACAAGTCATGCCAGAGTCTGTCTTTCTTTTTCCAAGTTCTTTGTCCTTTTCTAGCAACCAAATAGCGGTGTCTGCATGTATTGAAATATATACATCGTTATATATATATATATATATACATACATACATACATACATACATATATATAGATCACCATTATCTGCATGCATGCTATTTAAGTCGAATAATAGTTTTTATTAGTGAAGAAAATAAACTCGAACATTTATGTTAGTTGTGAGATCTTAAAAGTAGAACGCATTAATTTGGAAGAAACAACTAGAATGCTTCTTGCTGCAAGCTCTAATCATCTACATGACACCATTATATTTATAATGTTGGTTTACGTGCGTGCGTGCATGCGAGAGAGAGAGTACCGAAGTGTTGGCCAAAGACAGCGATATGAAGAATGGAGACGCCGTCATTCCTTTGGAAGTGATCCTTTATATTCCCAACTCTTTTAGCCAAAAACTTGAGCATTTTGTCCTTTCCAAGGGCAGCAGACCTATACAGAGGGGTTTCACCAAGTTGGTTCCGATCCTCCAGTAGCTCTTTCAGGGTGACCTGATTAATGTTTCCACTGGCTGTACTTTCTAGATCACCAGCCATTTGGAGTTTACTAATCAAGAGCTCTGCTGCTTCAATGTTGTCCGTGGAGGCTACCTCGTGAAGGGTACTGTTACCGTGACAGTTCTTAGACAAGAACACTTCCGACAGCCTGGAGTTAGGTACAAGACCAAGGAAACACCGAAGCAGTTCTGTTCTTTCACTATATGCCGCAATATGAAATGCAGTGTCCCCCTCGATTGTCAGAGGTTTAAAGATTAGTTGGGAATTTTTCTCGTAAAATTTCTTCATAGCATCCCAGTCTTCGCCCAGGAGAGCCCAGTAAGGCTTCTTCACATCCGAGTAGTCACTGCTTTTATCATTCTCTACCTCTGTCTCAATCTGCAAATCTCTCCTCATCATCATGATCTCTCTCTCTCTCTCTCAAAGTTCTTTGGAAATGGTTGAGCTAGTCTCGCACTGGCATTATCATGCATACATGCGTTTTATATAGACGTCTATCTGAAAGAGAGTTGATCCGGAGAATTGGTATCTGCTTTGCTTAACTAATTATCAATGATAGCCAGTACGACAAGTATAAAATAAAGGTCACGTGGTCTTTTAATAGGGTAAAAAGCAAAGGTTAATTGACACCTTTATTCGATCTAGGATATTAATTTTGCTTAATCGATGAACAAACGTCGACAGCATATAATCATAAAATAAAAGAAGACTGATCAACTTTATTCTCTTCCGTTTGGCCAAGATTGAAATTTTAGATCCCGTTCGTATGGTAAAATTATTTGGTTTGATTTCATTATTATAAAATTATAGTAAGATCTCTATCGTAAATAAGTTAGAATTAAATGTTTTAGTCGAAGTTGAATATTGATGAGTTTAAAAAGTGATGTTGGTGTTTTAAGAATAATGAGAATTTTGGGTTGAGGAATTAAAAATGGATTATTTTAGAAGTTGTAGGCTTGAATATTGAAATACGAGATTGATTGGAAATTTATGGAAATTTACGTGATTATCTTATAGGTGACGATTAATTTTTGTTCGGCATTGTTGAGGAAATTTTTGAAAAGCTAAGAAGTTCATGTAAGCGGGGTTCCTATGCTAGATTTGCATAAAAAGAAATGAACTGAGGTTGGTTTGTAAAAATGTGCATGTTGTTTTAAAAAGAAAAAGTGAAAAAAAACCTCAGAATATATTTCGCATTCTCTCATGAGATACATATGAAAGAGAAAAGAAATGTTTTTGACATGAAATGTGTAGACATGAGCAATATTTGACATGTTTATGAAATATGCAAAAGAGCGAATATGATATCATTGAGATTTTTATACATGTGACATGAAATGATTTGGATCTGTTTTTGATCAAATAGAAATGATATGAATATGTTTCGCACGTGTTTTGATATAATATGGATATGATAAAACTTTGGCATACTTATCTGTTCTGAATATGGTTATGAGATGATATTGGTTCACGTGATATGGTTGGTACCACCATAATATGATATGAGTGCACCCACTTTGGAAACAAAGTGGTATTTTTACATGTTCTTTCCTGTGTACACACTCGAGGCTCCGAGATTGAAAAATGGGAAGTAAACCACATGATACTGCCTGGTTTGGCCACCGGGGATAGTACAACCCTACCACGGGGGTTAAACATGGTATATAATATGATATGATAAGATGAAGATGTTCAGTTATGTTATGCCAAAACGTTTTTGAATATGAAATGGATCCTTAAATATGAATTGTTGATTTTGAGTATGAAAAGATTGAAAAGTCGTTCTGATTTTCTGATAACACGTTTTTCTGAGATCTGCATATAAAAATAAAATGTTTTTGTTTCTGCATACTGAACTTTCTGAAAATGGCTCATGTTTACATACTAGTATATGCTCTCTGCTTACTGAGTTATTGATAACTCACCCCTATCTTCATAATATGTTTCAGATAATTTTGATGCAACAGCTGAGAATCAGGAATATGGAGTATTTGCAAGTTTTGTAGATCCTAAAAGACTAAGTGCCTTAGGGTGCAATGACTTTTGGAGAGTTTTTTTGGTAGTATTGATATTTTATGTGACTTTAGTATGTTGAATAATGAATATTTTTAGTCTTTGTAGAAAAGTTATGTACAACGACGAGATACCATTGATGTGCCCTTACGTAGGAACATGGATATTTGTGTTGAACAAATAACTTAATATGTTATGGAGACTCTGATTTATTTTAAACGTATTATTTGGAGTTGATTTTAGGTGATATGAGTTAACTCTCTGGACCTTCTGGGACGGGGCGTTACATAGACACTCCTTTCATTATCTTTCTCTACCTCTGTCTCAATCTGCAAATCTCTCCCCATCATTAGGATCTCTCTCTCTCTCTCTCTCTCAAAGTTCTTTGGAAATGGTTGAGCTAGTCTCGCACTGGCATTATCATGCATACATGCGTTTTATATAGACGTCTATCTGAAAGAGAGTTGGATCCGGAGAATTGGTATCTGCTTTGCTTAACTAATTATCAATGATAGCCAGTACGACAAGTATAAAATAAAGGTCACGTGGTCTTTTAATAGGGTAAAAAGCAAAGGTTAATTGACACCTTTATTCGATCTAGGATATTAATTTTGCTTAATCGATGAACAAACGTCGACAGCATATAATCATAAAATAAAAGAAGACTGATCAACTTTATTCTCTTCCGTTTGGCCAAGATTGAAATTTTAGGTAAGTGAAATTGTTTATCTCTATCCATCTTATTATTATAATTTTATTAAATATTTACATAAAATATAATAAACAATTCAACTTTTTCAAATCTCAAAATAATAATAATATTAAAAATTAATATTCTAATAATATTTTATTCAATTTTTATCTAAAATTATCTCATCTCGTCTCACTATCAAAACAGAGCCTTGATAAATGCAAATTAAATGGGTAATTGGATTTTTACGTTTCTACAAAGAGTTTTTCTACTACACAGCTCTACACCACACAACTTATGATGACGTGAGCTTTTAATTTTGCTTAATCGATGAACAATTTAAGGTCAGCATATAATCATAAAATAAAAGAAGACTCGAGTACTTTATTCTCTTCCGTATGGTAAAAGCCAAGATTGAAACCTTCATTCTAGGAATTTTGGGGAGGAAGGTTGTTCTGAATCTTTTTTTAGCCTTTTTTTTTTCCGTGTGAAACACATGCATGATGTTAACAAATAAAGATAATTTGGGTTAAATGCAAAGTAAATGGGTACTTGGATTTTTACACTTCTACAATGAGTTCTTCTACTCAACTCTACACCACACATATAGTGACGTGGGCTTTTTCCCTTTCTATTTGTCCGATTCTCGCTCATGATTGGTGTAGACATTAACAAATTTTTATATTTTGTTCTTCTATTGCGTAAAATGTGAATAGGAAGTCTAAAATAGTTTGGATCTGATTATATGATATCTACCTGCTTAATATTATGTTATGATATGATATTGCATAGGAAAATCCTAAGGCATGCATAAGATTATATTCTACTTTGATTACGGGCCCTACCAAGGGTACTTATACTTGTGGCCTCTTATGTCTTACCTTCTTATATATTGTAACGCCCCGATTCCGAAGGTCTGGAGAGTTAACTCATGTGACCTGATAATCAACTCCAACACTGTTAATATACTTCCAAAAGTTCTAAATCAAACGTAAACACTTCAAATTTAATTAACTACACAAACTCATATATCAAAAATCACCAATACTCATCGAAAATTTTCTATTCTTAATCCACTATTCTTAAGTCATCTCACCCAATGCTTCATAATCTTGATTCTCAGCTGAAAAATTCAAAATCATCTGAAAATATTGTGAAGATAAAGGGGGTGAGTTATCAACAATTCAGTAAGCAGATAACATATACAAGTATGCAAACATGAGCATTTACAGATTTTAGAATGCAGAGTCAGAACATGTTATCAAAAATATCAGAGCGAAAGTTCAAAAATATTCTTATTCAAAATTTCCTTGGCACAACATAACTGTAACATCACATCAGAACATAATTCCATGTTTAACCTCTATGGTAGGGTTGTGCAAACCCCGACAACCAACCTAGCAAAAACAGAATGTGAATCTTCCCCTTATCATTCTCAGAACCCCAAGTGTGTACATAGGAAATACCACGCAGAAAACCACTTTGTTTCCAAAGTGGGTGCACCAGAAACAGAAAAGTTGGTACCAACCCAAACAGAAGCCACAGTTTTACACCCGTGGTAAGGTCAGAACAGAACAGAAACATAATGTCATGCCATAGGTTTCAGAAATTACATCATATCACATCAGAGTACAAAACATTTTCAGAACAGAACAAAATCATATCACAAAAATATAATTTATGCACAATTTTTCATACTCGCTCTCTTTTGCATATTTCAGAAACAGAATGTCAAAACTTTGTTCATGTCTACACCAGTCATGACAAAAAATAATTTATTCTTAGACAGAATTTCATGAGTCATGCAGAACAAATAACTGAGATCATTTCAAATTTCTTTTCATAACAAAACATGCATATTTTTCCAAAAATAACCTCAGCCTATTTTATTTATTTTTATGCAAAGTCTAGCATAGGAACCCCCCGCTTACTTGGACTTCTTAGCTTTTCAGAATTTTCCTCAAAAATTTCGAGTGGACTATAAATCGTCACCTATAAAAATAATCACGTAATTTTCGTAAGTTTTCAACCAATCACGTATTTCGATATTTACGCCTAAGTTTCTAAAATAACCTATTTTAATTCCTCAAAACTTAAAATCCTCATAATTCCAAAATATATCATCACTTTATAAAATCATCAATATCCACCATAACCAACGTCAAAACTCAAAACACCAATATTTAAACCCGAAACAGCCAACAAATCTCAGCATAAACCCATCACACAAACAACTCCATCATCCAATCCAACCGACCCCACTTACTCCTCGGACTACGTCCGGCACAACCAACCAAATCAAAGTAAATATGTGTTAGAGCAAAAATACATTTAAATCTCAAAAGTTTTTTGAAAAAATACTTACAGCGCTATAACATACTTTTTGAAGGATCACAGAGGTACAAGAGGTGGCGACACAACAATGAAACAGTGCAAAATGCACTAGGCCGTGGGTCTCAAAAATCCACTTTTGAACAGGGACAGACGAATACTCGACATTATTAGGAAATGGCTTAGGGATGTTGGTGAAGCTAATGGTGGTGGTGGTGGTTAGCCGTCGGTGGCGGTGTGGGAGGTGTTTGGAGGCCAAAAATGCTCAAATCAGAAAAGTAGATGGTGGAGCTTCACCGATGGTAGATTGGAGCTGGGGATGGATGGTTTAGGTTACTGGGAGGTCGAGGGTGATGTGGTGAAAAGTTGGTGGCCGGTGGTGGTGCGACGGTGGCGCGGGAACACAAAGAAGGCCGTGGCATAGAGTGGCGCATGAGGACAGACGCCGACAAGAGAGGAGATGAAATTGGAGTGGGGTGGTCGCCGGCCGGAGGAGAAGAGAAGGAGAGGGGCGGTGAAGGCAATGGGTGGTGCTCGACGGTGCTGAGGGAGGAAGAAGAAAACGCATGGGGAGATGGAGAGAGGGGCTCGTGCGTGAGGGAGGAAGCAGGGGAGGAAGGAAGAAAAAGAAGAAAAAGAAAGAAGAAGAAGAGGAAAGAGAAAGAGAAAAGAGGAAAATGAAAAATAGAGGGAAAGAAATGAGGTCCAATCCTTACAACTTAGGTCACAAAATGATCTAACGAAAATTATTTCAAAACAATAAATTTAAAGAAAATAATTTAAACACAAAGACTAAGTAAAATAAAATAATTAAATCCAACAACACAATAATTTTAAAACCCACAAACAACTAATTTAAATTAAAGAACAATTTAAATGCAAAACAATAATTAATATTAAGAGAGCATGTCAAAATAATTTTACAACTTAAAAAAAATCATAAAAATAAACTAATGAGAACTCCAATAATTTTAAAACAAGAGAACAAATATTTAAACTAATTAAAATAATCATTCAATTAAAATATACTAAAAATACGGGGTATCACAGCTATGGGTGTAAAATTGTGGTTTGTGATTTTTTAGTGCAATCACTTTGGTGACTTGGTAATTTATGTTCTCCTTGACTATCCATAGAATGCACAACCGGACAACCCTACCATTGGGGTAAACACGACCTTTGTTCTATTTCTAATGTTGTTTCAGTATGCTTGTACCAAAGGTGTTTTTTGTATCTATCTATATTATCATTGAAATAAAATGCTTTTGGAATTATAACTGCTATTTTTTATAACTGTCTGTTTCTGCATGTTGTAACTGACTCATGTTTACACACCGGTATAAGATCGATGCACCCCATTATCTCTAATATTTTTCATATGACTTTGAGGTGCCAGCTGAAGATCGGGAATAAGTGCTTCGGAGGCACAAGTGGGTTAGCTTATTTGAACAAGTGCCGAATGGTACAAGGGACTTTTGGAGTATTTTATTTTGGAATTTAGTTCTTTACTTTGGATAGTATATTGAGTTATTGATGCATTATTTAAGATTTCGTAAAGTTTTGTTTTTATTTTCTTATTTTATTCATTGGAGTTCATTGACGGAGAAACCTATATTTTAGAATAAATAAGTTTCTTTTACATGTTATAGAGCCTCTCCCTTTACCGTTTGGAGTTTACAAGTATTGTTGAAAACCTGAATTTAAATGGTAGGAACTCCCTCTTTGTCCCTTTGGGTACGGGGCGTTACATAGGAAACCTACACCAACCGATAAGGTTATTGGTCCGGTCAAATCAGATTTTTCGGTTTGGATCGGTAACCTTTCACCCCTAGTGATCAACATACATAAAAATGATTTTGTTACTGATCCTATTGGTAAGAAATAACATTTAATAGTAATAGACGAGTTGAATAGAAAACAATATGATCACTATTAATTGAAAATAAAATGTTCCTGTTATTTCATTATATATAAATTAAGCTAACTCATACATGCAGAATGTGATTTCACGTCTATATTGACTTGATCTTATTCATAATATATATTATGTAATCTAAAAACACACCATTATTTTATCAAAATCCAAAACAATTAAAAAAGAGAAACAAACCCTATCCTCTAGGCCATCTCGAAAAGGATCTTGGATCAGTACTTATTAATGTCGATGCTCTTCCTTCTTTAGAAAAGTACTCTCATCATGTATATGTGTATGTGAGTACATATGTATACATACATATATATACACACCGTTTCAAAAGGACTTTCGCTTGCCTTTCTTGAGGAAATTACGAGGAAGCATAAATGTTTGCGGAAGAATCTTCTTCGTTATTGTCTTATGAAGTAGGGGTTCTACCCGCATCCAACGGGGCGGGGTACCACTGCACGTTCCCCCCGACACCCGCCCTCACACATGGATCCATCCCCCCCTGCCCTGGCGAAAAAAAAAACCAAATGGGCTCTTGTAGAAAACACGTTTTTGGGCCCAAAATGGCCCAAAAACACTTGTAATGGGCCAAAACTAGCCAAAAACCTATTTATGGCCCATTTTGAGCCCAAAAATTGACTAAAAAAATAATTTACAAGAATACAAATTATATACTACCAAGTTGGAACTAATAATCACAACTAAGCTATTACAATAATACAAATTAAGATAAAACTATTACAAAATAACAAATTCATCTAAAAAATATTTCAAGTTGTCATAATTTAAATAAAAGATGATAACACAATAAATTATTAAGGAACAAATTGTATCAACATTACAATTAAGTGAATTAACACAAGAATATCATTTGAATCGAAGAATTGACTTTGACTGTTTGACATTGGAATTTGGGGTGGCCATGGTAGTGGAAAAGTCTGTGAAATGTGCTGTGAGATCACAAAACTTGAAACATTAATAGAAAAAGAAATTAGAATTACAAACAAGAAACAAAAATAAAAAATACAAACATATATTAGAAATGTAAAAATTATAAACATTAAAAATACAAACCAATATGAGATTGGGATGAAGATGCCAATGAGAATGAGATCATTGGCTCATTGGGATTAAGATTGGGCATATGGCAGTGAGACTATAAAAGCTAAAAGAAAAACAAGAAAAACAATTACAATTACCAATAATTATATAAATACAAAAATAATTACGCGACAAATTGTCCAAACCAATGTCAAATGGCAATGGTGGTCAGTGGGTCCAGTTGACACGAGGTCATATTGCAGCGGAAGTAGACGTCGTCTCATGTATCACTACAATAATTAAATTTGAAATTAATACCAGTTAAATGAATATAAATAAATTAAAATAACAAAATGAAATCCACAATTACCATAACCAAGTTGATCACCACCTTCATTCTCGTCAGCCTTCTCAAAGTCAAGAACAACATGAACATGAAGGAAGATCCTGTTGATCTAATTCTGCATGCAAATCAATACCTCCACAATGGTGGCAGATAATAAACTCTGGAATGGATCCGATATGCACTTTTCGGTACTAAAGGCTGATTATGAGGCTACAATGCTAATAGGGATAGGCAAGGTAGGGGCATGCCTAGTAGGTGTAGTGGCAGGTGGAAGGGTAGGGTATGTAGTGTTAGTGTCAAGTGTAGGAGTAGGGTTATATATTGGGGTAAAGGTATGAGAGCTAGCACTAAAATCTTATTGATTTTCCATTCTCCAAAACTCAAAACAAAACATAACAAGGTTTCGATATCGAAAACCCAAAACAAATCAGGGTTTCGATTTATAGGGGTATCAATACCTCTGTCTTAATTTACGATTTTGGATTGAAAACCCTAACATAATTAAAGGCTTAGGATTGATACCCTAAACTAATTTAGGGTTTCAATCCTAAAACCCTAAAGTCACAATTTCACATGCACAATTGTTTTTACACAACAATCAGCACACATGCACAATGTCCACACTCCACAGCACACCATTCACAATCTAATCCTCCAACTCCTCAATTTAATCCCATCTACCATAACTCAAAAAAAAAAAATTACAAAAACGAAAACAATGGACTACAATGGAAAGGAAACATACCTTTGGCAAAGGAGATGAAGAGGGACGTCGATCGGACTGATTGCGTGCGACATACAAAGCGGGAGAGAGAGCAACTAGGGGTTTTGTGTTTCACAAAGGAGAGATGAGAGAGATAGACATAAGAGAACTCATAGTTTGGGGTGGTCGCAAGGGGGTGGTGTTAGGGTTAAAATCACTTCTCAAAACGATGCCATTTTGTCTATACCAAAACGGTGTCGTTTTGATATATGAGGCAGGGGTTTAACTTCATCAAAATGGTGTCGTTTTGTATTCACTTATCAAAACGATACCGTTTTGTCTATCCCAAAATGGTGTTGTTTTGATATATGGATTTTTTTTTTTTTATTACATTCAGATCTAGCAACTCATCACAAGCTGGTTTGTTAAGAACCTGAGACTTTTAAACAAAAATTTAGTTTTGAAGAAACTTTGGGAAGATTTGAAAAGAAAAAACCTAAAGACATTTCTACAAATGATTTGCAACGTGAAGTTGGTTTTATTAAAGAATAAATTATTGAACTCAAAGTTGAGATCAACAATCTCAAATCTGAAAATCATTCTTTCAAACAAGAATTATTGTGTTTAAAAATTGATAAACAATTTGATCAAGAAATTCATTCTGATAATAAGCAAACGAATGATTCTGATTCCAATAAAAAAGAAGAGAAATCTTCTGATAATCAGATCTATTTAATTCGTCATACTATTCTCCCTAAATGGTTATCTAAAGTTATTATTATTATTTGTCATGAATTTCAATTTTTTTGTGATTACTATGATTGACTCTGGATCGAATATGAATTGTACCCAGGAAGGAATAATTCCTAATAATAATTATGAGAAATCTAATGAGAAATTATTCTTGGCAAATGGGTCTCAGCTGAAGATCAAGTATGAGCTTAATGCTACTCATGTTTGCCTGGATAATGTATGTTTTAAAATTCATTTTGTGCTTGTTAAAAATATGACTGATAGGGTCATATTAGGAATTCCTTTTATTTATTCTTTGTATCCATTTCTTTTTGAAAATGATGGCATTACTATTGATCATTTTGGATAGAAAGTCAAGTTTAAATTTACTTCAAAATTTGAAATTGATATTGACAAAAATTTGAAATCTTTGCTTTCTGCGAAACAAAACATTTGAATTTCCTTTAACAGGATTTCAAATTCAAAAGGATTTCCAAAAATTGTCTAATAAACTAGTTCAGTAAAAAATCAGTGATTTTAACAAAAAACTGGTTGATATTATTTGTTCTAATCTTGCAAATGCCTTTTGGCATAAGAAGAAACATGTTGTTTCTTTGCCTTATATTAAAGATTTTTCTAAAAAGAACATTCCAACTAAAACTTGACCTATTCAAATAAATAGTGAGACTTTAGAATTTTACAAAAATGAAATTCATGATTTGTTCGCTAAGAAAATTATTAGGCATAGTAAGTCTCCCTAGTCTTGTGTTACTTTTTATGTTTAGAAAAATGAAGAGATTGAGAGGGGCAACCTTCTGTTTTCTTAAGAAGGAAATGAAAATATATTTTTGGTGGTGGGTTTTGTTTCGTACTCGAAATCCCAATATTGATATGGTGAAGTCGATGAATCTCTGTTTTCTTTTTCTTTTTTCACTGTTTTTTTTTTCAATTTTGGTACATTTCAAGGTTCTCTGCCCTTTGTAAATGAAAATATATTTTTGGTGGTGGGTTTTGTTTCGTACTCGAAATCCCAATATTGATATGGTGAAGTCGATGAATCTCTGTTTTCTTTTTCTTTTTTCACTGTTTTTTTTTTCAATTTTGGTACATTTCAAGGTTTCTGCCCTTTGTGTTCACGTTGCCTAAGCCACAAATATAGGTCGGTGGGAGTCATTTTTCTTGGTGGTATGATGGGAAAGTGTTCATATTTTTCCTTTTTCTGGGGTGATCGGGACATAGTAATGATTAAGTTTTGCTTAATTAAGAACTTCTAAGCTTTTGTGTTGGTGAAGATCATTTTTGAAGTGGGCCAACCAGTTCAAATATTTTTAACTGGGATGTTATAATACCAATTTTGGGATCGACGACACCACTCTTTGGTTTTGTTTTCACGAAGATGAAGATGAAGATGCCTTCCACAACGGTCATTCTGTTTCAAAAACACAATAAAGACGCCTAAAAACAAATTTCTCCTCATTTTTTTTATGTTTCAGTTGATTTTTTTTTAGTATATCTTGGCACGTCGGTCGATTCCCCCGGTGTGGGGAACCCCCAGTTGCCTGTAGCAAAACTGAAAAAAAAAATAATAATAAACCTACAACTAAATAACAACTTGTATACAATTAATAAGTAATAAAATAATATTATTTTGACTTTTATTTAATGTGTTTAAATATAATAAAAAAATATTATTATATTTAAAGTTATCTATCAGTTGTGAATGAGTTGTTAGCCTATCACAATAATAAATAAAAAAATATCCTCTTCATCATTTTGTCATCAATCATTTTCTTGTCTTCTATATGACATCAAATGATCAATTCCTTTCTACCAAAGAGCAGTTCAAAGATGAAATGTCTCTAGAACTCATATCAAGCTATGCGTTTCCAATCAATTACTACACATTCTTCAATGACCATGGAGAAGGGATATCAAGGTATTCGATGACTAAAACGTTAGAAACAGTCTTCAACCAATTACATGGATGCTACCTTCTTGTCATAACATGCGCGCTTATGTTGGATAAAAAGTCTAATATTCTTTTTTGCACTTGAAAATCATAAGCAAATATACCAGGCTCTGCAAGTGAAGTAAAATTAAAACAATAGATTTATGAAGATACCTCTTCTCCAATAATGGTAATGTTTGGATGAGTTTGTAGAGCACACTCTAATGTAATATGTGAAGCCGCACTCCCCATAAGCCGTACAACTGCAAACATGGGCCCAATAAATAATACTTTGCTTAAATGAACCACAAAACCAGATGATCAATGGATGAGATACGTTTGACATGGCTTGAAGAGATACGAGGGTGTATCTTTACAAGAACCATAACACAACCAAACCTATTATGTTTACAATTCAATTCCATGACTGGTATCATAGCCCTAAGGTCGGTACATTCGATGCAAGCTGAATTAGAAAAGGTAGCTAAGGTGGAGATTAATGATGCGGCTAGAATAGATGTGAGGATGCAAAGCACACCATGCACTACTGACCACACCACACCACACCAAAAACTATTTCTTTTGAGACCATTCCATGATTTTGTCACGGCCTTTTTCAAGGCAGTTTAGCATTGAATGTGTCAATTTATATTGCTCTAGTATTAAGAAAATTTTCAAGTGTCTCTCTTGGTTGGCTGTCATGCCCGGTTATGCATAGAGCATTTAGTTTCAAATACAAACCCTAGCTTGTCATATGCATTAATCATAAGGTATTTTCTTCAATGTGTTTTGTGTCACAGCAAACAAGGCTAAGTCTAAATAAAAGCCTTTTTGTTGTGCAACACACGACAAAAAATATGTGGTTTGGCATGAAATCTGAGGGAGAAACTCTACCGACAAAAGATGGAGCATAACGGGGGCGAGAAACATTCAAACGTCCCTTTAACATATAAAGTTCTAATTTCTGAAAGGTTTTTGCGCCAAACTAAAAACACATAATGTCTCGTCTCGTCTACAATTTATTTGCCGTTTTAGTTTTTTCTCTACTTATTTTCCATCGAAAAGCTCAGTTTTTCCTAATAAGCTCTATGAAAGAATATTAGTAGAGATGGTCACAGCTCATAATTTTGAATGTTGCAACTTCATAGTAAAGGGAAAAAAAAAAAATAGACACTACAAAAAACTTCAAACCCGAACCTTACAATGATAATACTTTCCAGTTGATCGGGCATCAACTATCACATTGCCAATCATTTCTGCATAAATCTGCACGAAAGTAAATATATCATATAATGATAAGCACAGAGTAATGTTTTCAAGTCCCTGTAAATGAGATCACAGTAAATTATGGAACTCAGATATAATTATCTTGTAGTATGAAACCATGAAAGATAAAAAACATGAAAAGCATAGCATAAAATTCTGAGTGAAAATACCTTGCAAGCAGTATCAAACCCGAAACTTGTAGGAACCTCTTTGCATTTCAGATCACCATCAATGGTCTTAGGGCATCCAATTACCTGAGTTTTCAGATTTTTACCCCTGATAGAACAAACAGTAAACACAAAATTACATGATATGATCACTAACGTAATTATACCAGGGGGAAAAATTAGATTAGGATGCTAAAACGCCCTGGAAATTCAACCATAGATCACTTTAAAACTAGAATGAGAGATCAGGCAAAATGCCAGTACACTTGAGAAAATCTACTGGGCTTGATCTGACTAAGGGATGGAAAAAATAGAAAGGTGTCTATGCATGAAGGTACAGGAGAGGACGAGTGAAGGATCAAAATCACTGGAATGAGTTGACAAGAAGAGCTCTGATACTATGACAAGAAGAGGCTGCTGTCGTAAATTCAGAATTACAGTCCAAAAGTTTAAAAGAGACATGGAAATACTAATACGTATGTGTCATTTAGCATAACAGATAACCATTTTCACTTAATGTACAATTAACTGCTGTCAACTAGAGGCACCTAGGCTTGATGTCGATAACTTCAAGAAGCATTTTTTTGAAACCATAAACATGAGGTAGTTAACTGTAATTCTCCCATTTATAAAAGAAACTATAATGCAAAGATTACTGAGAGAAAGAAACAGAAGTATTCCGACAACAGTATTTTTCCATAAAACATACCTAAAATCTTCAGCAAGGAGGCAGGCATTTGTGTTGGAGTCATCTCCACCAATAACAAGAAGTCCATCCAAATCAAGCTTCAATGCTGTATCTTCAGCTTGCTTAAACTAAAATCCATAACCATTTGCACTCAGTCTTTGCACATACAAACTCAACACAAACACCCTAGATAATCCAGAAAGATGAGTCACACCTGCTCTGGAGTTTCAATCTTGTCTCTCCCACTGCAAATCATATCAAATCCACCCTGATAAAAAGGAAAATAACAGATACGTTAATCTAATCAGTTTAACATGCATGACTGCATGTATAGCTCCATAACAAAATTACATACAAAATGACTGAGACTTTTGCATTAAGCATCCACATACATTTCTGTCTGTGCACATGGCAATGGTATACTCAACTTCATTTACCACAAAACTTATCCTCATGTCTACTCACTCACTTCGATACAACAAAGAAGTTGATAAAACTTTTTTTTTTTACTGGTAAACAAGATTTTATGGATCATAAGAATAGGCAAGAGCCTATGTCCTTCCTGTGTACATGGGCTATGCCTATTCCATTCTTATTTATAAAATTTATCTATTAATTATATATAAAAAACAAAGAATATGCAAGAGCCCGAGTATACTTCCTGTGTACACGGGCTAGACCTATTCCATTCTTATTTCGAAAATTTATCTATTACTTATAAAAAAAAAAAAATAGGCAAGAGCCCGAGTATACGAGACATATACAAGAGCAATGTCTAAGTATGCTAGTTTAGTTATACAAGGAATTCGTGAAAAGTCATGCTATGAAAATCAATTACAATCGACCAATAGAGTTTAGTATTGAAATAGAAATTTGTAAGCTCATCCATTGACCGCTCTTGATCTTCAAAACTTCTTTTATTCCTCTCCCTCCAAGTACACCACCATAAACATGTTGGAACCATCTTCTATATTGATGCCATCTGAGAGTTGCCCCGAACGCCTCTCCAAGAAGCTAGGAGGTCGATTACCCTTCTCGGCATCACCCAAGCTAATCACATCCGAGCAAAGACTTCATTCCACAATATCATGACAATCTCACAATGAAGTAATAGATGGTTGACAGATTCTCCACACTTTTAGCACATACAACAGCTATCCATGACAATGATTCAATGTTTCTTTAAGTTGTCTAGAGTGAGGATCTTCTCTAAGGAAGCCATCCATACAAAAAATGCTGCCTTTAGGGGTACCTTTGTCTTCCAAATACTCTTCCACAAGAACAAATTTGGATTGTGTGTCGTCATGACTTGGTAGAAAGAGCGGACTCTGAACTTCCATTTCTTAGAGGGGCACAAAAAAATTCTTGTCTTCGACTCCCCCCAACAAACGGGTGGAGCAGTGGCGGAACTAGCAATGGTGTCGAGGGGGGGCCAACTTTTCTACTGTTTGACACATTTATATAAAGAGTAATGTTAAATACAGTCTTAAAGTGAGCAAGCTCTATGCACTACATTTGGAAAAAAAGTGGGATCCATCATTAAAAAATATTTTTTTTTTCATGTGGGTCCTAGACTTACCTACTTTTTCAAAGGGAGTGGGCAGGACTTGCACATGATCCTAGGAATGCAAACATCATTTCTAGGGCTGTAATCGAGCCGAGTCGAGCCGGTCTTTGGTTTGCCGAGCTTGGCTCAACTCAAAATACTCGAGCTTGAGCTCGAGCTCGTCCCACAAACGAGTTCGAGTCGAGCCGAGCTTGAGCTCAAACTGTGTTTTTTTTTTTTTTAATAAGATTTAATAATTAATAAAATAAATAAATAAATAAATAAAAATCTAATATTGAATTAACTCCTCTATTGAATTATAAAATTTTAAAAAATTTATAAATAATTAATATCTAACTAGTTGATATTTATCCAAAATAATAATATATTATATGCCTACATATATTATTAATACATACACTTAATATGATATCATATATCTATTTCATATATGGTTCCCATATATTAGTATATGAAATTATTAAATTTTATCTATTAATTATTATACAAATTATAAAATATACCAACGAAGTATATTCACTATATAAACATAAGTAATTAGATTACATATTATATATTTAATTATAAAAGTGGTATGCTTATATTATTAGTTACTACATATATATGTGTGTGTGTATATACATAGGTGTATGTATATATTTATCAATATATGAATGAGTTTTAATCGAGTCGGACTAACGAGTCGACTCAAGCATAAACGAGTGAGCCTTAACGAGCCTTAGTCGAGTCGAGTTTTATCGGGTATGTGTCATTTACAATTCGAGCGGGTATCTGCTTTCACAAACGAGCTTTTTTTTTCACGAGTCAATTCGAGTTTAACCGAGCAGGCTATCGTGTAGACTGGTTCATTTACAACCCTAATAATTTCTCTTATGTAAATTAAAAAGAGATTAAAAAATCATAAAAATATAACTACAAACTATTTTTCATATAGATCATTACCTTAAATAATTTTTCTTGTATTTCCACTTTGTGATCCATATTAATAAGTTTCTTATTTCTCCTAAACTTAGTTTAATTTTGGAGAAGCCACATCCTTGAAAATAGATAATATATAGATATTAAACAAAATTTCGGGACTATAAAACAAAATTGGAGAGAGACATTTCTAGGTATATTGAAATTTTAAAAATTTTTAAAGAGCATATGGAGATTAGAAATTTTTTAGGGGGGCCATTTCTATGTTTGTAGAACTATATATAAAATCTAGGGGGTATTTTATGATTTCAAGAAGTTTTGGGGCCCCTCCCTTAGTACAACGTGGGTCCGCCACTGGGCTGGAGTACACTAGGTCATAGAACTTGGAAAAAGCATCAATTTCCCAATCATGTGAATCTTTGAGGAATGTAACATTCCATTATGGAGTACCATTGAATATGATTAAGAGGTCTGCAATTGAGGCTTCTTTCGTTCTTACTATACCATAAACTTGTGGATAAGTTTCCTTGAGTGCACTATTGCCAAACTATACATTGAGCCAAAATTTAATTTTGGATCCATCATCCACCTTAATGTGGATATTTCTTGAATATGTGTCCCAATCTCTTCTTATGTGCTTTCATAGCCTCACTCCATAAGGCCCGCTCACCTCATTTGAACACCAACCTCATTCGAACACCAGTATATTCTATAACTGAATCAAAGAATACTTTACAATAGCTAATTGCCTGATTTGCAAACATCAATTTATACTGATAACTAAATCAAAGAATTTTCGTAGATGCATGGAATACTAGAAATGATAAAAAATTGCCTCACCTGATTTCTGTACGGGTATATATATTCTGTATTCAGTTCGACATATTTGCACTTCATGATCCCAGCAGGACCTCCTCTAAACCCGTACAGTGTGCTTCATTTTGCGCGCTCCTGCAAGTAATCTGCCACCAATATCCGGATCCGGATTCTTATTCATATAAAATTCAAACAGTTCGGGCAGAAAACGATGCCAAATTAGCCTTTCTATTCAGATCCTCACCAAAGATTCCACAAATCACATTGTGTCCTCCGGGAGCCTGGCCTCCAGACAAAACGACACCGATATTCAGGTTCTTTTCAGGCTGCAACGCATCTGATTCGCTGGGAACCAGCATTGCCGACGGTTGCCCGAACAGATTCGGAAACAGCTTTGCGATCTCTCCTGAAAACACCGCAACAGATTCAAGTTCAAAAACCAAAATCCTCAATTCTCTGTTTGAAAGCTAAGAAAAAGAACGAACAAATAACAAAAAATGAAACCCAACTATTTTCTATTCACTAAAACGAAAAAAAAAGAGGGTAATAGAAATCGAAAGAGTGATTTTGGTTTTCTATTCCTCGATTGTTCTAAGCAATAAAAGGAGTCGAAGTTCTTAGGAGCGAAGCGAAGAAATGCGGATTTAAAAACGAAGACTCATGGATCAGAATGACAAGTGAAAGGAAGAGTGACCTGGATTGCCGGCGGCGGAGCTAGCAGGGCCATCTACGATTTTGAAGGAACTTCTGAGAACAGAGGGAAGGGGAAGCTAGTGGTCGATACGACTCTTTTGGACCTAACTGTAAACGGCGGCGATTCCTCCCGAGGCCGCCTTAGGGCAGGCGATATCGCCGTTAGCGGCGACTCAGCAATACTCGTTTGTACTTACTTGGTGGGCAAAAAAGGTATATTCCTGCATTTTACTTGATTTTATTTTTTTTGCTCTATTCACTCTCTTTTTAGACTGATCTTGTTCCATTATATTTAACGAGAATATTCATGATCCTTTATTTTAAGTGAGTTATGATCTTTATTTTTAGGCTTAGATGGTTTCTTAAACTCATATCAATTTATCATTACAACTTTTTTAAATCTCAACATAAAATATAATAAATAATTTATTTTTTTAAAATTTTAAAATAATAATGATAATAAATAATAATATTCTAATAATATTTTATCATCTCAACTCAGCTCAACTTAACTCAATTCAACATCCAAACTTACTCTTATGTACGGTATATTCTATTTTGAAATGAAATATATAATCCAAATACTTTTTAAAAATAAAAATAAAAATTCTATAAACTAGAGTATCTTACTTTGATAGTGTGATAGTTGCCGTCAGACCAATTTATAGAAAAAAACTTAATTTAAAGATTATTAAATACCATCACTTCAATATGATAGTTACGTAAGATAAATAATAATCATATTTAAAAAAAATTATATTCATCATTCTCATACACACACAGTATATTATTTTGTTTTTAATCTTATCAAATATGTGATATATGGATGATGAGTAGAAGAATTCAATAAGTTTAAAAAGAATAAAATCAAAAACAAATTTTAAAAAATAAATAAATAAATAAAATGTAGTGTATGATATGTGTGGATGATAAATAGTAAAGATTTTTATACCACATATCATTCACATGATATAATTTAATTTAAAAGATAAATTTTAAAATTTGAATATTATAAATTAAATTATACTATATAAATGAAGTGTGTTATAAAGATTTTCAAATATTATTACTAATAAGATAAACGCGCAAAGAAAGAAAGTAAAAAATAAAGAGAAAGGTTCATGCCCCTATTTCTTTCTCATTTCTCCCGTAACTTAGTTTTGGTTTTGAGTATAATCCAATTAACTATTTAGCTTCTGTTTTGTAGAATATTATTATTTAATATTATTATTGTTTTGAAATTTAGTAAAAGTTGAATTAGAATTTGAAAAAGTTAAATTGTTTATTTTATTTTGTATGAGAATTTAAGAAATTTATAATGATAAGATGAGTTGAGATGATTTCTCAATCTAAACAGTGCCTAATCATCTTAGTACACATTTGCCCTCACTATCTATAATTTTCTAAGATAAGTCTCTCTCCTTCCTCTAATAGGAGTTATGTCTAGGGCTGTGCAAAATTCTAACATTTTTGACTCCGCTCGACATCCGCTCTGATTCCTACTCTGTCGGAATTAGAGTAGTCAGAAAACGAAATCGGAGTGCGGAGTGACTCCAAATAGGGAGTCGAAATCGGAGACCCTTGGAGCTCCGAACTCCGACTCCGATTTTAAAAAAAAAATCTAAATGTAAAACGACGTCATTTTTCATCTGGATTTTTTAAAAAAAAATCAAACGACGCCGTTCCACTTAATACGGGGGGTCCAAAACGCAGGACCCCCCTTCCCTTCCCTTCCCTTCTCCCTTCTTCATTCTTCCTCCTTCCTCATTCTCTCTCAAGTCTCACGACTGAACGGCTGAACTAGTGAACCTCCACCTCGCCGCCTCGTTTCCTCTTTGTTGCCGCCGTGAGTCTTTGCTCCTCCGTAGTGCGCGACTTCAATCCGAGCTTCAGCCTACGGTGAGAACCTAATTCCAAGCCCTAAAATTAAATTGCTTGATTTAATTTTATGTATTCCGTTACTCATAACATGCACGTCTGGATATTTTGTTGTGATTAAAATAAATTTGTTTTGTAAATTTGTAGTAAAGAAATGTGTTTGATAAAATGTGTAATGTGTTTGTAAGTTGTGTTGTATGCATGCAATGTATTTGATAAAATGTGTAAGAGATATTTTTATGAAATTAGACAGATTCTCCTTAAAGCAATGTATTGTATGCATGCAATATTGCAATGTGTTTAATCTAAAAGTATCAAGAACAACTGAAAAGTATCATATTGTTATAATATAACTTTTTAATATTATATTTACTTTGAAATTTGTAAAAGCTCAACATCCAAACGGGCTGAGAGCTGAGATGCAACATTTTTGTAAAAAACTTCAAGTGCAAATCGAGCAAATACATTTTTCACATTGTTAATACAATAAAAATTAATTTATTAGAGAACTTTAAAATCTAACATTTAAATTATAAATATGACATATGAACAATCATGTGGAGAGAATGGCACTAACTTGCAAATAAATGCTTTTAATCATCACTAATCTTTTAAAATTACTAGGAAGATAATGCAGCTTGCCTGCAATTATACAGCCATGGTGATCGGTGAAAGGATGGTTATATGGAATCATTCATCCTGGCTGGCCCCAAAGATATATTATTGCTAATTAATCAAGCACTGGCAATTAATCCTCTACCCCATTTGATAATACAGAATTATGTCCTTTTGTTTTAACACTTGTTTAATTTATAGGCCTTTTATGTTAAAAACATAGATTCATTTAATTGAGGTGCTGTTATTAATTTATAAAAACATATTAGCAATATATTGTTGCTAATTAATTAAGCACTGGCTGTTATAGGCCTATTTACAGTTTTAGGGTCTAATGCATTGCCATCGTGGACAGAGTTATTAAGGAATATTTGTAACTTATCATGCATGCAGCATATTATTGCTAAGGAATATTTTTTTTCAACTGCTTGTTAAATTTTAAAATATGAGTTACTGCTTCTTACCTTTTAGTCTCTTCCAGTTGTAGCCCCTACGTACCCGTTTGTTAGAACTATTGACCTTTTTAGTAGATGAAAAATGTTGTCTTGGAACTTGCATAGAATAAGAAACATAATATGTTTAATCTCCAGAAAAACTCCGAATTAATGAGAACCTAAGAGCAATAAAGAGTTTAGTGCTTTGGCATTAATGAGAACATTCAAGTGGAAACACTATAAAAAAAACTAGCAGCACTTGGGGATAACAATAAATCTTCTATCAGAGTTTTAATTATCAATCCCAACAAAAACATGTAATGAAAATGTTAGTGCAATTGGATAACCAGACCTATTACAAAGAAAATTATTCACAAGTAGATAGTGAATGAAGGAGCTGAAAACAACACATAGATTTTCCTTTGCTTCTTGGTATATATATTCCCCAATCATTGAGACACAAGTGGATGCATGAGCTGCTCTAACTGTTTAATTATTCAGTTTCTTGTATGTTCGTTACCTATCAAAGTTGATCTTATTTAGATGCTGGCTTAAATTAGTAATGTTTTGAAACACTTTATGATACAATAATACATGTCATATATCTTTGCGTTGATTTAAATTTTTAATATAGCCTAGTTTATTTTTAAACTAATTTTTTGCTTCTAATTTATTTTTTCAACTTCATTGATTGTGATATGGATCCTAGACCTAATGGAGATGATCGTCCACAAGGGGATGTAGCGGATGCTAATGCTACAACTCCTACACCGATAGGTAGTTCCACTCCTAGAGCCACATCTAGAACAGCTACATCTAGAGCAGCTACATCTTGTGCGAGTAGTCGACTCACTCCCAGTAGATATAGAGGATTGGGATATGTTCAATGAAGAGGAGGAGATGCCCATTGAGCAAGATCAACCACCACGACCTTCTAAATAGAGGTCGTGGACATAGAAGCATTTCACCAAAATTCCTGGTGATATTGTGAACCCGGTTGCAAGATGTCATTACTGTGGACAACTTTGTGGATGTCATTCAAAGAAGGAAGGCACCAGTGTGTTAATAGCACGTCTAAATGGTTGCCAACGATATAAGATAGCGAAGGGATTGGTAGCCACTGATCAGACCAAATACAGTTACCAAACTTATACAGCCATTGATGGTACACAAACTAAGAAATTGGTCATCCTTCAATACAGTGAGAAGATGTTGAGGGACATGCTTGCAGAGATGATAATTATTGATGAGATGCCCTTTACCATAGTCGAGAAAAGAGGCTTTTGAAAGTTTCTAAACTTTGTTGAGCCACGATTTCTCATTCCATCATGTAATACTGTGATGTGAGATTGTATGGAGAAGCATGCGAAAGACAAGGCGGATATGAGAAAGATGTTTATTACCACTGGCCAGAGAATGTCGTTTACGACTGACACATGGACGTCCATACAGAACGTCTGCTACATGTGTATCACAGCACACTACATTGACAGTGAATGGATTTTGCTTAAAAAAATTATTGGCTTTAAAGATATTGTGGATCATAAAGGTACATCCATTGGGGCGAAGATGGATGATTGTTTAAAGGACTAGGGAATTCGAAAAGTACTGTGTATTACAGTTGACAATGCCAGTGCAAAATGAAACAGCAATTGATTAGTTTAAGTGGAACACGACGGTCAGAGATGATGTCATTCAAGCCCACGAGTTTATTCACGTTCGATGCTGTGCTCATATCATCAACCTCATAGTTGTTGAGGGGTTAAAAGAGGTTGATAATTCCATTACCCGAGTCCGCAGCATTGTACGATATGTGAGGGTTTCCCCTCAAAGTCTTGCCAAGTTTAAGACAATAGTAGAAGATCTTAAGATTGAATGTTCTAGTATGTTTTGTTTGGACATTTCGACTCGATGGAACTCTACATACATGATGTTGGATGTGGCACAGAAGTACCAAAAAGCATTCGAGCGGATGGAGGTCGAGGATGGAGGCCTGAAGTATGCTTTGTTGGAGCCTGCAGGACAGGGGCTCGGTGTGCCGGACGCACATGATTGGACCAGTGTGAGCTATTTTGTTGAATTTTTAAGAATTTTTTATGACATAACCATGTGGCTATCTGGATCCAAATATACGACTGTGAACTCATTCTTCAGCGAGCTCTCGGAGCTTCACTTCCACTTGGAAAATAGTTGTACTGACTCTGGTGGATTGTTATCTGCTATGGGTACGAGTATGAAAACCAAATATGATAAATATTGGGGGAATATTGAGAAGATAAATAGATTGCTATTTGTGACTGTGATCCTTAACCCCCAATATAAGTTGGTCGTTCTAGAATTTTGGGTAAATTCCGTTCTCAGGACAGTGAAAGCTGCAGAGTTTATTAGAGTGCTAAAAAGTGATATTGATGACCTATATAATCACTACAACAATAGCTGTCAGCCTTCATCCGCAGCTGGTAGCTCCTCACATTCGAGGCTAATGGGGTTGTCAGCCTCCTCAGGTGATAGTGACCCATCTGTAGGGGTTAGAAGCCATCGTATTATATAACAGTATCATCAACTCATGTCAACAAGGAATATTATGCATTGTACATCTGAGGTTGAACGATATTTTATGGAAGTTGTCAAAGCACCTAGTGATGTATTTCAGTTATTAACTTGGTGGAAAGTTAATTCCACCAAGTATCCAGTCTTTTCCCGTGTAGCCAGAGATGTGCTAGTCATTCATGTCACTACGGTTGCCTCAGAGTTGACATTTAGCATTGGAAATTGCGTGTTGGATGCTTATCGGAGTTCATTGTCACCGTCAACCATGGAGGCCCTCGTTTGCACACAGAATTAGATAAGTGAAATGCCTATTGGACTAGATACCGTTGGCGTTGATACCGAGAGCTATAAACTTCAATTGGGTAAGTCTATATGCTTTTAAATGATTATTTAATTATTTTTAATGTTTCTAACTTCTACTTTTTATGATTTTAAAGATCTAATTGGAAATCCTAACATCATTGCCGATGACTGAGAGTCTGAGACAGACGCCTCTTGAGAGTTGGGATGGAGTTGAGAGAATCCCATTTCTTGGTAAGAATCAAATTCTACTTTTACTATGTTCAATATTTTATTATCAATTTTTTTCATTTATTGATTGCAACTTTATATCTTCATTTCAGGCATGACCAATGGACCAAAAAATATTTGAGTAAAATCCATGTTTAATATTTATGTAATTATATTTCAAGGCTAAGTCAATATTGTTATTACATTATAAATGAGACTGTTATAACTTATGACTACATCATACATGTTATTTAATTTTTAAGCTATTGTATTTAAGATTTTTTTTTTAATCTTTTTAGTATTTTTTTTTTCAGATTTGGACTTGGGCTTTGGTGATCATATTTATGTAATTACATTACATTGTGCTCGATCCGAGCAAAGACTGAAACAAGGACCCACCACGTGATACTCTTATTTAGGCTGCATTGATTTTTGTCTTTTTCTTTTTCATATTCTCCAATATTAATTATCTTCTTTGCAATTAGGATTTTGGCCAATTGAGTCATGTTGCTTAAAACTTTTATTAGTATCCGATTCTTCATTCTTTTGCCGGTAGTAAAGTTTTGAATCTTTTGATATATGGAAGTATTGGACTGCCATGTCATTAGGTAGAAAATCCTTGAAGGCTCCATTTCCACAGCTCATATTCCTACCCCCCTCCAATGAGCTAATTTGCTTACTAAAGCTCTGTCATATCACTTCTTCAATCTCATTTACTCAAGATGAAAATTGTTAATCTCCATTCTCCATCTTGGGGGGAGGGGGGTATTACAGCCTACAGCTCAAGCTACAAGTTGTACACTCACTGCAACATACACACGAGAGAAAGGTTGAGATACCAGAAGAGTCTACAACATTCTTTTTCTCTCTTTCTGTTTTGCTATTTTTTCTTTATTAATGAGCTGTATAGTTAGTTAGTTATTTAATTTTTTACAGTTACGGTAGAGGTAGCAGGCTATATTTAATTTCCCTCAAAATGTACAGATTCATTGATTCAATTCAATACACGGAGAACAAAAGTTTCTTCCCATTTCCTTCATGGCTTGAATCCCATTATCTCTACTGTCTTTTCTTTTTTGTGTTAGGTTGTGCTTTCTTGAGCCATTTGGAGTATACTAATCAAGAGCTCTGCTACTTCAACATTGTTCATGGAAGCTACCTCATGAAGCGTAGTGTTACCATGATGGTTCTTAGACAAGGCCGCTTTCCACTGCCTAGAGTTAGCTACAAGACCAAGGAAACATCGAAGCAGTTCTAGTAACGGAGGTGGAGGTAAATTATCTCAGCCATCGAATTGTACAATCTTATGTTGGCCATGACTTTTGGTAAGATCAGTTTCAAAAATAGTGTTTACTTGCAACAAAATGGAGAGTAGCAGCCACTGTACATAACTCTAGTGATGGGCATAGTTCATGACTATTGGGGACCTTTGGGTTGTTTCACATTTCTCTTTATGTAGTAACTTAGTTGCATTAAGTGGCTATTGTCATGTCATACTTGTCCAATGGCAAGGTGTTATTGAAGTTACTATGAAAAAATGCAACTTGCTGGAAACTTATATTATATAAAAGCAAGATAGCACCAAGTGGAAGAGGAAAAGGGCAAGGACGCGGTGGAGCCACTACATGAGCTGGGCCTGCATCAATAAGACAACCACAAATAGGTCCAGAACTTAATTCATGGACTCTTAGAGATGAGCATGAATGTAGCTTTGATGACTCAACTTAGCCACCATACATAGTGTTTAAGACAGAGTTTGTTAATCCAATGGTCGATGCACATACAAACCGAGATTAGAATGGTAGCTTATATATGTCATTTTTTGAATGTTAATTCATGTTTCAATTCTGGTAGGGTGAATAATGGTATAACAGCATACAAAGCATTTACACTAATAAGATTACCATGTCTTGTATAGTAGTGGATCAAGTCTTGGTGCAAATACCCTCTCCTTTGGTCTAGCCTATGAATAAACGTGGTCGCGGGCCCGCAAAGTGCATTGAGTTTGATTAACTTTGAAAGCATGATTAAATTCCATTGAAAATCAATGATGGCAAAACAACACCATGTTGTGAGAATGCAACCATGTTTACCACAAGGGTGACATGGATCTTGAAGCATCATGCCAAGATGAGTTATGATTGATAGACTGATGTATTGATGGCTGAGAAAGATGAGTTGATTGACCGTGTCCGGGTAAGACTCAGAAATTTCCATCTTGTTTAAAGAAATTGAACAAAAGTTTATGACATTCTGCCACATGCATGTTTAGGCTAATTTGAACTTCGATTGGGAAAAGAAGAATCATAAGAAAATAGTATAGAAACAGCTTCGTAAGCGTTTTCAATGTTTTCCACCATCAATTGCACAAGAAGTATTGGGAGTA
This sequence comes from Juglans mandshurica, assembly GCA_022457165.1. Classification (NCBI taxonomy): domain Eukaryota; kingdom Viridiplantae; phylum Streptophyta; class Magnoliopsida; order Fagales; family Juglandaceae; genus Juglans; species Juglans mandshurica. The sequence continues at coordinate 7,805,547 of CM039627.1, forward strand.
TGCATGTCATGAAAAAGCATCGGGTAGTGAATCTACCTTGGTCGAACCACTAGTCTGGGTTAAGTTATGTGAGCGATGGAGAAGCGAGGCATTCAAGGTATTGGATATCCAATCTCAATAATTTTAATTTCCCTTTTTTTACCATTTGGTCGAAAAAATTCTTATGGAATTGATGAGAAGATACTTACACATCATTATGGCATGCAGAAATTGTCAAAACAAAATCAAGAGAACAGGAAAATGCTAAAAACTAATAGCACGACCGAAAGGAAGTCATTTGTGAGGATACTAGAGGAGAAGGTTCTTGCTATTGAAGTTTTTTACTATACTGAAGTTGCTGTCAAAACAAAATAAACATCAATTTCTTTTAATAATGGCTATCTAATTCTAATGAAAGTGCTATGTATTAAGTGCATAATTAATGGTACAATATGGACTAACAACTTTCCTTAACATGCAGCGTTCCACCACACCCAACTTGGTCAAGTTCTATAAGAAAGTCTGCTGGTCTAACAAGAAGGGAAAGTTTGTGACAAAAACAACTGAAAAACTTTATGTGAGACAACTTGAGGATTTTATGGATTTTATTTGTTTCAACATATTATTTTCCCCAGTTAATTTGATGTCAACAATTAGCATATTGGGAATTGAAGTTACATTATTAATGTTTGTGTAGAAATCCATGGTTGATAAGTTGTTTGATATAGAACCCGAGCAACGTACCACAGATGCAGCAATTTCTATGTTTAGGGCGGTATTAGGTTCACGAGCATGGTATGCTAGAGGACTAGGAGAGATGGTGATACTGGAGTCTACTCGAGTAACTAAGCATGAACATGATAAGAAATATGCTGAAGCAGTGGAAAGACATCAAAAGGAGGTTGAGCATTACAATATTGAATTTGAGGAATTGAATGGACATGTGAGTGAAGTCAAGTATGACAAGTTTACAAGTCAAGTTTGACAAGTTTACAAACAGCTATATGTCCGAGTGACAGTCTCAGGGAGAGTCTCTTAAAGAGACTCAGGGAGCTGCTTAGGAACATACTTGAGAAGCAACTTTTTTTTTTCATTTTGCCTTTTGAGATGAATATGCTGGCAACTGAGGTCTAGAAAATTAATGTATTTTGTTAGTGGCAACGGGTCTTCACATGCAGTGTAGTAAATATTTTCATTGCAGCTGGTTTTTGTGGTGTTCTTTGGAAACTTTGGCTCCTGAAGGAAATCGACAAATGCTAAGCTGATTTGGGGGGGGGGGGGGGGGGGCCCCGCCCATCTTAGAATGGATGGATAGGTAATGAATTGAAGTCACAATACTTTTCATATTGATAAAGTTAAAATCCGCTACCATATAATTTGATTATGTTGAATCATTTTACTTGTTCTTTCCACATAATGTATATAGACAGGAAGAAGTAGGTTCTTATTAAAAACATGGTCAGCCCTAGTGTATTTAGAGGTAAGTAGGCTACACCTTTTCAAAGAGTTACACAACTTGTATGATAATCAATACTTATTGACCCTGGAGAAGAACATAACAGATTCTCTTCTGTTAATGCTAGTGGGATAGAAAAGCATTTCATATGAATAATTTTCAACGTTGATATTAGGCACTAGTTTCTTTCATATTTTGATCCCAACCTAGTTAGTTGTAGTGTAGAGATGTTGTAGGTATGGAAAACATGTTAGCCCAAATAGTCATGTTGCTATATGATAGCAAATAGAAAAGTCATGATTGTGGTGGTATAAGGTTTATATGTATGAGAACTTTTTTTTATTTTAGTTACAGAGTATGGGAGATGATATTTATGATAGGTACTCATAGTTAAGGAAATAATGGAATCTTTATAGTAAAAATAAAAGGCAGCATGTGTAGTAAGGGATTGGTATATACAATATGTATATGCGCACCTGCATGGAGTTTGCAGGTTGGTAATTTTGATGTTAAGCAATAGATTTGGTAGTTATTGGATGATGGCATATTGATGCTGCATACGCTCACTAGCAGGAGATTGCTGTTTCAAGTGGATCGATGAATGGAGTGATTGTGAAGTTTCTGGGCATATGGGCCAACTGTTAGAGAACCAAGATTTGCATGCGCCAGATCCTCTTACCACAAGCACGCCAAAAGAGTTTAGTGATTAGAAGGAAAGTTCCCTGTGAACAACTGATATGCAAAGGATGACAGACTTGCCAGATTCATATGGATGCTGCCCATATATGTGAACATGTTCTAACTGTTAACTAAGAAGGTAAGTGGGAAGTATAATTTGCCAAATTCAGTAGGGAGTAATACATACAATATCATGTTTAATTGTTGAACAACTGGGTAACCACCTTGAAGATATTGTATCTGTTACACTATTTGAACACTCCACCATAGTTTAACAATGAATGGACAGTATAATTTCCTATATATATTAATGTTTTTGTCTACTATTATTACATCTACATATATGTTGTAACAACATTATTACTCATCCTGAGCTGAGCATGGACAGTGTCTCATTGTAACTCCATGTACATCTTCATAACCCATATTCATTTTGTAAAGTTTCTAGGAACGTAATATATATATATTCAACACAGGAATAAAAACTCCATTTGATCATAACTTTTGGCAATTTAGGTTGAATAAAAAATTGTGGCGTTTGATTGTATGGACAAAAATTGGAATATTATGGAAAAGGATCGAGATTAATTAGCTATATATTACTGACATTTACATCGCATTTATGCTATATACAAAGGCACCAAAAATAATATTGTGGCAATTCAACCATTATCTTCGTTACATTCAAATTGTATTTATACCCATATGGTATCTCCATTGCTGGCGATCTTGCAATCGATGAGATAATTTAATTGCAGCAATTTAATAATTCGTTGCCAATACCATTCACAACAAATGAGTAATTATCATTTGCAACAATTATGCATCACACCAATTGCATTCTCATACCGGCGATTTTTACCAAAAAACGTAAAATATAGAGATCATTGTTGAGAACATTTCAGACATATTAAAATCCATTTGCGACGTTGAGGAATAGCCCCAACAGAATAGAATTGCGACGCGTTTGCTAATCATAGGGAAAAAGGGTTATAAATTTTTGGCGATTAAAAGAGTAATGCTAGAGAGAAGCCACTATAACAGTGCACACTTTGCACTCATTGCGTGGCTGCTTCTAGTTGATTGTTTCCAACACTCACTTGGGGAGATGTGTGGTCTAGATGATGCCACATCATGTGTGCAAAATGGATACTCCTAATAGTGGCTTCTATCTATATTTATTCTAATAGTTCATTGGAAAAAGTTTTTATGTCGCTTCTTTGGAAACCAACCCGTAGCGATATAAAATCATTTGGAAAAGGTTATTACCAGTGATTATGGGTACTTTTTCCAGCGAATTAAGGTGCTGGAAAAAACTTGTTTTCTTGTAGTGTATGTTCTTTCACTATATGCCCCCCTGACGATTGTCAAAGGTTTAAAGATCAATTGGAGATTTTTCTCATAAAACTTCTTCATGGCATCTCAGTCTTTGTCCAGGGAGGCCCGGTAAGCTGGCTTCTTCAGCTCCAAGTAGACACTCCTTTCATTATCTTTTTCTACCTCTATCTCAATATGCAAATCTCTCCCCATCATTACCTTTCTCATCTCTCCCCATCATCACCTTTCTCTCTCTCTCCCTCTCTCAAAGTTCTTTGGAAATGGTTGAGCTAGTTAGTCTCGCAATTGCATTATCATGCATGCATGCGTTATATAGATGTCTATCTACAAAGAGAGTTAGAATTAATGGGATCTGCTTTGCTTAACTAATTATCAATGACAGCCACGACAAACATATAAAATAATGATCATGTGGTCTTTAAGTAGGGTTAAAATTAAGCAAGGTTGACATGCACCTTTATTCTAGGATATTAATTTAATTTGATTAATCAATAATGAAATGTCGGCATTTAATCATAAAATAAAAGAAAGTCTGAACTTTGTTCTCTTCCGTCTAGGAATTTTGGGGAGCCGGAAGGTTGCTCTGAATCATATTTTTGAGCCTTTTTTTCGTGTGCATGCAGCATAGCGTTATGTCATCAAATTGAGGTCACATGTTTAAATTTTCACAATATTCATATACTAAAATTCTCCCATCACTAATTTTCTTTACGTACGAGAGATTGATAGAGTATATAATTGCGAGTTCTTCTAATCTTGATATCAACATTGTGAAAGTTTTACCTATGATTTAGATTCATAAAAAATTGAAAATCTAAGAGTCCTCGTTTGGATGTTGAGATGAGATGAGAAATTTGTCAAGAGATCAAATACTTTAGCCACAAATGGATTACATAAAAGTAATCTCATAAACTGACGTGGCTTCATGTGGCTTTTCATATTGTAAGGTTACTTTTATTGTAAAGTAGATCTAACGAATTACATGAAACCACATGAGTTTATGGGATAACTTTTATATAATCTCTTTGTAACTATAGCAATCTTCATTTGTCAATAATAGTAAAATGGTTTAAGTTAAGATATTTTATGAAATTTTGAAAAATGAAATATTGTTAGAATATAATTTTTTAATATAATTTTGTTTTGAGATTTGAAAGAATTGAATTATTTTTTGCATTTTGTTTGAAAGTTTGGGAAAGTACTTGTAATGATTAAGTGAAAATGCTAAAGATTTAAAATTGAAAAGTACTATTTGTGTTTGTGATGTTTAAAAATGAGATGATTAGATGAGATGAGATGAGATGAAATCATCTTACAACCCAAACGGGACGAAGTATTGATTTTGTATTTAGTCATAAATGTTAATCTCAATCAACTTCTCTCTCAAACAAACGCAAGCAAATAGTAGTCATGTGCCTCGTGACTCACACAAGACGATTTGGTTAATTATGTCAAGCAATTTACAAGTTTGATTGGTCGATCATTCTTTAATTGATATTCATGGAGTATATGATCAGGAAATGATAATGATTAATTTACAACTCTTTTACAACTATTTTATTACTCATTTCAAATCAATTAATGAAATCATGCCACTTTATTAAAAAATATTTTTAATTTTACATAGAAACCATGTGTATGTTTGCCTGGAAGAAAAGAAAAAATATAAATATTATAAGGCTTTCCGAAATCTCTACCAAACTGAAAAGTCACTACAAGAAAAATGACATTTTTTAGCACCCAGTTTCGTCGCAAAAAGTACCTAAACTCACTGCATTTGATTTTTTCCGTCATTATTTAAGTCGCTACATGTTTGTTGGCATTGTTTGTTCACTTCTGTGATAAAGCAACAAAACTCTAAAATCGTCGCAACAAGTACTTATTTACGGCATTTTCCCCCCGCAATTATCCAACATTTCACCATAAATGGACATTCCAGATTTCTCAAACTATCGTTGCGAAAACTTTATTACAGCATCTAATTGTCGTCGCAAATGAGTCTGAAATCGCTGCAAATGTTCAAAACCTTTTGCATCGGTCACCTCTAATTGTCACAATTGTACCTTTTTGGGGATGTTCATTAATCGTTGTAAAAGGTACCAATTCCACCGTAATAATATAAGTCCGACAATTTATAATGGCGTCTCAAAAAACTTCCAATCCAAAGTAAGATCTTATTGCGGCCACATCTAATTGTCGTAATAAATGCATTTTCAACGAAATTTGGTCCGCCGCAAAATGGTTGTAGTTATTTTTCGTCCACCTAGACTCACCGCAATTAACAATTCAGCCAACATAAAATACTCATTCCCAATGATTTTGTAAGTCGCCGCAAATAACTTTTGGAAGTGTTTTATCCAATGACCATAATAGAAGTATTTTTCCTGGTTACATAAGCATTCAACCAACCATCAATGTTTTCCATTGGCCATCTAATACATGGCCATTTCAAGCAAGTCATTAACAATTTACTCAAAACACTATCCTATCATTTTTTTGGTACATTTTTCATGTTGAATTTCCTATAACATAATACTAACTTAGTTAAAATAAATTCAGCAATTGATATACAAGCAGGACTTGAACAATAGTGACCACAACTCCCATTGCACATACAGACGGCTGATCCAATGCACTATGAATATTAGTTTACAAACTGGAAACATAAGAGGCAAATATGAAATAGTTGATGATCTACTCTGATGAACATTTAGGATCCCGATCAACAAATCTATGGGGCAAATGAGACAACTAATTTAATAAAGGACCTTAGATTCATTCACATGTGTCGGATTCACACAAATGTAGACATATATACACTGGTGCATTAATGGAAAGCAAGTAAAGACTATAGCGAAGATAGTCTTCTTTTCACATTATGACTTAACATCTTTCTCCACTCCTCATTCACTCAAATAACTGCTCGTGTATTTAAGTAGACAGATGCTACGCAGCTATAATAATATGCTTTCTAGCAGAGGTGGATGGAACATCGTCAACATCACTGCAACCATGTCCTTATACAAGTGGGATATTTTCAAGATCCAATTGGCATGCAACCATCAATCTAGTAGTTATAGATAAAATGCATCAGTATACAACAAGAAGTTATAGATGAAATACATTTGAGCAATTAACTTTCATAACCATGATAACAAAACTTATTGTCCTTAATGGTTGTTGTGTAAACTTTTTGTCCATACATGGCCAAATGACTTTATGCATTGAATAACATCAACTAATGAGAATCAGATGCAACCATGTAGTATGAAATTTATGCAAATTGAAAACATGAAATAACAATAAATGTGGTGGCCTGTGGGAAAACAATAGATAACCAAGCAAACAAGATGCAAATTTTAGAATAGCTTCCACTGAATGTTGCAAATTATTTAGTAATTAGACCAAACTTGACGGGACTAGAATACCCTAGCTCCCATACGAAACACATAGTCTAGAAAAGTAGTATTAGTACTCCACTTTGGCTAGTTTGGGTAGTGGAGTATTTTTCATTACTATTTATTATTTTATTATTTTATTATTACTTTTCACTACTATTCAATATTCTATTATTAATTTTTCATTACTTTTTCACTACTATTCATAGAATATCTGATATCACTTCACTACTCAAATGCAACTTTATATATTAGCATTGGAAGGCAACTCATTGTGAAATAAGTCCACATAAAAATTGATAATTTGGCAGGGAAAAACTTTCACAACCTGATACTGCAAAATTTGGCTCCATATTATTGGAGTTGAGCCAAATGAAAAAGATACAAACACACTCTAATTAAAATAAAATAAAATAAAATAAAAACTCTTGGACAAATTAATTAATTTGGCACTGTCTCAAAGTGTTCTTACGACACTCAAGCTTACACAACACATGACTTATAACCTTTCTATAATTTGTTTAGGATGATTGCAAGAACTTTCTAGAGAGAGGGAGTAAGTGTTGCCAACTTTAGATGGGAAAGAAAAGCTCAAATGGGAAAAAGAAGATAAACACAAAGCATGATCCATTTATGCATAATACAACCAAATCTACTTTTAGGGTACAGATAGCGGTAATGTTCTTAGGAAGAGTCAAAGTGAATTGTCTGAGAATTCTTATATGGGAATTCAGAATGCCACTACAACACAATTGTTTTTTAGTGATGGTTGAAAATTGTGACAGTCCCCAAACTGTCACTAAAAAGCCTTTTCTATGACGATTTATGGAAACCATAACTAAAAACAGATGAGATTTTTTTTACGTTCCAACATATGAGAAATTTACGTTCGAACATCACATAGACGTTCGAACATTGTGGCTACTTACGTGTGAACGCGAAATGTTTTGGCGTCAACGTTCGCGAACATGAAATTTTTTGCGCCAACGTTCGAGCGTTAATTACTAACGTTCTAACGTTAATTGTAAATTTAAATTAAATATGACTCTAATTTAAAAATTATGTGATTTTTATAGTGCATAATTTATGAATAAGTCTAAAAAATTGACTTGTATATATTTATATATACACAATTTGTAATATATAAATATATATTTATGTTTATATATATTTGAAGTGCAGTGATTTAGTATTAAAGTTAGAAAATATAACATTAAAGAAGAATGAAAATTGAAATTAAAAAATCAAAGAAATATTAAATAATATTGTTCTTTATATATATTAAAAGTAAAATACAAAATATGATAGAATTTCGTAAACAACACTCAGATGATAGCGTTGTTTGTGAAATTCATACTCCGTACTTCCTCAGTCAAGGTATCAACCTTGTTGTTGAGGATACCTAAACAATGGGCTATCTCGACGACTGACGCCTCTATAGCCGCGAGCGATCGATCAATCTAATGATCAATATGCGCAATAGGGCTGTACAGAAACCGACCGTCTCCAACGTGCACCGGCTGCCGGATTTAGAAACCGGCCGAAACCAGTGAAGAACCGGTCGGCGAGCGAGAGGATTTGAGGGAAAACCGACGTCGACGGTTCAGTGCCGGTTTGAACCCCTGAGAAATCGCTGAACCAACTGACCCTTTCTTTGTTTTGAATATATGTATATTAAATGACGTCGTTTCGCTTAAATGAAGGAAACGACGTCGTTTTTAAAAGTGGAACTTTAAAAAAAAACATATAGAACAGCGTCGTTTGTCTTTAAACCAAACAACATCGTTTTGAATTAGGTTTCATTAACCCCCCTTCTTCTTCTTCTTCCTCTCGTCTCCTTCTTCCTCCCGCGTCTTCTCCTTCCTTTGCAACCCTAAACCCTAAGCTTCTATTCTCACTCGACAATGGATGCGGCATCCCTCCTCTATCACAGAGATGCCGACAGTAGACCGAAGACCGATAATATCAGTTTTCTTTCCCCAATCGAGCAGTTTCGACTGGTGCTGAGCTCTCATGGCAGACGTCGGTGGGGTCTCGGTTTTGCACAGAAACCATCGGTGTACACCCCTAATGCACAGTCAACTGTGAGATCATTGCATCAACCCAAGCAGGCCGCTCATCTCCTGTAGATGAACTCACCTGCTGCTGACTACTACTCCCCACATGACCTGGCTCAGGCTGCGTCGGAAGAACTAGATCCTCTACAGGGGTGGCTGATGTCTCATCGCCTACCCAATGCTACGTCGATGCATGGTCATGTCAAGGGGGCTCATTTGATCTTTGACCCGCTCTTCCAGCTGGGTTGACACTTTCTGAGCAAGTAATAGTCGGCTGATTAGGACACCGTATCGGAGATTATCAGTGGAGACGATGCTTGCCTCGTAACGGATCCTCTCAAAGATGTGCAATGGCAAATCTATGGGATCTCCAGGTGCCACTCGTATAGAAAACTGTACCCGAAGCAGACTAAATGTGGTTTTATATGCCACATGATCCACGTTTGTTGCAACAATAAGGTGCAACATCAGAAGAAAGGTAGCAGATGGTTCTGGTTGAAGGTGTTCTTCCTTTTGATAATTTTAAACTACTCTGCATTAAAGTTCGAACATAGTAAAAGAAACGTTCGAACGTTCATATAAAACGTTTGGACGTGTATCCTTTACGTTTGCAAGTAAAACACATACGTGCGAACGTATAACATTCACGTTTGAACGTAAGCAGTAAAGAAATTTAAATGACATACGTTCAGACGTTTATGTTATATGTTCGAAGTATGTGTTTTTCATGCGAAAGTAAATGATGCATGTTTGAACGTTGAAGTATAAATAAATTTAAAAAGTAGTACGTTCGGACGTTTTATTAAACGTTTGGACGTAAATGTTATGAAAAATAACGTCTGAATGTAAAACAATACACGTTCGAACATAGAACCCTTAACGGCTATGTAAATGAAATGTCGTATGTTCGAATGTCTTGGTGAAACAGTCGAACGCTACGACACAGAATGGCTAAGTTGACTCAGCCATTATTGAAATCTCAAAAATCAATCTAGAAGGTTCTATATGCCGAAATGCCACCGTAGAAATGAAATATGCACTTCAATAAACTTTTCTACGGTGACTATTTGGTCAATGGCAAGCCGTGGTGGCCGGAAAATGGAGTTAAAAATCTGGCCACCACTTGGCCCATTTTAAACAAAACCAAACCCAAATCTCAAATAAAATACATGTTAGAAGCTTAAAAGATGGAAGCCTACTTTTTAGTGACGGTTCTGGCAGAGTTTAACGGCGGCGGCGAAAGAGGAGTGGCGGCTTGCAAACGGGAATGGAGTTAGATAACGGTGAAAATGACGTTTTGCCGTTCTGTTTTGGGCTTATATACACGAAACATTCGAACGTAATTCTTAGTACGTTCTAACATTTTTCAATGGATTTTCCAAAATATTGAAAAAATATTATATTATATTATTAATATATGTTATATATTATAATGTATACTATAGCATATAGCATACTATATATAATATTATATTATAATATATATAGTATATTATAGTATATATATACTGTGTATTATATATATAATGTATTATATAGTATATTATATATATACTGTACTATATATATAGTATAGTATATATCTAATATTATATTATATATAATATTATATATATATATATATGATCAATTATAAACTAATGAAAACAACATTATATTAGACCCACAAGCACTTATTACTAGTCCAAACAGATATAATTTATTATTACAATCTAGTACCAAAAATTCTAGTGTACAAATTTCTAAATAAATTAATTGGAATCAAATCACTCTCCCTAATGAATGACAATTAGATTAATTGGTTTTTTTGAATTTGTGAATGCAAGTTATATTTCTAAAGTTTAGCAATATGTTTTTACATGTTATTGTGATTTTATACTTACTCTTGAAATAATTGTGATTATTGTTTGTAAATAGTTTATGAGTTTATAGTGTTCATTGATGAATTAATATGTGTAGAAATATTGTTGTAGGAATATTGTTGATGTTGTTGTGATATGGATTTAAAATATTATGATTATTATTTGTGAATTTTTATTGAATATGTTTAAAAAGAAAATTATAAGTTTAGGATCTTAATTTAAGTAAAGATTAGAAATATTGAATATACATTTAATATGTGAATTAATATTTAACATTTAATAAGTATATATAATATATTCATACTAATTTAGTTAGAATATGATTATTATTCAAATTATAAGTATGATATAAAACTTAATCTTAAAAAAAAAAGTATATAACTTAACTATATATAAAGTATAATACTTTTTTCATATAGAGGGAGATCAAAGACGGGACTGACCATTGGATCAGTAAATAGCAAGGCAGTTTTAGTGGGAGAATCGATCCTTTTTGTTTTCAAAGTAATGTTCAAACCTCCTCCATGATTGTGTTACAAGTAATAAATATATAGATGACTGACTAGCTAGTTAGTTTGTTGATCACGTTGTAGTTTTTGTCGCGTTTGTGGCTATGAAGTGGGCCGTACATATCTTCAGACATTGATATAGGTGTCTATTAAGTGAGTCCCAACCATACGGGCCTCTGCTTATAGTCGTGGTTACATTAAGTGTCCATGTCGACTCTTGGGTGTAAAGAAGAAGAATTTAAAATTAACAAATAATATCTCAAATAAGATTATATGAAAAAAGAAAATAGTCACAAAAGATTCGTATTTTTCTCAACTTTTACATAAATAGAAAGAGATTATATTCAAGAAAAATATTATGAGTATTTAGATAAAATACAGATTAATATACCTTTCTTTACATGGTTTGATATCTAGTAATCAATGGATTAAAGAAGAGAATAATCAAATTGTTTATGAAGAATATCCCCATTTTGAAGTCATCAAGTTCAGCTAGAGAAATACTCAAATATTGGTTTCGCACCTTCAAGTTATCATACATCCAAAAGTGTTCTTATATCAATCTCTCGGAATAAATCTCTAAACTTTGACACTAGATATTATATATATAAGTTTTGTTGCCAGTTTTATTAATTATATATTATTGATTCATATATAGTATACTATATATACTATTAGTATATATAGTATACTATATATAGTCCAGATTACTCACATTGACATCCACCTCTCATAATCTTAAAAATGAATATTTTTTTCCAACATATTCACAAGTGATTGGAGATGATGCCCAAATACACGCATTGAGTAAAGAAAAATTTAATAAGTAACAAAAAATATCTCGAACAAGCGGGTTATATGAAAGAAGAAAATAGTCACCAAAAGTTAATATTTTTCTCAAATTTTCAAAAATAAAAATAAATTATATTGAAGAGAAATATTATGAGTATTTAGAAAAAAAATACATGTATATAACTATTATATTAATAAATACTAACTATTGAATAAAAGTAACGTTCGAACGTTAATATTATATTCCCGCTCGATTTCCTCATATTTGTGATGATCTTCCTACGTTCGAACGTTTCAATTTAACGTTCGAACGTTAATGGAGGTGTGTGAGAGGAAATCGATATTATTCGAACTTACAATTATAATACGTTCGAACACGAGAAGAAAAATGCGGAAAATTTTTCACTCGATTTAGGCATCTCTGTGATGAGCTGAAATGTTCAGACGTTAAAAATTTACGTTCGAACGTTAGAGTAAATGTTCGAATATAAATTTTTTAAGCGTTTGAACATGAAAATAAAAGTGCAGAAAATTTTCCGCTCAATTTAGGCACCTCTGTATGATCTGAAACATTCGGACGTTAAAATTTTACGTTCGAACGTTTGTCGATCAAAATTACTGGGAATTTATAAATGTTCGAAAGCCAAATTTCCTAACGTTCGAACATGAAAATAAAAATAAGGAAAATTTCTCACTAGATTTTGGGCGCTGTCATAGGAAGATACATTCGAACGTATATAGAAAACGTCTGAACGTTATCTGCAGAAAATCTACCCGAATTTTTTAACGTTCAAACGTCATCTAAAAATTAGGCGGGGTAATAGAACGTTCGAACGTACAACTTAAACGTTCGAACGTTCCATCTAATAATTTTGTGATTGAATGAATACACGCATGGGAGGCAGAAACTCATTTCTGCTGCTTCTCCCGTGCGCGCAACAGAGAGAGAAGGTGAGAGAGGGTCTTCGTGGGTTGGAGAGAGAGAGAGAGTTGAGTGAAAGAGGGTCGTGGGTTTGTGAGAGTGAGAGGGTTAGAGAGTTAGAGTGAGAGTTTAGTTGAGTTTTGATAAGGAAAAACTATTTTTCTTTTGTATTTTCTTAGATTTTATAATATTTATCTTGTGTTTTTGTTATATATATTTCTAATAAGTTAGTGTTGTATTTTTTTGAATGATTGGTTGTTTTGACAAGTTGGAATCTTTTGATTTGTAAGAAGATATTATGAGTGCTAGGTATATTTCTAAACTTTAGCAATATGTTTATACATTTTATGCTTACTTTTTAAATATTGTGATTATTGTTTGTATAGTTTATGAATAGTTTGTGAGTTTATGATATTCATTGATGAATTAATATGTGTAGAAACATTGTTGTGAGAATACTGTGAATATGTTGTGATATAGATTTGAAATATTGTGATTATCGTTTATGAAGTTTGTGAATAGTTTGTGAGTTTATGATATTCATTGATGAATTAATATATGTATAAATATTGTTGTGAAAATATTGTGAATATGTTGTGATATGGATTTGAAATATTGTGATTATTGTTTGTGAAGTTTGTGAAGTTTGTGAATAATTTGTGAGTTTATGGTATTCATTGATGAATTAATATGTGTATAAATATTGTTATGAGAATATTGTGAATATGTTCTGATATGGATTTGAAATATTGTGATTATTGTTTATGAATTTTATTTGAATATGTTTACATGGTTAGAAATATATTGTGTTTAGGTTTTAGATTTATGTGAAAATTTTGATATAATATTTTTTGATTTTAAAGAATTTGTGAGTGTTTGTTATATTTATCAAGTTTAGCAATATATTTATACATGTTGTTGTGATTTTATACTTACTCTTGAAATAATTGTACGTTAGACCCGTTTGAGAATTAGTGTACATTTATGTGTCCACTAATTTCTGAATTGTCCAATGTGGACGGTTTGAGATTATATTATCTGTATTGTACATTTTTGTTACTCTTACTTTCCACGTTTAAATAGAAGTTTCGGTGTCTTCTTCTACTATTCTTCAGGTATACTATTCGTAGAGTCACAATCCCTCCATTTGAACATGTATACTTGGAGAACTATGGGGAGATGCTGCCGAAATTTCTACTAACGTGGAAAGTAGTAGAGTGACGAGATTTGTACAATATGGATAATAGAATCTCGAATGGGATAGGACCAACTACCTTATCGAAAAAGCAATGAGAATTGGAGCATGACATGCATGTGAATTTTCTATGTACGTGTTATTAATAGATAGATGTTTTTAGAAATGGACAAAAATTGGATGCGTCTGGGTGATAGACTTGTAAATGATTACGTACCTTATGCGCGTAGAGTAAGCACCTTCATTGATTTTGCACGGGCCTCTGCTAATAGTCGTGGTTACATTAAGTATCTATGTCGAGGGTGTTAAAATTTGTGCGCGATGGGTTGGATGAAGTAGAAAACATATATTTGTGAACGGTATGGATTTGAGGTATACCCGATGGGTATTACATGGTGAGCTGTATGAACAGTCAGCAGATGTATTGGTCGATCATCACAATTATTTGCAGCACATAGATGATGATTATGAGCAGGATGAGATGGGGGAAATGTTGGGTGACATTGGAGCGGGGATGTTTATGGATGAGGTTGACGACAACGCCTCAAGTGGTGGAGAGACTGATTGTAAAAATTTCACTTCAATGTGAGAAGATGCAAAGCGCGAGCTTTATCTAGGTTGTACAAAACATTTCAAAATGTCGTTTATTGTGCTGTTGCTTCATATTAAGTCATTGTGTGGGATGTCGACAAAAGCAATAAACATGGTATTCAACTTATTTAATGAAGTACTTCCCGAAGGGTTTGCATTGCCCAATAACTTTTATGAAGTGAAACAGTTGAGAAAGGGATTAGGATTTGAGTACAACTCCATACATGCATGCAAGAATGATTGTGTTTTGTTCTGGAATGAGAACGAGGAGAAACAAGCATGTCCTGTATGCGGAGTCTCGAGGTGGAAGGGTAAGAAAAACATGTCGGTTAAGGTGTTGAGTATTTTCCCTTGAGATCTAGGTTACAAAAACTATATATGTGTAAGAAAACAGCTCACGATATGAGGTGGCACAAGGAGAAAAGAATTAAGGATGATGCATATATGAGGCACCCAACTGACTCACTTGCGTGGCAGTCTTTCGACAATCAATACCTAGAGTTTGGGATAGAAGCTCGGAACGTGCGCCTGAGACTCACAACCGAAGGATTCAACCCTTTTGGAAATATGAGTACAAGTTATAGCACTTGCGTTGTGTTGATTTCGTACAATCTTCCACCATGGAGGTGCATGAAGGCGCCTAACTTTTTGTTAACTTTACTTATCATTGGCCCGAGATCACCTGGGAATGAAATTGACGTATTCATGCAGTCGTTAATTGAAGAGCTGAAAGAGTTATGGGAAATAGGCGTTAGAACTTATGATGCATCCACATCGACATCTTTTAAGATGCATGCTGTGATAATGTGGATCATAAATGACTTTCCGGCATATGAGAATATTTCCGGCTAGAATACGAAATGGAAGTTAGCGTATCCAACATGTAATAAACAAACTGCTAGTGAGTGGTTAAAATATTCTCAGAAGTGGTGTTTCATGGGTCATCGACATTATCTACCAGCAAATCATGCATGGAGAAGAGAATGTGCTAAGTTTGATGGTAGAGTGAAGGATATAATTGCACCAAAACAGTTTTTTGGGGAAGAGATAATGGAACAATTGCTACATCTTAGAGTGAACAATTTTGGCAAAGGTCGGGGAAAGAACAAGAGAAAACGAGGCACAACAGAATTGAATTGGACAAAACGTAGTATTTTTTTTATCTTGCCGTATTGTTCATCCTATATGTTGCAACATAGTTTGGATGTAATGCATATAGAGAATAATATTTGTGATAATATACTGGGTACATTGATGAGTATTAACAAAAAGACGAATGACACGATCAAGACGAGGAAAGATCTTGAGAGAATGAGAATTAAACATAATCTACATTTGCGGGTGGAAGGCAATATGGTGGTCATGCCGCATGCATATTTACAATGACGAGGGAGGAGAGGATGGACTTCTGCAAATGGTTGCAATGTGTGAAGTTGCCAAATGGTTATGTTTCAAATATTGATAGATGCGTGAGTCCTGATGACTAGAAAATCAGTGGATTGAAAAGTCATGACTGTCACGTATTTTTGCAGAAGTTATTACCTATGAGAATTCGTGGGAAGCTGACATCTAATGTACATGTCGCCATATCTAAACTCTGTATATTTTTTAAGGATTTATGCACTCGGGTAGTAAATCGAGATGTGTTGTAGAAATTGGAAGAAGACATTGCTACTGTACTATGTAAATTCGAGCAGATCTTTTTACTATTATTTTTTGATGTCATGGTCCATTTAGCAATACATTTACCGCGAGAGGTACTGTTGGGTGGACCGGTGCAGTTCCATTGGATGTATCCAGTTGAAATATATTTGGGTCGACTAAAGCACACTGTTGGGAATAAAGCCAGAGCTGATGATTCAATAGCAGAGGCCTATATACATGATGAATAGTTAACATTTTGCTCTTATTATCTTCGTGGTGTTGAGACACAATTTAATCGTCAAGAGCGAAATGCTGATCTTGCTGCTCCGCCTCCTCATGAGCTATCAGTGTTTTCCCAGAATGTACGACCCTTGGATGCACAAACTGGTTACGATTTAATTGATGAAGAGTTGGGTAAAATTCGGTAGTATGTGCTAAATAATTGCCGAGAGATTAATGATTATTTTAGGTATGTCGTTCCATGCTTCGAATAATTTTAGTTTTCTTGAAATTTAACTATAAATTTTGTACTCAAAATATACTTCTTTTGAATTTATCTATAACAATGAGCACATGGACAAACTTAGAACTGAAGGCGTAGAAAATATAGAGACAAGACACGAGGAAGAATTTCCCGGATGGTTTGAAGAACGTCTATGAACTAAAATTATATATATGTTATATTTTGAAACTTTTAACTCTGGATAACTTTTAATAAATATATACTATTTAAATTGTTAGATCTTGGAACAACGTGCTCGTGATCCCGGATCAATTTCTTCTAAATTGTATGCATTAGCCCGTGGTCCCTCAAATATATCACTTTGATACATTGCATGCATAGTTCGAAGTTATAGATTTCATATTCTGGACCGTGAACGTAATAGAAAGACTCAAAACTCTAGTGTGTTGGTCGAGGGGGGGTCATGGAACAGATGATATTGACTATTATGGTGTCATACGTGATATTATCGGATTGAAATATCTGGGTGAGTCTGTAACATATGTCTTTAAATGTGATTGGTGGGATCTAGGCAGTGGTCGGGTTTCGATACATAAGGATAATCACTTTACGAGTGTCAATACTATATTTAAATGGTACGAAGATGATCCATTCTTATTGGCTTGTCAAGCTACCCAAGTATATTACTTGATTGATCCAATGAAAAGTGCTGATGAAGATAGTGGAGAGATAACTTGGCGAGTTGTACAAAAATTTATCTCTCGAAATATATATGAAGCAGGAACGAGTGCAGATTACAAGAATAGTGGAGATGAAGATGACACTCCGATTGTAGAGGCATACCAGGAAGATGGAGAGGGTATGAACTTGTTTGTTGACCTCGCTGCACTCTAGTTGCTCCCTTTGTATAGAGATGATGTCCCACCCGTCCATCTCAACCCGTCCGTATTAAATGATCATTCAATTCAAGTAAGTGAGGAAGAAGAAGAAGAAGAAGAAGAAGAAGAAGATGAAGACGAATCATAATCCGGCCAGGAGGTAGATAAGGAAGATGAAGAAGAGGTGCATGATAATGAAGAAGATGTTATTGAGGGAGATTCTGAAACAAGCATGGAAAATACATCCGAAGATGAAGAATAAAAGTACTAAATATTTTATTCATATAAGTGACTATAAAATATCTTGAATTTTCATAATTTCTTCTAATTAATTTTCTTTGATATAATTAATTATTTTCAAGAATGCCGCCAAAATGACAATGAAGAAATGTGCTTCCACCAAGTCCAAGTCTCGAACCCATTGAGGACTCCCCACTCAAGGAATCCGCTCCTGAAGATCAAGTTAACACGCAAGAGAACAACAGTCAGTCAACACCTACCAGTAAGGAAATATTGTCGTTGATAATTAATTATATAGTTAATACTTTTGTCTCAATAACTATATAACTATAATTATACTATTATCATGTACTTGATGCATTTGTACGTCGCGGCAGTGACTATACACGTGGCATCTCTCTTGAGAAAAATAGAAGGTACGGAAAACTCAATATCACCATTCCTGATAATTTCAATGGAGGAGTGGATGATAATGCCCTCCAATATTGGCACAGTAGTTCGAGCTTATATTCCATTTTATGTGCGCTCATAGCGAGATGTTCCGAATGAGATTAAGGAGCACATTCGAAATCGTGTGTTGGTGAGTTTACTTTGAGAGTACATTTTTTTCACCTTGATTAGTATATTATATTTTTTACATAATTCACTTGTTAGGATGAATTCAACCTCGACTTTGGTCGTAGCGAGGATTTGAGAACCGTGAATGAGTTGATGGTTACACTATTCCGACATCACAATGGACAATGTCATGACCACTTCAAGAAGTTTGAGACGTTGGAAGAGGCTGTGCAATCTCTTTTTCAACAGATGAAGTTAAATGATTGGAGAAAGTGTTGTGATCTTTTCGAATCTCCAGATTATCATGTATTTTACATTTATATCTTTTAATTATTTACATTCATATTCGTTCTATATATTATATGTATACATATTACAATTAACATTCTTAATATATTTTATAGCACTTAAGTTCTACAAATGCATAGAATAGATCCGCTCTGACTGTCTACCATCGTGCCGGTTCAAGGCCATTCCACCGTCTTGCTGAAAAAATGGTTATTAAAAAATTATAGAATTCATTTATTTTTCTGATATTCTTTTATTTAAGTACTAAGATTATCTTTTTAAAATTGCTAATGTCGCTTTGTTATAAACGTGACGATTCTGAAAACTTTTCCCTCATTCATGTATATGCTGCTGCTCACACTAATGAGCATAGTAAGTGGATGGATCCTGTCGCTACAGATAATTATGTAAGCAGTGTTAATTTTGTTAAATAAATTATGCAATATGTGATAATTTATTTTTTATTTATATTTATTTTAATACGTTACTTATTAACAATCATTACCTTTCAAATTGTAGGAAAAAATGATGGAGATGCAGTCGGCTTTTGGGGAATCATCTCCTAGTGACATAGACATATTCACGCAAGTACTCGAGCCGCAGTCTAGTATGGCAAGAGGTTTGGAATGATCTATCAAGCATAAATGTTCACCCTTCTTAACCTCATCGACTTCACAAATTAATAATCTTACCAAAGATTTAGAAGCTGTACGGCATGAGAATGAGTATATGAGGTCGAGATAGCAAGAGTTAGAGTCTCTCTTAGAACGACAGTCTCATTTAGAGACGCGTTTGCAGGACCAACAAAGAGATCAGGAGGAAAGAGTACGCAGTGAAGTCCAAGAGCAAGTGCAACGGGAGATGATGGTGCAAATGGAGCGTGTTATGTCGTTGCAAAAGAATCGCAGTGGGCGAGGAAAAAAGAAGAAATAAATTTTATCAGTAGTGGTAGCTAGTTTTAATATCTAATTTTAAAATTTTATAAAACATTGTTAGTTGTTAATTGATGGTATGTAATATGATACAATTGGTATATTTTTCAATTTTATGAAATTAGTATTTCTGATCTGTACGTTCGAATGTAAATTAAAAATGTTAAAACGTTGGTTCACATTCGAGCTAATGTTCCATGAATACATAAAATTGTATAGTAACATTCGAATGTAGGCCTCTACGTTCAAACATACTCACCCTTAAACGAACAAAACGTTCGAATGATTAAACGATTAATGTTCGAACAAACCTCCAGACGTACCACTTGCATTCGAACGCTTCTTCATTTACATTCAAAATAACGTTCGAACATTAAACCCGTTACGTTTGAACATTGGTCTGTTAACGTTCGAACGGAAATTTGAACGTTTATTATAATTAATGTTTGGACGCATAAACGTTCGAACGTATATATGATTCGTTCGAACTATAATCAATGAACGTCAACTTCTCTCATTCGAACGCCAATTGGTCGGGTTGCTGTTCGAACGTTTAATTGGACGTCCGAACGTTACTTTATGTGATACTTCTCAACCATCACAAAAAAAGAGAACATTCGAATATTCAACCAAACGGAACACCTCCAACCGTCACTAAAAATATTTTTAGTGACGGTTCAATAGTAAAACGTTACCAATTATTTTTTGTGATGCACATTAGGTGACAGTCGTGGTGATAGTTTGAAACTGTCACCAAATATCTTTAGTGACATTTTGGTAATTTTTTGTGACGGTTTCCTCTATCACAAAAGATAAATTGTGTTATAGTGTGCTCGATCCAACACCCAAATAATATATAGTTTAAATGCTTTCAAGCTGGTAGTATATATCCTCAAATTCAGAACAAACAATTATAAATTATACGTCTGAACAATGGCCATTAATATCAAACGGAAATATGCGAGGTCTGCGGTGCATCCAATGAATAAAAATCTTCTCTCTCCAACATGTGCTTATTGGGATTGGTGTTCTGAAGTCGAAGGCGATTGGAGGCATGATTAGAAACTTGGTTTTCAGGATGGCTGTTCAACAAATTGGAGCACTTAGACATAAGGGCTCGAAACTGATTACTGAAAGGAATTACCTGCATTATTTTCTTGAACAAGTACTTGTAAGTTCTTGACAGAGAAAGAAAAAGGGGGAGATATGATAATGCAAAGATGGCGACTGGAAGGAAAGAAAGGGAATATAGCAAAACTTTTTGCCATCTTTCGTTGCTACGTATCATGAGGATGATTGTTGCTGCAAATGCTATCATCATCATCGACACGGAGAGAAACAGAAATGTAAACCCTACCATCAGCTTGTTTGGGAGAGACTGCCTGAAGTCGTCCAAACGAAATGGCGCTGTGAGGATCGAAAGAAATATAACCACAGACGTCAAAGCACATGCAAGGGAGAGTACATCTGTTGCGGTGAAAACCACAAAGAAAGGTTGATAGAGGAGCACTGGAAAACCAGTATTCTGATTTGGACCCCCCGGAATTGTGTAGGCTGCAGCAAAGGCTACTGTTGCAATGAGAACTGCCACAATTGAGCAACCTTCTGATGTGTGCTTTAGCCATTCTCTGGCCGAGTTTCGGAGATCTTTGTTGGCACTAGCAAATAAGCCTTCAGCCGTCTCATTCATATTGTTCCGATGATCAATGAAATGGGCTTTTGTGACTAATTTAACTCGCTGCAATGAAAAAGAAAAACATTAAAACCACATTGATAACATGCCAAAAAAGCACTTACCGGAATTCATGAAAACGTGTAGGTACCTCAAACCAGATCAACTCCTCCTGCAATTCAAGTGCCGGTCCTCGCAACTTTTCAGGTACATAATCCGCTCTTTTTTTACCAACCATGTGTAGAATGGAATTCTCCTTGTTGTCAAGTCTTCGAACCAGCCACCTCATGGGGACTTCCATTTCCAACACAAGCTTGAAAATCTCCAACTGGCGGTACTTGATAGCAACGTGCAATATAGTCCGCCCGAGCTTGTCGATGTGCTCAACTGCCTGAGGGTATGTTTTAAGTATTTCTCTCACTATCTCTACGCAGCCTGACTTAGTTGCTATAAACAATGGTGTAATTCCTCCCTCTTTCTCTTGTTGTACAGAATTACAGTCTTGAACCAGCCTTTCTCCTCCTCCCATCTCTGAATATTGAAAATACTCTTCTGGTACGGACTTAGAAGAGAGCAACCCTCCCAGTCCCTGATCACTTCCCTTGTCACGAGATGAAACATCAGACTGAGTAGTACTAGATTTTTTATACAGTGTTGGCTTATTCACATCAGTTACAGAACTAGTAGACACCCATGAGGTATCTTGTTTCACTAAGATTCTGGCAAGCTCCAACGCTGAATGCTCGTCTCCTTCCTCTACAACTTTATCGCCTCTGGCCCCCCAACTGCAGTACATTTTGACTGTTGAATACTAAAGGTCAGCGGTTATTGTATACATGCATTTTTACATGTCCCCAGCTCTTCTAATATTTCAATCTTGTGAATATATATGCTTCGCAACGCCACCGATTTACAGTTATACGACCCACTACTTTCATAAAAATCCATTAAATCTCGTCTCAATATTTCTCACCTTTTTCTCCACGTCTCAGAGATCTCTAAATTTTACTTGTTTATATTTCCGTTTTTATTAATTAAATGTGTTATTTATTTATTTGTTGTTGTAATTTATTTTGGTGTATTTTGATTTGGGTTTTTAATTCCTTCCTATTTATTTATTTATGTTATTGATGTTCTTTTTGTAGTGTTTTATAATATTTTTTATTTTTAGTGGGCTCTGTGTGTATGTGTTTTTATTTGTGTTGTGTGTGAGGAGTGGCCCAACCCGTGTGAGATAGCCCAGCCCGTGCACCTAAGAACCTAGCCCGTTCTGTTTTGACCCATGCAGCCGCCCAGCCCGTGAAGCCCGAAGCCCAACGCGTGCACCAGCAGGGCCCAGCCCGTGCTGTCTAACCCAGCCCCTCCCCTTAAAATGAGAACGGCGTTGTTTTGGGAGATGACCCCTTAGGGTTCCATCTCTTTCTCCCTTGCATCGTGCCTCTTCTTCCTCCTTTCTTCTTCTTTTCTTCTAGCTTCTTCTGCAAACTTCTTCTTCCTTCTTCTCCTAGTAGCTGCTGCCAGCGCCTCATGGACCTTAGTCACGCAACTCAGCCGCAAGCTGCCACCTCCATCTTGCTTCTTCCTCTCCGTGTCGTTTGATGGAGGCTCCGAAGCCTTGCTGTCAAGCCGTGGCTTCACACGGCCACCACCACCTTCCACCTCGAGCTCCCATGGCTTGTCCGTGTCCATCCTTCATCTGCTGTCACAACCCGCACTGCCACGCACGACTTGAGCTGCCATTTTTCTTCTTCCACCCATGCGACACGCAAGCCTCACAAACCGCCACATTTGGCCTATATATAGGCCACGGCATCTCCAATTTAATTCTTCCAAGATCATCATCTTCTCTCTCTCTCTTAGGCTTTTCGCATTCTTGGTGTTTGAGAATTTCTTCTGTGTTTTATCTTAGTGGAGCTCCTCTGGTCACTCGAGAGTGTAACAGACTGACGTGACGTCCCCTGAGTTGTCGCAGGGCGACGACAGGAACGGACGAGACGGTAACACTCTCGTGCCGATTCCGTGACCTTTTGGCTGGCGAGGTTAGAGGATGCTTGGCCATGTACGCACTGGGCGCGGAACTGGGCATCGCACGTTACGAAGTCTCATGCACGGACGTTACTCATGGTATGACGATGAGAGCCAAGTCGTGCGGACGGTCCATAGGGGAGACCGTGGTGCATGCTTATTAATTAATGGTTATGATTGGACCAAAAATGGAATTTTTGGCGTGAGTTGTAAAAAGGGTATTTTGGAAAAAAGGAAATGAGATGTTGATTTTCTGCATATTTGTCCATATGGGGACGCGTGATTTCAATATTGTGCTATAAATCTCTTGGATGTTGTCTTGGTTAATTACTTGCTGAGATGTCATAATTTCATTGTGGTGTTTTACCCTACGTTTTCGTCTTATGGTGCCGTAGAGTCTGACGCAGAGCTCGAGTATGAACCTAAGGGATCAGCTCCGCCGGAGGTTTGAGTTGCTGAGATACTGTTCAGCATTATGAGATTTGTCTCCGTTATGTTATTTCCTGTCTTTAATTTATCTGTCGGATGACTGTTTAATCCTTGTAAAGTTACTTTACTGGTTATGACTGATTCTGGTACTTAATAAATAAAGACCTTTTATTTCTCCGCTGCGAATATTATTTTGTACACTTATTGCATGATGTACACATTCTGAATACTGGTCGTCGGGGTGCGTGATTTATGTAGTCATCATCTCGGTATCACGAACTCCATAAAAAATAACACGTGGGGGTCGAGGGCACCACACAACATCCAGACCTCCTAATTTGAAGAAGTTTTCTGAAATGTCTTTTGAGCAGTATTTATTTCGACAAGGCAATCATTAATTATACCACGTCGTACTTTCAGATTACTAGTCCTAAATTAATTAGGTCTAAACTGGCATTTATAATAACCATTATTCTAATGTAAAACCATCGTATCTGACTTCAATTAGTAGAATGAGTAATGATAGATTTTAAATTTGTACGTAGTAGTTCATTTGAAAAATGTAGGTCCCAACATGAAAAAAATTATGAAAAACTAGTTTTTCATAATAGAATGCTAGTCTACTTATTTTAAAAGGACTGTGCAAGACTTGCACACTCTAGACTCTAGACATGTAGAAATCGGTTTTTGTAATAAACTATCCCTAAACATTATAACCGACTTGACTTTCTCCTAACAAGCACCATCGTCGAAAAGAGGGACATCTTATTCACTATGAACATGAGTCATAACATAAAGAAATTATATGTACCTTCTTTAAAATCAACAAATTAACGATTGCATCTTACTTTCTTTCTATAATAAGGGAGTTTTAATGAGATGAGTAACCAGCAAGGATCTTGATCATATATATATGAAAAATTCTATTTGAAGGCTTAATTTACACCACACCATCCACGTAATATATAAATTTGATAATTTTAAAATTATCTTACAAACAAATTATGCCATATTGATAATATGAAGTGTAAAGACCATCAAATAGCACTACTATATATACATACATATATATATATATATATAAGTAATGATGATCATTAGTATAAGCCACAAATACACGAGTCATGCATAGTCTTTGTATAAAAAAAATATACCCCACCATGAAAGTGTAAAAAAATCTATTATTTTATAGTGGGACACTATTTTACAATACTCTTGCATGGAGCTTATCTATTTGGTGCTTGTAGTACCTAGCATTACTCATAAAGTGAGAAATGTTTTAGACATAAAGGGATTTTATAAAAATAAATTCACAAATTACTGATATAACTTGATGTTATATATCTATCATATTGTAAAGTTATTTTTATTAAAATAAATTTAAAATATCGCGTCAAATTATATCAATTTTAATGAAATCTCTCAGAAGTAATAATGAAATTGCCAATTTGCAGAGACGTACCGAATTTGGAAAATCTATGCAGGAATCCACGTCTACGCAGAGTCTCAAAAGCTGAAGGGTTGCATGAGAGGTGCTGAAGAGCTGTCATCCCAGCTTCGTCTTTTTCTTTAATTAAATGTTGGAATCCTCTAGCTATTTGCAGGGCCAAATCTGTTTACGCACTTAACGTATGAAAAGCAATGGTACGCTCACACATACATAAAGCCACACGAACAAAGAAAAAGAATCCATAGATACAAATAGTAGGTACTGGCATGGAGACTCACCAAAGTGCTGAGAAAGGATGGCGGTGTGAAGAATAGTGGTCATGTCTTTCCTCTTAGTAAAAATCTCTTCCTCTTCATTAGTTTCTGAGATCTTACGTGCAAGAAAGTTGAAACATTCAGTCTTTCCGTAGCGGGCTGCCCTAAAGAGTGCAGTTTCTCCGAGGTCGTTCTTCATTTTTAACAAATCCGGTGCTTTCTCCAACATCATCATGGCGACCTGTGCTTTGTCGAGAGTAGCAGCCTCGTGGAGGATGGTGTTTCCGGAATTGTTTTGTCTAGTCATTTTCTCCAGATCATCTTGATCTGGACGCAAGGCCTGGAGAAGGTCAAGAGCCAAACATTCTTGTTTCGAGTAAGTAGCCTTGTGGAGCACTGTGTCTTTGTGAATGGTCAGTATGTGCATTGCGCGGTCTGGAAGAGTTTCACACAGTCGCTTCACCTCCTTCCCGTCGTCGTTCAGCAGAGCTTTGTACAGCTCTGCATTTAACTCTTGATCTATAGCGGCAACTTGCTTCTGATCTGCGACGTCGTAATCCATCGATCGGTTGATCAATCGTGTGAGAGAGTACCAGAGAGATGTAGATGGAGAGAACGAGAGGGTCAGCTTGTGGTATAATTTCAGCTCATCAATTCTTATAACCTGACCCACGAAGCCTCTTTATGTCATTCATGCAAAAACCGACCTATGCCAAAACCACCAGCAAATTACTGGTCTTGTTGACGGTTTTTCCAAAACTTTAGCTCCTTTTCAAGTATCTGGCTTTCCATCCCTCTCCCTATATAAAAGAGCCCCTCCATTTGATTTTCTTTATCAAGCACATATCCTTCTCGGATCAATTGTATTTTGTAGTACACAAAGTTTGCAATTCCTTTTTCTCTAATTTCAAGAGCAAATCAGTTTAATTGTGAAGAGTTACACGAAGAAGATGAGTTCAACAAGCAGAGCTATTGTAGCAGCCAGCGTAGGAGTCGTGGAGGCCATGAAAGACCAGATGGGCATCTGCAGATGGAAACCCATTTTTGATTCAACAAGCATTCCATAGGTTGGTTGATTCAAATGAAAGATTCTAATGTTTTATTTCTTCCTTTCATTTGCTTTTCTATTGATAGTGTAGACCATTTTTAGATAATAAAACAGACAAACCCATAAATCACAGAGAAACCCAGATCACCTAATGAGGGAGTGGGGTCTTATGAACTCACCCAAACCCAGATCAGACTCACGGAGAAACCTAGAAATCCAAACCCAGAAATCCAATGGAGGGAGAGAGAGAGGGAGATAGAGAGAGAGAGAGAGCAGACTCACGGGTCAATGGAGGCAGGGACTTAGGGAAAGGCGGACGAAGACGGAGATGCGGCGATGGAGATGCGGCGACGGAGATGCGGCGGCGACAATGGGGTCGCGGCGACGAAGAGGCACTGACTTAGGGTTTCTTGCAAGCGTACGAGAGAGAGAGAGAGACAGAGAGAGACGGATTCGGGGGGGAGGGGAGGGTTTTCCAGGCATAAAGACCCGGGTACCGGGTTTAAAACCCGGTACCCGGGTTTGTAACCCATATCCGGACCGGAAAAGTCCGGATTTTTCAACCCGGGTTTCGGCCCGGATTAAATCCGGGCCGAAACCCGGAACCGGATCCCGGTTTTCCGGGTTCCGGACCGGGCCGGGAAAAAACCCGGCCCAATTGAACAGTCTTAGTAACACTTATGAACGTTGGGCTAATTGAAGGAATATGCCAAAGTAAAGAGAGAGAGACATATAGGATAATTTATATTTGGCTGGCCGGGAATTATTTACTCATCTTTTGCCTTTCGGGTAGGGAAAAAACAAAACACAAAAGACTAGAGAGATCACTAATATACGCAATTAATGGACCCAAAATAATTGAGATTCTTCGATAGTGATCTGATTAGAAAAAGCAATAGATAGTATTCGATTGCCACTTCCTAAAGGGGCCTCAAGCGTATCGGAGATATGTGAAACATGCCATGCAATTAACACTTTTTCTTTCATCTTTTGATCAAGTCGTCATGTCAATTATGTCGTATACTTTTCATGATGCATGCATCAATCAATAAGATGATCATGAATTAGCTATCTTTGATTGTTGATCATTTAACTAATAAAAAGAACAAAATAATCATAAAATAATATGCATACACACAATTAGTACGGCTTGATTTTGTGTATTCATAATACTAATTTCTCTTTACCAGCGCTGTAAATTAAAGGTCTCTTTTTTTAGCTTTTATTATTATTATTATATATTAATACGTGGCTATCGCAATATGATCTACACGATCAAGCTCAATCTTTACAGCTCGTAACGAGAAATTATTAAAGTACATTGTCGCGGCCACAATTTGTCATGATGTATGATCAAGACGTCCATATTGGTTTGGTTGATCTGATAATTACAAGTGATCAGTGAATTAATATCATCAAATAAATAACTGTATATTAATATTCACTAAATTCCAACGTTAATTAAGACATGATGATCAGACAAGTTACATAAAAGTAATGAAGATTGTCCTGCACAAACACACACCACTACAACAGAATGTGTGTTTTGTGACAGAGGAAACTGTCACAAAAAAATGGTAAACCGTCACTAAACATATTTGGTAACGGTTTGAAACCGTCACCATGACCGTCACCTAAAGTGCGTCACAGAAAATATTTGGTGACGGTTTACTGTTCAACCGTCACAAAAAATATTTTTAGTGACGGTTGGAAGTGTTCCGTTCTGTACAACGTTCGAACGTTCCTTTTTTTGTGACGGTTATGAACTGTCACAGAAAATAACGTTCGGACGTTATACCCGACCGATTGGCGTTCGAATGAGAGAAGTTGACGTTTGTTGTATATCGTTCGAACGTATCATATTTACGTTCGAATGTTAATGCGGCCGAACGTTAATTACAATAAACGTTCGAACATTTGTTCGAACGTAAACGTAAATGTTCAAACGTAGCGCGTTTAATGTTCGGACGTTATTTCGAATGTAAACGAAGGAGCGTCCGAATGCAAGTTTTTTGTTCGAACGTTAGTCGGTTTAACGTTCGAACGATTCAATTGTATTTACGTTCGAACGTTTGTTACAGTGTGAACCAACGTTCGAACGATTTTTATTTACATTCGAACGTACAGATCAGAAATACTAATTTCATAAAATTTAAAAACAAAATACCAATGGTATCATATTACATACCCAATTAACAAGTAACAATGTCTTATAAAAGTACAAAATTAGATATTAAAACTAGTCAGAAATATTGATAAAATTTATTTCTTCTTTTTCCCTCGCCCACGGGGATTCTGTTGCAACGACATAACACGCTCCATTTGCACCATCATCTCTCGTTGCACTTGCTCTTGCACTTCACTGCGTATTCTTTCCTCTTGGTCTCTCTGTTGGTCCTGCAAACGCGTCTCTAAATGAGACTGTCGTTCTAAGAGAGACTCTAACTCTTGCTGTCTCGACCTCATATACTCATTCTCACGCCGTGCAGCTTCTAAATCTGCTGTAAGATTATTAATTTGTGAAGCCGATGAGGTTGAGGAGGATGAACATTTATGCTTGATAGATCGTCCCAAACCTCTTGCCATACTAGACTGCGGCCCGAGCACTTGGGTGAATATGTCTATGTCACTAGGAGAGGATTCCACAGAAGTCGACTGCATCTCCAACATTTTGCTCTGCAATTTAAAAGGTAATGATCGTAAATAATTAGTAACGTATTAAAAGAAATAGAAATAAGAAATAAACTATTAAAATGTTCTATAAAAAATATATTTAACAAAATTAAAACTGCTTACATAATTATCTGCAGCGACAGGATCCATCCACTCACTATGCTCATTAGTGTGAGCAGCAGCATAGACATGAATGAGGGAAAAGTTTTCAGGATCATCACGTTTCTAACAAAGCGACAATATTAGCAATTTTAAAAAGAATTAGTTAGTACTTATCAGAAAGAATATCAGGAAAATAAATGAATTCTATAATTTTTTAATTACCATTTTTTCAGCAAGACGGTGGAATGACCTTGAACCGGCACGATGGTGGACAGTCAGAACGGATCTATTCTGTGCATTTGTAGAACTCAAGTGCTACAAAATATATTAAAAATGTTAATTGTAATATGTATACATATAATGTATAAAACGAATATGAATGTAAATAATTAAAAGATATAAATGTAAAATACCTGATAATCTGGAGATGCGAAAAGATCACAACACTTTCACCAATCATCTAACTTCATCTGCTGAAAAGGAGACTGCGCAGCCTCTTCCAACGTCTCAAACTTCTTGAAGTGGTCATGACATCGTCCTTTGTGACGTCGAAATAGTGTAGCCATCAACTCATTCACGGTTCTCAAATCCTCGCTACGGCCAAAGTCGAGGTCGAATTCATCCTAACAAGGGAATCAGGTAAAAAATATAATATATTAATCTAAGTGAAAAAAATGTACT
Source organism: Juglans mandshurica (assembly GCA_022457165.1). NCBI lineage: Eukaryota > Viridiplantae > Streptophyta > Magnoliopsida > Fagales > Juglandaceae > Juglans > Juglans mandshurica. The sequence continues at coordinate 7,835,661 of CM039627.1, forward strand.
GAAAAGTAAACTCACCAGCACACGACTTCGAATGTGCTCCTTAATCTCATTCGGAACATCTCGCCATGAGCGCACATAAAATGGAGCATAAGCTCGAACTACTATGCCAATATAGGAGGAAAGCGCTGCTGCACTATCATCCACTCCTCCAGTGGAATTATCAGGAATTGTGATCTTCAGTTTACCATGCCTTCTATTTTTTTCAAGAGAGATTCCACGTGTATAGCCACGACCGCGACGTGCAGATGCATGAACTATATGATAATAATAGATATACTATAATTATAATTATATAGTTATTGAGAAAAAAGTATTAACTATATATATAATTATCAACGACAATATTTCCTTACTGGTAGGTGTCGACTGGCTGTTGTTCTCTTCTGTGTTAGCTTGATCTTCAGGAACGGATTCCTCGAGTGGGGAGTCATCAATGGATTCAGGACTTGGACTTGGCGGAGGCACATTTCTTCGTTGTCGTTTTGGCGGCATTCTTTAAAATAATTAATTATATCAAAGAAAATTAATTAGAAGAAATTATGAAAATTTAAGATATTTTATAGTCACCTATATAAATAAAATATTTAGTACTTTTACTCTTCAGATGAATTTTCCATGCTTGTTTCAGAATCCCCATCAATAACATCTTCATCATCATCATGCACCTCTTCTTCATCATCTTTATCCACCTCCTGCCTGGATTCTGATTCGTATTCATCTTCTGACTCGTCTTCTTCATCTTCCTCCAAACTGACTTGAATTGAATGATCATTTAATACAGACGGGTCGAGATGTACGGGTGGGACATCATCTCTACACAAGGGGACCAACTCGAGTGCACCGAGGTCAACAAACAAGTTAATACCCTCTCCATCTTCCTGGTATGCCTCAACAATCGGATTGTCATCTTCATCTCCACTATTCTCGTAATCTGCACTCGTTCCTGCTTCATATATATTTCGAGGAACAAATTTTTGTACGACTCGTCAAGTTATCTCCCCACTATCTTCATCAACACTTTTCATTGGATCAATCAAGTAATAGACTTGGGTAGCTTGACAAGCCAATACGAATGGATCATCTTCGTACCATTTAGATGCAGTATTGACACTCGTAAAGTGATTATCCCTATGTATCGAAACCCGACCACCGCCTAGATCCCACCAATCACATTTGAAGACATATGTTACAGACCCACCCAGATATTGTTAAACTAAAGAGGGATGGAAGATTATGTGACCCTACGTTTCGTGTCTTGTACACAACGAGGGAGAATGATCTTGAAGAAATGTTTAAATTTTAGTCTAATTACTTAACCGTCACAAACTGTCCGACCTTGACAACTCTCAAGGCCGAAGAGACTATGACAGTCAAGCAATTAAATTGAAATTTCAACATTTCTTCAAGATCATATTCCCTCGTTGTGTACAAGATCATTATTCTTAAAGTATAATTTTAATTGTTATACTTAATTTCAAAGGTTATATTATAATTTTAATTATTATAATTCTTAAAGAGTTACTTTTATGCTTGTTATTACTTAATTTCAAATATTATTATAAATATTTAATTATCATACTTAAATTTCAATGGTTATACTATAATTTTAATTATTATAATTCTTAAAGAGTTACTTTTATGCTTGTTGTTACTTAATTTCAAATATTATTATAAATATTTAATTATCATACTTAAATTTCAATGGTTATACTATAATTTTAATTATTATAATTCTTAAAGAGTTACTTTTATGCTTGTTGTTACTTAATTTCAAATATTATTATAAATATTTAATTATCATACTTAAATTTCAATGGTTATACTATAATTTTAATTATTATAATTTTTAAAGAGTTACTTTTATGCTTGTTATTACTTAATTTCAAATATTATTATAAATATTTAATTATCATACTTAAATTTCAATGGTTATACTATAATTTTAATTATTATAATTCTTAAAGAGTTACTTTTATGCTTGTTATTACTTAATTTCAAATATTATTATAAATATTTAATTATCATACTTAAATTTCAATGGTTATACTATAATTTTAATTATTATAATTCTTAAAGAGTTACTTTTATGCTTGTTGTTACTTAATTTCAAATATTATTATCACAATTTTTCAAATCCATATCACAACATATTCACAATAACTCACAATATATTCACAAAATAACATGTCACATATATTAACAAAGCCTAATGACAATATATTTCTAATAATAAACACGATATTTCAAATTTATATCACAACATATTATTATAACTCACTAACAATATAGAAACTATACCAACAATAATCACAATATGATAAAAAGTAAGCATAAAATAACATGCCACAAGTATTAACAAAGCTTAAGGACAATATATTTGTAACAATGTAAACATATTCAAACGTCATTCACAAATAATAATTTAAATATTTCAAGTCTATATTACAATAACTCACAATATATTCACAAAATAACATGCCACATGTATTAACAAATTTCTAAACTTTAGTAAGCAATAAACATGTATTTACAAAGCCTAATGACAATATATTTCTAATAATAAACACAATATTAGAAATTTATATCACAACATATTTAAAATAACTCACAAACTATTTACAAACAATAATCACAATATGATAAAGAGTAAGCATCAAATCACAACAACATATTGATAAAGTTTAGAAATATACCTAGCACTCACAATATCCTCTTACAAATCAAAATCTTCAAACTTCCCAAAACAAGCAATCCTTCAAAAAAATACAACACTAACTTATTAGAAATATTCTATAACAAAAACACATTCTATAAATATTATAAAATTTAAATAAAGACAATAAATAAAAATATTATCTTACCAAAACTCACCTCTCTCTCACGCCAAAACTCAACTCTCTCTCACTCTAACTCTCTCTCTCTCTCTCTCTCTCTCTCGCTCTCTCTCTCTCTCTCTTTCTGTTGCGCGCACGGGAGAAGAAGAAATAATGCGCTTCCTCCCGTGCGCGTACTGATTAAGTTCTAAAATTATTAGTTTAAACGTTCGAACGTTTAATTTTTACGTCCGAACGTTATATTCTAAAATTATTCCCGCCCAGAACGTTCGGACGTTTACAATACACGTTCGAACGTACCATTCTTATGATATAACATAAAATCTAGCGGGAAAGTTCCCGCACTTTCCTCATATATGTTCGAATGTATCACAATTTTTCGTTCGAACGTTCGTAGATTTATAGATAAACGTTCGAACATTTAACTTAAACGTCCGAACGTACATTTCATGAAAGTGTTTCCATATTTGAGCGGGAAATCTCCCGCACTAATTTAACTAACGTTCGAACGTATAGTATAAACGTCCGAACGTCTGAATAATCACTCAGATACCTTAATCGAGCGGGAAAATTCCCGCCTCTTAGTTTAACGTTCGAACGTTAACTTGAAACGTTCGAACGTACGATTCCTAATATACTTAACTTATAGTATAATAACTATACTACATTTTATATATCTATAACTATATACTACATTGTATAGTATGATAGCATAATATAATTTAAATGATAAACTATACCATATATATAAATCAATAATATATATTAAATTGTTACTTATTAATTCATCAATAAACACCATAAACTCATAAACTATTCACAAAATTCACAAACAATAATCACAATTATTTCAAGAGTAAGCATAAAATCACAACAACATGTATATATAAACATATTGCTAAACTTTATAAATATAACAAGCACTCACAAAAAAACCAATAATCTAATTGTCAATAATATTATATAACATCTTAATATATAACTTAAACATTTATAATATAATATATTATAGATAAAATTTTGGAAATTAAATTGAAAAACGTTCGAACGTAATAATAAGTACGTTCGAACGTTCTGTGTATATAATGCCAAAACCGAACGTCGAAACGACATTTCGGTGCCCGTTACATCGTCTTCTCCGTTATTTGCCACCACGCCTCCGTCACCGCCGCCGTCAACTCCGCCATAACCGTCACTAAAAGGTAGGCATTCATCTTTTATGCAAATAACATGTATTTTATTGAGATTTAGATTGAGATTTGGATTGAGTTTTGTTTAAAACCGGATAAATATTACCGGATGTTCAACTTCATTTTTCGGCCACCACGGCCAGTCATTGGCCAAATAGTCACCGTAGAAATGTTTCTTGAAGTGTATACTTCATTTACATGGTGACATTTCGGCATTTAGACTCTTGTAGAGAAATTTTTGAGATTTCAATAATGGCTGAGTCGACTCAGCCATTCTGCGTCGAAACGTTCGAACGTTTCATCGTGACATTCGAACGTACGATGTTTAAATTACAGAGCCGTTAAGGCTTCCACGTTCGAACGTTAATCGTCTTACATTCGGACGTTAATATTATTATACGACATAAGTTCGAACGTGAATATTTACTTTCGCACGTAAATCACATACGGTCGGACGTTTAATTATAACATCCGAACGTAGTGATTTTCTACATTATTCATGCTTCGACGTTCGGACGTTCATATTTACGTTCACACGTAAAACAAATATGTTCGAACTTAAATTAGAACGTATTTGTTTACTGCTTATGTTCGAACGTACATCTGTACATTCGAACGTATTTGTTTTACGTTTGAACGTAAATTTATTTACATTATTTTACGTGCGAACGTATAAATTAACGTCCGAACGTTTTTATCTTTAACGTTCGAACGTTAACGATAAAACGTTTGAACGTTAATGCAGAGCGTCTTAAAATTAATACAAAAAAATGCATTATTGTAAATAATTTTTTTTTTCCTTTTCTATTTTCAAGATATGGCTCTTCCACTGCATACACGAAAACGAGGGAGGGAAGGAGCCACGTCGGACACTGCCCGTATCGGAGCTCGTACTGTTATGGTAGAGAGAGGTCTTAATTAATGAGTTCGACGAACTCTGTTGGCAGCAGACGAACCTAAGAGATGTTTTCCTCAGTAGAGGCTGGGGAAATATCTGCACATTGAGGGGGAAGGTATACCCTTCAATGGTTCAAGAATTCTATATGGGGATGTGTGACATGCCTCCAGATGCATCCTCTCACACCGTGACTGTACGCAGTGTTTCTATTGAGGTATCGGCAGATGTCATCGGCGAGCACCTCGGGATTCATCGAGGTGCTCAGACATTTACACACTCAACACCCCGTGAGGATGTAGGCACTTCTACATCATCTACTGGCCGGGGATGTGAGCCAGCATCAGCCAGAGATGCAGGCCAGTCAGAGGCTGAGGATACTGGCGTCGAGGCTCGGGATGATGACCGAGACGAGGATTTCTACATCCTCACCGGGAGGGATCGCATGCAGATCGAGCGGAAGAACGCCTTCAACCAGATCCATCTGCTGCATTTCTTCCGCATGTTGCACCTGATTGTTGCAACAAATGTCGATCCTGTGGCTCATAAAACCACATTTAGTCGGCTTCGGGCACAATTTTTGATACGAGTGGCACGTGGAGATCCTATAGATTTGCCACTGCACATTTTTGAGAGGATTCGTTACGAGGCGAGCATCGTCTCCACGGATAATCTCCCATATGGTGTCCTCATCAGCCGACTATTACTTGCACGGGGAGTGCCGACCCAGCCAGAGGAGCGGGTCAAAGATCAGATGAGCCCCCTCGACATGACCACGCATCGGCGTAGCATTGGACAGGCGAGGGGACGTCAGCCACCCCCTGTAGAGGATCTAGTTCCTCCGACGCAGCCTGAGCCAGGTCATGTCGGGAGTACTAGTCAGCATACGCCGAGTACATCTGCAGGAGATGTGCGGCCTGCTTGGGTTGATGCGGTCATATCACAGCTGACTGCGCATATTGATCATAAGATCGATCGATCGCTCGAGGCTATATCGGCGTCTGTTGCCGAACTCACCCATCGTGTAACTATCCTCAATGACAAGGTTGATACCTTGACGGAGGAAGTACGGAGTTCGACTTTTGCAGATAACTTTATCATCTGACTGTTGTTTACTACGTTCTATCATTTTTTGTATTTTATTTTTAATATTTGTAACGAAAAATATTATTGAATATTTTTATCGTTTTTTAATTTCAATTTTTAATCTTCTTTGATGTTATAATTTCTAACTTTAATATTAAATCACTGCATTTCAAATATATATAAATCAATAATATATATTTATATATTACAAAGTGTGTATATATAAATATATACAATTCAATTTTTTAGACTTGTTCACAAATTATGCACAATAAAAATCACATAATTTTTAAATTAAAGTCATTTAATTTAAATTTACAATAAACGTTCGAATGCTATTACTTAACGTTCGAACATTGGTGCAAACATTTTACGTTCGAACGTAAAATTAATAACATTCGAACGGTTGCACCAAAACACTTTACGTTCCAACGTAAACAGACATAACGTTCGAACGTATATGTGACGTTCGAATGCATATGTCTTATACGTTCGAATGTAAAAAAATCTCATTCTATCTTTAGTGACGGTTTCCAAAAACTGTCACAGAAAATACCTTTTAGTGACGGTCTAGGGACTGTCACAATTTCTCAACCGTCACTAAAAACCAATTGTGTTGTAGTGCACACATATATAGTACTTCGATATTCCTGATCCAAAGGACAATTAGTTAGATCCCATTGCTCATTAATATTGCCCATATCCTATTGCTCGCATTATTGCCCTCCCTCGATGTGGGAGATACTTTTCTTTTTGAAGTAGGATTGCTAGAGTTCTTTTTAATAGTTTGATCAAATTGGTAAGGATCAAAGTTTGAATAGAGATAAATAGATATATCATGCATGCATGCATGTAGGCTTTAAAATATTTAATCTTGCCCATGTACAATATATTAAATCAATGGACTCCTAGCTCATTAATACTTAGTTTTACTACACTCGATTAATTGTGAAGACTTCAATATTGAATATTAATATTGGATTCACATATATATATATATATATATATATATATATACATATATGTTAGAAGATCTTCAGCAGCAGACTCAATCAACAAAGATGCATGGAGGCTTGATCTCAGCCTCAGATGGAGATCTGAATGCAATCATGCACAGCTGCCCAAGACCACAAATCTGAAAGTTTGGAAAGACAGCAACACATTGGACAGTTGACAATGCCACTATTACTTTGTTTCCATATAAAAGTTTATTATTTCCTTTCATATACATTGTAATCTTTTACATTTATTGTAATCTTGTAATTTCCTTTTTATTCTTATAATGTCATCTATTATGGAAACATTTGTATATAAACAGCAATGTTGTTTTGTCAAAATTGATCTTTGAGTAAATACAATTATGTTACCCTCTAGGCTATCTTTGCAATATACACACTAAGAAACAGTTTCGGGTGCATTATCTCTGGGGTGCACTTGATATAATGATTTAAATAAAAAAAAAGAGTAAAAAAATCAGTATTTTACTTATCTGGAAAAAGAAAATATAAAATTAAAGAAAGACGAAAGTTAGGAACTTTAAAAATACAGCAGTGCTACAGGATGCCCCTATAGTGCACAAATTGCTGACGTGGATATCATGTATGTTAAAGAAAAAAATTAAACAAAACAAAAAAAGAATCAAACAGAAGCAGCTTCTTCTCCTTTGTATGACTTTGATCGGCATTTCTTATCATGAACTCATGAACCTTCCTTGTAACGCCCCAAACCCAGGTGGCTTGGAGAATTACTACCTGTCACTCATAAACATGTCTCCCAACACATCCAAAGAATAATCTCCAAAGACTTCATAAGTGAAATTAATCTCATATCTTCTAAATAATCTCATTACAAACTCCACACAATCTTTAATGCAATAATAATAAATCAAATGGGTCCATAACCTCCCGATAGTCATTACAAACCAACTAATAAGTTCATAAATCTTGCTAAACTCTAGATATAAATAAAACTCAAAGACATTAAAACTAAGAACACCAGAAGTCTTTCTTCTACCAACATCTCCTCAGCTTAAACACAAACAGCAATCTAATCCAGGTCCTCATTTGGACTCTCCACATCATCCGAAAAATATTATAATGATAGGGGGTGAGTAATCAACAACTCAGTAAGCAGAAATCATATACTAGCGTGCAAACATGAGCATTTACAAAGTAGAGCATGCAGAACAAAATATTTTCCAGAGTTAACATGCAGAACAGAACATATTTTCAAAAGTAACAGAGCGATGGTTTTAAGACAAGTAAAACCCTTAGTGTTTTGGCATAACATAAACTAAGTATCATCATCAGATCAAAACAGAGCATCAAACAGAGCAGAGACCATGTTTCACCCCCGTGGTAGGGTTGTGCTAACCCCGGTGGCCAAACCAGGCAGAGATAGAGGTGAAATATTTCCTTTATTCTTCTCGGAGCCTCGAGTGTGCACACAGGAAAGACCACAATAAAACCACTTTGTTTCCAAAGTGGGTGCACTCGAGACAGAGAAGTTGGTACCAACCCAAACAGAGCAGAGCAAAGCAGAGACAGAATCAGATACGAAAACCAGTACACCATGCCAAAAGTTTTCAGATCTTATATCAAAATAATACAGAGTACCAAAACAGAATCAAACAGTTTACACACGTTGAACACAAAAGCCAGAACATCTTTCTAAAATAAATGCACAACTTTTCATATTCTCAATATCGCTCTTTTTTCCAGATTTCAGAAACCACATGACAGAATTTAGCTCATGTCTACACAATGCATGTCAGAACATATTTTTCTTTTTTTCGTATAGATTTCATGAATATGCAAATAAACGACCGAGGTTGGTTTTGTTTTTTCCAAGTTCTCATTTCACCACAAAAATATGCAAAGTTTTCAGAAAATCAACCTAAGTCTCAATAATTCGTGTAAGGCCTAGCATAGGAACCCCGCTTACCTGACTCCTGCAGCGTATTATCTATACCTTGAAATTGAGCTCTATCAATCTCGTCACCTATTCATAAAAAAATATATAAACTAAGTATTAAAAGAAAATAACACAACCTCCATCTAAATAATTAAAACCCACAATTCCAAACCATATTATAGCAAAAATAGCTTACTAAGTCAACCAAGTAGTAATCTGGACAGCCCTAAATTCAATCCAAAATACAATATACTAATCTTAATATTTACTAAAACACCCTCCAAAATCAACGTCCAACACCAATAATAAAAAATTCTAAGACCATTCTAATACAAAGTGTTGGCTTACTCACTTAAATGACCAAGAACTCACGAACAACACTTTCAGGTATATCATTGAAGTGAAAAAAAAATTGACTTGAAGGGAAAGTGTGTGTGCGTGCGTATGAGACCAAGAACGAGACTAGCTTACCACGAAAATTAATTTCTCCCGTAATAGTTTTACTAGTTACCCGAGGAGCCGAAAACCGAAAGTCCAAGAACTAGAAATCCCAAGCCACGGAAGCCCAAGAACTGACGAAATGCAAACTCAACTCACGGCAACAACAAACTGCAGAAATGAGGATAAAATCAAAATAAATTCGAAGAAGAAACTGCATGAGTACGCTACAGCAATAAGAAATTCCAGCAAAGGCTTCAATGCCTACCCGAAACACACCAACCCGAAATACTCACCACACACAACAACCAGAAACTCACAAAATGCTACTCAAACTCACGGCAAGGACCAAAAACTGTAGAAAAGAAATGAAGAGAGGATCGACTGAGAGGATGCATTAAAACAGAGTCTTGTTGCAGAACAAAAAAAATGGAAGGAGAAGAGGTTATACCTGAAGATGAAAACCTGAACAAGAGGAAGAGAACCAAACCGCCGACTGGAGGTACGCGAGGGAGCACAAGGGAGCACCGTGTGAACTGCTGCAATGGAGGAATTGATTTTAAGTGAAAACGGAAATGGGGGTTATGGGTATGAGATTCGGAAGCCACAAAATAACGCCAACAACAGGGAATAAAAATGAAATCGAAAAAGAGAATGGAGAGACGTGCGAGAGAGAGAGGTGCGGGAGTGGAAGAACTGAAAATGGAAACTGACTGTGCGGGAAGAAAGGGAGAAAGAAACGGAAAACAGAGGAAAAACCCTTACCTCCCAAAACGACGCTGTTCGGTGGTCTTACTAAGCACGAAAATGGCTAGGCCATTTTCACGCACGGTCCGGGCCACTTTGATGAAGAAACTGGGCCTTACATTCCTCCCGCACATGAGCTTCACCAAAACAAATCACAGAGCCCCAAAATTAGTTATCAAAATCTGAAGACCACGTATACCACCCATACCTCCAATATTCACGCCAAAAGCTCATTTCTCTGTTGCTTTAGTCCTTCCTTTTTCCTTACCGACCGAACCATACACGTCAAATTGAAGGTTCAAGAGCATCTCTCTCTCTCTCTCTCTCTCTCTCTCTCTCTCTCTCTCTCTCCATTATTTTCCATTGGATCATCCATATTGGGATCAATTGATCAAATGCCCCTTTGATTTCCCAAATCATGATTAATGAGGCAGTATGTTTTCTATGTTGTTTTTTATCATACAAAACCCTCTCAAACCCATTGGTAGAAAAAAGGCACTTTTCTTCGTTTTTTTATTGTTTTTTTTTATAACTTGTTTTGAGATCGTTTAATGGATTTGTGTTTAATTATGGGTTTCGTGATTCTTTGATTCTTATGTGGGTTGATGACATAGTTCATTATTGTGTTCTTCATGGATGACTGGGTTTCGTTCTGTAATAATGAGCCTCGTACGTTGGACGGTTTCAGGCGAACAGCTTGAGAGAAGAAGCATTGCTTCTAAGATTTCTCTCCCGTGGGTGATGCTCATGGGGTGAAGCTCTGAAAACATATGAGAAAGTGTTTTAAACGAAGGTAAATTTAACATTTTTATATGCTAATCATGTGGAGGGCGGGCGTGGTTTCTAGAATTTTTGTTTAAAATATATAACAAGGACGTACCTACGTGAAACATGCCAATTAAAGAACAATCGACTTCACAATTCTTGAATTTAATTGGTTCTCCTCTTGAAAGACAGCTTGTTATCGTACACGCACTATGCACATACCAATCAAGGATCTGGCTTTATGATCGGCAAAAGAAGAACACAATCATAACAAAGTGGTATCCATGATAATTTGGTTTTAACCTTATGTATGAGTTGTAAAGATCAAGGCTAGCTGATGTAGGTCCTACGTAATTTGGTTTTTCTTCCGTCCTTTGGTCTTTAGATTAAAAACACTGTTAGAAAGCTCGTAACCTGTTCTTCCGCCCAAAAGCCACGCTTGCTCAGAAGCTCAAAACTCTCTCCCCTCCTCCCAAAAGCCACTGTGAATATATTTGATATTGCTCTTGATCGTGTCTGCAATTCAGATTGTTTTGGTTATATGCGTCCACTGAAGCTGTTTTACTTCCAGTACCAATAGCTGTAATAGGTTATGATGTAGAAATTCTTAAACCATTTCACCTTGGTCGATTTTGCTATTCACCTTGACTTGAAACTATCTGCAGCTATGGTTTGTAATTTGTATCTTACGCTTGTTGAGTTTTGTCAATTCAATGGAGAACGTTGGTAAAAAGCAAAGGCTGAAAACTCTATAATTTTCTTGCTGTTGTCTATCTTTCTTTTGTTTTAAGGGTAACGCTACCCATTGGTTCTTTGGAAAAGAGCTCTGTTTCAAGTCCTTTTTATACGCAATGAAATTTTCAGTTCTATTTTATTTTATGTTATATACCCTCAAAACCCAAAAAAAGGGGAAGAAAAAATTGGTTGTAGAATAATTTTTTCTCAAAGGAGAGAAAGAGAGGGACCCTGATTTTGTTCTAGATCAAGAGACATGTCAGGGAGAGGAAGCTTTCCTCGTCGACTCCATTGCTTTCAAAAGAGAAAGAAAAAAGACAAAAGCTTCCAGAGAGCAAAAGAAGCTACTGCTTTTGAAATTAAAGCAGCCAAAGGAATCTCAAAGTCGCGGTCTGGGTGCGATGCGAGGGACGCTTCTGAGAGTGTGTGTTTGAGAGAGAGAGAGAGTGTGGGAGAGAGGCGAAGGAGACGGTTTGGTGGATATCTCATCCGAGAAGCGCCGTCGAACGTTAGCCATATCGGGAGACGCAACCTGAAGGAGAGGCCACTCCGGGAGGCCACGCTACCGACGCGAAGGAGAGGGGCTTCTGAAATTGAGAAATGTGTTTAAATTTCATAGAGTAATGCTAGAGAGAAACCACTATAACAGTGCATACTTTGTACTCAATGCATGGCTACTTCTAATTGATTGTTTCCAATACTCATTTGAGGAGATGTATGATCTAAATGATGTTACATCATGTGTGCAAAATGGATGCTTCCAATAAAGATTTCTATCTATATTTATTCAATGAATAATGCTAGAGAGAAGCCACTATAGCAGTGCACACTTTGCACTCATTGCGTGGCTGCTTCTAGTTGATTGTGTCCAACACTCACTTGGGGAGATATGTAGTCTAGATGATACCACATCATGTATGCAAAATGGATGCTTTCAATAGTGACTTTAATCTATATTTATTGTTATTCAATTTCAATTGATGTGCAGAATAAAAATAAAAGCAAAATAAAGCCACGTGGGCTCAGTAGTAGAGTAGTAGTTGAGAAAGAGTAAGGTTATCATTTTCCTTATTCATAAATGACAAACAGTACGTACCAATAAATAATTAAGCAATGATAGGCGGGTAATATTTTTCTATAAAAAAAAAACGATAAACTTATTATAATAAAATAATATTAATTTAAATTTTATTTTAATTTTAATTTTTGATTTGATGTGTTTAAATATAATAAAAAATATTATTATATTTAAAATTATCTATCAATTATGAATTAGTTGTTAGCTTATCATTATAAAAATATATATATATCCTATTCATCATTTCGTCATCAGTCATTTCTTGTCTTCTATATGACATCATTAAATTCTTTTTTATCAGTCGTTACGTATCCTCCAATTATTAATTTGAAAAGAGATGTTTTTTTTTATATAAATAAACATCTGTATATAAAGAATTTTTCTTGAACTATTTTAATCTTTCAATTTGATCTGCTCAGTTTTTTAACAATAAGTACCATTAATTGACCTCTTTAGCATAATACCTCTAAGCTAGAAATATTATAAGAAAGTCTTACATCACACACATTCACCTAATCAATATATGATTTATCATTTTATTTAAACACACATATTTAAGTATTAAAATATATATAGAATGATAAAAATGATAAATTACATATTAATTAAGTGAAAATGTGTGATGTACGTAAAACTTCCTTGTAAATTTTCTTCTTAGAGATTTTTTTTAATTAATGGAAGGGGCTTTAATGATACTATTACAATTTATTGGACGTCTTATATTATTAGATCCTGAAATAAATGGTGTATATAATTAATACATGGCAGTCATGTAAACTAATTTATTGGGCTTCCAAGGATAAAATATTGGTTATAGGCTTTTCCATAAATTAAATAGTCTTAAAAACAACAATTTGGGCCGCACACCAACTGCGCCCAGACCGATCATCTGATCTCTCTCTCTCTCAAACTGATCTCTCGGCCGCTAACTTCGGAAGCCAATTTGATTGATTCAATCGATTCTCGATGCCAAAATTGTTGTTCTTCTAAATTCCTACGCGTTCAAATAAAATAAAATATTTCAAATTAATGTATTTTTTAGATTATAAAATCATTTTTATTGTAAAACAGATTCGACAGATCACATTAACTCACGTCATTTTATAAAATTATTTTTATGTATTTTTTTTTTTTTTTGTAACTTTAGTACTCTCTAATTACAAATCTGCAAAAGATCATGCAATTCAAACTCACAATATGCACGCGGTACGTATGCCATCATGGGTACTAGAAGATCAAGGACATGATCCAGTACTATACTTTTCATGAAAATCAAAGCTAGCTGGCAATTTCCCCGTCGACGTACGTACGTAGTAAGGTCTCGATCTAGACCTTTTCTCTTTTTCTACTTCCCAGATCCAATGCAAATCATGTTATACATGTACGTACGTACCATGTAAATAGTAACAGTGTGCTTAAGAAAATGGTTACCCATAAGAGTTTCCGACGAAATAAATCGATATGGCTTAATGTATTAAGGATATGTTTGGCAAGTGGAATGAGACATAATATTTTAAACTTTTATCAAAAATCAAGATTTCACATCTAATTATCCAAGAATAAATATAAATAGAAGTTACTATTGAGAGCATCTATTTTGTACACATGATGTGGCATCATGTAGACCATACATATCTCCAAGTGAGTGTTGAAAACAATCAACTAGAAGCAGTCACGCAGTGAGTGCAAAGTGTACACAAATACAGTGACTTCTCTCTACATTACTCATTATCCAAATCTATCCTAAAAGTAGAGCGTCTCCAGGCTTGTCGGGTATTTTTTTACATTTTACAACTACGAATCACAAGTTGACACGTAGGAGTGCTTGCAGTAAAATAGAGTTTACACTAGCACGCAGGTGAACATTTTTTTTTTCACAACTCTTCCCCCCTCTCTCCCTCCCTCTCCTCCGATTGTTGCCCCCCTCAAGGACCGAGAGATCTGTGGCCGTCGACGAGAGATGCAAATTCTATGCAATCCTAGCCCACAAAAACAAATCAAATCCAATCATTCACGGGTCTGATTCTATTTATTTGGACGCTGTGAAGCTGGAAAAAGAAGACTCTCAGAACGTGTTGTTACAATAGAAGTACCAAATAACACCAGGAATTATTGTAAGCCAACAAACCAACCAAGACGACAACCCGCTTTATCCGGTCAAATCTTTCTTGGGTGAAAAGGCTAGTGAAGTGGGCATTTGAAAATGAAGTTAAAACCATGATGCTCTGTTTGGCTCACAAGAAAGTGAAGTTAAATTTGAAAATATATTTGAATCATTTGGGGCCCAAGAAAATAAAAGCCTCTGTCCATCACTCACTTTGTGTCTACCAAAACAGCTAAAATGCAAAAATACATTTGTATAGGAGAAAAAAAGGTGTTCTTTTAACTTTTCCTTACTATCATGTTGGGACCCAACCGAAAAGGGAGTGGGAAAAAGAAGAGTAGATTATAGTACGTTCTCTAGAATCCATTTCCGTCAATTTCCTCACATTTCTCAGCTACCAAACAAAGCTTTCATATATATAATTACATGATTACTATAGCAGGCAAGAGAGTCCTTTGGGGTCGATGTATACGAAAGAAGTGTGAGAGGGGAAAAATACGAAAGGACTATGCGTCAGGGAAGAGGGGAGAGTGTTCTGTGCATCGGGAAAGAGGAAAGGAGAAGGGAGAGTGCAGTGTGTGTGGGGGAGAGGGAAGATAAATGAGAGGGTTGATTCTATGCATTAGGACACAATAAATCACATTAGTTTTTTACTTGTTAAAATGTTATTGGCTGGTGTAAATGTCAGGTTTTTCACCCGATTGGCTAGGAGCTTTTTCCATGTACTAATTAAAGATATAGGTGACAACTATAAAATATTAAGAGACCTAATTAACGACGAAAATTATCAAATGGACAGAAGTAGGAATTTGTGTTTCACTGAAGCCTCGGCGCATCCAGTCCTAATTTTGTGACTATGTTCTTTCTTTCTCTAACTACAATTATTTTCTATTAAGATGATTTTTGGAAGAAAGTTTTTTTTTTTTTTTTTAGCTTTGATATGTTGAGTAAATTAGAGAAAATAAACCCGTATTTTATTGGATTCCATGTTCATAATGGATGAAATATATGGTAATGGAATCCCATATATAAACATGGGAGGATGAGATATTGTTTATCACCTATCGGCACCAGAGGTTCTTTTCAAATTCAGAATGTCAAAACAAGCATGAGACATTAAAAAAGATTAAAGGAAATTGTTACATTACAACAAATAAACTAGAGAAATCAGCAGTGGGGGTAGACCTTAAACCTCAGGAATGAAAGGGGTTGAGATACAAGAGAATGAGAGAAAATGCTACCTCTGCATCACCAAATAGGGTCTATGCTACCTCTAGAGGAGATGGGGAGAATGGGAGCTTGGGGTTCCATGGGAGGGAGGGGTTGTGTCGCTAGGGTTTCACAGGAGGTAGGGTCTTTGAACGTGCTAGTGTTTTAACAAGAGGGAAGGGTTGTGGATGGCGCTACGATTTTTGTAAGAGGGAAATGCAGCAGCGCTAGGGTTTCACAGGAGGGAGATGTTGCATCGCTAGGGTTTTATAGGAGTGTCAAGTGTAAAACTTAGGCACTGGAATTATATAACCACTTCGAGGGGGTTTAGCCTCCAATGCTAAGCAAATTGACTGCAGAAATTTTATGCCTTTTCATTACTGGAAGTGCTTTAAATACAACGGAAATAAAAACAACAGAAATACAATGTGACCAACAATTAACGGGCTAAACAACCCACAAACAACGTGGTAAATAACTGCCCAAGACCCTTTCCACCATAATTCTCGGCACATCACTTTATGACCCAGACTTGACTCAACAGAATTATAAATGACTCAAACATAAACGTAGACTCATAACCCAATACAAATACTGACCCACAACAATAGATAAGCCATTAAGCAGATGGCACGTGACACTTCCATTCCTATCAGAAGACCTTGCCCACAAGGTCAGGGAAGTCTTTTGCTAAAATCGAATATTCTACCCAAGATGCTTCATCGTGTTCCAAGCCTTTCCATTTGACCAACAATTCTGAAACTGCAGTACGAAATGAGTTACCTTGCATTTGCAGTCTAGCCTCCAAACACTTCCCTTGGCTGAGCAAGGTATCTCCATTGGCTACCTTAACAGCCAATCCATCCGTAGGTTCAACCCGAAGCTTAGCCTTCATAGGGATAGAAGGATCCATAAAATTATGGGTGCTTCCTGTGTCAATGAGGATAACCACCCTAATTCCATGAATCTGTCCTATGAGGCGCATAGTCCTTGGGCTTGGAGAACCCAACAAGGCATGTATGGAAATTCCAGGCTCCAATTCTACTATTTATGGATCTTATTTTGATTTGCTGCATTCCCCTTCAAAATCTACCATAGAACAGTTAGGCTTGTTTTCTTCTTCCTCACTTGAGTCTTCACATTCCATAATAAATAATATAGCAGCCTTGCACATATGTCTCGGTCCCCATTTCTCATCACAATTGTAGCAAAGGCCCTTCTCTCTTCGTTCCTTCATCTGTATAGGAGTTAACCTCTACACTGGTACAACGGCTTTCCTTTCTGCAGCAGGTGGTAAGCTAAGAGGAGGTCGGGTTGGCCCTAACCCCATCCTGTTTGACCTTCGAAACGCTGCCACATTTTCCTCCTGCATTTTTGCCAATCCATAAGTTGTAATAAGAGTTTGTGGGTTAAGCATTCTCACCATAAATCTTATGTCTTCACGTAGGCCAGTTAAAAAACAGCTAAGCTTATAAGGCTCAGCAAGCCCCCTCAGTTGGTTGGAGAGAGTCTCAAACTGAGTTTTGTAAGCCTCAACTGTAGTGGTTTGGCGTAGCTTCATGAATGCCTCCATGGGATCGTCATACACTGAAGTTCCAAACCTGGTTTGTAGTGCCCGAACAAATCCTTCCCATCTGGTTAATCCTCCAGAAGCTTCAAGATCTTGGAACCAGATGAGAGCCTTCCCTTCCATGTGGATGGAAGCTAATAAAACTCTATGATGAGGATTTCTTTGGTGATATGTGAAGAACTGATTGGCACGATAAACCCAGCCTTGCAGGTCTTCTCCATCAAACCTTGGAAATTCAAGGCGTATGGCTCTAGTTTGAATACCTCCATGCTCTTCAAATAAGGGATTTGTCACCTGTGTGCCTGATTCATTCCCAGAATCCTCTTGTTTCTTCTCATTACTTCTCACCAAGGCATCTACATTAGCTGCAACAGCTTGCAATTGTTGAGCTAAGCCTTCAACAGCATGTTGTAATGAATCTTGTTTCTTTTGATAAACCTCCTGAGACTGTTTGACTAAAGCCAATGACTCAGATAATTGAGAATAACGAGTGCCAGTGCCCTCTGCCATGGGCCCTAACCTGGCTCGTATACCAATGTCAAGTGTAAAACTTAGGCATTGGAATTATATAACCACTTCGAGGGGGTTTAGCCTCCAATACTAAGCAAATTGACTGTAGAAATTTTATGCCTTTTCATTACTGGAAGTGCTTTAAATACAACGGAAATAAAAACAACAGAAATACAATGTGACCAACAATTAACGGGCTAAACAACCCACAAACAACGTGGTAAATAACTGCCCAAGACCCTTTCCACCATAATTCTCGGCACATCACTTTATGACCCAGACTTGACTCAACAGAATTATAAATGACTCAAAAAACATAAACGTAGACTCATAACCCAATACAAATACTGACCCACAACAATAGATAAGCCACTAAGCAGATGGCACGTGACAAGGAGGGAAGGGCTTCGGCGCTAGGGTTTCACTGGAGGGAAGGGCTAAGTCACTAGGGTTCGGGAAGGAGGATCAATGAACGATGCTAGGGTTTTGACGAGAAGGAAGGGCTGAGGATGGCACTAAGGTTTTTACATGAGGGAGGGGCTGCAGCGATAGGAACCAAGGGTTTCATAGGAGGGAGAGGCTGCATCGCTTGCAATGCTATGGTTTCATGGGAGGGAGGGGCTGCAGCGTTACGGTTTCACGAGAGGGAGGGGCTGCAGCGCTACGGTTTCAACGGGCGGGGGCTACAGTGCTATGGTTTAACGAGAGGGGGGTTGCGACATCGGGAGGGAGGGAAGGGTTGTAGGCCTACAACTTTTCGGTTTTCACTGGAAGGGTGATGCTACACCCCCCGCTGGGGGCTCCCGCCGGAGGTGTAGTATTATTTTACATGTGTTTTGTTTAAATAATTTTTTATATAGATCTTTAAATATTTAAAAATATTTTAAAAAAATAAAATAAATTTAAAACATCATTAAGAAAATACTTTCTAAATCAGAAAGTAAAAAAAAATATTAAAAAATACTTTCTTAATCACGAAGTAAAATAAAAAATTATAAAAAATATTTTTTTATAATTTTTTATTTTACTTCGTGATTAAGAAAATATTTTTTAATAATATTATGATTTTTTAAAAAAAAATATTTAAAATGGTCATGCTACAATCCCCGCTGGGGCTCCCGTTGGGCTTAACATGTACTTTTCTATGTGTATTTTTTTAGTTTATTTTTTATATAGATTTTTTTTACACTTTTAAATATTTTTAAAAAATAAAATAAATTTAAAATATCATTAAAAAAACACTTCCTTAATCAGAAAGTAAAAAAAAAAAATCATTAAAAAATACTTCCTTAATCATAAAGTAGAATAAATATTATTTTTTATTCTACTTCATGATTAAAAAAATATTTTTTAATAATATTATAATTTTTATTTATTTTTTAAAATATTTAAAATTATTAAAAATATCTATATAAAAAAAAACTTAAAAAAACACATTAAAAAATGCTATAAGTTTATAGTTTTTAAATTATTCTTCTTTATGTTTTTACATTATTCTTCCCTTCTTGTATTTCGTAGAATTCTCCTCATAATCAAATAATAAGAATTCTCCTAATAAGAGGTTCCGGACCACATTCAGCACCGTAACATACCACTGGAGAAAGGCATTTGATAGAGTTTGTTTTATCTATCAAATTGGGATTTCCTAAGGCGACCATCATTTCATAGAGGTTGTGGTCTCTATAAACTTCTGATTTCCTAATGTGCTAATCTAGTATAAAGAAAGTTCTGATTATCCTTCTAGCATACTAACTAGAGAACGACATCGATTTAACTCTAAAGGGAGACACAAATGGTGGAGTACTTTTTTCCTTCACTGGAATATTAGGTTTGGTCAATCAAGAGAATATGAGGTTTGCTTTATAGGGACTTTCACTCTTGTGGTTTTTTTTTTTTTAATAATAAAAGAACGACATGGCAATGACAAGTGTCACCACCACGCCAACACGTAACGGGCCCACGGGGTGTATTTTTATTACGTGTAAGGTTAGCATTTTCCATATTTTTATCTTTAAAATTTTAGACAAGCAACTTGATCTTTAAACCTCGTAAACTTTGCTTGAGCATATTCTATTATGTTATTTACATAATGCATCAAAGTTATAAAAGGGATATATATAGGCCGAGAAAACAAAATAGCACGTGTTAGAAAAACTAAAAAGAGACTCCTAATTTTAAATGAATTTTTATTTAAAGATTTACTTTTAAATAAAACCTGAAATTTAGTTGCATATATTATTTATTTGTTCTATAAACTCAACCTAATACATTATATATAATGGCTAAAGCTAGCACACGCCTTAAATAGTTATATAATATATATTGAAGTAAGATAAACCCATGCATTTTTTGTTTTTAACTCCGCTCGCTAGCTTCTTCTTTTGATTTCTTCTTGATCCAATGATTTCATGATCTCTATTGTTGTCCCAAACAATATTATATAAAGTTTGTTTGAATCACTTTCTATATATTGTAGTGTGGATATCAAACCTAATCATGAGTTTAGGTTTGAATTGTCAGAATCCAACTATAAACCATATTCCACCTAACACGAAGCACGATTGATTCGATCATCCAAATTCGTTGTTGGTCAACTTAAAACTCTACATTATTGGTTCCAACCAAACCCAATTATTGAAAACCCAAAACGTATTGGCAACATGGTATCACTACAACACAATTATTTTTTAGTGACAGTTGAAAAATTATGACAGTCCCTAAACCGTCACTAAAAGGCATTTTCTGTGACAGTTTTTAGAAACCGTCACTAAAAATAGATGAGATTTTTTTTTACGTTCCAACATATGGGAAATATACGTTCGAACGTCACATATACGTTCGAACGCTATGTCTGTTTACATTAGAACGTAAAATGTTTTGGCACAACCGTTCGAACGTTATTAATTAACTTTTAAAATATGGTAATATGATTTCCATTAGAAAAAAAAAATTTGACTTTTAAAGTCGATAAGATATATAACTAGCTAATTGAATCACAGAATTACTACCATGCCGCTTTAGTTATATCGCTCATTTTGCCCAATTGACGTGGCACCATCGTGCAGAAATACATTTTTAATGAGCGATATAATTGAAACGACATAGTAGCATTTCTCATTGAATCAAGATCTACATGAAAACAAGACCTTCAATTACGGTAGGATTAGTATGATGATGACAAAAATTGCCTACTTTAATTAGATTTTAATCAATCTAGAATATTATTTAAGAGGGTCCAGTTGTATTATATGCTACCTAGTGATCGATCATGAAATTGAAGGGAAAGTTTGTTAATAATCACTAAATGACAGTAGTTTGATCATCATCATTTCCAATTCCCTTTCGGACAAAAGGCCCTAATTGGGGCGGTACAAACAATATTATTAGGTCATGCATCCAATAATGCTGAAATGCGAAATTTCCCACATTTTTCCCTCAATCAGTGCACTAAGTTTCGCTTCAAGATGGACGACAATAACAAGATAAAATCCACATGTTAGGTGGCATTAAATTGGATTAACATTTTGGGTAATTTTCTAAGCACACATCATGTGAATCTCATTATAATTAATCTTATGCCTAACTCTCGGAAAATTACAAACTAGCGCATTACATGATAGGTAACATTTTTAATTGTCGAGCTCTCGTAACTTAAAAATGTATGTTTTACTTAAAAATAATTCTACATACAATCGTAAAATGTTTAAACAACGCGTAATTGTTTTGAAAATAATAGAGTCTATTATTAAAAAAATAATTTTTTTGTGTGAGTCTCATGTTTTATTTACTTTTTTAAACCGATTACGCGGCGGTCGGTTGCAAATATCTTTTCTCTTTACTTAATATATGTCACATCAATTTACGGTGAACTTAATCAAGTATGTACATTTTGTGTCGGTCAAGTATCTACAAGAGTATCAAACGAATATCACAGGAAAATATACATTTTACCACATCAATCCAACTATTAGAGAAAGTGATACAAAATCTCTAAAAGCTAATTTCCATTATTATCAAACTAGATGTCCGCCTAAAACTGTACAACCACTTGTTGACTTTGAAGAATTCTTGTATAAAAATAGGAATAAGCAAAAGCCAGGTAAATAATATGCTTTTTGTAAAATTAGCTTAATTTGTCTAAACAAATGAGAATAAATTCTTGTTTGTTTTCAGAAAATATGTAATCTCATTTAATCTAATCATTATAACTTTCTCAACTTCCAATACAAAGTAAAATAAACAATTCAACTTTTCAAATCCCAAAACAAAAATAATATTAAAAAATACATTGTAACAATATTTTATTCAACTTTTTAATTTTAATCTCAACTCATCTTATCTCTGAAAACAAACGAGCAAATTATTTGTATTAATGTAGAATATGTTCCCTTTGGTTATTGTTGAGCTGAGTGAGATGAATTAAATTTTTTATGAATAATAGTGGGTTGAGATGGTAGAGTAAGTTTTGTGGGATTCACCTAAGATAAGTTTAGATGTGTCTGATGGTTAAGATGAGTTTATATGTATTTATGAGAGTTAAAAAAGGTTAGGTCTTACGTGTAAAGATGTGTTGAGTTGAAAAATGTTGTGGGTTCTACGTATAAAGTAGTTTTAAGTTGAGATGAATTTAATAATTTGAAAGTTATGTATTTAGATGTCTAAATTCTAATAAGGATCTTAATTAATTGAATTAAAATATAAAATCAGAATCCTAACTCAAAATTTCTGTTTTGATACTATTTGAATTGAAATCATCATTTATTTTAAAATTTAAATGAATATAAAAAGAAACTAATTATTTAATTATTACAGTGAAATGATATGTCAAATCAATATTTTAACAGCAAACTATGTCCAGATCAAGTACATGACCGTAAAATACCGAGCGACAATAAAAGATAAAGAAAGTAAAAACAGAAAGATCGCCAGTCAATGCAGAATTTTGATTCCCCACTTGAACTGATCACAACTGCCAT
Organism: Juglans mandshurica; assembly: GCA_022457165.1. NCBI lineage: Eukaryota > Viridiplantae > Streptophyta > Magnoliopsida > Fagales > Juglandaceae > Juglans > Juglans mandshurica. The sequence continues at coordinate 7,858,711 of CM039627.1, forward strand.
GTGGCAATATCTTGGGGCTTGCGCCGGCTTCAATGGCTTTTGAGATCGTTTTCGTTTGGGTACCGGCATTGGCAAACACCATTCCAAGGAACAATTAAAAACTCGAAGTTGCTGATAATACTTCATTAATATTAAGAGCATCAAATTCTGCCACAAACAAAAGAAAGTAAACAAAAAATTAAGGAAAAAAAATCCTTCCATTACTCTGTAAAGTACCCCATAATTCATCTCCTTTTTGTTCTCTTCTCCTCCTTCTGCTCTGTCCTCCTCGCTTTCTCGTAACTTTCAAATTCCTATCCTTTTCAAAGACGGAGCTGGCTATGACCTACAGTCCATACCCTGTATTTATTAACCTTCTACTTTTCGAATTCCCCTATTTGGTTTCGTTACTTTCGCTTATCTTTTTTAAATAGAGAGGTGGAGGTTTGCGGTTCTTGAAGAAACTCACGGGATTTCCATGGACAAGCCCACCTTCTCTCACTCTGATCCAATCCCGTAGGTCTATTTAACCATTCTAACAAAGCTTTCGCTCCGCTCTGTGTGTGTGTTTGCATTTTTTTCCCTTCTGGGTTTGCGTGAAAATGAGTCAACTCGGTGTGATGTTGCAGGAATCGCTGCTGAGAGAGAGCGAAACGAGGACAATTCTGTGTTTTCTAAGGGAGCAAATGGACGGTGTGGATGGAGCGAGGAGGCGGAGGAGTCTGAAGGAACGGCTGGGATTGAGGGGGATAGGTTGCTGTGGATCCACCTGGGGTTTCGGGGCAACGACGATGAGAGACGACGAGGATGAAGAAGGTCAACGAGAGGAGGAGGAGGATGTAGTCTATGTGGTCCGGGATCCGCCGGAGAATAATTTGGATCCTGGTTGCGTGGCCCCGGTTATTTCTGGTTCGGGTATGAACTTAGCGGCAGCGTTGGCGGCAGAGCGACACTTCCGGGCGTCGCACGAACCGGAGGGAGGGACTGCGACAGTGGCGGGACCCACCGTTAATAACGTCGTCAGTGCCGAAACTGTAGTTCCCGCACCGGCGACACCGTCGAGGGTGTCGTTGATGACACTGCTCGAGGAAACAACGGACAGTGGAGATGGGGAGGCGGGGGAGAAAGAGAGAGAGAAAGGAGGAGGGGCGGTGGGGAGTGATTCAGTGTGCTGCGTGTGCATGGTGAGGAAGAAAGGCGCAGCGTTCATCCCATGTGGGCACACTTTTTGCAGGGTGTGTACGAGGGAGTTGTGGCTGAACCGAGGATCTTGTCCGCTCTGCAACCGTTCGATCCTCGAGATCCTCGACATCTTCTAAGATCATCAGCTGCGATACCTCGTAATTTACGAGAGGTTTTATTTTCCCAAAGGAATTCAAACATAATTACGTGTTATATGAATCTCAATGAATTTATTGTTACTTTACTGCTCTATTTCTTTAATTTTCTCGTTGTGTACAATATTATGGGGAAAAAAACATCTCATTGTTGTGGTCAGGAATCATTATCATTCTATTAAATTATTATATATAAAGAATAGTATTGAGAGTATATATATACAAAAATTATATTATCAAGTTGATGTGTAATGCGCATGTAGTAAAATACTTATGAAAAATACTCTAGCCATTTTGGGATTACACAAAACAATTATACAAACTGACTTGGTTTTATGTAGCTCGTTAGATTATAAAGTTACTTTTATTATAAAGTAGATTTAATGTATCAAATGAAATCACGTTAGTTTGTGAAATTATTTTTGTATAATTCATTTCTGAATGCAGCTGTACTCTAATTTTATTTAAAAAATAAATTTAAAAATTTGAATCTTACAAATCAAATCTAACAATTAAGTAATGTAGATGATATGTTCTAAAACCGGCTTGAGAATATAATAACTCTAAAATAACCATAGAAAACAAACTAAAGTTTATTGAATAATATCTTAATGCACCGCTTTGAGCAAGAATTATTTGCCATATTATACATTAAAATTTAAAAGAAAAAAAACATTATCAAGTTAGTATAGAGAACACACAATCCACGTATAAACAGGTATTTTCCTAAAATTTGTTTATCGGTAGATTTTGAAAGCTAATAGGATAAAATGACTCCAAGTCAGTGGGGATTGACCATTGAGGCTTTCAAGCATAGAGATCCCTTGAAATTCATTGCTCGAATTGTAGAAAACTGGGATAGGGATTTGTGAGAGAGGGCATTGTGGCACTTGCTTGGGTATGCGTCCGATATCACTTGTCCCTCTCATACCCAATTTTCTACATTTTGGGTAGAGGATTTCAGGATCACGACCCCACATAGACAGAGTCCCTCTGATAGATGCCTAACGGACAAAGGGTTTCCAACTTTTGATACAATTAGTCCGGAGGGTACTTTTTTGGGGCTTAACATATCCGCTACTCGTTTGCCCTGATACGAATTAATTGGGTCGTTACTAGAGGACTGGGCCGATATTTGAGCTGGAAGTGAGTCTAACCCATGATGAAGTTCAGCCAGGATTTATCTGGGATTTCCTAGTTTGGGATTAATATGTTGCTAATGTCTCAATGTACAAATTTCGTGTATTTCCTTTTTTTTAAGATAGAGTTCACAATTAAAAAAATGAGTTTTTCATTTTATTTTCAGATTTATTCATTTTTATCAAAGAAATTTCAGGAGACTTCACACTATAAAACTGTAAATATTTAATATATCTTCAGCTGGAGACCTTGATCATTATTGCATCTCTACAATTTCATTGGGCTTCTTAAGATTTCGTTTGGAGCCTTTTTTATGGGCTATGAAAAAGTGTCCCTACAGCTTAACTTGTTCGATGCTTAAAGTTGATTTGGTTACATAGTTCAAACAATCTCATCTTATAATTATAATTTTTTTAAATTCACATATAAAATATAATAAACAATTCAATTTTTTTAAATTTTAAAATAAAAATTATATTTTAATAATATTTTATTCAACTAGTGCTCCTCACACAAGAATTTGGGGGGCATATGATTGAGAGTGAGTTTGAAATGGATGTTTTATCGCTACGTGCAATCTGGTGTCAGCAATGGCGTGGAATGAAAAAGCTTCTTTTTTGTAGGCCAGATGAGTGAGATGAGATAGCGGAGGTGAAGCTACTTTAGGGAAAGCTTCTTTTGCTACTCCTTAATTCAAATTTGACTTCTCAGCAATTTGATGATCAATAAAAGAAAAGCACACGTCTTCCAATTTCTTTCTCATTTTGGTCTGATCGATGCTGATGATGCGATAGGGACACTGCATGAAGTTTTGCATTTGTTTTTTAGGTTCAGTGTTTTGGAAGTTCTGCTAATTAATTGCTATTTATGGAATAAAGGGTGAGGAATTGCATGCTTTCTAACTGCAAATTGCACCTTAGAAACATCGATCTCAAAAGCTGTAATTCTTGTGCCTCTGATGAGACTGGGAATATTAGAGTCGTACGTAGACTCGTAATATCTTGATTTTGAAAGTTCTTATATATATATATGTATGAAACTGCTTAATTAAAGCATATACTATTATTCCGGCCTGCACTGAAATTAAATACCGACGATTAGGACTGATCAAAGCAAGATATATCATGTATGAATGGGTACTGTAAAACTGATATAAACAACTTCAAAAGTTGCCATCATCGGTGTAAACGAGCCAAATTCGAGTGAGTAGCTAGTACTGGGAGATTAATGGTGTGTTTGGATGTTGAATTGAGTTGAGTTGAGTTGAGTTTAGATGATAAAATATTGTTAGAATATTATTTTTTAATATTATTATTATTTTGAGATTTAAAAAAGTTGAATTGTTTATTATATTTTATATTAGAATTTGAAAAAATTGTAATGATGAGTTGAGATGAGTTTGGAATCCAAACTCACCCTAAACCTCGTAATTCGTTTAATTTTTATTTGAATGAGTCGAACTTTTTAGCAAGTTGGGTTTATGTATAGGAACAACTCATTTATTATTCGAACGAGTACTTCTCATTAACTAATTCATGACGAGCTGCTTCATTTATATAAAATAAGTTATTTATACTGAAAATTATACAAATGATCTTGACAAACAACCATTGACCTATGTATAGTAGGTCGCATTAGAGCATTTTCATTGGCTTGGCTAAAGTCCAATGATAGCTAAATTTTAGCCAATATGCCAAAAAACCATCACATTGGATTAGGCATCTCTATAAAATTTTAGACTTCGATCTGCTACAGTGATTCTCCAAATTTGTAGGTGAACAGTAGGTTAGCCAAACATTAAAATATTCAATTATCACTTCTCTCACAAAATATGTAGGTATTTTTTGTAATTAAGAAATTTGGTTTGATTTATTATTATTAAATATAAAATGTGATAAAAATAAATTAATTAGTTAATATTAATTATTAAGTTAATTATAATGATAAGTTAATTATAATATTATTATTATTAATATTAACATGTAATATTAATTTAATATTTAATAAATTTGATAAATATTAATATTAATTTAATTAGAATATAATAATAATTATTATTAATATTTAATATTTAGTAAATGTAATAAATATCAATTTAATTTAAATAGAATATAATTATTATTAATATTAAATTGGTAGAATTATAAAATGTGATACAAATAAATTAAATAAAACAAATTATTAAATTAATAATATTTTTTTATTATATAGAGAGTAAATGGCTAATCCAATGTAGAGATTGAATTTAAACGGAATAGACAAATGTAAAAAAGTGTGATATTGGCTAAATTTTAAAGATGAATTTGGCCAAGCCAATAAGAATGCTCTTAAGAATATGATTTTATATATACATATATCAATAATTTGATTCATAATGATTCAAGTAATATGTATAGTATTAGGAATATGATTTCCTGATCTATAATCTCTTTAAATAGTCTAATTATTCTCATTAGAAATATAGATCAGATAATCATGTTATGAAAAGTAGTAAATAATCACAAATATATAGCTTATAATATAATAATAATGAATCGAATTGAGTTCAAATTTGACCGATTCTATCTCAATTGGCTTATCGAGTGGTATTGTTTATTAACGGCCCTTGATGCCATGGACAATAATTTACCTCATCCTGGCCTATCGTAGACAAGATTGCAATTTTCTTTTCTTTTTCTATCATGTTCTTTTAACAAGAGCAACCTAGTCCCCCCTCCGCGTTGACGGGTTGTTGAGGTTTGGTATACCCTATCCTGCTTAGTCGGAGTATGAGGTTTTGTAATCTCTGTCTTGGACAGAGGGAGTATTTTCTCTAAAGATTTAGGTCTTTAGAGATTTACTGTCTGGACTAGACCATGTCAGTCACGAAAGTGTATTGGGGAGTTATTAATGCTTGTAATTGATTTGTTTTTCAAATCAACTTTATAAATCCTCTCTTAATGAAGGTCGATACCTGTTTACTCAAAAAAAAAAAAAACAAGAGCAACCGATCTAGAGTATGCTTATCGAGAATATACATGCATCGACGTGACTTTCTAACTTTATGACGGACGTACACACACACACACACATATATATATATATATATATATATCGTTCTGAACTACTTAAGCTAGCGTTCGTTCAATGCAAGCTGGCTATACTTTCTAAATTGGTGCTAAATTCTAATAGATCAATAATGTTATACTCCATTCTCCTATCTTATTTTCATCATTTTATATAAGATTATGTATATCATTATCCATAAGTTCATGTCATGATAAATAATCATCCAATAAAATATCATTATCCAATAGTGATACATGTGTCATTTCTTACATAATAAGATGAAAGTGAAATAGTAATGTAGTGTATAGAATTTTCTATTTTAATAATAATACACGCCTATACTCCATCGAAAGGAACTATCCTTCTAATTAATTAGATCATCGTGAAACATTCTCGATTAACTCAATCCATTCAAAAGGAAAATCTAAGGGTTGGTGCCAAAAATCACATCCCATGTTTTAAGTAACATTAATTGGAATTTTCTGTGCGTAGTACGTACTTAAAAGACTCCATGCATGCCTGATGAGTACTTCGCCTTTTGGTTTAATCAAGCAGCTTGAACTATCTTTCTATTCCATGTTTTTTTTTTATCTAGTTTCTGTTATTAATTTTAGATAAATACTTTAGTTATAAAGGAATTAATATATAAAAGTAAAGACATAAATTAACGTAATTTGATGCGATACATCAGATTATAAAGTTATTTTTATTATAAAATAGATATAATAGATCATATAAAATCATATCAATTTAAAATTTTACTTTTTTATAATCTGTTTACGTCTGTAGCACTCTCTTAATCTTATGATTTTGTAGTACGTGACTAGCTATTTAGGGTTCTTTGCTGCATCTACTCATGAGACTGCTCTTACCTATATATGAAACAATTCATCATGAATTTCTATATATAACATAATTAATAATGGTCCAAATAATGGATGTTGGTCTTTTGTAGAGTTTGATTTTGTTTGTAAGTGACCCGGTGATGACCCGACTGCCCGAAAAGAATTTCTTGGGGATCGACGAAGCCCCGGGAAAACTTTTTGAACCGTTTTTTACTCAAGGTCCGACCTGCTGTGTGGACATATATAATATATATATATATATACTCTTTTTCTGGATTAGGGTATATTGGTCTTTTGCTTTTTTCCCTTGTAGAGCCGTCTCTGTATCTCAATTAGAAATAGTAAAATCTTTGCAGCATTGCGGATATAAGCATGCATATTGCTGAACCACGTTTGCTGATGTGATTGTGATTTCTGATTCCATTTTCATTTTTTCTCTTATCTTTCACAACAATGGACATATAGAAATAGAGCCGAAAGAGATGACTGAAGTGGGATCCATATATTAATGGACCACTTGTGGTACACGAAACATTGCATATGAAGTATGAATCAAACAGGAAAGTCTCTTTCCTGGTAATCAAACACCAATTCAGCAGAGGACTTCTCCATATATATATATATATATAATAATGGAATGTCCTACATCCTAGCTAGTGCATGCAACTATGCTAGTGCTGCATCTTTGTGTAATTGCTACGTGAAAGAAATATAAAGTTTTCAACGGTGAACGATGTATATAAAGACCGCACCACTAAAAAAAATGAGGAGAATATGAAAGCTGCCTTATCATTAATTGCATGCATGCATGAGCTGAGAAGCATCAGAAACCTTGCATTATTAGGAGATTGGCGATAATGAAAGAGCTAGAGATCAACACCCGCAAAAGGCAACAAAAGATAAATTCTTAGAACCTGGAACTTGATCCAAAACCAACATATATATAAATATATATATATATATATATATATATATATATATATCTCGACACGACGTTGTGTCCCTATTCCACATGCTAGCATTGTGTTAATTGCGTGCACAAAAAAAAAAGGGACTCGATCGAGGCTCGAGCTGTAAAACAAGCTTGGGGGATCGAAAGACTTGCAGTACTGCAAATGTCAGATGAATGTAATTAATTTGGGTTAAATTCCCAAGCTAAAGCAGACGTTTTTTTTTTTCCAGGTTTTAATTACTATTTGTTTTCCGTTTTTTAAAGAGGTTTCAAAGAATCTTGACAACACAGGCGAGTAATTCCACATTGTATTGTAAAATGCGTAAATATCGGGTGCGTACTGATTTATTATTAAAAAATTAATTTTTTTTATATGAATCTCATATAATTTTATTTATTTTTTTTAAAATGTAACAATTATATAAATAATAGTTATAATATATTTTCTCAAAACAGAACGGCAAGGAAAGTAATCAAACATGAAGGATTTGGCCAGTATTAGCCATGTATTACAACAGATTTCAGCAATCCCACCAAATCAGTCATTTGACAGTTACATAATTTTTGTACGTACAACTAAATTATCTAATTTCTTTCCATGTATAAATCATCTACTTAAGTGTATATATATATATATATATATATATATATGTGTATGAGATCAATAAAAAATATACGGAAATTATTCTTCAAATATTTATTTCTTAACACCATGCACCTGATCAGTCCACGACTAGGATTGCATCGAACGTGCATGGTTACTGTCACGGCCATGTATTTGTAGCCACATGCAACCGCCCAAATTAATGCGTGATTAAATTCACGTAAATTCCAGCCAAGAAAGTTTATGATCAGCTTACAACCAAACTTAATTCGCAAGCTCAAGGCCGGCAACCATTCATGAGCAAGCTAGCTAGCTAGCTACCTGATGAAATTAACATTAATTAATTAATATCTCTTCACGACGTACGCTAGAATTAATAGTAATCAAACGAATTGATTAATGATCAATAAAATTTTGTTGATGGATCCTGGCTAGCTAGTTTAGTACTTATTATCTATTATTGATTTAGAAATTATATATATATCCCTAGTACAGCTGAATTTAAAACAATATAGATTATTCTAGAAAATCATGTAGAGAATAATCTTCTTTATCTAAAGAAATATTTATTATATGATCTAGCTAGAAGTAGTTTTGAGAAATGTTATTTTTTATTACAGATTTTATCATGATCTTCAGTCATACAATTTTATTTGGAATTATACGACGGAAAATATAGCAGCTCAAATTCCCGACGACTCAAAACCCTATAGCTTTCTCTCAGTCTTTTCTTTTTTTGAGAGCCCATAGCTTTCGATCGATCTCTCAAATATTGAAACTTAATGCCCATTGTTAAGAGTAAAAAGCAAAAGCAAATTAAGCACAAAACCAGTCAGGAAATCAAAACTAAGCCCCTAATTTATATGCAGCCGGCCTGGCCTAGTTCATGTGCAAATGGCAGTCACTTTAGCATTATTCCATGCATGGAATCCACCCTAGTTGGGTGCTACGAAATGAAACAAAACTGGTCCATGACTTTAATCTTCATCTTTAATTTTTAAGCAATATCTTGAACTTACGACGTCAGGGAGAAGAGAATACCTCACAACAGTTTTTTTGTTCTTTTTTCTCATGATCAGTTTCATGATATCTATCTAAAATATTATATAACTTATGTTGGAGGGAATAACAGATCAACACGAGGATACATAGATCCAGAGACAGTTTGGAGGCAGTTGCACACAACGAAATATATGCTTATTGTATATATTCCTTCTTTTTTCATTTCAACCGATCATCAACGACGACATAGATATCATGCATCTTTAGTTGAGCAAACTCCAAACAAGTGAAAAACAAAAATGGCTGGTTCAGTGGAAAAGGTAGCAGCCAACGTCTGTGGGGTCAGTCAAGTCTCAAGAAAGGAAGGAGTTGAAGAACCACCCAAGTGGGGTCCCACCCTCCACCAAACGCCACAAACAAAGATCATGATCACAAACCCTGATCAATGTACAAAAAAGGGTGGGGGTCCAACAGGACAGTGCTCACATACATGCTCCACGAGTCCTGTTTCATCATCTTTTACCTAAAATATATAGACTATAGATAGATAGATGGGCTTCTGAGGGAGCCCTAAAGGGTGCTTCTCTCTTTCTTTATTCTTTCCTTTTTCCCACTCTGCTTTTTGTTCAAACCACAAATGCTTGAACAAACCCAATTGTTCGTGTTAGTGATTCAGCTTCCAGCTCTACTTCCATCTCCAACTCAGCAGCACATGTGGCGTCCAAATCACTCAAGCAAGAAGACACTTCTGGAAACAATTTATTGTAAATATTCTCAGTTGGTTATTGTAGTAAAATTTCTATTGGTTACTCTGTTTTGTACAAAGGTCCTTTTCTGTTGTAACTGTCTACACTCAAGCTGGCAGAAAACGTTGCACACAAATTGCTTGTCATTTTGCCTGAACAAACGTCGGCAATATTTGTCTATAAATAGAGTCCTTGTACACTGTTCAAAATCAATGAATGAAGAGGAATTTTATCAGAGAGTGTTTGATTTACATGGTATTAGAGCCATCCATAGACAAACGTCTTCCATGGCCGACGATTCCCTTCCTATTATTCCAACTCCTCCCCCTCCCTCTCCTCTTTTACCCCACCTAAATCATCTCGTCTCTGTTAAGCTCACCAATGACAACTTCCTTCTCTGGCAAACTCAGATGGTTCCATATCTGAGAGGCCAGAGATTGTTTCATTTTGTCGATGGGTCTCATTCTCCACCACCTCGGTTTTTAAACGATCAGATTACGCCCAACCCAGACTATATTACTTGGTCTCAAACAGACCAACTCATCCTCAGCGCCCTTATTTCCTCTCTATCAGATAATCTGATTGCTCAAGTCGTTGGTAAATCCACAGCTAGGGAGGTCTGGGCGGCCATTGAGAAGCTTTTCACATCTCAATCTCATGCCCGAATCATTCAACTCAGATATCAACTTGCCACAATCCACAAAGGTTCTTCCTCTGTATCTGAATATTTTCGAAAGGTCAAGCACCTTTCCGACACTATGAGTGCCTGCGGAACCCCACTCTCTTCACCAGAATTTATTTCCTACCTTCTTGCTGGGCTGAACAGTGACTATGATGCCCTTGTCACCTCAGTCACTGCTCGTGCCGATCCTTTATCTTCAGAAGAAATTTACAGCTTACTTCTTACCCATGAGAGTCGTCTCTCTCACTCATCTCACCTACCTCCTACCACAGATTTATCAGCAAATTTCACTGCCTCTAATCGTGGCCGTAGTAACACTCGTGGTCTTTATCGCGGGAGTTATCGAGGTCGCGGCAGGGGACGCTCAAACTCACAAAATGCCTTTCTCCCAATTACCTTTTTCCTCATCTCATCAACGATCCACCAAACCGCTGCAACTCCTTTATTCTGATGTATGGGGCCCTGCCCCAGTTCCTTCTCGTGAAGGTTACCGTTATTATGTCACTTTTTTAGATGACTTTACAAGATTTACTTGGTGGTTTCCATTAATACAAAAATCAGATGTTCTTTCTGTGTTTGTTCAATTTCAAAAAAATGTTGAGTTGCAATTTAATTCCAAAATTTTAGCATTTCAAAGTGATTGGGGTGGTGAGTATCGCACTTTACACACCCTACTTAAAAATCAAGGAATTAATCATCGTCTTTCCTGCCCTCACACTCACCAACAAAATGGTGCTGTTGAACGCAAACACAGACATATTGTTGAAACCGGTCTTGCCTTAATGGCCCATGCATTCTTACCTCAAAAATTCTGGGCTGACGCATTTCAAACAGCTGTCTATTTAATCAACCGTCTTCCCACACCTCTTCTTGACAACCAATCCCCTTTTGAAAAAATCTTTTTCATGTCACCTGACTATTCCATGCTTAAAGTTTTTGGCTCAGCTTGTTGGCCTCACTTAAGGCCCTACAATCGCCATAAACTTGATTTGCGCTCCACTCAATGTCTATTCATTGGATATAGTGATTCTCACAAAGGCTACAAATGTCTCCACATTCCCTCAAATCGTCTATATCTATCCCGAGATGTCATCTTTGATGAAAATAGCTTCCCATTCAAATCTCCTTCACAAATTCCTTCTCAACCGAATCCATCCCAGCTACCTTCCATTCTGGGCCCTCTTCCCATTCGTAACACATCATACCTCCCTTCAAATTCCTCCCAGCCCACGTACTCCCTTGATGATGCACCTAAGCCCACTTCTCCTCTTCACAATGCTCACAGCCCAAGTTTCTCTAAAAGTCCTCATTCTGTTTCGGATCACTCTAACTCCAGGCCCGTTTCGTCTACTGCCTTGATACCCCAACCCTCCTCATCCTCGACTACGTCCAAACCCGATTCTCCAGATCAGAGTCCCCTGTCGTCTTCCTCTTCTCCTTCTTCTTCGTCTACCTCCGAGTCTCTCTCTCCTCCTCCTTCCATTCTCACACGATCCAAAACTAACTCTCTCCGTCCAAAAATTTTCTCAGATGGGACAGTGCCATGGCCACCGCCACGGAGCTATCTTACCACCACATCCACCCTTGTTCCTGATGATCCTGCGAATTTTACAGAAGCTGCCAAGTATCATCAATGGCGAGCTGCCATGACTACAGAATTTCAGGCTCTCATGGACACTCAAACATGGACTCTGGTTCCACCCACTGGCATCGATAATTTGGTTGGCTGTAAATGGGTCTTCCGCACCAAACGCAACTCTGATGGCACAGTCGAGCGCTACAAAGCACGTCTGGTCGCAAAGGGCTTTCATCAGCAGGAAGGTATAGATTTCTCTGAAACCTTTAGTCCTGTGGTCAAACCCATCACCATTCGGACCATCCTTACACTAGCTGTTTCTGCAAAATGGCCCCTTCGGCAGTTAGATATCTCTAACGCCTTTTTGCATGGAGATCTTCAGGAAAGAGTTTTTATGACTCAACCTGTTGGATTTGTGAACCCTGATTATCCCTCTCATGTCTGTTGCTTGAAGAAGGCCATTTATGGCCTTAAACAAGCGCCCAGAGCCTGGTTTTCGAAATTAAGCACACGGCTCCTTGAGATTGGTTTTACCCAATCTATTTCTGACTCCTCTCTCTTCATTTACAAACACTCTTCTATTACCCTGTATTTTCTAGTGTATGTCGACGATATCATCCTTACGGGATCTTGTCAAACGGCCATTGCATCAGTTCTCAAGTCACTCAGTCAGTCCTTTCCAGTCAAGGACTTAGGTCCACTTCGTTTCTTCCTTGGATTAGAAATTCAAAATTGTTTAAATGGTCTTCATCTCTCTCAGACCAAATACATTTGTGATTTACTTCGAAGGACCAAGATGGATCTTGCCAAACCTGTCACAACTCCCATGGCTTCTAATATAAATCTTTCTCTTTCCGATAGCGCTGCGTTCAGTGATCCTACTCTTTATAGGAGCACTGTTGGTAGTCTTCAGTACCTGTCTCTTACTCGTCCCGATGTGGCCTTTGCTGTGAACAAAACTTGCCAATTTATGCATGCACCTACCATAAATCACTGGCAAGCCGTCAAGCGGATTCTCCGCTATCTTAAACACACAGCTACCTTTGGTCTTCTCATTACATCTTCTCCTTCTTTTCATCTTCAAGCATTCTCTGACGCCGACTGGGCAGGTTGCCCTGATGACAGGCGCTCTACTGGGGGTCACTGCATTTTTCTTGGTCCAAACTTAATTTCATGGGGTTCTAAGAAGCAACAAACCGTTGCTCGTTCTAGCACTGAAGCAGAGTATAAAGCTCTTGCTAATACCACTGCTGAGTTATTATGGCTGCAGTCTCTCCTTCATGAATTAGGCATTTTTCTTCCCAAAGCTCCCACCTTATGGTGTGATAATTTGGGAGCCACATATCTCTCAGCCAATCCTGTGCTTCATTCACGCACAAAACACATGGAGATCGACTTTCATTTTGTACGGGACAGGGTGTCTTCCAAAACTCTACAAGTTGCTTTTATTTCCTCTCAAGATCAAGTAGCTGATATCCTTACCAAGCCACTGTCATCCTCTCGGTTTAGTTCTCTACGCACAAGTCTCACCATGGTTCCCCTGTTGGACTCGCGGGAGGGTGTTAGTGATTCAGCTTCCAGCTCTACTTCCATCTCCAACTCAGCAGCACATGTGGCGTCCAAATCACTCAAGCAAGAAGACACTTCTGGAAACAATTTATTGTAAATATTCTCAGTTGGTTATTGTAGTAAAATTTCTATTGGTTACTCTGTTTTGTACAAAGGTCCTTTTCTGTTGTAACTGTCTACACTCAAGCTGGCAGAAAACGTTGCACACAAATTGCTTGTCATTTTGCCTGAACAAACGTCGGCAATATTTGTCTATAAATAGAGTCCTTGTACACTGTTCAAAATCAATGAATGAAGAGGAATTTTATCAGAGAGTGTTTGATTTACAGTTCGTGTTTGATTGGGGAAAAAAAAAGGACCAATTATTGCAGCTTGCCTCGTCTTGTCCCGTCGATCTCAAAACGTAGTTCAATTCTGCAAGCAAAGGAGGCTTTCCCGGCCCCAAGAGTTAAACTCAAAGATACCAATAATTTATTGCATGCAGATTTATGCATTCAAAGTCTCAAAGTTATATATGCTTATTTCAGAGTTGAAGTACATATATACTTTTGGGGTGTTTTTTTTCTTTCTTTCAATTATTTGAGCACTGTTTGATTAAAAATGTCATATAATTAAATGTGCTTTGCCATGTGCTCAGCCTCTGTTTCTGATTTTTTATTTTTTTATTTTTTTTACTTTTTTTGTTCAATCTAATATAGAATCATATCTTTCTTGTCCTGTATTCTCAAGACATTGGTTTGAAAACAAATAAAAACAAAAAAATCATATAACAACGATTCTCAATATAAAACTCGTGATGAAGACTCTTATAGATGTGAAAGAAAATTCTTATTTTATAATGTCCGAATATGTAGTTTTGACATAGAAATGTAACGATATGCTTAGAATTCATTTTAAGTCATATATAATTAAATTATCGGTTTTTTTTTTTAAAGTTCAGAATAACTTTTATTAATTTATTTTCATACTCTTTCATCTTCAGTTTTTTAGTGGGTTTGATTGTATCCTTTTTAAAAAATAATATATAAAATTCCCATCTCGTTGATGTTTTTAAAAAAGTTATAAAATTATTATTTACACTTAAATTTAAGACAAGTAAGATAACCCAAATTACCCAGAAAAGTTATCCCGAATTATGTTTAGAAATAGATAAAAAAAAAATATAGTTATCAAAACATAAATTTTAAGACTGTTCATCCCGATTGGATTTTTTTCCGTCCCGATCCGGAATCCGAAAAACCGGATTTTGATTTCGAGTTCTGGCCTGATACAAATTCGGGCCGGAACCTGGGTTACAAAATCTAGGTACATTTTGTCCGGGTATCGAGTTGTAAACTTGGAACCCTTTTTTTTTTTTAATTGAAATGTTTTGATATTTCTTTAAAATCTGTATTAATAATGCAGAATCCTTGTAATTGGGCATGAAATTAAAAAAACAAAGAAAATAGGGTCTCTAAAATTCAATAGCTTATGGATACGTGTCCCTTTTACAAGATCTGCTTGCATTAATGTCTCCTACTTCCTGCAGAATCCTACAAGATTTTCCACATTATGTAATAAATTAATGTCCAAATCTGCATTATTAATACATATTTTAAAGAAACATCAAAACATTCAAATCGAAAAAAATAAAAAAATAAATTAAAAAACGAGTATCGGGTTGTAAAATCCGGATTCACTCGGGTTTCAGACTGGGTCTGATTCGGACTAACCCAATCCGGGAATATCCGGATTCCCGAGTCAGAATCTAGATGAACAGCCCTAAGTAATTCGGCCATTAAAGATAAATTTCTTGATCCGGTTTGTTGTAAGGTAATTTTTCCGCATGTAGATATCATATGAAGGTGGTGAGAAAAAAAAAATGAAAAATACTATCTATACTTATAATTTTACACATAATCATATGTGCTGAAGTGACAATTATTGAAATGATGAAAAGTTTGAAACTCAAATTAAAAAAAATTTGATTAAATGTTATGGATATCCAATATATATAGTATTGTGTAAAAAGTTGGAATTCAAGTCGAGAGCGTCGTTTTTTTCTTCTTTTTATACGATTTTTAGTCTTCAAAGCTTTATAATTTAATGCCAAAAAATTAAAACTTTTGTTTTCTTCTTCGTGGGAGGTTTTTGAAGGGGGAGTACTACTTGTAGGTCCCCACCACTTACATCTATTTCTACTTCTTTGCCACACCTCTAGCGCCTATAAATTGCCACCCTCACCACCCTACTTCAATACAAAACCAAGAGGGTGCGAAGATAAGATCAGGAAGAAGAAAATAGAGAATGGAGACTTTCCCAGTTATTGACATGGAGAAGCTTAATAGTGGAGAGAGAGGAGCGACCATGGATTTGATAAAAGATGCCTGTGAGAATTGGGGCTTCTTTGAGGTACAAGAATTGTTGAAATAATCAAAAACTACAATTTGCTAGTGTTGTTTTGAAGTTTGTTTGAAGCAATTGTATGCACAATCTTTGCTAACTTCTGTGTTTGTTTTTTCCTTAAAGTTGGTGAATCATGGGATTTCCCATGATTTGATGGACACTGTGGAGAAGCTGACAAAAGATCACTACAGAAAGTGTATGGAGAAAAGGTTCAAGGAAATGGTGGAAAGTCGGGGCCTGGACGCTGCTCAGTCCGAAATCAATGATATGGACTGGGAAAGCACCTTCTCCTTGCGCCACCTTCCTGTCTCGAACATGTCAGAAATCCCAGATCTTGATGAAGATTACAGGTTAAAACCACAGCTTATTTTTTCTCAGAGTAGCTACCACTTTTGTGCTACTTGGTATTAATTTCAAGAAAAATTCTATTCCTAAACCTCATTCACCACACACCATCCTTTTTATGATTTTTTTTAATTTTATTCTCTTATTAAATATGTGGTATATAAATTATGAGTAGAATAATTTAATTATTTTAAGAATAATAAAACTAAAAAAAACTTTAAAAAAATTTAAAAAAAATAAAAAAATTTTGATATGTGGTGTATGGACTTATGAATAGCAATGCTCTAATTTCAACTGTTTTTTCTGTGACCAAGTTCAGGAAGGCAATGAAGGAATTTGTAGTGGATTTAGAGAAATTAGCCGAGCAACTCTTGGACTTGCTGTGTGAGAATCTTGGGCTGGAGAAAGGATACCTGAAGAATGCCTTCTATGGATCAAAAGGCCCAACTTTTGGCACAAAGGTCAGCAATTACCCTCCTTGTCCCAAACCAGAGCTAATCAAGGGCCTCCGGGCACACACAGATGCCGGTGGCATCATCCTTCTCTTCCAAGATGACAAGGTCAGTGGGCTGCAGCTTCTCAAGGATGGCAAATGGGTGGATGTGCCCCCAATGCGCCACTCCATTGTGATCAACATTGGCGACCAGCTTGAGGTATATATACAACGATATACATACTAACTTTCAAGTTTCAAGGACCATTTTCATCTCCATCCACAATAGCCTGCGTGTTCTGTTCCCTTTTAATAACTCCAAGTGATGTTGGAATCTAACAAAGACAATTCAGTTGACATATTTAATATTCCCTTTGTGCAGGTTATTACCAATGGCAAATATAAGAGTGTATTGCACCGTGTGATTGCTCAACCGGATGGTAACAGAATGTCCATAGCATCATTCTACAACCCGGGCAGCAATGCTGTTATCTATCCAGCACCGACATTAGTGGAGAAAGAAGCAGAGAAAAGCCAAGTGTATCCAAAGTTTGTGTTCGAAGACTACATGAAGCTGTATGCAGGAGTGAAGTTCCTGGCCAAGGAACCAAGGTTCGAAGCCATGAAGGCAGTGGAATCCACTGTTAATTTGGCTTCTATTGCCACTGTCTGAGCTCCCTCATGACAGAAAGCAAAAATGGTTACATGGGTATATGTTGTTTCTCAGTTTCTGTGGATAAGCATAGTCTTAGCAATGGGTCTTGTCGTTTCTTTGTTGAGTGAGTCCTCATGATTATGTTTTTAGGTGTGCTCTGTCTGGCTCATGGTCAAGCTTTATGGTTCTCCCAATAGTTCCTGTCGTGTGATGTATGTATGTTTGTATGTCCTGTTGCTGTCGAAGCTGTACTGTTTAGGAAGTGAAAAAAACTTATCCATTTAGATAAGGAACTCTCAAAATTCAGAACATATTTTTGGAATCCAAATCAGACTCAAATCTGTTTCTAAAGAAACGTGTAAATTAAATATTACAGACCAGAAGTTACTAGTGAGACCATCTGTAAAAGGGTAAAACTGCTGCCAAGCTTAAAGCTGTGCCTGGATGGCATAAGATGCACAACTACGTTAACTGATTCTATCTTTCTTGCATGAAGATGGAAATTTTGAGTTCAAATATTCTCTGCTCTAGAAAAACAGATGAAAAAGTTGAGACATTTTTAAAAGTTAAGACGTTTTAAGTAGCTTTTCGTTCAAATATAACATATAAAACCACTAAAAATGTATTACGTAGGTAGTTTGACTAAAGATGATAAAACCAGGATGAAGAATAATTTGACTAAGGGCCAGGTTGGATATAGAGGTGAGATGAACTCACCTCATCTCATCTAATTTCAACTAATAATCTCAATTCTATTCACAAATCATCTCAACTCATCTCACTATTCAAAAACATCCAATTCTGCAATGGACCACGACTAAAACACATGCAAGGTCAAACTCCGGAAAGATGCAATGTTAGCATTGGTAGTGGTTTATGTATCTTCATATGCAAAATCATCTTTTTTTAAGATTGATTTTGCATATGAAAAAAAACTCTCATATTGGTTTATGCATCTTTGAACTAAATAATAATAAAATATTATTTTTTTTTTATTTTTTATTTGTTTCCTAAAATTATTTTTTTTATATATATTTTACAATTAACATCCACTTTGTATTATCAACTTAATACAAATTTTATGTATCAAAATCATCTTAATATAAATTCTACAAAGTTGATTTTAATGGGTAGGAGAGAGAAAAATAGTAAAATAATGTTTCAAGAATGAATAGAGAAGCACTATTTATAGCTATGCAAAAATTTAAAGATGCATAAGCCAATGTAGATGAATTTAAGGACATATTCTTTAAATTTAAAGATGAAAATGAAGATGGAGAAGCCACTACCAATGCTAAACTGCATCATTGGAGGCACAAAAATTGGTTACAATTTTGAACTCAGCTCTCAACCCAGCTTTATTACTTTGCCGAGCTGAGCCCTCAGCTCGAATTCAGCTCTAAATTTACAGTCCTTTCCAAGTATTGGATTAGTTGGGAATACAACATGCACTATCCCATTCTTAACTGATGTGTTGCAAATAAGCATCCTCAGTATCGGAGAGGGCGGTAATAAAAAACAAAAAATCAAAAAACAAAATTTCGCCTATGCTTTGATAAAAGGGTACCTGGAAACCAGATAGTCTAAAGCATGCAGAGACTTCGGGACAGTAGGGACGACAATAGCCACGAGCAGAAGAAAAAAAGAATTGAAGTTGGGAATTGGAAAGTAGACTTGTTGAACAGAGGAAAACCTGAGACTCCAACCTGAAGAAAATACTTGAAACTAGTGAGCACTAAAAACAGCTTTAAAGTATGCTAGTTCTTTCTTCCATCTCAAACAATTCGGAGACAGACGAGTTCTGAGGCAGGGAAACAAATTCCTAGAACAAATTCCTAAAAAGAAATAATCATCTCAACCAACTAAAACATCGCATGCTGAACATGAATTCCTCATCATGTTTCAAAGAACTGGCCCCAAGCCATAACTGGTGGGCAGAAAAAAGTATTCCGAATGAATATGACATGACTGATCAAATAGGTGTAGATAACTGTAAAAAGGAATACAAGCAGATTGACAAGTTGTGTTTACACCGTCTCCGGAATTACTCACCATAAAAAAAGGAATACACGTAGATTGCAAGGTAATAGTGAAAATTTTCCAGAATTCCACCATTTTTATGAGAAAAAACATTTCCTTTCTCCAGTTCATGCTCATGATTGAATTGAGAAAATTAGAAGGTAGGCTCTGATGAAGATAGATAACATCACTCCACAATTATCAAAAAACAAAAACCACTCCATATCACTTGGTCGATACATCATCGGCTACATCATTCTTAGCTTCACCAGCCACATCAGTATCTGACTTTGGAACCCTTTTAACATCTCCTTCCACTGCATCTCCATTAGAGCAGTGGTTCTTCAGAACCATCGAAATGTCAGTCTCAGACGCTCCAGCAAGCTTAAAGCGCTCAACAGCAGCATCCAGGTTTTTCTCCCAACCAACCAGTCCCAATTTGCATTCAACTTGGGATCGCTCAAAAAGCATGTTACCCCAGAAGAGATGTATCTGTGATCTCATCACAGCTGCTTGTTCTACTGCTTCATCTGCTGAAATTTCGCTCTGACTGCCAAGGCTAGAGGGCTCACCTTCATTATTACCAGTTTGTTTCTTTCTTCTTTTCAATAACTCTTCCTTCTTAATCACACTTGGATCTTTTAACTCATTTGCCCTCTGCTCCTCCAGCTTCTCCCACATCTCAGTCGCAGCCTTCATCTTTTCCTCCGCGCTCTCATAAAGTTTTAGAGTTTCAGTAGAGTCCCAGCTTGAGAGATCTATCTTCTTAGCAAGTGCAAATGACCAATGAAGTTTGGCCATTTCAAATTGCTGCTGCCCCAGAGCAAGCAAACCCTCATAAAAGTCTGGTTTGATCACGAGTGCCTCCTCATACTTCTCTCTGGCCAGAGAATATCTTTCCCTAACCCAGTCATAAGCGGCTTGAAGCTGTTCACCCACCACCTCCTTTCCAGCAGATTCATCCAAGGGAATGCGCTTCCTTGCTGCACACATATGAACATTTCCCCAGTTGAAGAATGCCAAAGCAGCCACCTCTTGAAACTTAGCAGCAGCCTTGTCAAAGAGACCTCGGGCTTCTTCACTTGTCACTGTCTCTTCAAGTGCCTCGGAACAAAGCTCCATCCCAAGCTCATGTAAGTCTATATGAGCATCTGGGTCAATACCAACATGAGTGCGAAAAAGCTGAGCAAATTCAAACAGCCAATCATCCATCTCCACTTCCTTGCACGCAGGATCTTCTGCTCCCGGTTTCTCCTTCTGAGATTCTTTCTCTGTCTTATCAATTCCCACATCAGCAGGTTCCAAAACAGATTCACCAAGTGACGAATTGGAGCCAATTTCATCTCCCTTGTTTCCCTCACTCTCCATATCCTTCTCCTCTTCTTCCAATATAGGAGGCTCTTGCTCAGGGCTCACCTCCACAATATGCAGTCTCAGTACCCCAATTGTGTCTGTCTTATCTGTTTCTAGATCCTTTAGTATGAGGCTATCCACATAAGACTCCGCCAATCTGAGTTCCCCTGAACAGGTTATGGTCACCAAATCACCATCATTGTCCTTGTATTTGATCAAAACTGACTTTGATGATGAAAACCTTTTGCTCACGATGTCTCTTAACACTTTGAAACTGCATTTTATTGGCATCTGGGCAAGCCTTATGTCATGATCATAAACAAGCTTCAATGGCCTCCATTGGATTGTAGCCTCTGGAGCCTGCCCATGCAATGAGACTAATGTGGTAGATGGCTGTTCCTTCTGATTATTCTTGCTTGGATTAGTAGGTTTTGAAGTACCACTCGAAGGCTTCAAAACAAGTTTTGGCAATTGTGCTTTAGACTCAGGACCGTTTTCAGAGGGTAGAACCGCTTGGGGCTTCTCTGGCTTATTATTAGGTGATAATACTAATCCCCCTGCTGCAGTATTTGTCTTCTTTGGTACTGGGCGGGCAGGTAAACAAGGTCCTAATCCAGCAATTGGTGCACCACGAACTGCAGAAGCACCAAGGGCAGCAGGGGATGGGCGGCTCTGGAGGTCCTGCTGAGCCTCCGGGTGAGGACCCAATGCCATCCTCAACCGCCGGGAAATTTCCAACGCGTCCCCATGATTGGGTTCAGCCCCCAACAACACCTGAACATCCTGCATCGCCATTTCATACTTCCCTATTGCCTCGAACGCCCGAGCCCTCCGAAGGAGAGCCCGGAAAAACCGAGGCTGGACCTGAAGAGCCATAGTACACTCAGCAATCACAGTTTCATAGTCTATGGGCTTCATTTGCATCAAACAAGCCGCTCTATTGCTATGAAACACAGCTCGGTCTGGGTGGGTTTTTGGAGTAACTCTGAGAGCATTATCATACTGCTCAAGAGCGCCAGCATAGTCCTTATTTTGAAACCTCTTGTTCCCTTCTTCTTTGAGCTCATGGGCTCTTGTTAAAAATACCGAAGAGTCCAAATCAACACCACCATTAGCTTTTGGAGTAGAATTATCACCTGTTACTTGGTTTGCACCACCCTTCTTCTTCCTACCCCCCGACTTACCCATATAAAATTATAAATCTCTCTCTCTCTCTCTCTCTCTCTCTCTCTCTCTCTCGTAAGTATTGCTATCAACGAGATATAAAGCAGCAAGCTTGCAGTAGTTGCAAAAAGAATTTATGTTAATGAATAAAGAGAGAGAAAGGGCACTTACAAATACAAAGGTGAAGCACAAAATTTGAAGCTTTCTGTGAAGATTTATTAGTGCGTGGAGTCCCAAAAGAGCCCCAGAAGATGGGTTGGGAGAAGATGGACTCACCGGGTATTTGAAGAAATGTTTAGGAGCTCAATGTACGAGACAAAGATGGGAATGGAAGACGGAGGTTTTGAAAAGTCACTTGGGATGAAACCCTAGAATCTTATTGGATTTTGATGGTCAAGAGACTCGGAGCTGGAGAGTGGAGCCTACATCTTGATAGTCATCCTCAACCGTTAGATTTGCAGAGCATGGTCTCCTCATAGTCATCCTTATATTCGATTTTTTCCCATTCTACAGGGGCACTGGATCATCCAAGGGAATCACGGCGCTTATAAATTGACGCGTGGCAGTAAAGGGCATTATAGTATGCCAAAAAAAAAAAAGGATAATACTAGTGCTCCCGCTCGGGGCTCCCGCTAGGATTTTTTTTTGTTTTTTTTTTATTTTCTTTTATATTTTGATTAAAAAATATTTTTTAATAGTGATGGGATTTTTTTTTAATTTTTTTAAAATATTAAAAAATATTAAAAAATGTATGTAAAAAAAAAAAAAAACATTTCAAATACACTAGCGGGAGCCCCTGCGGTGACTCTAGAAGGATAAAAAAAAAAAACGCTTATAATCCCCTCTTGCAGTTGCGGCGCAAACGGGGCGGACATGGAATAAAAACGAAAATGCACCGTATTCTCGCATGAGACCAGATCAATAAAAACGAAAACGCACCGTTTCGGCTGAGACCAGATCTACCCTACCTCCTTCGATTTCTCTCTCGAAGATGACCTCCAAATCCCTCACTCTCTGTATTCGTATTCTCCCTCTTCTGTGTGTTCTTCCTCGAAGACGACCTCCCTTCCATTTCCCTCCCTCTCTGTCTTTCTCTCCCTCAAAGACAACCTCCCTTTCAAATCTCTCCCTCTCTGTGTTCTCCCTTGAAGACTAGGAGTGGGCAGCGGGGCCTCGCACCCCGCTAACCCGCCCTGGGGTGCGGGGGCCCTTGCACCCCCCCAGGACAGCTGCGGAGGCGGGGGACAGAGGGGGCGAAGCCCCGCTCCGCTACGTGCAAGGTGTCAGCAATGGCGTGGAATGAAAAAGCTTCTGGATGAGTGAGATGAGATAGTGGAGGTGGAGTGAGTTCGATTTGCCAAACTCAACTTCTTTAGGGAAAGCTTCTTTTGCTACACCTTAATTCAAATTTGACTTTTCAACAATTTGATCAATAAAAGAAAAGCACACATCTTCCAATTTCTTTCTCATTTTGGTCTGATCGATGCTGATGAATGCGATAGGGACACTGCATGAAGTTTTGCATTTGTTTTTTAGGTTCAGTGTTTTGGAAGTTATGCTAAATTTATCCCCTCTTTCTGTGTACTTTCATTCGGGGGAAAACTTTGTGGTTCAGTTCACCGTTCTTGAGTAACTGACTGCAAATTGCTCCTTAGAAACATCTCAAAATTAGCTGTAATTCTTGTGCCTTTGAGACTGGGAATATTAGAGCTGTCGTAGACTCGTAATATCTTGATTTTCAAAGTTATTATATATGTATGAAACTGCTTAAAGCATATACTATACCGGCCTGCACTGAAATTAAATACCGACATTTAAGATCGATCAAAGCAAGTTATATGTATGAATGGGTACTGTAAAATTGATGTAAACAACTTCAAAAGTTGCCATCATCGGTGTAAACGAGCCGAATTCGAGTGAGTAGTGGGAGGTTAAGTCCCGTTCGTTTAATTTTTATTCGAATGAGTCAAGCTCAAACTTTTTATCGAGTTGGGTTTATGTACAGGAACAACTCATTTATTATTTGAACGAGTTCAAATTAATTCACGAGCTGCTTCATTTAGATAAAATAAGTTATTTATATTATAAATTATACAAATCTTGACAAACAAGCATTGACCTTTTGCTAATATCTTTGTAAATTATATATATATATATATATATATCAATAATTTGATTCATAATGATTCAAGTAATATGCAGTATAGCATTAGGAATATGATTTTCTCTATAATGTTGGGTTAGCTTCTTTGGAGTCCCACATCGGTGAGGAGTGATGGAGGAGCCAAGGCCCATGGCCTATAAATAAGAGGGCTTAGCCTCTAGTTAAAGTACACCAAGTTATAAGTTTAAATAGTAAACTTGTGACTCTAGTAAAATTCCTTTATTAGCTTTTTCTTGTAAAAATAAAAGATGTGAGAGTTAAAGTTTTGTTAGTGGGGAAGCTTTGTGGGTGTCATTTGGGGTGAGGAGAAAAATTATGTGATTATAATAATTTTTCACATAGTGTATTTTCTTCTCTGGGTCTGGTGGTTTTTTCTCCTGTTTTAGGAGTTTCCACGTAAATTCTTGTGTTGTTATTATTTCTCTATTTTTCTTCATATTTCACTAGAAAATGGATCCTAGGGGTGAATTTGAGAGGTTCAAATTCCTAACAAGTGGTAACAGAGCCACTAGGTTCTTTTTGGTGGGTAGAGTTTTGGTGTGGTAGTGTGGATACGTACAGTCTAAGGAGGTTCTATCTAGGAGATTGGTATTTAAGTGGTCCAGTGTGACCCTCCAATCTTTCCTGGGAAGTTTTGAAGTTCTGTCTAGGAAAGAATAATCTTTCCTAGGAACTTACTTAGTGAGTACCATTCATTTCTATGGTAAAATTCATCGAGGCAATGTTAGGAAGTAAGACTTCAAATTCTATCAGATATGAGGTGGAGAAATTTAACAGGAGAATCAATTTTAGCTTGTGGCAAGTTCAAGTCAAAGATGTTTTGATTCAATCAGGATTACACAAGGCGTTGAAGGGCAGACCAACCCCTGAAGTCAGCAGTGATACTAGCGTGACTAATGAAACAAAGAGCAGATCTGTAATGAGCGATGAAGATTAGGAGGATCTGAATTTGAGAGCAGCAAGTGCGATACGTCTATGCTTGGCCAAGAATATTTTTGCAAATGTACATGGAATATCTATGGCAAAGGAACTCTGGGAAAAACTCGAAGAGTTGTATCAAACAAATGGCGTCTCAAATCGGGTGTACCTGAAGGAGCAGTTTCATACACTGCATATGAGTGAAGGTACGACTATTTTAGATCATTTAAGTGTTTTCGATGGCATTGTCTCTGAGCTAGAATCTATTGGAGTTAAAATTGATGATAAGGATCAAGCCTTGAGGCTCATCTAGTCTCTTCCATCTTCCTATGATCATATGAAGCCTATTTTGATACATGGGAAGGAGAAAATAATTTTTTCAGAGGTTACCAGTAAACTCTTTTCTGAAGAAAGAAGACTATGTGGTGGAAGAAATGATCCACCTGGAAACTTAGCATTGGTAGTAGCTGGTAATGGGAAGAAGAAGAACTCCATGAAGATGAAAGTAGTCTGCTGGAGGTGTGGACAAACTGGGCACGTCAAGAAAAATTGTCCAAGAGTTGGAGCAGGTTCGGCAAGTGGCTCCAAGTCAGTAAATGGAGATACTGGTAATGAAACTAATGTTGTGTATCTCTCCATGGAAGACGATGTATTTTGAAAAGGGACATGTACATCCTCATGGCATGCTACTAATTCCCAAAGTTGGATGTGTTAATGTTAGTTGGTTC
Organism: Juglans mandshurica; assembly: GCA_022457165.1. Classification (NCBI taxonomy): domain Eukaryota; kingdom Viridiplantae; phylum Streptophyta; class Magnoliopsida; order Fagales; family Juglandaceae; genus Juglans; species Juglans mandshurica. The sequence goes on from CM039627.1 coordinate 7,884,355, forward strand.
ACAAGTTTGCACATAGGCATTAGTTTGCCATTAATGCAGGGTGTGTGGTGGAAATTCATGTTGATGACTGATGAACTTCCAAGAAAGCCAAACGTGGAAGTTGCACCATAATTTTTCAGTTAAGTTATTTTTGACATGGGCCGAATTGAAATGCTTGGAATTTGTTTATTCTGAGTGGGTATGCTTTTTTGGTGGAGCATGATAGCGAAAGTTATGAAGATCTTCATTGCGGTGGAGCGTGGTTGTGGGACCAGCCAAAGTCGCAAGGTAGGGATTGTTGGGTTAGCTCCTTTGGAGTCCCACATCGGTGGGGAGTGATGGAGGAGCCAAGGCCAATGGCATATAAATAAGAGGGCTTAGCCTCTAGTTAAAGTACACCAAGTTATAAGCTTAAATAATAAACTTGTGACTATAGTAAAATTCATTTATTAGCTTTTTCTTGTAAAAAGGAAAGAGGTGAGCGTTAAAGTTTTGCTAGTGGGGAAGCTTTGTGGGTGTCATTTGGGGTGAAGAAAAAAATTGTGTGATTGTAATAATTTTTCACATAGTGTATTTTCTTCTCTGGGTCTGGTGGTTTTTTCTCATGTTTTGGGAGTTTCCACGTAAATTCTTGTGTTGTTATTATGTCTCTGTTTTTCTCCATACTTCATCAAAGGGTGGATCCTAGGGGGTGAGTTTGGGAGGTCCAAATTCCTAACATATAATCTCTTTAAATATTCTAATTTTTCTCATTAGAAATATAGAGAAAATGTTATGAAAAGTAATAAATATCAAGTCGAGCAGTGCTTATACGAATTATATCGTTTAATAGCTTATCATAATTTGGTATTCACAAATGGCTTATATAATAAATGAATCAAACTGAGTGAGTTCAAATTTGACCAAGCCTATCTCGATTGGCTTATCGAGTAGTATTGTTTATTAATGGCCCTTGTTGACATGGACAATAATTTACCTCGTCCCTATCATACCTGTGGCTTTAAGTTTTAGTTGGCCGGAATGCTAGAGTTCATGATAGTTTTGCTTGTAGTCTTGTTGATTACGAATTATGCTGCCAACTTAACTTGTACAGAAGATAGTGTTTTGTATAAGGAGAATATATATACATGCATCGACGTGACTTTCCATTAGAGAGTAACTTTTATGAGGTACATTCACACACGTACACAAACACATATATAATTCTCTATTATATAAGTGCCTATCAAACGGCTGTAAACGGAAATTCTTGTTTTCCATTAACTCTTTGTTAAGAACCCAGCTTTAGTCCCAGTCGAAAATGTGCTCTCTCTAGAAACTGGGCCCTCTCTCCCTAGAAACTCGCTCATCCGAATCCAGCTGGGGGGAAGGAGAGCTTCGGCTCCTTCTTCCTCTTCCTCTCTTCCCTGGCACTTCGTTTCCGGTGATTTCATTTGATTTTTTTTGTTTTTTTCAGGTTTTTGGCCGAATAAAGGGGGTAGCCGTTTCGAGCTTCTCCGGTGACCATCGTCAGACATGCGCAGCACCGGGAGAAGCCTCACCCACTGATCTTGCGGTCGACCGAATTGGGAGCCAATCGGAGTGGCGCATTGCTCCGACGCGCGGTTTAGAGGAAATGCGTGGGGTTCTCAAACCACGGCGATTCATCTTCCGTCGATGCCATGCACGGCAGCTCAGGGCCCAGCGACTCCGACAACATCTTGATCGGCCGAACGACTCCTTTTCCAGTGCTCCGCATTGATTTCCATTTTTTTTCCCGATTCTGTTTGGAGTTTGTATTCTTTTGCCATGTTAATCTTTCCTAATCTTTCCTCGTACTTAATAACCTTTTTGGTAAATGTTTGTTCACCTGAAAATTTTATTGTTGAGGCAGATTTCAAATTTTGAGAGATATCATATTGTAGAATGATAAAAAACGAGACAAGGCTTCGTTCTTGTTGGAGGTATGCCTAATGACGATGTTCTTTTTTTATGATTTGGAAATTAGTTCTAATGACTCATAATTGAAAAATTTTCATATTTATTTGCAGGTTATCGAGTACATTCAGTTTTTATAGGATAAATTAAATATGTACGAAGGACAATACCATGGGTGGAGTCCAGAGCCAAAAAAATTGATACCATGGGTAAGATACTGATGGTAGACATATGTATCTCTAGTTTTTTCACTTTAGCTTGTTAATTGTTTTGGACTATTATTTGCTTTTGCATAGCATTCTTAGTTTGTCTTCAGTTTGGAGTTTTGTGTTTTTGGGCTCTGTGAATATAAGTTAAATAGGTTGATCGCAGCAACCTGTACAACATTGTTATGTGTATCACATATATATTGAAGATTATGCTTGCTTGACCTGTGCCAAGCACATGTTTTCAACATGGTCCTTTGTCTGTAGAGGTTGCAATAGAAAATTAGGGAGTGTGCTCCTTTGGTACATGAAAATGATCAGAGAGGCCACTAGGCTGATGTTTTGTTTCACATTGGGCTATGTTTGAATAAGTAACTCGGAAAAGTTTGAAATTTGGCATTTTCCTACACCCAAGCATTTGGAGGGCAGATGGAACCTAACTCTAGACACAACCCTGCCACTGAAACATGCTGGTGTACCAAAGTCCATGTAAGGTAGGATTGTTTCTTGTGACTGGGAAATAAATGTTCAGGTTTGGTTTATGAGACTTTCTGTTTTATGATGTGACAAAATTTGAACCAGAACCAAGACTTTAAAGTGGCATGCTAAATTCAACCTGTTCTTGTCTTGGGCATTTGTTTTTTTTTTTTTGGTTAAAAATACTTCAACAGTAATTCTTTTTACTGTTATATATAGACAATAATTGATCGAGGTTATGTTTTGGGCAAATCTGGAGTTTGGGATTTTAGATCAGGCTTTAGATGAACTTTTATTTTTAGCTATCCCAGTGCCAACTCTTGGATTTGTTCCTTATTGAAAAGTATTCTTATATCTCTCATAACTTGTTTCTCTATGTTTTTGTGGTTTTTGTTTGATCTGCTTATGATTCGATGGTTTTTGTGATCTGATGGTTTTTTGGATTTTTGTGATCTGGCTTGCAATTAGTAGAAACTGGAAATTAAACTCAGAAATTGGGTTGAAGATTGCATTAGCGGTTAAATTATTAGCCAAAAAACCCTCCATTGCTGGGGGCACACGGGACCCCACCTTCAGGAAAAAAAAAAAAGGCACGAAGCTTATTTCTATGTGTACCTGAATAGTGGATTTGTAATGTATTTTATGAGATGAATTTATATCAACTGCAAGTAAAAATGTAATGTATTTGTGGTTTAATGGTGGCAGTTGGTTGTAGAATCTATATGTATATTATTACTTGTATAGATAGTTGAAAGAGAGAGAGAAAAAGATATGAGAGAAAAGGCATTAGCTTCATTTAAAGCTCTTTCAAGTGGTATTCTTTTATGTACTGATCTTACAGCACATGGACTTGACATTCCAGATGTTGATTGTATCCTGCAGGTAGCTTAATAACTACCTAGTTTGGTGTAGCCTATCTGTTATGTTATCTTTAAAGATATATTCTTTTTTTCTTTTAAATTTTACTCTTAAAGCTAAGTGTTAAGTGGTGATTTCTCTATTGGTTGCTCTTACAGTATGATCCTCCTCAAAATCCAGATGTTTTCATACACAGAGTTGGCCGAACTGCCCGAATGGGTAGACAAGGAAATGCCATTGTTTTTCTATTGCCAAAGGTGAAATTATTAGATAAAGGAGGAAGCTTATGTTAGTTGGGATATGTTAGTTGGATATTGTCTTTACTCTTGGGTTGAGGTTTCATTTACAGTTTGTTTGCACAATTATTGGGATATGTTAGTTGGATATTTTGGTTTGCATATCATGTTTCTTGTGCAAAACGTGAACTTTATTGTATGAGAATTGGTCTGATTGATCATTCCCTTAGCACAGATTAGTGAGTTTGTTTAGTGGGTGTATACTTTATTTGCGTAATGGATTTATTGATTTACAGCTGGTGGTGGTGCTGGTGATTGGAGATTTTGGATTGTGTTCAAGCAATATGAATTAGAATAGGACCAAAAACCAAAGGAGCAGAGAAATGTGACAAATGCGCTTTGCACATGAAACCACTGCTAAAATTTGTTAGATAATTTATTAATCATTTTTCTTTTGTAAAAGATCATATAATTTTTGTAAAAATCTAAACTAGACAAACGTCCCTTGGACGTTGCTCTATTACTAGCACGCACATATTTTTACACACTACAGCCTATTGATCAGTCTCCCATAACGTACATGCACATATTTTGATGGACATTGTGGAGAAGCTGACAAAAGATCATTACAGAAAGTGTATGGAGAAAAGGTTCAAGGAAATGGTGGAAAGTCGGGGTCTGGACGCTGCTCAGTCCGAAATCAATGATATATGGACTGGGAAAGCACCTTCTTCTTGCGCCACCTTCCTGTCTCGAACATGTCAGAAATCCCAGATCTTGATGAAGATTACAGGTTAAAACCACAGCTTATTTTTTCTCAGAGTAGCTACCACTTTTGTGCTACTTGGTATTAATTTCAACTGCTTTTTCTGTGACCAAGTTCAGTAAGGCAATGAAGGAATTTGTAGTGGATTTAGGATTAGCCGAGCAACTCTTGGACTTGCTGTGTGAGAATCTTGGGCTGGAGAAAGGATACCTGAAGAATGCCTTCTATGGATCAAAAGGCCCAACTTTTGGCACAAAGGTCAGCAATTACCCTCCTTGTCCCAAACCAGAGCTAATCAAGGGCCTCCGGGCGCACACAGATGCCGGTGGCATCATCCTTCTCTTCCAAGATGACAAGGCCAGTGGGCTGCAGCCTCTCAAGGATGGCAAATAGGTGGATGTGCCCCCAATGCGCCACTCCATTGTGATCAACATTGGCGACCAGCTTGAGGTATATATACAACGATATATACATACTAACTTTCAAGTTTCAAGGACCATTTTCATCTTCATCCACAATAACCTGCGTGTTCTGTTCCCTTTTAATAACTCCAAGTGATGTTGGGATCTAACAAAGACAATTCAGTTGACATATTTAATATTCCCTTTGTGCAGGTTATTACCAATGGCAAATATAAGAGTGTATTGCACCGTGTGATTGCTCAACCGGATGGTAACAGAATGTCCATAGCATCATTCTACAACCCGGGCAGCAATGCTCTTATCTATCCAGCACCGACATTGGTGGAGAAAGAAGCAGAGAAAAGCCAAGTGTATCCAAAGTTTGTGTTCGAAGACTACATGAAGCTGTATGCAGGAGTGAAGTTCCTGGCCAAGGAACCAAGGTTCGAAGCCATGAAGGCAGTGGAATCCACTGTTAATTTGGCTTCTATTGCCACTGTCTGAGCTCTCTAATGACAGAAAGCAAAAATGATTATATGTTGTTTCTCAGTTTCTGTGGATAAGCATAGTCTTAGCAATGGGTCTTGTCGTTTCTTTGTTGAGTGAGTCCTCATGATTATGTTTTTAGGTGTGCTCTGTCTGGCTCATGGTCAAGCTTTATGGTTCTCCCAATAGTTCCTGTCGACAATAGCCACGAGCAGAAGAAAAAAAGAATTGAAGTTGGGAATTGGAAAGTAAGACTTGTTGAACAGAGGAAAACCAGAGGCTCCAACACTCTGCCAGAACCATATGATTGGAAAATAATTGAAACTAGTGAGCACTAAAAACAGCTTTAAAGTATGCTACTTCTTTCTTCTATCTCAAACAATTCGGAGACAGACAAGAGTTCTGAGGCAGGGAAACAAATTCCTAGAGCTAAGTAGAATCATGTTATTGAGGCTCTATCTATTCTGTTTCCTAAAAAGAAATAATCATCTTAACCAACTAAAAGATGGCATGCTGAACATGAATTCCTCACCATGTTTCAAAGAACAGGCCCCAAGCCATTAACTGGTGGGCAGAAAAAAGTATTCCAAATGAATATGACAAGACTGATCAAATAGGTGGAGATAACTGTAAAAAGGAATACATGCAGATTGAAGGAATACATGCAGATTGACAAGTTGTGTTTACACCGTCTTCGGAATTACTCACCATAAAAAAAAGGAATACACGTAAATTGCATGTAATAGTGAAAGAAAAATTCTAGACATAAGCCCCACACCCTGCACACCCACTTAAAAATATGTGATTTTACCTTTTTATCCACATAATAAAAATGATTCCTGACATGTTTGCAAGTAAAATAGGATAAAACGGTAAAATAACATATTTTTAAATGGGTGTGTAGGGTGTAGGGCTTATGGGTAGCACTGTTCTGGGCTTATTATATCAACTACTTAAATGACATTCTCTTGAAATGTGCTACATTACCAACTGCTACTGGGGATGTCAATGATTAGGATGAAAATGAGCATTAAGTTCAATCAGTTATGCCTGTATATTTTAGACATTTCGACCTGAACAACATCATCTAGCTTTGATGCACAATCCACCTAGAAACATGGATATGTCAGAATCCCTAAAATCTGGATTGAGAAAGGCACATATCCTACCCTCCTGCTTTAGTGATATCACACCACACCCACTGTAATACGCACCAACCAATAAAAAACCATCATTCAGTCATAGGAATAATAACAAGTCACTTTCATAGATTATGTCCTATCAAAATATTGTATTCCATGCCGTCATCAATAAGTGCAACGCAGCATAAGATCATGGATCAACGCCCTTGGTGAAATTACAAATTTATAAACTAAAATGTAAATGTGACCAATGAAACCGCACCAATGAAACTAGTTGATGAAAACAAGTTACGAACGAGCAATGCAGCTAATTATACAAGCCTAAACGATTAACTAATTTATTATTGGAACTCTTCGGTATTCAAACAATGTTAAGAAAATTGCACCTTGAAATTTACAATGGAGAACTCGAGACACAAATCTTTTGAAAACCGCATCAATGAAACTAGCCGATGAAAACAAGTTATGAATGTGCAACGCAACTTATTATACAAGCCTGAACAATAAATTAGTTGCTTATTGGAACTCTCGGTACCCAAACAATGCTAAGAAAATTGCAACTTGGAAATTACAATGAAGAACTCAAGACACAAATCTTTTGAATAAATATTATCTGTTTGGCACCGCATTTTTCATCACCAAAAGAAAATTTTCCAGAATTCCACCATTTTGATGAGAAAAAACATTTCCTTTCTCCAGTTTATGCTCATGATTGAATTGAGAAAATTAGAAGGTAGGCTCTGATGCAGATAGATAATATTACTCCACAACTATCAAAAAACAAAAACCACTCCATATCACTTGGTCGATACTTCATCGGCTACATCATTCTTAGCTTCACCAGCCACATCAGTATCCAACTTTGGAACCCTTTTAACATCTCCTTCCACTGCATCTCCATTAGAGCAGTGGTTCTTCAGAACCATCGAAATGTCAGTCTCAGACGCTCCAGCAAGCTTAAAGCGCTCAACAGCAGCATCCCGGTTTTTCTCCCAACCAACCAGCCCCAATTTGCATTCAACTTGGGATCGCTCAAAAAGCATGTTACCCCAGAAGAGATGTATCTGTGATCTCATCACAGCTGCTTGTTCTGCTGCTTCATCAGCTGAAATTTCGCTCTGACTGCCAAGGCTAGAGGGCTCAACTTCATTATTACCAGTTTGTTTCTTTCTTTTTTTCAATAACTCATCCTTCTTAATCGCACTTGGATCTTTTAACTCATTTGCCCTCTGCTCCTCCAGCTTCTCCCACATCTCAGTCGCAGCCTTCATCTTTTCCTCCGCGCTCTCATAAAGTTTTAGAGTTTCAGTAGAGTCCCAGCTTGAGAGATCTATCTTCTTAGCAAGTGCAAATGACCAATGAAGTTTGGCCATTTCAAATTGCTGCTGCCCCAGAGCAAGCAAACCCTCATAAAAGTCTGGTTTGATCACGAGTGCCTCCTCATACTTCTCTCTGGCCAGAGAATATCTTTCCCTAACCCAGTCATAAGCGGCTTGAAGCTGTGCACCCACCACCTCCTTTCCAGCAGATTCATCCAAGGGAATGCGTTTCCTTGCTGCACACATATGAACATTTCCCCAGTTGAAGAATGCCAAAGCAGCCACCTCTTGAAACTTAGCAGCAGCCTTGTCAAAGAGACCTTGGGCTTCTTCACCTGTCACTGTCTCTTCAAGTGCCTCGGAACAAAGCTCCATCCCAAGCTCATGTAAGTCTATATGAGCATCTGGGTCAATACCAACATGAGTGCGAAAAAGCTGAGCAAATTCAAACAACCAATCATCCATCTCCACTTCCTTGCATGCATGATCTTCTGCTCCCGATTTCTCCTTCTGAGATTCTTTCTCTGTCTTATCAATTCCCACATCAGCAGGTTCCAAAACAGATTCACCAAGTGACGAATTGGAGCCAATTTCATCTCCCTTGTTTCCCTCACTCTCCATATCCCTCTCCTCTTCTTCCAATATAGGAGGCTCTTGCTCAGGGCTTACCTCCACAATATGCAATCTCAGTACCCCAATTGTGTCCGTCTTATCTTTTTCCAGATCCTTCGGTATGAGGCTATCCACATAAGACTCTGCCAATCTGAGTTCCCCTGAACAGGTTATGGTCACCAAATCACCATCATTGTCCCTGCATTTGATCAAAACTGACTTTGATGATGAAAACCTTTTGCTCACGATCTCTCTTAACACTTTGAAACTGCATTTCATTGGCATCTGGGCAAGCCTTATGTCATGATCATAAACAAGCTTCAATGGCCTCCATTGGATTGCAGCCTCTGGAGCCTGCCCATGCAATGATACTAATGCGGTAGATGGCTGTTCCTTCTGATTATCCTTACTTGGATTAGCACGTTTTGAAGTACCACTCGAAGGCTTCAAAACAAGTTTTGGCAATTGTGCTTTAGACTCGGGACCGTTTTCAGAGGGTAGAACCACTGGGGGCTTCTCTGGCTTATTATTAGGTGATAATACCAATCCCCCTGCTGCAGTATTTGCCTTCTTTGGTACTGGGCGGGCAGGTAAACAAGGTCCTAATCCAGCAATTGGTGCACCACGAACTGCAGAAGCACCAAGGGCAGCAGGGGATGGGCGGCTCTGGAGGTCCTGCTGGGCCTCCGGGCAAGGACCCAATGCCGTCCTCAACCGCCGGGAAATTTCCAAAGCGTCCCCATGATTGGGGTCAGCCACCAACAACACCTGAACATCCTGCATCGCCATTTCATACTTCCCTATTGCCTCGAACGCCCGAGCCCTCCGAAGGAGAGCCCGGAAAAACCGGGGCTGGACCTGAAGAGCCATGGTACACTCAGCAATCACAGTTTCATAGTCTATGGGCTTCATTTGCATCAAACAAGCCGCTCTATTGCTATGAAACACAGCTCGGTCTGGGTGGGTTTTTGGAGTAACTCTGAGAGCATTATCATACTGCTCAAGAGCGCCAGCATAGTCCTTATTTTGAAACCTCTTGTTCCCTTCTTCTTTGAGCTCATGGGCTCTTGTTAAAAATACCGAAGAGTCCAAATCAACACCACCATTAGCTTTTGGAGTAGAATTATCACCTGTTATTTGGTTTGCACCACCCTTCTTCTTCCTACCCCCTGACTTACCCATATAAAATTATAAATCTCTCTCTCTCTTTCTCTCACTTTCTCGTAAGTATTGCTATCAACGAGATATAAAGCAGCAAGCTTGCAGTAGTTGCAAAAAGAATATATGTTAATGAATAAAGAGAGAGAAAGGGCACTTACAAATACAAAGGTGAAGCACAAAATTTGAAGCTTTCTGTGAAGATTTTATTAGTGCGTGGAGTCCCAAAAGAGCCCCAGAAGATGGGTTGGGAGAAGATGGACTCACCGGGTATTTGAAGAAATGTTTAGGATACGAGACAAAGATGGGAACGGAAGATGGAGGTTTTGAAAAGTCACTTGGGATGAAACCCTAGAATCTAATTGGATTTTGATGGTCAGAGACTCGGAGCTGGAGAGTGGAGCCTAGATCTTGATAGTCATCCTCAACCGTTAGATTTGCTGAGCATGGTCTCCTCATAGTCATCCCAATATTCGATTTTTTCCCAATCTGCAGGGGCACTGGATCATCCAAGGGAATCACGTCGCTTTTAAATTGACGCGTGGCAGTAAAGGGCATTATAGTATTTTGGGTACTGAATGAATGGTGGCTAGGGTGGCTAGGGTTTCGAATTGAGATCTGGAAGCCGAGGAAAGGGTCGGCCTCTCCATATATATAAGGCCTCATTAGCAGAAAGTTATGCGCTTCCGTTCTTCTCTACAGCCGATTGAAATGTAAGGGGTTTAGGGATCTCTTAACCTTGTCTGATAATCGCTCATATTTGGGATTTTCCTTTGTTTTTCTTTTCAAATCAAAGCCTCTGTTCGGTTCAACAGAAAAGGGGAGACATCTCTGTGTCTCCTGCGTTCAGAAGAACATTGAGGTATAGCAAAAATTCAATGGCCGAGATATCGTTTCGGTCGTCATCTATTTTTATTGGCGATTCGATTGTTGCTCGTCCACATTTGTTACTTTCATTGTTTCGTTTTATCCTGATCTTTTAAAGAAATCAGAATCTGAAAGCTTTTAAGTATGACTGAAACAGAGTTCAAATGTTCAGAAGAAAACAATCTTTTCTCTTCACTCTGCGCCATCGGAGAGCATATATCGTGGCGGATGTATGCATTTTAGATGCGGTCTTTTTTCTTTCTGTTTTAATTTTTCTTTCTGTTTTCTATCTCTTGAGTAGTTCTGCGTTAATCTGTTGGTAGATTATACATTCTCCAATGAGCATTTTCAACAAAAACAGGATTTTCTTTGCTTCTGATATTTTGGTGCAATTTCAACTTCACGATCGTTTGGTTTGAGCTGAGCTGAGCGTCTGATATTTGGGCTTGAAAACAATGGAAAGAAAAAAAGGGAGATACTTTTTTCAACTTGGCTGGGGTCATTGAAATTAGTTAGTGGAGACCCATATCATGTTCATTTCATCCAAAAGTGTTCATAAAGAGAAAAATGGATATGATTTTCCATGAAATAAGGAAAACTAAGGTATAGTTGGAAAGGATTAAGATAAAAACAACAAAAATAATTGATTATTTTATGTGATCCACTACTTCAACTTTGCATTGTGCTATCTCAATCAGTGGGCGCTCTTCAAGCTTTCTTCTTTTGTGGGTAAGGAATGCCATATCCGTTGCTATGCTATATTTCTTATCTTTTTGAGCATGAAAATGATATGGGCATGTGCTTCTAGCTTGAAATATCAAACAGTTCTATAAACCTCTGGTCGGACACTCTTGCCTTGGAGGCAGCAAACCTCTGGTACTCGTCGAAGACAGAAGAAAGGCACCATCTTTGCAATCTCCTTAAGCATCCAACCAGACAACCCGTGCGGTGCTGCACAGATTGTTTGTCAGATTTCTAAACTTCCCCATAGAAAACAGAGAAAACAGAGGAAAATAAAAACAAAAATATATAGGGAATGGTCACTGTACCTTTCCTCGTTTGCAATGAATTAGAAGTGGGTGGTTCCTCGTATCTGGCAAAAAACAAATCAAAATCAGTAGGAGATCGCAAAAAGAGCAAGTTATTCCAGAATATGGGCAAAGCATTTAAGTTGTTTGCATGTATTACCGAGGACTACTTTCAGTGCTCCGCGAACTGTTTCCTCAGGAATGTTTACAAAAGGTTCCTGCCCACAAGATAATCAAAATCCCACTGAGTTTTCACTGCGACTGACCATTTTGTCAACAAAAAGGAATCAAATAACATTAAGAACCTCTAAGTTGTAAGAACACATCCAAAGAAAATTTGCACGAGTATATGTTAACTACTATAAACACCATGGTTGCAGTGAGATGATCCATATTTATAACAAAATTATAGAACAAATAATCGATACTTGGTATGTCAATAAAATTCAAATATTGTTTTGATTATACAGTCTTTTTAGAAACTTCAATCATGAGATCCTATTCGAGAAACAAACAAATCAAATCAATTTGAAAGAATGAAACTGTTCAACTTCTTACGGACTCAACAAACAGAGCAAAGAGTCAAAGACGACTCCTACAGTTAATCAAACAGAATCGCATCCAAAACCCAACCTTACAGCTATCGATCCCGAACTGAAAAAGCTTAATCCCATTAGCCTTCAAAAACTCATTGTTCGCCTCCGGATAAGTTTCCGGGCATAAACATCTGCCACAAACAATGAAATCACCACAGCTCTCTTAAAGTCGAATTAAATCTTAATGTTCACACTAGCAACCCAAATAAAGACCCGGAAAAAATGTTGTTCTAATTATAATAAACTCACATGATGGAACGGAGCCCAAGGGATTTCAAGAAGCCGGAGTTAGCGGAATCTGGGAAACCTGACCTGAATACGCCATTATCAACCATCGCGAAGTTCAGGGGCGGAACCAGCAACTCATACCCGTCCCTTTCGGAGTCATATCCGGTGCCCGAAGCCGTCGAAACTAGAAAATAGTTCCCAACAGTCGGAGACGGCGGGGCTTCGGTCACGGCACACATATCTCCCCTGCAGTTCTCAACCATGGATTTCGCGCCAAAGTTTTGAAAAGGAAAGAGAGAGAAAAGAAGAAAAGGGGAACGGAATCCACAGGAATCGGAGGAGTTTCAAAGATAAAGAGACATGAGAAACTTAAAAGCTTTTGGATCTGGCAGTGGAAACTGGAAAGAGGGAAGACAGAGTAAGATTTATTGTAATATTTAATTTATCCTTGTATTTTTCTTTGCTTCTGTTTTTGTTTTTTAATTTCTAAAAAGCTTTGCTTTTGCACGATGGAGACGCGGTCGTGGATCGCTGAGGACGTAGGGGAAGTCACGCACGTATCTTCCCCATCTCAGCCTTTCCCCCATACTCTTGACTGTGTGGCCAACAGAGTCTCAAAAACAGAAATAGAGAGTTGGCTTCGATTTTAGAAAATATCTCATTTAATTATTATATTAATTTTTAATATAAAAAAAAAAAATTTTTAATTTTTTTAAATTTTAAAATAAAAATAATATTAAAACATATATTTTAATAATATTTTATTCAATTTTTTAACTTTAATATCATTTCATCTCATCTACAAAAACAAACGAGACCATTAAATAAGATGAGATGAGTTGAAAGTATTTCTTAATCTAAATATTTTTAAGATTATATTTGACTAATTAGATGATATTCTGTAAATAATAATAAAAAAATAATGATAAAATATTAAATAATAATAAAAAATAAATTAAAAATAATAAGTAATAATCATTGGTTTTATTTATCTTATTTAATTATTATAATTTTTTTAAATTTTTATATTAAATATAATAAATAATTTAATTTTTTTAAATTATAAAATAAAATTAATATTTTATACAATTTTTAATTTTTATCTATTATCCAATTCTATCTAAATTAAAGAAAAAAAATCACACACATTTATGGCTACGAAAGCATGCTATGTTTACGTCACCGTCCTATTTGTTGGCTCTGAGAAGGATGTTAAGGAACTGACTGTGGCCTGCAAAAACAGGTGGCGACTAGGGATTGGGTTGGGTTGGATTGAGAGAGTCATCTTATGTCTTCTAGTTCTCTTGGCTGTCTAAAAATGCGTACTTCTGGTTCAGATCCAAAAATGGTATGAAAGTTCTGCACACAATTCATGATTAGTACAGGGCATTGATTTTGGCTGTAGTTTTTTTCTCTCTTCAAACTGATGATCAATGATCCAAAGGCTCAGATTGTTTCTGCTCAAGTATTTCGATCTTTTGGTATGAGTGCTAGCTGTTGGAGAATCAGATATATGATGAAGAAGGGTGTGGAGATATCTGAACTAAAGCCTCCCCCCATAAATTGAATTTCCATATATTTTTGAAGCATATCAAGGGGGTTTGAGAAATTATTAACAGTACTACTGTCTATTATTCTTCATAAACATGCCATAGCATTACCATTATTCTTCAAGCGAAAAAGAACATGAGATCCTTTCATTCATGTAGTTTCTTCTCACATGCATACATATATATCATTCTTCCTAGTTGATCTCCCGGCCCCATGTTCATTCTTGCACTCCATCACTGAATTCTGCATATAATCACAGAAGGAAAACGCATTAGCATAGAGAGAATTCAACAAATCATGATCTAGTGCTTTACGTTCTCCACACGGTTTTAAAGAAATGAGATCATCGTACTCTGTTTATATAGAAGTACTAGGATATGGTTTTCGTGCATGGAAGGAAAGGAATTAATACCGAAAGATGGCTTATCTTATGAATAATTTGTAGTGGTCAATTAGAAACGTTATAACCATGCTTTTGGGGACAGATTGATGGAGAGAGAGAGAGAGAGAGAGAGAGAGAGATTACTTGCTGCAATTCACATTGGCGTCATTAATGGGCAGGGTAACATGTATATTGCAGAACTGGGGAAGCTCTTTAACCCTCTCAGGCAAAGCACCAATCTGTGATGCAGCATTTTGAAAACATTGACAGAGGTCTCTACGAGTTGTGGTGGTGTTTGCCTGTTCGAACACATGTTGAACACCCATGCAGCAAACAACGTTTGGTGCCGATGAGCCAAAACCCACCAAAAATGGTGTGCAGGGAATCAATGATCTCAAGGCCTCAGTGCATGAGATTTCGGCATCTGAAAGGCTGGCAACCAATGCCATAATCACCATCCCAAAAGCGAATACAGACCAACCCATCCTTTTCTTCTCCATTGATCTCTTTTCGACTTCGGACTTTGCACAGCTCAGACTAGTGTACGTTCCTGCTCTATTTATAGGGATGAGCCGTGAATAAATGCCCTTGTGCCCATCATTAAAGTCTAGAGTTAAAGACACTTCTTCTCATAAGGAATGAATTAATTGCTCCCTTCCTCTTCTAAGGTCAACATCATTAAAGCAGCAGGCGCTTACCATTTCCAAGAGATCAAAACTTAACAATGTCTTAATACTGCTTTAATTGTCAAGTAAGGATTTATTATTATGGGATCATGACGTGTGGCGTTGAGTACTTCAACTTCATTTTAAACTATCTTATCTTCATTTAAAGTAAAAAAGCAGAACAATGCAGAAACACGTATGGAAAGTAGACACATGATTTGGTGCAGATATGGCGAAAAGTAGACACGCTCGTAAGAGATTTGAAACTAGATCAATTCCTTTTGACTCATGATCTTCATTGACGCACACATAATAATTAATTACAACAAAATAAGCAGATCATCACCTGCCAACAACGGCTGCAGGGCAGCAAGTAGCACAGCGTCTACTCGTTGTGCATGCCTTCAGGGCATGTACGTTATGGCATGCGAGGGGCAAACCAAAGATCACCATCTCCAAGAGGCAATACAGAAATACCCATCATTTGCTTCTCCCTTTTTTTTTTTTATGAACTATGCATTTTTCCCCTTTGGCTAGAGGAATGAACTTGCTTTAGAGTGTACAAACAACCGCTAATATTTAAAGGGATGCCAAGAATTAATGCCCTTATGGCAACCATTGAGACGAATAAAAACACTTCCTATTTAGAAGCTAGAAAAATAAAGGCTTAGTTAATGTTGCCTTCCTATTTAATTATGAAACCGTCGGTATTATTCAATTTCAACATGAACTTGAACATTAATGGCATGTTCAAGCTTTTGCTTTAAAACTAGCTAATTAAGTTCTTTAAAACAATATCAAGTAAAATCTGTTCTGTCTTTAATGCCACATTAATTAATTATAGAAAATATAAAAAACATCCTACTGTGCATAACATCCTTAACACATCATGTGTTGGATGGAAAAAAAAAAAAAAAAATTTTGCTAGGATGGTGCAGCTTCCGGCTGCTCCCAGCAGAACTCATTAATTATATATGTTTTTTGGATTTGTGTGTATCTCAGGGTCATGTCATGTACGTGTAGGATAGAAATTTATTGGAGATTATCTCCAACTGTTTATCGTGGAGACCTAATTAACCTCTGCTGAATAAAAATTAAATAAATAAAAGCAAAAAAAAAAAATTATACTTTACCTCTCGATATATATCTATGCTTCTTTTTGATAGATAAAGCTTTCGGTTGTTTTCATAATTATTCTCATTTCATCTCATCTCATTATTATAATTTTATTAAATTTTCATACAAAATAAAATAAATATGCAATTCAACTTTTTTCAAATCTTAAAACAAAAATAATATTAAAAAAATATATTCTAACAATATCTTATTCAACTTTCAACTTTTATTTCAACTTATCCCATCTCATCTCATCTGCGAAAACAAACGAGGCCTAAGAACCCCTATGTATCAATTTCTCAGATTGTAGTTGTAGATGCAAGGGTTTGGCTAGAATTAAGTGACTAAGTTGATAAGTTTTGATAGGACTAAGTAATTAAGATGATCAACTTTATCTTATTTTTGGTTTTATAATTCAGATGAATGTAAAATACTTTAACTTTATCTATAACTATTTTGAATTTATCTAAAAGCTATTAGATCATCCTCAATAGATTAGTTAAAAGTTAAATTCATTGAGGATTTAGCTATTAGAACATAAAATGGCATCACAATGGATTAGCTAAATAATTGAAATTTAGCCACAGTCACTTCCAAAATCATTTCCAAATTTGAAAGTAACTATTCATACATCAAATACATTTTATATTAATTATTTATCTCTCCCTTTTAAATGACAATTGAAAAAATATAATTAAAATATGGTTACTAATTAATATATAATATTATGAATAGTAAAATATGATAAAATAAAATAAATTCATAATTAAAAAAAATTAAAATATTTTTGAAATTATTAATTACTCATTACTATATAATGAATAAATGCATAATCCAATGCGGAAATTTGATGTGAATAGTCAAAGCCAAATTCATCTTATATTATTTTATTATCATATAATGAAAAAATTACTATTCTAGTGTGAAGACTTATGTGAATGGAATAGTCAAAAGCTAAATTCATCTTACATTCATAAAAAATGTACTTTAGTTTTAGCTAATCTATTGAGAGTGCTGGAAGTGTTATAGATAAGTCAAGAGTGTGAAAATAGAGTTCCAAGGGTTTGGTAATTATCTAGTGAAGAATTTGAATGAGAAACTACTACTGCTAAGAAAATTAAGTGTCAGGTGTCAGCATCCCGTCAGAAAAGTCCCTTGAGAGTCGCTCCGTCAGCAGAATCTTACTGCAATTCAAAGTGCTTTCAGATTGTTTATTTAAGGGATCCTATAAGTTAAAGTACGTAGAGATTCAATTCTGAATATTTTTTAGAGCACTTTCCAATGCATATTTTAGTGAGAAAATTTTCTGGAGAATTTTCATATTGTTTCTCTCAAAGAGTGCAATCGTTGATCCAAGATTAAGATTGAGTGATCGTGATTCAACCATTGGAGTTCCAAGAGAAAAGCTAATATTTGAAGATCGTCAAAGGTTCTGGCTGCTACTGCGGTAGAGGCAAACAGGTCGTTTGTCGTGTCACGTAAGAGAGTCAATTGACAATGATTTGTAATTAAAACTTGCTTATAACTGATTTTCAAATAATAAAATTGATTTTTCTGCATTTGGCTAGCCCGGAGTGTTTTACCTTTAAAGGGTTTCCCTTCATTACCAATCTTAGTGTTATGCAATTTATTTACTTGATGTTGTTGCTTAATTATTAAATAATTGCATGGTTATTGACTAACCAATTTGTCTAGTGAATTGGTAGGAGGTTGTGTTGCGATACATAGACATTTGGGTAATTTCAATTGGCATCAGAGCGTGGTTCACTCATTCGAGTGTGATTTGTGTCCCTGTAGATTATGTTATCGTCGTTGTATGTACCATCACACTTTGATGGATAAAACTATGCTTATTGGAAAATTCGTATGAGGGCTTTACTCAAGTCTTTAGATAAACGTGAGTGGTATGTAGTTGAACGAGGATGAACTAAGCCTGAGACAAATCTTGATACTTGGACTAGAGATGAGATCAACAACTGCAACTGGAATAGCAAATGACTTAATGCTATTTTCATGGTTGTATCTCCCAAAGACTTTAAAAAAATCTTTATGTTTGAGATTGCCAAAGAAATTTGAAATATTTTCAAGGTTGTACATGAAGGTATAAGAATTGTAAAAAATTCAAAATTGAAGATGCTAACCTCAAAATTTGAAGAGATTAAAATGCTAGAAGATGAGAGTTCTAATGATTTTTATGTTAAACTTAATGATATTGTGAATTTCATATTTAATCTTGGCGATAAGGTAGAAGATTCAAGGGTCTTGAAAAGGATTTTAAAGTCTTTGCTTGAAAGATTTCGCCCAAAAGTTACGACTATTGAGAAAAGTAAGGATTTAGATGTTATAAAGGTTGACGAACTGGTCGGCTCTTTGCAAACATATAATTCCTCACTTCCTCAAACAAGAAAATATAAGTCCATTGCATTAAAGACTATGAAAGAAGATCAAGATAATTTTTCTGATGAAAAAAATCTAAATGATGAGGATATAGATCTCATTGCAAGGAAATTCAAAAACTTTTTGTTTAACAAGAAAGCTAGTGGAAAACAAAAATGAGGTAAAAAAATTATTACAAAGAAAAGTGATAAAGAAAAATATGAGAAAAATGACAAAGTAAAATGCTATAAATGTTCTGGATATGGTTACATAAGAGTAGAGTGCCCAAACTTCAAGAAAAATAAGGGGAAAACACTGAATGTCACACTTAGTGACAGTTCAGAATCTGAAACTTCTAGTTCATCATCTGATGATGAGAATTCTTTTATGGCTTTTACCACTGTTGTTGATAATTTTCTTGAAATTGTGCTAACAAAATCTAAAAGTAAATTTGATGATAGTGACTCAGATATAGTTCTTGTTGATGCTAACCATGAACTAAACATACAAGAGGCTTATGTGAAGAAGTGATCAAGTTGAAAAAGTTTAACAAGAAGCTGTACAACAAATTCACAGTAGTAAAGAATGAAAATAACAATCTTTCAGAAACACTGAAAATTTCTGAACTTGAAATATCGAGATTGAAAGTTTAAAATGATGCACTAGATAAAGAATTGAAGAATTTTCGAGAGTGCCAACAAAAATCAGCAATTCAGAAATTTGCTGAGATGTTAAGTGCTCAAAATTCTAACTGGGGACAAGAAGTCTCGCAAAAGTACTAAAAATACAGAAAAACCCATTTCCAGCGAGAAAAAAGTGATCCCAAACGGTGGGCCACATTTGTGTTGTCATAAAAAATACATTTTTGATAAATTTTTGAAATGGTCACAAGTAATACTTATTCTGACACTTAGTTCTCGTTGGAAAAAGTCCCAAATTTCGCTGCAGAAAATCGACGGGAAAATTAGGAGCTTTTCCATAATAGTTAGAAATAGCAGAACATAAGTACGTTAATGGTTGGTGGATCAAACAAATTTAATCATTTGATTTATGGTCTAACGCTTCGCATGGATTGAGACTCGTACGCGCAGCTTATATATGAATCTGAATTAAAGCCTCCAATAAATTGAATTTCCATTTTTGTTTGCGTCTAAAGCATATCAAGGGGTTTTGATAAATTATTAACAATGTCTATTATTAATCTTTATAAATATGACATAGCATTACTTTTCAAGAGAAAAAAGAACATGAGATCCTTACATTCATATAATTTCTCCTTACATGCATACACACACACACACACACACATATATATATATATTCATGATGAGAATATATATAGAAGAAAGGAAACAAGCTCTAAACAGAAGATATGGCTATATTGCCATTCCTCCTAGTTATCCTCCCCCCCTCCCATGTTTTTTTTTGCACTCCATCACTGAATTCTGCATATCACAGAAGGAAAACGCATTAATAGCATAGAGAATTCAACAAATCTAGTAATATACGGGGGTTTTAAGGAAATGAGATCATCCTCTGTTTATATAGAAGTACTAGGATATGGCTTTGCGTGCATGGAAGGAAAGGAATTAATACTGAAAGATGGCCTATTTATGAATATTTTACAGTGGTCAAATGGAACAGAAGCATTACGTTTAGTTTCGAAGTACGAGTAATACCAGGTACGATCTTAGTTGTGCACGCGTCATATAGGCCATTTATAACAAAGTGAATCGTCCAATGACAATAATTTATTTACTCAAACCGCTATAAATACTAAAATTAGATTGAATTAGAAACATTATAACCATGCTTTTGGGGACAGATGATTTGTGATTGAGAGAGAGAGAGAGATTACTTGCTGCAATTCACATTGGCGTCTATGGGCAGGGTAACATGTATATTGCAGAACTGGGGAAGCTCTTTTACCCTCTCAGGCAAAGCACCAATCTGTGATGCAGCATTTTGAAAACATTGACAGAGATCTCTACGAGTTGCGGTGGTGTTTGCCTGTTCGAACACATTTTGAACACCCATGCAGCAAACAACGTTTGGTGCTGATGAGCCAAAACCCACCAAAAACGGTGTGCAGGGAATCAAAGATGTCAGGGCCTCAATGCATGAGATTTCGGCATCTGAAAGGCTTGCACCCAATGCCATAATCACCATCCCAAAAGCTAATACAGACCGCATTCTTTTGATCTCTTTTCGACTTCGGACTTGATCTTGCACGTAGAGCTCAAAGTGTTCCTGCTCTATTGCTTAGCCTGGTGATATATATGAACTTGCTTTGGAGTAGTAGTGTAGGTGCAAGCTGTATTTATAGAAGCTTGCCATGGATACCCTTAATAAATGATTATCATTTAAGTGGATCGAGTTCATGAACTTCATGGTAAAGGAACAGAGTTAATGTAGTAGCTTCTTTCTCAGAATAATTAATCATTCAGATTCTACCTTCCATTTATAACGAAGGTTGAATCATAGGCAGTCATTTTTATTCATATTCATTACCAAATTAATTATATATAGTAAACTATTGCTTAGCCTACAGATCATATGAACTTGTTTTGGAGTAGTAGTAATGTAGGTGCAAGCTGTATTTATAGAAGCGTGCCATGGATACCTTTAATGACTATCATTTAAGTGTTCATTCATAAACTTTATGATAAAGGAAGAGAGTTAATGTACGTAGTAGCTTTGTTGTCAGAATAAAATTACAAAATCATTCAGAATATTCTACGTACCTTCCATTTATAACCAAGGTTAAATAACTAGGAGCAGTATAACTTCATTAATATAGAATGAGAAATGATACTTGTAGTCGTGAGTATACAAGTGCCGTGTAGTCACTTAGAAAAAAATGAATAAATATGGGACTCACATGAAAAGAAACTAATTTTTTAATAGTAGACCTCACTCTTTTTCAAAGCGACTGCACGGCTTTTGCGCATTCCATGATTGTATGTAGCATTACTCTTAGAGGGCGTTCCTTTAACATGTTATTATAATTTTGCAGTGAAGGCGGCACCTTTTTGAAAAAATTCTACTCATTATCCCTACATCACAAACCTACTTTTAGTTTTTATTTTATTCTTAACAAGTATTTGGTATATGAATATGAGTAAAATAACTCAATTAGTTTAACAAAAATTAAAAAATAAATTATATATCAAAACATGTATATATAATATGCGGTGTAGGTAGCCGATCAATAACTAAACTCGTGTCTTTTGCAACAAATAATGATTTTGACCTTTGCATTCATGTTTATATTATAGTAGTTTAATAGATTTCGGAGAGGTGACTTTGAGCTATTAGGTATGCCTAGTGGCGGAGGGAAGGGGTCCTCCCCTAGTCATCCCTAATTTTGAAAACTCCCCTCTAAAGATTTTTTTTTTTTTTAAAATATCTTTAATAGGGAAACAACTTTATCACTGATTTCTCTCTCTAAAAAACTTGTTTCCAACTTCTCTCTAAAAATCATAAACCATCTCTCTAGCATGGGGAGGGGAGGTGCTCGACTATATATGTTCAGTGTTTTATTAATCTTTTTTTTTTAACTTTTTTTTTTCCTACTAGTCAGAAAAATGCACGATTACTGCCTTCGACCACTAAATCCGTACAGACACCACATCACCGAACTCCCCAGATACAGATTTATAAGGCTGTGTTTGGGGTAGTGAAAATATTTGAAAAGTATTGAGAATATTTGTGAATAGTAATGAAAAAGTAATAATAGAATATTGATAGTAGTAAAAAGTAGGTAAAAATTAATGAATAGTAGAAAAGTAAGTAAAAAATAATAATAAAGTAAAGAATAGTAGTAAGAGTACTTGAGGTACTCTTAGTAGCCAAACTAGCAAGAAACAGCGTCGTCTATGATGCGCTCAACCCCTGCTTGGAATTTAAAAGAAACTGAAGTATTAAAATATGTAACACAAGGTTACATACTCTCATAAATTATAGATAATATGCAATAATCGCAGCAAAAATATATCTTTCCATTTATAAGTTGTACCAGAATAAACTCAAATTCCACCAAATAAATTGTGCGGACGGCTAGTTGGTACAGTGTGTATATATATATATATATATATATAATATCAAAAGACATCACATATCGTCTTATAAACTCCTTAGAGTTTTCAACAAAACATGACATTATTTCCCTAAAACAGACTTAACCACAAAGTAGTTCCCGTATTTTTTCCATTAACGTCATGATCTAAACTATCTCCAACATAATGCTAACAACTAGATCCATCATTTCATCTAAGTCAGGCTTGTCCTCAATCAACCTCGTCCAAGCTTGTTTGTTCTTCGTTCTCACATGTTACAACTTCTACATAGTTGGAACTATATACAATAGTGAGATTTTCGCAAATCTCAGTAAGATAAGCCAATACCAATGCCATACAAACAGTTTATGAAAACATTGTTAATAATGAACATGACATATATATTGCATGAATTACATGAAATTGCATTACAAAAACAGAGTATCATCATCATTATCAGAACATCATAACCTCATCTTTTAAGCATACTTATAATACCTCATAATTCCGCTTAAGACTGTGTGCGCCTACTGATTATCTTCATCATATGACATGACGGGTAACGCCGCATGTGGGTTCGTCTCAAGGGTACTCAAGCTTCACATAAACGTTATTCACTTAAAATAGTCTCAAGCCTCCACCAGCGAGAAGGCACAGCCGCACAAACTTTCAAAAGTTAGCAAAAATTGCACTCTAACCCCTTTACACTTGAAGATTTACATATTAGCCTAATAATTGCAATTTAGCTCCAAATTTCACAAAACTTCATAAATCACATGTATTTTCTGTTCTAAATCCATTGATGCACAAGCTTAGAAGTAATCATCCGAATTCTTCACTAATAAGGCAACTATGGATTCGGCTACTGATATGCCTCATTCTCCTGCACCAGACCAGCTCCCGTGATTGCTGTCTTCATATCTCTCTATTAATACTTTCTTTATTTACTTATGAAGCTCCAGCTGTATAGTCAACTCTTGTAATTCTATATATACATGAATACAATTACTCCACTCGATATTGAGTGAGATTACAACATTTGTAGTTCTGTCATTATCTCATTATTCACTTGATTTTCTTCGTTTGATGACTTAAAATACACACATTAGATTCACGCCTCTTACTACCAGAATTAGAGTACAATAATATCTTACACAAGCTTTGTCACAAAACATCAAAACTGAACCCTATTGGCACTGTATATATCCTTGCTCTTTTGTGCATTTGATGGTTATGGGCTCGAACCTATAGTTCATTGTCTATTTCCTTTTTGTTTTACGCACTCTCCCTCCAAGCTAGCAATGCAATTCTGTAATGGGGTTTTTTGTATATATAGGCACCTCACCGCCACTTATCATGTATCTCTATTTTAATTTAATGCATCTTTAATTAAAAATATAAAAATAAAAATAAAAATAAAAAAGTTTCCATGAACTCCTAGATAATTAAATAACCCTTTCACTCTAGAATACTTGTAGTAGCCCATAGTTCTTTTGTCCAAAATCTGAAAGTGTAATATTTTGTACAAGTTCCGAATATACAAGTGTCGTACAGACTCAGTTAAAAAAGTGGATGCTACCATGAAAAGGTGGAAAAATATCAATTTTTTCTTGTATGTGGGATCTACTTTTTCTACAATCGATCTGTGTGAGACTTGCATACCTAAATTACTTGTATGTAAGATTCGTTTAGAAAATATATCTGCTCAAGTATTTGCAAAGACTCAACTTTCGACCTTAAATTACTTGTGAAAAATAAAGAATTTTTTTAAAAAAATTATCCAAAATTATTTCTAAAGCAATAAAATAATTTTTCCTAAAATTCATGATGATTTTCTCAATCCTTCAATCTCACTTTTTTTTCTCTTTTACTTTTTGAAAAAACCGAGCTAGTTTTTAATCCTTTAATACAAGTTATTTTTAAAAAAAAAAAGAGTAAATATGAGATCCAAATGAAAAATAATAATTTTTTAATATTAGAATTTACTCTTTTTCAAAGCGATTGTGCAGCGCTTACGCACTCTACGACTGTATATAATATTACTTTTTTTTTATTTAATATATACAGTTATATTTGTTGCATTTTGAACAGTTCCAACTTTCATTAATGGTTGTGACGTACGTCCTTTACGCGACTTCTGTGGTCTTAATTTAATTTGGGAGTTTAATATAGGGTTCCTACCCCATACCCTTATGTGCAAGTTAAGCCAAAAATGATGCGATTGTTAATCGAGTCGATTTGATCAGTTTGTGGGAAATTGATCCAAATTCGTTTTAAGCTCCCAACCTAATTTTGGCTCGTCTTCGTATAATAAGATTTGTCAGCCCTACATTTTTCTTTCTTAACAAAAGTAGGACAAATGAAGTACAGATCAGTTAATAAGACGTTTTCCTTTTTCTTTTCAGTTTTCACCACTTCTTTCTATCGGGAATAAGAGCTTTTACGCAGTTTACGGTAAAATCATACTGGATATGATATCTAGCTAGCAACATCAGACGGCGACAGTAGTACTAGGAGGACAACTAATTAATTAGAAGGTTAATGATTGAACAGAAATAGGTTAAACGTCCTTGCATTGTTTGGAGAGATTAATTGCATAACCATCATCAAGTAATTGGTTTCACATTTTAATGGTGGTGATCATCAGCTCTGTGCACTCCACTACATATATATATATATATATATCAAACCAAACAAAACCCATATGATACAACATCAGACGAAACAAATAGCTAGCAGATCATAGCTAATATGGGTTTGAAATTGAATATTGCAACCCTATTGGTACTTTTTGTTTTCATATTAACATCGGCTGCCAATGCCAAACCGACTGTCTTTAATGTTGTGAAGAAGTACGGAGGAAAGGTTAATGAAGATATCACGTCCTTGGTATGCAGTCATGGAATCAATGCAAAGCACACGACGTACGTAATTATATATATAATACAAAACTAGTTTCAATTTATTATCTTCATCATGTTCAAATTAAAGTTGAAGAAATATTACTGATGATCATGTTGTAAATATTTTTATTGTGTTTCTTGCTTCTAGATTCCCTCGAAGATTAAGATGATCAGCGAGCTGGTTATAAGCTAGCTTAATTCAAGAACATATATACGAGGCACCTCTCAAACTAAGGAGGCTGTCAAGCTTCTTTGTATAAGCAAGGCAGTACCATGTGAGATTAATGTAGTGGAGATTAGTGACATAGACCTCGCAGGAAGCGATGGCCCTAGCCTGCGACATCTCAATGCAGTACTAATTAATGTGGAGATTATGTTACCTCCTTTCAATCTCTTCTTAAATTTTGGTTTCTCGTTCAAAAGAATGAAATGTACGTGGGATGCTTATATATATATGTGGAGGCAGCTAGCTGTACTTCGTTGATCTCTCCATTTTGGTTCTTTTTACTTATTTTTGCTGCTTTGATGTCAACATAAATCCACCATCTATTTTGATCTCTCCATTTTGGTTCTTTTTATATGAGTGTGCAAGCGCCGTACAATCGCTTTGAAAAAAGTGAATAAATATGAGACCCACATAAAAAGAAATTAATTTTTTAATAATAGGCTCCACTCTTTTTCAAAGCGACTGTACAGCATTTACACATTCCACGACTATATGTAGCATTACTTTTTTATAATAGTGTTGAAAAATACCGTGTGTTTCAGAAAGGATGCTTCTATTGTGCCGCTCAGCTCTTATTGCTTATAATTTTATGGGCATACCCGCTAATGCAATATCACTTTTTTTAAATATTTTTTAAACATTCTTTTTTTAACTCTGTACGTAGCTACTGTCTTTTCTCCAATATATAACAATATTTGCCTAAAAAAAAATTATGGTTAAATAAAAAGCTAAATGAAGCTAAGTCCAAATTTGCCAACTGACTCATAACCGCGTCTAGGTGTCAGCCGTAAGATAATCACATGAACAAATTTATAATGTTAAAACTGCGCGCCTACGTTAATAATAATGCATTAATTTGGGTCTAGACATATATTAATAAGAGAAATTCTATTTATCATCATTTTTTTTAATTATCTTCTCAACATCTTTTAATGTAACATTAAATGATTAATTCACATGTAAAAGATAACAAATAATCTCTAATCTATCATTAAATATCACATCATTAAATAACGGAGATATATAATAGTTCAAGGGGTACTTGTGGGTAACATTCCTTTTATAATATATAGTCTCGATCAGCAATTATATGGAGAGAAAGTGGCTCCACTTATTTCCTTTGTTAGCATGTTTAGGTTTTTAGGCTTCGTTTGGAACTTCAACTCTTCTCAATTCATCTCAACTTATCATTACAACTTTTTCAAATTTCAATATAAAATATAATAAATAATTCAACTTTTTCAAATCTCAAAATAATAATAATAAACAATAATATTTTAACAATATTTTATTATTTCAACTCAATTCAATTTAGTTCAACATTTAAATTGTATCTCTTACATTTTTAACAGTACTACTGCATATACGGAGACTAATCGATCCCACGCATGAAAGAACTAGAGTTGTTTTTTTCTTCAGCCAATTAAGAGGGGAAATTCACAATTACTTAAAAGAAAAATAAGTATTTATAATAGATTATTTGCGACAGAATAATTATTTACGGAGAAAATAAATTAAACTATCATTTTCGCTGGTTACGAATAAATAATATCATTTTCGCTGGTTGAGAATAAATAATTTTTTTATCGCTAGCTAGTATGCGTCCCCGGATATCAACTGTCAAGTGAGGGACGTACGGCCACTAGGCGAGGATAGGTGCCGTTGAATTTGTTTGATCCTTGCACTCTTCTTGCCGTCCAAGAGTTCACGCGTCTTCTTCCTTCTAGAAGAAATATTTTAGTCGGGGGATACTGACAAGAAATATAACCATGTAATTACTGAGAGACGACAAAATGCCTTGTTCATGATCCATCAATGGAGACTTTTGGGACGTCGATTTTAAAACACAAAAACAAAGTTTAGTGCTGGGTTTGAGATAGCTTTTCAATTTATATTTGGTTTTGGAAATATTGTAGTCATCGATCGTCTATTAATTCTTGTACCAAAAGAAGCCTGGTCTTATGTGATATCCATCGGTCAACGCAACTTCTAAAGGTACGGTACCCAAAGAGAGCCGTAGTACTATCCCTGTTCTTCATGTTCGTCAAGGATTCTTGCCCCAAAACTCAGAAACTTCGAAGATCAACTCCCCTGATAAATGGCTGTGAGTGCTCGCGCGATCTTCTTTGTATCAGTGTTGGTGTTATATATGCATGTTCTCCTTCTTATCATTAGCATGAAATTTTGTTGCAGATTTTCGGTTCAAGTAATGATCTTCTAGTTGGAATATTTCCTTCTGTTATGTTTTCATTCATGTGATGCAGAACTAAATTATCTTGTTAAGAAACATCCTTAAAAAGAACTAAAACTTGCGTGTCTGCAGCAGCACTCACACGTACCGGAGTTTGGCAACTGGGAAAATGACAATATCCCTTACACCGCCTACTTCGAGAATGCAAGAAAAAAGAAAGGTGGGGTGATGATAAACCCAAATGATCCGGAGGAGAATCCTGAGGCATTCATGTACATGGGAAGAGGGGGCTTGGAAATGACTGCTGATTACCGTGCAGTCCAGGCTCCTAATCATCTCCATGTCGACTACAGCACCAAGTCAGTTTCTCCGGAGGAAAAACAACACATTGATAAGGGGCATACAAGCCATCGTTCTCATCGTAGGAACCCTTCTGATTTACAGAAAAATGGGAACCCTAGGATCATCGAATTTGAATCTGGCAGCAGCTATAGATCAAGCAAATCTGATTATTCACTCATGCAGCAGCCTAGTCACCGACGGAAGAGGTTTGACAACAAGAAGACTCTGGCAGCTGATGGGGTTGATAGCTTCTCCTCGACTGTCGCCGGTCATGGCAGACAGAGAGTCGGAAGTTATTCCTCTGTTGAAATTGTAAATGATGTGCAGGTAACTATACATTTACAACTCTATTATAAATCTAAATTATTTAGATTATTATACAAACATAAAATCTATTTCGTGTATATATCCCTGTTATAATCTTAATTGGTTATACAATGATTGATTTTGTAAATTCTATGGGGGTGAATAGCATCGAAGAGGTGCATCATCGATACCCAAGTTTGGGGCTTGGAATGAAGCAGACCATAAATCAGGAGAAGGATTCACTGTCATATTCAACAGATTAAAAGAGAAAAAACAGACCGAAACCTCACATTTCCCAGTTGTACAACAACAACATGAACAACAACCACAACCGAGTTATCATTCAAATACTGAAAGACACGAGCGATCTTCCCCTAGATCAAAGGTATAAATTGCCAGAGAAGTTTTGTCCTTAATTTCATGCAAATCTCATTATTCAAGGAATTTTTATACTTTTGTAGAATCTTGCTGCCATTAACTGTTTTCTTGACAATGAATATAGAGCATAATATATGCAGTACTTGATATGTATAGTTTCGTATTCTTATAAATTTCTTTGAGACTAATTTGCAGATTTTTCTTCGATCATTACTGATCATCATCACAATCTGCAGATATGTTGCTGTCTGTTTTCAAGTGGAAGCGAGTGAATTACATGGCTAATTTGCTTCTGCGCTATTCACCTGCTCCTCTAAAAAGTGAACAGGGACTCATGTTAGTTGGTGGCGGTGCTGCCATGTTTCTCAGCGTATTGACCGAGCTGGATATATATTGTACCCTTAAAAACTAGTTAATCTAGTACAACTTGTACGTGTGTTTTCCTTTTCTTGTTACTTCCTCTGAATGTTAAACAACCTTGGGCAATTAATTAGTACTTCTAAGATGCAGAATCTTTGTTCTTTTGTGATATGGGTTGCTTTGTCGAATGTATTTTCTTTTTTTTTTTTTTTTTTTAAAAAAAAGATCAAAGTTATGGAAACTTAATTCCCGACTCCCCGAACATCCTCTTTAAGAGGGGTTTAATGATATATATTGATTACTGCACTAACTAATGTATTTGTCACAACAATATCAAGCTGGCTGCAAAATTAACCATCGGCACGTAGATTGTATTTGTTTTACAGCCTAGTACTTGACAACAACCAAAAAACCATAAAAGCTAGGGCTCAAGATTCAGATCATCATAAAACTCCTCATTGCTATTTATTTGTTTTTCTAATAGAGTTAGGTCCGGTTTGGATACAAAAGTCACTCAATTCATCTCAACTTATCTCATCTAATTATTATAATTTTTTTAAATTCACACACAAAATATAATAAATAATTTAACTTTTTCAAATCTCAAAATAAAATTAATATTAAAAAATAATATTTTATTCAACTTTCATTTCAATTCATCTCAACTTGTTAGGGTGAACAGTGAACACCACTAATCATAGCGGAATATTTTTCTACCCTTTCGATGTGTAAATTAAATTAATAATCTAGTAAATATAAGCTCACAAGCAAGACACAAGAATTTTTACGTGGAAAACCCTCCAATGCGAAGGGAAAAACTACGGGACCTAGTCCAGGTAAACTTCCACTATCAACGATAATGAGGTTACATATTGTCTTCTCTAGAATAATATATAGAGGCTACCAATACATCAGGAATATCTATATTCTTGGTTCAACACAAAAATATCACCATACAGATGGAAAACCATAAGAGTGACAAGAAAGGGTACTTCACCAAGTGAGTATTTGTAAAGGACATATGAAGATGAATCTCAGCGATCGGCACTAGTCAAAATGAAGTTGTCGACATCATGAAAAACATACTGAAATTTCATCAAAATCAAACCACAGATGATATCTCAAATGTCTGATGGAAATGTGAGAAAAAAGAAAAACTTTGTACACGCACGCACAACTCTCTCTCCTTTTTCTCTCCAGTCTATTCCTCTTCTCATTTTTCTTCTTTTTTATGCAGGAACATCACTTTCAACTGCCACTCTCATTTACATATATATGTGTATGACAAGCAAAATTACAAGTATGCCATTGTCATAATTTCCCTCACATGGAGGGACTCACCACAACAAATCTCCCCCTCTGACTATGTGAGAGGTTCCACTAAACTTGCTTTTGCTCTACATATTTTAGTTTTTGCATAGGCAGTGGTTTTGTCATCATATCTGATCCATTTTCATCAATATGAATTTTTTCAATCTGTAACAACTTTATCTCCAATGCATTACGAATCCAGTGATACCTTACATCAATATGCTTGGATCTTGAATGAAAGGTTGAGTTCTTGCTGAGATGGATAACACTCTTATTGTCATAGTAAAAAATATACTTCTCTTGTTTCTGACCCAATTCTTCTAAGAATTTCTTCATCTATAACAACTCTTTGCTAGCTTCAATTATGGCAATATACTCAGCCTCTATGGTAGATAGAGCAACACATTTCTGCAGTTTGGATTGCCATGACACAGCTCCCCCTGAAGAAGTAATCATGTACCCAAAAGTGGACTTTCTGGAATCAATATCTCCAACCATATCTGCATTAGTAAACCCATCAAGCATCGACTTACCATTTCCAAAGCACAAACACAGTTTGGAAGTACCTCTGAGATACTTGAGAATCCATTTCACAGCTACCCAATGTTCTTTGCCAGGATTAGAGAGAAATCAACTGACGACTCCAACAGCATGAGCAATATTGGGTCTTGTGCACACCATGACATACACTAAGCTGCCCACAGCTAATGCATAAGTCACATTCTGTATTTCTTCTTTATCTTTCTCACTTGTAGGACTCTGCTTTGAACTTAGCTACAAATGACATGCAAGTGGAGAACACATTGGTTTTGCCTTACCCATGTTGAACTGTTTAATACCTTCTCGATATAACTCTCTTGAGATAGCCACAACTTACCATTATTTCTGTCACAAGAGATCTTTATACCAAATATCTGTCTTTCAGGACTGAAGTCTTTCATAGCAAAAGATTTACTCAATTCTCTTTTTAATTTATTAATTTTTTCGAAATCACGACCAACAATCAACATGTCATTCACATATAGCAAGAGAATAATAAAATCATCTTCAGAAAACTTTTTAACAAATACACATTGATCAGAAATAGTTTTATCATACATATGCTCACTCATAAAAGAGTCAAACTTCTTGTACCATTGTCGAGGTGTCTACTTGAGTCCATTTAAACTCTTTTCCAGTTGACACACAAGATGATCTTTACCCTTTGTTGTGAACCCCTTTGGTTGCTCCATATATACTCCCTCCTCTAAATTACCATGGAGGAAAGTAGTCTTCATATCAAGTTGTTCAATTTCAAAGTTCATACTAGCAGCCAAGTCCAAAACAACTTTGACAGAAGACATTTTTACTACGGATGAAAAAATTTCTTCAAAATCAATGCATTTCTTCTGACTAAATTCCTTCACAACCAAACGTGTCTTGTACCTTGGTTGTGATATATTTGGCTCAGTCTTCAATATGAAAATTCATTTATTCTTCAATACTTTTTTATCCTTTGGTAGTTCTACCGGTTTATAGGTATAGTTCTCATGCAAGGATTTCATCTCTTATAGCATAGCTCTCAACCACTCATCTTTCTGATCATGTTGCGTAGCCTCTTGATAACATTCTGACTCTCCCCCATCAAAAAGTAAAACATACTCAGTAGCAGGAAATCTGGTGGAAGGCTTATGCTCTCTAGTAGATCTTTTTAACTGATTTTCTGCAGGTGGTTCTGAAGTAGATCCCTCTACTTGTTAATCTAATCCCATATCATCAATTTCAGGTTCACCTCTTTCAACAGTATCAACATGTTCTTCTAATGCATCTCCCTTATGCTCATCATGCATCGCAGAAGAATGAAAGATTGAATCCATATCGACAAGTTCTTTATTTAGAGATTCATACTTATTCTAATTCACATATTTAATGGTCTGATCTTCAAAGAAAACATCTCTGCTTCTCTGAATTTTCTCCTTAATTGGATCTCACAATCTGTAACAAAATTCCTCATATGCATAACCTAGGAAGATGCATTGCTTAGATTTACTATCAAGTTTAGACCTCTCATATTTAAGAATATGAACAAAAGCTCTGCAGCCGAACACCCTCAAATGCTAAAGAGAAATATTTTTTCCTATCCAAACTTTTTCAGGAATGTCACCATCCAAAGGAACTGAAGGAGAAAGATTGATCAATTCAACTGTTGTCCTCATTGCCTCACCCCAAAAAGAATTAGGCAATTTTGCATGAGAGAGCATACACTTGATTCTTTCACAAATTATTCTGTTCATTCTCTCTGTTACACAATTTTGCTGTGGTGCCTTAGGAACCGTTTTCTCAAGCCTTATTTCGTGACTTCTGCAGCATTCTTAAATGGTCATCTGTACTCACCTCCATTATCTGCCCGAACACATTTCAAATGTCTTCCGATTTCTCTTTCAACTTTCACATGTAGTGTCTTGAACACATCTACCACTTGATCTTTAGCTTTCAATGGAAAAGCCCACACTTTTCTAGAATGATCATCAATAAAAGTAACATAATACAATGTACCACCAAGAATTTTAGCATTTATAGTGCAAACATCAGAATAAAACAAATCAAGAATGCCACTCCTTCTAGAATGAGAAAATTTCTTAAAAGAAATTCTTCGTTGTTTTTCCATAAGACAATAAGTACAGGGCATTAGTTGCGTACCTTTAATATTGGATAAGACTTGCTTTTTTGCAAGAATCTGAAGTCCTTTCTCACTAATGTGGCCAAACCTCTTATGCCACAACTCAGTGAAGATTTCATTCTCAGCAGCAATAACATCGCCCATGATGAATCTTGCATTTGTCTTGTAGAGAGTGTTGACCTTCATTCCTCTTGCTAGAATAAAAGAGTTTGTACTAAGTTTCCACTTTCTATCTCCAAGATGATTATGGTAGCCTTCATCATCCAATTTTCTAATTGAGATCAAATTAAAACGCATATCAGGAACATGTTTGACATATTTGAGAAGCAATTTGCACCTAATGTTAGTTTCCAATTGCACATCTCCGATGCCCACAATCTGACACTTTGCTTCATTTCTCATCCTAACCCAACCAAAATCACCACTAGCATAGGAAGAAAAGAAATCTCTACGTAGGATAATATGAAAAGAAGTTGCTGTATCAATTACCCAAGTAGAATCTTGACAAGCAATATTAACATGAGCATCATCACAAACAATGAACACATCAGTATCAGATGCAACTGCTGCAGTTTCTTTTTCTTCTTTCAGCTCTTCATTTTTTTCTTCCAGCTGTTCCTTTTTAAACTTCCTGCACTCTTTCTTCATATGCCCAAGCTTACCATAGTGAAAACATTTTAGTCCTCTTCTTGAAGCGGACCTTCATCTTACCTTGTCACCATTGTTATCACCACGAGGTTTTCTACTTTTACTCCTCTTTCGCTTTTTTGTAACAAGTGCCTCTAAATGAGAGGGAATGACATGTTCTTTTCTTCTTGTCTCTTCATTGAATATGCTATCTTTCACTATACTCATAGTCATTACACCACTGGGCGTAGAATTACTGAGAGACACAACCAAAGTTTCCCAACTGTCTGGCAAAGAACTCAACAAAAATAAAGCTTGAACTTCATCATCCAAGACAAGTTTCATAATAGATAACTCATTCAGTAATTCTTGAAAATTATTAAGGTCCTCTGCAACACTTTGTTCATCCTTGTATTTTAGATTCACAAGCCTTATTATCATAAAAGCTTTATTTTGTGTAGTCTTTTGCTCATAAAAACTTTTTAATTTCATCCAGAGACTATAAGCATCTACTTCTTTGGCTACATGGTTGAAGACACTTTGGTCAACCCATTGCCTGATATGACCAACAGCTTTCTTGTTTAATTTCTTCAACTCATTGTTAGTTTTCTTTTCTGGTTTAATATCAACTAAATCAATAGGCTCAAATAACTCTTTGCAATACAGAACATCCTTCATCCTTGTCTTCCAAATTGAGTAATTGAAAGAAGTGCGTTTGATCATACCACTAAGTGAATCCTCCATATTTAATTCACGCTGATAATTAACAAAATAATCAACCAAAGCTCTGATACCACTTTGTTAGGGTGAACACCATTGATCACAACGGAATACTTTTCTACCCTTTTGATATGTAAATTAAATTAAAAATCTAGTAAATATAAACTCACAAGCAAGAGACAAGAACTTTTACGTGGAAAACCCTCCAATGCGAAGGGAAAAATCACGAGAACTAGTCCAGTTAAACTTCCACTATCAACAATAATGAGGTTACAGATTATCTTCTCTAGAACAATATCTAGAGGCTACCAATACATCAAGAATATCTATATTCTTGGTTCAACACAAAAACATCACCATATAGATAGAAAACTACAAGAGTGACAAGAAAGACTTTACCAAATGAGTATTTGTAGAGGACATATGAAGATGAATCTCAATGATCGGCACCACTCAAAATGAAGTTGTCGACATCATGAACAACATACTGAAATTTCATCAAAATCGAACCACAGATGATCTCTCAAATGTCTGATGGAAATGTGAGAAAAAAAAACTTTGTACATACACGCACGACTCTCTCTCATTTTTCTCCCGTGTCTATTCCTCTTCTCACTTTTTTTCTTTTTTGTGCACATACGTCACCTTTAGCTGCCACTCTCATTTACATACATATATATATATATGACAAGTAAAATTACAAGTATGTCACTGTCCTAATTTCCCTTGCATGAAGGGATCCAAAACAACACAACTCACTACCCAAACCTACCTTTAATATTATCGAAAGAACCCTTGATTAGATGGGCATGGCACTAAAATTTGAAGTTCTAAAACCAATAGAAGAAAAATAGGATGGGCTGATCCACGTACGATAATATTGTAATTATCTACTGGGACCTGCGATAAGATGGGTAAACGGCCCGGAGTGAGTTCATTACCTATTTTTTTGAAAAATAAAAATCAAAAGCATTGTATAGAAAATCAAGGAATGAATGAATCTATAATATGATAATTTTTTAAAATAATTTATGAATAAAAATAAATAATTTATAAATAATAATAAAATAGTTGAGAATATCTTGAAATAATGATACCTCCTATCCTTACACTTTCTTTACTATTTTTTTTACTCTGTGGTTTGGATTTAGAGATGAGTTGAGATGGGTTGAGATGGTTTGTGAATAGTAGAATAAAAGTTGAATTATTTATTATATTTTGTGTGAAAATTTAAGAAAGTTATTTTAGGATTTGAAAAAGTTGAATTATTTATTATATTTTGTGTGGAAATTTGATAAAGTTGTAATGATGAGATGAGATGAGTTGAGATGAGTTTTGAATGCAAACGATATCAATTCTTATAAAATTGAATTTGTTTTTAATTAAATTATATGATTACGTTAGTTGTTGGAATTTATTTTCTTTTAAATTATATAAGAATATCATGTTTTTAAATTTTTAATTTAGATTTAAAGAGTCGATAAAAAAACAGTTTAATAAGAAAACAGTAATAGAAAAAATGATAAGAATATCATTATCCAAATCTTTTCGACCACGACTACTTTGCCCCAATAAGCATACACATCAATCGGATTGGCCCCCACGACCATACCGATGGCCTTAAAAAGGACTCTCCGTGTCTACGCACATCAATCGGAAGGTGCTAGCGGGGCTCGCTGGACGTACTGCTAGTTTAACTTTGGTTTTTTTTTTATTTATTTTTTTATATGTTTTTAACAGTCTTAATTATTAAAAAAAATATACAACTTTATTAATAATTATTTTCTTAATTAATAAAATACTCGATCGGTAATTTAAAGGGACTATAGCATTTTCTTATCCGGACACTCTTCGTGGTGGAGTTTAGATTCTGTACTCTGTGATTCAGTTGATCGAGTATTGTATGTTCTATTATAAAATTTTCCTCGTTGATTTTTGTCTCTTTTGTTTCCTTTTTATTTCCCGTATAAATGCTTTTTCAAGGATTTTCGTGAATCTATTTCAATTGAAAAGACTTCTTAGGACGAAGAATGGCTCTTTCTAGATGGCTAGATCGATATTCCTATTTATTGTTAAGGGTTTTTTTCTCAGGTGCGGTTTGGATAGTAAGTTGAGATGAGATGAGATAAGATAAGATGAGTTTAAATGAAAGTTGAATAAAATATTGTTAGAATATTATTTTTGTTTTGAGATTTGAAAACGTTGAATTGTTTATTATATTTTACGTGGAAATTTAGAAAAGTTATAATGATAAAATGAGATGAAACACTTTCACTATTCAAACGTCATTTCAGTCCTCTTGTTTTAGTTTATAGGAATTTTCTTTTGCTTTTGTGTTTTTTTTTAGTTGTTAATAAGAAATTTATTTATTTATTTTAATTTTTTACATCTGTTCTGTTACTCCCCCGACTGATATATGGAATTTGCATAGAATATTCTCAAGAGTTCAAAACTCACGTTTATTTATTCTTTGTTTACAAAGATTTGGGCGCTTGCAGATTCAAAACGACAAGGATTTTTAGCTTTTACTGAGTTCATCACTGCAATGCAGGTTGTATATTGTACATTTTCTTTCGTCTTTCATAATAAGCCTTTACTTATATCTAATTGGCGTAATGTACAGCTGGTTTCCATAGCACAAGCGGGATATGAATTGACCCCAGATATCATAAAAAAAGCAGGCAAGTAGAATAATATGTTTTGTACTAGCTTTACTCTTTCTCATACGTTTGGCAGTGAGCAAAATGCTTAAGAGCAGATGGACAAGGCTTTTTCCCTAGTACTCTAACAAATCCGTTATCATCTCTTATTTAAATTGGGTTTATACCTGGCGTGTATGTTAGTTGATGAAGAATTCATGCATTTGGACCTGGTTAGCTATGTAGCATAAACTCACATTATAATGTATCTTAGGGAACATTATATACTCTACCCCCTTAACTACTACTTTTGCAACCACCAAACTGCTAAAGTTGTTATTTTACCTCCAAAGTACCAATTCTTTTACAATTTGTCCACTCCTTTAGGATCTAAGTGTAAAGTCCTGTTACGTCATCTATTTTAGTGTTTAGATCTTCAGTGGTAACTTATATTTTAAGTTGGGGAGTCCAGTAACAATTTTGGTAGCTTGGTGGGCATGTTGCAAAAGTAGTGGTAGTTTGGAGGATGAAGTGTGATTTTCCTAATATCTTACATTAGACTTCCAAGCATTATATTTTTTATTCTGTTTCTTTATTGTTTGCCTTGTTGGTTGCTATTTTTACCACTTCTATCTGAATTTAGCTATACCTGTCTTGTCCTACATTATAACTGGTATGATGTATCACGATACACAACATTTGGTGTTATTCTTCCATGACATGACCGCTAAACTTTAGTTGCTGCAGGCCCAGTCTGATTAGAATGTGTTATTGTGCATCACTCCCTTCATAATTGGTCAAAGTTAATTTAGATATGAAAAGATGAGGTGAAGTTTAGATTGCTCATGCATATAGATTTCAAGATAACAACGTTTTAAACCTCCTTTTAACATGGGATAGGAGAAACGGCTGTCATTAATAGATGGAAAGTTTAGATGAGCTAAAAGAAAACTGTGAGGCATTTGGAATACATCCCTGTCCAGCTTTTTTTAATTATAGCTTTAAGAATTTACATGTCATGTGTCAGTAACATGTTGCTGCGAAAGCATCAAGGACTTGAGTCTCTAAGCTTGTTAAGTCCTAGGGTTGTTCCTTATGTGCCCTGCTTGCATACTATGCTTCAAATGCTATATAAATATAGTTTTATCTTGTATTCTAGTTGTTCAAATTAAGTTGATGCATTTCCTTCCAATTATTTCAGCTGACATTGAGAACATTAAACCTCCATTGATGGAAGGTTTGGATGGTTTAGTAGCTGTAAGTAGTCTTCCTTTTCATCATTCGAACTTCATAGATGAAACTATGAATTTAATTCTTTTCCTTGTTTCTCTATTGTCAGAAGACCAAGGCTTTGATGATAAATGGCCACCCAGTTGAAAATGGTCTGTAGCTCTCCTAATCTCTCACTGTTATGAGTGATTAGTATAATTGGTCTTCTATTATGGTAGTTTACCGTGTTATGTAGGAAGTGTTCAACCTCAACCTTCACCATCAACTCAATGGTTTGGTTCAAAACCAGCAAAGAAAGTACGATCTGCCTTCCATCTGCCATCAATAGAAATTCTCTCTCAATCTTGATTGACATATTCATGCTTTTTTGGTGAATCTTTTATTAATGTTTCAGAAACCAGATTCTGGGTACATTTTTTTTTATGTATTCTGGACATTACAGGTTCAATCCCCAATTAAAGTTGTCAAGCTCAATTTTTCAATTGATGACTTTTTTATCTAACTGGTTTACCTTTATTGGTGTTCTCCCTTTGAAGACTCTCTCTCTCTCTCTCTCTCTCTCTCTATATATATATATATATATACACACACACACTTCTGTCAGTGAGTCAAGAGCACGTCAAGATCAGCGTTAATCGAGTATCTGAAAGCGATTAGAGATTAAAGTCGCCATCCTCCATTGCTCCAGTTTCAAAACCGTATACTTCATGAAAGCCGCCTACTTATTCTGTTTAACACCCTGGAACCTTTGAGTGGCATGGCCAAACATCATCCCAGAAGTGAATCCACTTACCATTACCCAGCCAAAGTCTAGCCCAAGTTCTGCCTGAAAGTCTCTCTGTACCAAATAATACCTTTTAATTTTATCATTTCTCTGTATATACCTTTATTTTTTAGTCGGCATCATTTCAAAAATATATTCTGACCTGCATATATGTTGATGTCATATTATTTAGCTGATGAGAGTTTATGGAGCCTTGATGTGGTCACTTGGGAAAGTTCTGAATACTCCAGAGGTTGTGCGTGTTTATATTGGGTAGGTTATTCCTCTTTTCTTGGTAATTTCATTGGGAGTATCATTTTTTTCAAACAAAGAGACCTGTCTTATTTTTTTAAGAGTGGTATATTTTCTTTTGGCATACCCATGCATCTTAATAATTCCATGTACTTGAAAAACAGATCTAAATATTTGTATCTTGTTGACCCTATCAATTTTTTAGGCATGATGTAATTGGCCAGTGGATTTATTTTGTTCATTTTTTTGGTGATTGTTGGAACGATTGCTTTCATGGTCAAGCACCTATATACAAGAAATTGCGTAAAAAAATGCAGAAATTTTGTATCCATGGTTTGGATGAACTTGTTTGACTAAATCTGAATTCAAGTTTTTAAAGGAAAATATCACCCAATATTCTACTGAAATGGTAAATGTTGCCTTCAATGTACTGATGCTAATGCAAAGACAGGCTTTTGCTCATCTTGAATATCACCCAATATTCTACTGAAATGGTAAATGTTGCCTTCAATGTACTGATGCTAATGCAAAGACAGGCTTTTGCTCATCTTGATCAACTTTTGTTACGGTGTCATACTTTTAGACCTTCCACTTCTGGCCATCTCTGATATTCTGACCTCGATTTCATTCTTCTTGCAGCTCGTTCAACGACAAGCCTGTTAATGAGGTAGATATGGGTCCAATAGGCCAGGATCTTTTCAAGAAAGAACAAAATGATCTCCTTGCAGATTTGAATGATATCCCAAAGAAGGCTTGCGATCGTCGAGTATGCTCACCATAATCCTTTTTTGCTTTAATCATTTGGTTGTGCACATGTATGCATGTATTGGTTTATATATTTTCAGATTTTACGTGCTAGTTATCTAGTCTACTTGCGCATATTGCAGATAAATGAATTTGTAAAACGAGCCAGGGCTGCCAAGATTCATGCCTATATAACTAGTCACCTTAAGAAGGCGATGCCTGCCGTGATGGGCAAGGCTAAGACCCAAGAACGACTTATTTATAATCTGGAAGATGAATTTGGAAAGGTTTGTGTCCGAGTCTCTAGATCTGTCTCTGTTTCTCTCTCACTCTCTCATATTGTGCATGCAAATTTATTTGAATTCTCCAAAAACAGGTCCAGAGGGAGTTTCATCTTCCCGCAGGTGACTTCCCAAATGTGGACTTCTTCAGGGAGGTCTTGAATGGTTACAACATCGACAAATTCGAGAAATTGAAGCCTAAAATGATCCAAGCAGTAGATGATATGCTTGGATATGACATCCCGGAGCTCTTGAAGAATTTCAGAAATCCTTATGACTAAAACTGGTGCTATTTACATGACACCATATAAGGCTTGGGTGATGATGATATGGTAGTTGTTGGCATTCAATGCTGTAAGTTTTTAAAGATCAGATGCTCTATATTTGGTGCTCCGGCTTCCATATTTTACAACTACATATGAGACTTGCATGTTGAGAGTAAAACTCGCCTCTCCCGCTCGATGTAATAAAGAAATATTAGGTATACAAAACATTCAGAAAATAAATGTTATATATTAATATGATTAAATGATTAGACATGATATTTGAGATTATAAAATTTATTTTTTTAACGTTAATTCGTAAATTAATTTTTGTAATTTGACTGAATATATTTCTGAAAAATTAATGTATAATAAAAAAAAAGTAAGGAACCAACTCTTGGTGGGGTCTCCAATGGGCAATGGGGATGTTCCACCCCTTTTTTTCTATTTTTGTTTTTATGTTTATGCATTTCCTTTTTATTTATTTTAAGAAATAGCTAATGTGGCTAATAGACACTTCAACGACCATAGAAGGAATTTGAGCTGTATTATGCGGCGATAGAGATTTTATATTCTGATGGTTTCGATAAAAATGAATACAATGCATCAATTATTTTATTCACTTCCGCACTTTATATCTATAATTTTTTCATAGAATGTGAGGATGTTTTTTATAGGATGGTAAATAATAACTGATGAGAAGAGTTTTTTTTCAATAAAATATGAAATTGAAAAAAAAATGGAAGAATGGGACACACACGAATTTCATATTAAGATATAAAACATATTATTTTTTCACAAATGTATACTTAGATTACGATTTTTAATAATTTTCTCATCCTAAATACTTTTTACAATTCAAAAAATATAATCATAATATATATAAATCTCATTATAAATAATATTGAAGTTTACCTGAACAACATTTAATACCAAAACATTCGTTTACTACATTATATTTTCAAATTATTAGAAAAAATATTTATATAAAAAATTAAACAATATATTATTATCCTTTTGGATAATATAAATATAAATTTTTTTTATAAATTATTATTAATATATTTTAAATTGACTAGAGTCTAGAGTTATGCAAGATTTGAAATTAATAAAAAAATTCATATTATTTTAAAAAGGAGACTTTTATACAGTGAGACTATAATATAATATATTACTCAGTTATAAAATTAGATTGTCTCAGGAATATCTTCTTTTTTATATAAGATTCGCATAGTACACCAGCCCAATCAAGTCGTTGTGGGTCCCACTAGAATAGGCAATCCCGAGGCAAGCTTAGCATAAAGATCCGACGGCACGAAAACTCGGACCGACCGCCCTTTGCCTTCGCCACGAGCCAGCTCTGAACTTAAAGGCTGGCTTCGACTGGGTCTCAGACTCAGATTTCCACCAAGTAGCTGGGTCAAATGGACAAGTCGCTGAAGATTGCCAAGAGATTTGATGGAAAGGTTGCGATCGTCACGGCTTCTACACAGGGCATTGGCTTTGGCATAGCCGAGCGGCTCGGCTTGGAAGGTGCCTCCGTCGTCGTTTCTTCTCGCAAACAGGTTCGTGGGTCCGTCGATTTCGAGTATTTGGTTTCGTATTTTGGGATTTTTACACTTTATTTCATCTGG
The DNA here is from genome assembly GCA_022457165.1 of Juglans mandshurica. Lineage (NCBI taxonomy): Eukaryota > Viridiplantae > Streptophyta > Magnoliopsida > Fagales > Juglandaceae > Juglans > Juglans mandshurica. The sequence continues at coordinate 7,926,608 of CM039627.1, forward strand.
GATCTCTCAATTCCAGCGAAGTTTGGGATTCTTTTTCTACTACATGCCACCCTTATGTTTTTTTCCAATTTCCTAAATTTTTAGCTTTTTGGGATCGTGTGCGAGTGTTTCCGATCGTAGCCGAGGCTCGTGTCGTTCTAATATGTATTTATTTCGTTAAGTTGTGAAATTCTAACAGAAAAATGTAGATGAAGCGGTTGAAAACCTTAAAGCTCAAGGAATCGATGCGTTTGGTGTCGTTTGTCACGTGTCAAATGCACAACAAAGGAAGAACCTCATAGACAAGACCGTTCAGGTGAGATATGTAGTTTGAATGTTGATTTTTGTACAAATAACCTGGAACAGGAAATATATCTAGGAGCTTTATAAGGTGTTTAGATTTAATTTTTGTTTTCTAAGCAAGTGTTAGTTTATATTTGGTAGAGAAAGGAAGGAGAAAACGTAAATTGATATTTTGCATATGGTTTTCTGCTTTGAAGGCCAGACAGCTTCAACAGTTGGTCTTGGTCAATTTTCTCAGTCCCTTTTGTTTATAACCGATTTGTGATTTATTATAACCGATTTGTGAAAGCTTTAATCTAATTTCTCACTGGAGAGGATAATTGCTTTTTCAAGTTAAAGGCTCTTCCCATAATGACGATGGCAATCAGCTTTACCTTGACATACATCTTTAATTGTAGTCTGTCCCTTTTTATTCAGTCTGTATGATTTTTATGTGTCTACTTAATCTTTGGATGGCATCGATTCAAGTTTATGTATGAACATCTGTCTTTACTCGTGCAGAAATATGGAAAAATAGATGTTGTCGTATCCAATGCTGCTGCTAATCCATCTGTTGATACCATTTTGCAAACTCAAGAATCTGTCCTGGACAAGCTATGGGATATAAATGTCAAATCCTCCATACTTGTTTTAAAGGTAGTTTCTTCTAGGGAAGGTTTTTCATTTTAAGAAAAACGAATGGTAGAATTAATGCTATTGTGGGGCAATGAAGGTACATCTATAATGGATTGTGATATGCTTACCATCACAATATCTTCCTATTATTTGTTCTTATGGATACTCTGTCGGTGCCTCGATCGCCTTTCAAACCTTTTTCATGGACTGTTATCACACTTGGTGGATCTGGGGTCTGCATTTGCTGACAAATTTGTAAGGTTTTGAAACTCACTTCATTAATCTTACAGGATGCAGCTCCTCACATGCAGAAGGGTTCCTCAGTGGTTATTATTTCTTCTATTACCGCCTTCCAACCACCTACTTCCATGGCTATGTATGGGGTTACTAAAACAGCACTTCTTGGGCTTACCAAGGTCTGACTTAGTTCTCGTATCCATGTTTTGTACTAGTTTTTTATTGAAGAACCTCACAAATCATGAATATCTTCTTATTCTTTTTTATCTTCATTTAGGCGCTTGCGGCTGAGATGGCCCCAGATACTCGTGTAAATTGTATTGCTCCTGGTTTTGTACCAACCTACTTTGCTGCATCCCTTTTGGAAAATGAAGTTGTAAGAGTATATCCATTCTTGTTGCATGTTTGCACCTTGCCCACCTCAAAATATCTTGAGCATTTACTCTTTAATTAATAAAATTTGGGTTTAATATATTGCAGAGGAAGGAGATCGAGGCAAAGACTCTACTTAACAGGCTTGGTACCACTCAAGACATGGCGGCTGCTGCTGCCTTTTTGTTGTCTGATGATGCTGCTTATATAACAGGAGAAACTCTGGTGGTCGGGGGAGGGATGCCCTCTAGACTCTAGTTCCCTCTATATCTCTGTATCATCTTCTACCTACCTCATAATAACCCATTGGTTTAATTACTTGTTTAGTCGTTTTCAATGGGATAATTAGAAGGCAAGAACCTTTAATTCTCGGGTTATATATATATATGTGTTGTGTTTTTCCTATCTGAAGTGTCTGATTCATGCGCTGTAGATAGAAAACATGCATATTCGTGTAAAATGGCGAGAAAGGCGAGAAAGGAATACAAGTTAAAAAGACAAATGAATTAGAATGAAGAGCCTTACTGTACATATACTGAAACAAACTTTAAAATCAGATACTGAAACATACATACTGGATATTTTAATTTGTGGCAGAATTGGGTGCAGCTAGCAATCATTTAAACCCACTCATGATGATGACTCAAGGCAACTCAACAACTTATGCACACAACAAAATTAGCAAAAATCAAATGTGCAGCTTCCAGCTTTTTCCCCCTCATCTCCGTGGCATCCTTGCGGGATCTAAATTCCAACTTCAAACTTCAGCTATTTCCTCTGCATCTTCAGCTATTTCCTCTGCATCTTCGATGGCAACTTCCTTACACTTCATTTGAACAGGAAAGAATAGAATGATCAGGCGTTGTTGTGGCACGCTTCAATCATCCGTTCTGCCCTTCCAATATTTTACTTTTTAACATCATCAAAACATAAAATAAAAAAAATCCAAGGTTTTTACACGGGAACCACGTCAGCATTTTGATTGTCGTCGCAAGTCAAAATCAGTCCTTCAACATAGGTTGGAAGGAGGCAACGGATCCACTGACAGCCTGTTGAGACAGGCTCTGTGGGTGGAACAATCATAAGCACATTTTCATGGCGTCGGACAACCCCCACCACACTTACAGTGCTCCCTTCTTTTATATACCTAAAATACAGCAAACATCCACTATGAAGCATTCAATTATGATAATATATCTATATTAAAACCTGCAAATATGGCATGAGAATGATAATTATGGCATTAATAATTGATTCAAAATGGAAATATTAGAGGCATACCCTTCTTTGAGGCGCATTATACGATCATCGGTAGAGAGGCTGCGGTCGGCTAGCCATTGTAAAAAGCTTGGAGATTTGTCTCTGTTTTTCTTTGTTACATCGACTACAGTTGCTGGTTTGACAAATGGAGCAACCTTAGCCCCATAACCTGCTTTAACTAATGCTCTTAACCCAGATTGGAAGTCTGATATGTAAAAATCAGCAACATATTTCTGTTCATCAAATGTAAACTAAATAATCAGTTACCAACTTCGATCTACAGACCACTAGATCAATAGAAGTGATTCACGAAACTTTACCTCTGAATGTCTAGATCCCCATGAAAAACAACGATGTTTAGGGTTTGCAGATTTTCCACCCCATCCTTTATACTCGTACAATTCTGTAGACACATATACACACCTTGATACCCTCTGGTATGATGACTCCAAAGGAATACTGCCACAGGTTACAACCTACATGAAGAGATAAAATACAATAAACTTATGAATGTTATCAATCAGGATTTGCCAATTGCGGTGATCCTCCACATTAAAAGAAAAGAGGTTACCCCTGCATATGCATTAGAAAAAAGAAAAAAAAAATGCATAGTCTTATAGAGAACCAGAGTTTACAAGGAATCCCGATGTTCAACGTTGTCTTCTTCTTCTACCCAACAAAATTAAAAACATTGCATCAGCTCGTCAACGTTAAGAACTAAAGGCCCCCATCTTCAAATGAACATGATTACACTGGTATAGATCACATTGAAAGGCCCATCTTGTAATTACTCAAAGCTGGGTGCCTTTTAAGAAATCATCAAAGTCTAGTTGCCTTTCTAGGCATGCAAGTAGTTTACAATTACATGCGCTAGAGCAGTAAAATATTAGGGTCGAATCAAAGGTTATCATCCCATTACCAAATCCGGGTTTAAGGTCACCTCTAGAATTCTATTTCCTCTAACCCCAAAAGAAGCAAAATATGGTCCCTTATAAATTCTAACATGCAGATGCAACCTGGAAATTATCCTTTGACAGCTTTGCTCGGTGAACTCTATCGGTCCCAAGGACCCGAAACCTTCAATGAGGTTCTAGCTGGTAAAACGATTTCGCACCTTGCAAGTGCAAGTAAATTTTTTTTTTTATGTCGGTGAACCTCTCCAAAGCACGGCCCTTCAGACCTACCCTTACAAAGTAAACCCTGGTCCCGTGCACCGCACCCTCGAAAATTTCTTACACAGAACTAAGGTGTGAGAAAATCATTCAAATCAAAATAAATACTCGGTTACAGCCTCATTCACCTTTCTAATAAACCTTAATATTATTATTCATGTACATGACGAATCCAGGAAAAAAAAAATTACTTCAAAAAATATTAAAATGATGATTGATACCACACTCGTATCCATTTATGGAGTTTTTTAAAGTTTTTATAATAATTTCCATCATTACTTGCTTTACCATACAAAAAAAAGGATAAACTTTCAAAGGCTAATCTTCGTTTTCATTGACAAAAACTATCACTTTAATAACACGAATACCTACTATTATAGATTCCCGTCCCATTCAAATCCATTAATAAGAATATATGGTAAGTTATAAGGAAAGGGAAAGGTAAGAGCCAGAGGTATAGCGAGGAAATTACCCCGGTAACCTTGACGTACTGTCCATGAACAGCACCTCGGAGCTCAGCGTCAGGGTACCTCCTCACAAACCCAAGCAACCTTCTCTCCCTCCAAGTAAGGTTCCAAGTGACTACCACGACCACCGCAGGCAGCACCACGCCACCTACTGCCACCAGCACCACCGCCTTCTTCACCGCCGCCATCAAAAACCCCCCCACCAGCAACCCCATCGCCACCACTACCACCACCACCCACACAGCCGCCTTAGGCACCGCTATAGACCCCGCTCCACTTAACTTCTCTGCCGACAAGCTCGTCACTGCTGGACCGTACACCGCCTTCCCGGCAGACTCCAAGTGAGTCGAAGAACCCCTACCCGTGGAGGCGGACCCTATGGGACCCGAGGTGATGAGCCCGGTGGGCTGGAGCGGCATCGGGCCCGAGGATTTCTTCGGGATCGCACCGGAGTTGGAGCCGGATCGGACCGATCCGCTGTTGTGTTGGGAAGAGGAGGAGGAGAGACGGGATACTTTGGGGGGAGGTGGGGGGGCATTGGATGCAGGATCGAGGACGTGGATGTCAAACATTTTGCCGAGCTCACCGGACTTCTTAACGTCGCCGCCGGTATAAGGAATGGCGCGCGAAGCGATTGTGGGCTGGCGCTCCTTGACCTGCTCCGGCCGCCCCGACACGTAGAGCCCATTGCTGAGCTGGTGCGACGTTATTCGACCACTCATTTCTCTGCACTCAGTTGCTGCGAAGTGTGTTGTGTTGTGTTGTGAGTGTACGAGGTGAATGGAAGTGACGGTGGGAAGTGGGGGAAGTTAAGGGAGTGTACAGTAAAATTGCGGAAAATTGTCCTTTATTTTCTTATAATGACGCACGTATCCCGCATCAGTGAATCGAGTTCTGTATTTATTTACATCTCTGTTTACAGTTTCTCTTAATTTTCTTTTTGTTATGTATTATAGTTTTTTCAAAAGAGTAATGTTACGTGGATACTGTACAGTTATTTTAAAAAATAGTAAAATTTATTATTAAAAAATTAAATTTTTTTTATAAATCTTATATTTATTTTATTTTTTAAAAATAATTATACAATATTTACGACTGTAACTATTATTTCTTTTTTAAGGTATGGGATGTACACATCAGGGTCAGTCAGTTCTCACCGTCGATGGGTCAATGATGAACGGTGAATTGTCACGAGACTTTCTAGTATTTTTAACATGAGTAATTCTACATACAACCGTGAAGTACGTAACCGCCGCGTAATCGCTTTGAAAAAGAGTGGAGTCCACTATTAAAAAATTAATTTTTTTCATATGGGTCTCATGTTTTATTCATTTTTTTCAAAGCGATTACGCAGCAGTTACGCAATTCACGGTTGTAAGTATCTTTTCTCTTTTAACATTTATTGTGTTATTTTAGCTTTGGATTATGGATTAACATGACAGTGCCACGTAGCACGCACACACCAAGTCAGTCAATTCTCACAATTGATCGGTCAATTATCAACTGTGAGAATTTGTCACAAGATATTTACTATAAGAAAACTGTTTATTTTTGTCTAGTTATTTCTTGTAAAAATAATTATTTCCTTTTAAAATGAGTTTGTTTCATTGCAAATAATCATTCTCGTCGCAAATAATCCGTCACAAATATATATTTGTCTTGCGTAATTCTAGTGTCTTAGCATTTCTTATGTTATTTCTTGGTAACTTCATATTATATAATATTGCATTATGCATTACTATAAATATATAAGTAATTTCTCTTCTCACTTTCTTAAACCTTCTATGCTATCCACTTATCGTTTATTCGGTGGCTTCTCTCTTCCTCTCCCCTTTTTTCAAAAGCCTGTATTTTTAATTTTACGTTCTCTCTAAGTTAGAAAATAATTTGAGAAACGTTTCAAATCACATTCCGAAATACTTCCCTGAACCTCATAAATTCAATCCAAGCAAATGTGAAGGAAACACACCTACTCCTTACACATTTGTTCCATTTGGTGGAAGGCCAAGCTAGATGTGCCCTGAAAAGAAAATGCCCGTTTGGAAGTACTCGTTTTCATGCACAACTTAGTGAAAATGTTCAATATTTCTCCTTAGCTATCAAAACAAGAGATAGTATTTTAGTTAGAGAGATAGAGAGGGGGGCCTAGAATCGGAGGAGAGAGAGAGGGGGACTTCGACTCATGCTATCAAAGGAGTGAGAGTATTTTAGTGAGAGAGAGTGAGAGATAAGGGAGGAAGAAAGGAAGCTTGACGAGGTGGGATGGGGTGGAGAGAGAGAGAGAGGTGAAAATAGATGGGGAGATGAAATCAATTGAATACTCTACATGTAATTCTATTCAATATTTTGTTAGAATCTATACGTGTAATGTGATTATTGGTAGGTGTAAAATAAACAAACTTGCTCATCCGGTTGCTAGCCTCTCTCAAATAATTTATTTATTTTTTATTGGAAGATAGAAGTTTCGAACACCAGACCTCTATTTTAAAAGTTGGGATTATGCCAATTAGGTAACAAGCTTTTAGCCTCTCCCAAATAATTTATTTGTTACTTTCATGTCAATTACAAGTCACGCACCCTACTAAAACATTTTTCAATGGTCATCAATCTTTCATAATGGTTTAAAGAAGTTCCAACCAAATAGGCATGGATCCATTTGACAACCCAAAAAAATTGCATTTTAACATTAAAAGCATTGCTCCTTTAGTCATCTTAGCCCTCATATCTTCCATATCAAACTTGTGTCACCTCTTCAATCGTTATCGTGTAAATCCCACATCTTGATTTAACTATATATGACATTCAAATACTGCTCAAGTATTGGTCAACAAACTCAACACAATCCTAGCTATCAAGTTATCTTTATGCTTTTCTTCAATAAGAATCCAAAAAAAAAGTTTATGTGTGGAACAACGTTGTCTAAACACTCAATTTTAATGCATCTTTGTTCTTTGTAGCCTACACTAACAAGGTGTCTTGTTTTGATATCAAAACCAACTCATCTTATCTCATTTAATCATTATAAGTTTTTTAAATTTTTAAATAAAATACAATAAACAATTCAATTTTTTTAAATTCTAAAATAAAAATGATATTAAAAAAATATTTTAATAATATTTTTAAATTTTTAACTTTCATCCCAACTCATTATCCAAATTTTTCATTATTCTTCTGACAAAACAAAAATTGGAAAGTTTCGAAAGAGATATATATATATATATATACTATTTAATATTTTGTTATACATCAATAACTATTCATTCACACACTCCACACCTCACATCCTATGAAAAAAAAAATGTTAGGGGTATTGAACTATTTGTTCTGTTTTTAATATGGGGGCAACAAATCCCGAATACTTTGATTTATTTCAATATATAAAATTACTGCATAAATCAAATAATTATATGAAGAGAAATGCTATGCTCACCTTTGGGGCTCCCGTTGGTGATTTTTTATTTTTAGTTTTTATTTTAACTTCATAATTAAATAAGTGTTTTTAATAATATTATGAATTTTTTTATTTTTTAAACAATATTAAAAAATTCATATAAAATAAAATAAAATAATAAAAAAACCATAAAATACATTGTGAGCATAGACCTACTCTTATATGAAATGCGAATGGAGAAAAGAGAAATGTTTTGGTTCTTTCCGAATGAGAATTTTTTTTTTTTTTTTTACTGAATGATTAAGAAAATATTTTTTAATAATATTGTAAATTTTTTTTTTAAATATTTATGATGATTAAAAAAATACATAAAAATATATATATATTTACATTATTCGGAATATTTTTAGATCCCGAATTCGGAACCGCAGCAGTATTCGGAAGAAAATCTAATTAGAATGTCGCCGCCAATCATTTACCCTCGGCCTCGGGTAGATCTACCGTCCACATCGATGCTGGGAATGCGGGTCCATCCCATGCCGTTCCCTCCAAATCTGAGCGAATTCCCCATATTGCCCTCGGAATGTCGGTAGACTTTAAAAAAAGATCATTATTTACTGCGCTAAAACAAAACAAAATTAGATAACCACTTCATAAAATAAAATAAATAAATAAATAAATAAATAGTAATGCTACGTACAGACATATAATATATAAATATTATGTAGTCGTTTTGAAAAAGAGTAAGATCCACTATTAAAAATTAATTTCTTTTTATGTAGGTCTCGTATTTATTTACTTTTTTCAAAACGACTGCACGGTACTTATACATTCACAACTGCAAGTATTATTTTATATAAATAAATGATACCGACGTATAAAGCTATGTTTGCAAGATAAACTCATTTTAATTTATTTTAAATTTATTATTTTTTTAATATTAGAATATTAGATTCATTTTAAATTATTTTATATATTTAAATACATATATCAACTTATTTATATTTAAATTTAAAAGTTATAAAATATTATTATTTACAAATTAATTTAAATTATCTCATTAATTTAAACGCAGTCTAGACCTATTTGTAGCTCATTCCAATGATTGGCTCATGATTGCCACGCTGGATCAAAGACGGATGATAACATCGGTAGCTCATGCCTTACGGCTCGCGGAATTTGCATCCAATGCGTTAATAATAGGAGAAAGGACAATGCAAGTATCGTACAGTTTTTAAAAAAAATGAATAAATATGAGATTTATATAAAAATAAATTAATTTTTTAATAGTAGACCTCACTCTTTTTCAAAACGACTATACGATATTTATATATTTCACTACTGTATGTAACATTACTCTAATAATAATAGAGAAATTTTATCTATAGTTCTCAAATAGAGACCGTATGTGTAAACTTTTTATTAAATAGAAAAAAATACTATTTTCATAAGGATATTAATAGGGGTGAAAATCGACATCATCAGTGCTGTTTTTGGACAAAACCAATGTCGATCGACGACTGAAGAATTGGGGGAGTAACTGACCGTAACCGGTCGATGGGGAGGAGGAAACCGATCGAGACGATTCTCTAACGATTCTCAATCGACGTCGATTCCCCTAGCGGCATGATTCTACTAAGAGATAGAGAGCCACATAGGAGAGAGAGAGAGAGAGAGTTCGAGAGCTGCAGAAGAGAGAGAGAGAGAGTTGCAGAGGAGATCGGTCGGCGTTGGTTCCCCATACCGAAACGATGTCGTTCCATATAAGTTTAAGTAGAACGGCATTATTTCAGACATTTTTTTTTTCTTACGTCTTTAATAAAACAATGCCAAACGACGTTGTTCGGCATTATTTCTATTATCTATCGTATACTTATATATAGAACGATGCCGATCCATTTAAACTTAAGTGGAATGACATCGTTTTGATTAGTGTATATTAAAAAAAAAAATTATTATATTGGTCGGTTCAGCGGTCCGACCCATTCTCAAACCGGGACCGAACTGCTGAACGTCGGTTCCTGTAATATTCTACCGCACACCGGTCGGTTCTCCATCGGTTCCGGCCGGTTCCTAACGCGGCTAACCGATTTGCGTCGACGGCAGCCGGTTGCGTCGGTTTCTGTACAACCCTAGATATTATTATAATTTTAAATATAAAATTGACTAAACTTGCACATGCAGTCCTCAAATATGGATTGTACCTAACATTGCTCATAATAATAATAATAATAAAGATGTAATAATATCCTAATATTATTTTTCACATCACATCTTACAATACATATTATTTTTTAAAGATATTTTATAAAACGGTAAGATTAGGTATAAGCTCTAAATGTACAAGTTTTTTATAAAAATGTAGATCTCAAAAAAATTCATAGCAGAATCCATTTTTTTATAAAAGGTTTGTACAAAATTTGTGCATTTGAGACTTATATATATAGTTTTTCTTATAAAAATATTCTTTATTTTAAAAGATTATTGTCTAAAATATTATGAAAAGTAACTGTGATTATCATTTTTCATAAAATAAAACTCCCGTCAAAGGTTCTGCTTAAAAATAGTTATAAATTGTTTGTTAGGTAAATTTTCAAGCCCTCTCTTTAATATTATCGTAAGAATAATATGGTTGCAAAGATTTTTGTCGTAAAAACTGTTGTATTAATTTTGCGTTTTTCCTTTTGTTCTTTGAGATAAGAAGAGAATCTTAATTTTAAAAAATATTGTTTTAATTATCATATTAAACCAAACTACTATCGTTTTATCAATTAATCAAAGTCGGTTAGGTTTGGATAGTGCGGTATTCTCAAGTATTCTATGATTAGTAGTAAAAACGTAATGATAAAATATTAAATAGTAGTGAAAAAATAATAATAGAATATTGAACAGTATTGAATAGTAATGAAAAGTATGTAAAAAATAATAATAAAATAATAAATAATAGTGATGTATACTGAGAATACGGTATTCTCAATACCTAAACTAGTAATTCTTAATCGGAAATGACTTTCTATCTATTTGGTTAAGGGGACATATTAAAAATACATTTTTTTAAACCCCTTAAACATTTAAAAAATCACAAACTTATTAAAAAAAAAAAATTCCTTAACTATTAGTAAGAATAAAAAAAACAGCAATCGGTGGGTTTTGTCAGTGATATTTCTCGGTGGGAATATCATTTTCCATTAAAAAGTATTTATATTTATAATATTTGAATATATAAATAAAATGAGATGAAATAGGGTGAGGTAAAAGTATCTCTTTATCAAAAGCAGGCCTAAGCCCAAGTCTAATCGATTGATTTCTTAATACAATATTGTGTTAAAAGGGAACACATTTTCATGGATTGGTGAAAGGAGGCCGGGACCAAAACAAATGACATGCAATATAGCCCAATTACCAAAAAGAATTATTATTGGGCTTTCTCTCTCGTTTCCACAGATGTTGTTTGGCATTTAAGGGATTGGATTTTTTTTTTGAGTAATTCTACGTACAATCGTGAAGTGCGTAACCGCCGCGTAATCACTTTGAAAAAGAGTGGAGTTCACTATTAAAAAATTAATTTTTTTCATGTGGGTCTCATGTTTTATTCATTTTTTTCAAAGCGGTTACGCGGCGATTACGCAATTTACGGTTGTAAGTATCTTTTCTCTTTTTTTTTTGGGTCCCAAAAATCCCTCATAATGACTGTTTGTATTGCAGGACAATTCGGATAGCAGAGTATATAGAGTGAGGCCCAACAGGCCCAACTAGAAAAAAAAAAAAAAAAAAAAGGGACAATATCTAAAATTTTAATTACCGGAGTTTCTCCCCGATTGGTGACAGACAGTTCGTAAAGCAGCAGACCATTCTCTTGGGAAAATAGGTAAGTTCGCAGCTTCCCCTTGAATTTCTTGTGGAATTATATAGACCAAAATGTCTCGAGAGCTGAGTATGTACTGGTATTGTTCAATAATTTGATGGTCCATCTCGAGATCTCCAACGTTTTTATATTAAAAGAGTACTTCGATCTAGTCTTGATAATGTTAAAAGAGTACTTCGATCTAGTCTTGATAATGTTAAAAGAGTACTTCGATCTAGTCTTGTAATTCGTTTATTTTACAAGTCATTACATTAAAGTTATGAGAAATACTCTAACTAGATTACATAAAAATAATCTAACAAACTGATATAGTATGATGTGGTTCGTCAGATCGTAAAGTTATTTTTATCGTAAAATAGATCTAACGAACTACATGAAGTCATATCATTTTGTGAGATTACTTTTATATAATCTATTTGTAGCTATATCAGTGCTCTTTTAGTTTTAGAGTATACAAATTTTGAGGACGCCTTTAGAAAAAGCCAATAAATCTAAAATACATATAAAAAAAAAATTATTTTTTTTAATACATATCAATGCTTCATTGCCGGCTAAGATTAACCCACATCGTTTATATGTGATGAAAATTATTATTTTTTTATTAAAATGAGTATATTCTCATTATAAATAGTTATTTTTGTCATAAATTAAATAATCATGATTTTGTCCCTATTCTCAGCGCACTCACGATGTATTATGGAGAGTTTAAAAGCGATGGAGATAAAATTGATTGAACCCAAAAACATTTTATTTGAGCTTAACATGGTGCCTGTCACATATTGTGATTGAAAAGAAGATGGACATGATGTAGAGTAAAAGAAAGTGGTGGAGATTTTTCCTTCTACTTAGTGCCGAATAATTTTTGGTCCGGATAGAAAAAAATCGACCGGATCGGACAAAAAAATTTAATAGTCGATTTCGGTCCGGTCCCGAAATCTTAATTTTTGAACTCGACCGGACTGAAACCAACCGAATTGGTATATATATATTTTTAAATATTTTATATATATAATATATTATTTTATATAGTAGTTTTATAAGTTAATTATGTAATTTTCATCATTAAAATGTTAAATAATATATGTTATTCATTAATAACCTATCATAAATCATATGATAATATATGTAGATACATAATCTACTATTTACACTTAATTAAAGTAATTGGGTAATTGTTTTTAAATACCTAAGTTGTAAGCAAGCATGAATAATCTATATACAATAAAATTATTTGATATTCATTAACCATATAAAATGTTATAATTTTAGTTTTTAATATAAGACATTATTAATAATTATGCATACTAAAATATAAATTAGTAAGTAATAACTATTAACATCATAAATATAATTATAGTGAAATATTTTTTTAATGACTTAGTTATATAATCCACATTAATAATTCATTTAATTTTAATTTTTATAATTTAAATATATTTTTTATTAATTTATTTACAAAAAAAGAAAAAATGGACCGGACCGAATGGACCAGTCCAATCCGATTCCTATAGGTGTTCGGTCCAATCCAGGGTGAAAAAACCCAAAACCGAAAGGGTTTGATTTGATCCCAAAAACCGCCCTCCAGACCGACCGGACCGAACCCAATTCACCCCTACAATCTCACGCAGGTTTTTGTGTTAGGGACCACAGGTCCACAAGTAGTTCATCATCAAGCAACGTAACAGTACTGTGAATCATGCACGAGTGCTTGACAACGATAATCATGTTCATTGCCACTTAGATCGGATGCCCAATGATCTGCCAGTTCTCGGCTTTCCGTCAAGCCCACGTGTGCATGCCACTTGTACAGCCTAGTGTTGTATTACCGTTAATAGGATGGGATATATGGCATGCCCAGCTTCCAAAAACTACGAAGTAGCGCACCAAGCTGAATCTATGAACCTTTTGCCACTGTGGCCACTTAGCATTGATGATTCAGAGAAGATAACACAAACAGAAACAAGAAACAGAAGGAGCTTAATTTGGTCCAGAAAAAAGTGCTCTCTCTCTCTCTCTCTCTCTCTCTGAAAAAAGGTCTCCTTTTTTAACCGAGCAATCACGGGACGCCCCTGAAATCTTTGCCTTTGAATTCAACTTTCTACTGCCGAAGGACCTAATCCTTCGATCCTGTTAGAGCCAACCGTGAAAATCTGCACACTCTTCTCCCTTATTCTGGAAAATCTTCATTCTAATGTGTTTTCTCTTCCTTCCATTCCAATCCTTGAAACAATGAAACCTCATTATCTTTCTCTCCTTGTTATGTGTTCGCATGTATATTTTTTATGAAGTTTTGACTTATCCATCATCGCTGGGATATAAAAAAGGATGCAAATGTTGGCATAAAATTCTGTTATGTGAGTACTTTCTTCGCTTTATCTCTGAAAATTTTGGTGGGTATTCTTTGGTTTCATAGTTTTTCTTGATAATTCATGAGAACCCAGATTTCTTTTTCAATTTTCTTTAGTACCCATGTTTCTGAATCAGTTCATGAACTTCCTAAAATCAATTCACACATTCAGAAGGAAAAGTCCTTTTGATTGTTTGCTTTGATAAAATATTCTCTGTTTTTCCACGTAGCCATTTCATATTAAGTGCTTGAGAAGCTCACCAAGAGCTTCAATGGCAACATCGTGTTTCCACATACTTCGTCTTCGTAAGTCGAAGAGTAAACCTTTGCCAATCCCTTCCTCGTCCAAGACCCAGTCGAGTTATGACATGGAAAACATGGAAAGGAGGAGATTTGATAGCTTGGATTCATGGTCTATGATATTGGACTCCGAGAATGTGGAGACTTGGGAGGTATCTAAGGAGGATCAGGAGGAATGGACCGCCGATCTCTCACAGCTGTTTATTGGCAACAAATTCGCGTCAGGAGCACATAGTAGGATTTACCGTGGAATTTACAAGCAGAGAGCAGTAGCTGTAAAAATGGTTAGGATTCCAAACCAGAAGGAGGAGACTAGAGCCTTATTGGAACAGCAATTTAAGTCTGAAGTTGCCTTGCTTTCACGTCTCTTTCATCCAAATATAGTGCAGGTAAGGTTTCGCTTTGAAATTGAAATATACTTTTTTCTTCTTAGTATTATTATTTTAGTTTGGTGTAGATAGGATTGCTATCACTTTTTCTCTCAAACGAAATATATGAAAGACAGGAAAAGATAATCAACCTTTGATTGCCTACATTTTTATCTACTTTAAGATGCAGAACTAGCTACAAACTGTATATTTGTGGTTGTTTGTCCCTTCCCAAATATATGAAATTGCTTTTCAAATCCGGTTGTGATCAATGGGTTTGTCATAAAGACTAAATGTGGATCGGAAGTAATCAGTTTTCTCCAAATGCCAATTACTAGCACACTTAACATATATGCAGGCCTTGACCTTATGGTTCTGGAATCTGGCTTTGTATTGATTCGTATGTTCTAGCTTCTCTTAAAAGTGAATTGCTCATAGAACACATATCGGATCCTATGTTTTGGGAATGACACATGAAAAAGTGAGGTAAAACCTCAAATTGTCATGGTATCCTGACTAAGTTCATCAAAGCAATTGTACCTACTTTCTGGTTTTATCTAGAACTTCCTAATTCCTCATCCTCGGGCCACAACTTGCGAAAAACTCCTTTCCGGTTCCCTTCTCTCATTACTTCAATTAGCATCATTTTTTACGTTCCTTTCACATTCACTGAGTTTGTGTTTATGCTCAGTTATAAATCTGTGGGGGTAATTTGATCTATTTTGTGGACATTATGTTCCTTTTTATTGAAAATTCTCATTCCATTCAAAATTTATCACATTAATAGTGAAGGACTTGTGAAACTCAAGAGCTTCATATAACACCAATATATGCCTTTGGCCTGATGGCACTTCCCTCCGTCCCATATGGAGTGTTGGGTGTCAATACCCCACCGCTTGGGCTATATGCCCCTACAAATAGTCCATTGTTCAGTCAAGTCACAAACAAAATTTCTGACTCAGCTTCGTTGCAGTTTATTGCAGCTTGTAAAAAGCCTCCTGTATACTGTATCATCACCGAATACATGTCACAAGGAACTCTGAGGATGTATCTTAACAAGAAAGAGCCATACTCGCTTTCAACAGAAACAATACTGAGATTAGCTCTTGACATATCTCGAGGAATGGAATACCTTCATTCACAAGGGGTGATCCATAGAGATCTAAAATCAAATAATTTGCTTCTTAATGATGAAATGAGGGTAAAGGTGGCAGATTTTGGTACATCATGTCTTGAGACACGGTGCCGCGAAACTAAGGGAAACATGGGAACTTACCGTTGGATGGCACCTGAGATGGTCAAGGAGAAACCTTATACTCGGAAAGTTGATGTGTACAGCTTTGGGATTGTGCTATGGGAGCTCACAACAGCTTTGCTTCCTTTTCAGGGGATGACCCCTGTGCAGGCTGCATTTGCTGTGGCTGAGAAGGTCAGATACCTAAAAGCAAATCCTTCTTTCTAGTCTCATGTTAAATATCTAAACAACTTGCTTTGTTTCAATGTCACACTTCTCCAGCTCTGAGTTCTTTTTCTAATAACTCAATTTTAGTTCTAAGTTTCTTGAAACTTCGAATCTTTTAGCTTCCGAGCATATGATGATGCCGCCCGTTTTCTGACCACTGAGCACATTCTGTCAATTGCATAGTGATGCATATAAACCAGGATTTTCAAATGTTTTTTTTTTTTTTCGGAAGAGTCAACTAGCATAATGGAGATATTTTGGTTTAAGCCCAACTAGTTTTGTAGCTATTTTTGAGTGAACTAATTAAAATAGTAAAACTATTTAGAATGATAATGAGCATTAATCACCTGGCTGAATTCCTGTTCAAATGCTTTCATGAAGTTTGGTATGTACTTACCCAAAAAGATGTTTGACACTATGCGGCTTTGTACTTGAAAAGTACTTGTAAGTGTATAGTTTATCCTGATTAGCAGGGGATGCAAAGGGCAAGTTTTTCCATATCCTTGGTGGATATCACAGAGAGCTTTGCCATCCTATCTAAATCCTTAGTGGTGGTATAGATGAGTAGCCTCCCTTCTTAGCGATAATCCATACATAGTCCAATTTTGTAGAATGCTCTAGAATGCCATCACCCTTCCAACTCATACTAGAGAGGATTATGAAGGGTCTCCAAGTTTTTAAAATATTTGTTACCTCAGTTACAGTGCTCTGCCCCCTCCAGATTCCACTTTCAAGTGTCTTCAAACTCTCGAAGCATTTTATTTTTTCTCCACACTGCAGCACCATGAGACCACTTGGTGCTAATTTTCTCTATTATGTATACATCTAATGGCAGAATGAACGCCCTCCAATGCCAGCCAGTTGTCAGCCTGCGCTTGCACACCTCATAAAGCGCTGCTGGGCAGCAAACCCCTCAAAGCGACCGGATTTCAGTGCTATAGTGTCTGCTTTGGAGAAGTATGACGAGTGTGTCAAGGAGGGCCTTCCTCTTACTCATCACTCGAGGCTGGTCAACAAAAATGTCATTCTTGAACGATTGAAAGGCTGTGTATCCACCACAAGCAGCTCGTCCATTCCTGTACATGCCTGACTCTACTAGAAGGTATTGTTATCATCAGTAATTAGGTATAATCATCAGTAGATTCGAGAGTAAATAGTTAATGTTCTTCTCAACTGGCTATTGTGATTGTATTTGAATACTACAAGGTTGGTGCTCTGCTGTAGGCATATCCATCCACTCCAGAAGTAGTAATTTGGACTTTGGACCCACAATTTGGTAGCCCCCCCCACTTTCAATAAATTGATTATATGCACTTTAGTTTTTTGAAAGAGTTAAATATGCTCATACAGCCAAAAGTACAAAGAAAACAGAAGGTAAATATGCAGCAGTGATATACCATCTCTTTTATCACCCAAGTTGGAGATGGCGAATGGTGTGTTCAGTTTGCAGTAATCTTACAAGGATGCAGAATACGAGTTTTGAATTCCTTATTCTAGTTACCACAATGTATAAATGATGTTTATGCTCTTAATATTTAATTGATTTGATGCATGATCCTTGTTTATTTTTGTTCTTCTTTTACTTAACACTCTATTTTTCCAATCATGTGGAATATTCTTGAACTTCTTGGACAAAAAGACATTCTGAACTTTAAAATGCTACCAGGTGAAAAAAAATATGGCAGCCCAAGCCTACTATTTATGAAATTACCACTTGTCCCAAAAGTTAAAGCTAATGGAAAAATGTAGATTTTTATTATTTGTGTTATATTTTTAACGCTCTCCCTCACGGCGTGGGCCAGTCTCTTCCTCAATGAATAGACTCAACACGGGGAATATTTAATTAAATAGGTAGAGTGTAGAGTCAGGCTTCGAACTCAGGACCTCTGCTCTGATATTATGTGAAATCACCACTTGTCTCAAAAGCTTAAACTGATGGGAAGAGACTGACACCAATATGTTGAGAGGACCCACCAAGATTTTCAAATTTTTAACATAGGTGAAAAGCAAAGCAAGTTAAAAATTTTGACATATCAACGATACAGAGAAGATATTCTTCACATCACTTGCAAATACCACACCCAAGTTAATCAATTAGATAAACCACAAGGGAAAAATAGAGAATATTTATTAGTTTCTCAAGAAATTTCTTTTTTATATTTGTTGAAACAGTACGTTTTATATGTGAGTGAGGTTGACTAGTTGGGCGAGTTGATGAGATGTTGTTGTTGATATTGGATGAGGAAAGTCAAAATCAAGATTATCTTTCAAGACCATGTAAAGGGAACACAGAGTGAGTCAAACACGTCGAGTTGATTTTGAGAATAGCTCTTAGCGATCCTTCTGGTCACATACTTATAACGTGAGCTTTAGGCTTGAAAGTGGCAACAAAAGCTGATCTCTATGCAAGTGGTGTACGTTTTTGTTGTGGCCGAGAAGAGCTTTCATAATTTTTCACGAGCTGAAAAAAAGGAGCCTTGAGCCTTGACCCATTCCTCATGTATTACCTAGTCATGGGCATTTGCCGAGTGAGAGAGTCTTAATTTCCTCTCTCTATAAGTCAATTCAGAAGACTAACATCATCGTTCCTTCCTTCCTCATCGTTCTCTTCTCTTAGGTGATATTCAATAATTATAAGTTATTTATTATCTTTCTCTTACGCGTTGGTTAATTGAGATTGTTTATTTAGGGTCTTCGATCTAGACGAACAATGTTAGATCTATATATACAAAAATTTTATAAAAATAAATTTACAAATTGACATACCTTGAACTAAAATATTAGATCGTCATGTCAGTTTATAAAATCTCGATCTGTGTTTAAATAATGATAGGTAGTTATCAGCACAATCTCTTAAAAACTTGCATGATTATTTAACCTAAGTCATAAATATTCCTATATATAGGCTATGGAGGTATGCAAAAGATGATCGTGGAGTCATGTAAGGTAATTAAGCAATGACTTTTTTTGGAGCACAACAACATCAATGAATAAGCAAAGGCATTTTTAGGCAACAATGGCCGCAAACAAGCTCGACTTTGAGAAAAAAGGGAAACATTCATGAAATGCCCATAAACTCCACAACAAATAAGCACCAAAAGATACGTTTATTATAAGATAATTGTAATCAATAAATGGAATTTGTGACGATTGAGAGTGGCCATGCTAGCTCATGGAATAGATGCTTGTGTACTAGATCAATTGAGATCTCCTACCATTGCCTGGGAGAATGACGTGTGATAAGAGATAGAGCCTAGAGGTGAAGAATCCAATCAATGGGATCCACCATCCCCGTCTTTTGTAAGGATCCACACGGCCAACGTGGATTCCACTAAGACCTGCACTTCTGTCCATTTATCCCCTCAATGTAATCTATCATCTTTAGTTGCAATCACTCTTTAAAATATAAATTTTTCCAGCCACTCCCAAAATTACTATAAGACTTCATTTATTTTCATAATTCATCTCAATTCATTTCATCTTATCTCATTTAATTATTATAATTTTTTTAAATTTTTACATAAAATAAAATAAACAATTCAACTTTTTCAACTTTAATCTCAACTCATCTCATCTCATCTCATCTCATCTCATCTCACCTGCAAAAACAAACAAGGCTAGGATTTTGTTGCATATTTCCCTCCTTTGATTCAAAAGTCTTCTATAGACAGATTTGAGGGAATATGATATGCTCATTTCTTTGTTTAGTTATCTTCTTCATCTTCCAAAGTTTTTCATGAAACTAAACCTCTCATCATTTATGATCCTCATCCATCTCAACTTTTAGCAACCAATTGTTGGGAAGTTAAGTTGAAGAGAGTAATTTTGCATACCATACTTTCATTTCATTAGGTAAAATATAACTTTTTTTTTATCACCCTTAGATCATATTTTATTTAATAAAAAGTTAAAATTTGATGGATAATGTCACATCATCATAACGAGAACGAAAGATTCTCCGAAAGTGTGCATGGTAAGTAAAATGTTCTTGAAGGATTTAACCAAGTCGGAGTGGATTTGGAAGGTAAAAAAAAAAGACTCCATGGAGTCGAGGCATGCTAATATGCTATCATGCTTTAGACAATGAAAGGGGATTTAAATTCGTTGGGAGGGGAATATGTGCCATTGGATCATCAAGACTTGAGCCGATCATTTCCTCTTTCTTCAACCATTGGCCGATCGATATGAAAGTTGGCAGATTCGCATTGCCATTCCCATTTTAAATATGATATTAATTATAAAGGATGGACGAGGGGGCAAAGAGATAAATACAAGAGTACAAAGGTCCCTGAACAAACGTTCTATGTCCCTTTACTAAGAGAACAAATACAAATATATTGCGTCTTTTTTCACTAGATCATGACCCAAATCACGCTTAGCTCTTCCTTTAGTATATAATCAAATCAAGTGGTTTTTGATGATTAAAAGTAAAATGTCATTAAAATTAAGGCCAAACCCTAAAAGTTAGGGTTCCTCACAAAAGTGCTTGCTCCATAAAAACAGCACACTCGGGCATAGGAATCTGCTAAAAACTGAACAAATATATAATGAATCGTGGCGTATGGTGGGCGTCTGGTCTAAGTTGGACATAGTGACAACGTACACATGCATGGTTTTGAAAAATGAAGACTCCTCACCAACTAATTACGTTAAATACTAGAATCACCCCCCCACCCCCCAACAAGCTAGTTTTTTCTTCTTCTTTTTTTTTTTTTTTTTTTTTTCTAAAGTATTTAGTGCAATTATGGTCAATAAAAAATTATAAAAAGTCATTCACACAAAATGTTGGGAACCCTTTTTCTTTTTAATACAAGTGATTATTAACACCCTCCACTGCTTTTCATCAATCTGAGTCATCCATCAATGAACCCAATTGTTCCGCCAAAAGCTATTGTTTCTCTAAAAGCATATTAGCAGTGGATTTAACAAAATTTGATCAAAATTTAGTTAAAAAATTCACTTTTATAAATTTAGCTAATTACTTTTCAACAATATTAAATAACAGACTCTCCAAATCTATCACTATTCTATTAAAATATTGATTTTGATATTTTTATTTATTTTAATTCTAATTGTAATTTAAATATTTATTCATTATTAAAAAAATATACTTTAATTTTCTAACGTTGATATTAGATTTTAAAAGAAAAAATTGATATCAATTAATCATAATATTGTAGAACTAAAACTTGAAACACTTCAGCAAGATGATGGCAGGTCATTGAAATGATGACTGATGGAGATTATCCGCCTTCTGTAATTGAGTTTGAGATTTGGACGCTTCGTACTTTTGAGACGAAGAGGAATTTTATAAAATTGTGAGCTCGCACGAAACGGATAGCAAGCAGGAGAGAAAATTTTTTATGCCAAAATAATATTTGGCTAGCAATTTGGACTCAACAGATTTAGCAAGTGAAAATGATCAAAGTTAAAAAAAACTATAGCTTTGTTAAGTCCACTATAGTAAATTTTTATGCAATCTAGTTAAAATTTGACCAAAATATAATTTTGTTAAATCCACTATTAATGCTATAAAAAGGTGACCATATGCACTACAACATGGTGTTCTCTAGCTAGAATATCCGAGGAGTATTAATTAAATTCAGCTATTTGGGTGGGGTTGTGGGGTTTAAACTTTAAAGTTCTAACTTTTCGTGCAAAATCACGGATTATTACATGCAGTAATAGATTATTAGCAGTTAGGTCCAAAAAAAAAAGAGAAAAAAAAAGAGAAGACAGATTGCCTTAAAAATGGGGGGCTGATGATTCGTATGGTCCAAAATCGGGCTGTTTTATTTTGTTTTTCACACAATTATGGGAAATAAAGAAAGCAAAGAATGAAATAAATAAATGAATATATGCCCTTGGGGAACAACGAAAAGAGGGTTTGGACTGAAGTGATTAGTGGGACTTGTGGCATCTCTCCCCTTTGCTTTAATCGAAGCCTTCTACTTTTTTGACGACCTCGTCAAGTGCGACACCTACCTATCCCATCTCTCATCCTTTTAAATCGCCACCACTTGCCCCCCACCCCCTCCCCAAATTCTCTATCTTTTTTTTTTTTTTTTTATAAATCATTTTTTCCTAAAACTCATACATAATAATACCTCTGCAGTGACTGTGGCTCGCACCCAAATGGGCAATAGCAGCTCTAATGCGATGGAAAAAGTTAGAGCCAATGCAATGTTGGTACTTTTGCATTGCATCTCTTTAGATGACAACGAAACGGCGCAAGATTTCTCCTCCCAAATCCCTTTGCCCATGCCCATATTGCACCCTACAGCCACTTCCCAAGTCCTAAGCAGCCTTACACCAAAAGGAGACACTCCCATGACATGAAAGTTACACTGAAAGAACCAACCCCCGGAAAAAGGTAAAAGAAAACTCACGAGATTAAATTAAAAGTAAATAAATTTTTTTATTTTATTTTACGTGAAAATTTAAAAAAATTATAAGATGAATTAATAGGAGTTGGGAAAACGAAAAAGTTAATTTACAACTTTAATGGGAAAAAAAATAAAGCCAATTAACTCTCTTCTTAATTGGTATTATGTGGGTTTTCTTTTGACACCATAATTAAGGAACAAAGGTTTCATCTTTAAGCTTATTTTTCACCAGAATTATACTAAGAAACAAAGTCCAAAGTGGATGATTACTGCCCTGAACTGAACCCAACAGAGTAATTTGATTATACTGAGAAACACAAGAAGGTGATGGTTAAGCTAAAACAATCTACATGTTTGACGGATAGATAGAAGAAGCTATAATTTTGACAGATAAAACTTCCTAAGCTTATTTATTCACAGAACTTTGACCGACTTCGCTGATTCCATCTAGTTACGTTATCTAGATGGAAACCATGAAGATAAACAAGTGATGGAGCATCAATTCTGATGGCTTAATTTGAAGAAAATAGGCCAACTCTTGATGATCCAAAATCACACTACCCATTTTTCACATTGTAAAAGGGTAATATACAAAAAGAAAGAGAAAAAAAAAAGTGGAAAAGATTATATATAGAAAACCAAAAGGAACTAAACCCACCTTTTTTTTTTTTTTTTTTTGCTTCATTTTCCTTCACTTTCCCTCTCAATTTTCATTGGCTCCAAACGCCCCAAATCCTCTCCCCAATGAAACTTACAAACCTTCTCACGGACCCTTTCTCGAACCCATCTTCTCCATCACCGCCACCGGCACCATCATGAAGACTATTGCCACTCTCTCCACCCAGCGAGTCCGTCTCGCTTGACTCGTCCTTGACCGAACTCGCCTCCAGCCGCTTCAACTCAGCCGACCCGTTGTGACAGCCTCTCTTCCTCCTCTCCTTCCTACTCTTTCCGCTCTTCTTACCATGCGCCATTAGCTCGGCCTCGAAAGCATCAATGATTTCGTGTATCGCTTGCCGGTTCGGCGACGAGTCCCACCTTACCCAGTAACTCGTGTAGCAACGGAAACAGTTGCAGTTGAACTGAGGAGGATGATCGGCACCGCCTTTATGGTGGGTGGTCCTACGGCGGCCGTCAAAGTTGACAGAGCTGTTGGAGCAGGAGAGGAGGTAAGCCAGGACTTCTCGGTCTTCGGGTGAGAGAGCGGCCATGAGGGTCAAGATCGTCGCAGGAAGGAAGGAAAGGTGGTCGGAGATGTTCGGTGGCGACGGATGAACGCTCCCACGGCGGTAAAGCTTCTTCATTGCTAAGACTTTTGAGTGAGAGAGAGAGAGAGAGAGAGAGAGAGAGTGGAGGGGACTAGGTCTGGGCTTTGAAAGGTTGATGAGATTATATCAGAGAGAGAGAGAGAGAAGAGCATCAAGTTGGTGACGTGTGAATGGGAGAGAGGGTGCATTAGGGCGGTTCACATGCGATGCGGGACATAAATGTACGGGTACGGACCAGTATCCTCCGTCCTCAGACCGTAATCCTTCGTTAATGAAATGACGAGCATCGCTTATATCTTTTTATCATGTATGATATATATTGGCTTACAAGTCTGTCTAAAATAAAAAAATAAAAAAAAAAAAAAATAAAAAAAAAAAATAAAACATAATAAATAATTTCTAATTATCTAATACTACATTTTGAGATTATGATAAAAAAATGATGAGTATCATTAGAGCATTACTCAAATTTTTTATTATTTTATTTAGCGCTTTGTTACTCATCATCCTCTACATCACACACTACATTTATTTTTATTTTTTTATAATTTCTTTTATTTCATTCTTCCTAAATTAATTGAGTTCTTCTACTTATCATCCATACACTACATATTTGATAAGAGACAAAAATTAAAAATTAAAAAATTATGTATTGTGTGTGGTGTGAAGATGATAATTATAATTTTTCTTTTATTTTTCACACTTTTAACTATTTTTCCATTTCTCTAACATCCTATAAAAAAATTATTAGATGTTAATTAACTATTTTATTATTTTAGTTTTATTTGTTTTTATTATTTAATTAACCAAAAACATTTAAGGATGTTAATAGTTCATAAGGGTGAGTTTGGATGTTGAATTGAGTTGAGATAATAAAATATTATTAAAATATTAATTTTTTAATATTATTATTATTTTGAGATTTGAAAAAGTTGAATTGTTTATTATATCTTGTGTTGGGATTTGAAAAAGTTGTAATGATGAATTGAGATGAGTTGAGAGTAGTTTATGTTTCAAACGCACATATTGGTTCAATTAGAACTAAGTATTAGTATTAATTTGAAAATATTATACTATTAATATAATAAATTACTGATGCTAAAATTAATCCTCGACATAAGTTTTTTATTTATTTTTAAATATTAATATCATTAGGCTTAGTTTATTTTCGTAGATAAGATGATATGAGTTGAGATTAAAATTAAAAATTGAATAAAATATTGTTAAAATATATTTAAAAAATTGAATTATTTATTTTATTTTATGTAAAAATTTAAAAAAATGTAATGATTAAATAAGATAAAATAAAATAATGTATTGTGAAATATAACTAGGCTTAAAAGTAAAAAATTATTAACTCATTTGCATTAAAATTCTGATTGAAAGAAAAAGGGTTTCATGAAATAATATATATATATATATATATATATTTTAAAAATGA
Organism: Juglans mandshurica; assembly: GCA_022457165.1. Lineage (NCBI taxonomy): Eukaryota > Viridiplantae > Streptophyta > Magnoliopsida > Fagales > Juglandaceae > Juglans > Juglans mandshurica. The sequence continues at coordinate 7,951,841 of CM039627.1, forward strand.
ATGTTTAGTTATTATAGAAAGAAAAAGCATATCCCTAGATATAATGAAGAGATGGGACCTACGGCCCATGATGGGTCTCTCTCATTCTGTGCATGGCTTTGCTCGGGCATTAACAGTTGCTTCAGTGGCTCTCCGTATTCGTTGGGGTCTGGGTTGATGTGGGAGCCAGGAGGGAAGCAAAGTGCATTTTCCTTTTTCAAGCCATCTGGGCTTTCTTATCAGGAGTGATGCTTCGTGTCGTACAATAAGTAAATATTATATTGTCATTTTGAAAAAATAAAATTTATTATTAAAAATTTTAATTTTTTTTATATAGATTTTATATTTTTTTATTTTTTTTAAAACAACTACACGATACTTACACACTCACACTAAATATCATTTCTCCTCTACTCATTTTTAAGTCAAAAGTTTTTAGCAGCAGGCAACACCTGAACCGACCTTACTTTTGGTGCTCTTGTACCCTTTTTTTTTTTTTTCTTTTTTTTTTTCATTAAAAAAAAAGACAACCAGCTTTGCAATCCTTTTTTTCTAGATGTAATCATAGTAGCTCTTCTTCTGTTATAGAATATCTAGTTTGAGCCATAATTATTATCTCAAGAGTAAGTCCGTCACCACAATACTCCCAAAGTATCGAATTGATCTAAAACACATATCATGACCCAAAGGTCAGACTTTACTATCACAAGTAGTTTTAACTTATATCCTGACTCAAACTCCTGAGCTTGAAGCTATGAAATACCAACTGGGCTACCACCTTTGTGGCCTGGACTTGTTCTTCTTACTTGTTCCTTTGACTTCCTTCATCCTTGTCCTATTTATAAATTTAAATTTTTTTAGTAGAATAATTTTTTTAAATGATATTATCATAAAATATAAAATACTATGTTAACTCTTCATTTAATTGATATTATCATAGTTTATAATTTCTGAATGTGGCCTTCTTCAGTTCAAAAATAAATAAATAAAAAAGAAAGAAAATGGCATTATGACTTTTGGTTTCCAACTGGCTTGACCTTTAGAGCAATCATTAGCCAAAGGTAAAAAAAACAAATGCCTGTTGGGAGCTATTAGAGCATCTTCGTTAACTTGATCAAATAAAAAGGATAATTAAAATTTAGATAATCTGTTTTAAAAAAACTCCACATTAAGTTGGATATATCTAAAATAGTTTGAATTTTAACTATAGTACTTGGCCAAAGATAGAAGACTATTACTAGTTCATCAAACATTAAAATACTAGTTTATCATTCCAAGCAAAAATATTATTTGGTTTGTAATTAAGAAATTTAGATAAGTTTAATCAAATATTTTTTGTTATTAGCATGAAATGACTTTTGAAAATATGATATTTTAATATTAATTTAATTAAAATATAATTATTATTAACATTTAATTGATATAACTATAAAATGTGATAAAAATAAATTAAATAAAAAATTATTAAATTAATAATATTTTATTATTATATAGAGAATGAATGGATAATCTAATGTGGAGATTGAATTTAAATGGAATAGGCAAATGCAAAGAAGTGTATTATTGGCTAAACTTTAAAGATGGATTTGGCCAAATCAATGAGGATGCTTGGGCAAAATACCGTGTGCATTGGATTATGCAAAGTGTATGAAAAGTTAATTTATGCTTAAATGCAAAATAAAAGTCATCTTTGCTCTTTAATGTGGATGAACCAAATCTTAAAATAAGATTTTTTAATCTATACTGTGCATTGCATGTCTTTTCTTGGTAGAATATTATTAACCATTTATTTAATTAGAATATGATTACTAATTAATATATAATTGGTAGAATGGTAAAATAAATAAATTAAAAATATAAAAATATATTAATTTAATATTATTTTATTATTATATAAAGAATAAATAGATAATCTAATATGGAGATTATATATGAATTAAATAGACAAAAGCATTTTCATATCACAAAAGCTAAAACTTGGGTTAGCTTTGGCTAATCGATTGAGATTGCTCTTAGAGGTTAATATGACTGAAAATAAAATGTAAATGATGGTAAATTATTTAAAAATAGACATGTTTTTGGCTATGAAAAATTCTATACATCATACTACTATCATACTTTCATTCCACTAAATATGATGTGACATATTTATCACCATTAAATGATCATTTATTGCATGTTTCTTTATCATCAAATGGTGATAAATATGCTACATACTACTTAATATGATCAAAATAGGATGAGAGTGTGGTGTATAGCATTACTCTTTTGACTATTTGATCTGAGTTTGGTCAATGAAGGAAAACAAGAAAAGGCAGTCAGAATTTATCCAAACGAGAGAGATAATTGCAATTTGCAGTCATGTTTGGAGAAGAAAGAGTTGGGAAAGCAAATAAAGACAGGGAATTGCAGTCATGTTTGAAACTACACATCTCTATGACTTAAAAAATATTATGGCTGACTGGTTAGGGGTTGAAATATAGACCAAATTACTATGCCTTTGCCATTTTTTTCTTCCCTCCTTTCTAGCTCAAAAAGTTCAAATATCAACTCAATTGAATGATTCAAAAGAATTTCCTCTAATATACTATGGAGGAGAACTTGCTCAATGTATTGCAATAGAGAAATTTTATTTACAGTCCTGAGTGAGAGATTGCGTGTGCAGTCCTATTGATAGAATGTAGGTAAAAGGAGAAAAAACATCATTTTAAAAAGGATATTATTATAATTTTTAAATTTTTTTTAAACATAACTAACTGTATGAGCTTGCATGAGTAGTCTCTAAATGGGGACTGTATATAGACTAACTCATTACAATATCTAATGCTGCTTGGGTTTCTAGATAAGTAAAATTTCCTTGATTTATCTCATCAGCACAAAGATAATTGTTGTCTGATGCACATGAAAGGTCATTATGATCTATAGGATTTGCACTAACTACATTATGCAAACATTCGCTTAGAGAAGGAATCTCTGTAGTGGCTAATCATGTTAAAGTGAACCAGAACCGAAATCATGAAGAGAACCTGAACCATGAGTGCAAGGCAGCTTATCTTAGCAGAATCAACAATGAAAGTAGGTTATCTATGATACATGTAGGTTTAATTATTCATTGTAATAACTGCAATAGTAAAGTAACATTGCCTTTTTACCCTACACTCATTGATAAGATGAGATGAAATGACCATGAGTACGTAGCCCACATACATAACTGGTCTACAAGGCATGAATTTGCACAATTATGTTACACAGTCTATCATTGTATAGCGAAGTGTCATGTACAACACTGCTCATGTTTAGTGCAAATTAATTAACTTGCTAATAATGATAAACTGATACTTCTTCACTTAATGAACAGAAAGGCTCAAGCACACACATCATAGTATAACCCTAAGAAACAAAGCGAATCAAGGTCAATGGTTGCATAAATAGTATGTTCTTATTTATCCATTATCAAGTTCAGCAGTGTGAAGTTGCCTTGGGCATATGTGAATAAAATCAGCTTCTACATTTGTTTATTCTCATCACAATATGTGACGTAGCTTATTTAAGTTTCTTTCTGTAACGATTCTATGACAACTGGAGTCAAAGACCAATGACCATAATGGAAATCTTGTCCCTCTAAAGCCTTTAGGAAGAACTTTGCAGGCGAGTCTTGATCCATGATTCCAGGTAACGCAGCTCCTCGCTACTTATTGAATGACCAAGACTAGGATATGCCTGCAAATCAAAATATTTAAGTGAGTACCATAAAAATCAAGAAGGCCTTATGAAAGTATAACAATGTTTGGATGTACTACCTTAAACTCACAGCTTACACCAGCTTGTTCAAGGAAAGGGGGACCGGCTTGTCCAGCTTCAAACAACACAGTTCTGTCGGCCATTCCATGAGACCACAAAATAGGTGTCTGCACAAACATTTAGATTCAGAAACATAACACATAAATTGAAGAGTTACAAGCAAACCTATATACAGAAATAGAACAAATTTTACTATTTAATCTTTTAAACTCAAGGTGTTACTCTCCAAATGATCAAGGTCTGTGACAATGGCAGTGAGGCCTATTAACAGATATGACTAGGTGATTCTAAAACAAATGAGTACATACAGGTGCGCATTGATGACCTATGGGAGTTTAACAGTGAGACAAATCAGAAAGACATTGGGTGATAGCAAGATCTTGCCCTTGGACTAGAAGATGCTAGGGATGAAATACCACGCCTCTGACCTGAGTAATCTGTGGCAAACTAAGGCATTGATCTCTGTCTGCAGACGAGTTATTGTCCATCATTAGAACTAGATGCATACAATTTGTTTCAGTGACAGACTAAAAGCCCTAGTTGACACCCTATAAGTTCATCTGATCACCATCACCATGGTTGATCATCTATTTACAATATGGTTGACAGCCCATCTACAGATGATCACTTAGATCTTTGCTTCACATGCAAAGAAATGGCATGTCAAGAGGAAAAAACAGACAGTAAAATCTTTATAAATAAAACTGGAAAACATAGAAGTACCAGCTTTGCATTTGGTGAAATCCTTTCTATTATAGATGAATTAAAAGGAATCCATCCGCTGAAGACAGCACCTCCACCCAGAGTTTTTGGGTACATCAGAACACTTGCCAAGGTCAAGGCACCTGCAAAAGAATTGTAAAAATTGCATATTACCAATGCCAATGCATATTAACAAAGATGTTTTGTCATGTGTGGGTGCGGGTATGGGTGTTTGGGGGAGGGGGGGGGGGTGGTGGAGGGGTGACAGTGAGCAAGAGGGAGACCTCCTTGACTGAATCCACACACAAATACATTATTAGGATCTGTGCCAGCAGCTATTTCCTTGTCTAGAATTGTGTGCACATCCTGAACTGCTTTAAGGACACTGCTTTCATCTTTTGGAGAATCCTGAATCATGTTTACAAAAATAGTCTTCAATAGATACTCAACAAATCAGCATCATCAACTATTACAGTATTGAAGGAATTCACAAATCCCCTTGGAGATTCCTTGTGCGATTGCTATATCACTTTTGACCATCCAATGATAACAGAAAAATATTATATAAATATATATATTTCAATGACTAATAGCAATCCATGACAAGTTCAAGTGAAAATGAGTCAAAAGAAACTGGAGAGCCAGTCAAAGAAAACTTTCCTTGAACAACACAAAATGAAATCTTGTCACTGGTTAAGTACTAATGGACATGGTCTCAACCTAGGGAAAACTTGTGATCCTCAAAGAGGGAACCTTCGAGCAACATATCACTTAAGATCACTTGAGCATGAATAAATAGATGCCAAGTAAAATTTGACTCATGACCATCAACAAACATCAGCTTCAAATGACTTGCAACCCATTGAACATAATTTACTTCATACAAGAATTCAAAATGAGAACAAAACCGAGAAAAACTCAATTCAACTTGATATACAAATATTCTCCAACATCCTGAGAAGAAACTCAAAACGAGATCGAAACCGAGAAAACTAATTTTTAAAAAGAAAAAATAAACAACAAATAGAAATGAAATCCAAAATGAGATTTGAGCTGAAAAAAATTAATAAAGAAAAAGGCAAAGCATAACTTACAGCTGTCACAGGAATCTCATGAATGTCAAACCAGGAAGGCATCACGGCACCATCTACCGGGGGAAGCAAAGACAGCATGCATTAGATAAAGAGAATTTTCTAACGATCATTCAGAATGCTAAATCTTTGACTTATTATCAACAATGTTGAGGCATGTCTCTACTGTTGAGGCATCCTCGAAATTTATACAAAGCAAGAAAGACATACCAAGAAAGTAGTGCTCTGATTTCACACAGTGGAAATTGTAGATAATAATCGATAATGAGAAATCAATTTTAAATAACATAAAATACCGGGGTTGTTGGACAACCAAAAGACTTCAAATGAGTCTATGGAAACATTGTAGTGGTTAGAAGATTCTCTGAATATCTGTTACGATTACTCCTTAATATTGTAATGTTCATCATTGAATATGATTTCTAGGGATGACCTTGTGTCTCCTATTCTATCTAGCTGTGGAAATTTTGCAACTAATTAATTGCTTTCACAAAGTGATCACATTGTCATACCATCTACTTTTTTTTATAAGTAAGAATGACAAAGATAGGCATAGCCCAAGTACACCGGAGGTATACATATGAGTACACCAAATTAAGAACTAGAAACTGTTACAAGAAAATCATGGAAGCTGAGACCATTTAACTCTAAAGCAATGGCCCACATAAATAAAGTCTTCCAGAAAAAACTCCTAAACTCCTCCTATGAGCGTTCATGATCCTCAAAAAATCTATCATTTCTTTCTCTCCAAATACACCAGAAAATACAAATAGGAGCCATCTTCCACACAGCTGCAATCTGTGGTGTCCCTGTGATCCCTCTCTAGCTAGCTAATAGTTCCACCACTCTTCCCGGCATTACACATGCTAATCCCATTCTGCTAAAGAAGAAATTCCTTATGTCCAGTGCAAAAACACAATGTAAGAGTAAATGATCTACCGTTTCCCCACTATTTCTGTAGATACAACACCAGTCCGTAATTATAAGTCCACGCCTTTTTAGATTATCAATGGTTAGAATCTTCCCTAAAGCTGCTGTCCAAATAAAGAATATAGTCTTGGGAGGAGCTTTACTCCTCCATATGTTCTTCCATTGAAATTTGGGCCTAGTTTGAGCTATAAGTATGTCATAGAAAGAGCGTACCGAGAATTTCCTTTTCTTAGAAGGTCTCCATTCCATCTGGTCTTCAGCTGGAACAGCAACAGTGATGTTATACAGCAAGCTAAACAAATCTACCAGAGCACTCACTTCCCAATCTTGTGCCTCCCTAGTGAGGTTGATGTTCCACTCCTGTGAATCATGTCTAATTGTCCTCACGTCAGCCACCATAACTTCCTTTTCTCGTACAATTCTGAAAATATTAGGATAAGCAACCTTAAGAGCCGTATCTCCCACCCAAACATCATTCCAAAAGCTGATTCTGCTGCCATCCCCCAAACACAGCCTAGTATTACTCGAAAAAGCCCCCCACCCTTGCCGTATATACTTCCACTCCCATACTTCGCATCAATCACCCCTTTCCATAAGGCTTCTGATGAGAACATCTCCTATTAATGTTTTATTTATTTTATTAATGTCTTATCTATTTTATTTAGGGTTTGTATTACCCTACTATTTAAGGACATCTTCTATTTTTGTTTTTTTTATTAATGTGTTATTTGTTTCATTTAGGGTTTGTTTTGCCCTACTACTTAAGGACTTGTAAGGAACATTGGAAGGTAGTTTTTTGGAATTATGAATTGAGCGCTTGTTACAGCCACCTCCTTCCCACCCCTTTCTCTTTGCTTTCTTCTCCCTCTCTTTATCTTCTGGTTTCTCTTCTTCTCTTTCCACTGTTATAGTACTTCTTTTCTCATTTCTATCCTACATCAGCTTCCCTCTCATGATTATAACGCCACAACCATTTCCCTAATAGAGCCTTATTAAAGGACCTAACATTACGGACCCCCAACCCACCATCTCTCAAAGGAGTACACACTTTATCCCATCCAACTAGATGAAATTTAAACTCATCACCTAGTCCACTCCACAGAAAATCCCGTTGGAGTTTCTCAATCCTAGATGCAATGTCATACCATCTACTTGATCCCGCATATACTCAAAATCGGATTTCCAAGTGTTCAAATCAACAAATCCTATGATATTTCATCGACACATTGGCAAGCAATTGATCACTTTGTTCTCTCCTAAAACCAGTTCAACTATCAGCATGATTCACGGAGTACTTCTAACCCACACCAGAAAATTCAAAGATGGTTTACGTTCCGTACCAAAAGATAATAAACAGCATTATACGGAAAAACCAAAATAAAAAACACGAAATTTACTCACCAAATCCATGTCAAACAATATATAAAACACTTCAATTACACAAAACAGAAAATACCCATAAGAGTATTTACACTAACTCAAATCAAAATCACAAACAAAATCAGACATCAGAAAAGCAAACCTCATAGATATTAGATACCCTTAAAATAAATATAAACGTCCATAAAATTTTAACTTTAAACTCTTACAGTTGCAGGTGACTGGGTTGGAAGGAGCAGAAGGGAAGGACCAGACTGTATTCCTGAACTCTGTAGAATTGAAGAGGGTCTTGATGGGTTCATTGGCAGGGCCCGAGTCACCCAAACCATGCAGCCAAAGAACAAAGCTTCGAGCCATTAAGTCTGCTTTTGAAGGGGGCTGGTTTGGCTGACAGAAATGTAAGAACAGAATGGTGCCACTCAGGGCAAATCCAAGGAGAAAAAGGGGCTTTGCAAATAGCATAAGCTTCATCTCTGGTCGTCCATGGTCACTCCCGTCTTGTCCTAGCTTTCGCGTATTAGGGAAACAGTGGGAAATGACCTTATTGCTCCTATCTTTGTGTAAAAACTAGAAGGGCAAGGATCCTAATGTCTCTGTAGTCTGTTCATACTGAGCCCAAATTAAAGTCGTACATCGAATAGCTTTTACTCCATCCGTGAAGGAAAATAAAACCTAGGGCATGTAAGCATTACTTTTATTTATGATCCCTCCTTTTCTAGTTCTAGTTTTTGCAGAGGAAAATGCTTCATCCACCGAGGATTACTATTAATGTTTTATTTTATTTTTTTAATAGTTTTTAATTAATTGTTAAGAAATTTTTTTTTATAAAAATGTAAAGGATTTAAAAAATACTTTAAAAAAATATGAAATAAAAAAAATATATTTTACACTTATCAGTAGAATCATCGGAGTCCACTATCGGTGTACCTAAGAGTACTAGCAAATCTTTAAATTTTGATGAATTTCACTTTAAACACACGGCATTGGATTCATCTTTTTATCTAAATGTGAAGCTTTCAGCTACAGTATAATCTCATTTATCTTCAAATTTAAAGAACTACTATTCAACATCTATCGAATTATTTTATTACGAAAATCACTCTTTCGCATGCAATTTCATTCTTTCTTTCTTCCCTCTCTTCTCTACTTTCTTCTCTACCCCGAAATCCCCAAATCCATTTTCGATTCTTCATCTCTCTTTCTTTCTCTCCTCTCCCTTTTCTTTCTTCCTCTCCCAGTTTTCTCGATTCCCAGATTTCCCTTCTTCCTCTCCCTTTCTTCCTCTGTGTTTCTTCCCTCCGTTTCCTATCCTGTTTGTTGCAAAGCTTGTATCATATCCTTTGTCGAGAAAGTGACCAATTCATCTTCGTAAAGCAGATGTTCAAGTTCGTACGAGGCGTTTCAGGTGAAAGAGGACCTCCATCACCTCCATAGGCGCACCATTGCCGCTCCTTTCTCTTATGCTCCGAACGTTCTCCATCTCCGTGAGTTCACTCTCTCATATATATATTAATCATATATGCATGTATGGGAGATTTTGTACTACATTTATATGCTTATGTATGTATTTTTGCCCGTGAAGAAATTTTCAACTCCATGTATGTATTTCAATCCTTCTGTTATTTGAGTTGTTTGAAAGAAAGAGTTGTTTTTTCAATCCTTTTTTGTGGACTTTCTATTGTTTCTTCATGGGCAAAATATAGATGCTTTTTTCAATTAATTTCATTTTCTTGGACCTTTGTATTGAGTATAGCTTTTTTTCAAAATATAGATGCTTTTTTCAATTAATTTCTAATGTATTGTGTAGGAGATTAAGAAACTTGAATTGCTAGCTGAGTAGAATTGGTACGTGTTGTGGGGGTGAAATCAAGCCTGTAACTGATTAATTCAGGTTTTCATGGAACTAAATCTTGATTCTTTATTCTCTCAAGTGATAGAGAAAGCATGGGACTAAGGACACAATATTTTTGCTTTGGTGTTAGCAACTAGAGTAATTTTTATACAATGTGCAACTACAGTAGTTTTCCCCAAAGGTCCAGAAAATCATTCTCATCAGTGCACCCTTTTTGAGTTTTGATTAGTGACTCATACCATACATTATTTGTAGCACTGCACTTCCAGAGAACATGCATAACATCTTCTTTATCTTGTTGGCAGATTGGACAGAGTGCATATTCCACTAGCTTCTTCGAGAATAGTTTTTTTTTTTTTTATTTTTGTGGGTAGGTAGTCATTCGCAACCTTCCATAGAAATAATTTCACCTTTTTTGGTATATTCAAATCCCATAAGCCTTCCATCTATTATCAACTTCATTATTACTGGATGTTTCTCCTTTGGTGACATTTTAACTACAATTTATGTAGTTAAAAGTTGTTTAAGTGGGTGTTGTGTCCCTTATGCAAAATTAACTTTGTAAGCTTGCTGTTCTGGAGTCTAAAAAGTTTCATTTTGAGCAGAGACAATATGTCCTATGTTGCGAATGCATGCTTGCTTACATGCAAGCACAAGGCACCAAGGGAAATTGCTTCTTAATCTTACAGTAAAGTGCATCTAATGAAGTGAACTTAAAGCGCAAAAGTGGGTGCTTCCTATGAAAGCACTATGAACAAATAACGTCTTCTTCATATTCCATTAATATATCTGTGATTACATTGAAAGTTAATTGTGACTTTTTGTAATATGAACGTGACTTGAATTGTAATATTAATTGTGACTTTTTTTGAGCTTTTGTGATCTAAACATATCAAAGTATTATCCCATTGTCATGAAGTTGCTTTGGACATATTCAAAAAATTTCCAGCTTTTAGTGGCTGCCCAACCACATGTTTAGGATAAACATGTGGCTGGGCAGCTACTATGATATCTGAATTTGTTTTGTTTTAAATAGATGAACGTATTTTTGAAAGGTTAATCTAAATTGTGACCTGATTTTGTTGAGGGGAACTGTGATATGGGCAGCCACTTGTAATCTGAATTTTAGTTGATGTTTTGTGAAATTTTGACTTGATTTTGGAAGGGGAACTGTGACTTGTAATCTAAATTGTTCATTTCATGTTTTACTTGATCTAGGTAGCCTGTATGACTCCATGGTGTCAATTGTTGAGTTGTGTAGCTAACGTATTCATTCAAGTAGTGATTGTTAAAATCAAGCTCGACTTTGTGACTATTATTATTATTATTATTATTTTGCATTTGTACTGGATTATGCTGTTGAGAATCAGTGTAGGCAATGTTTATAGTCTTTTATATATTTTTTTAAAGCATGTCTTTGAATTGCGTCTCTCAATGGGCAGAGTTTTGTTGGCATACTATATAAAGGCAATTGTGGTCTCTCTTGAGTAAATTTGCATGTCTTTGAATTAACATATGATTAGTGTAATTGTAAAATATAAAAAAATAAAAATATTAATATTAAAAAAATAATATTGTATTATTATTTTGATGATTCTAATGACTAATCTAATGTGGAGTTATGAATAAAGAAATTTTAAATATATGAAAAATATGTACTTTTAATCAAAATTTAAAAGTAAATTTGATGAATCCAATACTAGTACTCTAACGTAACCCTTTTGCAAATTTGAAAATCAGATGTGGAAAAACCTTATCATTGATTGAAAATGTGTATACTTTTTCTTTCAGGTGGTTAAAAGAAAAATGATAGAACAATTTTTTTTACAATATTTTATACTTTATTCTAAATAAGAGATATTTTTATAAAATAAATTATAAAAGAGTAATGCTACATGCAGTCATAAAATACCCAAACGTCATATAGTCACTTTGGAAAATAATAGTCTATTATTAAAAAATTAATATTTTTTCATATATATCCCGTATTTATTTATTTTTTTCAAAGTGATTGCACGTCAATTACATACTCAGACTGCAACTATCATTTCTTTGACAATAATCCATTCGAAATGTTATGTCCATATTTGTTATGATATTTTTGGCTCGGGATAATGCTGCATGCCATACTAATATTCTATTTCCATATCATAAAATGTCACACCTTTATCATTCCTGGATCATCCTTTATTTTTCTTTAAGAAATTTTAACACTATAACTGACCCAAGGTTTGAATATATTAGCAACAGAAACGTCGACTATCAAGACGCAAAAATATGATGATCATGTCGCTGAACCAGGCATCTGTTGAAAATAGAAATATTACAGTTTCAACCTATATTTCTAAAGTAACCTAACAAACAGAAGAATCATCACACATGAGAACATTCTCCGTTTCTTAAACTGTTTTTAAGCTATACTACCTAAATGCACTCCAGGTTTTTCTCCTTTCCTCTACCATACCAATCCTGCAGTATGAAAACATCAAATAACTTTCAATTCTGTATATCAGTCTAGAATTAAAGTTAGATTTGCGTAAATTCAAGGGGAAGAAGTGTGATATGAAAGGAGTATTACAGTTGCATGCAACAAATTACCAGCACTTCTGTATCACGCATCTTCACCTTCACATTGCACCATGATATTCATCAACAGTTTGTTTCATTCCATCCAACTGTGAAACGACATATTCCAGTTTCTTGCAACAGATTTCATTGGCAATTCTTGAACTGTAATCACACTTCTCAAAGGGGCGGTATTCACATGCACTTTTGATTTCATCTCGCAATGTGACTTGGATATCCTGCGTTAAAAAAGTCAGCAAAAGCTGCATATTTTTATACTCAAATTTTACAGAATTTAAAGATGAGTAAGAAAGAAATCCTTTTCAAGTGATGAGCCAAAATTGTAGTTTAGGTTGGCACATATCGTACACATAATGTAGCACTTAACCTGAGAGAAGCCAGTCACCAGTCATTCTAACTTTTTTGTTTTTTTATTGGCACCAGGTGTCCAAGAATAAAGTCTCGACTAATCTAGGGAGTGCACAGGCCCTCGGCAAGGAGTTTCCCGCAATTACACCTCGGGTGTCCACACAAAGACATACAAAAACACAAAGCCCACAGGCACACACCTTTTTTTGCCTCATTAAAAACCATTCAACAGATCATACCCAAAAGAAGTTTTCTATACCTCAATCAGGCCACAATTATGTCTATTCATAATTTCCCTTAACATTACTTCTTCAAGAAGTACGTCAGTTTTTCTCGCAATTACACTTCAAGTGCAACTTCTGTGGATTGTTTGCAGTTGAACTTGCTTTCAAATATTTTCCTTTACATCAAATTTTCCAGAGCCCATGGAATCTATCGCATTGACAAAAAAACAATCTAACAACCAACAATTCCATTTTTGTTTAATAAGGATATGCATGAATGCAGAGTGAAGCTTGCAATGCTAATGGACATTCAATCAACTGAACTCCTCAACACATACAAAACACAGATGATTCATATTAAAAATCCTAGGCAAAAACTCTTAAAGAAGAAACAGAGTTATTATCCAAAAATGCGACATCTAATAATACATTTCTTGTTTCTAACAGAGTTTTCAACAAGGTTATTCGATAATCATAAACAATGTGAAAGGTTGGTATTTCCCGCCATAACCAATAACCACAAAAAAATAATTCCATTAACAGTTTTACACGACTTATTAATGACTTAGTTCAGACACGACTTATTAATGACTTGGTTCAGACACGACTTATTAATGACTTGGTTCAGATTGACATACAATTATCCCAAAAGGAGACATAGAAACCAAAATATAGTTCTGATATCATACAAACCGCATCGAGTGGTTGAATGAAGAGCACAAAGCATACTTCATACTTTATTTATATCACATACTTCCACTTCAAGTGTCCAGTCAAAACCCGGAATTTGTCTAAATAGCCAAAATTCAGATTCTCCAAATGTTTTATTCTTTCCCAATCCTTCACAAAAATTGTACCCATGCACGCAATTATTATTTTTGATTGGTAACCATGTATGCAAATTATAGATAAAATCTCCAGTTGAATTCATATAAAATCACTAAACAAACACTTCTCCCCCTGAATTATAGCTTGTTTGGCACAGTATTCTGAATTTAGTTCATAACTAACTGGCCAACTTATGACCCAATTTGATCCCCAGGGTTGATATTTCACAATGAAATTTCACAATTGTTGAAATGGTTAGAACTAGACCACACAAGCTAAAAAAAGGAATGATAGCCAAGGTTTCTCAGTTGCCATAAATAAATCACAACGACCAATAAACAATTTTATATGCACATTCTAATGAAGAGCAAGACCTTGATCATCTTCATGAACTCAAGGCAGTGGTTGTTGATGAGATCCTTTCTGGGTCCAGTTGGGTTGGCCAGCTCATCCATAACCCCTCCTGCCAGCTCCAAAACCCTAACGATTCTCTATCATAATTACCAATCCATCAAAACAAAAACACCAAAAATTACAAAAAAGAATTAATAAGAAAGTCCGCATGTATATGTTTTATAATACTTGTAAAAAAAAGTATATGTTTTATAATGGAAAACTATATAATACAAATAAGAGATATAATTATATAACATTATTTACCTTCTCAACATTTTGAAGCCGTTGTAATGAAGTGTTCTGACTCTGTGAATCCATGGAGCCTAAGGCTACTCTAAAGAGAGTGGATCAGATTTTGCATAAGATGGTACACATTGTAGTTAGAATCTCCTACATATACTCAAATGTTTACAAGAATCTCCAAATTGTTCAAATGCACTTCGAATATGCAATTGCACAATATTTATTTTTTACGAGTTTTACATGAAATTTCAGAGAATTTGACAGTCATATTTTTCTAACCGTCATATTTCCAACGGAGTCATCATGAGCAACACTTTTCAATCCTCTTCTACCTATGAATATCAAACACAGTTATTTTCCTTGGGTTTTCAATATACATAAGATCAAACAAATTTAATGACCAATATTCAGTGTAATAAGCTGCTACTACTTCTTCTTCAGCTTCCGATAAATCAATAAGAAATCTCTTACAGCTAGGGAAGTAATTAGAAAAAAGATAAACCCTATAAGTTGACGCCACAAATTCCACCCCAAAAACCATATTTTGGTTGAGCCTAAACCACTTTTTGCTTATAGAATTCCAGAACTCGGAATTCTGAGAAGGAAAAATATTATTTTTCAGGGAATGGGCACTCAAAACCTGCAGATTTATGAAGAGCGTAACCAACTCACACAACAAGGCACTTCTGACTTTCAGCGACAATTTAGGATTACAACTAATCACCTTCTCTCATCAACAAAACAGAAGAAAAAAAAAATCTATAACAAAGACCACGAAATGAGGCATGCCCACTTACAAAAAAAAAGAAAAAAAGAAATGAAATATCGAAACGAAGAGAAAACATATAGCCAAGCCCAAGCTGGTTTACCGGGGCATTAAATAAATAAAACCATAAAATGAAAACCCAAAGCCATGAAAATGAGGAATTTTCAACAAAACCATCACCGTAACCGAACTTGAACATGATCCAATAGAAATACTGAAATTGAAACATAGTACCATCCGATCCACCTATTTACACTGATTTATGAACAAAATCACACACAAATAATATAATTATTCGATTAACATCGATAAAGTCCAGGAAGATAAATGAAAACATCCACAAGAAGAGTATTTTTTTTTTTAAATCATAAACCCTGGGCGCAATGGCGCATAGCAGAGAGAGCAATGGGCCCGAATGCGGTGGAGAATGGAAGAACAGGGAAGTTGTGCGACTCTACCTTTGCAGGGGGACGAAAGCTTTCCAAGAAATATGGCGTGAAATCCTCTAATTTTAGTGTTTCAGCCTCAGACAGAGACGGGGAAATACAAAGAACGCGAGAGAAGAGAGAGGGTGCGAAATAGATGAAAAACAAACGCTCGACTCAGAAGCAAGAGGAGGGGCTGAGTGAAGGGGTACCACACGTGGCAAAAATGCAAAGAAAAATCAACGGTAGCTAAGGCCTTTGACTGATTGAAAGGCACGTGGCAATGCGTGATACATCTGACGCTTGCTGGCTTTTGGTCTCCCCCAACCCCCCCCCCCCCACAAAGGAACCAGCCGGACTGAAACATCCCATTTGTCTGAGAGACAGAGTGAGGGCTCCATGGCGGCTTCGAAGCTCCAAGCGCTCTGGAACCACCCGGCTGGACCCAAAACCAGTGAGTTGACTCGTCTATCGTTCTGTTCATTTCTTTGTTTTTTTTAATACACGCGAAAGTTTGTGGTGGTGATTATGCTTTGCAAAAAATTAAAATATGTATTATTTCTTTGTTTCCTTTTGCTCGATTTGGATGCTTTGCTTTCGAAAATCTTAGCTCGTGTCGCCTCGTTTCCGTACGAGTCGCTTGGACATGGATATGGGTTTAGATTCTCGGAGTTTAGGTTGAAGATTGAACAAATCAAAAAGCGACCTTTGCGAGTGCAGAATGGTTAGTTACCGTTCCTGTCACCGACATCAGAGTTAACTTGAAGGGTTAATTTATTTTATATTCTTCAAACCTACTGGATGATCCCTAAAGCTGAAGGAGACCAAAATTGTTAAGTTATAAGCCTCGAATCTCTGTAGGGATGTCTAAATGGTCTCTTCTTCTGTTTTTTGGAGTAATGAGGAGTTGTCTTGTGTGTGAATTTAGTATTTCTGGTGGAACGCGCTCTCTCGTATCCTCTATCATAAGAGTTGTCTCCTATCTTTTCCAAAAACAAATCTCATTTGGGTCGAAATATGTTGTTTCACAGACGCCCCTTCTTTCTGGTTTGTTGAGTAACTCTTCAACTCTGCTGCAGGTTTACCTTTTGTGGTTTGAGTAGATCAGACCATTAAGCCCTTTATCCACCTCGGCCGTGTCTCGGGTTCCCCCGTCCCCCTCCCCCTCAAGTCCCCCCCTCAAGGGAATTGAGCTGCTATCTTTTGCCTTTTACCCCTGGGGAAATGGAATTACTCCGACTAACTTCCTTGTGCGGGCAACAATAAGCCTTGTGCACGTAGGTGTGCAAACTAAAGTATGTGCGCGAGAAAAGAGACTCTGATATACTCTAATAAATGCTAAAAATGCTGCTCTTATGGTTTTTTTTTTATTATATATGCATAGCAATAATAAACATTCCGTATCTTTTATGCGTCTATGATATTATACACTATATATATCCATGCCTTTCTTCGCTTTGCTCAGCACATTTGCTGGCCCTGGTTAACTTTTCTCCCCTTTGGTCAAACCCACTCTTGGAGAGGAGGAGATTAGAATTAGTGACCGTTGCTTCATGAGAGGTGTCTAAATAGCCCCCCATTTTTTTTCTTTTTGGATTAGGGAGGAGTTGTCTCCTGTGTGAATTTGACATTTCTGGTCAAACCCGCCCTTGGAGGGCAGGGGATTAGAATTAGTGACCTCTGCTTCATGAGAGGTGGCCCCTAGTCAATTTTGTTACCTTTTAGGGTCAATGTGTAATTAGTCTTATTACCCCTTGGAGGCCCAAAAATTTATTCTGTTGATGCTTTCTCCAGAATGAGTTTCACTGATGATTAAAAGAATACTGTATGCTTTCATACACTTTTTAATTGTCATTTATGTTTCAATCACTTGTGGGAAACTCCTTGCCGAGGGCTTATGCACCCCTGAGTTTTGCCAGGATGCTGTTCCGGACACCTAGTGACAATAAAAAAAAAATTACATTTCAATATACACTCATTGGTGACTGAATGAATTTTATCGTTTGCCAAAAAAAATACAGTATGCATAAGTTAGATGTTTTGTTTATTGCAGTTCACTTTTGGGCACCAACCTTCAAATGGGGTATCAGCATAGCTAACGTTGCTGACTTCTCCAAACCACCTGAAAAGCTTTCGTATCCTCAGCAAATAGGTAAATTCATGAATTCACATGCATGTATGTTTTATCATGGTCTGCATATGATAGCTAATGTCTATCAAGAACAAGTTAGTGTTCTATTAGTAGTTTTAAGTGTTCTTTGTCTTGCTTTGATTGCACCAGTCTTGTATTTTTCTCACTTTATTCTCTGTTATGCAGCGGTTACATGCACTGGAATTATCTGGTCACGTTATAGCACAGTAATCACTCCGGTGAGTTTGAATATTGATGAGATTGTCTGCCATTATAGATACAGATAATAATGATTTGAGCTTATCAAAACAGATAACGATGACTTAGGGCTAGTTTAGTTACACAAAACCAAACTATCTCATCTCATATAATCATTACAACTTTCTCAAAGTCCTACACAAAATATAATAAATAATTCAACTTTTTCAAATTTCAAAACAAAAATAATATTAAAAAAATAATATTATAACAATATTTTATTCAACTTTCAACAAAACATCTCATCTCATCTCATCCGAACTGCGTAACCAAACGAGGCCTTAATACCTCTGCCAGTTTTGTATGCACCATGCCCTCTCAATCTGGTCACGTTATAGACCACCTTTCAGTCCCCGCCGTCCTCCAAAAGAAACAGAGAGAAAAACTGAATGAGAACATTGACTGCACAGAGAATCATACATTCTCAAAAGGAGTAACGAATTGCATGACAAGAAAATGAGAGATAGAAATGCAATTATTTTCTCTTTCTAATTCCTCTATGGTTTAATATAAATAACATTCTTCTTTTGCTTCACTTATTGATATTGCTCAATGGAATTTGTCTGGGATTGAAGTCTATGCATAGTTCTAATTCTTTGTTATATTTGATTTTGATCTGCAGAAGAATTGGAACCTTTTCAGTGTCAATGTTGCAATGGGCACAACAGGGCTCTACCAACTTTCACGCAAAATACGGTAAGTTGGAGTAAATTAATATGACCTATTTCAATTCTCTCATTCTTGTTGAAGGAAATGGACGTGAGACATATTTGGGGGGGGATCTTAGTTCTATGTAACTTTGCAATCATTTGGACATGAACAAGGGAAGTTTTTGTTTTTGTTTTTTTTATGACGGAATCCCATGGCAGAGCCCTTAGGACTCACCCATGGAACCTAAACCCTCAGAGAGACTAGCACAACAACTCACCACCATGGCCTCCCACTTAAATTGCAGTTTGATCCTATAGGGGAAATCGAACATTTGACATGGGACTCATGCACACAAGTTCGCCCTTACCACTTGGGCTACCCACGGGTCGGTAGGTGAAAAAGGGAAGATGAAAGGTCTTGATTGTTTAAATTGGATCATAGTAGAATTTGAATCATTGCTGAAAAGTTTAATGGTAAATGTCTTAAATTTCTTTACCAAATATTTTCTCCATGTTGACATGTTGTACATAAATGTTGATGTGTTGAAGATGAGAACTGCATGACTTTTTTTTTTCTCCCCTTTTTTTAACTTTTCCAGGCACGACTATTTCTCTGAGCCAGAAGCAGCCGTTGCAAATGATGACTGAGAAGTCCTAAACTTCCTTTTGCCTCCTTGCATTTGTTGATTATCAATGTACTTGTATACCATCTAAAAATAAGTGAGCTCTTGAGCAGCCAAGTTTCCCAAATTGATTGATAAAACTTTTCAATATTTCTGAGAAGCAATTGTTTTCTGTTTGAAATATCGTGAATGTAAAACTATTTACACCCCACAATTCCATCTAGTTTGTCACATGGAGAGATTGCTTGAATTCTAACCAGGCTGCTAAAGCCACCTTCCACATCAAATTAGGACTGGCTATGTACGGGGCTTAAAATGGTAGATAATCGAGTGATAGGTTACAATAATTGATATGTGGATTAGTTCGAGGAAACCCACAGCCTCCCACTCAATAATTGCAAATCTTTGGATGATCCTTTCATTAATCTCAAAGGTACTTAAATACAAATCCAAATAACCAACTGACCACTACAACCATAAAAATAGCAGGAAATCAACGGACTACAGACCCACGAATCAACTGTCAACAGACCACTGCAGACCTAGTCAAGCCTTTTGAAGCTACGTTCATGAATATTCATGAATACTTATTCAGCCGATATGTCGAATGTTCCACCCAAGAAGCTTCCTTAGCACCTAGTCCCTTCCATTTGACTAGGAGCTCTGTTACTGCACGATTCTTCTTCTTATTTAGTCATCACTACAATATTTCTTCCTGGTCGTAGAATTCCATCAGCACCCGTGGGAGGAAGAGTAGCCACCAACTGATGTCGATCTCCCAATCTTTTTTTCTAAGCATGATACGGGAAACAGTGGATGAATCTTTTCATAAGCGACTGCCCCGATTTTCTCGAAGACTTTATACGACCCATAAAATAACAGAGAGTTTCAGATTTTGCCGTTGAACCACTGACTGCTGTCTGTATGGCTGAAGTCTCAAGTAAACCCAATCTCCGATAGCAAAACTTTTCTTAGTCCTCTTAGGTCTTGTTTGGTTACGCAATTCAAATGAGATGGGATAAAATATTTTGAATAATAATGAAATTTTTGAGTTAAGATAAGATAAGACGGTTTGTAAAAACGTGTGTATTTTAATAGTTAGATGAAATGAAATGATTTTAACTTTTTGAGATTTGATAAAGTGGTGTGTTCCACCAATTATTGAGAAGTTTTTAATTATTAGATGGAAAATATTATGAATATATTAAAAATAAGTAATATTTATTATTAATTTAAAAACTTATAAATATTTTGACTTTCTCAAAATATATTATTTGTAGTTGACCGTAATTATTTCAATATTCTCAAATATGAAAGCATTTCTTTGTTAAACGAAATGTTTTTCTAATTATATATTACAATAAAATAGAAAATTTTAATTGATAATTATATATATTAAAAATTTAAAATTGTGGTAGTTAATTTTTTTCCCCAATTTTTAGTTTCAAATTTTGTAGTAAAATCTCAAACTTGCAGCCACCTTCAATTGTTAGGTGCAGGCGTTGTCGTGCCGACTATTGGGATGTATCATGTGAGGTGCAAGAGACAGTCTTGTGAGTTGTGTCAGTGGGCTGGAAAGCAATTGTTATATCAAGTAAAATATTATTTTTATTGCTAGTTTTTACTGCTGTGAGTTTTTTATTTTTTATTTATTTTTACTTAATGATTAAGTAAATATTTTTTAATAATATTATGAATTTTTTTAAATATATTTAAATGTGTTAAAAAAATACAAAAAAAAAAAAATACATTCCAAAAGCACGAGCGGGAGCCCCAGCGGGGAGAGTAGCACCGCTCTTATATCAATGCACAATGTATAGAATGCAGAGATGAGTTAAAAGATAGTTGAATGTGCGTTTGAATACGCAGATAAAATATATAGTACAACTGAGATGAGATTGTTTGAGTCTTATCTATATATCCAAATTGGCCCTTAAGATGAACAAACTTTTTCATTCATTCTTGGGCAACTTGCATATTCGAGCAAAGAATTTCATTTCTGGTTCACAAGGTATCTTCTACAAGCTAAAGCTTTGTTATTCCTAATGTATAAGATTTTTTTTTGGACGCGGGGAGTGGGTGGGTTTAGCCATAGACAGTTTCAAAAGGAGTTAGCTTAGTTGAGGCATGAATGTTGGTATTGTAGCACCATTCGACCAAAGGGAGCCACTTCATCCATCCCTTTGGCATGTCGGCTAAGAAGCACCAGAGATATTGTTCAACCATTTTGTTGACAATTTTCGTTTGGCCATTCATCTAAGAGCATTGGTAATAGTCTAGTCAAATGTCAATGCAAGTCTATAATTTAGTTATGTGGGAGAAAAAACATTTACACTGAACTAGTTAAAAGTCAAAAGCTCGAGACTTGAGCTATAGTAAATTAAGAAGCCTCTCCAACATTGGTAAGTTACTGTTCACAGGCCATCAGAATATTTTATGATTTTCGTCAACCTCCCCTCTCTCTTTCCCTCGTTCTTTTCTCTCTCTTCAGACCCGCAATGCCTTTTCTTTTCCTCGTCCGTCCCTCTTCTCTTATTTAGTTGTCTTCTTCCCCGTTATCTTTCAGGCCAAACGGTAAGTCCCTCTTCATCGCTCTTATCTCCCTACCAAAAGTTTGACGGATGAGGATCTCGATGAGCTTAAAGGGTGCTTGGATCTTGGCTTTGGGTTCAATTATGATGAGATTCCTAAGCTCTACAACACCTTCCTTGCGCTTGAGCTCTGCTATTCGATGAGCCAGAAGTTCATGGACGAACACCAGAAGTCGCCAGATAATGCTAAGGCTGCATCCATGGACTCTTGCCCATCGGTGTCGAGCCCGATTGCCAATTGGAAGGTCTCTAGTCTCGGTGAGTGTTCTGATTTCTTGGTCTTTTTTATCTTGTTGGTAAATTTTGGATCTTTCTTGTAAGTGGAAGGGCTTGCTTTGAGTTGATGTTTGATCTGCTTGTGATGCTTTTTAACAGGAGCAATGATCTCAGTTTCTTTGTTTTTTTTTAGGGAAACTTTGGTTATCACGGCGATTTGTGTTGCCTGTGTTTTGCCAATGAAATGATTTGCTTTCGGTGATTTGTCAATGAATGTTTTTTCAATGACCGACTTATGTTTATCCATCCTATGGATAGATGAATTTCCATTCGGCTGAGGCTGTAGGAGCAGCAAGAAATGAGGGGGAAGAGTGGAGAAAAGAAGTGCTAACTTGTACATCTTCATTGAATACGCTATTTCCACTAGTTCTCCCAATCTCCTGTCACTTCAATAGAAACATAGTTCCTGATGCTTTCATCTAAGAACAATTATATTGTTGTATCAATAACAATGTTCTGACTCAGATGTTGAAAAACATCTTAAGATAACAATGAAATCCAAAGAGCTACTCCCGATCTTGTTATGTAGTTTTTGGACTGGTTCTACTTGTTTTGCCATTATTATTAGTAAATTATATAATGCTAAGGGATGTGATCTACATGGAGAGCTATAGAACTACTGGGTTTTGTCATGCAGTTATACAAGATTATAGTTTTAAATGGGAATGAGAATGAAAATGAGAATGAGAATGAGAATGAGTTGTAGTTTATATAAGATGCTACGGAAATTAGAGAATGACAAATTCAAGATGAAGAGAAACATTGCCCATCAAGATTATGCTTTGTGATTGTTAGAAATGATGCCAGGGCAATATTTTGACATCTCAAAAAAATAGGTTTATCTTTAACAATATATATAAAAAAAGGTTTATCTTTAACAGTATGAAATGAGGGTGGACATAAGAATCTATTTATAGTAGTTCAAATTCAGTTTCAATTGTATTAATGTCGCTCATACTTCCTTTTTATTTTTGATTATGAGTATATTGACAAATTATATTGTTGTGTCATTGTCTTAGGATTGCTTTTGATGAAAACTTTTGAAGAATATCTACCAGAAGTATGACTGATATATATTTATATATATATATATATATAAATATACACACACACATTAGCTCTCACTAGAAGTATGACTCTATAATATCATCCTTAGCATTTTTGCTTTCTTTTATGCTTTCTTTTATTGTTATTTTTATTTTAATAAGTAAGAAATAATCAGTTGTGGAATTATGAGGCATCTTTTGTGAAGTACATTTTTATTAATCAACTATTAAAATGTGTCATTGTCCACATGTAAATTAATTTTGCTTTTTGATTAGGAGGGAATGGAACAGAGGAGTGGATCCCATGATCTATTCCTTTCAGAGGAGCCTTTAGAAATCTATTATTACTATATCTGCCCTCAAGGAAGCCTTTACAAATCTCTGTTCCAGTTTTCTTCTTATGTTTCATCGCTCCATAAGAATTTACTGATTTAGATTCATCAACATGTTCTCTTATTCAACTTGATTGAAACAGGAGCTGAGCAAGTTTATTAATCACTGCAATGAGGTCAAAGCAGCCATTGCAGCTAACAAGGATGGTGGCCAACTAAGTATTGTCAAGTGCCGACGAGAAGAAACAGTAGAATTAGTAGATGATAAGACAGCATGAGCATGGACACAGAGAGTTATAAGTTGTATTGAAAGATGATGTCAAGCAGCCTTCATGTTGCAATTCCTTTTTCATTTTCCGGCTTATGTTTTTTTTTCTCGGCTTATGTTGATTGTGATATAAGAGTATTGCATAAAACAAGATGTTAATAGCTTGTGCTGCTAAATCTTTTTGTAGAGTTCGGCAGACGGTTTTTGTAAAGAAGAAAGGGTTGGCAAAAATTAGTTTGTTGGTTTCAAGAATTGCTGTATAATTTTTTTTTTGTCAAATATTATAAAAATATATCAAGTGTGTTTGCATAATATAAAAAAATTGTCAAATATTATTAAAATATATAATATTATATTATTCTTTTGATTTTATGATGGCTAGTCCAATGTGGACTCATCTAGTCAAAAGTTGATATTATAGCCAAAAGTTAAGATTATAGCCAAACTTTGGACTTGGCAATGCCAATGCTCTTAGGTGATAAGCCGAATTTAACTTTAGGGTTGTCCATTGAAGTTTAAACAACTCATTCCAAAATGTACTGGTGAAAGTGGGGTCTCAATCAGTAACGATAAATCGAGGCATATCATGTAGTTTGAAAATATTAGTTAAAAACACGTGCAATTTTTGAGACAGAGTATGGATGAGATATAGGAATGAAGTGAGCATACTTGGAGAGGCGATCCACCACTACCATAATTACACTATAGCCTTCAGAATTAGGCAACCCTTCAATAAAGTCGAGGGAAATGTCAGTCCATATCTTAGTGAGGATGGGAAGCAGCTGGAGCAATCCTGGTGGATGAATATTTTTAGATTTTTGTTATTGTCATATGTCACATGCGTGAATAGACTTCCAAATATCATTCCTCATTCATTTCCAGTAGAATTCTGACTTTGCTTTATGCCAAGTTTTGTGCAAAGTCATTAGCTCCTTCTCATATGTTGTCCCTATTGCATGAAAACAACTCCAACACCCAAACCAGAAGCATCACATTGAATAGTAAAAGGAATAGAAAATTTTGGCAAGGCTAGGACAGGAGGACTAGTTACAACTTGTTTAAGGTCTTGGAGGCTTGTTTGGCAAAGTTAGACCATTGGAATGAGTTTTTTCGCAACATGGCAGTCAAGGGTGGAGCTATAAGGCCATATCTTTTAATGAATTTTCTATAATAGCCCGTAAGACCTAGTAAACCTCTAAGAGACTTGATAGTGGTTGGAAAAGGCCAATTTAGCATAGTTTCTATTTTAGCAGGATCAACCCATACCTCTTCTTTTGAAATTATACGACCTAAGTATTCTATTCTAGTACATCCAAAACAACACCTAGATTTTTTTTGTAAAAAGTTGGTGTTGTTTTAAAATGTCCAAAATAGTTTTTAAATAAAGTGTGTGGTCAAATAATATTTTGGAATGTTGCGGAGGCATTGGTAAGGCCAAATGGCATTACCAAAACTTCATAGTGACCTTTGTAAGTGCGGAAGGCAGTTTTAGGAATATCCTCGGAGTGAATTCTAATTTGGTGATACCCGAACCTAAGGTCAAGTTTGCTGAAAATAATGAATCCATGAAGTTCATCTAAGAGTTCATAAACTATAGGAATGGGAAATTTGACTTTGATCGTTTCCTTATTGAGAGCTCTATAATCTATACAAAGTCGCCAACTCCCATCTTGTTTCCAAACTAGGAGAGCCGGGTATGAGAATGGGTTTTGGCTTGGTCTAACAATACCCAAGGCTAGCAATTCTTGGACTAATTTTTCAATTTCAATTTTCTGGAAGTAAGGGTACCTATATGGTCCAACACAAACTGGCTTAGTTCAGGGTTGTAAGACAATGTGGTGATCTTGCTCTCGCCTTGGGTTCCTAGAATACTCTTGAATAATGATCTATAAGCTTTTGTATGGTGGGATCAGTGGATGGTTCTATGGACATAATGCTAGAAATTGTGGGTTCAATCAATTGAATAACTAGTCCTCATTTATCCCTTTTAGATATCTTACCAAACTATTCCCCTGCTATTAATGAGATGCCCGTAGGTGTAAGGCCTTGAAGACTGATTTTAAGTCAAAAATAAAAAATTCCATACGTAGCCTTGTGAAATCCCAAATGGTTTGTTCCAAGGTAAGAAGCCAATGAATCCCTAAAACAAAATCACAACCTCCAAGTGTTAAAATAAAGAAATCGGTTGTGTAGATATTACCTTTCATATGGAGAGATACCGCTGAACAACTTCCTGTACTTGTAAAGACTTGACCATTTGCAGCTTTGACCGATAATCCTTCTGTTGGTGTGGACTATAGATGGGCCCTTTTGAGAACCGATGGATTCATAAAATTATAAGTGGATCCTGTGTATAGTAACACCACTACCGTATGCCCACCAATACAACCCAAGAGCCTCATGGTCTTGGATCAACAGAGTGCATGAATAGATGTGCCTAGTTCTAATTCCATTAGCTTGGGCTTCTCATCTTTACTAGAGTCCTCACATTCCATAATAAATAACTTGGCTGATTTGCATGTATGTTCATGGGCCCACTTGTCATCACAATTATAACAAAGCCCCTTGGAATGTCGTTCCTTCATCTGATTTGGCGATAAACGCTAAATTGGAACAAGGGTTCGTTGCTTTGGTGAGCTTGGAGGCCTAATAGTTGCTCTGGGGGGCCCCAACCGAGCTACCCTCCTTAATGTAGCTTCATTCTCCTTCTGCATTTTTCCCAAACCAAATGCAATGCGCAAGGTTGGAGGGTTGAGCATACGTACCATAAACCGAATGTCTTCATGCAATCTACTTAGAAAACAACTGAGTTTATATGGCTCAGCTAGTCCTCTAAGTTGATTAGAAAGAGTTTCAAATTGACTTTTGTATGCTTCCACCACCGTGGATGTTTAGTGCAACTGAGTGATAGCTTCCATGGGATCTTCATAAGCTGTAGAACCAAAACATGTTTGGAGTGTCCTCACAAATCCCTCCCAATGGGAAATGCCATCTGAAGCTTCAAGATCTTGAAACCAAATCAAGGCCTTCCCCTCCATATGAAAAGAGGCCAACAATATCCTGGTGATGCGGATTGGTATGATGGTAATTGAAAACTTGGTTCGCCTTATAAACCCACCCATTGGGGTCCTCGCCATCAAATTTTGCAAAGTCCAAACAAATAGCACGAGTTTGGATTACCCCATGATCCTCAAAAAGAGGATTAACTACCTGCTAACCCAAACCTTCTAATTGCTCCATATGGGACTTGCCTCCAATTCGCACCAAGGACTCAACATTTGCCGCAACTGCCTGTAACTGTTGTGCCATCGACCACCTGCTGCAAAGAAGACTGATTTTGTTGGTAAAGTTCTTGGTTATGTTTAACGGCAGCCAATGACTCTGTCAGTTGAAACCCACAGCCTCCAACACAATAATTGCAAATATCTGGATGATCCTTTCATTAATCTCAAAGGTATCCAAATAACCGACTGACCGCTACAACCATAAAAATAACAGGAAATCAACAGACTACAGAGCCACGAATCAACTGACAACAGACCACTGCAGACCTAGTCAAGCCTTTTGAAGCCATGTTCATGAATAGTCATGAATACTAATCGGGCTGTGGGCTGTACTAACTGGACTTAATACTAGACTGAATTTAAATAATAACAACCCAATACAATTAAGCGTAATAACAACCCAACACAATTAAGCCTTACTCTAAGTCGACACATAACATTTAGGTATTGAATTTTTAGTCAGAATCACAATTGTATTACATTTCAGTTCAAGGTTTTGCTACATTAAGATTATTGAGGAACTTTAACCTTTTTTTGGGAAAAAGAGAATGCATGACAACATTACCATAGTTTTTGGTGGTCACAACAGCAGCAAGCAGCAGGAGTAATGCTACATATAGTCGTGGAGTGTACAAGTACAGTATAGTCGCTTTGAAAAAGAGTGGGGTCCATTAACAAAAAAAATTAATTTCTTTTCATGTGGGTCTTATATTTATTCATTTTTTTCAAAATAACTACACGGCACTTGCACACTTATTTCTGAAGATAAATTCTCAGGCAAATGAAAATGAAGCGAAGTTTTACCCTTTTTATTTTATTTTGGCTTTGAGACTTTTAAGGATTCAAATTTCAGTCTACCTCGTTGTAACTTGGTTGTCATCATGATTGGACGATTACCCAGCTGCGATAATATCATGACAGACCCATCAGCTCAAAGTTGCAATCTTTATCCAACCTTCAATGCTTTTGATTTCATCGAGGACTGTCTGGAGAGGCAGGCAGGCATCAGAGAACATGAAAGAGAAAAAAGCTAATCTGGAAAATAAATAACGATTAACGAGAGATGAATTTTTATGTTCAAAACTAACTGTAAAATCGGAATCAGGTAATACCCGATTTTTTCGGGATTGTTTTAGGGTCGAAATTGTGTGTTCGGGTAACATGTCCGGCTCGGAATTGTGTGTTCAGAAGTATGCTCTTGACAGGTCGAGTCGAAAATTGTCTTTTCGGATCAGGTCAGGTGAGCAGTCTGCCGTGCAGAATGTTTGTGCCTTGTGCTTGAAGCTTCATGTATCAAGTTTGGACTTTGGAAAATGACATGGTATGGCACGCATTATTAGAGCTGACATGACATGTTTCATGCGGCTTATCACAATGAATTAGGTTTTCCATTGTGATTTAAGTACGGTTCGGATAGTAAATGAGATGAGATGAGATAATTTGGCCTGTTTGTTTTCAGAGATGAGATGAGATGAGTTGAAATTAAAGTTAAAAAGTTGAATAAAATATTGTTAGAATATATTTTTTAATATTATTGTTATTTTGGGATTTGAAAAAGTTGAATTGTTTATTTTATTTTGTGTGGAGATTTGAAAAAGTTGTAATGATGAGATGAGATGAGATGAGATGTTTTTGAAAAACAAATATTTATGATAGATAAAAATTTAAAGTTGAATAAATATTATTAGAATATTATTTTTTTAATATTATTATTGTTTTAGAATTTGAAAACGTTAAATTATTTATTATATTTTGTGTAGAAATTTTAAAAAATTTTAATAATAAGATGAGATGAGATAAAATATTTTTCCTATCCTAACGACTTAAGCAACTTTTCAGAGATATTATTGCATGTGAGAAGGTGGTGGAGGATTATGGGTCAGATTGTCTAGATTTGTTATGGCAGTTTTAACAGGTGAAATTCTATGATAGAGGATTTACTGTGTTTTTACTTCTAAAATAAAATATTTATCATATTTAGTACGTTGAATTTAAATACAAAAATGATTAAGAAAAAATGCTAATATAGCAATGCCCATATCATCAAATGAGGATTTAATGAAGTCTACCCAAAATAGATTAGTTTGGATAATATAGAGGATCTTGGTTAAAAAATTAAGGATGATCTAGCTGGACAAATTGAAAAGTGACTGAGGCTTGGGAAAAATAGATACCCCGAATCAAATCTGAGGAATCAATGAATGGAAATTGTTTTCAATAGCAGCTGTAGAACCAAAAGATACACCGCCAGTTTATATGCTTTGACAACTGGGATTGTTTAACCAAAACAATTGGCTAATTCCTAGCTTTAATAAAGCATCACCACCTTCTTCTTTTTTCCTTTCGTTTCATAAACAAATAAATCCTATTACAAGAGATTTGGTACGTATTTAGAATTGCCGTGAAAAATATAACTTTTAATTTTAAAGCTTATAACTTATAGCTTTAAGTATTAAATTTTACTATCAAATAATTATTTACTGTTTGGCAACCATATATTTAAAATCTTTTCAAACATATTATTAAAAAAAAGTAAAAATGACAATTGTTTGATTTTTTTTAAGATTATAACCATATCTTTAAAAGTTCGAAAGCTGTAATTATTGAAAAGTTATATGAGTATTTTCATCCATTGACAATCTTTTTAAAATTTAAACTACATTCCAGATTATCCAAACATTTGAGAAAAAACATCAAAATCATATTTTTCCTTAAATGTATTTTTTAATTTATTTGGGATTAAAAAAAATTAATATATGATACCCAATCAACTTAATTTTTTCATTAAAGAACT
Source organism: Juglans mandshurica (assembly GCA_022457165.1). Taxonomy (NCBI): domain Eukaryota; kingdom Viridiplantae; phylum Streptophyta; class Magnoliopsida; order Fagales; family Juglandaceae; genus Juglans; species Juglans mandshurica. Next base: position 7,981,645 of record CM039627.1, read on the forward strand.
TCTAAGGTTATTTAAATATTTTTTAAAACTTCTAACACAACTCCAAACAGGCCCTTGATCAAGTTGGATCAGTGCAATCATCCCATATTACAAACTAAAAGGGATCGGCATCTTGAAGGGAGGTACAATTGCCATGATGCAGACTAGCACAATTGACTTCAATATAATTATTACTCCAGTACTAGATGTTTCATTCAATTTCAGTTTCACTTTGTAAGTCCAGCATGTCCAAGCTTAGAAGTTCTCAGACGAAGCTAGAGAGTAAAAACAATCGATTGTCTCCTCCTAAAAAAGCTAATCAATACAAATTGCAATCAGCTCAGCAAAGAAGCATCAAATGAAGACAAAATTACATTGCACATGCCACTGGAATACACTTGCCAAAGACGGCCAGTGGCTCAATAAAAAACCCAAGAGCAGCCTTCAATCGTGTCCCAAAACTGCTAGCCTCCTCTTTCCTACTGAACACCTCTGCTCCGAGCAGTTTTTGAATCAGTCTCGCGGTCATTCAAACCTAAACTCAAATCCAAAGTGCTTTCGTTCAGATCTTGGCATACTACTTGATTATTGTCCTGAGACAGTGAAAATTTTGATTATCAACAAGACAATGAAGCAAAGAGTTTAATACTGATTTACGATTGATCTTGAGCCAGTAATGGCAAGCCAACAAAGATTTTGTTTATTTTATTTTTTCCTCTTTACTCAAATCTTATTTTCTTCTATTCCTCAGACTTATTTCCTAATTTTTGGTATGGAACCGATCGCTGTACGTCACAACCCTGTGAATGACCTCCCACTATTCTTCTTTTCCTTTCTCTTCCCTTTTTATGCCAAAACAATATCCATGATTATCTAACTAATTGCAACAGTGTCCTTATCTATAATGACATGCGGCCTCGATCTGATCAATTTGTGTCATTCACACTTTGTCTCCATTATTGACAATATTTCCACAAAGAATTTAGATATGCAGTGATGAAATACAAAACAAGAATGTGATGTGTGAGCATTTTTACCTGACTTTCCTCCATTGGCACATCATTAATGTCAGGTTTCTCATCCAAAACTCCACCCCTGGGGGTGGACTTTGCTGCACCAGGGTCAATATCAATTGGTTTAGCATCATCGTCAACCTTTTCTGCTGCTTCGTTTTCAGCATCCTCATTCTTCTGTTCCTCTAGAACAGCAATCTGCACAGCCAAATAGCCAAAATGACCGTGCATCCACAAAGCCCGTCACAGCCAACAAAAGATATACACAATAAAACAATTTCTACACTAAATCCCATTATAGATCACCAATCTAGAAATAGATCTTCAATGATGGGTTGTCATTTAGGACATAATTTTAGGCTCAGCCTTTTGAAAAACGTGTTTTCCATTAAAGCATTAATTAAAACACAACAATAACTAGCAAAGAAACAAAAAAGATAATAGAAAAATTCATGTCTACAGTGCGCAGGGGTATAAAACGACAAAACCTAAGGAGCTGCAATCCAGAAAAGATAATCTGCCAAAACTTTCATCCAATAAAAAAGCGAACTAAAAAATATAGCTTGAGTTTGCTCCCAAAGAAACCAACATCATCAGAAGTTTGGCTACTGCTTTCCCTACACTCACAACCTAAGGCATAGTACAGCCCTTCCAAATCTCAGTAGTCAGTAATACTATACCGCCCAAACTTCCCGTCCAGCATTCAAAACAACAAAAATCTACCCAGGCATCAGCACTGGAAGCCAAAGAGTGTCTACGGTACTGACCAAGACTGTGTGCTCATGTTATCCAGAATTAACCTTCTCTAACTCCCATCACCAATCATAGACTACAATTACAAATCATGTCACGATCTCCACAATTTCCACATAATGTTAGCAAGAAAAACATGCTTGAGAACCATTTTCAACAATGTATCCTCTACTGCAGGATTCATGAGAATGAAAGATGCCCATACTAATCTGCTGATCTATCATCACATCAATATGTCCATTGATATAACGGTGTCAATGTGCATTAGAGAAGTACAACATAACCTCGTGCCTAAATAATTTTCACATAAAACATCTCCTATTCCCAAATCTATTACATTTTAAATTGTCAAGTCTATAGTTTCACAAACTTCAAACCTTTCAAATTAACAAGTCAAAACACCAATCCAACTACATACACAATTACAATTTACATCTTATTCAATTTCTATTCAATTTCCATTTCTTTATATCTACTTGACTAAACCTATAAAAGATAAAGCCACAGATAGATAACCACATCATAAATCGAGTCTTTTAAGCGGAACAGAGACAGTTATAAAAATCTAAACAATGCTTTATATGTGTTAAAACAATCTGAAACCCAGTTAAATCTATGGATATGATACCAATCTATTCCTAAATAAATGAAGTGGTTATAATCCACAATAGATTCTTATCACAAATCTTACGAAATGACAATATAATCAACCCAAAAAGGTTCCTTGCATAAGAATATACCATGAGAACCAATCTACAAAACACATATTTTAACAGTACCAGTGCCAAGGCAATAAAATGTTAGACTTTACCTAGGTCTACCAAGTCTTCAAGTCTTTGGAACCATTAGGATTTCAGGGCATGGGATTCTCATCAATGTTTGCGTTTTCGAACCCGATCTTTCTACATCACTAAAATGTCAGATCAATGAGATAAATGCCTCCACAGCCCCCTCCCCCGCCCCCCCAACACCACCCAAAAAGAAATTAATGGCTATGTGTTAGGTAATTGAGCAATTGAACTTGCAGAATATCTTTATGATTGAGTTGTTCATTTTATAATGTTAACGAAGTGGAAACAAATTTAAACAAAACAAAAAGTAAACGCATACAATCTAGAGATATCACAACTGCACTAAACTGTCAGCCTTTTAGATCAATTACAAATTTCCAAGTTGGCATAAATTAGTGACAACTTTACTATTTACTAACAATGACATCAGACAAGAACGCATGCATAGTAAATTACATATACAGACGGAGTCACATCCAACAAGCACTCTTTAAAAAATTCTCAACTATATTCCCAAGTACACTTATCAACATGACGTATGCACATGTCCACATGGAGTCAGTCAGTGTAATCTTAAAGTCCATGTTAACGACTTACAACCAAAATTTCAAAACATTCTAACATTTTCAAATATAACCAATCCCCAGCAGATACTATATTTTGTTTCCCTCTCTTGCCAAAATATCCACCAAACACCAATGTAAAATCACCCAAAAAATATCCCAGGTACCACAAATAATTCTTCCGATCCATACACCAAAACCCTCAAAATTTATACTCACCCCAAAATCCAGATCAGATATCAGCTTTCTCAGTCATTCAAACCCATTATTTTCAGAATATCCCAAAAGAACCGGATCACATGAAAAAAATACTAATATTGATAATAACAACCCAAAACCACGATTCTTTCGCCAAAATAAAAATCCCTAGAACACGCACATAACCAGATTCAAAAACCGAAACCCGAATAAAAGAAAAATGAAGATCCCAAGAAAATAATGTCTAATTGAGGGAAAAGTACCGGAATGTATTTGAATTTACGACGAGGTGGTTCCTCGGGGGGGACCGCCGAGTCGTCCTTGCCGGGATTCCTGTCACCGTTGCAGTTATTGCCGTTGTGGCTCGGGGTGATAGGTGTCCACTTGTAAAGCAGGAGATGGGAGCCGTTATTACCGTTACTCGTACCGTTGGTGTTGTTGTTTTGGTTTTGAATCTGGTGAGAGTGATTGGTGGTGGTGTTAGAGGCAGCACTAGCAGATGGCGCTACGTGGATCCACTTCTTCTTCCACTTCCTCACCGGCCCATTGAACACCGTGGCCGGTCCGTACCGAGTCGAGGACCGCCCCAGCCGGGCCCCCACCCCCTCCATGATTCGCTGATCTGAATCGGTTTCGACTCGGCGTCCGATCACCTCAACAAATACTCCGAAAAACTAATAATTTTCTCTCTCTTTCTTTTTGCGCTCTCTCTCTCTAAAGACAGATGTCTTTAGCTCTTTTATGGATTTCTGAGATTGGCTGCGATCTGATGGAGCCGCGAGGTTGTGAGTAATTTGATAGCCAATCAGGGCCGTCAAGACATGGACTCTTTTCCCAACTTGGGGACCATGGCTTTATGTGCAATGATTGGGATTTGGGGTACTAGGCTTTTTAAATGTGAAAAATTTTTGATTTCTTAAAAAAAAAAAAACAACAGTTGTAATTTTATTACATTTTATAAAAAATAGATAGAGAAATTTGGATAAATCTTTTTTAAAATGGGTTTTATACTGAAATTTATAAAAATAAGTAGGTACATTTAAAAAAATATAATTATTTTCTCGGATTTTAGTGAAGCTCGTGTGGGTCGTATTGTATTTTAATTTTTATTGAAATGTTTGTTTTCAGAAAACATATCTTCTCATCTCATCTAATCATTACAACTTTCATAACTTTCAATACAAAATAAAATAAACAATTCAACTTTTTCAAATTCTAAAATAAAAATAATATTAAAAAATATATTATAACAATATTTTTTTTAACTTTTTAACTTTTGAATTTTTCTACCATTCATTTGTTTGAATCCCAGAACTCTGTATTTGGAAGGAGAATTAGCGGTGTTGGATGATAAAAGTATAAGATTCTTGTTCTTCAGTTGATCATAAAGTTCCTCATGGCATATACTTACTATATTTGTTAATCTAGGAGCATCAACTATTATGTTAAGAGCAGATAATTTGGCAAAAGGGAGAGGAACACCATCTCTCTTTTGCTTTGGATTAGGGCGGTAAATAAATCAGTCTGCTCGATAGCCTGCTCGGTTAAACTCAAATTGAACTCGAGTCGTGAAAAAAAACAGTTTGTTCTTGAAAGTAAATACCCGCTCGATTTGTAAATGATACGTACCTGACAAAACTCGACTCGACTCGGCTAAAACTCGTTAAGGCCCGCTCATTTATGCTCGAGTCGACTCGTTAGCTCAACTTGATTAAAACTTATTCTTATATTGATAAATATATACATACACCTATGTATATATACATATATATATATATATTAGCTAATAATATAAGCATACTACTTTTATAATTAAATATATAATATGTAATCTAATTACTTATATATATTGAATATACTTCATATGTATATTTTATAATTTGTATAATAATTAGTCGATTAAATTTAATAATTTCATATACAAATATGTAAGAACCATATATGAAATAGATAGATGATATCATATTAAGTGTATGTATTAATAATATATGCAGTCATATAATATATTGTTATTTTAGATAAATATCAACTAGTTAGATATTAATTATTTATAAGTTTTTTAAAATTTTATAATTCAATAGAGGTTCTACTTGTTAGTTGTATAAATTCAATACTAGATCCTTTTATTTTTTTATTTATTAATTATTAAATCTTATTCAAAAAATAAACAATTTGAGCTTGAGCTCGAGCTCGACTCGTAATCGTTTGTGAGACGAGCTCGAGTACTTTGCAATGTTTTGAATACTGTACCGGACGCCGTACCGATCAAGGCACTAGAACGAAATATTTTGATACCGGTACCGTTTCGGGATGGTCGATATATAAATAAATTATATATATAAATTATATTCTAAAACAATAGTCAATATATGAATAAATTATATATAAATTATAAATAGTCTAGTACGAATTATGAGTAAAAAAATGAGCTTATAGTTTGAAAAAATGAAAAATAAAAAATCATAGGTCGAAATATCGGCCGGTACGGGCTGAAATGCAGGTCAGTACAGGCTGAAATATAGGCCGGTACGGCCGGTATTTGGGTCGGTACGAAATATATGTAATACCTGTATCGGACCAGTGGCCGGTACGGCATATTTCGACCGTACCGGCCGGTACGGTACGGTATTTAAAACATTGGTATTTTGAGTCGAGCCGAGCTCAGCAAACCAAAGACCGGCTCGGCTCGGCTCGATTACAGCTTTACTTTGGATGGCGCATGGGTTTGCTTTTCCCAAAAATGATACTTTACATATCCAAATATGAAGCATTGAAAGAAGAAGAAAACAAAAAACAAAAAAACAAAAGGCTGGAAGACATTTAAAGTAGCATGGCTTTGGTAGGGTGGGCAGCGGGGCCCTGTCATCTATCTGCTCGCCCTCCCCCCTTCCGACCCCGCCTAGCTAGAGCGAGGGCCTTCGCCCATCAGAAGTAGGTTGTGGGGCATCTACACACATGTTAAATACATGCGGGGGGATAGGGCCTAGGATATACCTCGTCCGGCCCGCATCTATAATATATATATAGGAATAAATATATGCACAGAAATAAATATAAGTGGTAGAACCAGCCAAGTGTAAATAAAAAAATAAACAAATAAGTAAATAAAAAAATAAACTAGTAACTAAAGAGAAAAATAAAATAAGCAAATAAGTAACTTATTGTTCTTAATTGAAACAATTGAAGTTGTGCTTCAAATTATATAAACAAAGACACAAGGATAGCAAGGGAGGATTGCAACTGTAGAATTACAAGGATTGTAAGGAGAACTAGGACAGAGTTCCTAAAATGGCTTCAAGATTCTGCCTCCCACAAACAAAGCAAGCCTTTTATAGGCAAAAAGTGGAAGTACAATAGTGAACTGTAATTTTGACTTTTTACCATTTATTTTGTCAAAACACACCAAAATGAGTGCAATAACAATCTTCAATAATTCACCAAGTGGAGTACAACAATAATAGTCTTCAGCAACAATAATTCACCAAAAACAAGGGTAAAAGTAGCAGGAATTATAGAATGTAGTAATAATTGTAGTAGTAGGAATCACAGAGCACAACAATAATAGTAGTAGCAAGAATCACAAGAAGTAGCAATAATAGTTTCCAGATAGGATTCACAGGATGCAACAATAATTCACACCAAAAGAAGGGGTAAAAGTAGCCGGAGAACAGACTTCTTTTTTTACTTAGGATTTATCAGAAGAAACAGGTTGGTGTACTGCCTGGGGAATAGGATATACATGCATTTGAATTAGCATAAGTGAATTCTTCAATGCTTTCTATATTTGAAGAAGCTACAGGAAAATCCCTAGCAACATTTTCAATAACATCCCAGGTGTAGGAAAATCTATTCCACCATTTGACATACTAGTTGCAAGCAAGAATATCATCTCCCTTAACAAAACACTACTTCATAATCCAAGGAACCTTCAATTTTTTGCATAAGTGGAGGGAAATCGGGAATTTCTAACCATGCCAATCAGTCTTATAAATAAACAGTAAAAAATATTTGACAGCACCATTGAGTTTATCAGAGAAGATTTCAGAAATGGGACCAAATTGTGACCACCATTTTAAAACTCATAGGGAATTGGGAATTAAATTTCTTATCAAAACTGATGAACCAGGAATGAGACATTGCAGAATCTTGAAACAACATGAATTTGAACTAGGCTTCAATGTAATCATAATCACAATAATTGAAATCAGAATTAGGGATTTTTTTGGTAGCATAAAGATGGGTTCCCCATTTTTCTTTAGTGGTAAGATTTAATATGTAAACACTGTAATAGATCAATTTGGTTTTGTTGGTTTTATCAAAAATGAGTTTAATCAATATGGACTATGTTTGGGTAAGGAAGGATGAGTAATACTGTAGGGTTTTCTGGATATGTTCAGAGATCCAATGAAAACTAGAAGGAAAGTAATCTAAGGCAATTTTAAGGGGATTAGTATATATTGACCTTATGGGTTCAATATAAAACAAATTTTGACAATATTGTTTTTCAACAAAATCAGCTCTGGGGGCAGTATACTTATCCAAAGCAAAGAGCAAAATATGTTGAATGTTTTTAACAATGACATGAGCATAGGGACCATAAGGGGAGACCAAAGCAGATAAGAAATTAGGTTTGGCAATGGCAATACTACCAAGGGTGGTAAATCGACTAGTGATTTCATTAGGGGAAGCAGATTCATGTTTAACTATCTATTTTTCAGGGATAGGAACGTGAGGAGGAGTTTGTTTGTCTTTACTGAGTTTTCTACTTGTCATTAGGGTGCTGCAAGAATTCATGAGAAAGGAAATAAGGAATAGTATTCTAGAAACCTTTAATATATTTAAAATCAAAATAAAAAAACACTTAAAATGGCTTACTATCGAGCAAAAAATGTTTTGAAACAACTTTTTCAATATCTTTTTCTAATACATATTTAGCACTTTTGCGATCAATATGTAATAAAAATATTTGGTTTAATAAATCATTTTGGAATTTAGAAATACATCATGATATAGATAAAATTTCTTTCTTGATAATAGTATAATTAGTTTGTGTACCATTCCAAACTCCATAATGGAAGAAAAAAATTTGTTCAAATAAGCCTAGTGAAACAATCTGTTTTAGAATACCACTATAACCAATATCAGAAGTATCAATTTCAACTATTTTAAAAGAATTCAAAGTAGGAATACCAAGACAAGGCAGAGTCTTAACATGAGTTTTAATTTTTCTTAACAAAAGAAGTATGAGTGTCAAACCAATGCAGTGGACTAGCTTGTAACCTTTCAAATAATTGTTTATAGTGTTTTCTCATATCTCTATAGAATTCAGTAACATAGTTCAAAGAACCAAGAAATCTTTGTAACTGTGTTTAATCAGTGATGACGTTAGAAAATTTATTAGCAAATTAGATAGCTTTATCGATAGGATGAATTTGTCCTTAAAAAATATCATAACCAAGGAAACAAATTTTCGTTTGGAATAGATTCGTCTTTTTAAAAGAAACCACAAGGCCATTTCTTTTGATGATACCGAGAAATTTGCTCTATTATATAAGTGGCTATATAATGGCAATAACGATTTTTTTTGTTTTTCAGTCCATTTGTCTTGTTTTTCCGTCAATTTCGTTTATTTTTCCATTATTCGTTTTCCCTTTTTGTCCCTTTGATTCTTCACTTTTATCGATTTGTCTTTTATCCATCAAATTTGCTTTCTTCCCTCCTTCCCTCACCACTTTCTCACAAAACTTTATCTCTCCTAACACCTCATCTTTCAAATCTCTCTCTAGCTTTCTCTCCCTCTTTTTCTCTCTGTTACCGAACCACGCTACCTCTCTCTCTCTTTTTCATGTCGTTGAAGCTCATTTGATGATTGTAGGTTTTTTTTTTCATGTTTTGATCTTGGTTTGAGGATTGCAGTTTTTTGTAGGTCCTTTTCTCTGTAGTCTTCACAAAAACATGCGCAGATCAGCTATGAAAAACTCGATGGTTAAGATTCAGGAATCTATAGTAAAATTTTGACCATTTTATTTGTTCCACTTTTATTGTCATGTTTTAGTTGTTTTCCTTTTTTATCCATTAGTTTTGCTTTCTTCTGTTCACATGTTTACATTTTGGCCCATTTGTTTTGTTTCTTTCTTAAGCTTTGCTCTCTCTCTCTCTCTCTCTTCATTGCTCCCAACTACGACTCTCTCTCGTTCGCATGTTCACAGTTGCTCTTCGCCTCTCTCTGTCTATTTGTCCATCACGGATCTGTAGGGAAATGGAGAGATCTTGTTCATTTCCTACAGATTTGAACAGATCTCATTGTATTTCTTTTTTCCTCCCTCGTTTTGTTGTTGTTCTTTATTTATTTTTTGTTCCTACAAATCTTTTGTTGATGGGGTGGCTATGTGGTTCTTCAACGGCGACATGCACTCGTAGTAAAGAAGACCCATCGACTTGCCAATCACCGTTTGGAGCAGATCTAGCCTCCGGTTCTGGCTCGGACCACCATGAAAGTGTCGCTGTCACCCACACAGCAAGATGCACAGTGAGATCCAGCCCCCAACGCCTTTCTCTCCTATACGTAAATGGCCGAAACGCGAACCACTCACCAAAATGGAAGTAGCAAAAACAGAGTTCATATGGATCAGAGAAACAGTTCCAAAGGTCTTCAAAATCGTGAGCACAAGACTGCCACAGAGAGATCTCGTCTCTCTCCTCCTCAGCCCATGGATTTGCCTATCTTTTGTCTCATATCCCTCTATCTGTTTCGTAATTTTTTTGTTTGCTCGTCGTTTTACAAAGTGTAGATTTTTCTGACATGGGTTTCTTCTGTTTCAGGACGAGAATCTGATAAAAATGTATAGCAAAGTCTTCAAAAGGGCAAATCTAGGCAGCTCTAGATTTTGTAGCATTTATCGGGTTGCGGCATTTTTTTGTTCAATAGTGCAGCAGGCACCTCGAGTCCAGCCCGTATCCCGACAAAAGCTTTATAGCCTCGAGCCGCCGAATTATATTAGTCATATTAGCCATAAGAAATGCCCGACTTTATCTTTTATAATCATATCAGTCATATTTGTAAAAGCTTATGAAAATGAAGATACATATATTTGCAACCCGTGGACTTTATTGTTTACACTCATAACCACTCATAGAAAAAGGAATGTGGCCCCAACATTTAAATCATTGCAAATGTAAGTTTTTTCATGTCTTTTTTTTTTTTTTCTTTCTTCTTACATGCATTATGTACCCTATTAAATGGACCACTTAATAGAAGGTTTGTCTTTCTCTTTCTCCATCAATCTTAATACATACAGCCACTGAATTAGTAAACTCATTATACTCCATTTATTAATCAATATTTTGATCTCTCTCTCTCTCTCTCTCTCTCTCTCTCTCTCAATATTAATACATACAGCCACTAAGTTATTAAACTAATACTTGTGAAATCTTGGAGTCGAGGGCTTCAAAACCATCAAAACATTATCTTATCGCTCGCCGCACATTCGTTGTCTTTCTCGTGTATGCTCATGAGCCAGAAAATTATTATTAATAATAAAGTGGACATTTTACTCCTCTCATGATAACTTGACCTTGATTACCATGATAGATCTGCTTTACCTGACCTAGATTAAGGTGCCTAACCTATATCTGATTTACCATCATAATGAAAATTTTAATATTTTGTAAGATAAAGGCGTTATTACTTTTTTTATTAGTTAAAAAATTATTTTTTAATGAGTGTGTAATTTTTTAAAAAATATTTAAAATGATATAAAAAAAGACAAAAAAATAACATACAAAAATAAAATAAAATAAAATGCACTTATGGACAGAACTCTCAGGGCCAGCCTAGTAGTTCTCTTTCTTTAATTCATGTGGACGATATAGTTATTTTATTCTAACATTGTGCACAATAGCTGTGTGTGGAATCCAACAACTGTATGTTGAATAAACCGTTATTACATAATCATCACCGTTGAGGCAGAGGCGAAGGACAAGGGAAAGCGTTTAGAATTTGAGCGAAAGATAGCAATTGGCCGTGTTGTGATTTATAGAGAGAGGACCGGAGAGCAACACGAAGTGCACTATAGTCTATCGTCAAAAACCTACCACTTTCTCTTTCCTATTTTTATTTTACCTCTATTTTCCCCTCGAGGATCATCATTATTGTTGAATACCCACCCGCGTATATAAAATATGTCGTGTTAATTTATCCTTGATCACTTTTTTAAAAAGAAGTTGCCCTTTAATTAAATCGAGACATCAAAGAAAAGATAAATGATGACGTTCTATATTTGCTAAAATTTATTTTTTGTTTTTATTCATTAAATTATTTATTAATCATTTTTTTAAAACCATATTATTTTTGTAAAAAAAAAAATGCTTCACCAAACTAGGCAACGTGCAAAGGCACGTTGCTTCCTACCTAGTAAATAAAAATGTTCCAATGTTTATCAATAGATTTAGGGTAGATAAGAGCATCATCAATATAAACAATGGTAAAGTGATTGAATGAATTAAAAATATCATTCATAATATTTTAAAATCCACTATGGGCATTCTTAAGACAATAGGGCATAATATTCCACTCACAAGGTCCAAAATGAGTGGTGACAACAGTTTTGTATCTACCATTTTCACTAATCTGGACTTACCTGAAACCAAACTTCATATCAAACTCGGAGAAAACTATAGCATCACTTATTCTATAGATCATATCTTCTTATTGGGGATAAGGTACTTGTTAATATTTTTTAATAGATAATATTAATTTTGTCTTTCACCCGTCTCTCTTGTTATTTGTTTTTTTGCATTCAAGTTTTGAATTTTGAAATAGGCAGAAATCTGGGTTTGATATCTTTGACTCTATCAACCCACGTGCTTGTAATGCTAGTCATACTGGCTTTAACGGATGGAAAACTAGCCATCTCTTTAGTTACTAGAATTTAGGAGCAAATATGCTAGTAGGTTCCGTAATATAGTAAAATTCTTGTTATTTCGGAGGACTAAATCCAAAACCTTCAGCTTTTGCCTTTAAAAAAGTTCTACATAAAGGTGGTTGGGTTTATGTACGACAACACATAGGCAAAAGTTATTCCTTCAGCTTGCTATGTATAGTAAAGAAAAAAAAAAGGGAAAAAGAACGTAAGAGAGTATCGAGATATTGAGAGTTTCCAGACAAAAGAGATGTGTTGTTTTAGAGGAGCTTTGAGCTTAATATCTTGTGCAAAGTTTATTCGAGCCATACGACGATCAATTGGGTTGTTGTATCCTGGAGGAGACAATTCAAGAGATGATTTGTTGCACTGGTTCAATTGAAATTTTACATACCGCAGAGGGCTTGAATCTCCTTAAAGAGAGCGAGATTTCCGTGCCTCAGTCCAAGCTAATTTTGTTTGAATTTTTCATTTCGTTGTAATTTTTCATTTTATTACTGTGAATTTCACTAACAATTTTAAGGAGAATTCAGACATGGAGCTTTCAAACGAAAAATCCACAGAAAACGTTGGAGATCTCAACAAGCCCTTTCACTTCAAGGGAGCTCATTTCAAAAGATGGAAGTGCAAGGTGCTCTTCTATCTAAGCCTTGTCAACGTCTCCTATGTTCTCACTGCAAAGAATCCAAACAAGATCACTACCGAGAACATGACTGAAGTACAAGTCAAACATCACGAAAAAAAGATTGAAAAATATACCAAAGATGAATATAACTGTTGATGTTACCTTTTAACTTGTCTTGCAGATCAATTTTATGATTTCTACAATACCCCTTAGTCCTCTGGGAAGAAAATCTGGAAAGCTTTACAGAATAAATATGATACGGAAGAAGCTGGAGCAAAGAAATATGCAGCAAGTCGCTTCTTTCGATATCAAATGGTAGATGGAAAGTCTGTCGCAGAACAAGCACAAGATTTTCAACTGGTTGTAGCTGAAGTTCGATCTGAATGCATCAAGATTGGAAACAATCTAATTGTCTGTGGCATCATTGACAAGCTACCACCTTCGTGGAGGGAGTTTCAAAAGTCGATGCGCCACAAACAAAAGGAGACATCCCTGGAGACCTTAATTATTCGTATTCGAGTAGAGAAGGAAGTTAGATGCCAAGATGCTTTGATGGCTCAAACTGGAAATGAGAATTCAATGACGAAGGTAAATTTAATTTCCGAAAATGGTGGCTTGCCCAAAGGTCAGATTTCAAAAAATAGTCATTTGAAGCCGCAAAGAAAAAATTTCAAAAAATTTAGTAGACCTCACAAAAAAGATTTTTCCAAATCAAAAAGATAAGAACCAAGGACCCTCTTCATAAATTCAAGCTTGTTTTGTCTGTGCCAAAAGTGGACACTTTGCTCGAATTTGCAAATTTTGAAAGCGAGGAAATAATCCTCAAGTGAATGTAATTGAGGAGCCACTAGTGGCAATGATTACAAACATTAACATGGTTCAATTTGTTGAAAGGTGGTGGACAGATTTTGGTGCCAATAGGCACGTCTGCTATGATAAAGTCTGGTACAAAAAGTATACTCCCTTTGAAGAAGAGAAATCTATTATGCTTGGTGATTCAAGCAAAACAAATGTCCTTGGGAGTGGTGAGGTCGAGCTGAAATTCACCTCTGGACGTATATTGACGCTCAAATATGTGCTCTATACACCGTCTATGAGGAAGAATTTGATGTCAAGCTTTCTACTCAACAAAGCTGGCTTCAAGCAAACTATGGACTCTGATCAATACGTTATTACTAAAAATTGAGTTTTTGTGGGCAAGAGTTATGTTTGTGATGGAATGTTTAAATTGAACGTTGATAATAAAGCATCGAATGTTTCTGTTTATATGCTTTCTTCTTTAAATTTTTGGCATGCACGTTTATGTCATATTAATAGTTGATATGTTGCAATCATGAGTAGTTTAGGATTAATTCCCATAATGAAAAAAGATTTTAAAAAATGTGAAGTTTGTAGTCAAGCAAAAATTACAAAACGACCTCATAAAAGTGTTGAAAAGAATACCAAATTGTTAGATCTAATTCACACCGATCTTTGTGAATTTGAAGGAATTTTAACTCATGGAGGAAATAGATATTTTATCACTTTTATTGATAATTTTTCAAAATACACGTATGTTTATTTATTAAAAAATAAAAGTGATGCTTTTGAAAAGTTCAAAGAATTCCTCCATGAAATTGAAAATCAATTTGGTAGAAAAACAAAAAGATTTAGAAGTGATAGAGGTCGAGAGTATGATTCAAATGAGTTTAATTATTTTATTCAGTCATTGGGAATTATTCATGAAACTACTGCACCATATTCACCTACTTCAAACGGTGTGGCTGAAAGGAAAAATGGACCTTTGATTGAATTGACGAATGCCATGCTTATTGATTCAGGCGCTCCCTCAAGTTTTTGGGGTGAAACAATTTTGACTGTTTGTCATGTTTTAAATAGGGTGCCTTATAAAAATTCAAAAACTACACATTTTGAATTATGGAGAGGGTATAAGCCAAGTTTGGGATATTTTAAAGTTTGGGGCTGTTTGGCATTTGTGAGGCTAACAGATCCTAAAAAGCCCAAATTGGGTGTTAGAACTAGCACTTGTGTCTTTCTTGGATATGCAAAAAATAGCACAACCTATAGATTTTTTTATATTGAAAATAAAGTGATTTTTGAATCAGGCAATACAATTTTTCATGAAGAAAAATTCTTTTTAAATCCAAAAATAGTGGGGGTCAAGAATTTAGATAAAATAATTTTTCTGAAACTAGTTCTTCTACTCCTCCAGAAAATGAAGAAAATTTTGAATTAAGGAGTAAGAGAACTAGAATTGAAAAAGATTTTGGTCCCGACTATTATATTTATAATATTGAAAAAAACCCAAATACTCTACAAGAAGCTTTATCTTCGCCTGATTTTGTGTTTTAGAAAGAGACTGTGAACGATGAGATTGATTCACTAATTTCTAATAAGACTTGGAAATTAGTTGAGTTACCACTAGGTTGCAAAACCATAAGGTGTAAATGGGTCATTAGAAAAAAAATTTAGACCGGATAGAACCGTTGAAAAGTTCAAGGCTAGGCTTGTCGCTAAACGTTTTAAACAAAAAGTTGACCTTTATTTTTTCGACACTTTTTCTCTGGTTACAAGAATAACATCCATTAGATTATTGATTGTCATTGCAGCAATCTATAATTTAAAAATTCAATAAATGGATGTTAAAACAGCTTTTTTGAATGGAGACCTAGATGAAGAAACTTATATGGATCAACCCAAAGGCTTTGTAGAGCCTAGCCAAGAAAGTAAAGTGTGTAAATTGACAAAATCCATATATGGCTTAAAACAAACCCCTAAACAATGGCATGAGAAATTTGACTCTTGCATGATTGAAAATGGCTATAAGTCAAATGAAAGTGATAAATGTATTTATATATCATAAATCTTGGGATAATTTTCATGTTATTATTAACCTATATGTGGATGATTTATTGATATTTGGTTCTAATTTGCATGTTATAAATGAAACAAAAAGCATGCTTAGAAACCATTTTGATATGAAAGATCTTGGGGAGCCTAATTTTATTTTGGGTATGAAAATCACCAAAACATGTGATGGTATTTTTATTGATCAATCGCATTACGTAGAAAAATTATTAAAGAAATTTAATTATGTTGGATGCAAGCATGTTGTTACTCCTTTTGATCCTAGTATTCATTTATTTTCTAATGAAAATAATGATGATGTGATTAATCAAAAGGAATATGCTAGCATGATTGATAGTTTACGTTATGCGACTGATTGTACTAGACTTGACATTGCTTATATAGTAGGAGTACTAAGTAGATTTACTACCAAGCTAGGAAGAGACCATTGGTATGCAATGGATCAGATAATGAAATATTTATCTAGTACAAAATATTATGGCTTGTTTTATAGAAAATATCCTGCTGTACTCGAAGGCTTTAGTGATGCCGATTGGAATACCTTGTTAGGTGATTCCCTTTCAACTACTGGTTATATTTTTACTTTGGGTGGTGGTGCTGTATGTTGGAAATCTAAAAAACAAACTATTATTGCTAACTCAACTATGGAAGTCGAGCTTATAGCTTTGACTTCAGTGAGTGAGGAAGCAAACTGGTTGAAAGATCTACTACATGAGATTCTATTGTGGGAAAAACCAGTTCCACCCATACTAATTCATTGCGATAGTACTACTACTATTGGTAGAGTACAAAATCGTTATTACAACGGTAAATTCAGACCAATAAGAAGAAAACACAGTATTGTAAGATCCTATTTTAGTAGTGGTGTCATTAACGTGGATTATGTTAAATCGTGTGATAATCTAGTAGATCTATTGACCAAGGCCTTAACAAGAGAAAGAGTCTAGAATACATCGAGGGGAATGGGATTAAAGTCCATACAGTCATGAACCACATATGAGGATACCCAACCCAGAGATCAGAGATCCTAAGAACTAGGTTCAATGGGAAGAACGAATCATTTGGTGGTCGTAAGAAATGCACAATTTATTTTAATTGAGAATCTTTACATTCTTATGGTGTAAGTGCATTCATTCTGTAATGATTGAGAGGATGAGTTGTTTTAAATACTCTTAACGAAAATCTGTAGCTCTTATAAGTAGGGTGTCAGAATTACAGGAGCACCCTTGACAGATTTCACCTATGTGAGTGTGAGAGTGAGGCCGCTTTCTATGAGAATTGGACTTGTTCTCAAATACACTCATGAAATCGAGAATAGCACAAGGTCGTAATGTGCTAGCTAATAAAGCTCATGTCAACACCTAGACTGTTATGTGTGAGCAGTAATTTTTTATTTTCCTTTAGAAGTTATAGTTCAAGTCTGAGACTACTACTAACTCTGGAGTAAAAATTATTATTTCACTAAGTGAGGGTTCAATGCAGAGCATACCTTCATGTTGCATAATAATCCTTCTTTGTTTGAAATTATTTCTCTTATTTATTTATTTATTTTATCATTAAAAAATAGTGCGGTAATGTTGATATTTTTTAATAGATAATATTAATTTTTTCTCTCACATGTCTCTCTTGTTATTTGTTTTTTTGCATTCAAGTTTTGAATTTTGAAATAGGCCGAAATCTGGGTTTGATATCTTTGACTCCATCAACCCACGTGCTTGTAATGCTAATCATACTGGCTTTAACGGATGAAAAACTAGCTGTCTCTTTAGTTACTAGAATTTAGGAGCAGTTATGCTAGTAGGTTCCGTAATATAGTAAAATTCTTGTTATTTCGGAGGACTAAATCAAAAACCTTCAGCTTTTGCCTTTAAAAAAGTTCTACATAAAGGTGGCTGGGTTTATGTACGACAACACATAGGAAAAAGTTATTCCTTCAGCTTTCTATGTATAATGAAGGGAAAAAAAAAAGAACGTAAGAGTGTCGAGATATTGAGAGTTTCCAGAAAAAAGAGAGGTGTTGTTTTTAGAGGAGCTTTAAGCTCAATATCTCGTGCAGAGTTTATTCGAGTTATACGACGATCAGCTGAGCTGTTGTATCCTAGAGGAGACAAGTCAAGAGAAGATCTGCTGCACCGGTTCAATTGAAATTTTACATACTGCAGAGAGCTTGAATCTCCTTAAAGAGAGCGATATTTTTGTGCCTCAGTCCAAGCTGATTTTGTTTGAATTTTTCATTTCGTTGTAATTTTTCATTTTATTACTGTGAATTTCACTAACAGTACCTAATCCATTCTAATGTCTTATTCAAAAGTTTATAGTTGATAACTAAGCGACATTCTTTTCTCAAATTCAGCATTTTTTTTAATATAAAAAGCAGCACATGACCAATGTGGTTTACGTTTCCTAATTATATTCTTAGCAAGCAAATCATATATCTCATTTTTACAAAATTATAAAGTCTCATTATTCATCTAAATAGGTTTGGCTTTAGTAGGAATATTTTTTTCAGAAAAAATCCTTAACATAGTGTAGATTAACAATGTGTTTCTTCCTATGCTAAATAACATTTAGAAGGTCAAAACAAATATCATCAACAAGTTTTGTGTTGAAATTGTCACCTTTTTATTGTAGTAACTTATCAGATAACTGCTCAACAACCCTTTTATATTTGATTTCTTGTTTTAAGAAATTCAAATATTTGGTCTTGGCACAGATTAGAGTATTCAAGAAATTATCAATATCAATATTAAATTTAGAAGCAAATTCAAATTTTACTTTTTGACCTGAAGGGTCAGTAATAATACTATCATGTTTAGTAAAAAATATATATACATTAGAAATAAAAGGAATATCAAGGATCACTTTATCAATCATGTTTTTCACGAGAAAAGAAGGAATCTTAAAGCATATACCGTTTTAGCAAACATGAGCATTATTCAATTCATATTTAATTTTCATTTGAGAGCCATTAGCAGAAAATATATTTTCGATAGACTTTTCATTTGGGAATTATACCTTTATGAATGCACTTCATATCATATCTCGAATCAATCAAGACAACAATATTGAATTCATATTCATAACAAACAATAATTTTAACTTTTGAAACCCATTTTGGAGGAATAAGACGATTAATCAAACAAACTTCATCAGTATCAGGAAGAGCCACTTGTTGACTGGTGCTATCATCATCATTTTGCTTATCATTATCGGAAATGTTATGTTAATCGAACGGTTTATCAATTTTCAAAGGCAAACTTTAGTTTTAACACTTTTATATTGTTCTTTTTTAATATATTCTTCTTTAAAATCAGGGTTAGTGATTTGGTTTATCAAGGTAATCAAAAAATTTTTTTGTTCTTCACTTTTAGTTAGAACATTAATAGTTTTACAATAGTAATCAAGGAGAATTAGAAAGCTTGGTTACAGAATGATAATCAAAATCACTTGAACTATAATAATTGATATCAGATAATTCAAAATTTCTTAATTCAAAAATACAAATTAATTCTTCTTTAGTACTGTTATCAATTTTTAACTGATTAATCCTATTTTTCAATTTACTATGTTTTTGTGTACAATTTTTACTAAAGTGACCATATTTTCCACAACTAAAAAATTTTCCTTTAACAGGGCTTTGTCTGGCACAGTTTTTGTAAATAGACTTCTTTTTGTAAAAGTCATTAGGCTTAACATGTTTTCTTTTCGCTTGTTTTTTATATTTGTAAAGCCTATCATGTGTTTTCCTTTTTGCTTGGAATGGGTAATAGGAGGTAAGCCAAATTGCTTAAGGAATTTCTCATTTCATATTTGACTTTTTTGTTTTTTAATTGTTCTCGTATAATTTTTTATCATTACTCATGCTGATACCAAGTTTCTCAATAGTACTGATAATATCATCATAAGTAAAATTATCGTAATTAATTATATCGATAGTATCAACAAGTTCATCTTTTACCTTATGAGAAAAAAGATGAGGTAGTCCATCAATGAACTTCCATATCCAGTAAGGTTCCAAGCTATTTTCTCAAAGCGTAACTAAATAAATGAAAACTTCTTGATACTATATATAATCCAACATAGTAGGACATTGCAAATTATTTAAGTAATCACTCATGCAGGTAGTAATATTAGGAGTACCTAATAAAAATATAAATTAAGTATTAACATTATCAGGAATACCACAACCAATTGTAGTATAAAAAATAGGCATTCCATCGTCATTATGTTTAACAATATTTTAGTAGTTTCTCAAGAATTGTAAGTAAGATGTTTGTCCCACCAATGAGAAAGAATATCTGAAAATTCAATAGTAAGTCAACAATGTGAAGATGATTAAGTGCATGTTTGGGATTGTAGTTGGAAATATAACTTATAACTTTAGGGTTTATAGCTTATAACTTAAGTAAGAAGTTTTACTGTTAAAAATTTATTTACTATTTGGTAACCATATGTTTAACGCACTTTCAAACACGTTACGTTTGTTTGGAAATAAATTATAAAAAAAAAAAAATGCTTTCTAAGATAGAAATTACGATTATTTGAATTTTTAAAAATTATGACCATATTCTTAAAATTTTGAAAGTTGTATGAGTATTTTCATCAATTAACAGTCTTTTTAAAATCTGAATTACGATCCGTATTATTCGGAAAAATGACGTTTGAGGAAAAACATCAAAACACCCAAACAACCTAATTTTTCTATTAAAGAGTTTTAAATGCTTGAAACACTTTTTAATACTCCTATCGCAATCCTAAACAGACCCGAAGATTATGATTGGTAATGTAAGCATTAGCAACCATAGACATATGATTCATTTTATTAAGGATTTCTTGTTCAGCTAATTGCCTATGTTCCACTCATAAAGCTTCTCAGCAAAAACAAAAAACTGTGTTTGAAAAAACCTCTTTTTAAATTGTAAATCTGAATGAGTTGGTTTTGAATACTAAACAATAATACGGGGTTTGCTCCCTTCATCCATATTGTAACGAGATGTCTAAATGTTTAAAATTAAGGCTTTAAGAATGTTATAATCATCTAAAAAAAGAGTTAGACCAGAAAAATAATCAAAATGAACATGACCATTAAACAAAGATGACAGAATCATACCAAGTATACTAGTTTCAAATTTCTTGAATCTAGCATCTCTTAACCATAGAAGAACAGAAGCATTAATCTCATTTTGTGTAAAAGGCTTAACGGCCACTTGAACAGAACCAATATGCAAGAATTTATATCCTTTGACAAGAAAATCATGAGGGGATTTTTTGTTAAAACAAAACATCTTTCATTGGTTTTAGATGGCATAAGTATGTTCAATGATCTTAATATTAAACTCATTTTTAAAAATTCATTTAATCCAACAAATTTTGTAAATAGTTTTAGCGTCAATCTTTGGAATACACCATTTATTGAAATTAGTACAATCATTTTCTTCAACAAAATAGTCTTCCTTATTAATAATATCAAAAGACATAATAGATATGAAGCTAATAGATGAGTTGGATCTAAACATTCTATCCATCGTAAAACTTGCTAAAATCCTAAGATTACTACTTACTTATCATGTTTTCTTTCTCACAACCATTGGATTTCGTAACACATACCTAATTAACCCACTTCCTCTCATGCCCTCTCTCTGGAGCCTTACTATTTGGTTATGGAAATTCATTTTATGATAAGGGTGGCACTAATGGGAAAAAGAAGAAAAATATAATAGGGTAATATATAAAAGTTGGACATGAAAAGAAGATTGACTAATGAATATAAGCAATAGAACCAAATCGTTTTGGCTCTGAAAATAGGAAGGCATAAGCAAGAATAAATAAGAGTATGAATAAATAAGAGCCGGAATAAATATAGGTAGTAAAACCAACCAAGTGTAAATAAGAAACTAAACAAATAAGTAAATAAGTAAATAAAAAAAATAAGTAAACAGGAAAATAAAATAAGCAAATAAGTAACTTACAGTCTTAATTGAGACAATTGAAGTTGTGCTTCAAATTATATAAACAAAGATACAAGGATAGCATGGGAGGATTACAACTCAATTAAGACTGTAATCCTCCCTACTAAATTCTATAGTTGTAATCCTCCCATGCTATCCTTGTGTTTGTGTTTATCTAATTTGAAGCACAATCTCAACTATTTCAATTTAGAACTGTAAGTCACTTATTTGTTTATTTTCTTATTTACACTCGACTAGTTCTACCGCCTATATTTATTCCTACTCTTATTTATTCCTACAACTAAATATATAATAGATTTGTAATGAAAGAAACGACTAGTATCCCAAAACGGCATCGTTTCAAAACATAATAGATTTGCTCTCTCTTTCTCTGTCACTCTCTCTCTGTCTCTTAGGCGTGATGAATGGGATATAAAAAGGGGAAAAATGGAGTCCAAAAACTCTTCTATACACACCTAGAAGCAGAAAGAGCAAGTGAGCAAGGTTTTCTTCACGGTGAAGCTCAAGGTTGAAGAAATTCCAAACAGTTCATTATTCACCAAAGCAAACTCCTTTGTGTTCCCGATTTGAGTTCTTCCCATGATGGCCGGTGTGTTAAAAAACGGGGCTTGAGAATAGAATTAATTGTATGTTATAACTCTCAGCGTATATTAAAAACATGTGCAAAACTATTTAATTTAATGATCTTGGATCTACTTCCGTCCTCCACTCCACCACCGTCGGCACATGAGTACTCCCATACATTTGTCATATAGAGATAACCTTATATGACACTCATATAATAGCTTGTGAATCCCACACACTGATGCAACTTCATGTGATCTTATTTGATACATACAATACCTAAGTGTTTGATTCTAACAATTTAATTATGTTTTTGTTTTCTTTAACTAAGGGTCCAAATTGAGTGGAAATTATCACTATCAACAACACTAAAACAATAGTGGCTCTCTTTCGATCACAGCCTGAAATTGTAATTCCACACTTCACTAGTTAAATTATAAGAAATGACTTAGACTCATGCGAATCCAATTTAATAGAATTCATTATATATATATATATATATATATATATATATATATATATCAATAATGTTAGATACGGTTTTAAGATGTACAAGTCTTGCGTATTTATTTTTAAAAAATAAATAAGGTCTACAATTAAAAAAATAATTTTTTTATATGGTCCCAAACATATCCAATTTTTTCAAAAAGGATGTGCATGACTTATACACTGTAAATATGATTTCTCTCTATATATATATATTTATTTTATTTTCTTCTATATTGATATATATATTTTGGTATTTTCATTTCCACCACTTCTCTTATATCTTTTATTTACATCAATACAATAAATTCTACTATTCCTTGATTTTAAAAAACTCACGTTTTCTTTCATTGTTATTATTATTATCCGATTAGGACGGCACTACTTGGCAATAGTAACCGAAGTTTTCTTCTTTTAATTTTTTTTTAAAGAAATAGTCTTTTAATAAATAAAAAAAAAGGTTATTCAAGGCAAACTAACATTTTACAACCGATTAGAGAAATTATACTCATCATCTCCATACACCATATTTAATTTTATCATTTTTTTTCTCTTATCAAATATGTAATGTATGAATGATGAGTAGAAGAATTCAATTAGTTTAAGAAGAATAAATCTAAAAAAAAAAAAAAAATGTAACACGTGGTATATGAATAGGGGTGTAAACCGGTCGGTCCGGTCCGGTCCGGTTGTCCATTCGATCCGGCCTTTTTTTTTTAAAAAAAAAATCAATTAATAAAAAAAAATTATTTAAAATACTAAATTAAATTAAGTGATTTATTAATGTGAATTATGTAACAAACTCAATAAAAAAATATTTTATATGGTTAATGAAAATAAATTACATTATTAATTTATATAATTATTATATAATTAACTAATTGATATTATATATTAGTTAATTTATAGAATATTAACAAGTATTAATAACATATTTAAAATTTTATATTATTAATTGTACAATTATTATATAAATAATATATATAATATTTTATTTATTTTTATTTTTTATTCGATCGGTCCGGTCCGAGAAATCTCCATCCCGGGACCGGACCAAAGATCGAAATTCTCCTATTTATTGGACCGAAACCGACCATGCATTTGGTCGGTCCGGTCCGGACCGGACCGGTCGGTTTCTTCGGTCCGGACCGACCAGTTTACACCCCTATATATGAATATTATGAGTAGCAAAGCTCCATCCGATTAATGTCTAAAGATAAAAGGAAAATTATAGAGCTAATGAGAGTTGAGTCTCATATTTTTTAAAAAAAATTTAATGATTAAATATGTGTTTTTTAATGATGTTTTCTATTTTTTTAAAATATTTAAAAATATAAAAAAATTTATGAAAAAAACAAATTGTCAAGTGAACCATCCTCGGACTAACGCTAGGGCCTAGATGGGTGTAGGTACTCAAAGATAAATCTATCATCCTAAATACAGAAAATATAAAAAACATCTTAATGTACATAACATCCTTAACACATAAAAAAAAATAATAATAATAATTTTGCTGTGATGGTGCGGCTTCCGGCTACTCCCAGCAGATCTCTCCTAAAAATAAAATATAAGTCCATCTACCTAGATGAGCGGCTGAGATCTTTCATGCTCACTCGACTTCACTTATAAAATGGAGCAGCGGCTAGGGTTTTCTATTGACAGCCCCCAAGATCAGACTGCCACATTATGTAGGCCGCGATCCTTTACACCGAGAAATCACAGCCCCTCTCTCTCTCTCCCTCGCTTTCTCCCCGATCTTTATAGCTTCACAGCCTACAATGGATTTGTGATTGTTTGATTTTATTGTGTTGAGGAAGGTGGGGCTACATGTACCAAGGGAAGGGTGACGATTTCGGTCAGTACCCTTGATCTTGAAATGCCAAAGTGGCTGTAGCCATATCAAATGTCTCAGAGAAGTTAACTGGCCGGTTTTTGTGAGATCTTTCGATCTCCGTCAACTATTCTGCTTACCGAACTTCTCATATTCTTTTCTAATCTTTTCTTATCCTATTTTTTTGTCTTGTTCTTTTCTGTCGAAGTATTGAATGGGTAAAGAGAAGGGAGAGAAGAGGGAAAGGGCATAGCATTTAGCCTCTTTTAACAACCCTTCTCAAACATCAATTGCTGAAAAAAGTCGCCTTCCAGGCAGCCTGCTTTCATTTTCCAGCAGGACGCGTCTAACGGTGCCTACAGCGTTATCTTCCAAAAAAATCTTAATTTTTTATTTGATTATTTAGCCATTTATTCGTTTCTTCTTCCGAGATCTCGAAAACAACGCATTCGTAGGGTACTGGAAGGTTTGACCATCAAAATGAAGCTCCTGTTGTGGAGTGCAGCGAGCAAGGGCATTCAACAATTTCAACTAGTCAAATGTCTAGCTAAATTTTAGTTAAGTTCCTCGAGAGTGAGCGGTATGTATTGGAGTAGTTTAAATTTTAAGACTCCATTTTTAAATTAAAGTAAATTCATTAATTTTTTTAAATTTGGTCAGTTATTATTTATCTCTAAAGTAATAGTTTATTCTAAAAATATTCTAAACTATTAGATAAGTAGGATGAAGAAAAAAATAGTTGTAAAATAATAATTTTAAGTAAAAATTAAATTATTAATTAACCGAACTGTATTTATAAAATATAAAAATTAAAAAAATTATTATTAAAATATTTAATATTATATTATTTTTTTAATTTTTAGATAGATAATTTCATGTGAATTAACCTTTCTGATTTTTAGTCAAAATCTGAACTTTTAGTTAAATTTTAGATTTAATGGCAATAATCATTGCAAATTTAAAAGTTAATTAAAAGTTAATGTTTTGGCTAACGTCAAATCATTGAAGAAATTAATTCATATTGTACTATCCATTTTAAAGTCCAACTAATAATTTAATTTTTTAAACAGTTATGCCTAAACTAATGGGAATGCTCTTGAGGGTATAAAAAGTTTTTAATTATCTCATTTAATTATTATAATATTTTTAAAGTTTTACATAAAATATAATAAATTTTTAAATATCAAAATAATGAGAAATGATTTGTATTTTAAATAGACAAGATTAATAGAAGCCTTGTAAAGAAATGAATCTCAACTAAAAAAAAAGTATTAAAAAAATTATTTTTTATTAGTGAGACTTATTTTTTTTTACAAGAAAAAGTTTGAGCGCAGCTGATTTGGGGGATCTATAGCTCACCATCTTCCACCGGATTAAAACGAGTATTTATTTAAATGAAGGAAAAAACTACTTTTGCTCACCAATTTTACTGCTCTACTTGGCTACTCAGGAAATTTTTTTTTTAATTTTTAGTTTTACTTTTTTTTTAAAAAAAAAAATAATTTTACTTAATGATTAATAAAGTGATTTTAAGTGTATTAATGTATTTTTTTTATTTTTTAAATATATTAAAAATTTGAATAGAAAAAAAAAAATTACAAAGTCAAAGAGTGGGACTCTTAAATGAAATGGTTGGCCAGTATGCAGGCGGTAAGAGAATTTAAATGAAAGAAAAGTGGAAATTTA
This sequence comes from Juglans mandshurica, assembly GCA_022457165.1. Classification (NCBI taxonomy): domain Eukaryota; kingdom Viridiplantae; phylum Streptophyta; class Magnoliopsida; order Fagales; family Juglandaceae; genus Juglans; species Juglans mandshurica. The sequence continues at coordinate 8,007,892 of CM039627.1, forward strand.
GAAGAGAGACGGAAAGAGATGGTTGGCCAGTATGCGGACACTCGAGCAAGAGGAAGATGGAAAGATCGTCGGTGGCATGGGATTTGGAGATCTGGACGGAGATGATAATGGGATCGTCGGGCCTGTACACTTCTTTGTCGATTTGAAGCTTCAGAGTGGGCTGAAAAGATGAACAAAACAATCCCACGAAAAAAAAAACTCATCTTCCAGAGGAAGAAAAAAGCCATGCCCAAGTCCAGATTGTGAGAGACAAAAATGTCAGAACCATCATCGCCCCTCCCACAAAGAAAGATAAAAAAGGAACCTAATTGACAGAATGTGGGAAACACAACAAACCCATAAACAACAAAGCAATAGAAAAGTGTTTAAAACACTGGGTTTGGTGACATGCAAAAGAATTTCACAAACACAAGTAAGCAAAGCGAGGATTGACTGAAGAGTGTTTTTATGGAAACTGCAATTTGTCTTCTGTTCACTCCAAGCCTCCAACTCTTGACTCTTTGTTTAAATACCCTATTTTATCCTCAGAAAGGGAAAAAAAATGATCACTTTGTGAACAGTTGTTTTATTCTCCGACGAGTTCGGAAGACTCTACTTGGGGTGGACCTCGGTTTCTAAATAGGAATGCTACCTTGCCAAAGTTGCCATCACTATTACCTGGTTCCTCTGCATTTGGCGGATGTCCTCAATCATGGGTACGAATAAAAGCCCTTGTGCCTATACCTAGCAGAACTGTATACATAGAAGACGAGTCTCATACATTCTTCCCCACAGAGTGACTTGCATTGGGTTCGTCTTTTATGATCATCAACTTTCCAATTCTTTTGCTTGGATTGTTTGATTTGAATTATTCAGAGGATAGCTCATATAATATACAAAAAATGATAGATAATTATATTTCAAATAATTATTACTGGTAAAAAACGGGTCCAAATTTTGTAAATAACAGAGTACGTAGTGGAGTGAGTAGCACTTGCGTGACCACTCTGCTATAATCTCACCTCCAATTGAGAGGGGTCATGATGTCGGGTGTGTTTTTTGACATTGAATTTGAAAACAATGTTCTCATTAAACTTATAAATGACAACACAAAACAGAGACTTTTGTGTAAGTATTGTTTAAAAGTTGTCGATATTTGGCCAAATGAAACTTATCGTTTAGTTGATTATCTTGACGTAATACTATAATAATATCATAGTATCATGTTGTTTATTAAAAAAAACATAAAAAATATATTCAAACCAAAAGAGATTCTACTCATTTTGTAATTGTATTTTTAATTTTTTAATAAAAAACGTGATATTATATGGTAGTTTCATATCAAAAGAGTTATATTTGAACATGGAATAATGATATTTGACCGTCTAAAGTTTATAACTATTGTCGTGTATCTCTTGACATGAGCTCATGGTGTCAAGTCATAAACTCTTGTTAAGTATCATTATTCTACCAAATCCTATTCGTTATCTCAATTCTCATCATCCTCTCGCCATCTTATAAAGTGACATTAAATGAATTATTTATTATATTTAATCTGTGAACCTATCATCCAATGTCACATCATGAGATGATGAGAAAATTAATGATGAGTAGATTTTTTTATTTTTTTTTACAGGATATCCTTGAATTTGTATCTAACATTGCATACCATAGATTTTTGTCCAAGGGCCATATATAGACGGAGGTCATGCAATAATATATGCACCTCAAAATTTATTCATCTGTTCAAAAATAGGAACAATTGCAAGACAATGATCAACAGATCGAACATCCGAACTATAAAATTGAACTGCTAGCTCAGGCTTCCTCACCCAATCACCACTACTGATCATCCCACCCATCGAGTGAATATCTACGCAGACTGCTAGTAATTTTCTCTGCATTGAACAACCAAAAGAAATAAAAAACTACAAGGGCATGCCTACGCCATTGGCCCCTAGAGCTTCAGTCAAATGACCAACTCTTAACCCAACCTTACTTGCAAAATCGTCTCTACAATAGTATGAAATCGCCGGCAAGGCCTTGAACGCAACCAACGGTTTTCCGGCAGAAGAATCGTTATCAGATTCAAATATGTGTGCTTTTCCTGTTGGAACTCTGTTTGTGGTCCGCTTGTAATTAGAACCAAACCACTTGGATTGCATGTACCCGTTTCTTCTCCATGGCGGTACATGCATGTCCATGCTTTTCATTGACTTTTTCATTGCTCTGCACATCAGCGTCACCACCTGCTTGAGTTCTTCCACTTTGCCCACAAATATGGGTGGAAGAACATCGAGCAACGCCGCGTATCGGTCCGTTGGACGAGCAATTTTGAACTCTCTGGCCAGCGAAACTTCGACAATGTATCTGTTTCCAGAGACATTGATATCAATGTACTGGTAATCGCCGGCTGGGAACCTCCCGCTTCTGTCCCATTTCGATTTGCAGAGGCCTGCACAAGGGGGATTTGGATATGTAATCAAAACACAAAAAATGACGCTGCATGCCCGACTGGATATGATTGATAATTGAAGTGCTAAGATATGCGACACCAACATATATAGACATCGAACAATTCTATCGAGATAACAGGATTTAATTCATAAACATTTAATTTTCATAAAATAAATTCTACCGCGTATACGTTATGATCCAAAGACAATAAACGGCATTAATTATTGATACTAACCAGCATCGAAACCCCTGTCACGCAGGCGAGCCATGAGTTCTCGTTTAAAACTCGGGGACGATCTATCCCCGATCAGCCCAAAGCTTGCAGACTCTGTTTCGGCACGGATCTTATGCTTCGCATCATGGTAATTGCCATCGCCGCCGCAGCCAAACAGGTTCTGTAGCATTTCCTTGGCCTCGGAGTCAGACCAATATTCTGACGAGTCTGAATGGTTTTGATCCGTTTCAAGCTCAGCCTCTTTGCCGACTCCATCAAACCCACCACCATCTCTTTCAATGAATGACTTCACAAGATCCGATAAATCGGTGAGACTCTCCGGCGAGTGCTCGCTCCCGCTGCTCTCGCAGAGCCGCGACACGTCGTGAAACGCTGCCGCAACCCTCTCAAACCTCATCCGAATCCCAGGCATCGTTGCTAATGAACCTCGCAAACTTGTTTCCAATACCCTTCTTCTCAAATATCTATGGGCGCAAGTCTATTTTTTTTTTTATCTTTTGTATGGTTACGCAGCTAGCCCTTTTGAGCGAGAAGGATGTGAAGGAGATAGAGAAGGGATATACTTCGCTTATATTATATGTATACACAGACACAGATACAGTGAGATATTGAGAAATCTGTTTTGGAGAAATGATGTTGCTATGTCGTGATCGTGGCGATATGATGTGCACATAAGGGGACAATATAGAGATGACGAGAGTTCGTGGACAGATATGGAATTCAAACGGAGTTATATACGCACAGAGAGAGAGAGAGAGAGAGAGAAAGTGTACTGGAATGTATGTGGACTAAATTAGGGTCTGTACTAATGAAGAGGACTGGTTTTGCGTCCAGGTTCGAGCTTTTTGTATGAGTTTATAGGAAAAAGAAGATTATACATTCGTATCATTGTATAAGGTTAAGGTTGAATTAATCTCGTTATTAATTAATAAATAATAATAAATAAAATCAGACTATCCCCGCGAGCCTTTATTTGTGGGTCAGGCTCTCAAACACACTTCTTTTATCCTTTTGTCCAAAGCCAGCTTTACATAAGTCAATAACCTGATTATCCACTGCTCATATCGAGCGAGTACGAGGACACGAGGTTGGTACTGAGTTTAACGCTCGTTTGGTTGTTGAATTGTATTTAGCTCAATTGACTTTGGTTTAAATTTACACTTCTTCTAATATTTAAATATTTAACTTTTAAATTATTAAATTTATTTCAACTCAAAACTTATTTATACATAGGACTCACAATCTTTTTCAACTTCCTATAAATATATTTAAATTCATTTTAATATCTAAACACATCTAAACTCATCTTAGGTGAGTCTCACAGAACTCACTCTATCAGCTTAACTCACTCTATCAGCTTAACTCACTCTATCAGATCAACTCACTATTATTCATACAAAATTCAACTCAACTCAACATTCAAACGCAGTAAAACGTTTAAAACTTAGATTTATTTTAAACAAAAATTAAGTTATGTCTAACTCGGGTACCCAGATTTTCGGGTACAACTAGAGTACCTCAATTTAAAAACAATAAATCTACTCAACCCCCGGTCTGGGGATCACACACCACACTCCTCACATGGCTAACCCGATTCATCGCCCACGTCACGGTTCTTCTCCGAGCTTCCCTCATACTGACGCCCCTCACCCCAGCCTTCGATTTACTCTTCTCCCTCATCGGCCTCACCCCCAACGCTCTTTTCTCCCTTTTCTCCTTCTTCTCCCTCACCCCCAGATCCTCAATGAACTCTCAAACTCGAACCCTCTCCCATCACCCTGACACCCCTCACCCCAGATCTCAGACCCAGACTCTTCTCCCTCACCCCTTACCTCAGCGCCACAGAGAAACCCAGACGATGCAGAGAACCCAGATTCCAAGATCTGCTGTTCACTTCACGATAACACTGATTACGTGAGGGTTTTTTTTTGTTGATTTTGAGTAAATTTTTTTGTGTAGGAATATCAAGCATTAGAATGTATGGTTCTAAATGATTATGTTAATATCCCAAACGATGAAAAAATGGAAAGGGTACTACCAGTTAATATCTAATGTTAACTTTTGTTAATATCCTAGACGATGAAACAACGTTTTAATGCGGTTTGGTTCATCATCTGTTAATAACTCAGACGAGCGGTGAGAAGAGGAAATATTGTCGACGAAGCCTTGCGGAAGTGATTTGTCACATGTGGTGAGAAGAGATCCGGATTTGAGCGGTGAGAAGAGAACGTGGGCTGTGCGAGGATTTATGGAGAGAGATGGATTTATGGAAAGGTTTGGCTTGTGCGCCTTATGGAAGGGATTCGAGCTGGGTGGGAGAGAAGCGAACGCTGGGTGAAGAGGGAACGCAAGGGATGGGGGAAATGCAGATTCTTGGTTTTAATTTTCAACCTTTTACTTAAAAATAAATGAATAAATAAATTTACATCACGTGGTGTGGGGAGGTTGAGCTACAGTGCGGAAGTTGTATAGAATGGCTCATTTAAAAAATAAAAAAGTTATGAACTTTTTTGGTAAAACTTGGTCTACCTGGCTTTCAGGTTTCAAAAATTCAAATTCTTCCGAGTTATGCCCTGCGTTAACCCGGACAGATATTTGAGCAGCATTAGATGCCTAGATCTAGATCCGGGTATAGTTGGATACTCGTATCTGTACTTGGGTGAATAGTCTAAAACATGAGTTTCATTATATATATTTGATTGTGCATGACCACATAAAATTAGGGGTGGCAACTTGTATTTGGGAGTTGTGTTTGTGTTGTATCAAATCATGGACATTCGACTATATGGTTTATAGGTCAATTCGAACCGATCCGTTAGGATTTCATGTCAAATTTTCAAATCCTAATCAGACCCATTTAAATAATGGGTCTTATCATATCACATTTTTTGACTCGTTTAATAATTAATTAGATATAGATCAATATGACACGATTCATTTCAATTTGTTTCATATAAATGAGTTGAACTAATACACATAACTTATTTAACCTAATTAACATAATTTCAAATAAAAGTTAAAATCTATATTTATTAGTAGCCATATATAATATCTAGATAACAAACAATAAATATGAGCATAGGTCAAGAATTACAATCCCAACAATAAAAGTGTAAACATATTGAGAAATACTAATATTATAATTCAACAATAATAAAATTATAATTTTGAAATAAAACTTAAACGGATTATTTGGTTTGATTTTGGGTTAAGCGAGTCAATAACAGGTCAATTCGTCTTAACCCCGAACCTATTTATAACAAATCAAAGCCCGCTAAGTTTATGTCATATTGGATTCACGAATCGTGTCATATATTGCTACCCATACATTAAGTACAACCCATTTAAACACTCATGCCCTCTAAAACGGTCCTAATTCTTTTTAACGTATTGGATAAGCTCCTACAATATGCTTATCTTACACAAATATTCTTTAAGATGTAAGATTTTAAGGGACCTCGATCTCTTTAAGATTCACTAAATATATATAATGTAATATTCAAATTAAATAATTCAAAATTTATCGTAAACTAAAAGTATTTTAAAATCTAAATTTTGATATAATTTGTGGTATCTGATTGAGATAAGTAATTGGAGTAGAGATCATGTATCAGCTAGCTAAACTACATATCGAAGTAATAAGATCGTTTGAAACCATGCATTTAATTTGAATATAGGTATTTGCATTTTAAAAAAAAAATCTCTATGGATCGAAGAGAGTTTTCAAAACCCTTGGGTAAATTAAGGTGTCGAGTTGAAATAAGATGAGTTAAAATGAAAGTTAAAAATTGAATAAAATATAATTAAAATATAATTTTTTTAATATTATTATTATTTTAAAATTTTAAAAATTAAATTATTTATTATATTTTATATTAAAATGAAACGGTACACAATCCAAACGTGACCGAGAGGTTTGGATTCAAAACCCACCTCAACTCATTTCATCTCATTATTATAATTTTCTCAAATTCATATACAAAATATAATAAACAATTTAACTTTTTTAAATTCTAAAATAACTTTCTCAAACTTCTACATTAAATATAATAAATAATTTAACTTTTATTCTATTATTCATAACTTATCTCAATTTACGTCAATTTCATATATAAATACAAACCTCTTTGTAAATAATTCGCAAGTAGTGTTGTATATTTTCTTAGGAAAATGCCCACGAATGGGTCAACATGAAGTCACATCCAGTTGACGTGGTTCAAACGGCAGCTACGTGGTTGGCGCTTGGACCGGACTATATTCTTGGCAAATCACACATGTGATAAATGAAGTCGCGATACGTGTCAATCATGTTAACCCTTCTTGTTATTATTATTATATCTTCCTATTCATTATTCTCACTCACTACAAATCACTTTTTTATTTATTTCTTTATTTTTTTAATTTTATTCTTTTTACTCTTTTTGAATTCTTCTACTTATCATCTATATATTACACATTTGATAAAAAAAAAATATGATATGTGATATATGAAGATAATAAATAGAATTTTTCTTAATCTATTAATATAGCACCACAATATGGTAGTGGCTTATTAAAAAAAATTAAAATATAAACATAAAAAAGAATTATAGAATTTTAGATTATGTTTGAGAACACAATTATTCTTATATATGCTAAGACTATTTCATTACTATTAAAAAATTATTCACTATTATTTATAAATTATTTTACTAAGATTTACAAATAATTTGAAATAATCTTAACATAATCGGAATATTTTTCTTTTTTTGTGTTTTTAGACTCTATTTTGTTTTGAATATATATTTTTTAAATTTTTTTAATAAACTAAGTCAAAGGACAAAGTGAATGATAGGTATAGTAGCATTACTTTCGTGGAAGGAGAATGCTAGTATGACTCCTAAATGTGCAACCCTTCTTTTTTTTTTTTTTTTTTTTTTTTGGTGGTTAAGGAAATAACTATAAGTAAATTTTTATTTTTTATTTTTTCTTAGTTAAGGATGTTTTAAAAATGTTTAAAGGAAAAAAAAAAATCATTTGCACCGGTATGCATACTTGAGGTGCACATTTGGTAATCTCTTTATTACTATAACATTTTTTCATTAATTTTTAATTTTTAAAAAATATAAAAGATTATTTAATATTATTAAAACCGTAACATTTTATCTTAATTTCTATCAATTTTTTATCTAATTTTGAAGAGAAATGATATTTGCAGTCATGGATTACGTAAGCGTCATGCAATCTCTTTTAGAAAAATAAGTAATTACAAGACTTATATAAAAAAATTAATTTTTTAAGAATAAACTTCATTATTTTTTAAAATAATTATACAGCATTTACTTACTTACTTTACAAATGGATATAGTATTACTTAATTTTTAAATAATAACCATCAGATTGATAAAAAAAAAAAAATTGGCACACAATCTCATTTTGACGGCACAGGTGCGTTGTCTGGGTTCATTGCATTTCGTTTGCCGTCCAAATTCATTGAATCTTAAATTTTTCCATCCGTTTAGTGAAGAATATCGTAGTAAAGTGAATTATTTCAGAGAAAATATATTTGTAACTGTAAATTGTGCAACTGTCGCGTAATTGTTTTGAAAAAAGTGAATAAAATATAAGATCCACATGAAAAAATAATTTTTTAATAGTGGACCTCACTATTTTTCAAAATGTTTACACAGTATTTACGCACTTCATAATTGTATATATAATTACTCTTTTAAAAATACTTTCAGTTAAGTATATTGATACATATACAGATATACTATAACTCCTTTACAATTATTTTATAATTCATTTTAAATAAATTAATGCAATTATAACACTTTATTCAAAAATAATTATAATACTTTATTAAAGACTTGTGATTGCCTCGACAAATTTTTTCAAGCCTTTTTTATTTATAATGGATGTTAATTGAGCCAAAAATACTTATAATACCTTATTAAAAAATAATTTTAATTTTACATATATACCCCTTATTTGAAATAAAATAATAAAATAATTTAAGTTAACAAGTTCTATTGATCCAACAATTAGCTACCAAACTCATATTCATAACAAAATAATTCTAATTATCATTTCCGCACATCATACATATTTAAATTTTTTTTTCATTTTTCCTATTATAAGTATGTGATTTATGGATGATAAGTAGAATAACTCAATTAGTTTAACAAGAATAAAATAAAATAAATAAATAAAATAAAAAATAATTTTAACATATAAAAAATATGTGGTGTAGGATGATAAGTAGCATCCATCATTCATAAATAGGATAGGAAAGTGTTATGTTTTCTAGCACATATATTTTCAAAGGAATGATGCTATTTGGCCATAAAACTTATTAATGAGATAATCCTCTTGACATAATATCATCGTGTGTGATGACATGTGATTTATTAAAAAGTTACTTTGGCTTCAATATATTTTGTCTTTTTCTTAGTAGACTACATGGAACTTTGATATGGTGTCATATCAAGAGGACCATGTGAACGTAAATTTTAGATGAGTCAATGCCAGTACTCTTTCAAAAGTAGTGCTATAATTATAAAAAAAATTTGTAAAACTAAACTTACGAATAGACGTAGTTTCATGTCATAGACTCATATATTAGACCTATTTTACAATAGATCTATCGTACCACATTAAACCATAAATTATATTAATTTGTGAATTTATTTTTAATTAAAGCATTTATCTACTTTCAAGTATCAAACCTGACAACTTCTTTTAAGATAAGCTAAAGTAGATTATTATTATAAGGAAAATTCTATATACAACAACGCCATCTAGGGGTGCTACCTGCCCCCTACGGGGCGGGGGCACCCATTCCCCGCACCCCACCCCGCATGGGGCGGGGGGTGGGGTTTTCACCCCTGTCCCCCGCCCCCGGGATGCGGGGGCGGGGTGCGGGGCGGATTCTCATCCGTCCCGCCTCTTTTCACTTAAAAAAAATACTACTTTTATTTGATTTAAAAATTATTTATAAGTACAAAAGTAATTAAAGATACATTTTTATATCCAAATTATAAATTTAAATTTTGTAAATATGACTATAATTTAAAAATTATGTAATTTTTAAATTTGCTAGTGCATATTTTGTGTAAATTGTAGTGTATTAATTTTTAAATTATGTAGTTTTTAAATTTGTTAATGCATATTTTGTGTAAATTGTAGTGTATTAATTTTTAAACTATGTAGTTTTTAAATTTGTCAATGTATATTTTGTGAACAAGTCTAACAAATTGTAATATATATTTATATATACATAGATTTTAAAATATAAATATATATTTAATAATATATATATATAAATGGGGGCGGGGCGGGTCGGGGTTGGGCCCTCCTCGCCACCCGCCCCCGCTAGGGGCCCTAGATGCGGGGCGGGGGGCTCGCCCCCGCATGGGCAGAGCGGGGTTGCCGCCCCGCCATGCGGGGGCAGGGCGGGGCGGAAGCGGAGCGGGGCAGCAGAGGCGGGGCTCCGCTGCCCACCCCTCGTCGCCATCCTACTTTCATCTTATTATACAAGATGTGACACATTTATTACTATTAGATGATTCTTTATCATCCAATGGTGACAAATATGTCACATCTTATATAATGGGATGGTGGTATAATGTATATATAACACTACTCTTATTATAATATCAAAGCCGCTTTGGAGCGGTTGGTCTGTTATGTAGTCTTTAACAACCCCTAAATGAAAGGTCGCCACATCAGAAATTACACAAAAATTAACCTAAGATCATCACACCCGATCAAGAGTCCGGAAACACACATCGTTCAAGCCTTCAACCCTACTATCGTCCAAGCCGCAGGAGTCGATTGGGAAGAACACCACCAAGTTCCACCGGTTGGGAGTTCTTTATCACCGTCGTCTTCTCTATCCATCACCGCCATCCCATCAGCCACTTACACGGTAATCTTCCAAATTTCTATTTCGTATGAGTCTGTCATGTAGTTGTTTGGGATTTTTTTGATAGATAAGTTTGCTTGTAAGCAATTTCGCGCACCAATGTTAAATATAAGGCATTCGTTTAATGAAATAATACGAATTGAAGATGAAAATAATTTTCGTAAGACAGAATACCAAAGTGGCCCAAAAATAGATTCTGGGCCATTTAGGGCCCAGATAACTAAGTTGGGCCGAAGGCCCAGTAAGGGGTAGGAGAGGACGGATAGAGGTCCACTCCCACACCCTGGCAAGTAGACGGGGTACCCTGCCCTCGCATGGACGGGGGTGGGGTACGGGGAAAAATTTCCCACCCCCGCATGGGGCGGGGATGGGGTGGCCCTACCCCGTAAGGGGCGAGTAGCACCCCTACTTTCCAAGCAAGCTCAGTTCACCCAGACAAAAATCCTCGAGGCCTCGTTTGTTTTCAAGAAACTTCTCAACTCATTTCATTTCATCATTACAACTTTTCTAAATTTTCATACAAAATAAAATAAACAACTCAACTTTTTTAAATCTCAAAACAAAAATAATATTAAAAAAATATATCCTAACAATATTTTATTCAACTTTCAACTTTTATTTCAACTCATCTCATCTCTTAAAATAAACGATAAAGTTGCTGAAAATTTCCAGGTATAGTTCTTAATATTCTGTACAAAATATCTTATTTTGAGTTTTGTACCATTCTACTTGTCTGCATTACCACAATCGAAGTCTGCATTACCACAATCCAACAAAAGCTCCAGACAAGCATCAAACCACAATCCACAATCAACCCCGAATCCAATGGCATCAAACTAGCATCAAAACCACAATCCAATGCCAACAATCATCCCATAATCCAATGGCATCAAACTCACAATCAAATGGCATCACCAGCATCAAACCCACAATCAAACCCAAATTCATCTTAACTAATTGCAATCTCAGATCAAGTCGTAGAGTCTAGAGAATAAGCTTAAAATGGCATACCATAGAGTCTATTTGTCGTTGGTGGCACTGGGTTGAAGCCAGAAAAACGTCGGCGGCGACACTGAGTTTGAGAAGGTTTCTTGATATGGTCGAGTAAGACAAACACGAGGGTCACAATTAGGGTTTCTGTGTAAGAATCAGGAGAGGGGGCTAGCTGCAATGGAAGCAACGACTGAGTGGCGGCTGGAGGGGGGGGGGGTGGCAGAGAGGGTCGCGGTTAATCTTCCTCGTGTGAGTTCTATGCCACAGGATGGAGAGGGGATGAAGGCTGGTTACCGTGTGTGATCTCCTGCAGTGGGGGCACATGGTAGCAATTAGTAAGATGCCTACGTGGCACTCAGTCATTTGAGGGTTGTTATTTGGAGATAAATAGCTGATCGGCTAGAAGATTAACTCTTATAATATATCATGGCTTTAACTATAAAGAAAGTGTAAGCTAAAATAAGAATATCTTTAAGTAAGATCTCATTGATTATTAAAACTTTAATGTGAAAATTTTATCTCCAAGTAGGATATAGTGCACGTGGATTTAATTCCATCGCAATTCTATTAATTATAATATACGATGTGAAAGTTGGGATTTAGGAATATTTCCTAAACATAAGATGGTTACGGAGAGTTGGAGTTGTTTGATACACAGACATATATATATATATTAGGTCGGGAGCAACGTGCTTTGCACGTTGCCTAGTTGAGTGAAACAATTGTTTTTTTACAAAAATAATATGGTTTAAAAAAAGTGATTAATGAATAATTAAATGAATGAATGAATTTTTTTGAGCAAATATAGTAATAAAAAGTATAATAATTAAATAGAATGGGCTCGTAGATCAATACTAATCAATGCTGCCATTTTTAGAGTTGGTGGAGACATAAAAATAGAAAAATCACTTTTACCCCTTATCACATAATATCTTATCATCGTTCATGGAATTATTAGGTCATATATATATATATATATATATATATATAGATATTGTTTATTGTAAGTTATCTGGGTGAGTCTCTTAATTAAATCGTATTAGATATTTCTTAAAATTGGATAATGATAAACAAATATTATAATCCTCAAATGCCATAATCTTCTCAATATCTTATGATATGATATTTGATGACTGTAGGTAAACTATTTATTATATTTTACTTATAAATCTATCATTTAATATAAAATTGGCAATGAATAGATTTTTTTATATATAATTATATATATATTCAATTCCTTATTAATAAAAAATTAGTTCTTAACAAAAAAAATTAAATATAAACTAAACAAATGTGCATTACACGTTACTTTCACCTAATCTATATATATATATATATATGAAGAATCTGGTTAATTTGCAATAATATCATTATATGACCTAGCTCTTTAAATAATTGTTGATGTGGTCACCTGTTTAATGTGAAAATGATTATTTTCTATTAAAATGAGTTTGTTTTTATCTTAAATAGTCATTATCGTTACAAATAATTTGTCATAAATATTTATTTTTCTTATAATAAATTAATTGCAAGAAAAACCACCAAAAGCAATAACACCCAACGTTCACAATGAAATACATATATTTTATTTGAAGTAGGAAGCAAATTTAAAACATGTTAATGGCCACCCTTGATTTCAATTTGATTTGCTTAACCTGGCGGCGGGAAAATAAATAAAAGCCCAAATAATTGTAAAAATCCCAAGCAATATTTACAATTTTTAGTTTTATAAAAGAAAGAAAAAAAAAAAAAAAGAAGCTCCAGCCTCCAAAAGTGACTTGAAAAAAAAAGTTCACCATGCCCACTCGTGTCAAAAGGCGCGTGGTATTGTCGAAGAATCCCATTCCACTTTTCCTCCCGCTCGCCCCTCGTAGGGCCCTCCAGTCTCCCACCCCACCCTAAAAATATCTTAATCCAACGGATGGAGTTCAATTGCGTACGTGCACCGAGAAAACACAGGACTTATCTCAATCTTGGTTCGGCTTCGGACAAGAACCTGACGCCAAACCTGAGGTGCGGAGACGAACCTAGAGCAGCGTTTTTTTCGTTGAAAAATAATAGAACTTTACTACACAACCACAATCACACTTCACATTCTACATTTTTTTTAAATTTTTAAATTTTTTTTGAGTTTATTTATTTTAAATTATTTATTAATTATTTATATAATAAATATTTAATAAAAGAAAAAATAATAAAAATTAAAAATAACGTAAAATGTTGAGTATTAAGAAATTTTGAAGTTTTTTGAAAATGGAGAGCTTTTTAATTTCCTCGATACTGTTTCGATCGCTTTATCTTCGGCTCTGGTCCGAAAATCAGAACTTTCTCACTCTTCTGCAAGTCCTAGAGAGAGTGACAGGGAGAGGGAGAGTGGGAGAAGAGAGAGCTTAAGGAGGTAGCCATTTGCGTCCTTTCATTGGAGCTTAAGAACTGTAAATTTAAGCTTCACAAAGCCGCGGTTTTGATCAACTCCTGTAAAAGTACCTTTAGCAGCGACGCCGTAAGTTCCTGCCGTTGAAGAACCCTAATTCTCTTAGCTTAGATTAGACTCGGAGCACCAAGTGAACCTCCTCCTCCTCCATTTCTTCGTCCTTCCGGGCCTTTCAGTAATTTTACTTCCCCATCTTATTTGTTGCTTGGCTAGTGTGGAAAGAAAAAAGAGTGATAGCCTTCCTCATTTTGTGTCTTTTTTCTCCTTTCTTTGAGTTTTTGTTGAATTAGCTCGGAAATGTTTGTGCATGGGTAATTTGTTATCTGGATGAAAGCTGCGTTCTTTAACGCGAATGTAACGAAAGATGCGGATTTAACATAAATGTTAACAGAATAATGCTACAGAGTCGCTGTAACAGTACACACTTTATACTCACTGCGTGGTTATTTCTAGTTAATTATTCTTAATACTCATTTGGAGAGATGTGTGGTCTAGATAATATCACAAAATGAATGCTATTCTATCTATATTTATTTTATCAGAAAACAAGACTTTCCGTTTACTATCCGTTTGATAGCCTATATAATAATAGATATATACACACAGTGGAAATGCTCATTGAAAGTCAAAGATCCAACTTGTTCAGCGCACCAACTTGTTCAGCAACTCCAATTACGAAAGGGCGTGTGACCAAACCAATTTTGATACGAAAGGCTTGACGCTGTTTGACACACGCACAGGCTATAAATTCGGAAACAAAAATGAGTCACCGAATGTTGGGCCCGATAATTTTTTTTTTTTTTTACTTAGTGATGAATGAAATATTTTTTTAGTAATGTTGTGATTTTTTTTAAATATTTAGGAATATAAAAAAAAAATTGTTCTTATTGGGACCTGCTACACTCTTGGTGATATAGCATTGCTCATTTGGAAAATGTTAGGATCTCGATAATGGGTTCAGACAGTTTTTTATTATTTTTACTTAATAATTAAAGAAATATTTTTTAATAATATTGTTCATTTAAAAAAAATTTAAGAAGATTAAAACAACACATGAAAATAAAAAAGAAAAAAGAGAATACAATTATCGGAAAAATCCTCAATGGCTGTAATGAGACCCTATAAATTTTGATACTTACTTCTTATTTGGATTTTCTTTTATAAAAAATATTTATACAATTATAAAGTATGCAAATTCTGCGCATTCTTTTTAACAAAATTAACATTCGTAATAGAAATTTTGATTTTTTAACTTGGGAAGTCCACGATGATGCCGTTGCTTTTCAATTGATGTATACACAACTTCTTGATCCACATTTTTTGTACTATTTTTCTATATTTTTATATTAAAATAGATTCCTTGCCATTTTGGAGTTCTAGAGAGAGTTTTGAGTCATACCTTGACCCCAAAATCTAGATGGGTAAAAGCCCATAATCCAAGCCCAAAACAATAATCTTTCCTTTTCAGAAACACCAAGAGTTGGGTCCCGATTGGCTCCCGACAAAACATTTTTCCTTTTTTGTTTTTTTTTTTTCATTTAGTTCACTAAATGAAGTATTTTTTTAGTTATGTAGTGAATTTTTTAAAAATAATATTTAAAAATATAAAAAAAATGAATGAAGAAAAATAAAAAAACCCTTTGTGTTTTTGTCGGGAGCCGTCTCGTGCTAGAGCACGGCTCCTTTCCCCTTTTATTTGGGCCACATCTCAAAGAATGGACCGTGCTGCTGTATTGCTTGTGGGTGACCGTTGGATTATACAACTAGTTCATTCTGATTTTTTTTAATATTCAATAAATACATAAATTTACTAATTATAACATTTTTAACTATTTAAAAATAAAATAGAAGAGAAAATATATTTACAACGGTGAATTGTGTAACCGTCGCGTAATCATTTTGAAAAAAGTGAATAAAATATAGGATCCACATAAAAAAAAATTAATTTTTTAATAGTGGATTCTACTTTTTTTTAAAGTGATTACGCAACGTTTACGTATTTCACGATTGTATATAGAATTAATAATCAAATTAAGAGGTAAATCCAAAACACAAACTAACATTTTTCCTCAAAGTGCTCCAATAATCATTTCATTGGAGCGTGAAATAATAAATAGTAATTGATAAGAAGAATTTTTTAATAAATAAATAATAAATCAGAATATTATTTTATGACGATGTAAATTATAATATTTTATTTCTTTTATTATTTAGATAAAAGATAAAAAGATAAAATAAAGAAAAAGGGAGGGGTGAAAATAACTGGTCACCGTCCCTCCTCTGCCTCGAAAGCCGAAAAGGGCATCTGTCTCTGCCTCTTGCGCCCCCAGTAATTCCCGTTTGGTTCAAGCTTAGTAGACAAGCAATATGAGATCCGATTCGGCAAAAACGGTTCGTTTTGTGTAGTCTTATGCAAGTATCTACATGTAGATATTGTTAGGATGGATGGATGGATTTCATTTTCTAGAGCGCGTTTATGTTTTATGTTTTATGTTTTATTTTTTGTGTTTTTTCCCCATATATTTTAGTTTTGTTGGTTCTTCTTCTTCTTCTTCTTCGACTTCTTTTTTGTGGTGCGAGAAGTTTTGATATTGGGATTGGATTTTTCAGCACTTTGGTTGTAATGGGTGTGAGTAGTTAATCTGGGTCAAGGATATCCTCATGTGAGGGCTGATTCTTTCTTTGTTGAACTCGGACGAGCCGTCGATTTGTCGCCAAGCAAATCCATGCGATGTAACTGCTTTGGTTGATGAATCATGAGTGGGTCTCAACTTGGATTTTTTTTTTAATTTTTCATATTTTTTAATTTATTTGTTTGAACAAGCAATATGCTAATGCTTTGTTTAATACTTGGGGGGCTGATTATTGTTTAGAATTTTAGTATAACGCTTAATATATCATAATGTTTTCTGGTTTATTTTTAGTTTTCATGCGTACACCATTTTGAGCCTTGTTTTTTATTCATTTAGTTATGTTTCTCTGGTAGATCGTATGAATGGCAGAGGTTTGCATTCTGAACTAATTTTTTTCTTTTTTGTCCTTGGCAATTCCTCTATTCACGTCTGTGTGGTTTCGAGTTTAAGTTTCTTGTCTGGCTTTCCCGTTTCTATTATTCAAGATTGATTTCTATGTCATCCCATGAGATATCACAATAAATTATCTGTCTTTAACGTGGGGGATTGTTTAAGGGCATGTCTGATTTGGTTTTGGTTTGTGTCGTGGTGGTGTGAAAGTCATTGTGTTTGTTCAGCTTATCTATATCACGAGTAATGCACTGGGCAGTTTGCATCGTCTTTGATCTATTTATCTTTGTCATGCACGTGATGTGTATCTTTTAACTTCTCCATAATTATATTCTCACCCTGCATTGTCGTGTGTGTAAGAGACTAGATAAATGTGATTTGTTCAATTTGTTTCCATTGTCCGCAACTTGTCTTCTATGAATAAATTGTTGGATTGCTGATCAGCTTCTTTTCAGCAGGCACATGGTTTGCGACTTTTGTGATCTCTGCTATTCTGCAGCACAAAGGATTTTCCTGAATATATTGAATAGAATATAGGGATAATGGCTGAGGGGATATCAAGTTTTTGGGGTCCTGTCACATCCACTATTGAGGGTTGTGAGAAGAATTATGCCTACTCTTCTTATATTGCTGAATTTTACAACACCATATCCAATATCCCAACCATTCTTTTGGCCCTCTTCGGACTTATAAATGCCTTAAGACAGCGATTTGAGAAGAGATTTACTGTTCTTCACATATCTAATATTATACTTGCCATTGGAAACATGTTATACCATGCCACTTTGCAACGTGGGTAAGTAATTCTCTTCTCATTGATCACCGAAGCTTAATGTCTGTGTGATTGGTTAACTCTAACAATGTTGAGGTCTTGTCCTAGTGTAATTGAGATAGGTTTATAAAAGCTTCTTTGTATTCTGAATCCGATACAGAAATTGAAGCCTTATTTCTCTTCTTAGTCACAATGAGCAAAAAGTCATGCAGGCTTCCTAATGGAGTTGGGATTAGGGCTTGACTTGGTAGGTTAGCTTGATGCGATTTTTTTTTTGGGATTGGGTGAAAAGCTTGTTCTCTCTCATGTGTCAGTGACATGCTCAAGAGCAGTATATGCAGGAACTAACTTAGAAATTAATGGGCCCGTGTTTAATAAAACTGATTTTGCACATGCACACTTGGGACACTTGCACATTCACTTTAGACCTGGAAGTCTTCTCTTCCCTTATGCAGTCTGTCAGGATAACGTAAACTATTAGAATTTTTTTTTGGATATGATTATTTGCTGTGGACATTTACACTTGAAGGTTTGCTGAACATTTTTAGGCAGCAGCAGAGCGATGAAACTCCTATGGTGTGGGAGATACTACTTTATATGTACATCCTCTACTCTCCAGATTGGCACTACCGTAGCACAATGCCGACGTTCCTCTTTCTTTATGGTGCTTCTTTTGCTGTTGTTCATGCAGTAGTCCGTCTTGGCATTGGCTTCAAGGTGCATTATGTAATATTGTGCCTTCTGTGCATTCCCCGAATGTACAAGTATTACATTCACACACAAGATGCTTCTGCCAAGCGGCTTGCAAGATTATATGTGGCCACCCTTCTTCTAGCTAGCTTGTGTTGGCTCTGTGATCGTGCATTCTGCAAGGAGATATCTAGTTGGCCCATCAATCCACAAGGTCATGCCATGTGGCATATCTTCATGGGTTTTAGTTCCTACTCGGCAAATACGTTCTTAATGTTTTGCCGTGCTCAGCAAAGGGAATGGGCCCCAAAAGTTGTCTATTTTATGGGTTTTCTACCCTATGTGAAGATCGAAAAATCAAAAACCCAGTGAATGAAATACAAAGGTACCGAAGTATAGGCATTGTTAAGACGTTTTGGCAGTTGACAGAGGTATGCACTAAACACAACTAGTTTTGTTTCCTTTTTTAGATTGCTTTGAACTGTCAATTGCCTATCACACTGTTAGGTGGCAGAACATTTGCCATATTTATATGCCTTCTGTTGCCAAGTATGATATCGGGATGGCTTGTTTCTGGTGCTTGGATTTGTTTTTTCGATTTAGAAACGGTCTGTGGGATTTGTTATTTAACTCTTTGAGTGGATCATGAATCTTGAATTTTGTAGTCTTGTCTTTTGATCAGACGACTAACCGTTCTTTTGATGTATATATAGTGCCTTTTAAAGCCAGTTTTTTTTTCTCCTCTTGTCATTGACATCTAGAGATATTTATTGTTGAATTTTGGTTCATAAAATAAGCTGGTTATATTTTGTCCTTGATGAAGGAGCCCCAGTGTATTTACACGCAGACATCTATTGTCAATGGACAATATTTACAAAGCTTGACCATGCAATGCCACAAAGTAGGCCTAAGCTACACTTGTACTTGTATTTTAAAAACACAATGGTATAATTGGAACCCCATTGAAATGTATATAAAGAGTAAAAACTTCTCCATTCCAAGTCGAGAATAACTCTGGCAGGAGACACCTATAATGTGGTATTATCGGAGATCAATAGAGAGGTGACACGTAAGTAACACATTATCCAAATTACACTCTGCGTAACAGGGGATATGTGTCGTCCCTCACTCTCTCTGCCTTTTGAGCCTCCCCTCCCCCTCTCTCTGCTCTCTCACTCTCTCGATCGAAGCGATTCGAAAGACAAAACCTATGCTCCCTCTCTCTATGCTCTCATTGAAGCCACCTAGATGCTCATCGAAACCTTTGCTCCCTCTCGAAAGACAAAACCAAGCCCTCACTGCCTCTCATCGAAGCCAACCAGATTCTCTCTACACTCTCGATCTCTCGATTCGAAAGTGAAATTGAAACCCAAACTTTGGGTCACGCTGCCTCTCTCAATCCGAAAACTCCATCTCTGTCTCTCTCCTCTCTCGTGACCGAACCCCAATGTGACATCAAGACTTGCAAAGAAGATGTCGAGGTAATTATATTTTGGATTTTGTTGTTCATTTTTCTTCTCCTGACAGTAGATTAGGAGTGTATTTTTGAGAAATACCTAATTTTATTTTTCAGAAATCCCTAATTTTCGAAAGTTTAATTTTGTAGGATTTTTTCATTGCTTGCTTGAAAAAACTTCCAAACCCTAACCCTCCCTCGACTCCACTGAAAATGAAGGTACGTAATGAAATTTGAGTTCGATAGATTTGGAGAGAGAGAGAGAGAGAGACGAGCGATCGAAGTAGAGAGAGGGGGAGTTGATCAAAAGAAACAAAGGGATAGTCGACCGATTCGTTTGGGAGTTTGATTTCCGTGAGCTATTGAAGAAGAGAGTAGATCAATTTCGAAGGAGAGAGAGAGAGAGAGAGAGAGAGAGAGAGAGAGAGAGAGAGAGAGAGAGTCGATTGGGAAGGAGAAACTCATAGATCCACTAGATGCGTCCCCACTCTCACAATTAAGGAAGGTTTACGTGTCACCTTTCTATTGGTCTCCGATAAGACCTTATGATAGGTTTCTCCGGTCAAAAGCGTTTCTCTTCCAAGTCATATGAAATCCAATGCACTAACTACATTGGTCAATTAGTATGGGCTATCACAATCGCTTCCCTTAAATTCTCAGCTTTTTTGTCGGGCCAATTCATTGAAGGATGTATGGCTCAAATCTCACATTTCTTATGGAGATAGACTTTGATATCATTTATAAATTTCCCACAAGAGGCCTAATCCACAGCTGGCATATATTCTAAAGGTCTTACCATCCTGCCCAACTCTTACCCTTGAGTATATCCCTAGTGTAATCGCACTTTTTTTTTTCTTTTTCTTTCAAATATTTTTTAAACATTTTTAAACAATAAATACACAAATGCACTAGTAATAATTTTTTTAAACATTTAAAAAAAATTAAAATACACGAGCAGGAGATAAACTAGTATTTTATAATATTCCAATGATATAATAAATGGAGATTCATTGGAATCATTATAAAGAGTAAGAATTCCTTCCTCTAAAACAATGTGTGATTTCATATTCCACTCACCAGTTAATATTGAGTAATACAAATCACGTGATGAACTTTAATTATATTTCGTTCATTTAATAGTGTTTGTGCACCATTGTAACCTTGGTGATCAAGCTGGTGTACAATTCAATTTATTGATGCTGCTTTCTTTATACTTTTTCTTGAAAAGTACGCAAGACAACTAATATTTTATATAAGTTTTCAAAAAAGATTCCTTCAAGTGGATGTTGGACTTTGAGGATCTGGAAGACACATTAAGCCACCTTAAATTAAATATTATAAGACTCATTTAACGAGCCTATTTACCCTTGGAGAGAATCTTTGATACAAGTTTTCAATATAACTTTTACGTATTCTTTATACGTATCTTTTATACACTCCGTGATTGACTGCTTCAAGTTTTTTTACAACAAATACGTAAAAATGACTATATATCGTAACAAAAACTAAGCTAGATTCATGACAAAAAAGAAGTTAGCTTGCGAAAATTGGAAAGAAATTGGAAAAAGGAAAAAACAAGTAATTTAAAATTAAAATTTTTTTCAAATTAAATTTTGTCATTTTGGAGATGTGAAAGCTTTGTAAATATGACCTTGGAGGACTAGTTCTCATATAGAGCTGACTCAAGTTCCCTTTACCCCGATGGGAGGATGTTTAGGTACAGATTAGAGTGTCCAATCATTTGGAGAGAGAGAGAGAGAGAGCTTGACCTCCACGGAGAGTTAATTGATATTAAATAGCTAAATATACTATACAAAGCGTGCTAACTGAAAAATTACTCAAGAGGGTTAGTAAATGGGGTTTTGAGGGTTAGAACACCCACACCATATACAAACATTATCTTGTTTTTCTTTTCGTCGTGGGCCGCCATGCATAAACCATGCTGGGCGAGAAATGAGATTTTTCAAACGATACAGGGTTTCTACATGTCTAAGACTATCCCGCCAGCCTCTCCTGCAAGATCTCCCCAAACTTTATGTACAGAGCTTGCTGCTCCTCGAAAGTAAGGTTCGTCAATATCTAAAAAGTAGTCACGCCATCAGCTAATGCATTCATACAACATAAATGGATACGCACATTTTTATATTAAAGCATTTGAACACATTACCTGGTTCAAGACCATCTCAACCGATAAGCCTTGTTGCACGACAAATGACTGATGGTAGATGTAAGCAAATACAGCAATCACCATCTACATTTGAATACAAATTTTAGTCATGGAAAAATGCATTATGGCCATATTTGATTTAACTGATCAATCAACAAATAATTACGCTTCAAAGTAGTATACAGGGCATGGCGAATTCTTTTCTAACACGAGAAAAACAAAGGAAAAAAGCCAATGAAAAAGAGAGACTGAAAAGATAAGGAATGGCTTTGTAATCGCCAGCTTTAAGTAGAATCAATGAAGTGAATTTGAAGCAACAATAGAGATCTTAGAAATGAAAGAGACAGAATGCACCTAGTTGGGAATCCACGACTTTTCCCACCAAGTATACAGATTAGTAATAAAGCTGAACTTCCAGCACATGAAGCAGGCTCACATAACTTCTAAATCTTGGCCATTTATCTCTGTTTCTTAAAGCAAGTAATCAATGTCTCCTGATTTTCCAAGTCTTATGGCTGAAATGCACTGAATTAAAAATCCAATTTCAAATCCTTTAAAGGCATGGAGATGAATCTTAAGCAATAGCGCCTCAGTATGTTTGTCACCAGTGTCAGCACTAGGTTATCAATATGCTCTATTCCTGGCTTCAGAAGTATCGTGGGTATCTAGCCTTTCCATTCAGTCTTTACAGCATTTTTCTATATGGTTTTATGTTCTTTTTTTTTTTTTTTCTTTTTCCTGGGAAGTAGATGGTGAAAGGGTCGAAGAAATTATGGGGATACAGAGAGGGGCATCCACCAGACCGAACCCCCCTGTGCCTCTTCTCCAAAATGAGTATGAAGGAGCCTTCCTCCTTTATGGAGTTTTATGTTCACTTTCGTAAATTCATCTACTTCTCTCAGTCTTTGATAAAAGTTTCCAAGCGTAAAACATAATATATATCTACAAACGTCGACAAAACAATCAAGATACCATAATTTTCTGCCAAAAATGACTATACAGCTAATCATACATGGATTAGGCATGAAAGCTTATCTGAAGAGTAAAGTTATATATAACTGATAAAAAAGGAGTAAAGTTATATAAACCATGAAATCACAGAGAGAGAGAGAGAGAGAGAGAGAGAGAGATTCATAGGAATCTGCTAGATTCAAACTTCATAAAAGCTTTTACCTGGCAGTCCATTCTATCTGTAATTCCACCATGTCCAGGAATACTATCACCAAAATCCTGTGGCAAAAAAGGAAAATATAGCATCCTGTGTGAAAAATCTTGGAAGCTTATCATCTATGATTGAATCACTTAAATTTAGAAAACATTAAGATCAACCTTGATTTTGAAAGCTCTTTTAAAACCACTAGCGAAGAAGCCTCCGAAAGGTGCGATTATAGATGCAAACAAGCCAAGACATAGAGCATGCCATTGAACTGGCAAAATTGAGACCTCTTTCCAAGGAAACTGTATAAGAGAAAAACAACTCATGATGCATGTGAATCTGAGTTACATAATTTTTTACTCAAGATCTACATTTCACTTCCTACAATAGGAGTTCAATAATTAGCTGCTTTTTACAACTTAAGTTACCATAGTTGCAAATAGATCAAAAGGTGGACAAGAGCCACGTTTTCAACAGCTAATAGTTGGACAAAGATAGCTGATTCACCATGTGAGAGTTGGAATTATAATACAAGTAACAGTAAATATTATAAGAAACTTCAGCACAAACAAACTAAAAGCAGAAGAAAGACGAATATTAACTTAGGAACTTACATGTTTATATGTGAAAGCACATATTTATACTCCTACGAGGCATAATTGATATTTTCAGCCCTAATTAAAAACCAAGTCCAACACATCCACACTGGGCATGGGAAGAATGTATAGGTCAGGAATGCAATACGATATCCAGGTTGACAGTAAAAAGTGTTTGTTCACGGAAACGTTCATCAGATGAACAAAGGATGTTGGTTCTTGTGGAAACTCCAAGGGGGCCATTAATGGAGTAAAAGCATTTCAAAAGAATATCCAGGATGGAAATTCTGAGACGAAATTGCAGAAGAATATGCAGGGGAACAACCTTGAGTAGATGAACAGCTGGCAGTGGTTGAAGTGGTTGAGTCCTATGATAGCAAAACCAAATTTAACAAGTATCTACATGCAGAATGGCTTGTCAAAGTCAAATATTCTGAACAGCGCAAGTATCTATATTGAATTCTGGAATGGTTACTTCGTGAAATCAACTAGATGTTTTCTTATTCCCATACATTTTGGATGTGAAAGCACACACGTTATACATACTACATGTGTAGGATGACAGGGGATACTACAAGAAGATTTAGACCAATATATGGTTTACTTACTGGGCAATTAAGATACATGCTACTAGTTTATATAAAAGCATCTTCAATTGAGTGCCACTTTACTCACCCATTGAGGAACCCATCCTAGTAAAGAGAAATGCTCAGGCTTAAACAAAGGACCAGGATCACAGTAAAGCCAATCAGTTGATAAATCCTGCATGTCATCAACTCAAGAGAATGAGGATAAAGTTTTTTCAGAACCAATCTATTGTGTTTCTTCAAATATTAACGACTTACGTTCCATAAAAAGAATTACCTTCCTCGGACATGTTAGCCACGGAAAACGACCCATGACCTTTGCAAGCTGCATGAGCAAGTGAACATATCAATGTTTATAGGGATTCATAGAAGTTAACATTACTACCAGAAATCTGCCCGCAGTTACTTTCATGGTAAATAAAAATTTGATGGTAAAATGCTTTATAAAGTGGATGCGGTGGAACTCCATGTGAAGCACTGAAAACACATTTTAGCCTTGCTAGGAGAAATGAAAAGCTTTCAGATCATATTTCAGGGAGAGGCTCGCCATAAATTTGAATCTGTCATTGAGCAATCGAGGATATCAGATTTCATTGGAAGGTGGTAGAGGCTCGCCATAGGTTTGACCAAAGATCATAACCACCACCACAGAGTGCTGGATCAAAATCTTCGAAGTCAGGAACATTGAACTCCAAGGTATAGTATGAAATTACAAAATAAGAAGATGATATTT
The DNA here is from genome assembly GCA_022457165.1 of Juglans mandshurica. Taxonomy (NCBI): domain Eukaryota; kingdom Viridiplantae; phylum Streptophyta; class Magnoliopsida; order Fagales; family Juglandaceae; genus Juglans; species Juglans mandshurica. The sequence goes on from CM039627.1 coordinate 8,033,076, forward strand.
GTAATTGCCACTGTAAGAATTCAGGCCATACTTTGATAAATGTAGGTTCGCTGAGAGTGGAGGTTCAGTATTGAATAGATGAAAAGTTATGAGGAAGCTTATAAGAACCATAAAGGGGATTGCATTATGCTCAAAGAACTAGTGCGGCCTCATGGCTAGAAAAGGCCATGAAGTCATGTCTTGGAACTGAATCAAAACTTTAGTCTTACATTGGAATATGGGTTGACATGCAACTGAGATTAATCCTCAGAAGTTTTGCTTATGAATTTTACTTTGCTTATGGGTTTTACACCCTCCAATAAGAAGTCGACACGTTGGCATCTCTTGGGTTTCTAAAAAAGATTGTGATTTTCTTGTTATTAATTTTATTAATTATTAATTTAACATGTTTCTTGCTTCTGCCGGTCTCTCTCCCCAAACCCATCAAAATTCACAAGTGCACTTTGAGACTTCTAAATTTCACTAGTTATAGATCTTTCCTCATCTCTAGTATTTATCTTCTCCTCATTTATCTTCTCTTTTACATGACTCAATCCCTTTACTGGTTCCCCCAACACTCTTTTCAACTTTTTTTTCTTCGCTTGGTTCCTGAGAAAATAATAAGCAACAAATAATATTTTATTTATGGATTTTCTCGAGCAAACAGAAACTCTTCGTCATCTGGTTGTTTGCTTTGTTAATGAAGAAGGTGTGAGAAAGTTTGATTCTGTAACATCTGGAATGCTCAGGAAAAATATAAACCACACCATTCCCGACTTGGTAAACTGAGGTAAGTTTCATAATAGAGAACACATTGAAAAAAAAAATGATGATTTTCTTACCCTTTTCACAGGTTTCTGGTCAAAAAGCAATCTACACCTTTCTATTACCTGACACCGCATAGATTCATGTAATTTTTCTTAAAATGTCAAATAATATTTATTACCTAGAACTCTACCATTGGGTCATACATTTTCTTTGCTTTTCTTGGGTTTCTCGGCAGAAAAATAGGGAACTTGGGAATGTCATCAGTGTTTTGTATGATGTGGCGAGCAACCTGATGAAGGGAAAAACCTGAGATGGTGGAGTCACAGGAGATGGAGAGGGTCAAGTCTACGTTGGATAGTTGAAAAAGAGCAGACTACCAGTGTGTAATAGGAGATCACATTCATGGCATGTAGCTACTAGCAAAAGTGGCAACTGGACTGGGACGGCGAGACGAATATGGTGGAGTGAGGCAACAATTGAACAACCTCAGTTAGTCAAGATGTAATCAAACTAATAAACAATGTCAAACCATTTCCAAAACATTATTAGTGATAAGTAATACTATTGCACAAAATGCTAGTCATCAACTTGATAACTTACATAGTTGTAGTAACACATGATATCATTCGACTCAACACTAATCGGATCAAATTCAATGAATATCCTGTCTATTTATACAATATTGGAAACATAAATATGGGAATTTTCGGATGCTGTATGGCCATTAAGTTGCACTCAGCGCCCAGTATTATGATCAATTAAAGGACAAGATCAATGCAATCCATATCACAAGGACTGAGGCACGACACCATACTTACTCAAAGGGTGGGTAATGGAGATGTAAACATAAAAGGCGACATGCCACTGGAAAATTAGGCTTGTGAGGAAAATGTTTCCCCATAGTTGCTAGGACAATGCTTCCTCAAAGTTACTCAGCAAGCAATAAACATAATAAAACATAAATGCATTTACCATGAACGAGGAAAAGAACCTGTGCTTACCACAAATGCAGAGATGATAGTTGTAACAGATGCTCCGATGAATCCCTCCCAAGTTTTCTTTGGAGATAACTTGATTAAAGGGGTTCTTCCAAAAAAGAAGCCGAAGACATAAGCAGCAATGTCATTGATGGCTATAAGAGTTGCTGGAAGAAGAAACCTGCATAAATAGCCCACGTGTCCAAATATAAAACATCAGAATTTAAAAACTAGATTATCAGCCACGTGAACCAAGATAAAAAGCATAGAAGTCTAAACATAATCTTAATGCAGTTAGTTGTAGGGTGCACAAACTAAAGAATGTAACTGATACTCCTTGAATGCATCTCATCAACCCAACCTCAGAAATACAACAAGCTTTATAGGAAGTGAACTAATAAGGGAAACATACATTACTTCCAAGGAAGCAAATAAATAAATAAAACAAATAAAAACATCACACCCAAATTTCCAAAGAGCAAGTAAAGAATTGAGAATCTCTATGCACACTGTCAAGGACAAACAATATATCTAGAAAAGGCTTCAAAGTACAGGCTTCCCTCTGGTTCAATCTCATATCAACTGATAGAATTGAAACTGGGAACCTTTTTAACTATTCCTTCTGTCTCAAAAAAGACAAAAACCTTTCCTTTTGAATTGTCACTAGACATTTGAAACTTAGAGAAAGTTCATGCTTCTTCAATTTGCTATATTATCCTTACCATTTTCAGAAGTTCGACAAGATTCTTATCAAAAGTTGTGCCACCTTAATAAAAGATGAAAGACTTTTTAAAAATATCATATACTTTTACCTTTTTATTAGTTATCTTACAATTTCATACCACCTTTCAGTGGCTTAATAGGCTTCTCTATTGGCCTGTTAGTATCCACTTGCTGGAGGGTAAGCCAATTTAGACAAGCACCTATAACGTAACAAGCAGTTAGGAATCTCAAGAGATCTAAGAAGCAGAGCAAGGACCCATTAGTCCTGATGTACAACTTCTAAATGATTTTATCATTAAAATTTTAAAAAAATTAAATAAATAAACTAACTACTATCACATATCAAACTTCATAGTACTGGGTGCCAACTCTTTTGTTTAAGTGTACTGGGTGCCAACTATGTAGATAGTAAATTTTTTTTTTTGATAAGTTATCATTTAGATAGTAAATTCTAATAGGCAAGTATCAGAAAAGAGGTGGAAAAAAGGTCCAAAAGGAGTCTACTAAAGGAAGTTAATAAAAGTAAAGCAACGGTACAAATGGTCTGTGAGTTAGAATTTAGAGTTTGTCGACAAGATCCAAAATCAGCTATATCTTTTTCTTATGAAAGTTGAGTTACCAGAAAATTCCTTCAAAAATATTGGCAACGGTGAAGGAAGACTGCGCAAACACGACAATTAGAATCATGTGCGTCCATGCATACTGGCCAAACTGATACTTGTACATCTTCTTCTTTAATGTAAGAATGAACCACATAAAACCTGAGCTCCGTTACACAAAAAATGTTGTTATCAGAAATATTGTTAATAGTGGCCATAAAACAACAATATTAAATTATTAATGATGATGATGGTGATAATAATAATAACAACAACAATACTAACAATAAAAATAATAAGAACAACAACAACAACAATAACAACAACAACAATAACAACTTATCAAAAAAAAAAAAAAAACAACAATAACAATAACATGAAATACAATTTACGAATATAAACGGTAATCGCGTTTAAAATATTAGACAGGTATAAAAGGGGTCTTTTGATATCATGGCCATTATGCCAAAGAACAAGAATAACGTGTATAACCAACCTGCAATGTACAAGAAATAACAGATAGCCATGTGATACTTGAAAAGGCTGTTCACAAATCGATCAAAAAATCTGTCTGCCGTTATGGTATTGACCAGCCGTTGACTGAAAAGGCGACCATATACAAATAACATTGCAGTGAAGAAAAAGTGCCTGAACACAAAAATTGGAAATGAATAAATACATATAAGATGGAATAAATAAAATCTAGGAAGAACAATTTCTATTGACATTGTGACAATCAAATCCCACTCTTACCAATTTAATAGCCTAAATCCTGGGAGATGTTTATCTTCATGAGCTTTCCTGAGTAGATTGAACAGCTCTCTAGCCATAAAGATTTGGATAACCACTACCATAGCCATAATATAAAGATGACCCATGTAGATAATAAATACAAAGCCCCCAATCATCCAAAGAGATGAATATGCACGGATCCACATTGACCTGTATTTATTACGATCATCAGCAAGTAAATGGCCTCCATTTGCTTTGCTATCCTCTGGAATAACCTGACAGCCGAAGAAGAAAAACTAATCAAATTATATACTGAGCCACTTACTGTTAACAAAGTCAATATATGTTGAACTCCAGACTCTTTAACTTCAATATAAAATTATTTAGATTCAGTTTCCAAATAGATGGTTGCCAAAAGGGATGAAATTGATATTAAACCAGAAAATTAAATCTTAGGTTAATTGCATATTCAATATGCAAACCTCATTTGAGCGTCTACGATGTCGAATACGAGGAGTTGACAGCGTACTGGTACTATTATCCTTTTGCATGGCTCTTCAAACAACTCTTTACTCGAAGGAAAAAACAACAGTAAAATGGATGATGCAGAAAATAGCCCCCTGAAACATCGAACGCACAAGACAAGAGTTATAGACCAATTAGCAAATAATAGCACATAGGAGAAAGGGGGCAATATTAAAAAATAAAAATAAAATCCGAAATTATACGGAGGAAACTGATAAAGTGGACTTAACAAAGTATAGGAATTAATTATCGACTTAGGATCAGAGGCCATCTCTATTCTATGAACCAGTTCGTAAAGCAAATTTTTAGTGCAAACACCACATCAGCTTCAATGAAAATTATGCCTCTCAAAAAACATCAAACTTCACATGGAAAAACACAAAATATTGATACGTCTGAATGAATGAGGGAATCAGGGTAACCACCTAAAAATTGCACAAATACACCAATATGAAGGAATAACTGCAGCATTCTCAAGAGCCCTAACAAACAAAAGCTAACAAGGACACCAGTGGCGGAACCGGCAATTTTTCTGAGGGAGGGCCAAATTTTCTAGTGTGTGACACATTGAAATTCAAAAATCATAAAAACATAACTATATATAATATTAGATCTCGATAATTTGCAATATACACGTAGAAAAAAATTCTAAAAATACGTCCTAATATATGTTTCAAATTTTTTATGATAATGTTTCATGAAATAATATTCATCCATTATTATTTTTGTAATGAAATATTTAGAATTTATTTGCTTCATAGAAACTATCAAGTGATCTTTTAGAATGTCATCTTTCATTCTAGTATCTAAGCTAATTTATTAAGTTTCATGTAAATTCTAGACATTTTCATGTCACATTAAGCATATAATACTATAATAGAGACCTTCAACTATTTTCCATATAGATCACCAACCTTAAATGATTTTTCTTATATTTTTACTTTGGACTCCATATTAAGAAGTCTATTCTTGTATAACAAAAAACTTTGGAATCCATATTAATAAGTACGGAATTTTATAAAATTTTGCAAAGCATATGGGGATTATAAATTTCCTTTTGAAAAAGCAGGGAGTTAAAGCATCTTTCATGTGCAATCAACTACAAGACTAAGGGAGGTAGCACAAGTCGAGGGAAGAATAAAGGGAGGGCATTGTGAAGACGATCTTGTAGTAGGATGTTCGGGTAGAGGATTAGTTTTATGGAAACAAGGCCTGGGGTTGGGGAGGTGTGTTTTGTATTTTAGGCTTGGTGCATTTTGGGTAGGTTTCATGGGATTTTTGGGTCATTAGGGGCTCTCTTGTATGGGCTAGGTGTTTTCTTGTATACGTCCAGTGTACTTGGTTACTCCTATTGATATATATATATATATAATATTATTACTTATAAAAAAAAATTATGATTAAAAACTAGGGTATATTTTGATTTTTCAAAAAATTTTGGGGGGCCCATGAGATACATGTAGGTCCGCCACTGAAGGACATGTAGCATACAAATAACAGATCATTGCTCATACAATAGTAGAATATGAGAATAGCAACGCACAATAATATAACTAAAAGAAAATTATATTTTTCTATTCCACCATATAAAGGTCCAAAACAAGTCTATCTTAAGCAAAAATTTTGTATTTACTTAAACAAGCATCATTGTAATTTCTATTTCCCACATCCACAACCTTAAAACCAAATCCTAGCCAAGTTATTGGTCTCAATCGACCATGAACTAACCATATTCATAGACATTCTCCAATGGTCTCTTCAAAAGGGGCCATCTCATTCTTAAAAGAGGGAATGTAAACCAGTGTTTTTAATTTCGTACCGTACCGACCTAATAGCCGGTATAGGTATCATATGTGTTTCGTACCGGCCCAAATACGGGTCGTACCAGCCGATATTTCGGCCTTTAATTTTTATTTTTTTTTCATTTTTTCAAATTACAAGCTTATTTTTTGACCCTCAATTCAGACTAGGCTATTTCTAATTTATATATATATAATTTATTTATATATTCCGAAACGGTACACAAAACGATACCGGTACCAAAATATTTCGTTCCAGTGCCTTGAACCGGTACGACATCCGGTACGGTATTCAAAACATTGATGTAAATATCCCATACTGAATAGAAAAGTTAATTTCTCACTAGAACATTGATAAACATGTTAGCATATACTCCTTTATTGTTTTTGTTTTTGATTTTTGTTTTGCTTTTCCTGAGCTAAAAAGGTTAGAGGGGAACTCCTTGTCTAGGCATTACCAGTACTCAACATTTGGACACCCAACAGGAGGTTCCACGTGATGCACACGGACAGCAGGCACCATCTTATGTAGGCGAGACGTAAACTGACCTCAAACCCATCGAAGTCATGGGGATAATAACAAAATTAAGAAGGAAAAAAAAAAGGCTTTGAGCTCGAATGAACGCAGAAAATTATACTCCCCTTGAGCTATGCCTTTATTATCAATAAAATTTTACTCTTATAAAAATAAAATAAAATAAAAAAATTCCCAAAGACCTTGACCAGCGCGCCGATGAGACACGAGCCATGAACTCGTAGGGGAGTAAGCGTGTCACTATCACACGAACTCCAATTCATCAAATCACGTTGGATTAAACATTATCCCTAGTCCAACACATCCGGTGTGGTACTAGAACAGTAGCACTGGCACAAGACAACGCATGTTTGGCTTCAGACACAAACTGCAACCATTCCCACTTTCACGATAAAAAAATATATATATAGATATATTTAAGAAATTAAAAAGCCAAAGAAACTTAAATCAAACAAATACTCACACAAAGACTTACCCCCCAAACAAATCTGAAAAGAAAAAAGCTCCGAATTATTACGGAAGAAACATTTCAGCGGAATCAAAATGCTGGAAATCAAAATGGCTCCCTACGCCAAATCTGAACCGAACCACAAAAGACCTTGTTTAAAGCGAAAATTTGAACCTGAAATCGATACGAAACCAGCATAGACGCACGTGCATATTTATATATCACACAGAGAGAGAGAGAGAGAGAGAGAGAGAGAGAGAGAGAGAGAGACTGAAACCTGGAGAGTCGCAAAAATGAGAGGGAGCGAATACGAATAGTAGAGGAAGCGAGGCAAAGGAAGGTCTCTTTAGCTCGATCACTATCTTGTGGAATGCGTAAAAATGCAGTAATTGAATTGAAAACCAGTTTTTGGTTCGATGCGGTTTCCCTAAACAATGGATCCTTACTATATTTAATATATATTTTTTAAAATCATTTCTAATTTTATTAATAATCTTCACTTTATATGAGAATATGAGAATTGATAGTTAGATGAAAATAAATTCATAAATTGATATGATTTAATATGATCTGTTAGATCTATTTTATAATAGAAATAACTTTACAATTTAACTTTTTACATCAAATCACATCATTTTATAAATTTACTTTTATATAATTCTTTTGTAACTAAAATATTTGTTATATTTCTTTTAATTCATTGTAACTAAAAATTATCATATATATACACATTTGTGTTATTCTTAAATTGGAATGAGTGCATTTTTATCTTTCTATCAATCCAAATCCAAAAATATTAGAATTACATAATTAACATGACTTAGGCTCCGTTAGGATACAGAAATACTCTCAATACATCTCATATCATCTCTTCGTTATAATTTTATCAAATTCACATACAAACTATAATAAAAAATTTAACTTTTTTAAATTATAAAATAATAATAATATTAAAAAATAATATTCTAACAATATTTTATTTAACTCAACTCATCTCATCTCATTATCCAAACCAGCGCTTAATTTCTAATTTACAATAAAAAAAAATTCACAATAAACCATATCATGTTTCTTGAAAAGTTGAAAGTGAAGAGTTTCCAAACAGTTAGGATATCTTTTGGGATATTTTGATATTTTTGAGATATTTTGGGATGAGAGAAGACTTTAGGATTTTTTTTTAATATTTATAATTAACAAATAACATATTAATTAGGTAGAGGTGTGTAGTGTAAAACTTAATTGTAGCATTTCTCATATTTAAAACACCAAAAATATTTTTTTTCTTATTTCTCAACAACAAATCTTCATTTAGGCCCCATTTGGGTACAATAAGTATTTCATCTCATCTCATCTCATCTCATCTCATTATTACAGTTTTTTTAAATTTTCACACAAAATATAATAAATAATTCAATTTTTTCAAATCTCAAAACAATAATAATATTAAAAAATAATATTCTAACAATATTTTATTCAACTTTTATTGTAACCCATATCATTTTAACTCATATCATCTCAACTAACTATCTAAACGGCACCTTAATGATTTGTGGTCTGATTCTTTCGTAAAAGACCCACTAAAATTAGAGAAAATTTCATAAGAACTTAATAATACCTCTTGTTAGAGAATTTGATTTAATTATATCTTAATTTGGTTTCATAATTTTCAAATCACCCGATTTGTTTTTCATAATTATAAATCAAGAGATTTAATTTTTATTATGATAAAAATATTTACCATATCTAGTTTGTATATAATTTTTCTATAAATATGGACTAATACTTTATATTCAATAACAATTGAGAATAAGAAAAATGAAGCTCTCAAAGTCTATTTCCGTCATTCTCTCATTCCCCATCTCTTTTTCTATTATGTTTTATGTTTTCTATCATGGTATCTTGGCTAATGCCAGATTCAATCATTTGGATTATTTCTTTTAAAATTATTCTGCTGGCTTTATCTCTCACAAAATTTTCATCGAAGTTCAATTATTTTTCGTCTCAAATCTATGCACTTGAAGTATCTTTATTAGTTGTAAGCCTTTTCTATTGGATATTGGTCTGTTGTGGGTACTATTTGAAGCCCCAAATCCATTTTTGACCTTTTGATCTTAGTCCTCAAAGCCATATGCAATCTATTGTTGGCCACATCTCCATATTTAATATTCCAGATCCCTATCATTTAATCACTAACGTCATTTTCATCATCTCATCAATAAATAGATATGAATGATACACTCTAATTTCAAACTTAAGTATTCAAAATTCTCTACGCCTTGAATTTGAGTGAATGTTGGAGATAATGAATCAAATTTTGATTTAGTTTCATAATAATCAAATCAATTGATCTAGTTTTCATAATTATCAAAACAAAATATTTAATTTTTAATATGATAAAGATATTTACTTAATCTAATATCTATCATGTAATTCCAGTACTATAAATAGAGACTAGTACTTTGTATTCAATAACAATTGAGAATAAGAAAGGTATAGCACTCAAAGTCTTCGATCTCTCCCTCTCTCCTTCCCCGTCTCATTTTCTATTATATTTTATATTTTCTATCACCTCTCACAAAAAAAACTAAAATTTCTTTATCCAAATAACCTTTAATTCTACTTACTTATTTTCACAAACCCTAATATAAAACACATCACAAAACCCATTACAAAGTACAAGTCAATTTTTTTTTAAAGCCAGCTTCTAACAATTATTAATTAGCTAAATTTTTACTTGTTGCTTGGATTGGGACCGTAATAATTTGCAGGACTCAAGCATGCCCTCAATTAGTTTTTTACATGTCATAACGTTATATGGATATATTGTAAAAGATCAATTAAGTAAAATATATATGTTTTTTTTTTTTAAGAAAAACAAATGACGTATATATTAATATGTAGGAAAATACTCTAGCCACAAAGTGATTACACAAAAGCAATTTTATAAATTGATATGATTTAATGTGATTCGTTAGATTGTAAAATTACTTTTATTATAAAATAGATCTAATAATTCTTTTGACCCAGTGCCACCGATGGTCTTTAGATATGGTCCCTTATATAAGAATTTGTTGGGAGGGTGACGCTACACCACCCGCTGGGGCTCGCTTGAGTGTAGTATTATTATATATGTATTTTGTTTAAATAATTTTTTATATAAATCTTTTAATATTTTAAAATCCCGCTTGAGTGTAGTATTATTATATATGTATTTTTGTTTAAATAATTTTTTATATAAATCTTTTAATATTTTAAAATATTTTAAAAAAATAAAGTAAATTTAAAATATCATTAAGAAAATACTTTCTTAATCAGTAAGTAAAAAAATATATATATTAAAAAATACTTTATTAATCACGAAGTAAAATAAAAAATTATAAAAAAATATTTTTTATAATTTTTTATTTTACTTCGTGATTAAGAAAGTATTTTTTAATAATATTATAATTTTTTTTTAAAAAAATATTTAAAATGGTCATGCTACAGTCTCCGCTGGGGCTCCCGTTGGGCTTAACATGTATTTTTCTGTGTATTTTTTTAATTTATTTTTTATATAGATTTTTTTTACACTTTTAAATATTTTTAAAAAATAAAATATCATTAAAAATATCATTAAAAAACACTTCTTTAATCAGAAAGTAAAAAAAAAATCATTAAAAATTACTTCCTTAATCACGAAGTAGAATAAAAATTCTACTTTGTGACTAAAAAATTTTTTTTTAATAATATTATAATTTTTATTTTATTTTTTAAAAATATTTAAAATTATTAAAAATATCTATATAAAAAAAATACGAGAGCCCAGCGGGGCATCTAAGGTCGCGCCCAGATAAGATTACAGCGAACAAGGAGCAAGAGCAAGATCAAGGCAACCAAAAGTATGCATGATGCGATATTGACCGAAACATGGCACCTAACTGCATGCTATATATGGACGTGCATGCTATGATGTCAAGGGCATTAAGGCATCCTATCTTTGCCCACACTATGACCCAAAAAAAGTCAAATTTTGAACAACCCAATGGCCATAAAGGCCGGGCTGCCCTTTATGGGGGCCTTGTCTCGATTGATTGTCTTTGTATTCGCACTAATCGAATCTCATTATATGGTAGGTAATGAGTAATTTTATATATAATCGTGATGAAGTGTATAAATATCGCGTAATTATTTTGAAAAAGGATAAAATTCACTATTAACAATTTAATTTTTTTTTATGTGAGTCTCATGTTTTATTCATTTTTTTTAAAGCGATCACTCGACAGTTGCACAATTTACGATTGTAAATATCTTTTCTCTAATTTATACTAATTTTTGGAGGAAATTATTACTTATAAAATCGTTTTGTAAACAAACAGGCATATATTATATTATTTCATGATCCGTTGATCAAACTCGTACTCTGACATGCATGCATGTCATCATGCTCTTGTGATCTTTCCTCGTTAAAATTTTTGTGTGAAGGCTATAAAACTTGTAATGCATGTGCGTATGATCATGAGTTAAGTATTGTGCGTGCTCTCTCAAGTAAATTCGTATCGAAGAAGCCACGTGATATAAATAGTGCAGTTGAGGCCTCTCATTCATCCCTTGGCCGAGGGCATAAGAACAATATGCAACCCATGCAACCATGCAAATAAAAGTACTATAGCTAGCTAGAATGAACATGAATTAAAGCCAACATATATATATATATATATATATATATATATATTGAATGTATAAATTATAAACATATTTTAAAGATCAGTAATGTTATATATAATTTTAGAATGTGTAAAGTCTGCGCACTTCTTTTTTAAAAAAATTAAGTGAATTTCACCAATATTAAAAAATATTTTTTTTAAGTGAGTTTTAAATTTAATTATTTTTTTCAAAGAGAGCGAGCAAGATTTGTACATTCTAAAATTGTAAACATCAGTTATTGATTTTAAAATAGGTTTTTTCTTATCTGTCTAGAAGACTAACTAGTTATATATACTTTCAACCGTCTCTTTTTCCTTTGGAACATCTGTCTCACATATATATATATATATATATATTTGCAAACCTAATTAATTAGTTCATACGTACAAAAGTACTTCATCATGAATTCAGTTTGCTACGCCGGCCTAAAACTTCTATAGCAAAGTTGAAAATTCCTTGTAAGTTTCATGTATATGAGGAATGGATTAATGTCTCGTCTTACTCGTTGATATGCTGATGCATATATTTATTATATATTTTGACTGATTACTGACTAACATTGGTTTCACCGCCATTTAATTACGTCTGTCGCGACCTTCGTCTATCGTTTTGATTCAGCAATGCCCAATTTCCTTAGGAAGCAAAGAAATTTCGTGCCTAGCTCGTTTTGTATACGATCGAGTACAATTAATGATTCTTTTGTCATTTTATTTCAAACCAAAAAGATATACCTATCGCACGTCAATTATGTTGAAACCATGATAATCCAGAAGAAAAGTACAAGAAAAGAGTTTTCACTTCCGAAAACCAAACCAGGATAATAACTAAGCCATTATATATATATATATTGTGCTCGTATTCTCCGTCTAGACCTCTTATATAATCCCACTCAAAAGCTCTTATTCAATCCATTTCTCATCTGGGTTTTTCAAGTCCTTTAGGGGGATTCAATGGGAGCCAGTTTCAGCAGTTTCAAGCTTTGTAGCTCAGAACGAGAGCAGCCAATTAGAGCAGTAGTACTACTAAGCTCCAATTCTAGTAATTATACTACAAATACTAGATCAGCTGAGTTATGGGAGAAGAAGAAGAAGCAGATATTGATGATGAAGAAGAAGAAGATCAAGAGACAGTCTGATCACCAACCAGATGATCAGAACATGGTCGCAAAGATCAGAAAGTTTACTTTAGAGGAGTTGATCATGGCTTCCCCAAGCAGGCCAGATTGCTTCACTAATGGAGGCGATTTGCATGTATTCAATCACTCTTATAAAAGGGTACACCCATCCTCGACAGGAGTACTCCATACAGATTTATCCTCTAAAGCAACAGACAGTTTCACCTTGGAGAGAAGGGAACATCATGATATTCATGAAGAAGCTGATCAAGTACTAGAATCTGTAGATTCTTTAATAAGCACTAGCCAAACTGGGAAGCTGAAAAAGAAGGTCAGCTTCAAATTGCCTGAAGAGGCTGACATCATCGTATTTTACTGATCTCCAGCTAGGCACTCATGATCATCTTGTCTGTTCCGAATGTACGTCTGCAACAACTTTGAAATGCATGGCCAGGTTTTCTATCCGGAATATGGTCTATATATATTATATGTTTATTATGTGTAAAAGGTGAATTTTCTCTCGCACTTTCTAGTTTTGGGGATCTGAATTCATTACTCTACTCTTTCTTTGATTGTATGAAAGATAATACATATTTACAGCGAGAGAAATTAAGCCTAGCCTATCGAACCAGAATTTTAACTAGGATTTGAGTGGAAAATAATGTTGCGTGTACGTGGATCATTTCAAATACATTGAGTTGGATTTCCGCGACGAACCAAAAATCGCCGCAAATAAGTACTCTTTGTGGCGATTTTATTTGCGACGATTTTACCTAATTTCTTGCAGTGTGCATGCGAAACTACTGGGGACGTGCATGCACGCACGCTGATGATGATTCTATTTATAGGCTTCCGAAAGTAGTTAATTAATAACCTGTGTAATGAAACCATGAATTTGATCTGCGTACACCTGATGATGCATTAACTTAATTGTTGTCATGCATTGTAACACATTTTTTTTTCCTAATCGGTAATTTCAACAAACATATATCCACAAAAGAATCTAACAAAAATAAATTCACAAACCGATCACATGGCTTCATATGATACGGTACTATTATATTTACCTTACAATAGCTAGTATACATTGTTTCATTAATTATATGGTCAACTAATAGAGAGTATCGACATCAATACATATTTTTTAAGGGATCAGTTTGAACTAGCGCCGCCTCAGTTATCTGTTTATAAAGATTTTAATTTTAACGTCATTTTAAGATTTACACAATGACAAAATTAAGCGATCTTATAAAAATAAAACTACAAACATACTTGATTTGATATGGTGTGTTAGATTATAAAGCTAATTTTAATATCATTACAAGAAAATTACTTATTTGTGGTCGATTATTTTCTGTTAAAATGAGTATGTTTTCATCACAAATAATCATTCTCGTCATAAATAATCCGTCACGAATATTCGTTTTTCTTGTAGTACTATTTGTAACAACTTTTATAATTGATGAGCAATAGTACTAATTTTTATTCCTATTCTGTCATTTCTCAGCTCTACTCATTGATATTGAATATTTTAAATAAAACTTATTTAAAATGCGTCTGATCATCAAAGTGTTTCTTTTCCTCATGACATCCATATATACCTAATTTCTAACTCTATGCATGGTGGTTGATTTTCTAATTCATGAGAATTGGGAAAACATGGATTAATTAATTGGAAAGTATGATTTTACTTGCAATTGGACGTGAATGTCATACTTTTCACACATAATTGGCATATATAATAAGATTTAACTTATAAAAAAATTAAAATAAAATCCTATAAGAATTCAAATTCTACCCCTAGCCTATATATATATATAGAATCAACATGCATGTCTACTCTTGCCAAGTTGTAAATATAATTATTAATATAATTTCTCAATCGGAACGTGGTATATGACTGAGGAACCTGCATGCATGCTTGTAAGCCAGAGATCAACTTATTATATATGTACGGATATTAAATTTGGATGTTCTCGATGCCTAGATCTAGACGAAGCTGCATGCGAGGTAACCATCCCAATGCATCCATCCTTCCCAGAAAAGAAAGGTGACTACAGAGCTTATAAAATAAGAAAAATAAATGCAGTCTGAAGATGACAAGAGAAGGTGATGTGAGTTGAGGCCGGACGTGCAAGTACTTCTTCTTCATCCAAAATTGTTAAAGGGAAAGAGCGGCTACTCTCTTCATCTTGAATGTACCGGGCTGTCTTGAAATGAGTTAAATTCTCCGTGAATAATAATGAATTAAGATGATAAAGTGATTTTTATGAGAATTATTTAAAATGTATTTAAATGTTAAGATAAATTTAAATGTATTTATAGAAATTGAAAAAGGTTATGAGTCACGCGTGTAAAAATGTGTTGAGTTGAAAAAAGTTGTGAGTTTCACGTGTAAATAAGTTTTGAATTAAAATGAATTTAGTGATTTGAGAGTTAAGTGTTTAGAAATTAGACTGAACTTAAAATTAAATTAATTAAATTGATCTTAATTCAGTCTAAATTCTAAACGGACTTAATACCTGCCAAAACTATGATCAATATTAATGGATTATTCTGATGATTAGCAATCCGTTCTGCATACAAAAAATAGGTTAATCCATATGCATGCCTTAAAATCAACTTGATAGAATTTATATTAAGATAGATTTTGATACATAAAATTTGTATTAAGTTAATAATACAAAGTGGATGTTAATTGTAAAATATATATAAAAAAATAATTTTAGAAAATAAATAAAAAATACAAAAATAATAATATTTTATTATTATTTAGTTTAAAAATGTATAAACCAATGTGAGAGTTTTTTTTCATATGTAAAATAATTCATAATTTTTTTCTTTTTTAGATACGAAGATACATAAACAACTACCAAACTCTTAGCTGTAATTACAGCTGTATTAAGCTTGCCTTTCAAACTATTAAAGTATGAGTGCTTTATAAATTGCATGCGGGTCGTACGTACTTAAATTTCACGTCTAGTACGCTATCTATCTGGCCCACTAACTCGCACCAGTGTATATACCTACCACAAGGGAATTTAGTTTATGCAAACCGACGCGCCCAAACTAAATTTGGATGCGACCCGACCTGTAACAAAATTATATGAGGTTCGTAGTGAAGAATCTCACGACAAACCTATAGTTGTAACATTTCAGAGAAAAGGAAGAAGAAAGCATAGAGAGCGTGAAGTATGAAGTTTCTGGAAAGTGTATTGTATATTCTCTGCAAAACGACTTGCTCTTGTGGATGAGTGACGACCTGTAGCTTGATGTTCATATTCAATGTGTAATAGCCCCCCGCAAGATGGAGAATAGAAATTTGTTATTCCCATCTTGGATAAATGTTTTTGGAGAAGGAAAGAAGGCAATGCTTTTGTAAAAATGTCGGCTAGCTGACATTGAGATGCAACATTAGCTGTGGTGATGCTTCCTTTTTGAATTTTGTCTCGAATTAGGTGGCAATCCAATTCGATATGCTTAGTCCGTTCGTGGTAAACTGGATTGGCAGCGATGTGGAGGGCTGCTTGGTTGTCACAGTAGAGCAATGCAGCTTGTGAATGAGTGACCCTGAGATCAGTGAGTAAGTATCTCAGCCAAGTGAGTTCAGAACACGTGGAGGCCATGGAACGATACTCGGCTTTAGCTGAGGAACGAGATACTACAGATTACTTTTTTGTTTTCCAAGAAACAAGTGAGTCACCAAGAAGAATGCAATAGCCGGTAATAGAGCGACGGATATCGGGACATATTGGTTGCACGAAAGGTGTTTGTATCAAGGTTTGTGTGAATCGAATGGTTATTGGAATGGTTTGAGGAAGAATCGGCAAAACTTTCCAGTGGATCCTCCATGATTAATTGCTCTCTGGCTCTCTGATACCATGTAAGATTCCAGAGAAAAGGAAGAAGAAAGCATAGAGAGCGTGAAGTATGAAGTTTTTGGAAAGTGTACTGTATATTCTCTGCAAAACAACTTGTTGTGGATGAGTGACGACCTGTAACTTGATGTTCATACTCAGTGTGTAATAATAGTATCCATTCCGAGGGATTTCCAACAAGTACTAAAAGATGCTATATATATAGATACAGAGAATAAATACTTAATTTTTCTAATCTTTATCTTTAAAAGACAGTTAAACGTCTAAGGAATTAAAGAGAAAAAGGCACAGGCATTAGAAGTTGCTTATTATAAACAAACCCGAAAATTGGAATGATAAAAATGATATTATACTCTCTGCTTGGGGTCAGGAGATTCACATGCATGGGTATTGTTGATGTCGTGTTTTGCGGGTCTGGGTAACTTCACACCCCCGATATCTGAGGGTGTATCTGCATAGTAACTACAGGGGGACCTCAGAGTCCGTTAATCCTCTGATACTTAAGTCAGTATGATAAAGAAGATAATAAACGAAAGTAAATAATAATGTATCTGGGGGTGATAGATTTTTCTCATTACCTTATTTGCTGCTGGTTGGCCCTTATTTATAGTTACCGACCAGGATCCCACCACAGTGGGGTGTTACATAGCAGGGGATAATACGCTCTGCGCAATTGATTCACCGAGCAACAAAGGTCTCAGGCTTACGGTACACTGCTCATGTCTTGGGTCACATTGAATGCAGCACACTCTGTGCTCTGAGCCGCATTGAATGTAGCATGGTCTCTATTCTGGGCCATATTGAATGTGGTGTGGCCTCTGTTTTGGGCCGCATTAAACGCAATATACTTTCTGTCCCGCGTCCCTTCCATCGGGTGATATATGTCGCGTCCCTCCCTTCTCAGTCTTTACTCATACCTTCTATCCCATCAGCATAGCTCAACCCGAGTCTCCTATCCGCGCCTCGATCTGGGCATTTACCTTTCTGGCCCAGACTTAGGTGATATGGCTGAGCCTTACTTTCGGCCCAACTCCTCGCCATATACCCTTCCTGCAATCTGGATCCAGTGTAAAAGATTATCTCCCTTCACAGGTATGGTATGCATTTCCAACACATGATGATCAAAATGTAGATGGGTTAATGACGTGATTTGCAAACATTAATATAAAAATGGTGGCAGCGACAGTACTATAGAATGATAGCTCAACGTTCCACTAGGCAAAAAAAGGGTCAAATTAATTAATTTATTAAATAAGAGTTTTGCTAGAAAGAAGGTCAAGATATCGATGCAATATTAATAGCTTTCATATAGCAACGTGTTGTGTTGTGTTTTGTCTCAATAAATTAGTCTTTGAAGATATTAATTTCATAACAAATTAAATAAATATGAGCCACCCACAAGCACACCAATGAGATATGCCGTTAACCACTGCACTCTAGTTTTTAACCCCACACACAATCGCTGCAAAGAAATCAAATTAAAAGCGCACACGCACATAAAAGATAGCTTAAAGCATAAGCGTAAACGACGGACAGCTACAATTCTTACCTACAACTTGGCTGTTTTTAGTTGGATTGAAATGCCGCTGTGCTTGTTGATTGCGGGTAAGTAGCCTACGGTTCTCTTTTGCATTCATAGAAGTGGTAGACTAATAAATTTCGTAAATTTCTAAACCTACGTGGATTAATATATATTTATTTTTATGAAAAATATTTCTCATATATATCGTAGATAACATTTAAGATTAGACAAAGAGTAATGTTAGGTACAGTTCCTATTTTAAGACTGCAATACAAGTCTAGGCTATTTTAATTTTAAAATTACAAAATTATCCTTCTTAAAATAATATTTTTTCTCATTTAATAAAAGACATGCACATACAGTCTCCAAGTGGAGACTACAAATAAAATTTCTCTTAGACAAATATTTTAGTCGATCTCATATAAATAAATTTATAAATTAACCTAATTTGATATAGTATGTTAAACTATTAATATATTTTTATTATAAAGTATAAATGATGTATTATATAAAATCATTTAAACGGTGAATTACATTTTTATATAAATAAAAAGCGATAAACTAATTAATAAAATGGTACGTTAGGGCTTGTTTGGGAAGTAAGATGAGATGATAATTTGTGAATAATAATAAAATAGTTTGAGTCGAATATTTTTTGGATTTTAGAAAATGAAAGAGAAAAAGTTAAATAAAAAAAATTATAAATATAAAATATTGTAATAATATTATTTTTATTTAGAGATTTGAAAAAATTAAAATTATTTTTTATTTAAAATTTTAAAAAAATTGTAATAATTAATTTAAAAATTTTGTATTTAAATTATATTTTTGAGTAAGATTGAAGGAAATAAAATGAGATTCATCTCCCCGCAAACCTGCCTAGTCATTGTGAAGTTCCTTTATAAACGTCAAAATAGTACATTATCGTGGGCTCACGCTCATCAGCCTTGTTGCTTCAAGTAGGTTTAGGAAGGAAGTTGCCTGGAAAGCGTTCCCTAGTGAGCAGAAACAGGCTCCTCGACTCTGCCTTTAGCATTTTTAAAGCTAGAGAGAGAGATATTAAGCTGTTTTTGGGTTTTGGGTGATAATTAATGGCTTCAATGTTGAAGATGGTGGTTGTTGCTCTGTTTATCATCTCGGTGAGCCTCGGAGGGAAATGGGTCGGAGCCCAAGTGCACCATGTGGTCGGAGACGACCGTGGCTGGGACCCTGCTTCCGACTTATCTTCCTGGTCCTCCGGTAAAATCTTCAGGGTCGGAGACAAAATCTGTAAGCCCCTTTCTCTCCCTCTCCCTCTCCCTCCCTCTCTCTCTCTCTCTCTCTCTCTCTCTCTCTCTCCACCTCTAAAATTTTTAACTAAATACTATTTTGGGTTATCGGGCAAATGGAGACTGGAAACGAAAGAGAGAGCAGAAAGAAAATTATAAACTCTCTCTTTTCTTTTCTTCTTACGAATTTTTTTTTCTCGTCAACCAAACACGGGAAAAGTAGCTTAGATTTTAGTGTAATTATTATTGGTATTTTATATCCATGGCCACGAGTATTTCTTTCTCCTTGAATGGACGGCTCACGGTTGTGGATGGGGTAGGGTTCACGTACTCGTCAGCACAGGAAAGCATCGCTGAAGTGAAGAGCAAGGAAGAATACGAGGCGTGCGATGTAAGCAACCCTATCAAGATGTACACGGACGGTTTGGAGAGCATTTCGCTGGACGGAGAAGGGGTCCGCTACTTCGCGAGCAGCAAGGCCCAGAGTTGCAGGAATGGTCTTAAGTTACACGTGGAGGTGCTGCCTCAGGGAGGACCTGAAAATATCCCAAAAGTGGCCGCATCAAAGGGCACAGTTGGGGCTGTAGCTGATGGGCCCACAACTCCATCTGGCTCAACCCATCTTATGGGGAGCCTTGTCCTCTTAGCCGTTGGATTTCTTTTCTATGTTGTAGGTGTTTGATGGGATTTTGTATGTTGTAATTCTAAATTTGGGACAACTATGGAGGTGCTACCTATTCTGAGTTTGGGATCTTGCTATTTAAGGATTATTAATTGAACCGTGCTACATGCATGAACAGTAGAAAATAGCTCTCCCCCCTTTTGTACCGTGCTACTTTTGTTTATCATTTATGTTATAATTTTATAAAAAAAATTGAATAAATAATGATAGATTTACAACTATTTTATAATTTATTTTTAAATAATTAATAAAATCATCTCACTCCATTAAAAATAAATTTTAATATTTCAAAACTACTATTTATGTAGAGTTGTAAAAATAAAATAGTTATATGGATATCATTTTCTTTATAAGAATAAATTTAAAAGTTTATGTGACTTTATTTGATTTTATATTAATTTATAAATTTATTTTTATCATTTACTTTTTGTAACTAAAATATTTCTCAAAAAGTTTATGCATTTTAGAGCTCTTGCATGTGTTTTTAACATGTGAATTTTACATAAATGATTAAGATTCCGTTTGGATACAATAAGTGTTTCGTTTCATTTTATTATCATAATTTTTTAAATTTTTACATAAAATATAAAAAATAATTTTAGTAATTATTTTTTAAAATTATAAAATAATATTTTAATAATATTTTACTTAATTCATCTTATTTCATTGTAACTCATTATTTAAAAATTGCTCTTCCGGCTGGTGGCTCCTATTAGGATTTTTTATTTTTATTTTTTTTTATTTAAGGATTAATGAAGTATTTTTTAATAATATTATAAATTTTTATTTTTTTAAAAAATATTGAAAAGTATTGAAAAAAAGTATGTAAAAAAATAAGAAAAACAAAATATGCAAAATACTGGCGGGAGCTCCAACAGTAGCTCCAGCTGTGGCTGTACCTATCAAATAACCATTTTCTCGCCTGGTTAGGTAGAAACTGTGACCGCAAAAGGCGGGAGCTCTCTTTTGTTAGTTGGGTATGGTACAGAGTACATATGTAATACCCGTGCACCCATAATAGTACTTTTTTTAAAATTTTTTATTTTACTTTTTTTTTTTTTTTGTTGATCAAGATGGGTACTATATTAAAACTAAAATCAAATACAACAGAGTCTGAAATTCTTAATTATACAAGAGAAAAAGGTGGATCCTTTCCACTATGAAAATTCAACAGAGAAGGGGGTAATTGGATTAAAGGGATGTTGCCAAAAGCTTGCGTTGCCGCTGCCCATTGCGCCAAAGAATGCGCGCATCGATTCTTGGATCGATGAATTTTCCTAACTTTCCAAACAGTAAAAGAAAGGAGTAGGTGTCTGATGTCACTGATAATAGGGAACAGAGTCCAGTCCTGAACCACTGAAGGGTTAGAAATTGCTTCAATGGTAATTTTTGAGTCCCCTTCTAGTAAAATATTTTGTAGACCCTGTCTCTTTGCTTCGGAAATGGCCATCAATGCTGCTCTTGCTTCCCCAAGATTAGGACTCACACTGCAACTGAAATCTATGGTTGCAAAGATGATTTCACCTGAATCATTCCAGCATATGGATGCTAAAATACTTCCTTGGTCTCTGATTGCCACATCGAATCGAATCAAAAAGAAACCTGCATGGCTTTCTTCCATTCTCCCCATTTGATTATTCTCAATGATCCAAGCTGTAACATGTTGCTGAAAAATAGAATTCACATACTCAAAAAATTCAAGAGGTGAAGGACAGTCCTGAATCTGATTGTGGACTTTTTTATTCCTGAGAAACCAAAGACAATCCATAGCTATGACAGCAAATAATTGGAAGGAATGATGATCTTCTTCTGGGATTCCAAGATTTTCCAAAGGATTAAGGATATTTTTTATCCAAATGGATACATGTTGGCTTGCAAAGGAGTTGATGTTAATGGGCCATTTTGAATGTCTCCACAGAATTCTTGAATAAAGACAGTTGAAGAAAAGATGAGAGATATCCTCCGGTTCAGTCTTGCAAAGAGGGCACATAATTTGATGTTCCTCTAAATGGATGACCCTGGTGATTTTTACTCTGGTAGGAAGAATATTGTGACTAATTTTCCAAAGGAAAAGCTTCAGCCTATCTTAGATCTTCATTTTCCATAAAGTCTTCCAATTACTGAACTGAATATTGGGGTTGGAGTAATTATTCCTAGAGACAAGAGCTGCATAGGCTGACTTTACAGAAAAGATACCAGAAGCATGGTGAGTCCATTTGATCTTATCATGGGCCTGATGATAATTGTGGTTGGCCAGGGGAATTTTTTGAATTTCTCTAGAGGAACTTTCAGAAAAAAGAGTGTTAAGAAGAAGAACATTCCAGCGCCTTGGTTCCTCTAAGATAAGCTCAGAGACAGTCATGTAAGGATCAGCATCGAGTTGATTATCCAGGGATCAGACCACACTTTGGTAGAAATGCCATTATTGATTTGGAAGCAAATGCTGGAATAGAGAAAATCCCTTTGTTTGAGTAGACATTTCCAGAAACGAGAGTCATTAGACTTAGGAGATACTTCCTGGAAAGAGTTGGTTCCTAAGTATTTATGAGAAATGACATCTTTCCAGAGGCTTTTTGAATCATTGAGGAGGGACCAAGCCAATTTGGTAATCAAAGCAGAATTAAAAGAGTTCATATTTCTTAAACCAAGGCCACCCATTGATTTAGGCAAACAAATAGACTTCCAAGATTTGGGAGTATATTTCTTGCCATCACCATCATTAAAACTCCACCAAAATCTACTAAAAAGAGAATCCAGCTTTTTATTCATAGCCTTAGGGATGAGGGATGAAGACATGACATAGGAAGGGATAGAGCTAGCAGTAGCTCTGATGAGAACAGTTCGAGCAGCTTGAGAGAGAAGTTTAGATTTCCAACCCTGAAGTTTTTTGTGGATCTTCTCCATTAGGCCGCTTAGGAAACTTTTCCTATCATTACCATTAGAAGTGGGGAGACCCAAATAAATTGATTTAGGTGGGGAAGTTCTGAAGTTGAAAAAAGCCTTGACATCATTAATAGCCTCCTGGGTTGTATTACGGCTGAAGTGGATAGAAGATTTTCTTTCATTAATGTTTTGCCCAGACCACTGATTAAAAACATTAAGACATTCAGAAAAGTTTTGAGCATTCATAGCAGTTGCTGAACCAAAGAGAAACAGATCATCTGCAAAGCAGATGAGAAATAAAAGGACCGCCTCTAGAAAGCTTGATACCCTTTAGGCTCTAAAGATGTTCTTTTTTTTCAATAAGTCTGGACAAAACCTCAGTACCCAGGATGAAGAGGAATGGAGAAAGGGGATCTCCTTGGCGTAATCCCCTGGAAGGATGGAAAAAACCTTGAGGGGAACCATTAATGATGATGGAGTAGGTTACTGTTGTAATACACTCACGAATCCAATGAATCCATTGTGGTCTGAAACCTGCATGTTTGAGTACTTCGAGAATAAAGTTCCACTCCATGGAATCGAAAGCTTTTGCCATATCAATCTTAATGGCCATTTGACCAATTCTACCCTTTCTTTTTTTCATGCTATGGAAGATTTCCTAGGCAAGAATGGTATTATCCTGAATAAGACGACCAGGGATGAAAGCAGATTGGCACGGAGAGATAATATTGGGGAGAATGGATTTTAATCTGTTTGCAAGAATTTTAGCAATGATTTTGTAGCAAACATTTGACAAGCTAATTGGTCTGAACTGGTTAATATCATTTGGATTATCAACTTTTGGTATCAAGACACGATTTGTGTGATTAAGTTCCTTTAACAATTTCCCATGCATGAAAAAATTTTGAACGGCCGCCACCAAATCAGATTTGATTGTTTCCCAAAAAATTTTGTAGAAAAGGCCCGTGAAACCATCCGGTCCGGGAGCCTTGGTGGGGGGAAGTTTCTTAACCACAGAAGCTATTTCCTCTTCGTTTGGGATTTTACAAAGGAAATCATTATCTGAATCCGAAATTTTTGTAGGAAACAGATTACCAATGCTGTCAGACAAATCAGTATGGGAAGAGGAATAGATGGCTTGAAAATGTTCCTGGATCTTGATAGAAATTTCAGCTTGGTCAGTAGACCAACTATTACTACCAATCTTTAGACAGTCAATGCTATTCCTTCTGCGTCTGATAGCAGTGGAGGCATGAAAAAATTTTGTATTGAGATCAGTAGAAATAAGCCAAGAATTTCTAGATTTTTGTCGCCACAAGGATTCCTCTCTATGAAGCAGCTCATTAATGTTTTCATTGAGATCATTCTCCAAGGAGGAAGAGGAAGGTTGAAGATCCTTTGCTTGAAGAGATAAAAGAGTGGATGACAGGTTCTTCAGATTGGATTGAATATGTCCAAAGGTATGATAATTCCACTCCTTGAGAGCTGTTTTGGTAACTTTGAGTTTTTTTGCGAGGATGAATGAAGGGGTTCCAACAAAAAAAGAGCTCTAGGCCTCTTTGATAACTTTAAAAATAGAGGGATCTCGGAGCCAAAATTCTTCAAATTTGAAGGATTTTGGAAGACTTTTCTTATTTGCTATATCAAAGAGAATGGGAGCATGATTAGATGAAACACGAGCGATGGTGGAAATAGTAGCTTGAGGGAACAAATGAATCCAAGAGGTATTAGCAATACCCCTATCAAGTCTTTCCTTTATATTATGGAGACCAGTTCTATTATTGGACCAAGTAAATTTCGGACCGGAGTAACCAAGATCAACTAAACCCATGATTTCCATAAACAAAACAAGGTCTTTCGGTTTAGAAGATTGAGCATAAGGATTCCCACCCATTTTTTCAGATTGTGATATAATGGAGTTGAAATCACCCAAAGCCAAAGAAGGACCAGAAAATGATTTAATGATACCCGAAAGGAGATCCCAGAACAATTGTTTCTTTCTGTAGGAAGCAGGACAGTAGACTAAATTGAGAAGCCATGGCTGATGTCACGGATTAGAATACACCAAAACAGAAATTATATTGCTAGATATATGAACAGTTTTTATATCAACACCAGATCGATATAAAAGCAAAAGCCCTCCCCATTTACTAGTAGGAGGAGAATACACAAAATAAGCATAACCAAGTCTATTAACAATACTGACACAGTCATTAGAAGCTAGTAAACATTCTGAAAGGAAAATCATATCAGGGTTATGAACCCTAATATTTGCCCCAAGAGATCTGATGGCACGAGGTCGGGCGATGCCTCGGCAATTCCAAGCTTGAATTTTCATGGATCCTCTAGTGGCAGTGAGGACCCTGCCACATCAGTCGTTGGATTCATAAGGAAAAGATTCATGGTTTGAGATTGAAACTTGTTACCCGTGGCCTTGAGATGCTGAGTTTGATAAGGAGCATATCTGATAATGGTAGATCTCCTTGTTGGGCCCTTTCTCTGAGTCCTATCAGTTCTTGTTTGCTGGGTTCCTTCTCCTTGAACTGGGACCATCCTTACAGCTGCAGGTCTATCTACTTCCTTTTGGTCATCTTCGATTCTGTCAAGAGACATTCTAGTGGATTGCAGACATTTTTTTGGAGGATTTAAGAAGCTGCTCTTCTCTTCCAATTGAGATTTCCTCTTCCTCATAGTCTCAGTTTGGATAGGAACAGATGGTTGGGGTTCTGCGACAGGGGAGAACATTTTGCTTTGGGGTAAGTTTTGAAAAGGGGAAGGAGGTATATCAGATAAGTCTGGAAGATTTGGAGGATTTATATGTGTCGGGGAGAAAATATTGGTTGGACTCACCTGGATTGTATTTATGGCAAAACAGGCCCTTCCCGTGGGACTAACGAGGAGTGAGATATTATGGCTTGGGTTATGGGTTTCAGTTGGGCTATTTTGTTCTTTGAGTTGTGAGATAAACTGTCGAATAAAGGAATTGGACTTGTGGTCGACAAATAGAGGCCCTTTGGATTCCTCGTTGACTAACAGATTGGGGGGTTCCTGAGGGCTTTTAGGCAAGGATAGGGGGACAGGGAGATTAAAGGAATTTCCTTCATCCTGCATTGACTTGGAAGGAGACAGGGGGGACACGTGTAAGAAGGGAAACTGGGGGACAGGTTTTGTTGTCTGGAGATCAGATGTTGCCGAAAAAAGCTTGTTGATGCAGAACTCTTTCCTTTGTCCTTCCTCGGTATTGACAATAATGGCTTTCCCTTTTCCCAGATGTTCGACTTTTCTACTTTTTCTAGCAGGATCATTCGTACTTGAACAATCATGGGGCGGAGATTCTCTAATACGTACTGACGGGAGAGAGTAGGGGATTTTTTCCATTTGATCTGGCAGGTGAAAAGCCTGTGTGCACTGAATATTTTGATCCCTGTGCAATTCTTCCAGTCTAATTAGTCGTCGTGAGTCTTGAGCTTCTGCTCTCATCCATGATCCAAACAAGGGTTCTTCAACTGGGTTAATAAAAATATTGCAAGTCTGAAGAAGATGACCAAGTCGACCACACCCATAGCAAAACTCTGAGAGTCTTTCGTACTTAAAGCTAATATTTGCTGGATGAGTGTTTGAACGTGGTAAAAAAAAACCTTCAAAGAGAGGTTTCTCAGTGTTAATCTCAACTCTAATCTTGAGAAATTGCTTAACTCCATTACTAGGAAGAAAAGCTTGGTCTATTTCAAGGAGATTTCCCATGACACTGCCTATTTTAACAGCATTATTTTCCGTCATCATTTCAAGGGGCAGCCCGTATATGTGTACCCAAAAAGCAGAATGGGTGAGGTCTATCTCAAATAAATTTAGTCCTAGGGGCCATTCTTTAAGCACCATATGGAAACCTTTAAAGTTCCAGGGTCGTTGGGAGAAGACTCTTTTTCTCAGTTGAAGATGGAAAGGTGAAAAGGAAAATATTTGGACCTAGATCTTCGATAGTAAGGCCGTGAATAAAACTCCATACCCCTCAGATTATGGAGTGAAGCAAATGCTTATTCAACTTTTTTGTAGAAACCAGCTTACCAATCAGTGCATGACTTGAAATCTTTGCTGCAGTTTCCATTTCAGGCACGAGAATAATATCGTCCCAAGTTAGAGCTCTGGTTCGGTTGATAAGTGATTCCATGCTTTCTTTGTCTTTTTCCGTTGACATTGCTAGATGGGTTAGAAAAAGATTGAATGAGATGAGAGTGGTTGGTGGAATGGTTGGTGGGGAGGTGGGAAGAGATGATGGGTTAGGTTGGAGCCATAAAGGCGGAAGAGACTACGGAGAGGAGAAAAGAACTCATCTTGGAGAGAGAGCGAAAAAATTGCTAGCTGGGTTTTTTTTAATAGTTAATAAAGTGATTATTAATAAAATTATATATATTTTTAATTTTTTTTAATGATTAAAGATGTTAAAAAAATAAAAAAAATTGAAATAGAACATGAGTGATAAAGGAGAAGAAAACCGATTATATATATTGGATCCCATCTAAGAAAGGAAAGTGTACATTAAGTTAAGTTTAGATAGTGAATTAAGATAAGATGAGTTAAAAATTAAAAATTAAATAAAATATTATAAAAATATTAATTTTTAATATTATTATTATTTTAAAATTTAAAAAAATTAAATTATTTATTATATTTTATGTAAAAATTTATAAAAATTATAATAATAAAATGAGATAAATTAACTCTCAATCCAAACCGAGCCTAAGAATTCCAGCTTTATATTGATCCTGATCCAAACATGAAAATAAATACAAGAAAAAAAAATTAAAAGCTATTCTTGAGAATTGAACTTACCTTGTTCAGATATCAAAGAGAGTCGATTCATTCTCCATAACAAGATAGTCGCATCTCATATTAAAGAGAGTCGATTCACAGATCATTTTATCTCATCTCACTATCTAAACAAGGCGTAATAGGAAGAACTGAACTATACCGGTAATTGGATTCATTAAATAGTCAATGAAAACAACACTTTTTTGCTTAATTTTGATTTGATAGAATTTGAAAATGAAATGTAGAAAACAAAAATACACAGAATGCTATTCGTGCCCCTTGCTCCTTCAGCTCCGACACCAGAGAATTTATACATAATACAGCTAGTTAACTACAAAGTAGCCCCATGTTCATCATCCATAGGGGTTGCTGGAACCAGATTGCTGGGGAAGGAAGAAGGGATGGAACACTAGCTGCAAACGAAAAGCAAGCAAGATGTACTGGGATCCTATCATCTCTCTCTCAAAACAACATGGTTAGATCCATTCGTCCTTTGTATCTTAGAAATTTTCTTCAGGATGTCTGCAAAAGCCTTCTTGTCCTGCACCACAAGCACAAACAATCAATAAGAACACATCACTCCAATCTACGGTGGCTGAGCATGATTAAAGAAAGCGTGATGTCAATCAAAACTACTTCAATGTTACTCTGAAAAATATACAATAATGTAACAAAAAAATAAAAAGTAAATAGATGTAATGACATAAATTTGATTTTGAAACAAAATATATGAACAAGTGTGCATGATAAAATGACTATTTGCATCAAAATGTTGAGCATTGCATGCTCTTGATATTCTTGTAGTTTATTTATTTATTTGTTGTGTGTGGGTGCACATAGATTCATACACGTATGCAATATGTATGGCCACCAATTGTGTTGAACACAGGAAAAGAAAGCTCTTAAAAATACACTACATATAGCAAAATTCATACTATTAAATAAAAAGAGCAGTGACTTGTGTGGTAAATTTCCAACAGCAACAACTTCAAACACCTGTTCTTCAAAATAAAGAGGCAACCAAGTTTTGCTGGGCTGATTATAAAACCCAAGACACGTTTTAACCAGATATGATCCAAGGCCAAGGGATATTACCCAGACCGGGGGGAAAGGGGCCAGTTACCACTTTTACTTAAGACTCTGATATTATAGCATACCTCAGGGGATCTCAGTCTAGCCTTAAAATTAGCAACAAGATCCTGTGTTGTCACTGGTGTCTTTTGCATTAAAACTGCCCTGATTTCTTCTTCTGTGAAAGGCCCAGTAGATGATGTTGGCCCAGTTTTCGTTGGCGGTGTACCTTTTGAAGGCCCACTGCTTTTAGAAGCAGGCACAGCTTCTTCTTTTGAAGCAGGTTTAAACTCCTGATTCAGAAAACACAAGTAAAAATTAAAATGAAAAAAAATAGTAAAACGCTACCATTTTCAGGGCGCACTAAAAGACCATAGAGATTAGAGGATATATTGTTCATATAGAATACAAACTAAAATAAATCATAGTCGTACATTTTCTGTCTTCACCTTCTTTGGAGGTGCACCATTAGATGCTTTCGCGTCATCGCCACTCAGTTTTCTCTTTGCCTTTGCAGAATTGGAGGTAGATGGGATTCCCCGAGCAGGGCCGGAAGGCACAGATTTTACGGGACTGTTTTCAGCAGGTTCCTCTTTAGGGGCATCCTTCTTTGGAGCCAGCACAGGAGAAAAGCCAATCTCATCATCCATCTGGACAAACCAATACAAAAGCTCCATCAGTGGAAAGGAAAACAGTACAAGCAATTTTTTTTTTTAAAAAAAAAAATTGAAACTTATGCACCATACAGAAAAGTACAGGCAGTTTTTTTTTTTTTTTTTGGATCAGTAAAGCAGGCAGTTTAAATAAAGTTTTCTGTCACAACCAGTTATACTTTGCAGAACAAGTAGAACATGTTCTTGGTTTCCTTTTATCTTATGTACTTATGATGTTAACGTAGAAAGTACTAGAATAAAGCATCACAATAAACTTACATCCTCCTCCTCATCATCATCCTCCGCATCCGAATCATTAAGCCCACCAGCTCGCCCAAGCAGCTTCTTCAACTCTTTACAAGATTTGCTCAGTCCACCCTCTTCGTTATCTTCATCCTCATCGTCTTCATCCTGCAAGAACATGTAAAAAATTAGGGTTGACATTTTTCTTGATTTCCAAAAAGAAGAAGCTGCAACCTCAGCAATCGTGCTACTCTAGCACCAGAAACACTACATTAAAGTAGTTAAAACAGCATTTGTAAGAAATCAAGCATATCTAGCAAGACTTCAATAAAAATAGAAACCATGCGGAAGTAAGAATGTACAGCAGCATCAGAGGCACCAATTAGACGAGGAACGGTACGATAGGCCAGATACCATATTCAAAATGCAACATAATGATAGGCTTCTTAACTTTTTTAATTTCAGCTGAGTTCTAATTGAGTTGTAAGTCTCAAAAATCAATTATCAAAATTGCCACCAACAAATTTATAATGAAATACAAAGAGTCTTATAATTTTTGAAAAATTATTCCATTGGGGGGGGGGGGGGGGGGGGTAAGTTCTATTTATTCTGCAAAATATAACTGGTTGTGACAGAAAACTGCATTCAAAAGATATATCAGAAAAAGAGTTTACATGTATTGCATTGCATTCAGTGCAGAAGACAAATATATCAGAAGAGATAGGTAAACCCTCAAAAACACCCATTAATAAAACAAACAGCACTAATATCAGAAAATAATTTAGAAAGAGATCCATCCTTAGTTCAAGATTTAGACTTGGTTAAGTTAGTGATCTTTCAAAAACTCATCTTTCAAAAATTTGCTCTTCCCTTCGTATTATACAAATTCAAGGCCACCGACAGGCATATAGCTAAGCTCAGAAATTGAGAAGCATATCAGTTGCATTATGTAAGTCAGCTTCAGGCCCAGAAAATGTTTACTGAAGTACATCTTCAGTAATAATAATTTTCCAGCAGGGTTGTCCCAAGTTTTCCTGTAACAGAAATCATGCAGACAAACCTGCTTAATTTCTGGAGAAGCAGGAACTTCAGGGGCTAATTCTTCCCTTTCCTCGGGATCATTTCCAACATCTTCGTCGTCATCAGTGAAGATTTCTTCATGCTCCCAATCATCACCTAGCACATTAGATAGGGATTAGATGTACCATAAGTGCAGGTATTACTAATGGTGGAAGTCATCACGTGTTTTCAATTACAGCCATGACAGGAAACATTCTTAACACAATAAACAATCACTTAACATAGACATTAAGTTAATAAAAAAAACTTGTGGACCATATTGCCCCAACATAAAACCCATATTTTAATGCTATTCCATTATTCCACATTAAAATTGAATTTACAGGGGCTAGAAATATGATAAAATTGGTGCAGTACCAAAAAGCAACCAACTAAAGACGTGCAATTTCTTAAAGGATAAAAGTAAGACAATATAAATAATCTCAATCATATGAAAGTGAAAATACATTCAACAGGTCACTGAATCATTACTAAAAAAGATAATCCACAAGATTCTTTTCTTTTATTCTTGAAGAAATCTTCTGCTCTGCTCTCTATCAACAGTCACATATTTTTCTTTAATTTTGATAAGAAATAAATATATATATATATATATATATATATATATATAAACTGAATATATAGGATGTGTGCAAGATCCTTTAAAGAAACTACAAACATTAAAATCCAAAACAGAATCAAATTGAATGCCACCCAAAGAAGACCCCAGGAACATGGACTTCAGAGGGTTTCCACTAAGCTTTGATGTCATTAAAAAGTGCAGTTACTTATCAAAAAGGGAAAAAAAAACTGCAGTTACTCACTCCTCTCTCACCAAATCGTCCACATTATGCAAAGAGGAACCACGTTAAGTCAAAATTACGACATTCTTGTGATCCTTCCTCACAGTCCTAGGCATCACCAACTGCCTCATCCAAATAGAGATAATGTGACCCTAACTCTCACCATCTCTTATCTTGCACATGCAGGACCATCTACAGCTATCTCACTCCGCTTATAGTTGTTGACAGTCAAGACTTTTGCCCAAGGCAATTGTGCAACTGAGACATGCTACTTTCCATTGTACAATAACACTAGAAAATCTAGGTCATATCTTGAAATTATAGACAGCAACAGATGCTAAGAAATCAAATGACTTCAAGAAAAACGATGCATAATAGAGAGATATTTCAAGGAAGTGACACATATAAATACCCTAAGCACCTTTACTTAAGTTACCCTTTTCTGCAAGAGGAAAAAGATCCTAACATCTCCACTAATTTCTCTCATTGTTTCCTGGAGAGCAGGACCAACCTGATCTGAATGGTATCTTTTGGTTTTTTGGCATGAAATTACATCACCCAGTGTCAGCACAGAAAATTGGCAAGAAATTTTTTTTTTAATCCATTTTAAAATGAAAAGCAGGTTACAGTAAGGGGACATGCTTACCCTTCTCAATATCATCATCATCCAAATCCAGATCACCACCCCTTGGACCTTCATCATCATCATCGCCACATCTTTTGTTGAGTTCCAATCTATTCTTCCTTGCCGCCTTGTCTTCTTCATCCTCCTCCCCTTTATCAGAAACATTACCTTCCTCATCCTCGCCAGATGTCTTTTTACGTCCCCTCCCACCAACCACACCACTATCCTTTTCAACAACCCTCCCCACTCCCCCAAATGCAGCAGGTCCATTATTCGCAGCCTTCATCATCCATCTTTCATATCCATCTGCAGTCTTTTTCCGGTTATTCATCTTTTCTTCTGCTTCGTCCAGTGTAAGTTGCTTATATTGTGCAACTTTGTTGAAGTTGTACCTAAAGATTGAACAAGTCAAACAACCATTACAAAAATAAAAAAAGAGCTAAAAAGAAAATTCACATTCAAATACCAACTTTTAAACAAATATGGAACATGATGCTCTATAGTGAAGGGATTTAAGTATGCATCACAATGAATATCATCAAAACAACTTTTTTATAGAATAACAAAATAAAATAAAAGTAAAAAAAATATTTTTAACAACCCCCCAAAAACGGTTAAAAAATAAAAACAATTATCTTCATTTAGATATGACATTTTGCATATAATAGGTTCGTGCATACCAAGAACCAGCAGGAATAGCAACAAGCTCCTTCCGTTGCATCATTAATAGATAGTAAGTAGCAGATTGCGCACCTACAAGCTGACCTTGATACTGAAATTTCCCTGTTTCATCCTCCAATAACCATGGTTTGTTCTTGTATTTCTCCTATGTGATCCAATAACAAACTAATATGAATAAATAAGCGAGAAGCCAATGAGATGTGAGATATAGGATATTGGTATGACTTTTAAATAAAATAAAGGAATAATTGCTTTGCCATCAAGGTATGGATGTTCATTTGATCCATGTGTTGCTCCATCTTAGATTTTACCATATCATGTAGCAAGAGAGAATTTTTTTTTTTTTTTTTTATCGATAAACAAAATTTTATTGAGCATGAAATAGAGGGAGAAATTGCAATTTGTGAAGAGCATATTTCTCCTTCAACTCTTAACATAATGCTTTTTTTTTTTTTATTGGCACCGAGTGTCCAGGAACAACATCCCGACTAATCCCAGGGGTGCATAGGCCCTCAGCAAGGAGTTTCCCGCAAGTGCACCTCGGGTAATTCAAGGGAAAAATCTCTCAGCCCGATGGCCCCTAGAGATTGTTTTGCACCCAAGGTGATTTGAACGTTAGACCTGGGGGGAGCATACCCTCAAGCCCAAGGCCTTTACCACTTGAGCTAACCCCTAAGTTCCTAGCCATTTAAATTGTCTTTAAAAAGTAAATCCATCTTATTAAAGTGGATGGAATTAAATTAGCATTTCTCTGATTTCAATCATTTCCAGTGTTTTTATCTAGCTCACATAATGCTCTCCCCAGAAGAGAAGCCTCAGCTCTAAGCTTAGCTCTTTATCATACCTTTTTGCTCCTTACATTCAAGCCTATCTTAAACCTATAAGACAGTCTCTAGGTAGGTTAAAGTATACTCTCCTTTTAGATAAAGATATTTTAAATGGTTTAACTCACTCAAAGACTGAAATTTTTGGACCACACAAAAATCTGCATCATTTAAAAAAAACTAAAACAAAACCAGCTTTATAAAGGAATGAAAAAATCATGTATGTGGTTTTAACTTCTACAGTATAAAAAGAAAAAGAAAAATAAACTAGACCAGGCACAACTACAGCAGCAACATAAAGTTACCATATAATTATTATAATTCTATGAAATCCAACTCCCAATAGAACAAATGAGAAGGAAGAAACAAGCAAAAACTACACAATTGGTAAGGATGAACTCAATACCCGCAAGGCATCGGTTAATTGCCGTCCTTGCAGCCCTTCTTTATGGAGAGACCATTTATTCTCAGCAGTTTTCTTCTTTGAAAAGTTTGGCAAGCCAGTCACAAATCTACCAATAAAGTAATTCTTGTCGCTGCTAGAACTCACTCGAACAATGTATTCCTATATGTAATGCATAAAAGAGCACATAAGCATTCGGCTTGCAACAAGAACACACTCTAGCCTGTGAAGTACTCAAAATAATAAAATAACAAAATTGGAAACACTGCCAATATATGCTGATCTGAATCTAGCTATATTAAACACAAAAAACTTATCAATTATAGCTAAATTAAACACTAAAAACTAATCAGGTCCAAATATAACATGAATCTCTCAACCTATTGAGCAGTCCTTACACCAACCTCTTCATAAACTAAGAACAAGAGCTTGGAGAAACATGCCACCAAGTAAAAGTTAATTATGTATATATTTGAAGCACTCACAAGGCAAAAGTTCCTCAGTAGTTACTAGCATCAAAATTCAGAACTCTGTTCTGTTCCAGAGAACAAAATTGAATTATAATTTACTCGTCCAGATTATGAACTTGCTTTTCCAGCAGAAACAAATTAAGTTGAGCATTATATAATTATAACATATACACTGTAACAGGTCTCATAGCTCTGAATGAAAGTGGGCTAATAGGTTGGCATGTGTGACTTAGCTAGTGGGCTGGTCTTTTATTAGTCATAGGCCCGTCAATTTAGCCCAGTTGTTGTAAGTAGTTAAGCAAGTGTATAAATAGTATGAAGTCTTGTAAGCAATTCAATCTTAAGATTGATAATGAAATTAGTTAGATTGGAGGTTTGGATTCCTAGAAAAGTAGAAAAGCCAGTCTACACTCTTGAGTTCTTGCCTTGATTCTACATTCCATTGTTCATTTTTTTCATTGTTTTTCCTCCATTTTCAATTAAACCAAACAAGATATGTTTGGTTCTTGACATTTAGTAAGAGTGTGAATCTCTGAAAATGGCGGAATGTTCAAGTTTTTCGCTAACAAATCAGAGACAAGCAAGAATTTCGTCTACAAATAGACAACAAGAAGATAATCAAATAAGGGTAAAGGCGGAAACAGCTCTACAATTAATCAAAATTCAAAAAAATGTGGGAAAGCTAATAAAGAATTAGGTAGGAATTTGGAGAACAACAAGGAGAGTTGCAGAGTATTGAAGATGAAACTTTTGCACTAAAAGAGAGAAAAAAATTAACAATAAGAAGATAAACTTCTGCACAAATAAAGGCTGCAATCAACGTGGATATGAACAACGCACAAGAGCGTGGAAAGCAAGAACTTCCCAAAGAATCAAGTGCAATAGTTGAAGCTCTTACAGTGGAAAAAGATGTAATCTTTTTTTTTTTTTTTTGATAAGTAAGAATAAAATTTTATTGAAAGAATTAGGCATAGCCCAAGTGGTATGCATGGAAAACAAAGAGAGAATAGTACTAGGAAAAGTAGCAGTTGAAGTTACAACTTACTTCTATAGAAAGTGGTAAGGAAATTTCACAATTTCTTGTATTAACATTTTCAAGAATAAACACATTACCTATAAACAAGAACAAACATATGTAGCGCGTTCATGACGCACACAACAAAAAAGCCTATTAACGGGTGAATGTTCGTGCGTGGGTGGAGGGGGGGAGGAGGCAGAGAGACTGAACTCGAATCAAGCGAGTGAGAGTGGCGCCACAGTCGTAGCACTTGCCATGGTTCTCGGCTTTGGTTTTGCCACAGGTCAAGCACAGAGTCATGTGCTTGCAATTGCTTCCGTACAAGTCCGCGGTCGATCCACATCCACTACACGACGGCTTCAATAGCAAATCGGACGACATGTTCCTCCCCTCCCCCTTCAAAATGACGACAATATATTAATCTTCCAGGGAAACAAACAGAAATTCACGGAACGTCACAAACTACGAAGGCAAGGTTTCAAAAAGAAGAGCGCGAATGAATGAACAAACGATCAACAACATAGCATGCGATATTTTAGCCACGAAATTTAAATACCTTCGGATTTTTTTTTTTTTTTTTTTTGACATCATTTACTGAGAAGAGCGCTGCTACACTTACCGAATATACTTCCCGAACAGTGCATTTCAATTTTTTATTTATTTACTTTTATATATTTTTTAATCATAATAAATATTTTTTAAAAAATAATAAAATTCACAATATCATTAAAAAATATTTCTTTAATCATTAAGAAAAAAAAAATATTCGGGACAAGTGTCTCGGAATTGGGGACATTTAGCATGTCACAAAAGTGTCCCGAATATTTTTTTTTTCTTAATAATTAAGAAAGTATTTTTTTAATGATATTGTGAATTTTTTTATTTTTTTAAAAATATTTATAATGATTAAAAAAATATATAATAAATAATTAATTAAAATGTATTATTCGGGAAGTGTATTCAAGAGATCTTTTTGGTAAGTGTAGCAGCGCTCCTTACTTAGAATCGTGATAATCGTGGCAAAGTACAGACTCGAGTGGGTTTTAATAGTCAGAATCGTTTTAGGTATGTATAATATATGATTCGATACGTTGGAGGGAAATGGAAGTTGAAACCATATGCTCGCACTAAAGAGCACATTTCCGCAGAAGAAACTCTTTTTTAAGTTCGGAGCAATAGTACTCGTATGGATGCAATAGTACTCTGAGGTGTTCTTCGATGCTCTGGATTAATCAGTAAATAATAATATTTTGTAGATCATATTGAGATATATTTTAACATAATTAGGTTGAGATGTGCGTTTGAATGTATAAAATAAGTTGAGAAAAGTTTAAACTTTTCATAGGAAATTAAAAAAGTAGTGAATCTCATTAATAATTGATTTGAGATAAATTTAGATAATCTTGACATCCTAACATGTCATATCCTCCTTACAAAATTTATGTTTGCGGTAGGTCTGGGCGGCACGGGCAACCCTTCCTACCCGCAGGGGAAACAAGAGGCAAGGAGTGGGTTAGGCCAAAGCCCGCTCCTCTGCACCCCGCCCTTAAGCCCAGCCCAAAACATATATATATTAAAAAAATCATCATCAAAACGATATTGTTTTGATATCAAAATTTGTTTCTTTTTTATAAAACAAATGTCGAAATGGCGTTGTTTTGGGGTAGCTATGTTTGGGTAGCCAACATACCTCAACACTTTCCAAGTATTTTCGTATTATTGGAAATACTCCACATGTCAAACGCAATGAACCATTTTCGTATCAAAGTCTTTCCAAAATTCATTATAATATTTATCACTATTATATATAAATAAAAAATAAAATCACTATAATATATAAATAAAAAATAGCATTACTATAATATTTATCACTATTATATATATAAATAAAATCATTATAATATTTATCATTATTATATATAAAAATAAAACAAAATCACTACAATATTTATTAATATTAAAAAATCACTATAATATTTATGAGACCTACACCTTTTTCAACTACTTATCCAAAAGTCAACAACTCAACATACTTCACACATCCAAACAACTCAAAATACTCTCAATGGGACCCACAAACTTACTCCAATCTATACTCATAGCTATTCACAAACATTCTCAACACTTCTCAAGTATTCTTACTATCTAAATGTAGCCTAAATCCCCCCCAACCCCTCTCTTTCTTTTCTCTATGGCTCTCTGTGCCACTATCCTCTATCCCTTTCACAGTCATCATCATTTGGTCATCATCATTTGCTACTCATCCTCCTCCTCGACTCATCCTCTTCTCTGAGTCTGTGAGTTTGTTTTTTAGTAGTTTAGGTTTTTCTTTTTGTTTCCGATTCTAATCATTGTATGCGTATGACATTGTGGATTTGATTTGTATTTTGTTTATTATTGTGGATTTTTTGTATGGTTTTATATTTTGTTATGTTTTCTCTTTTGTTTGATTTTTTTTTTACATTTCAGCTGTGAGATCGTGGGCAGTGGACTGAGAGGTCCACCCCCAAGATTGACGGATTCTATGGGTTAAACACCCCCTAATGCGGGAGCATGGTGTGAGAATAGGACAATCCAGCCCCGTAGGGTGGGTGCGAGTAGCCCTTAGTTTGCAGGTGGGTCGAGTAGTGGCCCCCACTACCCAGCCCTAGTGGTCCTTGCTCTAGTTGCTACTAGGTGGATGAATGATGGCTAGCAGGAGCGGCTCGATATGAATCACTCGTGAGTCGTGGCCCTCGTGGGTGTCTAGAGGCCTAGCTACCGCAAGATGGCTGAACCAAGCCACCTCACTTGGTAGATGAGATAAGTCCCTGCAAATCAGCGCATACGAAGTGACCAACACAAGGTCCAATATGGGCCACCATGGTTGTTGAGCTCACCCATGGTGTCCAAGATCTAGTCAACACAACTTGGCCACCACTAGGGAGGTTAACCCATTTATTTTTTTAATAAATTATTATATTTTTATTTTCAAATAGAAATGAGACTTTTTGAAGTGACAATATTACAAATTGCCATGTGTTTTCCGTTCAATTAGTTAGATGAAATCAATTATATTAAAAAATTGTCATAACACAATTGAT
Organism: Juglans mandshurica; assembly: GCA_022457165.1. Lineage (NCBI taxonomy): Eukaryota > Viridiplantae > Streptophyta > Magnoliopsida > Fagales > Juglandaceae > Juglans > Juglans mandshurica. The sequence goes on from CM039627.1 coordinate 8,071,933, forward strand.
CTTAAAAAAAAACAAGCACGGGGTGAATATAAAATGCACCAACCAAAATTTCAAAAATAAAGACTTTTATTTACAAGTCTATAGGGAGTCGAAGGAGGACGATGCACCATTCACACTGTTAAAAATTGCTAGATTGAAAAACAAATTAAATTCAAGTTTTTACAACTTCTTTTGCAAGTGGGCTTCTATTAGCAACTCCACATCAACTTGCAAATAAAAATATTTGAGCCTTGATATCATGAAAAATTATATTTACTATATCACCGTCCCACTTTTATTTTATTATAATTAGGGGTGCTACATGCATATGCTGGGCTGGGTCGACCATTCCCCATGCCCTGCTCCCGCATATGCAGGGGTAGTGTTTACACCTCTTCACCCTGCCCCCATGAGGCGGGGTAGAGATGAACATCTCATTCACCCCATTCCTTGCCCACTGATTAAAAAATATTTTTGGGTCCAAAAAAATATTTTTTAACCAAAACTATTATATAATTTAAATTTGTAAATATAACCATAATTTAAAAACTAATAAGTTGTTAGACTTGTATTCACTAGATAGTAACATTTATATAAGAAGTCAAGGCAATACAAGAGTCTTACTTAAGTAATGTGGGACACAATATATAAAGGTTGGCCTAAAAGGCCAAAGCAATACAATCTTGTGAATAAAATAGTGGTGCTAACCGAACCATACGGTGCGGGTTTTCACCCCCGGCACCCGCCCCGGTGTGCGGGGGCGGGGTACCCCGTCTGGATATCGGGGTGCGAGGCGGACACCCCCTCCCTTCCAACCCCCAAAAAGGGTCATCTGCCTAGAAGCTGTTTCTGGGCCTAAAATGGCCCATAACCAGATTCTGGGCCATTTTGGACCCATAAATCAAAACATTCGCTTGAGTGAGGTGTCGAGCGCTTATTGAGCGGATGTTTAGGGCAGGCACTTGCTCAAGCTAACTTTCGAGCGAGTGTGGAGCAAACTCATGGGTTGGTCTCCCGCTCGAGCTGAGTGTCAAGCAGGTGGCGAGCGAACTCACGGGTTGCCTTATCGTTTGAGCCAAGGTCAAGTAGGGTCAAGCCAGGGTCGAGCAACAGTCAAGCCAAGCCTCTAAAATGACATTTTCAGTAGAAAATCAAGCCAATTAGGTGATCCTTTTTTTCTCTCTCTTCTTACACATGCAACACCTATTTATTGCTAACACTTATTTAGGGGCTCTTAACACCCTAGACCAAAACGACGTCGTTTTGTATATGATAAAATGGCGTCGTTTTGTGACATAGGGGTTTTTTTTTATAATTATATCTATATTATTATTAATAATATATAATATATGCAGGGGGAAAACCGAAGCGACACTGGGCCCCCTCTGTCCCCTGCCTCCGCTGGAAGCCCCAAATGCACCCGCCCTATGCATCTGCAGCGCTAATCCCCCGCCCTACCCAAGCAGGGCCGGGGCTGCGGAGTGTAGGGCCCCACTGTCCATCCCTAGAATACAAGTCTAACAAATTGTATAAATATATATATATATAAGCGGGGGGCGGGCTGGGGGAAATGCAAGCCCAGATTAGGCCCAGCCTGCCCCCGCTAAGGGGCCAGATGAGGGGCAGGTGCCCCCACCACCCGCATCTGGCAGATAGGGCACCTGCCCCTCATCTGGCAGACGAGCGCAAGGCAGCGGGACCCCGCTACCACCCCTAATTATGATGAGTTAGTATTATCTATCAACCTTTTTTTAAAAAATAAAAAAGTACAAATGTAGATGATTCAAAGGTGATGAAAAGTGTCACATTTATAAAATAGAGTATTATGCCTATAAAAAGATCTAATAGAAATTTGTTTACAAATTGACATGGTTTTATGTGATATATTAAATGTACTTTATAAAAAAAATTATTTACATTTTGATATACCATAAAAATTATATCAATTTGTAAGATTTTTGTTGTAAGATCTCTTTGTAGAACAAATATTTTCCTATCTATTCACATTTTCCTCATATGAAGTTTCTACGCTTAAAAATATATTTTGATATACTTTATTATTATATACCATGTCCTATATAGAATATCTCCTCCTTTTAAAAAATGACAAAAGTAGGATATTAATATAATATGCAGTATTACTCTTAAAACAATATGGACAATTTCAATGTCTCAAGACAATCTAATAAAATAATATTCTTTATTCTAAATCTTATAATCTTCAATCACATAAGGCGATATGGTATATTCCTAAGTGATTTATTTTATCAACTATTTAAATGGCATCTATTTGAAATGTGCTACAATACTAAATATGTCTAAAGAAGACAAAAATTAAGTATTCTCAAACTGAATTAAACACAAAGATGGATATTCAGACGTCATTAGTTTTAGAGTTTGTTGTGAAACCACGATGACAAATAAATAAAAGCAAACAATCACACGATAAAAAATTAATGTAATTCGGTAACATGCCTATGTCCACAAACTGCAAGAGATTTTTCTCTATTCATACAGTGAGTTACAAGAACATCACTCTACTCACACAATCTTAACTCTCTATCTAGAGTTTTTTCTCTCTTATATGCTTTCACACCTTTTGCCTCTTTTATGTTTACTCTAATATGCAAACATTTACCCAAGAGAACAAATATTACATATATAGTGAAAATGCCGTTGGAAACCCTAAACTACAAAATTGGGTTCTTCACTCGAATGGATGTCGAGCACGCCTCGATCGAACAGTCAATCAATATTGGCTCGAGCGGTTTGTCAAGTGATATTCTAGCAAACACAAGGGTTAGTACTTCACTCGAGCCCAGCATCACGTGAAACTTGAGCGAACAATCTGTTTATCCTTCGCTCGAACCCACTGTCAAGCGAACTCACGGGTTGAGCCTCGCTTGAGTGCCAGGTTAAGCAACAATCGAACAAACTTTATGTCTGTGTCTTTTTCTACTCACAAACCAAGCTCCATGTGCAGCTCAACAATCTCCCACTTGGAGACTGGTTCTCCACATGCCAGCCACTATTTTCAGCACAAGCCTTATTACCTCTGCAGCTCACAACTCCAGTCTTCAAGCCAGAAGACGACGCACTCAAGTCGACTTCAGTCTCTCACGTGCATCGCTATCAGTCAATACATTCACTGGGTGACTCACAACTCCCATTGCACAGGGAATATCCGGTCTCGAACCGACCTTGGTAACCTTAGCCAATGTCCACTTGCTAGATCTCCCACCTTGCAAAATTTTCTTGTTCTTTCGTGGCTCACCACCTTCTGTCCGCAGGATATAGTTCAAGTTAGGTATCCACCGCGGAGGTTTGGTCATCTTGGCAACTCTGTAAGCATCAACTGTAGGTGTAGACGTCCCTGGAACACTAGACGCTCTGCTCCCATGTCTTACACCTTTGCTCCGCACCATATCTATGGAGATTTCCCAGGCTTACATGAGGAATATCAAACTGACTCCCTTTTGCTTACCCATCTGATTCGCCCGACCAAGCCTGTTCTTTTGCATTCTTGTATTTTTCTACACGTTACTGGATCCTAATATCAAATACAAAGTGTTAAATCTTTTACCATGCGCCAAGACCAGCGCACCCTTTGTGACCTTCCATGGTCCTCCAGAAACGCTACTGTATGACCGCTGTCATCGAGCTATCTCACATAAATCTTACTTTTCTTCGGATCTGGAACTTGTCCGAGTTGCTGCAAAGTCCACACACTCCGGTTCGGAAGTGCAATGCGCACATCACCTATTCTCACTACATTTAGTGCCTCTCCATTAACCATGTACATCTTTATAAAATCACCAAAACCATAGTTCTGCATGATATCTTGACGTGAGCGCTATAGAACGAAACTCCTGAATCCAACACTCAATTGTCAACTGGAGTGTGCACTGCAAAAATTAAAGTGTCTTGTATTATTCTGCCACCACGTTCACATCGTCATCATCAATACTTTTTTGATTCTGGTAGTCTCTCTTGATGTGGCTCGGCATGCCATAACTCCAGCAAGTGAGCTACTTCCTAGATCTCGTCTTACTCTTGCCCCTGTTCTTGGAGCTTAACCTCTCCTGTTTCTTGCCCCGATAGTCAACATGCAGGCCAGGCCCAAGCCCGAACCCGAGAACTCACCAGAATCTATTCTGCATACCTCCTCAATAAGAATCATGTCACGTACATCATCCTAATTCAGTTTTATCTTGCCGACTGAATTACTAGCCACCATCCTTATGACCTCCCAACTATTTGGCAACAATGCCAATAGAATCAATATTCTGATCTCATTATCAAACTCAATGTCTACGGAAGACAATTGATTTGTGATCGTATTAAAGTTATTCAAGTATTGGGCCACATACATACCTTCTGACACCTTCAGATTGAACAACTTATTCATCAGATGCACATTATTATTTGTCGACGACTTTTCATGCATACCAAATAGAGTCGTCATGAGATCCGTTGTGGTCCTCTACTTAATAACGTTGTGTGCAACCGATCTTGACAATGTTAGCCAAATAACCTCCAGAATCTGTCGGTCAAATAGGTTCCAATCAACATCGTTCATGCTCTCTAGCTTCTTCCCAACAGTGGAAGATGAAGTCTCTTCCCATAGAGGCAATCTTCTATCTGCATCCTTTAGTACCCGAAGTTAGCGTTGTCAAACTTCTCAATTTCAGGTGCTTTCACTTTGTCTCCAGCCATCTTTCTCCCTAAAACCCAAACCTTGGCTCTGATACCAATTGTTGTGAAACCAATGATGACAAACAAATAAAAGCAAACAATCACATGACACAAAATTAACGTGACTCGAAAACGTGCCTACATCCACAGAGCTGCGGGAAATTTTATTCCAGATGAGATTACAATCATACAGTGAGTTATAAGAGCACCACTCTACTTAGACAATCTCAACTCTCTCTCTAGAGATTTTTCTCTCTTTTAATATGCTCTTACACCTTTGCCTCTTTTCTGTTCACTTTAATCTGCTGAACATTTATCTAAGAGAACAAATATTACATATATATAGTGAAAATGACGTTAGAAATCCTGAACGGAAAAACTGAGTCCTTCGCTCGAGCATGTGTTGAGCATGTCTCGAGCGAACACTAGGGTTAGTGCTTCCCTCAAGCCCAACATCACGCGAACCTTGAGTAAACAATTTGTTCGTCTTTCGCTCGAGCCCACTGTTGAGTGCACATCGAACGAACTCACAGGTTGAGACTCACTCCAGCATCAGGTTGATCGATAGTCGAGCGAATTTTCTGTTTGCTCCTTTTTTTTTTTACATAAACTAGCTCTACATGCAACCCAATAAGTTCTTCTACTCATTAGTCTTACACCACATATATGCTGATGTGAGTTTTTATTTTTTTCTCTCAATAGGTGTGTGATAGAGGACTACTTACAAAACTTTACTTCATTTTATGTTTACTTTTCCTTTGGCAACGCTAGTTATAGTAGTAGGTATAAGATTAGATATGCTGCCCTGTCACATTGATATCAACCACGCCCACGCCACTTGAAAAAATAAAAAAACTAGTCCTTCGTAATTAGCCAAAGAATATCCGTTCCATTTGAATGATGGATGGCCATCAACCTTAAAACGTGGCCAGGCGCCACTAGTTCCAACTACCTTACCAAATTATCTAACCCCTTTTTAAATGTTTTAAAATTCGTTATCAAGATTTTTTTTTTCCTTATAAATAAAAATAAAAAATTAATAAACAAAAAGAGAGTGACCCGACACCGCTGGGGCTGAACACTAGAACTACAAATACTGCAGCAGCTGTTGTCCATACTCCACGCCTTCACTCTCCTCCGTCTGTTACTCGTCGGAGCTTGAACTTCGTATTACGACGCCGTTTCCAGGCAACCGCCAGCCCAGATGGCTCCAAAATCTTTCATCGAAGTCCACCCGGACTCTCACTTCCCCATCCAGAACCTCCCGTACGGGGTGTTCAGGCCAGAACCCGGTTCTGTGCCCCGACCGGGTGTGGCGATCGGGGACTATGTGCTGGACCTCTCCGCGATCGCCTCTTCCGGGCTCTTCGACGGCCCAATCCTTAAGAACTCCGATTGCTTCTCTCAGGTTCGTGTTGTATCTCAGTTGCAGTGTGTTAGTGATGCATTTCATTGTAGCTCTAAGTTTAGAGTCAATATTTGCGTTGCCTTCGGATTGAGTGGTAGCTTTTGCTAGATTTTCGTGTAATTTATGTTAAAAAAAAGGGTCGCTACCAGTAACCACCATGTTTGGTTGCCGGTAAACAGGAGGAAAAGAGAAGAGATGGAGTTGAAAATGAACATCTAATAGTTTTTCCGGGATCGTATCTCGAGAAAGTAAACAGGGATACTCTGCTTAGTGATACTTACTTTAGGTTGAAACTTTTGTTGTGAAAATACTATGCAAAGTACACACACCAACGATGACAAATAAAGTAAAAGCAACACAATCAAGAACACGACACAGTATTTACCTGGTTCGGCAAATTGTCTACGACCACGGAAGCTGCAGAGGATTTTTATTTCTTCAGGAATCACAATACAATAGTGTAGGACGGCTACTGTTCACTCAGCCACAGTACAAGACAAAACAAAACACTATTTATATGTTGTACGGCAGAAACCCTAATTCAGCAGAATTAGCGATGTTCGCTCGAGCGGCGTGTCGAGCCCGCGTCGAGCGAACTTGTTTCCCACAATTGCTCGAGCCGTGAGTCGAGCGGCTCCTCAAGCGAAGCTCTCTGACTTCCCTCCGCTCGAGCCGTGAGTCGAGCGGTCATCGAGCGAACCTCTCTGTCCCGCAATTGCTCGAGCGGTCTGTCGAGCTTCCTTCGAGCGAAGCTCTCTGTCTTGTATTCACTCGAGCGGCTAGACGCTTCGCTCGAGCGGCGTGAACCAGACTCCACATACTCAACAATTCTCCCACTTGGAGACTGGTACACCCACATTGTCAACCTCTGCCTCAAACATGATATCCTCCACCTCTGCAACTCACAGCTCCCGTCTTTAAGCTAGAAAACGTCCTGAAGTCGAACCCGACTTCAGTCTTCCATATACATCGCCCTTAGGGCGACTCACAACTCCCATTGCACTAGGAGTATCCGGTCTCAAACCGATCTTGGCAACCTTAGCCAACTTTCCCAGGCTTTCATGAGGAATGGCAAAGCTGACTCCCTTTGGCTTCCTCACATGTTTCACGCGATCAAGCCTGCCTTTCTGCACTCTTGTATTTCCATGTACATCACTGGACCTTGATGTCAAATACAAAGAGTTAGATCTCTTACCATGCGCTAAGACCAGCGCACCCTTAGTGATCTTCCAAGCCCCTCCAGAGAACGCTACTGCAAAACCGCTGTCATCAAGCTGTCCCACAGAGATCAGGTTTTTCTTCAGATTTGGATCATGTCTGACTTGCTGTAAAGTCCACACGCTCCTGTTTGGAAGTGTGATGTGCACATCACCCACTCCCACTACATCCAATGCCTCTCCATCAGCCGTATACATCTTACCAAAATCACCAGCAACATAATTCTGCATGATTTCTCGATGTGAAGTGCTATGGAACGAAGACCCCGAATCCAACACCCAATCATCAATCGAACTGTGCACTCCAAGAAGTAAAGCATCATGAATTTCTTCTGCCACTACATTCACAGCATCATCATCAGAACTTTCTTGATTCCTGCAGTTTCTCTTGATGTGGCCCGACTTGCCACAACTCCAGCATGTGATCTGCTGCCCAGATCTCATCTTGCTATTTCCCCTGCTCTTGGAGATTGATCTTCCATGTCCTCTACCCCTATTGTCAACAATCAGGGCAGATCCTGAACCCGAAGACTCACCCATGTCTCTCCTACGTACCTCTTCAGCAAGCACCATGTCACGTATGTCATCGTAGTTCAGTTTTGCCTTACCGGCTGAACTACTCACAGCCATCCTCATGGCCTCCCAACTGTTTGGCAACGATGTCAACAGAATCAACGCTCTGATCTCATCATCAAACTCAATCTCTACAGATGACAGTTGATTTGTGATCGTATTGAATTCATTCAACTGTTGGGCTACAGACATACCTTCAGACATCTTCAAATTGAACAATTTCTTCATCAAGTGCACCTTATTGTTCGCAGACGGCTTTTCATACATACCTGATAAAGTCGCCATGAGATCCACCATGGTTCTCTCCTTACTGACATTGTGTGCCACTGTTCTTGACAAAGTCAACCGAACAAGACCTAGAACCTGTCGATCTAACATGGTCCACTCAGCATCAGCCATGCTCTCCGGCTTCTTTCCCAATAGTGGAAGGTGGAGCCTCTTCCCATAGAGATAGTCCTCAATCTGCATCTTCCAATATCCAAAATCAGTGCCGTCAAACTTCTCGATCCCGGGTGCGTTCACTTTATCTCCAGTCATCATTCTCTTTCAGATCCAACCTTGGCTCTTGATACCAGTTGTTGTGAAAATACTATGCAAAGTACACACACCAACGATGACAAATAAAGTAAAAGCAACACAATCAAGAACACGACACAATATTTACGTGGTTCGGCAAATTGCCTACGTCCACGGAAGCTGCAGAGGATTTTTATTTCTTCAGGAATCACAATACAATAGTGTAGGACGGCTACTGTTCACTCAGCCACAGTACAAGACAAAACAAAACACTATTTATATGTTGTACGGCGGAAACCCTAATTCAGCAGAATTAGCGATGTTCGCTCGAGCGGCGTGTCGAGCCCGCGTCGAGCGAACTTGTTTCCCGCAATTGCTCGAGCCGTGAGTCAAGCGGCTCCTCAAGCGAAGCTCTCTGAGTTCCCTCCGCTCGAGCTGTGAGTCGAGCGGTCATCGAGCGAACCTCTCTGTCCCGCAATTGCTCGAGCAGTCTGTCGAGCTTCCTTCGAGCGAAGCTCTCTGTCTTGTATTCGCTCGAGCGGCTAGACGCTTCGCTCGAGCGGCGTGAACCAGACTCCACATACTCAACAACTTTCAGTTCATTAAGAATTTTATCAGGAATTATAAGAGTGTTATGGTTTGCTATGTAGTTAGTGAATGGAACTTTTTTTAGTTAGTACAAGAACAATCACTATATCGGCGATAGATTGCCTGATGTTATAATTTTTGCAGATGTTTGGTGCGAAATATATGACTATTATATCCTGCTTTGTTGATAATTCTGACTTGAGAGTTTGGGCAGAACATCTTAACTAATTTTTGCAAAGTGTTATGTTTTCAATTTCAGCCTAATTTGAACAAGTTCCTGGCTATGGGACGCCCTGCTTGGAAGGAAGCTCGTGCTACACTTCAAAGGCTATTGTCATGTATGCTAACTATCAGTTCAATTGGTCTTTAATTTAATTTCCACTACCTGAACTTGTAGTGGTCCTAGAGGAAAAACTCTGAGTTTTGCAAATTGTAATTATTTGGCCCTACAATAATACAGTATTTAACTTGTTTATGTCGTAGCAATAAGCAAGCTCACGCTGAGTCAAATTTAAATGAAATATTGAAAAGTTCACTACCCTCTGATGCAGCAACTGAACCAGCATTGCGTGACAATGGAGCTTTAAGGCAGAAGTCTCTGGTGCCATTGGTAATACACTTGTATAGACCTGAATAAGTAGTCAATCTATAGATGTTTGCATTTCCAATGTTAATCTCATGGCCAAATTTTTAGGACAAGGCAGAGATGCTTCTTCCTGTTGCAATAGGGGATTACACAGACTTCTTTTCATCCATGCATCATGCGAAGAATTGTGGGACCATATTTCGTGGGCCACAGAACCCGATTCCCCCAAACTGGTACCTTGGCCATGGTATTTTATGACCTATACCCCCTCTTTTTTGTTGTTTTATGCTGAGAAAGTGTCATTTGATTTCCAGGTTCCACCTTCCCATTGCATATCATGGGCGAGCATCGTCTATTGTTATGTCAGGAACAGACATTGTTCGACCAAGGTTTGAGATTATAAATTTTAAATCATTATCATCTTTCTTGTTGTTTGGCAATAACATAAAGTGAGCAACAAATGTAACTTATAAAAAAATATGAAGAAAAAACTAACAGATACAAAGAATGAGCAAATGGGTGGTTTTGGAATATCTTACAACAATGATATTGCCTTTATACATCTATAGCAGGCATTAAATGAACATATTCATTTGCGTGTGCATCTCTAAGTGAGTGAATATGTGAGACAGTGAGCTTGTATGCATCTAATAGGTGTTTTGTGTGTCTTTTGGTTTATATGCAGTTTCTTTTGCATGCATATGCATGTTTTTCTCATGCTTAATGAGATCAATAAAGTGTCAGGCAGAACTTTTACTTCAAGTGCACCTTATTGATCTACTTATGATTCCCTGGATATTTTGGTTTTGCACACATTGTATCTTTCCTCAATGTAGTGGGCTAATTTGTTTTTTGATAACTCAATGTAGTGGGCTAATTGACCAAATCTTGGATGGAATTACATCCATTTCTTATTATAATGATGAATTTGGTTCCTTAGCCCACCAATTTGGGTTGGATAGATTTAAGAGTGACATTATTCCCCCATATCATATTTATCTGAATTTTATCTCATACAGTTTAAAATTTGATTTCTTCCAGAGGTCAAGGCCAACCGACTGGCAACTCTCCACCATATTTTGGACCATCATTGAAGCTAGACTTTGAGCTTGAAATGGTTAGCCTTTTATAGATACTCACCTGGTCATATTTTTCCCCGTAACCCATAATCATATGAACATGTAACTATGATTTTAGAATATAAAATTAAACTAATATCCATCCATTTTTCATTTTGGTTATGCCTCTTTCTTTTCATTTGTAGTTTTGCTTTTTTTTGGCCCTTCAGTTTTGGATTTGCTAATAGCCTCCTTGTACTTCAGCATTGCAACTAATTTCAGGTTCCTTTGTTTCTTGCAGGCTGCATTTGTTGGTCCTGGAAACGAATTAGGAAAACCTATCGATGTTAATGAGGCGGCAGATCATATATTTGGACTTGTGTTGATGAATGACTGGAGTGGTACTAATACTTTCTGGTGCTTCATTTTACTGTTATTGTTCATTTAATATTTGATGCTATATTGATAAGAAGTTGTTTTTGACAGCTAGAGACATTCAGGCATGGGAATATGTGCCTCTCGGTCCTTTTCTTGGAAAGAGTTTTGGTAAAAGGATTAAATTCTATTGCTACATTTTTCGAATTCCATTGGGCACACTTGAAGTTCAAAATATAGGCACTTTAGGATTGCATTTTGCACATGTACATTGCTTAAAGTGATATGTTAGCCTACAGAGAACTGAAGTTACTTTGTCTTACATATCTCCTTAGGTACTACAATATCCCCTTGGATTGTAACACTAGATGCTCTCGAACCTTTTGCTTGTGATGCTCCCAGACAGGTAGCTCCTATCTGTCATTTATAACATGAAAGTTTTCATTTTATTATATTTTCCCCCAATTTCTTGCATGAAAGAGGTGTGCTATACGATGTGTTCTTTAAATTGCAGGACCCTCCTCCGTTGCCATATCTGGCTGAGAAAATATCGAAGAACTATGACATTGCATTAGAGGTAGTATCTAGCTGCTTTTTTCTACAAGTATACTTCAATGGTCTTGTTTTGTAGATTATCTTCCTTTCTAATTCTTGATATAGTGTCCCCTGTTTTAAGCGATCAATTTGCTGTAATCTTCTTTGTATGTCATATGGAAATGTGTTTTTTAAGGCTTAATATGGTACAAAAATTATTGCATCCTCGTGATAATGATGAAATTGCCCTCTTGCTGGAAGGTTCAAATTAAACCTGCTGGACACAAAGATTCAAGTGTGGTCACGAGAAGTAATTTCAACAATCTGTAAGTTCCATTACATTCATCCCCTTTTACTTTAGAGGAATGTTTACAACTTCCCACTAAATAGAAAGGTTTAAATATCTGTTTCTTTATAAGTAAAAAGGTTTAAATAATTTTTACCTATAAAAAAAAAGTAGAAAGGTTTAAATATCATATATATCATTTCTGGTATTCTATATGCTAGTAAAAAAAATATCTGAAACTCTGGTATAAAAATCTATTTCGTTATTATTCATTTGTGTATACCATGTGGTGCTTCTGTTATGCATCTTGAATTTCTTTTACTTGTATTGCAGATATTGGACATTGACTCAACAGCTTGCCCACCACACCATTAACGGTTGCAACTTGAGGCCTGGTGATCTCCTTGGAACTGGGACAATCAGTGGACCTGTATGGTTTCTTCTTTTCTTTTAGTTTTTATTTTTTGAAATTCATAAGGTCATACCTTGGAATTCTGTTTATTTGTAGTCAAATAACTGCACAACTGAAAAAAACCATGTAACTAAGGTTCGAAGCCTGTAATACTCGAATCGGGCAGTTTAAATTTAACCACCACTTGTGTTTCCCAACAGGAGCCAGAAGCTCTTGGATGCTTGCTAGAGTTGACGTGGAATGGACAGAAACCACTATCCTTAAATGGGACGCCCCGAACATTCCTAGAAGATGGAGATGAAGTCATTTTTACTGGTTTTTGCAAGGTTCTTACCCGTACAACTTCTCTCCCCTCTCAACTCCCTTGTCATATTTTCACTATCATAACCTTAGGAACTCATGCATGGATCTTCCATCAAATTTCAGGATATTTTCTCAGTGTAAATATTTAATTTGTATCATGTGAAAGGACCTTCAATTTCAGACGATAGCAACCCCTAGGGATTGGCTAAGTGGTAAAGGCCTTGGGCTTGGGGGTATGCTCCCCCCAGGTCTAAGGTTCAAATTCTCTTGGGTGCAAACAATCTCTAAGGGTCATCGGACTGAGGGATTTTCCCTTTGAATTACCCGAGGTGCACTTGCGGGAAACTCCTTGCCGAGGGCCTGTGCACCCTCGGGATTAGTCAGGAAGTTGTTCCTCGACACCCGGTGCTAATAAATAAATAAATAAAAAATAATCAGATGTCAGCATTGTGTTTGATTCTTCCTTACTGCATCTTAGAGTTACAAAATTTATAGAACTAAATACTTGAACTTGACATCATTGCCAGGGGAATGGTTACAAAGTTGGTTTTGGGACATGCTCTGGAAAGGTTGTTCCATCACACCCTTGAGAGGATGTTTCCCTGATTAAAGTAACTGCGGTAAGATCCGATAACCTCAATGTGAATTGAATTTGCTGGAGCTGGCTAGATTTGATGTCTTTCTATCAGTGTTTCTGTAATCTTTATATACTCTGCTAAATTATTTTTTTGATAAGTTGCGTCACTAATTAGATGATACTCTGAGCTAAATGAAACAGTTAAAATCGTTTGATGCATGTGGCTTTTGTCGGTATGCCCTAAAATAAACTGAGGAAGTTCGGGGACTAGAACTAGAAATGCTTCGTTTGCTACTATCTGAGCTTTCCCACAATTGTATGAGCCTATGAGATTTTCATCCGCCATTGTTTGCCAAAATATGTCCACGCACCAAAGGTTGTGAGCGGCCTCGAGCATAGAGCATTAGCATTGGTTTCTCTATATGCAAATACAAAATCACATGTTTTGGAGATTGTCTTCCATTCAAGAAAAATTTCTATGTTGGATTATGCATGAGTCAAAATAATAATAATTATTAATTTGTTTCTTAAAATTAATTTTTTCTATATATTTTGCAATTAACACCCACTACATATATTTGACATTAATAATACAAATATAATAAGAGTAATGTTACATACAGTCGTGGAATGCGCAAACGTTGTGCAGTCGCTTTGAAAAAGAGTGGGGTCCACTATTAAAAAATTAATTTCTTTTCATGTGAGTCTCATATTTATTCATTTTTTTCAAAGTGACTGCACGGCGACTGCACGTTTACGACTGCAAATATCATTTCTCTTATAATAATAAAATGAAGGTGAAGTTGATGGTGAAAGTTCTGTTGTGTTGGTGAGGGAGGGAGAAGGGGAAAAGGTTGTGAGAGAGTGGGAGGAGAAAAAATTAATAAAATAGCATTTGAGGAGTGAATAGTGCATCTCTAAAGATGTATTGATACTGTTCATGGAAATATTTTCATATGTATAATTGAATGTAGTCAATTTAATGGTCTAGTTATGCAAATATGTGTTTGCATTTGTATATAGATAAATCAATGCCAATGTTCTTACATTTTATAGTCGTTATTTCTTTTTAATTAAAATGATTCGGATTTTATACTTCACATAAATTCTTAAAAAAATAAGAATTTATTTAAAATTGAAATTTAAAGTATTTAATTTAAAGTATTTAATTAAAAATAATTAGTTCATAAAGAATGGTAGGTATTGTTTATATGCTAAGAACAGAGAGAGACTGATTTCCATGGGATTAGCTACGCCTTGTGCACGAGTACATGTGCGGGCCTAACGCATGCCCTTTAGTCAAGAAAGGGGAAAATAAAGTCGGAAAAGTTACATGCAACGCATTTTCACAATATATATCATACCAATGTTATAAGATAATGGTATTTTTATAAAATGACCTTACTTATAAGGTATTTTACAAAAATATCCATAATTTACAACATTTATATATATCATTTTTCATGTAGAAATGAGGAGAATAGTGTAAAGTATTGTGAAAAATATTGTGTGTAAATCATTTTCTAAAAAATAGAGAAAAGGCCGGTTTGGTTTGCCAAATGAGATGAAACTATCTAATCTGGTCTGTACGGATGAGATAGTTTTGTCTATCCTAACGGTTAATTTTACATATCTATTTCATCTCTATTTTATCTCTAAGTTTTCAAATCCATCTCATTACTTTATGACATAAATAGTAAAAATAATCCGACACAGTAAAAAAAAGTTCATTTGTGATTAAAATAGAATAATCAATTAGTCATTATTACAATAATATATTTTCACAAAGAAATTGATAATTTTGTGAGTATTGAATAGAAGTGAATTTTGGGGTTTTATTAGAAAATTCAAAATTAATAAATTATTTTAAACAAATCTACAACATAATTCATATACTTATTTATTACAATAATAAAATTATTATAATTTATAATTAGAATAAAAAATGACAATTTCTTATATATAGAAAAATAAATAGATAAAAATATCTTTTAAAAAAGAGAAATTATAAATTTCGACCAACAACTTCTCAATATATTTTGAAATTTAAATTATTTTTTAGAATAATAATATCTTTAAGAATAATATCTTTTAAAAAAGAGAAATTATTTTTTGAAATTATAGAGTAATTTCGGCCAACAACTTCTTAAAATATTTTGGAATTTAAATTGATTTATGATAGATTTTTTAATTACTCATAAATATTATTTTTTATTAATATATTCATAATTATTGATCAATCATTGGTGGGATGCATCTCTATATCAAAGAGTGATTCTACACCCAAACATGAGGGATCTCGTCCAGCGTGTTTTTTTGTTTTTTGTTTTGCTTTTTTTTTTTCATTCATTTTTTTTTATCATTTTTAAATATTTTTTTTGAAAAAATTCACAACATTAATAAAAAATATTTACTTAATCATTAAGTAAAAAAAAAAAAAAAGGTTAAAACTATCCAAACATACATTTTTTTTTTTTATAAACTATCTCATCTCATCTCATCTTAAAGGTTGGATTGGATTCAGAGATGAGAATAGATGATTTTAGATGAAAGATAATAGTTGAAAAAAAATATTGTTAGAATATTATTTTTTAATATTATTATTGTTTTGAGATTTGAAAAAATTAAATTGACTATTATTGTGCGTATGCATTTTTCAGATTTACACTTAATCTTGTGAAAACAGACTATATCTTGTGAAAACAGACTATATTTACACTTAAAAGTAATAATATTTTTCCTTCATCACATATCTTATACATTTTTTTCTCTGGAGGGGTGATTTTTTTTTTTAAGAAAAAGAAAATTTGGATTAGAAAATTCGGGAAGATGCCATTATTGGTGGACCTTTTCTTAAACGGGTAGGTCCAGACAGTCCAGAGGTATGAATGGACTGTTAATTTACACCCCTTAATTTGAAAGGATGGTTAATGGCCATCACCAGATTCATTTCCTTTTAGGATTTTCTCATACATAGAAAACATGAGTGGCTCAACATCATGGTTCACATGTTGCCCCCCACCAAAATCCCATCATCCAGCATTGGCATTCCATTACTTTCTGATAACCTTTTATTTATTTATTTATGTTTTTTTGCTTTTTTTGGCTTGATCTTGTTCCATTTTTTTTAGAGCAATACTACATGCAGTCGTGGAGTGCACAAGTACCATGCAATCGCTTTGAAAAAAAGTGAGGTTCATTATTAAAAAATTATTTTTTTTCATAAGAGTCCTGTATATATTTATTTTTTTCAAAATGATTACGAGACGTTTGTACACTTACAATTGCAACTATCATTTCTCTTTTATTTTTCACAATAAATATGTGGCCAGGAGATCTACAGTGGGACTATTCATTCTTCTTTATTCTTCTAATTTTTTCATCAACTTTAGCTTCAAAATCAACCAATGTCATAAAGTGCTGCAGCAAAAAAAAATAAAAAAAATTACAAATTGATATATCTTCGTATAAAGAATAAAAATAATTTTACAATCTAATGAGTAATGTTACATACAATCGTGGAATGCGTAAACGACATTAAAAAAGAGTGAGATCTACTATTAAAAAATTAATTTCTTTTCATATGGGTCTCATATTTATTCATTTTTTTCAAAGTTACTGCACGACACTTGCACACTCACGACTTATTATCCAAACTAGCTCGATGGAAACTTTTCTTGTTTGACACCTCTCGTTACATTATCAACACCATCATGATCGAAATTATCAGTCATTTTCTTGCACTAATTCCGTAAGAAAA
Organism: Juglans mandshurica; assembly: GCA_022457165.1. Taxonomy (NCBI): domain Eukaryota; kingdom Viridiplantae; phylum Streptophyta; class Magnoliopsida; order Fagales; family Juglandaceae; genus Juglans; species Juglans mandshurica. The sequence continues at coordinate 8,088,800 of CM039627.1, forward strand.
CCCCAATGTTGGGTGATTATTATTATTATATGAAAAATTATAATTCGGTATTGATAATACATTTAATAAAACTCTTACGTAACAAAATTTAATCTAGAAGATAAATTTTAAAATTTAAATCTCATACATCAAATTTTATCATTTAAATGGTGTGAATGTTATGTTATATATAGAATATAATAACTCATTAAAGACAAACCTCACAAATTCTAATACTGAGGGTATAATGATGGTCACAGCAATAGCAAATAGCTAACGAAATACAACACTTTTTTATTTTATTTTTTAATATTATTATTATTTTAAGATTTGAAAAGATTGAATTATTTATTATATTTTATATAAAAATTTTAAAAAAATTATAATAATAATATAAACTAAAATAAAATGAGATAAAATATTTAAACAGAGCCTAAATTACACATTGATTAGAAGAGGTCATATGTATAAGACTGTTGAAATTCTCCACTAACAAATGAGTGTACAAAATTCCTCGATCGAATTATGCCGTTCGAGGCAATTAAGTTTTAATTTTAAACCGTCCGATGAACTGACCTATGAGAGTATGTCCGAGACCTACATTCTTTTACAAGGTTGCTGACGTATTGAGAGCCGTCCAAGTTAGACCATGAAAAGCATTCTTAAAAAACGCACCAGCAGCCGCGTACTCCTCAAACGCCCTAACATCAGCCTTACACCGGAGGAGCTGGGGGAAGAACAGCCAGAATCCGGTTACCATCACGAATCCGATGGTCAGGGGCCGTGCTATCATCGTCGGTAACCTGAATCTTCCGGCGATAGCCTTCTTCAAAGCGATCTCGACCATCAGACACACCCCGTGGAGGAGGAAGAACCCCGTGATCTCCCAGGTGGGCCACACACGCCCCAGGTAGTAGAAAATCAGCTCGTGCATGAGCGCCGATACGACAAAGGTACCGAGTACGGCCGGTAGTGATGCCCACCTGCGGTTTCCCATCACGCGAGTCGCGACGTGGAGGACGGGTTCGTATACAGTCGGTCGTAGGATGCCGGTGACCATGATGTTCCATCGCCTGCCCCAGAAGTCCTGCAACGAGGTGGACAGGTACGGCTCGTCGAACTGTGGCTCGAGCTCGAGACCCAGGAGGGCTCGAGCCAGTGCTGCGAACATGGCCAGGATGATTTCGAGGCAGAAATATATGTGAAAGCAATATAGAATGAGTAAGACGGTTGGATGAATATGCTCACTGTAGTCATAGACTCGTACCAACATTGCCAATAACAGACCCTTTGTTGCGTAATTCAGAGGCGATTTCTGTCCCATTTTAGGCTTTTCAGGAACTGGGTTTTCTTTTGTTTTGCCATTGGAATGTGATTTTCGATCCGGACTATGAGTACCGTTTTGGCCATTTGATTGTGATTTAGGAGCAGGGTTTTGCTGGACCTTAATGGGCAAACAAGCAATAGCAACGAAGCGCCCAAGAGGGATTGAAGTGTTGGAGGATAAAGGTCCTTTACCAAAAGCAAAGAGCAAAAGCTTAAAGTTGGCAAGCCAAGCAACAAAGAAAGCAGTGATACCTCCCAGGTGAATGGAGGAGATGTTAAGAGGAAGGACAAGGAAGAGGCAAACGATGGGGAGCAAACCAAAGAGTCTTGGAAATCCTCTGGGAACAAACTTACCTATGGCATAGCAGTAGCACAGAGATACGAAGATTGAAAGCCATGCCTTGGTGAAGTTCTTCATCTCCCCGGCGCCCTCCATTTTCGCTCTGATAATCTAGCTAGCTTTACGGAAGGTACTGATCTTGTTGGCAAAGAGAGTAGGAAGAGATAGAGGTTCCGGAACCACAAGTTTAGACAAGGAAGAAAGTATATGTGAGAGGCAGCACTCACCAGGTAAGAGAGGTTCGCCTCTACCACGTCTCTTTGGCTCAGGAAAGAGAGAGAGAACGGCGTTTATTTTGATTTCGGAACTCAAAGTCTTACGGGGCTGTGGGTTACGGGATTTTCACACGTGACGGTGATGCTCCAGAAACAATACTGTTCATGATACTGTTTCATATTCCGCAACTGACTCTCCGTGAATTTTTCTGCACTTAGTTTTATAATTTCAAAAATGTTTTAAGTATGAAGAAAATAAATTTATAAATTAACGTACTTGATAAGTTAAATTTTAAAATTATTTTTATTATAAAATTGATGGAATGTGTCATATAGATTTATTATTATATGATATTCTTTATAATTATATCAATTCTCTAATAATTTATATGCATTCTTGCAAAAGTCTCATACGTTTCCGTTAATTAATTTATAATAGAGTGACTTGTTCAAAATTTGTTAAGATTTTGTCGTTGCAGGATGTCTCACCAAATCCTCATAAATCTACATATAGATATAAAATGAGCATGTTACTGTCTTATTTTCATTTTGTGTAATGCTAGATACAAGTTCTAAATAAACAAATCTCATACAAACTTTTTGTAAAATAATAGGTCCTACTAATAAATAATAGTTTTTTTTACACGTTTTTAAGGTAGGGTCCACTTTTTTACAAGAGCTTGTATGAGACTAGGGCTGTGCAAAAAAGTATGTAACCCGATCCGTCCTTAAGACCCGATCCGAACCAACCGGAAAAAGCGGTTTGAAATAGATTGCGGGTCGAACCCGCTGAAATCGACTACACATTTTCAAAATTGATCTCAAACCCTAGCTGCCAGCCTTCCCCATTTCTCTTTGTCGTCATCACCACTTGCCATCGATTTAAAGCATGAGTTGGAGCATATTATACGGATTGTTGATCCATTGTTTAACCACAAGGAAAATCTTCAGTTTTATGCCGATTTGGAACAAAAAGAACAAAACAGAGCATTTCATCACGGAAAAATAACCAAACCTGATAAACTACACAAACGAATGAACGCTTAAATTGAAGAAGAAAAACAGAGCTTGCTTGCATTAACCGTGAGGAGCTCAGTCCAAGCACCATCCAGAAATTCCCCCAAAACTCATATCGAAGGCTCTGCAAAAAATGCCAATTTCATCGTGGGTCTGATGAAAACCAAAATGAAAGCGACAACACAGCACTTGAGAGGAGAACCCATTTCATCGCTGGGCCACCATTGTCACCATCACCCGCGAGTGCCACAGCTAGAGTCGACAGGATCCACGCAGCGATGACTCCAGGAACGCAGCTGCAACCATGGCGAGCTCTCCTACTCCAGGAATGCAACTGCAGCCATGGCAAGCTCTCCCACTCCAGGAACGCAGCTGCAGCGATGACTCAACAGTTATGGTTTCGTTTCGACTTCCTCCTCTCACTCTCGCTTTCTCTCTCACTCTGCGTTTGTGTCTTGTACAGAATGACAAATAATTTCACTTGGTTAAAATTATAATCGACGCTCGTGAATTGCTCATCAAACTCATCAAACGCGGGTCAAGTCGGGTCAGACCGTCTTTCTAGTCCTCAAAGCCGGGTCGGGTCGGGTCGGTCCTAAAGACTAATCGGATTAGTCGGTGCTCACCCCTATATGAGACTTATCTATTTAGGACTTGTACAAATAATTTCTCTTTCATTTTATCTTTACAAATGCAATACTTATTTGTTGTCATATTTTGAAGAAAGAAATAAATTTAAAAATTGAAAGAAAATACATGATGAGATAAAAATTAAATAATGATGTAGTAAGTAAAACTTTTTTTCTAGTATCAATCTTTAGGGCATGTTTGGACGCTAGGAGAGTTTTTAAAATTGTCAAAACTTCTCATAATTCGATTCCCAAATATCACTCAAATGTAAAATATTTCTCAATTTCAAGTTTTCAATATTTTAATCTAATTCTTACTTAATCATTATTCAAATACAAAAATTAATGTAACTTTCACAAACTTTAAAACAAAATACAGAAATCAATATAAATTTTACAAATTTTAAAAGAAAAATAATATTGAAGGTTCAAACAATTTTTTAACTTTATAATATTTTTATTCAACTTTTCTAAAATCTTTTTTCAAAATTTAATAAAACATCTCCACTCAAACTATTTTATTATTATTCAAAATATTATGAAATACTCCAAAATCTCCAAACATGCCCTTAATTTTCTAAGTTAATAAATGAATTTATTTTGAAAACCCAACACCACATTCCATATTAAACTTTAAAGCATAGAAGATTAGATACGATTAATCCATGATTATTAATTAAAGAAATAATATTTTCAGTTTTAGAGTAGATAAATTCTGCGTATTTCTATTGAAAAAATAGATAAATCTGAAATTTACATGAAAAAATTATTTTTTTAATAATAAACCTCATTTTTTTTTAAAAGTGAGTATACAAAAATTACACACTTAAGAACTGGATCTAGAATTATTCTATTAATTAATAATCAAGGACAAGTGCTTAGTAAAGAAATTATATTAAGAAAAATTCTATGGAACGTCCACGATTGCTTAAGCCCTCGGGTGCACCTGACGTGGTCCTCAACCTACATTAACTCATCATTACAATATTTTTAAATTTTCACACAAAATATAATAAACAATTCAACTTTTTCAAATCACAAAACAACTTTCCCAAATTTTCACACAAAATATAATAAATAATTCAACTTTTATTCTACTATTCACAAACCATATCAACTTATCTTTGAATCCAAACATCTCTTAAAAGTTTTGCAAATTATTTTAAAAGGAAAATCGAGAGAGCTCACTAACAAAATTCTCTAAATAAAATAATATATTTATAACATATTTTATATAGTAAAATAAAGAAATAATTTGTACAAATTTTAAATAGATAAATCCCTTGCAAGCTTTTATAAAAAAGTGAACCTACTTTAAAAAAATATAAAAGAGACTATTATTTATTAGTGAGATATTTTTTACAAAAGATTTTCACATAATTTATCTATTTGAAACTTATGCCTAACATTATTCTATAAAATAAAAATATTTTTATAAAATTATGTTATTTTTATAAGAGACTTAAAAGGCTTAAATAATATTATGTAAGTGTTATAAAAAGTGACGTGTTAAGGGTAAGTTTGGATGTTGAAGTGAGTTGAGTTGAGATGATAAAATATTGTTAGAATATTATTTTTTAATATTATTATTATTTTAGAATTTGAAAAAGTTGAATTGTTTATTATATTTTATGTTGGGATTTAAAAAAATTGTAATGATGAGTTGAGATGAGTTGAGATGAGTTGAGAGTAGTTGATGATGCAAACGAAGATGCACGAAGCTTAGAAAAACAAAAAAAGCTTAGAAAAAAAAAATGCACGAAGTCTGTACGAATTATTTTATTTTTTATTTAAAAAATTAAAAATCTGTGTCAGAGGAAAAAATAGAAAAGAAAAAAAGAACGTGCGCCGCGGGGCTGCAGCAAGACTCTTATATTAATAGAGGGATGTTACTCATGCATAACATATTTTATATATTTTAAAATTATTTTTTATTTTATTTTATTCTTTTTAAACTAATTAAATTGTTCTATTCATCATCTATATACTACATATTTATTATATAAAATGATAAATATAATTATTCATATTAATAACTAACGACAAAGGAGTCTCTTTCCTACAGCTCTGTCTGTTGTCAATGCATTTTTTAAGCCTCCCCCTATGTTTGAATCTGCTCATGGAAATTGGAATTGGATGACAGTTGTTATCAACGTTCTCCGGTGAAAGCAATTCCAGGATTTGACTTTCAATGGCTCTTCATTCCGCCCATTGCTTAGGTCTCCGTGTCAAATACTCCGATTAGAGCACTTCCAATAGTTCTTGTAAAATAGAATTTTCTTCAAAATATAAAAAAATGTTGTTAAAAGAGGACTCCATCAGATTTTGTATTTTACAAATATTTTACATTTTGATACAGTGATCTTTCTACATTTATAGAATACTATTCATGCATGTAAACTTTTTTAATTAATTTATTTTCCCTCTTTGTCCTTGTTTTCACATTCTTCTATATTTATTTTATTTTCTTTTCAAACCCTCTCTCTCTAAACATATAATATTTAAATGATATGAAGAAAAAATAGATAAACTGATGTATAGTATATTATAAAAGTTAGTATGTAAAATAGAAAAAGTGAGTTTTGATAATGTATTTTAAATGATAAGATGAATAAGCTATTGGGAGTGCTCTTACTCTAAAGTTCCTTCTTTTCTCTACTTTATACAGTTTTCCTTTTAGGACAATGGCATGATTATAGGTAGGAGTGAGTTTCTAGAGAATACACATTGCTTGTATGTAATTCAATTTTATAAACGGGTAAGGAGGCTATTATGATCATGTTTACGGCAAAAAATTAGATAGTTACTATTTTCTAATTATAACTCGATCATGGTCTGAAATCTAAATTAGATGACAGATCTCTTGAAAAATTATTAGATACTCTCGAAGTACGGATGACGTGGTATTTTCATTATATTACTATAAGCTATGTAATAAAACAGCTTATACATATTTTTAATTGACATATCATTTTATGATAAGTTGAGAGTATTACGTATCGGATACTCTGTTATGTTATTTTAAAATGAGCAATGATATTCTCAATGAATTACAACATTAGAGAATGTCTTGATTCCTTGGGGACAAAATGTATGAAACTCTAATCTTTCAAACTACCATATTCCCAACCTATAAAATGTTAAAAGGTGCCTTCACTAACTGCATTGATTGATAATTATTCCTGAAAGTCGATAACACGCATTTTGATCATTAATATGACCGATGATGATATTGGGAATGGTATCATTGGTGTTGATAAAAGTCGATAACGCATTTTAAAATGACCAATATTCTCAACGTGAGAGATCAGCTCAACTCCTTGATGTTGAACACAAGGCCTACTTTGATTCAACGTTGGTGGCGCTATCTTTATATATTTAAGAGTAATGTTACATACAGTCATAGAGTATGCAAACGTCATATAATCACTTTGAAAAAGAATAAAGTCTACTATTAAAAAATTAATTTATTTTCATGTGAGTATCATATTTATTCATTTTTTTCAAAATGATTACATGTCGTTTGCATACTCACGACTACAAATATCATTTCTCTATATTTAAAGTAACTTTTTTATTTTTATTTTAATTATGATATTTTGTCTTTCTTAGAAATTCAATGATTCTTTTTGTCCTTTGTGAGAAAAGGATATATATTGATTTTTTTTTTTTGTTTTTTTGGGAGGTAACTGCCAAAACTCATAGTTTAGAGAGGATGAATGTAAATTGAGTACTGGTACCTTGACAAAGGTTAGTGAATTTTTCCAAAAAAAACATCTTCAATTTCTCAAGGACATTTGAACAAAAATCATAGCCAGACAATATCGTAATCATCAATACAGACTGTCAAAAATTCTGATACTATAAAAGATTTTACCTATAGAATTATTTCATGACAATTTAAGGACGGTTTTACAGCCAAAACTACCAAATGGTTGGTGCTTTAGATAATCTCCTCAGGAGACAAAATTTCATAGAACCAATCGGCCTTTTCTTGTGTCCGGCAGCTTCCTCCATATATCGACATATCACCCTCTCCAAAAGGTTAATGCTCTTTCTATCATCACATTTCATCATCCATTGGACACAAATTACACTGCGTTTGCTTAAACATCATAAACAACCAATAATCACTACATTACTGCTGCTGCTCATAAATCTGCATATACGTCTCAGAGAGTGCAACCATTTGAGGAAGTGTTTCTGAAACATGCAGATCCTGCATCTCATACCTGAAAATATTGATCGTCATCAGTGTCGGTTACAATATTTGTTACATTTTCAGACAAAAATGTATGAAAATATAAGAAATTCGGAGTTACCATAGTTCTTCTGACTTCCGCTGCACAAATACCCTGTAGAACCCTTCATCGGGTTTACCATCATGAACAATATTGGCAATCAAATCATACTTTGAACGTAGTTTCTCATTCTCTTTAGGTGTTGGCAAGGGAATGTAATCCTTCAACTCCAGATTCTTCACAGGAAAGTTGACTGCGATAAGCAAAAACATCATTAGCACAAGGCAAATGAGCTGGCAAATTCCACATTATGATATATTAATGAAATCTTACCTAATGTAGGGTTCTTTTCCACAAAAAAGTTGTTCTTTGTAAATCGACGCATGTGGAGAATTACATACTGGGGTAATCTGGTGACACGATATCTCATCCTTGCTATTCGAGGACGGACAACCTCAGTGACTGTTTCACCATCAAACTTCTTCAGGATGTTGAAGAGTGGAACCTATAATAAAATCAGATGCAAAATTTGATCCACAAGAAACAATACTAAGAAAATAAATAGAAACCCACAAAAATCCTTTTGTACTAGTATCTTTGAAGTTCATTTCCCTAAAATACAGTACAAAGAAGGCCACTTTGATCCTGCAAATAATATTTCATTAAACAATGATGCAGATGTTTGGTGTTGCAGTCAAAACTTTTCTAAATCTATTTTTTCATTGGCAAGTGGTACACGCATCCAATTGATCTTGAATCCACGAATTCACCTTCCACCCTGTTCTTAAGGGAGGAGGAAGCACCATTTGAGCCAAATCTCATTGGTGATAATGCGTTTATTTTCTTGATAAGTAATAAAAGATTTTATTCCCAAGAAATAGGCATAAGCTTGTACACAGGATGTATACAAAGGAAATACCTACTACTTTCCAAAAACGAAAGGAAAACTAAAACTGATTCTGGAAATTATCTTCCATTACAAAAGCTTTAGCCCACAAACTCAAAGTACTAAAGAAAATATCCCTAAGTTCTCCCAATGAATGCATTGTTGCATGTGATCCTTTACTTTTTAAATAAATAAGGCCACGCCAATTTCAAACTTGCATACAGAACCAAAGTGGTGTAGAATGAAGCATATGTAAATCAACGAAAAGACTCAAGTTAACAACTCTCCCACCTTTCAGTTTCATGTTATTTTTTTGAGAACCAAACAGAGCCTTAATGGATTCACCAATTCCAAGTCACTTTAGAGAACTATCATTGGCTCTTTATCTTTGACACACTACTAAAATGGGAATGCTGCCTATGTATGTTGAGACATAAAACAAGCATACTAACCCCTCTTTCCATGTCACCCTTGTCATCTCACTTTTCTAATTACTAAATAACTGTGTTAAAAGAATTCACAACCCTGGTCTAGTTTGCTTTCAAGACTAAGGGTGAGTTTGGATGTTAAAGTGAGTTGGGTTGAGTTGAGTTGAGTTGAGTTGAGATAATAAAATATTGTTAGAATATTATTTTTTAATATTATTATTATTTTGGGATTTGAAAAAGTTGAATTGTTTATTATATTTTATGTTGGGATTTGAAAAAGTTGTAATGATGAATTGAGATGAGTTGAGAGGATTTGATGATCCAAACGAAGCTTAAAACCCAAAACTTTGAAAACCTCCTATCTCATCATTACAACTTTTCCAAATCCCCACACAAAATAAAATAAACAATTCAACTTTTCTAAATCCCAAAATAAAAATAATATTAAAAAATATATTCTAACAATATTTTATTCAACTTTTTAACTTTAATCTCAACTCATCTGATCTCTGAAAAAAAACAAGGCCTAGTTGATTTGAATCAAACCTTAAAGTGGGAAAAAAACTTCAAAAAGAAAAAAAAAATCTTCCAAGGACGGCAGAAAATATATATCCCATTTATTTGGAAACATGGTAATAATGAAATAAAAAACTACCTGGGGTATTATGTTTTTCTCCATGACATCTTGGAAAAGAGGAGGTGGGGGCAAATCTAGTCCAAGCATTAAAAACGGCATTCTGGAAGTTTCAGTCACAGCTGCTTCAAGTTCAGTTCCGCCACCTGTGTGTTTGAAAACAGCATTCTGATCATTACCGTATTCTTTCTTCTCGGTAAGAGCTTTGTTATGAATCTCTTTGACAACCTCCAATTCACCCTATCAAGTATACAGTAGATTTTAGATAAGCACCAGCGAATACCCAGCTACAAACAAATGACGTGAACAAGAAAAGGACGACATAAACAACCTGAAAGCAATCATAGATAATGCTTCTATTTTTCTTCGTTTTAAGATCGGAATGAAGCGTGTTAAGAAGCCATGACATGAATTCGACTGGGTCTGACTGCGCACCTATCCGAAACCGTTTTTTACTTGCTTTCATAACTGCCTGCAGAAACTCGTGTGGGCTCACCTGTAAACATTAAAAATTATTAATACGAACTTCATGTTTTGGAACCATTAATTCTAAGTGACAATCAGTGGAATCAAACCTGTCCTTTAAAGTTCCGTGAATGCCAAATCTTTCGTGTGAGTTCTCCAAATCGATGAACAAGTAGAGATTTGCTGTGCTTATAATTTTCGGGGATAAGAAAAAAATTCCGTAAAGGAGTAACTCTCATCAAAGATTGTATTATGACATTCACAAAATCTGTCTCCTTAATGTTGTTAAGACCCACCTGCAATTTATCATAGGCATTATTATCACTTTTCAGTTAACATCTTATGACATCTCTAACAGTAAAACAGAGATGCAATTTTGCATATTGCCAAAGATAGGTACCATTCCTGGGAGGTAATCAGAACCATCAAGTGCCCTAGACCATTGTTTGTTCTTGTCAAGTTGTTCAACTATTTCTTTAGTAAACCTGCATATAAGGTAAACAGAAAACAGCAGAAGAATAAAACAAAGTGCTTAAAAGTACTAATTCAGTAAACTGAAATTTTCAATTAGAACATAGGTAAAATATGGGCAATTGCATGCGATGAAAAACCCTAACTCTTAAATATAACATAACAATAATATATGGAAAATAACATTGGACAGCAAAGATTACACATCATTATCACAAATATCACTGAGAAACTTGATGAAGCCCACCCAACTAATCTAAATCAAAACTATAATCCACATGGATCAAGGATTCAAGGTGCACACAGCCAGTGAGTGTCAAAACAAGAGCATGACCAGATGCAGGCACATATATATGCATAAAAACACATCTGGGCATCATAGCCTCAAATATATATGCAGGCACAGCATAAAAGCTACTTGTATGTGCATTCCCACACACATAATAAGACTTACAAAGAAAGGGTGGGGAAAAATGTGAAATAGAGAAGGAATAAAGTCAAAGCACATAAACAAAACCATAAGCACACCTTGGACTCAGGACATGCCGAATGTCATCCAATGAGGGGTCGTCAATTTCATATCCATCGGGAAGGCAATAAACCTGCTCAGTTCGAAGATTGATATAAACATGATGGCCTGCTTCAAGGCTGTGAGTGTATGCATGAGACTTTTTCCCTCTTCCTTGATAGTACTTTCCACAGACCAAACATGCATACACATTCAAATTTGACAGGGAAACAGAGCAGAACTTTTCAAAATCAAAATCCAAAACCTGCAAAACAGAGAAGACCGACCACAAACAAAAGTTAAAAAAAAGACTACTATCTAATTGAGAAACGATACACACAAGGACTGCGAATGCATTTACATAGATGTAAGCCAATAGTTAGAATAGATATACTAGAAATTTGACACACGAAGGAAAATAATTCTCAAAATCAAGACACAAAACCTGAAAAACATTTAAAAACAACAAAAGCAAGACACTTTTTTTTTTTATAAGTAATAAGTTATTTTATTGATATAAAGGTAGGAATAGCCCAGGTACACTAGAAGTATACATGTGAATACACCTATTTAAGAATTAGAAACAGTTACAAGGAAATCATGAAAGCTAAGACCATTCAAATCAAGAGCAATGGCACACACAAACAAAGTCTTCCAGAAAAAGCTCCTAAACTCTTCCAAAGAGCGTTCATGATCCTCAAAAAGTCTCTCATTACGTTCATTCCAAATACACCAGAGAATACATATAGGGACCGTCTTCCACACTGCTGCAATCTGTGGTGTTCCTGTGATCCCTTTCCAGCTTGCTAACAAATCGACCACCCTACCTGGCATCACCCATGCTATACCCATTCTACTGAGAAAAGAAGTCCAGATATCTCGAGCAAACCCACATTTTAGAAGTAAATGGTCCACTGTTTCCCCACAAAAGCAAGACACTTAAACTTATTGAGTAAAGTAACAGACACATACAGAGGCAAGCAACATAGAAATTCCCCCATAGTGCTGTTAAATTGTTTAGAATCCAAAACTAGAATACCTGACGATTAACAGTGTCAAGATATGGACAGTCCCTACGGCGCTCAACCTCACGGCTTCGCTTTCCTTGACTGTATCCTTGCTCATGTTCATCCTCGTCGTCCTCGTCCTCCTGTTGATCACCTCCATTTCCATTTTGCTCAACCCTTCGATCACTACTTTCCTCAGCCCTTCGCCACTGATTTTCATCCTCCTCATCATCATCGTCATAATTTGCTAGTCCAGCTAGAGGATTCGCAATGGGAATAGGAGGCGGGGACGGAGATGACTCCTCTACCACTTTCCGCCTCTTCGGTTCTGAATCGAACCCTTCCTCGTGATCCAACAAATTATCATTTTCTCTCTTCGGCTTCATTCCTATCAAGGTTCAACCAGCTTATATGAACACTAATTTTCACCAACCTGTACATTTTATAAGGCATTCATTAATTAATTCAAGTGCATTAAATCTAAAAACAATGATACTAAGAACAAAAAACGCGAACTAAAAAATAAAATTAAATAAATAAAAATTGCTAAAGATGAAGAACTAAGCGTTTCCATTTATTAAGCGCAAAACTAACTCCTCCGTTTGGTTGCAAAATAAAACTCGAGAGTTCCCATTCATTTATTTACCCTCAACTTGCTATGAAACCAAGCTATATTGTTTCAAGGTTCTAGGGTTTTCGCGAAAGAAAAAGCTGGGGAAAGAGCGCAAGCAAAAGATTTAAATAAAGGATTTAATAACTTAAAGATAATTGGTCAACGAACCCGAGAACGATACTTAAAAGCTGAGTGAAGTGAGAAGCTCAGCTCCTTTTGATCTCTCCGAAAGTCGGTCACCGGTAACTCGGAACGAGTCGTGAGGGCCGCTCGTCGAGAACGCTCTGCTAAGATCGGTCTTCGACAGATCGAGCCTGTGGATAGCACCTCCAATGGAAAGCTAGCTAGTCATGGGCTTCAACTCAGGGCAGTCTACGGGCTTGGAGAAGTACACAAGTATGGCCCGTTTTCCTTTTCATTTTTTTGTTCCCACCGCACTAGGACTAGTTTGGATATTAAGGCGTGGTTTGGTCACACAAATCAAATCATTTTATTTTATATAATTATTATAATTTTTTTAAATTTTTATATAAAATATAATAAATAATTTAAAATTTTAAAATAAAAATAATATTAAAAAATATATTTTAATAATATTTTATTTAACTTTTAACTTTTATCTTATCTCATCTGTGAAACTAAACGAGACCTTAATATCTCTGAATACCTATGAATATTAGTGAAATAGTTTATAAAAAGTAATGAATCGTAATAAATAAATTATGAATAGTAATGAAATAATTTGATAATATCTGAGAACAATTGTGTTCCCAAACAAGCCCTATATTAATATCAATGTTGCTTCACGTGATCTATTGGATCTATTTGACAATAAAAGTAATTTTACAATCTGGTGTATCACATCAAATCACATCACTTTATAAATTTACTTTATCTAATTTCTTTATGGCTAAAATATTTCTCTTTAAGATATAAATATACGTTATTTTATAAATTACACAAATACGTGTCCTTGATAGTGCTTTATTAAGAGATAATTAACCTTTGAATAAGGTTTTAGGACATGTTTGAACACTTGGAGTATCTCAATATTTATGAATAGTAATGAAATTATTTGCATGAAGATATTTTATTGGATTTTGGAAAAATAGATAAAAAATTGAACAAGAATATTATAAAATAACAAATTGTTTAAATATTATTTTTGTTTTAAGTTTGTAAAAGTTGTATTGGTTTTATGTTTTGTTTTGAAACTTATAAAAGTTGTATTGATTTTTGTGTTTGAATAATGATTATGTAATGATTATATGAAAAAATTAAAAATTAAAGAGTATTTTATGTTTAAGTGATGTTTGTGAATGGAATTATGATAAGTTTTAAGAATTTTGAAAATTCTTGTAGTGTCCAAAGATGTCCATAATGTAATATGTAAATTTAAGTGAAAATATGTGGTTGAATAAAATTATAATTGTAAAGGTTTTTCCCAAGCCCATAGAATGTCATAGGCCCAACCATTAGGGAGGACTTACTAAAAAATAAAGTATGAGAGAATGAGAGGGGACAAGAAGAGTCTAAGGCAGGTGGTGTCAGGAGGCATGAGAAAGCAATGTTAGAATAGGAAAAGAGGAAAAGTGACATAAAGTAAGGTGTAAAGTGTCAGGAGAGAAAAATGAAGGAAGTGACTTAAAGCAAGTGGGGAGTAGGCGATAAAAGGCAAGGGAAACCTACGTTCTCTTGATCTGACTTTTGGGACTCTTGGGTTTTTGAGATCTTCCACTCTTTCTTTGGGGCGACTTCGACTTCTTCAGACTTGGAGGCTTCTTCTTCATCTAGAGAGAACTGATTCTCCAGTAAATAGCTATATAGCTTCCATTGTACTGTGAGAAATGAGAGCTTATGAGAGACTGTAAACCAGATTATTATAGTGAAATCTCATCTTCCCAAACTCCCGTGGACGTAGACCTAGTGCTGAATCACGTAAAATCTGTGTGTTAGTCTCTTTATTTTCTGCATTTAAATACTTTCCATCGTCATTGACGTACGAACCAACGCCGTACAATCGCACCAGATCACTTCCAGGGACTCACACACAGTACCGATCGAGGCCCAACTCTGAAGACCCGAGTTGCTGGGACCTGGCCCAAGGGCGTGCGAAATATGACATCAACAATAATATTACCTTGATTAATTCGTTTCTAACATGGATAAATAGTCCAAAGTTGAGAGGAATTAAATCCAAGAAAATAAAATAGAAATTAGTATGATAAAATATAGTAATATGATAAGATCGTCAAAATCAACAAACAACGCGTTTAATAAAAAAAGATTTATGATTCAAAAAAATAAAAAAAATATTTATTATTTTTTTATTCTTTTGATATGATAATCAAAATCTGGATTGCAATTTTTTTGAACAAAACATCAATCCGCCTTTAAGTTTGTATTGGAATTTTGTTGGACTATTCATTCTTAGAAATGTACCCACCAACATAATTCCTATCATTTAAAACAATTACATTCCAAAATGAAAAGTCACATGTGAGATGATGAAGGATAAGAAAACTAAAATAAGAGAAAGAAAACATGCAAAGAAGCTAAGAACGGAACAAGGCAACCCCCAGAATGATAAGAACGGGACATAGAAGAAGTTAATATGCTTCGGTGAACTTAAGTTGCGAGAAGTGTTTAAGCTATAAAGAAATTTTATAAAAATAAACTTACAAATTAACATAGATTTGTATGATCTGATAGATCTAATTTGCAATAAAATTAACTTCACAATATGACGTAACACATCAAACAACAATAGTTTGTAAGTTTATTATCGTGAAATTGTTTTATACTAGAAGCATTAATTTTCTACATTTGAACTTGAAAGGCCTCCTAGAAGTAATTGTAATCTAACAAGATAAAAGCACATAAACAAAGCTTAACATAAACCCAACTAGTGACGACTCCCCCAAGAATACTAATAATAATGACAATTGGAGAGGGGGGGAGGGAGAGAGAGAGGGCTCAACTTTGTTTAACAAGAACCTACAAAAATAACATCAATTTCTTTCACTTTTTTTTCCCCACAAAATCCTCTCTTCATTGTTTAGGTGCTGGTCTTATACAGATTCGAAAATATATCCGATAATGGAAATGAAACATGTCAACACAGATAGTAGATTTCAACTTAAAAAACAACACCTCTGAAGGAAGAATTATCAGCTTAAGCTGGCTGCCAATCCTTCCAAATATTGAATGTGTAATTGATCTCCAAATAGCACTTATCGTCATCATCAACAAACTGAAAACAGAGAAAAACAAATGGAGAAGGATAAGTGAGACAAGTCCAAACTTAAAGTCTTTAAGACAAGAAAATGGAGACATAACATTCAATTCTCCAACACTCGATGGCCCACAATTTTGAATTTCACATGTATGATTTATAATGCACAGGAAACCTGACAACAAATTGGTTGGATGTACAGGGTTAAGTTCATTTATGCATATGTAGGAGAGGCATTAACTCAGCCTAGTTTTATGTACTCGTCTCTTTTAGCAGAATTTCCTTCAAATTATTAGGCATAATTGAAGTAATTAAACTAGAGACTAAGGCGACATAGAAAATTGATTGAACCAACCTTACTTTTAGCTGAGTAGGACCCTCTTGCAAATAGACCGGATGGTGTAGTCTCTTCATGCATCTCATGTGTGCAAGGCTCTGCCTGAGGACTAGAGGTTCCAATCATTTCTTTTGTGTTGTCCACTGCTTACAACATTCATGAGACAGAACAAAAATAAAGATGAATCCAAGGTCTGTAAAAGTATTAATTCCTTAGCAGAGAGTTCAAGTATTTGTGTGGTTGAAAGAGAGAATTACCCTTAATCCAGTTTCCTACACAATGTTGGTGTATTTGAGACCTGAAACAATGTTGTTGTTGACCTGGAAAGCGAAGTTGAGGCTGTAACGGCTTCCTTCTTTCAAAGTGAACCACAAGCCATTGGGTTTCCCATTCTCGGGAATTGGAAGAATGATATCATGTCTATCAGGGGACTTAATTGCAAGGCTAAGGATCTTCACTTCTGGCTTTAGAGTTTCTACATCATTCAAAGGACAAAATTAGGTTTGTCTATTTAAGCCTTGATGTTTCTTTACAAAGATTATTCTTCAATTTTCATCATTGCCAAAGGGTTCCCCACCTCGCCTACTGTACGGAATCTATAATCAAGTAAGATAAGTTGGAGTTTGGATAATGAGATGAGATGAGATAAGATAGTTTTAGATGAAAGTTAAATAAATATTATTAGAATATTATTTTTTAATATTATTATTGTTTTGATATTTGAAAAAGTTAAATTGTTTATTATCTTTTGTGTGGAAATTTAAAAAAGTTGTAATGATGAGATGAGAAGAGATGCGATGAGATGAGATGAAATGTTTTTGGTGTCCAAACCTAGCAGTCCTGTTTGGATTCAGAGATGGTTTCATCTCATCTCATCTCATTTCATCATTACAATTTTTTTAAATTTTCACACAAAATATAATAAACAATTCAACTTTTTCAAATCCCAAACCATCTCTAAAAATATTTTATTCAACTTATCTAAAACAATCTCATTTCATCTCACTATCCAAACCAGCAACACTGACAAACACTAATTTAATGATGAGATGAAAGTTTTGGATAGTGAGATGAGAATTTTTGGTTTTAGATAAAACTTTAAAATATTATTTTTTAATATTATTATTATTTGATATTTGAAAATTTTGAATTATTTATTATATTTTGTGTGAGAATTTGAAAAAATTGTAATGATTAAATGAGATGAGAATTTTGTACTTCATCCCAGTTGCCAAACCTGCCACACTGAAGATGAGAGAGAAAAGCTCAAATGCACCTTATTATAAGACTTAAGAGATCGGCCAACAAACAACTGAGATTTAAAGCAAAAGTTAGGGAAATTTGGAAGCAAAATCGTTTCAAAAGGTATAATTCTATTGTCATACAATTAATTCTGGAAAAGTTAATCTATCTTTTATTATTTTCCACACTTCGCTGCTGATCTCTGCTTTCCTAGAGCGTATGATTAAGTTATCACTGCAGATTTCAAGCGAAAAAGAGAAAGAAAAAAAAATTGAACCACACAACAATGAAAGATTCCAAACTTATATATTTCCCCCCTCCATTTTCTTTGCAACCAAACAAAGTTCATAAGTGACAAACAAATCTAGATAAAAAAAAAATGATTACCTCCTACAGAATTGAATCTATACTTCCAAGAAGTTGTTCCTTCCATCTCGTCAAGCTCTTATCATCCTGTATAACCACAAAACAAGACTTACACAAGTTATAATCAAGACTCAAAATGAAAGATTACAGGATTCATGAAAAGCATAAACGCATGCATAAACAAAACCTTATCCTTCTTGAATTGTTCCTTCAGAGTGTATTGAGGACCCAATTCTATCTTCCTTCCTTCCTCATCCTCAGTCGCACAAATGGAAATCTCACTCATTTCCTGTACCAACATTTTCTTCATCTCTAGTGGCTTTTGCTCTTGTCTTTGTTTTTGAAGCTTCGCTGTGTTCCTCACCCTCTTTGCTTTTCTCGTCAAAACCCGTTGCTTTTGGAACTTGAAACCAACCCAACGATGAAATACATCAACAACAAGCCCATAAACAGTGACAAAACGAAGAACCGAATGGCACAGGGATCAAACTCACCAAATATAAGAGCAACTAAAAGCAAGCAAAAAAAAAAAAAGCTAAGAGAATAACCTTGAAAGGTAATATAGCATATATAATCAAGAAAGCCCACAAAAGGATAACCAGAGAGAGAGAGAGAGAAGGAAATGGTCGTGTGGTGATCCGAAATTCTGAACCTTCCTAGAGAAAAAGAAAAAGAAAAAGAAATGATAGAGAGAGATGGTGTGATCGTGAGGGTCACTCCTGCATGAGCTTCCACGGAAACGAGAGGCATGCTTTTGCTGTTTTGTATTTTATAATTTTCAAAAAGAAAATATTGTGCTGTGATCTGCGTCCACGACAGTTGGTGAAAATATATTTGACGATTAATTTTATAAAAACAAATTTATAAATGATATGATATGATTTGATATGATATGTTAAATTTATTTTATAATAAAAATAATTTTATAATTTAACATGTCACATCAAATCACGTTAATTTACATATTTACCTTATAAAATCTCTTTATTGTTTAAATATTTCTCTATTTAAAAATTATTACATTTGAGTCGGGACACATTTTTGTGCTTTATATTCCTATTAAGTGATATGTGTATTATTGGTAACAGAATGATTACGTATTGCACAAATGGTTTTCCTAAGCATAAATGTATGTTTGCTAGTTCTAACTCATGACCTAATATGTTTGCCAGATTGAGAAATTTAAGAGTCTAATTTATCTCATAAAATCGGTTCAACAAGAGTGGATTGTTTATTCCTTATAAATATGCCCAAGACCTTGTCCACAAGCAATATGAGATTATTTTTTATACAAATAAACTCAATTATTTATTTTTAGAATCTATAATTTATTTACCAACAGAACATTGTGCATATATTTTCTTTAAATTCCTTTGGTGGAGGAAGGCCTGGCCTAAAGGATTAAGTCTCGAGGGATATTTAAGTTTGAGAGCTTCTACGTTTTAGTTTAATTTTATTATTTTTAGTTATAACAATTAATGTGATACATTTTAAATAACTTCATAACTCAATTGTAAAGTCGTTTAAGATGTGACATATCAATTAATATAATTTCATGAACCACCAAAACTTTTGAAGGTTTATTTTTAATGTAAAAAATGAATGTATACATGTCCGCGCGTGCACACATCTCCTCTGAAGAAGTTGTTGGGTGGTCTTGGGTCTCTCTCAACTTCAAAAGTTAGCTCAAGAGGTGAGGCTTTTCCTCACACTTATAAATTGCCCACCAGCCCCTTCCACAATCGATGTGGGACAACCCCAACAATCCCCTACACATCGGGCCCTAGGTCGAAGCAACGATAACCCGTTTCTTTTGCGGACTGTTGGGCCTAAAACTATTGATAAACTTGGGCTCTAATACCAGTACTGAATAGTCTTAGGCCACTCTCAATCTCAAAAGTTAACTCAAGAGGTGAGACTTTCCCTCACACTTATAAGCTGACCACCAGTCATTTCCATAACTGATGTTGGACAATCCTAACAAAAGTAAAAATACTAGAGAAGTAAGTATTATGTGAAAGCAGCCTTGATATCATTATCGTCATGCAGGACCATTCTAGTTTCTATTTCAATCTTACTAATGTGGTTAATGCGTCTCCTCTGGTTGGCACAAGTATGGTAAACTTTGTGTTTCTGTTACCAAATTTGAGCCAATCAACTTTTGCTGTCTACTTCCATTTCATATCATCATTCTCAAGTAATAAGTCTATAACTCAGTCCGAGATTCCTGAGAAATCTCATTCTGCAATGCCTCTATTTTTGCCTCTAATTGCTGAAGTTCTTTCCTTTCATTGGCAAATTTACCTTTTCTCCAATCCTTCAAAACTAATCGACAACTTGAGATCTTCCAAACTATCAGATTGTGGTTCTCCATGATTCTAACTATTCATAATGACTCCTTTACAACTACCATCCAGATTCCAACATGCCTCGTATCTCCATAATTTCCTTCTATAATGACTTTCAACCCCATTGACTGAAATGCAACTCAAAATGAGAGTGTGATATGAAATTGAATTTCGGATAACCTGTGCATGAGTGCTTCCAAATGAAGTAAGCCACTCATTATTAGCAAAAGTTCTATCCAATCTCTTTAATGTAAATGTGTCATCCATTCGGTTAATGCACCAAGTAAACTCTGATCCTTGATAGCCCATATCACACAAACCACTATCCATCAAAGTAGTCTGACAGTCTTTCATTTGTTTCACTGATCTACTAACACTACCTTTTTTCTTAGAGGAAGTTAAAATTTCATTAAAATCACCTATTACAATCCAAGGAGAAGAAATCCCTCAGCTTAAATATTTGATTAAGTCCCAACTCTCCAATCTTTTGTTTGTGATTGGATGTCGTAAAAACCAGTGAAAAACCAGCAGTTCCTCCTGAGGAACTGCTCTGTGGTTGAACTTGAACATGAATATGTCTTAGAGATAAATTAATGAGACTTATATCAAGATCATTATGCCAAAATAAAGCCAATCCACCACTAGAACCCACACTATCAATAGTTATTAAATTATCATAACCCAACTTCAACTTGAAAGGCTGTAGTTTAGGCCTGGTTTAGTTTCACAAATATTTCAAACCACCTCATCTCAATATCCAAATATCATTCAAACATAAACATTTTTCAAGTTTAAATTTTTAACTATTTTATCTAATTATTACTTAATAATCATTACAACTTTTCTAAATTTTCAAATAAAATACAAAAAAAAAAAAAAATCAATTTAAATCCCAAAATAAAAATTATATTCTACCCTTCTTTTAACTTTATAATTTTTTTTAAACTTTTTTTGTCTCATTTTTCAAAACCCCATAAAAATCTTAACTCAAACTATTTTATTACTATTCACAAATTATCTCATGATTATTTACAGATTTCTCATTTCACCTCATCTGTCTAACCAAACGAGGTTGTCTGCATTAAGAAAACAACTTTGTCTTATATTTCTTTACCATATGGTAAACGCTGCAAATTGTTCGAGGGTTGGCAAGCCCACGACAGTTCCAGCTTAAGAGATTCATTTTTTACGGCGGGGCTAGGAACCAACCTCCACTGATAACACAAGAGAAGATTCATGATCACCTGGTTTCAGCACACATAATTTTTTTTTTTAAATATCTTTAGGAGACACTGTCTCAGATGAAGACAAATCAACATGATTCTTATTCTTCTTTTTTTTACAGGCAACAAAGATTAACTTTCCAAAATAGAGGCATGGTGTGGGAGGAATCGAGCCCTACGCTTCCATTTCTTATGACTACCATGCTAGGGAGACAATTCACAGTTATTGAAAACTGAGAATCATTAACTTCCACAACAGCCTTATCAACAGAGGGAGTTTTGGTAGAGACATCATCAAAATGTTTCAAAGAATGGACATACACAGACTTCCTAGTAGACTTTGAAACATCCTTGTTTGTCGCAGAAAGCCCAACTGAATAACCCTCCAACTTACAAGTAACTATTTTTTGAAAAACACCATTTTCTACAGAAGGAGTAATTGTTACTGCATAGACAAACTACTCCACCGAATTTGCAATGCTAGTCTCATTAGAATTCAAAATATGACTAGATTTTCTGCCATCGGAGATGGAACTTGACTTGTAGCCCTCAACCATGTCTCATACTGAGCCTTAGAACCAGAACCATGTAAGTTGTTGGTATTTGGAATTTTACATCCTTTAGGAGCATGTGTAATAACCCCACATCAAAAACACAATTGTGGAAGTCTCATATTGAAATGGAATCCATGTTGACATTCCTTGTATGATCACTATCCTTCCACGGGATAAAGGTTGGGCAACATCCAGAAGAGTCTTGACCCTTAAATATTTGCTCCATCCAATGCCAAAAGCATCAATATCAACCTGTTGTACAAGACCAATCATCAAGCCAATTTGTTCACCAACAGTGTTATTCATGCAACCTAAAGGCAGATTGTAAAATTGCATCCAGAAGGGAACCAAATTAAAGTCAACATCTTATGGAGAACTTAAGCCATCAAAATCCTTAAGATTGAATAAGAATCAATCAAAAAGCCATGGACAACCCTGCAGTACTTTATCTCTGTCACTTTTCTCAGCAAATTCTATAAGAAAGATATTGGCACCAACGACAGTGAAGAAAAATTCTTCAAAAAGCTTCCAAACTTTACTCATCGTTGTTTGGATAATATTCTTATTCATAATCTTATTAGAAAATAACTTTACAATCAAACGACGCCGACCTTTCTATACGGTATCCTCAATAGCCAAATCAATAATGATAAGGCCACTCCTTTCCTCATTTGTTAAGGACAAATTGTCATACAAATGAGACAAATCT
Source organism: Juglans mandshurica (assembly GCA_022457165.1). NCBI lineage: Eukaryota > Viridiplantae > Streptophyta > Magnoliopsida > Fagales > Juglandaceae > Juglans > Juglans mandshurica. The sequence continues at coordinate 8,111,573 of CM039627.1, forward strand.
TCATCCATCTTAATAGAAATTGTCGTCTTCTCAGATAGAATCCAAAAGAAGAAACTTGCCTAAAGCAAACAATAAACTCCCACCCCTCTGTTAGAAGAGAGAAAACTCTTTATTTCTATGCTACACCTTGATTTTAAAATTTAAATCTTGCAAATCAAATCTTATAATTTAAGTAATATGGATGTTATGTTCTACCCACCGACTTAAGAATATAATAACTCTATAAAAAATAATCACAAGATATATTTATTATATTAATGTGTACGTATATTCTACAACTTCCTGTAGATTTATAAAACTGATATTGAGAAATGTAAGTTTTCCACTTATAAGTTAGTGTGAAAAATATACTGTAAATAACTTATGTGATAAGATTTAATTTATAAGACATTTAAATTTTTATTATAAATCAAATCATATGTCAAAATATAAAAAAATGTATCATTTATATGAATTTATAAATATAATTTTTCAAAAGGGAAAGTGAGAGAGAATAGATGAGCATTTGACTTGGTAGGTAGGATTTGCGGATGCGAATTGATGCAACAATGCAATACTTAGGGTTGAACAAAAATCTAAAAATCTAACTCCGAATTTGACTGAATTTGACTCGACTTCGGCTCCGACAAAACGGAGTTAGAGTCGAAGTTTTTATTTTTCATCTTATAGTCGGAGTCGGAGGTGTCACCGGACCGACTCCGCTCCGATCCGACTCACTGACTCCGACTCCGATTGTGCCCTCCAACTCCTACTATGATATTGTACATATGTTATAAAAATATATATTTATCTATATATTAATCATATATACTAGTATAATTATATATTTATATAACTAGAATTTATATAGTTAAATATAATAATATACTTATATGAACTAATTATTTTAAAATAATATACTTATATTATAATATAAAAAGGTTAATAATAATTTAGTATATGTAAATATTATAGTATTACTATCATGTAATACTAATGTATAATAACACTAGTTTTATACATACATTTAGATTTAGAGATGAGCTGATATGGTTGCGAGGCCCCACTGCCCACCCCTAATATGCTTGTGTCAAAATTATTCTGATACAATTGATGATGCAGACAACTATAAGTTAAACTCAGGTAATATATTTAGAGATTTTTTTTTTTTTTTAGTTTTTGTTATATATCTTGATTTTGTCCTTTTTTTTTTAATACTAATGTTTTATATTGACATCTTAATGTAGAATTGATCACTAGCATGACTAGTTTACTACATGAAGATGATTGAGGCTTTGAGGTGCATTTGCAAAATTTTGTAACTTGTTATTTGCTCAATTTTGTTTCCTCTATTTTTATTAATTTTTATGGACCTATCTTACTTCCTCACTAATCTTGCCCTATTTTCTTCCTGCATGACTTGGAATGGCACTCAGAGTTTGGTTAATTTATTTGGCACAAGATATTTGTTTTGATGTTGTTGTTTTTCTTTTGTTGTTGGAATGAGAACTTGTTATTGTTGTAGATGATGGGTGATGAGTGGTTGGATAATTTGGAAGGATAGATGATGGATGATAGATGACAGATGATTGATGTTGTTGGCTTTCTTTAGTTTTATTTGTTGATAGAATGAGACAATAACATATAATTTTAACTTGTATTGTTGGCAGTTGTAGTTGGGAACAAGTAACAATATTGATGGCTTGTAAATTTTTTGTTTTTTTTAGTTTTGGCTTCAATTGCTTGTAAGTTGTAGTAAATCAGTTGTGATTAGTGATTAGTTGTAGATTTAGTTATGCTTTTTTAATTTGTAGTAAATGATTTAGTTTTGTAATTTTGGTTATGTTTTTCTAACTTGTAATGAATTATTTAGTTTTACAATTTTGACTATGTTTTTAGTAAAATTGAAGTAAATAGAAGTGAATGATTTAATTTTACATGTTAAATAAATTTTTGAAAAAAATTAAAATTTGAGAGCTCATTTTTTTTAAGAAGAGTTTTATTATATACAAGCAAGTTTACGTACCAATCTGCATACTAATATTGTTGCCTTCATATTCTAAATTTAAATTAGTACTATTTTCAATAAAATTTACTTTTTGATCAATCATATTAAATGAGTGTGCGTATTAATATGCATAATCGCTTATAATTAAAATTTTCCTTTTAAGAAATATGCTAAATATGAAGTTAGGGAAAAATCCCGTTTAAAAAGTTCAATAAAAAGGTCTAAATCCATTCCGCTCCAACAAATTGGAGGGGAAGTCAAAGCGGAGGATACATAAGGTAGAGTTGGGGAGTTGGAGTTGGACTTGATCAGCGCTCATCCCTATACTGTCAACCGTTGGATGAAGTGACTCTCATTATCCCAGATCACTCCAACGGCAGTCTACAGTTCGCTGAGCAAACCCCCACTAATCCTTAATTTTATCCGACGATTCAAAAAGTCAAGACTACCAAAACCTAATCACATTGACCAATACGCCAAGGACACGTCTTCGAGATTTTCATTTTCCTTTAAAAAAAGTGCACAGATCCACTTGGCAGTTTGGTAAATTTGATAATATCCCTTTATCTTTACTCTTTATTTTTCATAAGGAAAAAAAGAAAAAAAAACAGAAAAGGTGACCTCTGCACCGTCACGCTTCCCAATTACATCTCTGGGCTGGCCTTTTTCGCACTGCGATGTTAGCAGGGTACGAACCGAAGGGATTATCTCGTCATTGCGCATCTGACGGGTATTCTAGTCTTTTCATGATTATAAAATGAGAGAGATTAGACAGAGACAAAGAGAGACAGAGACGAAGAGAGAGAAAGAAAGAGAGCAGAGAGACGAGAGCCGTTTGAGTCCGTTTTTTCAGTTAGTATATGAAGGTGAAACCATGGCGTCCGACCAAGAAATAGCAAAAGGCGTGGAGTCTGTGCTCAGTCAAGCGGACCCTACCGTTGCCACCACTTATAATAGCGTCGTTCAGCAGTTGGAGGCAAAGCTAGGGCTAGACCTATCCCACAAGGCTGGCTTCATCCGGGACCAGATCAACCTGCTCCTCCGCGCCCACACTCAGCCACCACCCCATCCACAGACCCACCACTACCACCCTCAACAGAAAGACCATTTTGCTCTCCGAAACCACCCTCAATTTCCATCCACCCACCCCCAACAATTCCCTCCCCATTTTGCCCTCCAGCCCCACCCTCACCACCTCCCCGACGAGCTCTCCTTCCGGCAGCCCCAAAACCCGCCGCCGCAGCCCCAGCCCCAGCCCCAGCCACAGCATCTGGTTGCACAGGTCCAGCCGCAGCCGTCGGTGACCAAGCCTGAGGCTTACGCTCCAAATGCCACCCCTGAGACCCCGAAGCAAAGGTTCTATTTTTTTCTTTGGGAGCACGTTTAGGGTTTTTTCGGGTGTTTTTGTTCATTTTCAGGGTTGGGGTTGCTGGAGTTGCAAAGTTAGGGTTTTTCTATTGCGGCTAAGTTTGTTTGGTTTATCTTTATGATAAGTATGTCTGTTTTGACTAATCTAGCATCCATTAGTTGCATATTTTCACTATGTGCTAGCTAATTTCAATATTTTGAGTTTGGTACGTATTTCTGGGTATTTAATGAATTTGTCACCTTTTATAGGGATTTGGTTCCATTTATTGACAATCTTTTTTCTTTTGAGTTCAGTCTTTAATTGGTTTGGAAGAGAGTTATGAGTACGGTCTGATAATAAGATTGGTATTTATACTCTCCCATATAGTGAGAGAGTTTTTATTTGTTTCAGGCTGTGTTATCTTCTGTCTTTGAATATAAAAGAGTAATTCATGTAGTCAATGTGTCGGCATATCCTAGGAATACGTTTCTAGTCTGTTTGGCTAGCCACTAAAATTCTTGCTGGAAAATGGAGGCCTTGACGGGTTCTTACAGTTAGTGCATGGCTTGCTTCTGCTTTGATCTACTAAAAGTTTTATTAAAGAGATTTTCCCCTTTCCATTTAACTGGTTTAAAATGTGATCATGCTTATGTGTTTTGAGTGAAATTACTTGTGAATAGATTTTCGTGATAATATTTTGGTTGGGGGTGGTCCATTTTTTGTGTCTTTATTATGGAAATTCTGAACTTTTATGTGATTACATTTCTGTGATCTAGGTGTAGCATTTTTCTTCTTTTTCTTTTTTAATCTTAGGAGTGCCATTTATCTTTGCATGGTGATAACTATTCGACGTTGCCTTTGCATGCATTCTAATTTTGTTTCACCCTTGTATCTACACGAGCAAGCACTTTCTAACTCTGATGGATGACTTGATGTATTTGTGTGTATTGTGTTTTGTTTCAGCACTCCGGTGGGAGCCAAAAGAAGAGGTGGTCCTGGGGGTTTAAACAAAGTGTGTGGTGTCTCACCTGAACTTCAGGCAATCGTTGGTCAGCCAACAATGCCAAGGACTGAGGTTGTTATTTCAACATATTTTGCAATCTTATTGGGCTCTTTTATAATCTACATTACAGAAGTGTTAAGGTTTATGAAGTAATTTTGATATGGATACTGAAGACACTTTGGTTTGCTTTGTTCAGATTGTGAAGCAGCTGTGGGCCTACATAAGGAAAAACAACCTTCAAGATCCAAGTAACAAAAGAAAGATTATCTGTGATGATGCCCTGCGTTTGGTATTTGAGACGGACTGTACTGACATGTTCAAGATGAATAAGCTGCTAGCCAAACATATTATTGCACTTGAACCTTCAAGTATGTAATGTGGCATAGAACACATTATCTGTCTTATAATGGTTTTCATTTAGTCAATGTTCCCCCACTTGATGTCTGCAGAGGAGTCAGGTCAAGCTAAAAGATTGAAGGTAGATATAGAGTCTACAACTGAAAGTAGTGAACCGGGTTCATCTGCTGTCGTTATATCTGAAGCACTTGCCAAGTTTTTGGGCTCTGAAGGAAGGGAGATGCTCCAATCTGAGGCTTTAAGGCGTGTTTGGGAGTACATTAAAGTTAACAGTTTGGAGGTAGGTATCCTGGTGCACGAGTTTGCTCCCCTCTGCTCTCTTTCAAATCTAAATTGGCAGCTTTATCTAGGCTCATCTATACATACTAAGATTCTATTTGGTTCCTTTTCATTAACATCATCTTCTCATGCAGCTGGCCTTCTCCGCTATTTAAAGAGATTTCTTTTATTTTTTTTCTTTTTATTTATTTAATTATTTTTTTTTTGGGGGGGGGGGGGGGGGTGGAGTTTATCATTTACCAATTAAATTTTTTTGGCTTTACTTGTATGATTTTAGGATCCTTTAAATTCAATGGTGATATTATGTGATGCAAACCTTCGTGAGCTCCTTGGATGTGAAAGCATTTCTGCATTGGGGATACAGGAGATGTTGGCACGCCATCATTTATTCAAACGGTCATGATGCCTGCAAGCGTTCACTGGTATTAACTCATGCAATGTTAATGCCGTCCCATTTTGCCTTTCACATTTAATTGATCTATCTGCAAAGTTTCTGCAAATCTCGTGCTTTTACATGCGTATGTATAGCATTCGGTGTGAACTTCACACTTCATGCTGGATTTCTCGTTTACAGTATTTTTCCTTTTATCTTTTGGGTAGCATTTTGATGGTCCATGGAGTTCAGAGTTCGGGTTATGGTTGGCATTTCTATCTTTTATATCATTATATGCCTAACAACCTCAAATATCTTAACCCACGCTTTTTCTGTTTTTGGCATAGAAAGGAGCTTGATTTGCAGTTGTGATTCATTAGCTGTTTCCGCCAACCAATATATATCTTGCAACAGTTAACCAACAAATATATTGTATACTGGCTAGGGGTTGGCTCAAGTGGTAAAGGCCTTGGGCTTGGGGGATTTTTCCCTCCAATTACTTGAGGTGCACTTGCAAGAAACTCCTTGCCGAGGGCTTGTGCACCCCCGGATTAGTCGGGACGTTGTATATTGTATACTATAAAAAAATATATTGTATACTATCTGTTTTGTGCTAAAAAACTGATGGAATGATTTTACTATACTCTTGCAGATGCTTTGATTTGTGGCCCTCATATGACGTTAGAACAGATGGTGGAGACTCGTTTTCTTTTTCCTTTTTTGTTTCCGGTGCCATGACATGGTTAGATGACATATTATATTACTTGGTGATATCTCAGAATATGTACCCACGGGCCAATGGCAAAGGAGTATCTTGTAGTTATGCCTTTGACCTGGATTTAATTTTTCTGTTTTTTCTTTCCATTCGATGCTAACCTCTGAACTGACTGACGGAGACTGGTTAGAATGCTAAATTCTCTGTACATCCTTATGGATCACTGTGTGTATCTTCTTAGATGGCAGAAATGATTATTGCACTTAACTATCTATAACTTGTCCTATCTTGTTAAGACCCTTTTTAACTGCAGTTCCTACTTATTTGGGTGGTCAACTAACTAGAAGTATATCCTTCAAGGCAAATGGTCTATGGTCATGAGTTGATGTAAGTCAAATTTAGAGTTCAATACACCTTTTCATCCCAAATTATGAGTGCTTTATACGTTGCCCTAAAAAAAGTGACATTTTACCCTCGACTATTGCCAATCATCAATGAAATGCTCTATTTTCAAGCCGTGTGTAGATCGTATCTGATATAAGTACGATAAAGTACTTATATGATATAATTTAATCAGAAAGATAAATTTTAAATTTTGAATTTTACAAATTAAATTTTATCGTTTAAATGATGTGGATGCTGTAACTCTATCAAATAGCACTCGTTTTTTTAAAAATCTGACTATAAAAGTGTGTCATGTTGGAGTTTGCAATGTAATCCTTTGATAATTTAGGATGGAAAATATATATTACCCAGCAATTTGAAGATGAAAAGTGTATTTAACTAAAGTTATTTAGCCACCGAGGTTATACTATTTCTGCCACGAAGGAAATTGCATTTTCTATGGGGACCAAATGGTACAAAAATCATATCACTATGGTCCATACCTTAAGATGAATGCCAAGTGAATTTAAATAAGAACAGAGAGACACCAATGAGGAACAGAGCGAGTAAAACATATACAACTCTTTCGGCTTTGCTCTTAGACCCCTTGGAAGTATCCATCTTGTCCATCATATTCATGACATATGCCATCAATTTCTTCAAAAGGAAAAAGAAAAAAAAATTAACATTAAGGAAAAAAAAAAGTAAAAAAAAAGAAAAGACAGACAAACAAGGAAAAGGAAAGGACCAATGAGTCTCATACCAGTCTAAAAGGTTCAATATGAAGCAGCGGCTCCATGAACATCTCTACGTTTCTGGATCGTAGAAAAATAAATCATTCGCATAAAATGCCAAAAACAAAGGGCAATTGTTTATGTAATGTTCACGTACGTGTGCAAATCAGTTCTCTTTCTGATTTTTGAAACATAATTGCTCATTAGTTAATTTTTTTTTTGGATAAGTAGTGATTTTACATAGTATCAAAATAGAGGTCCTTAGTTCGAATCCTGACTCTATACTCTATCTCATATAATTAAATATTTCACGTGTTGGACCCACTTATTGAAGGAGAGTTTAGCCCACATGTGAATGAAATTGTTAAGAATATAATAGAAACAATTAAATCTATATATTCTCATGAGCTTAAACTTTTCGGACAAGTAATAATTTCACATAAGCCTAACAGGGCAATCACATTTCAAATAAGATATCTTTGAGATCCAATAGGCGACTTTGTTTGGTTGCATAAATGAGATGAGATAAAAGTTGAAAGTTGAATAAAATATTATCAGAATATAATTTTTTAATATAATTTTTGTTTTGATATTTGAAAAGTTGAATTGTTTATTATATCTTGTGTGAGAGTTTAAAAAAATTATAATGATTATATGAGATGAGATCATCTACCAAATCAAACTAGGCATTAATCGTGTTTTCTGTTCTTCATCAATGACAAATTAGGGTCATAAAACCGTTGTCATGGTCCCTATCTTCTAAACAATAAAGATTAAAAAGAACATAAATAAATAAATAAAACTGAGGCAGAATATCTGTTCAACCTTATGTACACCTTCCCCTGGTACACTTGCAATATATGGAAGCTGAAACCCTTTCCAAGAGGCACATGTACTTTGTTCCATTCTGTACATAAACTCCACCACAGAAGAAATTTGATAGAATCTGTCAAAGAACTCTCTGAAGATAGACAATATCATGGCTATATAGAAGAAGATGGATGGCATACCTAATCTCCATGAGACACCAACACTCAGTCCATCATGGAATGTTGGTTTCACAACAAGTTCAACATGATTTCCCAAGCTTTTAATCAGATTGGAGAAAAAATACAGCACTTGCTGCAAGAAAGAAATGCCATAATAATGCAATTTTTTTTTTTTCATGCACATAAAAAACAAACAAACAAAAAGACTCGAGTAGTTCTTGATTACCAATTTCCCTTGAAATTGTTGGAAAAATGAGAAAAAATTGCAGATGCATCTGCATTCATCTCCAATAACATCAGATAATTCAAGGATGTTTTTGTTCTTGATTGCATCGTAAAGCTTGAGGACTGTCTCCAGAGCTCTATGGTCTTCCTCTCCTGATCCTGAGATTTTACTTTTAGCATCAAATGGCACTAGTACTGCTGATAAACGCCTGTTCCTGGAAGAGAAGCTGGTACAAACCAAAGGTTGGTACGAAGTTGGAGACTGAAAATTACTAAGAACATAACCCTTCTCTTGTGATTTTCTAGTATTGCTTGTTGCTAGAGAGCTATATGGAAGGGAAGAAGAGATTAGCCTACTGCTGTATTGGGGGGTGGGGAAAGAGACCAAAACCATTACTACGTTAAGAAATAATGGAAATGATTCGGAAAGCCATTCAAAATCTCAAAGAAATACCTAAGAAGAAAAGTCAGGAACATATGTAACAAAAAAAGAATCAAGACGCTGGACTATGCATCAACAGCAAGCTAGGTATCTTTCTTGAAACTTGTGAAAAATCAATTGCATGTGACGGTGTGACCCTACTTGGAGAAAGAAAATTTTGATGTGTTACAATAGATTTATTTTATAATTAAATAAATTTTATAACGTAATATATTATATCAAATCATATCAATTAATTATTATTAAATTTTATCTTAAAAATAAAAAGAAAATATTTTATTTTTATTTAGAAAATTCTATTTTTAAATTAGTGTATAAAATATACATAGTAAAATGCTTACATGACATGATTTAATTTAGGAGATAAATTTTAAAAATAATTCTATGTTTATAGTGTTTCCATCAATTGACTATATAATTACTTAAGTTCTAGGAGATAATCTCATTAATTTAAAACTTTTACAGTGACAAGTTCTAAGAGATAATTCACGGTTGTATGTAGAATTATTTTTTGTTATAAAGAAAAGTGAATTGTGCAATTGTTGCGTAATCACTTTAAAAAAAGTGAATAAAATATGTGACCTACATGAAAAAAATTAATTTTTTAATAATAAATCTCACTCCTTTAAAAAACGATTACACGACTGTTGCACACTTTCCAGTTATAAAGTTGAGAAAACTTGCACAACGGAATTTCGTCGCCACAAGTGAAAATAAGAGCACGGTATGAAGACAGTGACACCCGTAATCAGTCGTCACGATGTCATAAAGGTTCATCGAAGTATACAAAGAGAAGGGACGAGGGAGAGTGATCAGAATCAGAAAACACGGCCTTCATCTCTATAGTCTGCGAGGTCCATCAATGGCGGAAGATCTGGTGCTAGACACGGCGATCAGAGACTGGGTGCTGATCCCACTTTCGGTGGTGATGGTCCTCATCGGCGTACTCCGTCACTTCGTTGCCAAGCTCATGAGCTCTAAACAAGTCCCCGATGCCAAAATCGTCAAAGAAGGGTATGTCTAAAGCCCCAATCTGTACACACGTATATGTATGTGTAGCTCTCTTATTACACGAAAATTTGAGTTTTTGTGGTGGTGGTCAACTTTTTTCAGGCAAGTGGTCGTTAGGGCTCGGAATTTACGTGCCAGCGCTAACTTTATTCCTCCCAAGTCGTTTCGTGCTCGCAGACTCTATTTTAGCAATGAGGTATATTGTTTAAACATACATATGTTTGTCTGAATTGTAATATTATTGTATTTCGGTAATTAAGCTTACGATTATTCGAAAATTAGATTAGAGAATGATTTGAAGTCTATATGATTTCAGTAATGGATTGTTTGAGCAATCTCCTCTTAAATTTTATTCCTTGAGTGCTACAAAAATTATAAAATGGTCTTTATTAACTTTTAGAGCTTCGAGAATCTAGTACTAACCTCTAAGTAAGACTTGAAAAGATTCTAATGCTGACGGAAGTCCAATTTAAGTGCAAGTTTTTGGTTCTTAATTAACGAATATTATTGTAACGTCCCAATGGAAGGTCCAAACCACATGGCGTATACTTCAAAAGGACCAGTCAATAATACAACTGGAACCCCATTGGAACCTTATAGAGAGCAATAACTTCTCATTTCCAAGCAATGTGAGATCCCATACACCAGCTACCCTTATCCTTTTCATACGGATATCACAATCTATCCACCTTAAATTCCTAACTTTCTCGTCGGCTAGTTTATTGTAGGTGCCATAGCTCAAGTCCCACATTTCTGGTTGAGATAGATTCTGATATCATATATAAGGCCCCAATGGAAGGCCCAAATACATGACCTATATTCCAAAACGACTAGTTAATGATATAATTGGAGTCCCATTGGAACCTTATAAAGAGCAAGAACTTCTCATTCCCATGAAATGTGGGATCTTATACATCACTTACATTTATCTTTATCATATGGGGTATCACAATTATCCTTATAGTCAAAGATAGATGGATTATGCTAGTTTTAGAGTCGAATTCTAATATAAATTTCTATGGGGTTAAATTGAATTCTTGCTGCGGCTTCTTCATAAACTGCCTATTCATAAAAGTATAGATTACTATGTACTAATTGAATCAATTACATATTGGTTACAGTAACCTACTAGAAAAATGTTTTGACAAAAATTTGTTTAAAAACCAAACTTCTTTCTAATCCCTAGGGGTTGGCTCAAGTGGTAAAGGCCTTGGACCTGGGGGTATGCTCCCCCCAAGTGTAAGGTTCAAATCCCTTTGGGTTTAAACAATCTATAGGGGCCATCGGACTGGGGGATTTTCCCATTGAATTACTCGGGATGCACTTGCGGGAAACTCTTTGCCGAGAGTTTGTGCACTCCCAAGATTAGTCGAGACGCTGTTCCCGGACACCAGGTGCTAATCAATCAAAAAAACAAACTTCTTTTTATGTGTGTTACAGCTGTAATAATCAGGCTATTATGTGTTTTTTTTTTTTTTTTTTTTTTTTTTTTTTTTTTTTTTTATCATGTCTCTAAAAGGAATGCATTTGCTTAGAATAGATTGTCGTCTACATTTGCTTCTAGTCTAGACTCTGATATTTTAGTTATATGTATGTTTCGATGTGGCAGGAAAATGGGCTATTGTATGTTCCTAAGGGCCAGGCTCAAAATGCCCAGGCACAAATGTTCTCTGATCCAAATATGGCTATGGATATGATGAAGAAAAACCTTTCAATGATTATTCCCCAGGTATAGCAAGTTGCATGGTTTGTCTTCTATTTTGGCAAGACATTGTGAAGGCATCTTTTCGTTACATTAACTTGGTGGTTGCTTGAATTTCATGCTGTTAGTTGGTGGTGTAATTTCTTGACTTAGATAATCAATCACATTAATGTTTTCTTGTTGGCCAGACTCTTACTTTTGCATGGGTCAACTTTTTCTTCTCGGGATTTGTCGCAGGTTTGTCGCTATACCACTATGTTAATTCCCTATGCATGAGTTGTGGTTTCAATTTTGAAAAAATATGGAATAATCGCTTCAGTTCTCTTCTGTTGCATGTCATCACTTCATTTTTTTTTTTATTTACCTAAAAAAATGTTAGCTTTTTAAATTATTTCCTTCAGTATTTCATTTTGTCAATAGTGATTTCAGCGTCCTTTACCATTTTGAATCTTCAGTGTCTCTCAGAATTTAGGCAGTTCTTGTCAGTCTTAAACTCACTGTTTGATTGATCCTTTTCTCTTTGTTAATGTCCATTACCATGCAATGGTTATCTAAATTCCTCTCTTTCCTGCAGCTAAAATACCATTTCCATTGACTCAGAGGTTTAGGTCAATGTTACAGAATGGAATTGACTTGAGTACCGTGGACGTTAGCTATGTCAGTAGCCGCTCATGGTACGAGTCAAACCTTGTGATTCTTTTAGTTAAATAAATTTTTTTAATTTCTTTCTAGCTCGTGTAGTTGACTGGTTGCATCTAATAATTCAAAACAAATTCTTTCAGGTATTTCCTCAATTTGTTTGGACTAAGAGGTTTATTTAGTCTCATTCTGGGAGAAGAAAATGGTTAGTATTAAGCAGCTCAGGAAATAAAAATAAAAATAAAAAAGACCCTGAAGCCCTGGAGCTGTCATTCAGAGTTTCTCTGATGCTGAGATTTTTTATGCCCCCTTTGGATTTATCATATGGTGTTTTCTGATGCAGCCACAGATGACACACAGCGTATGATGCAAATGAGTGGGTTTGGCTTTGATCCAACAAAGGTACCGTTTTAAGTTTTTTGATATTGCCCTTATTAATGCATTTGCATTGGGTCTGATAAAATGAATTGCTGTGAAAAATTTAGATAGAATTCCCCGAAATTACACACATCGAGTTAGCCATTCCCAATCCAAATTACCAATGAGCTACAGTGCCTCTCCAAGTTGGTGATACGCTGTAGCAAAGCTAAATAATATTGCCCAATTCTCTCTCTCTGGTACATGAGCACGTATACACAAGCGGGATGGGTTTTTTGGCTTTGCCTGGCAGCCTGGGGTATCAGCTTTCCTTGACACTATGGGTTGAGCTCCAAAGAGGGATGGTGGCGTGTGGGGGTGGCGATGGGATGAAAACGAGTGGTGAACTTCAAGGTTTCATTGATGAGTCCTTGATTTTTTGGTGTGGTGGTTGTTTAGGCTGATCCCGTGTGGGGGTGTTGAGGTGGATTTTCTAGGTTGACTGAGATTTTGTTGGTGATTTTGGGGATGTTGAGACTTTCTGTGTGGAATTTCAACCAGACAAGATTGAGTTCTTTGACCAGAATGGGGTGGGATGGTTTGGGGGAGGGGGAGTTTTTGCGCTGTTCGTGCACGAGAGAAGAAAGTGAGATTAATTATTGGACAAAATGAATATAAAATTATTGGACAGATAATTTAAATAGAGTAGAGAAAAACTTCAGATTTACTCATATATGGTATTTTTGAATAGTGGATGGGTAAAATCGAAAAAGGGGGTTTTCTGGTTAAATTCAGTTGGAGGGTGCATGAGCTTATGCCAATGCTCTTAGGCTTAAGAAGTTTTTACTCATCAAGTTGCCATATCTTCCTACAACTTTCTCTATTCCTTTTTAGTCATATGAAGAATAGCACTGCAGTACTTGAAATATTTACTAAAATTTTTAGCATAAAATAATACTATCGCCAAATTTAATAAAAGAATGTCTGTTTTTGGAAGTATTTCGTTGGAAATCAACCTCCAAATTCTACCTTTTACATTTCTTTCCTTTTTTTTTTAGACAAAGCAATACTAATAATAATAAAAATAATAAGCGAGCGAAAGATGCTCTTTTTATTGTGTAGAATCATGGCTTGTTAAAATTTTGGCTACTCTGGTAGTTCTTGAATTGACACCCTACTTTGTTGGTTTTTGTGGGAAATGCCAGCTATTTTGAGCAGCTCAAGTGTACAGAACAACCCGCCGCTCCTGTACACCCCTCCCACCTCCTTTCTTTTTCTTCTCACAATTGCTCGTGTGCACATATTACCTGACCTCCTCCACCTTCACGTCTCTCTATCTCTCTGTGATATAAATATATCAGCATGCATTGTCAGCTTAGGTGGGATTGTGGTTGCACTTTTGTGTAAGAGCTACTGGTCTTGGCCAGTGAACTAAGACCGCTGATTATGCATCTAGAAATATCTGCAATAGTTGCCCTCGTAAATGTTTATTGTCAACATGTATTCATAGATTGTGAGTGACCAACCTAGTAATAATATGTTGGAATCGGTAGGATTCTAATACGAATTAATTTGAAACTTTTTGTCTGGGATTCAACTGATATTGCTCCTTATATACGTATATCTGGTACTGTACCCTCGGTGGAACAAATTCTGCCAGATGGGACATTTGATATAGGGTGGCTCTACTCCCACAGTTCGGAGCTCCGACTGGGGGCACCCGCCAGTGTATTTTGTATGTGTTTTTTTTTTTAACCTTTTTTTCGTATGTATCTTTTTAATACTTTTAAATATTTTTTTAAAAAATAAAAAATTTACAACATCATTAAAAAAATATTTTTTTTTATTACTAAATAAAAATAAATAAATAAATCCCAGCTGGAGCCTCCAGCCGGAGTTCCAGCGGAAAAAGTAGCATTTTCTTTTGAAATATGTGAACTTTCGAAAAATTGATTGCCTCGGTGACTTTCTTTTTCAGAGTTTGGGGGCTGAGAAAGACAGTCTCGACATAGTTCAGCATGACTGGGCCCTACCCAAATTTGAGCAACGTGCTGAAGTGGTTTTGAGAAAGGCTCTCAGATGAGGAATAGCGTCTGCTGATTCGCAGCTTGACAAGGTTGTACACAGCACAGTTTTTTCCCCCATGTTGTAACCAACATCTTGAGTACCATGGGGGCCATGGCTCCACAGCTCTTTCCAGTTTCCCCCATGTTTTCAGTTATATTCTTTAGGTGTACTCCTTCAGAGGATATTAGGTGGCGCCTCCCAAAACTCTCACAACAGCATGATAAATCATCCCCAAGGGTTTATCTTAATTCTAACACTTAATTTCTATTTAACATTCCAAAGCTCCATTTGGAAAACAATTCTATGGGTTCGTTTTATTTGCATCTGAATAAGAAAACATTGTCGTCACGGTCTCCAATCCGCATTCGGGTTTACGCACCTGACTCTAGTGTTTTCATGTGGTGCTTTTAATTTCCTGCATGAGTTCCTCCATGAGCAATATGGGTGGTTTATTGTATTGTATTCCAAATAGCTCAAGCCTTGCTAAATAAGTCGGCCATAAATAACTTGTCTGCAAACAGAGAGTGGGTGTAGATGAGATGATCAAACTCTCTAGTCTGGTGTTCAACAAAACGATTTTGTCACAAAAAACGTAAAATTGAAGGAGGTGGGCAATGATTACAACAATATAATAGTGTTGATGATTTAGTAAATTTCGCAGCAATTTCGACTCAAACGAGCTTTGGGAGGTGGCAGGAACTTTGGATATTTTGATTGATAATTGAAATATTCAGTGGAAGGTCCACTCCATGAGCGACGCCTTTTTACAATGGCAGGAACTTGCTAGTTCAGTTGACAAGACAAATTAAGCAACATATCAGTAAAGTTTATAAACTATTAAACGGTAAGTGTACTGTGATATTCCATATCATAAGGATAAAGATAAGTGGTAAATAAAATCTTAAATTGTTTGGGAAGGAGAAGTTCTTGTTCTTATTTTATTTGTTTTTTTGTTTATTTTATTCGTTTTTAATTATTTATTTATTGTAAATTTAATGGGCGTAGACTTTAATACCAAATAAATCAACCACGAAACCTTAATAGTCTTCTTGATGTTGAAAAAAGAAGAGGGAAATCTATGAGACATTGAGTGGGAGAAAAAGTAATGTTTGCCAAACCAGTCGCAATTAAGAAGAAAGACATGTTGGCATAAAAGCTGAGATGCAGCCATTGGAGTGGGACCAATTACAGTACACTGTGGTGAATCAAAGCAAGCATGACAGAAAATTATTAACCCCCTGGATGGCCAGCATGATCCTACGTGTATACACGTGGGGAGACATCAACATTTGAAACATTAAAACAAAAAATCATGGGACGGAGAATTATAGCAGTAATTAGTATTGACTATGCATGGACTAGTGGGTCCTACATAGGCATCAAATATTTGTAGGCCCACTTCGATAGCCTCTATCGAATTAAAATTTCCATTTTCCGATGACTCATTTACACGTGGCGTTCTACCACTCGGTGACCGTTGCTGAGGTCCATAATCTAGTGGGACCCCACTCCACCGTCCAACTTTCCACCAACTTTACAGTTTAAGTTGGCCTATCGGTAAAAATAATTTTTTACAAGTTTTTTTTATTAATATTAAAGTATTATTTTTTAGGATTTTTTTTATATATTAATTAGGAAAAATACATCATTTAAATTTTTTCATAATTATAATCAGCTCTGAAATTAATGGTTTAGTGAGATATATATATATATATATTTTAATAATTTTTCGTTTCATATGTCTGAATCATTCGGAATAAATAGTCATCATTAAATTATATAAAATTGAGGAGTATGTCCATCTCACTTACATGACTTACTGTAAACTAGGGGCGGAACTGCCTCCTTAAAATTTGATGAAAATTAGATTTTAAAATGTATTTTTATAAAATAGATTATATAAAAATTAGTATTTAACCTTATTAAATTATTATTTTTTAACTTGATCTTCCAAACTAAATTTTCTAGTTCTTTTATAATTTTTTTATATTATAAAATAGATTTCATATATTATATTAAGTCATGTCAATGTATAAAATATATATATTTTTTTATATAAAATATTTATGTAAATCTCAAAGAAAATTCAAAGATATAAAGTTATTTTTTTTATCTAAAGAAAATATTTTTAAAAATTCATATCCAAACAGACCTGAAATTTCAAAATAAAAAATTATATTCATAAACCAATATAGATAATATATACTCTACATTATTAATGTGACATCATTTAATTTATAAAAAAATTACAAATTTAAATTTTATAAATAAAATTGTATCACATCACTAATCAACACCAGAAAATCTTATATAACATTTTCTATCTAATTAATTAACATGTAATTTATTAATTTTATCATTTTATCTTATGTATTTAAATTAAAAGATAAAAATAATAAATCGATTAAAGTAAGGATTCCATTGTATCATTATTTCGAAAATAATATTAAATGAAGCAGAGGAGTGACTGTGATCCAGCACGGCAAATCCGACGGATGTAGATAGGTCCGGAGTCACGAGGAATACGAACTGGAAAGCATCCACAGGTGGGCCCTCCTCCCAACGGCGTTCCGACTTTTATAAAAGGGGCGGTTCCCAACGCTAGGAGCGATGGGGCAGGGTCAGGATCAAGGACGGAGAAGCAGGCCACGTCATTATATATTCTATTTTGGGCGGGGCCATCTGGACAGTAATGATCGCAGTGGGTGGTAAAGGGTCCCACCTCGGGCACCGCCCTAGGGCAGCTTATTGGCTTTTTTTCGGTTCATCTCCATTACATTACATTACATTCATGATGGAATGTGTTTGGTTTCTAAGAAAAAATACTGGTGATTCGCTATTTCGACAGTGAAAGAAAACCTTAAAAACGGTGAACAATCAATTGAAACAACCGCCCAAAAATAAAGGCAAACTCCTAAAGTAAAAGGTGCTCCTGTTTTGTTTTTTTCCCAAAAATCAATGTTTAATGGTCTGCATGAATAAGGATTAGTTTGTATAGTGAAAAATAATTTATTACTATTTATTATTTTATTATTATTTATTATTTATTATTATTTAATATTCTATCATTATTTTTTTATTATTTTTTTACTATTATTCATATAATTCTAAAATCATCTCATTATCCAAATGCAATCTAAATCTTAAATCGCTCTTTTGAGTATTTTAAATTTTTATTGGTACATTTTTATTCATTCAATATAGAGCTTGAATTATGTCCACACACATATTTTTATTTTTTTCATTTTTTAATTTAATTTTTTTTGTTTTATTCTTTCTAAACTACTTGATTTCTTATACTTTTTATCTATACATCACATATTCGATAAGAGAAAAAAAAACAAAAAAATAAAAAAATTATGTGTGATGTGAGAATGATGAGTAAAATTTTTCATATATATAATGTTGAGAAATTTTACTCATCATCCCTACACCACACCACATATATATATTTTTTTCTTTAGTAAATATGTGGTATATGGATGATGAGTAGAAAAATTTAATTAATTTAACATAAATAAAATAAAAATAAAAATAATATATAAAATGATGAATAACAAAACTCTTATAATATTTGGACCAACCATGCTGGTTTTATGCCTTGCCTGAGTCATGCTTTCTTGGCATGCAGTAGAAACTTTGGAGGAAAAAAAAAAAAAAAAAGAATTAAACAATCCCAGTACAAGAACTTGTATTTATTCAAGGTTATGGCTGTTCAGGTACTCAAATGGCAAATGAAATTTGTAGCATATTCAGTATTTAAATAACAAATATATATATATATATATATAACAAATATAGCAGTGCACACTTTACACTTACTACGTGGTTGCTTCTAGTTGATTGTTTCCAACACTCACTTGGAGAGATGTGTGGTCTAAATGATGCCACATTATGTATACAAAATAGATGCTCTTAATAATGACTTCTATCTATATTTATATATATATATATATATATATATATATAACACTATCATCACAGGTACAGTACTTACTTCATGAGGGCTATTGATGTTGCTTTGGCCCCTAAAGCAGATTGTAATATGGCACTGCCTACTCTAGTGAAAGGCTCAAGACATATTATTATTCATTTCTTCTGTTACATAGAGAGTCACACTGCCTTCAAACAAGCTTCAATATCCTCTTCACTAGGGGCTGTGGATTTAAATAACTTCTGGAAATAATTTTTAAACACTTTGTCTACCATCACCATCTCAGGGCTTGATTGCAACTTATCTTGATCATCAAGAATCTACAATAACCGAAAATAATGGCGAAAAGAATGATCAAGATCAGTAATGCTATCTTAGACCTAAATTTTATCATATCCTATCACACACATTATATATTACACTTTAAGTGATTATTATTTAAATTATTGACATGTTAAATTATTTCAAATGGAAAGTATTATTGCTAAAAAAAATGAATCATATCACATGAAATATGATACTGATATCACATCATATGATATTGATATCACATATGGTCTCCACCATTTGGCAATATTCACAATTAATGGTACTTTTTTAAAGGTATAAATAATACATATGGCCTTGTTTATTTTTTCTTTCAAGACGATATGAGATGAAAGTTAAAAATTAAATAATATATTATTAGAATATATTTTTTTAATATTATTTTTATTTTAGAATTTGAAAAAATTGAATTGTTTATGTTATTTTGTGTGAAAATTTAATAAAATTATAATAATTAAATAAAATAAAATTAGTTGAGAATAATTGTGAACCCAAACGAGACGTTATCTTAACTTTTATATTCTTTTTATTTTGGGAAAATATATACATTGAATTGTTTAGAAAAAAGAAAAAGAGAAAAAAAAAAAAAAAGGAAAACATTCACAGCTAGACTTACTAATTATAATGTGCTTTAGTTTGTGTCAGTACTGAAGTGAGGTGTCTTGTTGCAAAGATTCTTCTGGCGCTGATCACACTCCTGATTTCGCCCCTTTCCATCTCTTTTGTTATTTTTATTTTTCGAAAAATATGTACATCTGGACCCACACCGACACACACTCAACCTATTTTACACAGCACTCGCGCCTCTATATATAGCTCTCTCACTCGGATCAGCTCCTCACCTCAGCTATCAACTACTGATCGTATTTCTCGCTTCCTCTTTCCATTCTCTGTTCCAACTTCTTTTATACTTCTCTTTGTATATCAAATGGCCACTGTTGAGGTATATATTCAACTACTATTTTCACTTTTGCTTATATATATATATATATATCGCTGCTTGTCGTAGAATCCATTTGCATACAGTTTCTGATAGATCATTCCACGATTCAATCTTTGACAGTGTTTGGAGTATTTGCAGTAGGGTTCTTGTTTTAGACCAATGGTAGAATTCCTGCATGTCTGATCAACCTGATCAGCATATATGATCAGAGAAAATATGTCTAATATTTTGGTATTTACCGCACACACTCTAGGTTCCTCGCAAATGACAGATCATCCATCTTCTGCTACCCTTTTCTTCTTTTGCCTGCCGAAGAAAAAAAGATTTTTTTTTTTGGGTGACAACAGATCGTAATGAACATGTGCTAGCTATAGCATGACTAACTCCATCTGATCAGAGTTAAGGGTGGGTTTGGATGTTGAAGTGAGTTGAGTTGAGTTAAGTTGAGTTGAGATGATAAAATATTATTAGAATATTCTTGTTTATTATTATTATTATTTTAGGATTTGAAAAAGTTGAATTGTTTATTATATTTTATATTGAGATTTGAAAAAGTTGTAATGATGAGTTGAGATGAGCTCAACTTACAAACGAAGCCTTATGGTAACGCTTTGAATCAAACTAAATCTAGCTCTTTTGATAGATCAGTTCCATCAATCTTGATAAAAGAGTATTGATCTGATGAATACAAGGCTTTTCTTTTACTGTTTTTAACCTCATCAGATTGCTATACAACGGAGGATCGATATGGAGAACTTTTGTTGTAATGTCATGTATTACATTTTTCTTGGCTACTTTGTCATTGCCTTTTTTTTCAATGTATTATTACTTATTAGTCCCAAAACTTCTGTTTACGTTCAGCTTTGCATAATTGAGTTTTACTGCTTGATATACAAAGCATGAAGTCGTTTTAAAGTTGTTCAAGAACTTTTGCATCGGTTCATCTCTGTCATTTAAGGTAAATCGGGTATTGCAGGTAGCATCGGCTCCAACAAACTTGCCAAATAATGAAAAAACTGAGGTGACCACAACTAAGGAGACAACACCAGAAGAGCCAGTGGCAGCACCTGCTGCCCCAGAACCAGTTACTGAGGATACAAAAGAAGAAACACCTGAAGCCCCAGCAGCAGAGCAACCCGCTGCTGCTGAATCTGAAGCTCCAGCTGAAGTTGAGACCAAGGAAGTGGTAGAGGAAGCCAAGGAGGCTGAGGCAGAGAAGCCTGCAGCAGAGAAGACAGAGGAAGAGACTCGAGAAGTGGCTATAGAGCCTGTTTCTGAGGAGGTGAACAAGGTAGAGACCAAAGTAGAGGCTGCAGAAGCGGCTGAGGCCCCAGCAGCCCCGGCTGAGGCAGAGAAAACAGAGGAAGAGAAGCCAGCTGAAGCGGCAGAGGAAACTAGCACTGAAGTTCCAGTTGAGAGGATTGAGTAATAGTTCAATAAAAGAAGTGAAACAAGAAGAGGGTCTTAGTTTGGATCTTCTTAGGTTGCATTTCTCAAAGTTGGTATGCTATTATTTAGTTCTATTTTATTTTATTTTTAGTTTAATTATGGTTGTGATTGAGGTAAGGCTCTGGATGGGTGGTTTTTGATATGGTGTGATGAGATGTGATCTCTAGCCTTGAATAATAAAATTTACTGTTTTTGTATTAAATATAAGAGATTTTTGGTTTCCCATCTCTGCTACAATTATCCTTGATCCTCATGGGGGATTCAAACTGTGCCTGAAAGCGCCAAGGGGGCAGATCAAGATGTTATATAGGGCCATTTGTTGCAGATATTGTGAACGTAACCAAAACCTCCATATACAGCAATGAGATGTGAAATGGCACATAGATCATGGCTCAAGGATTCCTGTAAAATCAGGAGCTTTCAGATAATTTAGACTTGCCACAAGCAAAGCTCTATAATTCTATTACATCCCTCTCTCTCTCTCTCTCTCTCTCACACACAAGTAGATAGATGATTTACAAGGAAAAGATGAGAGTTTAGTAAAACACAAGGCATGAAAGGGAAGTTCAAATGACAAGTCTAGTGTTGATAAATGAGGAATGTTATGCATCAGTCATTATTCACTCACACACCCCACACCTATAACTTTTTCATAGAGTGTAGGGGTATTTTTTATAGGGTGTGGGATGATGAATAGTGACTGATGAAAATAATTTTTCGTTGATAAATACCTCGCTGATTACGTCAAGCATTGGAAATCCCACTTTCGTGGTAATCCCTTTTATGGACACCCCAGAGCCCGACTTGGCCTGATAAAAGATTCAAAGGAAACTGACCTTCCATGGTTCCATCTATTTTATGTGCAAAAAGGTTGAGGGTATCAAATTATCAATTTCCTTTAAAGTCTTTCGTTCATCTTCAAGGGGCATTTCCACTATGCGTGTAAAAATCCATATCGGGATGGTGTTTTTTTCCCTGTGCTGTAACTGTTAAATATATAAATTAAATAATAAAATTTACCTCTTCCAATCAGTTCAATTTTTTAAGACAAGTGATGATTTTATATAGTATCAGAACATAGATCTTGAGTTTAAATCTTGAATCTACATTTCATCCAATTTAATTGAATATTTGTTGGAATATTAATTGAGGGAGAGTCTAGTTCACACGTAATGAGAATTATTATGATATAAATTAAATAATAAAATTATTTTTTTAATTTAAATTTTTTAGACAAATGATGCTTTTACATCAACTTAAAAATTGAGAAAGAGAGAGGAAGACACAGAGAGATGAATTTTTTTTTTTTTTCACAACATTTGGCCGATTATGATGGCGAAAGAAGTTTGTTGAGTCGACTAAAAGCTAAAAAAGAATCAACTCCTTCAAGTAATTTGTTGAGTCGATTAAACGAGTAATGATGGCGACAACATGGTCATCGTATTACTATTAAGCCATTTGGCAGCCGCAAAGCTCGTCTTACTTTTTTAATTGAGATTCTAGTTGTTAATGTCTAATATCGTATAATAGATCGGAAACGGAGGAAAGAGGCTCACCATGGTGGCTCAGATTTCGATACGATATTCTTCATGTTTATTTATAAAATAATAATAAATAAGTAAATAAAAATAAATAAAAAGAGACACAGAGATTTACGTGATTTGACATAAAAATTTACGTACATGGGTTGTTTACGGGAAAAATCTAATATAATGAGTGATTTTACAATCTCTCATGGCCTCACATATCATTCAATAAAATGAAGAAATTTAGTCTAGGCATAGAGAAATCATCCCCAGCTTGTGGAGAGTCCTCTCCTTATATAGAGGTCTATTTATTTGGAGTGATTGAGTTCAACTTGTCTTGTGAAACCTTTTCTTTTTTGGAGTATATGTCCAAAACCGGACCGAACCGGATTGGTTACACTCCTACTCGATCACGTAACTCTGGAGATGTGAGTGTAGTGGGAGGATACCTCGACTGCGTAACTCTGGCGATACGAGTGTAGCGGGAATATGTCTTGACCACGTAATGCTGGCGATGAGAGTGTAGCGAGAAGATGCTTGGACTGCGTAACTTTAGTGATGCGAGTGTAGCGGGAGGATGCCTCGACCTTGTAACTCTTTGTGGTGGGAGACAAAGCGCTACCGCACTCTGTGATGAGAGCTAGAGCTCGATCGTACCAAAATAAAAACCAACAAGTTAGATTAAACAATCCAAATCACAAGTTTAAGATTTGCAAACCTGAGTTATCTCGCTTGAGTGTGGTGAAGGCTGGTGACACATGGGCGATGCCCGTTGGCTGCTATGTTTTGGCAACAAAGGAGACTCACGATGCTCGCAATACCGAACGGTATGTTGTTATGGGATCTAGTGCATTAATGTTGGTATGGTAACAAATTAATATGTTCAAGCGGTGCTTGAGAAAGGCTTTGCAATTAGTATTTTGTGCCATGCAGGTGATCTCTAGCGAAGTATATTCTTGGGGCATACCACCACTAGGTTTTTCATGGAACCTTGAGGAGTTTTGCAGGAGAAAATATTTCAAAAATCAAATTTGTTAGTAAAAATAAAATAGCAAGTTTGAGAAAGATGAATTAGAGCCATTTAGCCGGTGCTCTTGATCCCTCGTTGACTAAGATTGTTTGAGAAATGGAATTCCTGGTTGATATGCGATCAAGGTGCACTATTCATCAACTCTTCTATCTTCGCATTTCTAGTTGTTGGCTCGATGCCCACCATGCTCCATCAGATAATAAATCGCGCATCTAAACTCTTTCTCGCCAAGGTTGGTTGCTCGCCACCTTTGCTCGCCATGTAACTAGTGATCTATCCGCATACGTGTCTGCATGTGTATTGTTGATCGCCATTTGCATGGTCTTGCCATCTTTGCTTGCTAGGTCGGCTGCTCGCCTTGGAGTTGTTGCTTGAGGTTGTCTCCGTGGGTGATGAAGCATCCATAATATACAAGGTCAGTGAGGGTGGCGATGAAGCATCCAGGATGTGCAAAGTTTCTACGGTGTTAGTGAAAAGCTTCTCCAGCGAGTAAAGCATTCGTGTTGCTGGCGAGGGACGTCATCGTGGTCGGGAATCACCATGCAGGGCAGGAAACTCCGGTGGGTCAGGTAGTGGTTGTCGGCGACTTCACCAGCCCAATGTTGTCGTTGGAGGTGCAGAATCTTGAATACCTTCGACGATGGCACCTAGGTCCTCCGCCGACGAGAAACTGGCCAACAACTCCTCCATGGCCTAGGATCTTCTTTGCCGGTGAGGCAAATGGTGGCTTTCGGTGGTCTTGTTGGTGCACAAACACCTCGCTTATGGGCCTTCGACAGAGTGCATGGTGCGATTGAGCTCAACGACTCATTGTGGAGTGTCACGGCGAGCAGAGCTACGGTGGCGAGGATCACTGTGCTGGTGATAGAAAAATCCGGAGGGCATGGTCGTGGCCAGTGGTGGTCTTTCAAGGTGCCTAGCAACGCACATCAATCCTCTGCCCGCAGCGTTGTGGCCGACGTGATCGGCTTCTGTTGTCAACAACCTACCCCGCTGGCGAAAGAAATCGACAACAGTTATGGTGGTTGCTAGTGGTGCCCCTACCAACACAGACACTTGTGTGTGGGCCTTCAGCAACTTGTTGCTCTCTACCCACACTTTGCACAGTGTGCACAACACTTTGATTCGATGAGTTGCTGGCGAAAGCCTTCGCTGTTGTTGAATCTCCGCTATCCCTATATCACAGGTGAATTACCGGTGGCTACAGGTTTTGCTTTCCTTACATATGCAGTGCATGTCACATGAGCAATGCGTCTGTTTCTCGTGTTCTTCATCTCTCTCTCTCTCTATATATATATATTAAATCATTCGTTGTAGTGTTAGAGTGTAAACAACAAGAAAAATAGCAAGGTTGAGGAGATATTATATGGCTTTTCAGTGTGAAAGATTAGTTAATCCTTCTCTCAATTCCGGTGCAAAAGATTAGTCAATCTCACAGACGACGCAAATTTTTAATACCTAAATTTGCATAATAGACCAGAACGAAGGAAAGAATTATCCCCGGCCCACGATGATGATTTAGGCTTCGATTCGATACGGTACTCTTCACGTTCATCCATAAAATAATAATAAATAAGCAAATAGAAATAAATAAACAAAAATACAAAGATTTACGTGGTTCAACATAAAAATTTACGTCCACAGGTTGTTTGGGCGTAAAATCCATAATGATTGGTGATTTTACAATCTCTCATAACCTCACATAACGCTCAATATAATAGATGAATTTAGTTTAGGTGTAAAGAAGTTGTCCCCAGCCTGTGGAGAGTCTCTTCCTTATATATAGGTCTATTTCTTTGGATTGATTTAGGGTTGAGCACCGACAATGTCGAAGTCGGAGTGCTCTACCTCCAACTCTGACTTTGTTGGATGTTGAATGCGACCTCCGACTCCGATTCACATAGCCTCCGATCCGACTCCAACTTGTTAGAGTGGAGTCGGATTTGGGACTTTTTATTGGGCTTTTTTTCTTAGCCCATTTGAAATTTCAATTCGACAATTTTGGGCTCTCACTAATCGGATTTGGGTTCTAGATTTTAGGTTTTTTTAAAAAAATACTTTTTCAATTTTAATTTTATTAAAACATAACCAAAATTGAAAAAATAAATCATTGTACAAATTATTATTATTATTATACATTAATATTATATGTTAATATTTATACATTAGTATTACATGTTATTATACATTGATTATTATACATTACTAGTACATGTTATTATACTTTAGTTATTATATATTAGTATTACATGTTATTATAAATTTATATATTTGTATTTATACATAATACATTAGTATTAGATGTTATTATACATTTGTTATTATATAATTAGTATTACATGTTATTATACATTAGTGTTACATGGTAGTAATAGTTAATAGTATGGTGTTTACATATATTAAACTATTATTAGTGAATTTAGTCTATTTATATTATAGTATAAGCATATTATTTTATAATCATTTGCTCATACTAGTATATTATTGAATTTAATTAACTATATAAGTTATAGATATATAAGATATATGATTAATATATAAAAAATACATATATTTTTATAAAATATGTACAATATCTGAGTCGGAGCCGGAGTCGGTATATCGCCACCTCTGACTCTGACTCCGAGTTTTTTGGTTAAAAAAACTCCGACTCAGGCTTATCAGAGCTAGTGCGGAGTCAAATTTTCACTCAGCCCTAGAATGATTGAGTCCAACTTGTTTTGTGAATCATTTTTCTTTTTGGAATCTGAGTCAACTTTCTTTTGGTTTATCTCTTCTTTGACTTATATTTTCCATACCTTATCTTTTGGCTTTATCTATTCCCTTATTATTAGTGATAGGTTTTCAATAGATTGGACCCAGTCAATTTAGTCCCTAACACTAGTAGTAAGATCAAGCACTGTCATTACATGCTTTAAAAAATGAGTTCTGGTATATACAGTCACTTTTGTATACTCTATGCGTACTCCACTAATATGATTGACCAAAACAGTTATTTTATATTTAAAAAAAATGATACAATCAATTACATTAGTGGAGTGCGCGAAAGAGTATGCAAAAATGACTAGACATAGAGTTTTTGTTAAAAAATAAAGTATGGGAAAATATACATGCAATTCTTTGGATAATTAATTACCAGAATGAAACTAACGTATAGATAATAAAGCATAGAATCATTTAAATTTGCGAGGAAAATCTAAAGAGTTTAGTGAAGCATCATGATTTCTGTGGGATATCCATTTTCACTTGAAATAAATAGTATGCTTTTAATGTAAAATATAAAATATGTTAATTATTGAGTTTCTAAATTGACAAGTGAAATAATTAAACTAATGAATATTATAAGTTTGGTGAAATGAAGAGCTTGCTATTAAATCTTTTTTCAGATACGACGCATTTGCTTTGCCCTTTACTAGGTCAGGTCTCTGGCATCTGAAAGACTGAAATTGAAGTCAATTCTGACAAAAAAAGGGAAAATGGAAACAATGGCACGATGCATGAGTCCAATTTTGAATGAACATAATAGAAGTGCATTGAATGTCAAGTTCTATATTAGTTTCTTTTTAAATAAAACTGAGATAGTGAATTGAGATGAGATGAGTTGAGATGAAAATTGAATAAAATATTATTAAAATATTATTTTTTAATATTATTATTCTTTTAAAATTTGAAAAAATTAAATTTTTTTTATATTTTATGTAAAATTTCAAAAAATTATAATTATGTGATGAGATAAAATGGAACATTTTCACTATTCAAACAGTTCATAAGAAAAACTTCAGAAACCTTTTTTTGGAATGATTACATGTATTGCTTTAATTTTGGGGTTGCCGAATCCGGTAAAATGTTGCTCAAATTCCACCCAAAAAAAGAAATGAAATGGATCCTATGATATTTACTGAGAATATTGTAAGATAGAGTCTACTTCCTTCATTCATGTGTATGTCTTTCCTCTTTGAATAAGAATTTGAAGAAATCTTGATTTGCAGAAAAGAGAGCAATTAATAGTTATGGATGTAAACAACAATGCCGTGATAACCCAAATATTCTCTAAATAAAACAAGTCTTGAAAGAATTCACACACTAACAAGAAGCTGAAGACTATCAGAGGAAATTGACTAAGCATGTCATTGCAGAACCTCGGTGCTTAAACGTCATGATAAAGCCAATATCTAACACTAGGCAAGAAGTTCATGATGGAAGTGGAGATTTTTTTTTTCCCCTGCCTCCAGCTTTATTCATACTATAACTATACAGACAGTCGAGAAAAAAGCAATGACACTGGAAAGGACCCAAAATAAGAGGATTAAAGCAGCTTCTTCCATAGTCTAAATGACGAACACGATATTCCTATAATCTGTACAAGCTGAGTATGTGCAATCAAAAACCCTTCGCAACCCCAAATGCAAAGATGCAACTAATATCACCAAGTACCAAAGCTGCAGCCTACATGTTCTTGGGTGATGACGTGTAGGCGATCTTGCATGATGGCCATGGATGGATATGGTGGGAAACACAGCCGGTAAAAGCATGTGTGGGATGAAGGCAGGCGATCGTGAGGCTCTGTGGACTTGTAGATGTAAAGCCGAGAAGCCAACCCACGGAAACCTTCCACCGGTAAATACTTCACTGAGGTCCAAAAAAAGAGAAGAACCTTTCTCTGCTCTGCAGACATTGCGCCAACGATCTGCAAGATCCTTAACCATGAGAAAATTCAACATAACAAACTGGCAATAAAAAAATGCTAATGCCTTGTCATCAGGTTGGTTTAGTGCTTAATTTTTTAATGGTGGAGCATGTAAGTTAGGCTGTCGGTGATTATATGTCCCAGTGGAACTAGACAGCAAAAAAAAGTACAAGATCAAACAACTGTCTACGCAAATTCAAAATACGCTTATAGGTATTCAAATCAGAGTGGAAGGTAATGCCATGAATTCAAGGCGTATTGGGTGCCTTGTAAATTAGCAATAAAAAACTATTGCTGCACTTTGATTTTTATCTATAGCTATAATTTTTTTTATTGGTACCGGGTGTCCAAGAACAGCGTCCCGACTAATCTCGAGAGTACACAGGCCCTCGGCAAGGAGTTATCTATGGCTATAATTTAATATGGTATTCTAAGCATCCAAAAGATTGCATTAATTCTATAGCACTTATGTTTGTTTAAGTTCGATCATCACATATACCCTGACTGAAGGCCTTAGGTTTGGTGGTATGCTCCCTCCAAGGTCTAAGGTTTGAATCCTCTTGGGTGCAAACAATCTCTAGGGGCCACCGGACTTGAAGATTTCCCCCTTGAATTACCCAATGTGCACTTACGGGAAATTCTTTGCCAAGAACTTGTACACCCCTGGAATTAGTCGGGACGCTATTCTCGAACACCCGGTACCAAAAAACCTAATTATACACCACGTGAAAGCCTTTATTTGACTGCTTGCGTCAATTCGGAAAATATTAGCATAATGAAAAGGACTTGTCTCACACAAACGTACAAAAGAAGCCAGCTTCGTCAATTCCCAACACGTTCCCATGTCCGTCCTAAGTCGATTCCTTATAACTTTCCCCTTGACCTTTTTTTTTATATATAAGAAGAATTTATTAATCCACATAATTAGGCAAAGACCCAGTACACAGAAAACCCTAATTACAAGCCAAGTAACTTTCCTCTTGACTTGTTAATGTGTATGTTGGTCAAATATGTCATTAGCAACTTAAAAGTAATTCTCAACCCCATGAATCATGTCATACTTCTATCACATAAATAAAGTATGATCTATATAAGAATGTTGTATTTAAATCACTTATAAAAAAAAAAGAAAAAAGAATGTTGTATTTAAATTAATTTCAAAAGTAATTATCAACCTCAACAGAGGCGCTCTCTCTTGGAGGAGCTACAGTGTCTAGAGGGAGAGGAGGCAAGAACTCTCTCTCAATCTGAGAGAACTCGTAGGAGTCATGTAGTCACAAAACTCGAAAGAGTAACATTGATGGAGGAGATCTCTAGGAGACAAAAATCAAGGGGCACTATGGCTCTCAAGGAGGGAGACAAGTGCATGAAGTTATTCCATTGGGTGGCTAATTCACATAGGAGGAACAAAGCTATTGAGATGATGGTAGACGGAGAAGTTTCCTCGGATAAGTTAGTCATCAAGAACCACATTGTACAATTGTACGAGCACCTCCTCTCCGAACAATACACATGGAGACTGAAAGTGGATGGATTAACTTTTGCATCATTAGACGAACAAATCATAGCGTGGCTAGTGACAAGGCTCTAGGCCCTAACGGTTTTACCATGGGTTTTTTCCAAATTTGTTGGGAAGTGATCAAGGGTGACCTTACGAGGGTATTTTAAGAATTTCAAGCTAATGACAGGTTTGAAAAAAATCTAAATGCTGCTTTTTTAGCCCTAATTCCCAAAAACATGGGGTCTATGGATGTTAGAGACTATCGCCCCACCAAGATACTTTCTAAAGTTTTAGCAAATAGATTGAGTACGGTGACGGAGAAGTTAATTTTGAAGCCTCAAAATGCATTTGTCAAAGGTAGACAAATTTTAGATTCAGTATTAATTGCAAATGAAGTCTTGAACGGGCTAATCAAATCTATAGAACCTGGGTTACTTGGCAAATTAGAGATTAAAAAAGCTTATGATCACGTCAACTGGAATTTCCTATTTTATATACTTGCAAGAAATGGCTTTGGGGAGAAATGGTATGCTTGGGTAGCATATTTCTATAGTTCGCTTTTCTATCTTGTTGAATGGTTCAACATTGGGTTTCTTCTACTCCTCCTGTGGTTTGAGACAGGGGGACCCGTTCTCTCCATTACTTTTCACAACCGTTATGGAAACTCTCAATAGGACGATTTTGGGCCTTGTGGAAGGTGGCTTTCTATATGGCTTCTCAGTGGGAAATGGTGATTATGGCTCTATTGATATTTCTCATTTCTTTTTGCTAACGATACTCTCATCTTCTGTGGAGAAAATCTTGGGCATATACAATCTTTGAGGGCTCTCCTTTGTTTTGAAATTGCCTCGGATTTGAGAGTTAATCTCTCAAAGTCTGAATTGGTGGCAGTGGGGGTTGTCCCCGATGAGGTGAATCTAGCCTCTCTCTTGGGATGCAAGGTATCTTCTTTACCCAATAAGTATCTTGGCTTACGATTGGTGATTCCTTCAAATTTGAGAGGATTTGGAATGTTGTGGTTGAAAATGTGGGGCAAATATTGGCTTCTTGGAAGAGGTTGTACTTGTCTAAAAGGGGTAGGCTCACTTTGATTAAATGTACTCTTTCTTACCTACCCACCTATTTTTTGTCCTTGTTCACACTCCCCACAAAGGTTGCCAACTGTATTAAAAAGCTACAATGAGAAAAGTTGCAAATTTCATCTAGTAAATTGGTCGAGTGTTTGTACACCAATTTATGGGGGTGGATTGGGGATCTATAACTTGATGAAGTTCAACCAAGCTCTTTTGGGTAAATAGTTGTGGCGGTACCAACACGAAATGGGAGCCCTATGGAAGCACGTCATACATTTGAAGTTTGGGGATGATGGTGCTCGAATAATGTTCGCAGTGTATATGGGGTGGGTCTGTGGAAAAACATTAGAAAGGGCTTGGAGATCTTCCTTAGACATGCACATATTGTGGTGGGTGATGGTTCTTGTGTCAAAGTTTGGTACGACAAATGGTGTGGTGAACAAAGCCTCCAAGACACATTCCCTACCATTTTTGAGCTTGTACGAGCGAAGGATGCAGCTAGCTGATCTCTTGGTCTTCACTAGTAGCTCCCCTCAATGTAATGTAGACTTCATTGGGGTAGCTCAAGATTGGGAGTTGGAGGCTATCACCGAGTTCTTTGATTTACTATATTTTGTAAGAATGACTAAGGGTACCATAGAAAAGATGAACCGGAGCCCCTCCAAGAAAGGTAGATTGACAGTCAGAACATTCCACCAAGTTCTAACGAGCCCAGGTATGACCACCTTTCAATGGAAGAATATATGACAGACGAAAGCCCCTCTAAAAGCAGTTTTTTTTTTTAAAAAAAAAAATCTGGACAGCCTCCTTGGGTAAGATTCTTACCACAGATAATCTGAAGAAACATCGAGTAATGGTGTTGGACTGGTGTTGCATGTGTAAGAAGAACGGGATGATTTTTTACATTGCGAGGTGGCCAAGACCATGTGGGATGATTTTTTGCGGGACTTGGATTATCATGGGCCATGCCTTCTAGACTGGTAGATTTCCTAGCAAGCTGGAGAGGACTCCAAGGTAACCACAAGTGGCAGCAATTTGGAGAATGACTCCTATATGTATGTGTTGGTGCATTTGGTGGGAGAGAAATGATAGAAGCTTCAAGGATAGTTAGAGAACAATGGATGAGCTTAAAACCTTGTTGTTCTTTTATTTTTTATGAGTAAAACCTTGTTCTTATAAACGAGGGTCATTGATTTTAATGGACTAAATGTCCACAATTTTCTACTTTTTGTTGTAAACCCTAGTTAGGTACTTCTCATGTATACTTTATGTGTACTTGAGCTATGTTTTCTCTTATGAATAAACTTCTTGATTACCTATCAAAAAAATTCTCAACCTCATGAGTTAGATTATGGCCTACTTCTATCACAATGACCTCGAGAGAACAGTCCTCCCAATCAACAAGAAGACCTAAAGCTTACAAAACAACATCTCCACTAGAAATGTCTATCTACAGAAAGATCATTGTTATTCCTGGAATAAGAGCAAAACTATTTTACTATGAGTAATGCTACATACAGTAGTAGAATGCGCAAACGCCGTGCAGTCGCTTTGAAAAAGAGTGGAGTCCACTATTAAAAAAATTAATTTCTTTTCATGTGGGTCCTATATTTATTCACTTTTTTCAAAGCGACTGCACGGCATTTGTACACTCACGACTGCAAGTATGATTTCTCTTTTACTATTAGCTCTTTTCCAGTGGAAAACTTGCTAGATGGTCTACACCAAAAACTCATGGCGCACCACAGCAAGATTTGCTAAGAAATAGCACATGCATCTTTGAGTTTTTTACACCACAATAGGATCAAGTACTCGATGATTATCATCATCAACAATTTAGTAAATATTGCTAAGCCATAATTGCCCATAACCATTGAGAACTTGACTGAATCCATTATGCCCAGTACTTTAATCCCTATATTTACCCTCATTGGGATGTCAGAAGGTATTAGAGGCATTCAAAGGTGCCCAGCATACAAAAAATAATTTTTTTAAAATTAAGCAAATAATGGAGCAACCAGCCCCCTTCAACATCTCTTATAATGTGTTCTATGCTGTTGAAAGCTAGATAAAAAAAATAACATCAATTAAAATTATGGTGAGAATTTTCTATAAGTAACATTATAGTGAGAATTAGCGAAGAGGGAAAAGGATGAGCTAAATAGAACTTTGGAAAAAAAGATATCTAGAAAGGCACAAGAAGGCATGTAGCATACCCAAAAATGAAGACGTCACCCACAAGGCAACCCATACTATAAGACATAGGAAGCGATCTTAAATTTGCGAACAGGAAAATAAACAGAAAAGAAGATAATAAAAAAAGGAAATAACAGAAAATATGGAACTACAAGAGAAGATACTAATCAGAGCTAGAGAGAATAATAAAAGTAAAATCCTGCAAGCACTTACCTTCCAGAACCAGAATATCTGAGGATCAGTTTCTTTGTAGCCATTGTACTCAGTATGTGCCTTCCAATCATTCACGCAGATGGTAGTTTCGCTTCCATAAAGCATCGAATCGAGATCTTCAAGCTCTAAACTTTGGAAAAAGAACTTCTGGAGCCTGGAGTTGCAAAGAATATGACCAAAACCTTGAGCAAAATGCGATACCTGTTCTGAGATAGATGTCACAAACTGATGGTCTATGAGAAGTTTAACATATTGCTCCCTGTTCTTGCTATTCACAACAATGCTTTTCCCACCAGGGTAAAGCTCGACGACTTTCCTGGTTCCTAACTCCTCAACTTCTCTAACAAACGTTAGTCCTAAAGCATCTGAATCAATAAAATCGGAATCCATCTCCAGAATCTGCTTGCAGCTACTATACAAGCATGGATCTGCATCCCTTATATCTTCCAGAGAAATGTCCCTTCCAGCCAATTGTAAGAAAAATACACGATCAAAGACAACGCCTACTTGCACTTTATGCATCAAAGCTAAAGCAATTACCCGGCCAGAGAAGTTGAAATATTCAAGGTGCAAGGGATCCACCTTAGATGCTGCATGCAGAAGAAAATGAATAAATTGATCATGATTGTCTTTGAAATTTTTTTTTTTCTCCATAGAACATTTACTATAACAGAACATAATTCAGAATGTGGAAGCAGGGAAACTCTGCATGATGATACAACTCCCAAATGAATGAGGGAAACCCAAAACAGGCTCCAGGCAGCTTCTCTGAAATTGGACTAATATTACAACCTAACACCAAACAATTGTTCCAGAAATAATTCTTTTGTAACTTGAGGAAAGGAGGAAATACCACCTCATTCCTGGAAAATGATTCAGTACTTGGGTTGTTCCAGGCATCTAGGTTATCCACACCATTGTGATTTTGAGATTGCACGAGAAGTTTCAGTACTTATGTTGAGAAGGAACTGCTCAAGGTGATTATGAGAACCTTCCATTCTACATAGGTTTTCGATTTTTTTTAGGCACCAAAATCCAACTTGGTCTGGCCCCCGGTCTTCCCTTTTATATCTATGCATATATGTTAGGTTGGTTTCATGTCACCTATTGTTTATAGATATGTGCATCGAAATATATCTTCTAGTTTTTTATTGGACTTTTGATGCGTCAGATTTGTATATTACTTCTGATGAATCAGATTTTGTCTTGATTACGTCTCGTCTAGCCCAAGTTCACATTAACCGTATTCCAGAACCAGAATATGCCATCGCCACTACAGACTGAGAACCACTCTGTCAGTTCTCACAATCATAGCACCAGCTCTGTATTATACAAGGAAAGAAGATTTCCACAAGGATCACTTTCTACGATCTCTACCCTCCACATAATTCTAATCATGCATAGAGCTCAACAAATGAAAAATCTAGACCATAAGGCTCAACAGATCACAAACACACTCAAGTGTAGTGGCTGCAGTACCAGTCATATTCCGACTTCTACATTACGTCAAACATATATTAACGGAAATCAAGTCATAATGCTCCTAAAATATCGGAAAAACTATTCTGTTCCTAGTAGGTACCAGTGAGCTAGATGAAGACAGATATTGTGTGCGACTAAATTCAGATATTAATAAGCCACGCTACAAACTCACAGTTGCATGTACAAATGTTAATTTTGGAAGTCAAACTCTCAAGTTTATATCCATATCATATTTCAAGAACTTTCATCTTTAACAGTTCACAACACTACAAATTCACAGTTGCATGTACAAATGTTAATTTTGGGAGTTACTGATTGTAGAAGAACAGATTAATATGACCACAGAGAAACGCTCCTCTATTTCAGGAGTTCAACTTACGACAACACACTCCTGGCCTACAGGATTTTCAGAATCAAGATAGTTGGATATGTAATCCATTTGAATTGTGAATCTTACGATATATAGGCTATAAAGTAGGATAGCTGTTATTTTCATACTCTATTTAAAGTCCTAGTATTACACAACTCCATATATAGAAAATTCAAAGTTTAGCCTTTTCTACATGGTATCACAGAGCCAATGTGATACCCCATATGATCTTGATAAGGGTAAGTGGTATATGGGATCCCACATTACTTGGGAAGGAGAAGTTCTTACTCTTTATAATGTTCCAATGGAGCTCCAATTGTATCATTGACTAGTCCTTTTGGAGTATAGGCCACATGGTTTGGGCCTTCCATTGGGGCGTTACAAATGGTATCAGAGTCTATCCCGACTAGAAATGTGATACTTGAGCCGTGTTACCTACAATGGACAAGCTTGACGTGGACGTCGAGAATTTAAAGGGGGTAGATTGTGATACCCCCATATGATATGGATAAGGGTAGGTAATGTATGAGATTCTACATTGCTTGGGAATGAGAAGTTCTTGCTCTTTATAAGGTTCCAATGAAACTCCAATTGTATCATTGACTAGTCCTTTTGGAGTATAGGCTATGTGGTTTGGGCCTTCCATTGGGGCATTACAGCCAAACAAAGACCAACATCTGATCCCAAATGGTCTCCTCCTTCTCACCCACTTCTAATACAGCAGCTACCCCGCCCAACCTTCCGTCCCTCTCAAATTTGCCACCGTCTATCAATGTCAAACTAAATAATTCCAACTATCTCGTTTGAAAGCTCAAGCCCTACCCTACTTCTGTGGCCAAGCTTTTCGCTATCTCGATGGCACTGTAAAGCCCCCTCCCGCAGAAATCGATGCCCCCCATCCCACCTCAGGTACTATTGTTAAAATTCCAAACCCTCAATACGACCAATGGCTTCGTCAGGATTCCTTAATACTTGCCACCATCAATGCTTCTCTTACTGAGGATGTTCTCGCTCAAGTCATGACATATACCACTTCTCGTGATGTATGGCTTGTTCTTGAAAGAAATTTCTCCTCTCTTTCCTGTGCCAAAGCTATTCAAATTCGCACTCAACTTGCTAATGCGCGGAAAGGCGATATGTCCGCCAATGATTACTTTCTTTCCATCAAGCGCATGGCTGATGAACTTGCACTTGCCTTACGTTCTTGATGGCCTTGGCCCAAGAGTATGATTCCTTGGCTTCCAAAGTTACCTCTTGGTCTGATGTTGTCACCTTGGGGGAGCTGTATTCATTGCTCCTTATCAGGAAGTCGCAAATCAACCAGCATCATCAAACTCTCCAGGTTGCTGCTTCCATGAATATGGCCACTAAACAACCTCAGCAGTACTATCAATTTCAGTCTTGGCCTGCTACCAACTTTCAACCCTCAAACCGTGGTGGTGGTGGCGGCTATCGCGGCAGGGGTCGTGGTGGCCATTCCAACAACCGAGATCAAGGTGGATATAACTCGGTTATCTGTCAAGTATGCCTGAAACTGGGTCATAATGCATGTAAGTGCTTTCATCGTTTTGATTTATCTTTCCAGGATCAACAACCCCAAAATGGCTAGCCTCAAGCTTTAGTTGTTGCGAATCATCCACATGTTGATACTGAGTGGCATCCCGACACAGGAGCTACCCATCATCTCACCAATGATCTGAACAACATTCATCTTCGAAATGAGGACTATGACGGTCAAGATCATATTCATGTGGCAAATGGTGCAGGTTTGAAAATCATCCAAAGTTGCACTTCCACTCTCTTTTCCATCAAAATCTTTTGTTCTTAACCAAATCCTACTCGTTCCTGATATTCAAAAAAATCTTCTTTATGTTCAGCGTTTTTGTCTTTTGATAATAACGTCTTGTTTGAGTTTCATGCTTCTTTCTTCCTTGTGAAGGATTACTTGGGAAACATCCTGCATCGCAGACCACTTAGTAACGACCTTTTCAACTTTTCAGCGTCGCTTGCTCGTCTTCAGCCGCAAGCTCTCTAGTGTTCGAGTCTCTGCCCATGTTTGGCATCATCCCTCGGCCATGCTTCATTTCCTGTTATTAATAAGGCACTTTCTTTTCCTGTTAAGAATAATGCACGTTCTGTTTGTTCTAAATGTCAACTGGCCAAGAGCCACACATTACCCTTCAAAAGTTTGAATATTTTGGTTTCGAAACCATTGGAATTATTATATTCGGATGTTTGGGGGCTAGCTCCCATTTTATCCACTACTAGTGCGCATTATTACATCAGTTTTTCTTATAATTCCACCAAATTCTTATGGCTCTTCCCATTAAAACTTAAATCTGATGCGTTACAAGTTTTTATAAAATTTCAAGCAACAGTTGAACGTCAATTTAACACAAAAATTAAGGCCCTCCAAACTGGCTAGGGTGGTGAATACCGCAGCCTAAATCAATATCTATAAACTCAAGGTATTACTCACCGTATAACTTGTCCTTGTACGCATCAACAAGCCAGAGCCATTGAAAGGCACCACTGCCAAATTGTCGAGGTCGGTCTTGCCTTACTTACTCACTCAATCTACCAAAAGTTTTTTGGGAAGATGCCTTATTGACCGTTGTTTACATAATAAATCGTTTACCATCTCCTGTTTTACAGCATATATTACCTTATGAAATGGTCAATCATTCCAAACCTGATTTTAATTTTTTACGTGTTTGGATGCGCTTATTGGCCCTATTTACGCCCATATAATAAACATAAAATGGATTTTCGATCCAAAAATTGCATTTTTATCGGGTACAGTGTTGGTCATCAAAGTTTTTGTCTCTTGTCATGTAGTCTTCGATGAGTCTCTCTTTCCATATAAAACACCACAGTCTGATGTTCCTCCTAATCATGCCTGTTATTCTTCCTGCTAATCTCAAATTGTCACCTGCTAGTTCCACTCCTTCAACAGTTTCTGATTTTCAAATTGCAGCACCACCTCTGCAGGATATGCTCACACTGACAAGTCTTCAGACTGATCATGCTCTTGCTTTAGAACCTCCTGTCCGGGATATCACTTTGAATTTCCATGAACATAATCCAGCACCTCCCCTTCCAACCCCCCTACCTCGACTGCAACCTCAGAATATCCACTCAATGACTACCCGCAACAAAAACAATATCCATAGGCCTAAATTACCCTCAGACTCACACATCAGATATCCTCTTCCCAAAGCTCTCATGGACACAGCCACAAATACTGATCAGGAACCGTGTTATTCGGAAGTAGTCAAACATCACGGTTGGCAAGAGGCTATGAACAAGGAGTTCAATGCCTTAATGACCAATGGTACTTGGACTTTGGTTCCTTCTGCTCCTCATGCTAATATTGTTGGTTGTAAATGGGTGTATAGGATTAAAAGAAAGGCTAATGGAAATGTTGAACATTTCAAAGCCCGTCTGGTAGCTAAGGGCTTTCATCAACAGGAGGGTGTTGATTTTGCCAAAACCTTCAATCCTGTTGTGAAGCCTACAATGGTCCACTTGGTATTATCGCTTATTGTCTCTCATGGTTGGCATCTTCTTCAAATAGATGTCCCAAATGCTTTTCTGCATGAGGATGTTTATATGGCACAACCACCGGGGTTTCTTCATCCTCAATACCCGCAACATGTGTGTAAACTTCAAAAGTCTTTATATGGACTTCGTCAAGCACCATGGGCGTGGTTCTCTCGCTTAACTGACAAACTGCAGGCTATTGGATTTAAAGGGAGTCAGGCAGATCATTCTCTTTATGTTTATCAGCACGGTTCTATTCACATTTATTTTTTAATATATGTCGACGACATTATATTAGCTGGTGTTGATCTTGATTCAATTAACCAAGTGATAAGTCTGCTATAGAATGACTTTGCAGTCAAAGACCTTGGTGAACTTAGCTTCTTCCTCGGCATAGAAGCTATCAGAAGTGACAAAGGCCTCTATTTGTCTTAGCGCCGTTATATACTTGTGTTACACCTATGTCTACGTCCCAGCCATTGTCAAAATCTGATGGTGCCTCATTTTATGATCCACATCTGTACAGAAGTATTGTTGGTGGGCTGCAATATCTTTCTTTTACTTGGCCCGAGCTTGTGTTTGCCATACATAAAGTTAGCAAATATATGCACGATCCCAAAGAGCCTCATTGGGCAGCAATCAAACAAATTTTGTGGTATTAGAAGAATACCATCTCCCATGCTCTACTGATCCAACCTGATAAAAATCTTCAACTTCAGACATTCAATGATGTAGATTGAGCATCGGATCGTGATGATAGGTGCTCAATTGGTGCTTATTATGTCTATCTAGGCAAAAATTTGATTTCCTGGAGCTGCAAACAGCATTCGACTGTTGCTCACAGCAGCACTGAAGCGGAATACAAGTCTCTTGCAAATGCAGCTGCTGAAATTCAGTGGATCAAATAAGTGCTCTCAGATCTTCATGTCTCAGTTGTGCATCCTCCAATCATT
The DNA here is from genome assembly GCA_022457165.1 of Juglans mandshurica. Taxonomy (NCBI): domain Eukaryota; kingdom Viridiplantae; phylum Streptophyta; class Magnoliopsida; order Fagales; family Juglandaceae; genus Juglans; species Juglans mandshurica. The sequence goes on from CM039627.1 coordinate 8,151,412, forward strand.
CGGTGTGACAACATCGAAGCAACTTATCTCACGAGTAATCCACTATTCCATGCATGTATGAAACATATTGAAATAGACTTTCATTATGTTCGTGATCAAGTTCTTGTGGTCAGCTCCATGTCTGCCTTCTCTCCACGAGGGATCAAGATGCCGATGCTCTCACCAAGTCCCTGCCTTCTCTTCAGTTTCAACTTTTGCGTGACAATCTAAGGATCCATTCCTTACCCCTTCGATTGAGGGGGCGTGTAAAGAACAGATTAATATGACCACAGAAAAACACTCTTCTATTTAAGGAGTTCAACTTACCACAACACACTCCTCGCCTACAGGATTTTCAGAATCAAGATAGTTGGATATGTAATCTATTTGAATTTTGAATCTTACGATATATAGGCTATAAAGTAGGATAGCTGTTATTTTCATACTCTATTTAAAGTCCTTGTATTACACAACTCAATAAATAGAAAATTCAAAGTTTAGCTTTTTCTACACTGATCAAGAAAAAAAAAATTGGGAGGCAAACTCTCGAGTCTACATCCATATCGCAGTTGCATGTACAAATGCAATTTTGGAAGCCAAACTCTCAATTTTACATCCATATCATATTTCAACAGGTATAAAACAAATAACGTAACAAGTGTTTTCTAAGTTGAATATAAAAACCAATTGGAACTTACTTGGATTAGGAAAGAACCTTCTGCGATCATTTGGGCATGGCACAAAAAGAGCATTTTCTGGGTTGAATATAGCTTGGCATACTAAAAAAAACCACTCCCGCACTACACCTGGACCCGTGGCTTCCTCATTTTTGAATTCCATAAAGAGACCAGCATGTAGAGCCTCAGGTTCTGCCTTTGCTATATACTCGAATGATTCTGCCAGCAACTGAGACCTGTCAATAAGCATCTCATGCAGTTCCTCATAATCTTCTTTTACCTCTGGAAACATCATCATCGCCAAGTGCCTCCTAGATTCAAAATCAGTCACATCCTTTTGCTCAAGAAGCCACTGATGATCATCGGTACGCTTAGCATATTTAATAATTAGCGTGCACAGTGAAGACTTTCTAAGTTTCAAAACCATCCAAAAATCTTCTTCAGCACCCAGATAAAGTTTGGAAACGCTATTCAGCTCCTTCAATATGGCAAGATACTGAGACCAACCAGAATAAATAGTTTCACCTTCCCCCTTGTGTTTAACAGCCAAGCACTCCTCCATTTTGTGGAGGCACTCTCCCATTCTCTTCAACAAATCAATAAATAACAGATGAAGAAACTCAATCTCTTCCCCATACAATGGATGCTTGTATCCTTTCCCATCCAAAGTCACAGGAATGGGACCCTGAAAACCGACTTGTTCGGTGATCTCAGTCCGCAGGAGGAGCAAGAACGCGGCTAGATCCCGAACATCCCCCACAAGCGGCCCCACACTTGTCGGCGATTCCATACTCGAAACTAAATCCTTGGACAGCCTATTACCCAACTCGCTAACAAATGGGAAAATCTCTTGCATCACAATTACTTTCTTAGAGTTCTCCAACGACCCAGTCGATTCCAACAATGACCCAAGTGTACTCCGACACGAGAGATACAAAGGGTCCTCAAGCGCAGCTCTTCTAAGCAACTTACAAAACTCGAGAACTATAGGTGCACAATAATTATGATAGGGCTTCGGTAACGAGTTACGGCTTGAATTCAAAAAATGCTTTATTGAACTATCCGCACAATCTTTGTTACCTTTGATCGGCGACATATAAAGCATAACCAATGCGGCCGGGGCCGAACACGACAAGAATATCTGCAGATGCCCGGGGACGCGCTCTTCGTCCTTTGGAGTTTCCGTCAAGAATTCCGTCATCCTCAGTTTAATATGATTCGCCGCGGAAGGGATCGTCTCGCCTCGGCAAAGCCTGCACACCACCGAAACGATGTCGTCAACCACTTGCCACGCGTGAGGGTGCCCGGTGCTACGCATACGGCCCACCAATTCAAGTCCGGCGTCGTTTTGGATGGAGCACTCGGCGAGCGTGCGCTCCCACTGGAGCTGCTTCCCCCGATATATCAGTCTTTGCTCGTGAACCGGAATTCCAGTCACCAGTTGGATTCGGTCGTGAACTGATCTCACGGTGTCGCGAGGGCAAAATTGGAATACCATGGTTTTTCCCTCAGGGATCATCTTTATGAAGAACTGCAGCCGGGACTCGGAACGAGTCGACTCGGCTCGAGTCGAACAAGAATATGAGGTCGATCGGTCATCGGGAACCCTAGGATTGAACTGCGCTGCGGTGATGGAGCGGGGTTGGGCGTCCGATGAAGAGTGGACGGCGTTGGGTTCGTCTTTCCTCATTCTAACTGAAACTAACTCGGCGAAAGCAGCGTCGTTTTCATCCTGGTCCTCGTCGTCGTCGTCGAAGGTGGGGCCACCATAATCGTCCAATTTGCGCTTCGAGGAGAGTCTGGGGTGATCGACTGTGGTGAGGATCGCGTTGGTGGCGGTGCCGACGGTGGTGGGACCACCTAGCTGGGGAACGCAATCGACGGTGGGGGTTTGCACGAGAGACATCTACAGATGGAGCCCCGCCGTCAGTGGAGGAACAATCAACGTTTAGGTGGGGCGGAGAGCATGGAATCGGAAATCGGCAAAACCTAGAGAAGAGACCGATGAAATTGATCGAAATTGTGGTATGGGCTATATTGTTCCACAGCAGTCATCAACAAAGACTGTCACCTTACGCTATTGCATATATATATATATATATGTTTGTATTTATTCACATTTAATTTATATTTTCATAAATTATAAACAAATATAGAAGCTTTGGCCAAGTTGAATGAATGCAGTGAGAGTTGGTTGGGTGTGGGCGAAAAACATGAGACTTTCATGCAACTATTCACCATTTTGACGGCTCTGATCTCTCCGCCGAGTTGGTGTTGTGTGCGATTATAGAGCTATATATTCGTGGGCCGCGATCTGGTTCCTTAATTCGGCGCAGAACAAAATAACGCACGACAAGTACGAGAATGATATATATAAAAAAAACATATACTAATTCATACCTAATTTCAGAATATAGGAATGTAATATTTTATTTTATAATAAGATGTTACGCAAATTGAATTTATATTTTTATCAATTTTTTTTTGCATTATATATTATAATTTGGTGACAGTACTACGTTATTCATATTTTGATTGTACTTCGTAGTTCGTAGAGAGACATAATTTTAATCTAATTGTATTCAATGATTTTATCATTATCTAATATACGAGTAATGCTATGTATAGTTATAGAGTGCACAATTAGTTTGAAAAATAGTGAAATTTATTATTAAAAAATTAATTTTTTTTTTAAGAAATTATGCGGCACTTACGCACTCTACGACTGTAAACATCATTTCTCGTTAAGGAAAACATATATTCACGATTTCACAAGACAACAAAATTGTAATAAAACAGAGAATTATTCTATTTTTAAGTCAGTTTATGTAGCATACTATTCACATTATTTAAATCGTAAGATTTAATTTATAAGATTCAAATTTTAAAATTTTTATTTCAAATCAAATTATGTCACGTAAGTATTTTATTAGGTGTGTTATTCACATCGGCTTATAAATAGAATTTTTCATTATTAAATAAGTCACTTATAGGGTATTCTGTTTTTTTAATATCGATATTTGATTTCTGATTAAATGATAATTTTCAGAAAAAGAATGTCACCACATCAATATATATTTATTTTAAATTATATGAAATATGATAAATATTTAGTTAGTATGAATACAATTAAATAAAAAAAAACTAAACCAATATTCTATTATTGCTCAATCTATTAAGATGACAGTCTTCAATAATTAGATTATTATCTTTTATAATAAGAATTAATTTAACGGCCATTAAATACCATCCCATCAGCAGGCTGCAGCAACATAAATTATAATAATGGAAATTCAGTAAATTTAATTAAAGTCCAGGAATTCGGCACCACGCGGATTCATATTGCTTGCAGGATTTTGAGGTGAGATAGGAAATGGACATTGTCTTTCCCCTTTGTGGATGAGATGGCATCAAATCATCGATGCAAAGTTTTATTTTCTTTTTCTTTTTTTCGATTAATGTCAGATACAGCAATAGAATGTATAAATTTTACATATTTATTTTAAAAAAAATATGGAATCCATAACAAAGAACTAATTTTTTTCATTTAAATATTAGATTTAGTAACTTTTTGAAAAATAAAAATACATAAGACTTACACACTTTAAAACTTACAAATGTGATTTCTCTTATTTTTCAGCGTTATTTTCCTAACTAATTGTATAATCTTGTAAATCATGCCAACGTTCTAAAAAAATGGGAAAACTACACTTTATCTCATCAGCTGACAGCTACCATTTTTTTTTATAATTTTTTAACATGGCTATCAAACCATCAAACTTGTCATTTTACCTGCAAACTATCACTTTTTATAAAATTTAATATCGTGTATTGTGTCACCTATTAGATGTTCGATCTTAACAGAAAGATAAATCAGAAAACCAATAGTAGTTTAGAAGTAAAGTGCTAAGTTTGGTAGTTTGAAGAGGTATATGCAATTTATTTGGTAAGAAATCATACCCTTTTGATGAAATTAATCTTGTTAGTTTTTAAGGATAAAACAAAAGAGAATACGGGTCTGTTTGGATAACGATATATTTTTTAATATTCTCAAAACTTCTCATAAATTTATTTTCAAATATCACCTAAACACAAAATATTTTTCAATTTCAAATCTTCATTTTTTTAATCTAATCATTATTTAATCATTATTCAAACACAAAACCCAATATAATTTTTGAAACTTCCAAACAAAACACAAAAAATAATACAACTTTTTAAATTTAAAAATAAAAATTATATTCAAACAATTTTTTAATTTTATAATATTTTTATTCAATTTTTTTTCACTCTTTTCCAGAACTCAATAAAACACTTTAGTTGGTGGAATGCATCCGTGTAATCATTAGAGGCAGGGCATTTGACATAGTTGTGTCCTAGAAATAGGCAATTCGAAGAATTTTACGAGCTATCCAAGAGGCGACTGCACGGGTATGGAGCTAATGTGACTGTCCTTCAACACATGAGTACATGTTCGAGTTAGAAACAAGTGAAGGGTTTTTTTTTTTTTTTTTGAAGAAAAAGCTCATTCCATTAATCAACCCAATTAAATACAAGGAGGGAGATCCTCCAATATTACAATATGATTATAACTGGATAGAGCATCTTTTGCTAACAAGTGAGCTAAAGAGTTGTCATTTCTCCTAACATGAGAAACCTCCCACTTTGCAAAATTTCCTAAGAGTTGTTTTGCTTCATGTACATACATACTAGTACTGTTACAGCCTTCTTTGTCCCTTCTAAGGTTGTTGATGACTTGAAGGGAATCTCCTTCAATAATAATCTGTGTAAACCCAAGCTCCAGACCAAATTGCACCGTTTTAAGAGCTCCGAATGCCTCAGCTAGCATTGGATCAGGATAGAGGTGTTTCTTGGTCCTCAAGGTTGCTATGATTCTTCCTGAACTGTTCCTCACTACCACTCCCACACCAACTAAACCTCTAGCTTTATCAACAACACTATCCCAATTCAACTTAATCCAGGCTAATGGAGGAGCCTGCCAAACCTCAGCTGAAGTGCAAATCTTGTTGGCTCTAACAACTTGGTTTGAAATTTCCTCATCCAGCACGTCCAAAGTGGTTCTTGCCTCTTGCACAATTACTTTCGGGTGAGCAAAAACACCTTTAAAGACTAAAGTGTTCCTTCTCCACCAGATCTTGCTGGCCACCACAGCAAATTCTTGAATAGCCTTGCTTTCCATGGTCTGAAGTAAGGCTTCGAGGAGTTGTAGCATAGACATATGTGGAAAATGACATTTCTGTAGGCTCTTAGAACATAGACTCCACACATCCTTGTCTGACTCACACCCCCATGTAGCATGATACGCATCTTCCTTCTCCAAGTTGCAAATAGGACAAAGAGGGTGACTAACCACTTTCTTCTTGAAAAGGTTAGATTGGGTTGGAAGAGCCTCTTGACAGGCCCTCCATAGGAACATTTTTACCCTAGGCTGCACTTTTATTTGCCAAAGCTGCTGCCAAAGGCCTTTGAGGGAGGAACTGCTAGATGCTTGATTAGAGGCTGGAAGACTTCTCTCTAATTCCCTATGGTATGCACTTATAACTGTGAACTCACCATCTTTTGTATCTTGCCAAACCAGTCTATCTCTGTTGTTGAGGAAGCTTATAGGGGTTTTGATAATGAGCTCTGCCTCTCTGTGACTGAAAATCTGCTGCACCAGTGCATAATTCCACTGCTTAGTGGTAGTGTCGATGAGAGATGAGACTGTTGCATTATTGGCCAGTACACTAGCAGAGCTTTGGGCCTTACTAGGATTAGAAGAGAATATCCATTTGTCCTTCCATACCTGAGCTTGATGACCATTACCTATCCTCCAATAGGATCCTGCCACTACTAATGGCCTAGCAGCTAAGAAACTTCTCCAAACATAAGAGGGTTTGGAGCCTACTTTTGCCTCTTGAAAGTTGGTACTTGGATAATACTTGGCTTTAAGCACCTGAGCAGCAAGGGAATCAGGGTGTTGTATCAACCTCCAGCATTATTTGGCCAACAAAGCCTTGTTAAAAGCTTGAAAATCCCTGAAACCCATTCCCCCTTCAGTTTTTGCCTTTCCCAACCTTTTCCATGAAATCCAATGAATCATGTTTTCACTACTCTGCTACCCCCACCAAAAGTTGTTAATAACCCTATTGATGTCATGAAGCAGTGAATTAGGACGTTTAAACATAGACATTGTGTAGGTTGGCAAAGCTTGGATGACAGCTTTGATAAAAATCTCATTTCCTGCTTGTGACAACATTTTAACTTTATGATTACTGACTTTAGCTTTGATGTTATTCAAAATTCCTTTGAAAGTCTTGGCCTTATTCTTTCCAACCACTGATGGCAGTCCCGAGTGAAGGGTTCTAGATAACGATAATGACATCTTTTTTTACAATCAGCCGGAAGAGCTCGCATCCAATATCCCAAACAAGATTTTATGGGGCTCTAATCATCAGGACTGATGTAACCTGGAGCTAGATACAACCTAGTTTTCCACAATGAAAACACAAATCAGCCAGCTTTTCATATGTAAAGGACATACAAACATCATGTTTACTTTGCCGCGGGAGGAAAAGCCCCTGGTTTGAGCGGGATTATGTGGATTAATTTCCACCAAAGCACGTATAAAATTAAGACCAACATTAGCGACAGTTCCAATCAAAGCTGCAACAGAGAAGACTTTCTTTGGTGCAAATCAAAAGTATTGAAGCAATTCATTTAAATGAATCCATTCTAAGACCTCATTTGTTTTCGCAGATGAAAAACAAATGAGATGAGATGAATTGAAATGAAATGAAAGTCGAAAGTTAAATAAAATATTGTTAGAATATATTTTTTAATATTATTTTTGTTTTGAGATTTGAAAAAATTAAGTTATTTATTTTATTTTGTGTGAGAATTTGGAAGAAAAGTTGTAATGATTAGATAAAATGAAATGAGATAAGTTGTGAAAACAAACTGTCTGTTTTTTTTTTAATATGTAAAAAACTTATTAATATCAAAAGGCGTAGCAAATAAGATGTATACAAGAGGGTGCAGAAAACAGATATAAGGAGATATGCATGCACATTAAGGCCCTGTTTGGTTGTTAAACTCATATGAGTTAATTCATCTGAGTTCAACTCAGCTTATTCTAATTTTAAGTTAAGTCTAACATCCAAACACTCAACTCTTCAATTACTAAACTCATCTCAACTCAAAACCTTTTTCAATTCAACACTTCTTTAAAAGTGGGACCCACAACATTTTTCAACTTCCCATAAATACATTTAAACTCATTTTAACATCCAAACACATTTAAACTCATTTTAAGTGGACCCCACAAAACTCACTATACTATCTCAACTCACTATTATTCATAAACAATTCAACTCAACTCAACATCCAAACATAGCCTAAGTCCATCTAGAAAAATAATCCTAGAAAAATAATCCTAACAAAGCCCAAAAGGGAAAAATTAAAAACCTATCAAACCTAGACCAAGCCCAAAGACGCGCCTACCCCGATCTCTCACATGGGAATGGTGGAACTACCACCGATACACCAAGGCTTGTCCCACCAATCCAAGTTTTGCCCATAAACCCAAGTTTTTACAAGCCACTGTAAATTCCCCAACACACTTATCAATACTTGTAAACTCTGAACAACCCTACTAGATACACCAACACACTTATCACCTCTGGCACCCATGTGGGTGTCGTCATTTCAACAAAGGGATCATTGAAAGGGGGTGTGCCACTTTGATAGACCACTACACCTCCCCCAAGCCTTAGTGTTACACTATTTTCCTTCAACGCCAGTGTGAGTGACGTTGTTTTGTTGTAGAGAACACTAACTGGGGGTGTAGCACACATCGACGAACTTCTCTGTGTCACCCGTGGTGGAGGGCAGTCCGTTTCCATCGAATCTACGCCGATACCCGATTCTCTTTTTGACTCGATTCAAGACTGTGCCAAACCCAATTGTGAGGGGATTTCTCCCCCGATCCATGGAATTTCCTAGGCCCAACCCATTGGGGGGACTCACTAGAAGACAAAACATGAGAGAATGAAATGGGATAAGAAAGGACTAAGGAGTGAGGGTGTCAGAAGAGAAAAATGGGTGATTTGACATAAAGTAAGGAAAAACAATGTGTAAGGTGTCAGGAGAGAAAAATAGGAAAATGACTTGAAGAAAATGGGGGCAAGAGATAAAAGGAACCTACGGATGGGCGACTTTTTGGAAGGTTTGAGAGGCTTCTGGGGTTTTTCTTATTCGGCTTCTTCTTCAACATTTGGAGAGAGAACATCTTCTCCAGCAAGTAGATCTCCATTGTACAGTGAAAAATGAGAGACTGAGAGATTGTGAACAAGCATATTATAGTGGAAACTCCCCTACCAAAACCCCCGTGGACGTAGGCCTAGTGCCGAACCACGTAAATCTGCATGTCCATCTCTCTTTCTCTGCATTTAAATACTGTTCATGGCCATGGATGTACGCACCGAGACCGTATAGCTGCACCGGACCACTGCTAGGGGCTCCACACAGCACCGATCTAGGCCCAGCTCTAAAGACTCGAGTTGCTGAAACTTAGCCCAAAGGCATGCAAAACACGACGTTAACACCAACTTTCTTTTTCCTTTATCCAATTTTATAGGATTCGGCCAATCACTTGTCATGCCTAGCCCACTCTTTTGCTTAAATGACTTGTGATTTGACTCCCCCTTATTGGGCCTTACAGCCCCATTACCACCTCTTATCACGCCCGGCCCATCAAGTTTCACTGATAAGCTTCGTTCAACTCGGTAGGCTGGTTTTGCATCTCTTTCAATGTACCATGAATCTCTCTTTCAGTCATACTGCCATTGGGAAGACCAAAACCATCCCTTGTTGCATAAGAAACGGTTCTTAAGCTTTCAGAGGAGTCAGACCCCGTTTGACTTAGGTTCTGTCCATGAGTGATCTGCAAAGGCTGCAGACCATTTTGACAGTTTCCCTTCTTGCCCCTATTATCAAACTAAGTCACCGAAGCATGACCTGTATTCAAAGCTTCTTCATATGATCGCCTTGCCACCATGGTTACGCTTGGGTCTTTTTGTTTCAGCTCCAAATTGTTGTTCTCATGAGCACGTGTTCTTTTGGCTTTTCCCCAATAACCCATCTCCATGAATGAAAAAATACAAATTAGCGAATATGCATAACTCGAAAACATATTTCTCCCAACCTAGGCCTTCATACTCTTTCGGAATGACTAGAACAGCCCATTGATCTCCTCCACCATATTCGGTTATAGTTAAAAATCTACCATGTATGCTAGAGCATTGTTGAGCCACGAATCCTTTGTTTCCTTCGCGCATGTGTTTTATGAATTTTGATTGTCTCTCTACTAGAAACATTATTTCCACCGTAGCCACTAGCCACCCTATACTGGTACGACCTAGAACTACAGACCTCCAAACCCTTATGCTCTTTTCCACAATTTTTATTGAGGACCTTCATGCCTTCGATTCCACACAAAAACCCTTAATAGTCGGTGATCTAAAGTAAGGAATAAAATGGAATGAAACAGAGAACTATTTACGACAATCATCACCGAAAATAGCCATCTGTGCACTCATTCCATACGAGAGAGAGCGAGAGAGAGAGGATATGAGAACTTCCTCAATCAACCTAAGTCTGTATCCAACGTTATTCGTTTTCTTAAGGGGTTGCATCAGGAGACTAGCTTCCTTCCTTTTGCCACGTCTACCATAGCCAGCGACCCATGATGGTTCTACACATTTTGTGAAAAGCCCTCTAATTAGAGCAGCACTCTCATCACATCAGAGACCCATTTACCAACCAGAAGGCAGCAGAAAGTCCGAGGCACGCAAGGCAGCCTGAAAATGAGCGGCAAGAAAAGGGATGCCCATTCATTCGGACAGTAAAGCTTTGTTGTACAGTCACTAGGAAGATTTAGGTCGGATATAGGGTGGGCATGCTGGGAGAAAAGAAAATGACATGCAAGTGGAAAGGTGGGGAAGATGATAGCCGAACAAGAGAGGAATTGGGGTGAAGAAATTTTGTAGAGAAGCTCTTTTTTTAATCTTGATAAATATGGACATAAAAATTTTATTATATAATTGAAAAATGGAAAAAAAATGGAAGATTCTCGTGTCATCCCATATAATATAATGTTAAAAAAAAATAATAGATCTGAAGCTATTGAAGTAAAATAATAATTAAATTTCAAAAGACAAAACTATTCATCTTGATCTCGAGTGATATGGGAAAGCTTTGATCATGAATTGGTGAAGAAGTCAGAAAAAATCCAAGAACCCACTATTTTGATTTCTGCACCAAAAGATCGAAAATATATTCTCATTAAGGTCTACTGAACAACGAGAAGGGAATCTCAACAACACAGAACTGTGTACATAGTCATTTGGCATACAAACTTCGAAAAACACAGAAACTACAAGGCTCACAACAACACAGTTATCTCTATACTCACTAAAGTATAAGAACATGTTATTTATGAGGGAGAAAAAACTGAACAAGTATACTCATTTAAGCATATAGGAATATGACACCTTTCATAGTAGTAATTGTTTCCTTCCATCTTCAAGCATTCTCAGCTGCACAAGTATATCTATTTGCATTCACTTTCCTGCATATAAAGAACAAAGGTGCAAAAATAAGCACGAAGTAGAAGAATAGAGATCCTCTCCGATTGCCTATTCGAACTGGTTAGTCTAGAAGAAGGCAAGTGCCCCTGATTCGAAGTGGTAATATTTTTAAAGGTAAAAGATAATAATTTGATTAATCAGACCATTCCTTGTAATTAAAATGAGCGACGAAACTATTTAAGACCAAATCAGCTACTCAAGCAAGCCTTAAAACTAGCCGACAGGCTATTTCAATAAATCACCTATTTTCCACGCTTCCTTCATTTTTCTGTTTGCTTATAACACCAATTTGAAGCCCTTTGACAGGAAATCGTCCCTGAGAAGAACAAGGGCCAATTCTTCAGGCAATAAGTCACATTGAAAGAACATGCCACAAAATTGCATCAATTGCTATAGAGGTAGGAAAACGAAACTGACCTAGCCATTAAAGTGTGAACAAAATTACACATATCTCTACTCTGAGTGGGACTATAACCAAAATCATCCAAGCATGTCATCTAATGAATAATCACTGCGTCTAATAACCATAATAACGCAAAGAGAAACACATTGACCAGCATAAAGAAACAACGAGAGTTGCAGGAACCCAAAAGACAAAAATCTCTTGTAATTTACCTTTTCTTGCTCTTGATCTTCTCTGCTCCTAAATTCTGCTGCTTCTCATTGTCTTCTCTATTCACCTCAGCCGGGACAAGACTTCCGACACAAATATGAGCCTCAAACGGAGCAGGCAGACCGCCAAGATTCACGTTCTTGATCTTTTTCTTTCTCAAATCGTACCACACAAGCCTCTCATGGTTCTGTTCCAACAGAACCTCCTCACCACTCTTTGAATAGGCCAAGGGTCTCAAATACGTGAAAGTCCCACCAAAAAATATTACATCTTGTTCGACCGTAAACAGCTTGGCCCAAGACTCCTTAACCCCATACTCCTTCATCACCCAAACATCAACGCGAATATCATAGTAATTCGCAACCATACAAAAGCACCCACCCAACACTCCTACGTCTATTTGAAACTTCTCCACCGCACATTCCGGCATCGGCACCTCCCGAAAACTCTCAACCGTAAGATCAAACGCGACAATCAGATCAGCATCGTCAAATTTGAACTTCCTGTTCACCACCCAATGCAAACAACCACTAGCAAGTGTCCCGTTTTTCTTCGTGTAACAGAGAACATAAGGCATGTCTTCGGAGTCTCTCAACTCATTCTCTCTCAGACTATAGACCTTAACCTTCGAGACAAACCCGTCGTTTTTTAAATTAATAAACTGCGAAATCCTCACCAGCTTGTGATCGTCATGAACCGAGTCGTACCCGAACCCGTAAACCCGCGCGCCCAGATAGCTCGACCCGCAGTTGTTGTTTGGCTCGGCCGGTAAAAAGGGCAAGACCTTGTGCTGTCTGATGGCTGGGTTCCAAAAAGCGATATCTTCGGCCACGTTAGCGATACAGAGCAATCCGTTGCAAGAGCCCAGAACTTGAATTCGATGGCTGTAGCACATCAAAGGGTGAACGAGCTCGACAGGGTCGTTCAAGAGGTCGAGCTCAACGGAGTAGAGCTCGGAGTCCTTTTGGAGAATGAGGGCGAGGTTGGAGCCGGTTCCGATGGAGTTCTTGAGGTGGAGATCGACAAAGACCGGACTATCAAACAGATGGCGCCATGACTTGGAGACGGAGCGGAACTGAAGGAGTGGTTTGACTGGTAGCTGGCAGAGTATGCATATGAGTAGATCTATCGGGAGGCTCGCCATGGCTGGGTTGATCGGAGGGCAACAAGGGTTAAGGGTTAGGTTACGGCAGGATTATGAGATTGGGTACTTGAAATTAGCAATTAGGAGTAGGACTGAGCAGTCGGTCAGTGGCTCCAAGTCCAGGAAGTCGTTGAAGATAAACGAGACGTGGACGAGGGTGTGAAGTTATTTGACTTGATTAATACGAACTTTTTTATTTTTAATTAGAGATTTACTTGTATAAGCTTACTATACATCGCACTCTTCACACACATCTCATGTAGTTTTTTTTTTTTTTTCAACCCAACACGTTAGGTGTGCTGGGCAGCCACCAACAGTAGGCTGTGAAGAAGATTTTTTCTTTTAATTAATCATTCAAAATTTAAAGTAAATTAGTATTCGTATTCTCTATAATAATAAATTTTTATTATTTTTATTTCTTTAATTAATTTTTTTTTTTAATAAATTTTAATAATCTCCAAAAACCTCAAACAATCATATTTATTTTCATTTTTATAATCTAATAATCTATAATATAACACGTAAATAAAAATCTCACTTGTACAATCCAACACTGCCTGCTACATCCCATGTAATCCAACGCTGCCTGAACAAAGGGAGAACATGAGATATAGCTTTCTAGGGCTGCATTTTCCATCAATAAAACAGCTAATAATCAATGCTCAGAGACCAGTGCATATTCATCATCTTCATGGATAATTAACTCGACATTATCCTTTATATACCAACATAGAAAATGATTGGATAACAATAATAATAAGTAGGGGTGTAACTGGTTCGGTCTGATTCGATTTTGGACAAAATCTAAGACCGAACCGGTATGTATCGATTTTATATTTTTCAAAACCGATTACGCACCGGTTGTTAAGGAATAATCTCACATTGACTGTAGACAAGGTCTTGGGCATGTTTATAAGTAATGAGCAATCCTCTATTGTAGAACCAGTTTTATGAGATAAGTTAGGCCCATGAATTTCTTCATGGTATCAGAGTCTGCCACAAGACGAATGGGGGCCTACACTACTTACCCCGTGACAAGGACAAAAAAAAAAATAATGGCCTGCAAGTGAGGGAGGATGTTGAGGAATAATCTCACATGACTGTGGACAAGGTCTTGGACATGTTTATAAGCAATGAGCAATCATCTCTTGTAGAATCGGTTTTATGAGATGAGTTAGGCCCATGAATTTCTTCATGGTATCATGTTGAGGAATAATCTCACATTGGCTGTGGACAAGGTCTTGGGCATGTTTATAAGTAATGAGCAATCATCTCTTATAAAATCGGTTTTATGAGATGAGTTAGACCCATGAATTTCTTCATGGTATCAGAGCCTGTCACATGACGAATGAGGGCCCACACTACTTACCCAGTGACAAGGACCAGAAAAAATACTGACATGCACGTAAGGGAGAGTGTTGAGCAATAACCCCACGTTGGCTGTGGACAAGGTATTGAGCATGTTTGTAAGCAATGAACAATCCTCTCTTGTAGAACCGGTTTTATGAGAAGAGTTAGGCCTATGAATTTCTTCACCGGTTACCCTCCTAAACTGATACTTCCGGTTTTACCGGTTTCCGGTCCGATTTTCTTTTTTTTTAAAATATAAGTTTCACAGATTATTAAAAATTTGTTTATAAAAAAAAACTTTAGTATTAATTATAAGTATTAGTATTAGTTATAAACTTTTAGTAAAAACTTTTAGTATTAATTATAAGTATAACTATAGTCTATAGTCTATATTAAACTATTAGTATTATTTATAAACTTATATATTAGTATTAACATTTAATGTAATAATTTATAATTTATAATATAAAATTATTTCATATATATGAATATATATGTATATGAAATTATAAATTAACATTTAATGTATAAATTTATAATTATACATTATATATAAAACTTATATATATTAATATTTAATATATATATAATATTTTGTATAAAACTTATATATAAAAATATTATTTTTTATTTTTTTAATCAACCGGTCCGGTCCGGTCCAAAAAATCCCGAAACCGGAACCAGCCAATTTTTACATTTTAAAAACCGGTTCCGGACCGGACCGGACCGGTTCAAACCGGTAAAACCGGTCCGATCCGGTTTGGACCGGTTTTCCGGTTTGAGTTTGCACCCCTAATAATAAGTAA
Organism: Juglans mandshurica; assembly: GCA_022457165.1. Classification (NCBI taxonomy): domain Eukaryota; kingdom Viridiplantae; phylum Streptophyta; class Magnoliopsida; order Fagales; family Juglandaceae; genus Juglans; species Juglans mandshurica. The sequence continues at coordinate 8,166,630 of CM039627.1, forward strand.
GCCACCAGTCGAACCAAAACCAGGATTGCAATAAAAAAAAAATAGTCATTAATTGCTAAGATATAAAAACAAAGTGGGATTTGGCAAGGTGTTATTCATTATGCCTGGGAAATGCTACTTAGGCAAAGTGACTTAACTCCCTTGCACATGACTATGCCTCTTATATACTCCACAATAAGAATGGAAGCAAACACCCTCAATCCATGGGCTATCATATCAAAGGCATCCAAATAAGAGGCATATTCAAATACAATAAGAGGAAACACCCTCATTGCCGGCTATAATCCAACACTTCCTGCTATAATATATAACACCCAAAATATAATCCAATAGATGGTACTGATTCACAACAGGTTTCATCACTTGAACCAAAAATATATAACATCCAAAATATAAAAGTTTCATCAATATAACATTCATATATAGTGTTGCCCACAGTAAAAAAAACACTCATATTTAAAGTCCAAAATAATAAAAAATCACAAAATAGCATAGACAATAGTTATTGCCAGCCACATATATTTCAACCACTTGTGGCTACCCAAATACTAAAACCAATTGTAAAGTGTTTAATTACAATATTAAGTGGATAAGAATAATCCCAAAACATTACACAAACAAAAGGTTACACATCTTCAAAAGGTTGGGATAGAGATGGAGATAAAAATTATTTCCTTAAATCCTTAAAAATCTCTTTTTGAATATTCAAAAAATACTCTTGCCGCATTACATTCATGCCAGCAAGATCCATCTTCATTATCTCCATATCGATCTTCTTTTTCTCCATATCATGCTTCATCTTTTTCTCCACTAGTAATTCAGCCTTATTAGCATTCAAATTGTTGACCGCTTCTTTTCTTTCAGATATGAAGATGGCTCTATTATTTCTTATGCTAGTTAAGGCCTCAATAAATTCAGCATCGACAGATTCTCCAGTCTTCCTCTTTCTCTCCCTTTCTTTCTCAACCTTCTTGCCTAGAGGTCTCTCAAAAATTACCTCTACGTTGTCATCTATCGTGTCGTCTCCTAATGGAGTCGACTCTGCCATAGTTGGGTGTTTCCCATGTGATTTTTTTTTCGTTGACAACATGGACATATGTTGCGGCCATTTTGAATAGACACTAACAATGATCCATATTGTAAGTGGTTTTCTCAATCTCTTTATATATGATTTTGGTTCCTTCGATTTAAATATACGAACTAGTGAGAATGCGAGAAAAGAATTTCAACAACAAATTTTAGAATTGATGCAATTCATTAATCTCATACATTGTCCTACTTCATCACACCACTTGAATGCAATGATTTTATTTGGGCCACAGCAGCACAAAACTTATTTGTGCATTTTTGGATCACCGACCATCGATTGGTCAATGACCCCGCATAACGATTTGTCATGCTAGATTTTTTATACTCGTCGTAATAATAATTAATTCTCTCCCACATTTGTGAAGAGTTTTGGTCTGTCCCCCATATAGCATCCATGCTAATGTTGAGCCAAGCCGACACGAGGAAATTGTCCTTCTCTCGGTGAAAGACACACCTCGTTATGTTTTCTTACTAGGTGACCTTTTTTCACCTTCTAATTGTGCTGCTTAGAGTACAACATTATCATGTCTACTAGCTTTTGAGGTGCTGGAGATACCTTATTCACCACTTTGCAATAGAGTGGTAAAGAAAGGATCTTCATCAAATGAGGTGTCCATCATTGATTCAAGAATAATTGTACAAAATTAAATAATTCCACTGAGTTGTTAAAACAAATTCTATAACATCTATAAGCTGGATGTTCAGTAATGGAAACAAATAGCAATTGCTATAAGCCCCTGAGATTCTAAAATAAAATAAAATAGAAGCTCATAAGAAACTCATCTCTAGGCTCCTGAGATTCTAGATGCTGAATGAAAGTTTTAAAAATATGATAACATTCTATAGAATAATGGTTGCTTTAAAACAAAAATCGTCACAAATCCTTTGGAGTCATTATGAATCCCACAAACAATTCTCTATTCATTGTTTTCATAAGTAACAAAAATTTCACTAAGAAGCTCAAAATGTGTACTCCAAGTTCACATGTTTTATACAAGAAAAATACCTATAAGGGAGGAAAATATAATAGAAAATGACGTAAAGTTTAACATGGGTTAACATTCCTCCTATTGAGCGGGTTTACTGAGATGGCTCCTTTGTAAAGTTTAGAATATGGCCCCTTTGTTGTTTATATTTTCTTGAGCAGGGAAGCTGAACTCCCCGAAAATCTATAATTGCCAAAAGCATAACAAGGAAGTTGCATGAACTTTGCTTCCTCTCCCAACCCAACCCAATCCAAATACAAGAGAGTCCAATGAAGTATTCAATGAAGGTACAGAAACACACTCACAGAAGTCACACGAACTATGATGCCAACATACACAATTTAACCCAAATTCATGAGACTAGTGAGAGAACTATAAAAATTGTAACTAGTCAACTGATTAAAATAACAAATAACATCTTTATTTATTTGCTTATGAAAAAGCACATTTACTAATTTTCTTTTAAATCCAGTACTCGGGCAATTTTATTGTTCACCTAGGTAGGTCAAGATGAATAGCACTCAAGCCACTATTTATTAGCCATTTGATTTCCTTTTCTATCATTCTTACATATTATACAGGTGTTTTGAGAATGGCACAAATCAAACAAAAGAGGAAGAGGAAGCTATGAATATGATTATAACCCCACAGATCAGAGAATGGCACCCAATCAACAAAACAAAAATAACACTGGCACCCACAGATCAATGAAAAACAAGACCTTTATACATCATGAGTTTAGCAATGAGAATGTTAACAAATCTCAGAATGTTAGCAACGAGAATTTTTAGTTCTTAAAAGGGATAATTCCAAAAAATCTTAGAAGACTAGCCTTACCTCCAGGATTTAAGTAGTAAGATCAACAGAAGTTTGCAACTTTGAGAGTTTGGATCTTTGATTCTTCAACTCCGTTGTCGTGCGCAGGAGAAGAAACACAGTCTTGTATTCTTGTTTTGGATTCAGTCGTCTCCAAGAAAATTTTGAAACGAAAAAGAAAAATAAAGACAGATAAAAACCCTAATTTACAAAATTTTTCGAACAAAACTTGTAAAAAAAAAAAAGGGAACAACCCAGATTGGAATGTTTAAGATCGAGTGCTAGAGCAGAAAATTTACCCTGTTGTTGGGATCAAATCTAGACCTCACCGATGGAGATGGAGCTGAGGGAAAGAGTTGACAAAAATTGATAGGCAGTGGCCGCTAGAAAGAGACGCAATGGCTGCCAGAAAGAGACGTGCAAGGCAGAAGGAGAAGAGAACTGTGCAATAGAGAGGGCGGGAATAAGGATAAGAGTTGCGGGAAGGAGAAAGTGGGACGAGCCGTGGAACTGGAAAGAGAAAAAATGATAAAGATTTCATTTGATTTAACTATAGTAGTCTTCATATATGACTTCAAAGATAGATATACTGTAGCAAATATCTTGGATGACTTTTATTTGACTAATCCAATGTAGATGAAATTTGAGGGACATTAGTTAAATTATAGCTTTCACTGGCATTTGGCTAAGCTAATGTCAGTACTCTTACAGAGTTATCCTTTCATTAGCACTAAAATCTAGGACAACTGTTGCCTGTCTCACGTGCCCACCATGACGAAATCTAGGATATGCGTGTGTTGAAGTGTCTTAAGGAAAGAAAACTACTGCAGCAGATAAACATGATTAAATTTATTGAAATTACCCAAGTACCCCTGTAATGCAACGGAAATATCTATTAATTCATTCAATAAATTGGTTAGTATTCAAGCATGCAATTAATTTAATAATTAAACAATAACATAAAATAAATAAATTGCATAACACTAAAATTGGTATCGAAGGGAAACCCTTTAAAGAACTATTCAAAGGTAAAACTCTACGAGGCATCCAAACTCAGGAAAGTCAATCTTATTATTTAAAAATCAATTACAAGTACTCATCAATTACAAAACTTTTGCAACTTGATTCTTTTACTTGCCTAGACAAACGACCCGTTTGTCTTCTACCGCAGTAGCAGTTAGAACCTCTGGCGATCTTTAAATATTGTCTTTCTTCCTAGAACTCTAGGGGATGAAGTCCAATCACACAATCCTTCACGCTCAAAGCATGATCACACTCAAAGAGAGATCACAAATATAAAAATTCACTAAGGAATTTTCTCACCAAAAAAACAATGCACTAGAAAGTACTATAGAAAATATGTAGATCTGAATCTCTACCAATCCTAACCAATAGGATTCCCTAAATAAATAATCTGAAAATCAATTGTAATTGCTGTAAGATTCTGCTGACGAAACAAATCTGATAAGAGTTTCAGGTGCAGTATGAATCTACTGACGAGAGAACTCTGCTGACAGATTGCTAACAGCCAGCGCTGAAGCTTCATGAGATAGCTGTTTTAGATAACTTCTTGATAGTTCGAAATTCTTTCTGCTTGATATATTCTTTTTTAATCTTTTAATCACTTGATATCTCCTATCTTTTAGAACATTCAATCTTGATCAAAAGTCTTTTGAACATTTATCTATTCAACCACTTATCTTCAAATTCAAATATTCATAGATAAAGATAAAGACAAATCTTTATCTATCAATCTATTTATCTTTGAATTTAAATATTTATAGATAAAGATAAATACAAATTACATTCATCCAATAATTCAAATAGGTCCTAGTCATCTAATCCTAACCAACAAACTTTTATATCAACATTTATAAATTCATAAGATATGTTACATTGATTTTATAATTTAACGAATTATATTAAATCACGTTAATTTATGAATTTATAAATTTATGTTATGTGATATCTATATGATTAAAATATCTATTTAAAAAAATTACAACTATTTTATCCGTCAATTTGTAGAAAATATAACTCTTCCCTTTGTTACCTAATTATTGGACATTTCTGCAAGAGTTCCACTTTCATGTCTCTGCTTAACATATTGTTAAGGACATCAACTGATTGTCGTTGACAAATATTATTAGGTATTCTTAAAGTATAGATGAGTTGGTGTAATGCTAGATGCACACAGTCTTAAAATATACAAATATTACACATTCTTTTTTAAAAAAAATATGAGATGTACTGTTAAAAAATGATTTTTTTCATGATTTATTTGATTCTATACTTACTTTTTTTTTTAAGAAATGCTTGAAACTTCCTACTTTAAAATTATAAATATCATTTCTTTTATTTATATATACACCAATTTTAGTTCACATGACATTCTATAATTGAATTATAATAAAATGTGTCCATTATCACGAAGAAAAGTTTTATTTAGTAGCCCTACAACACATTCATTGAGGGAAAAAAAATTAAAGAATTCTTCTACTCAGTAAGTGTATATTATAGGGCTGTTGTGTAGAATAACTATTAAAAATTTTATTTTATAGCTCTACATCACACATCTGCTGAGCGGAAAAAAAATAAAAGAGTTATTCTATCAGCATATGTGTAATGTAGAGTTATTGAGTAAAATAATTGTTCATAGCAAAGAGTTTTACTCAATAATCTTACACCACACACAATATTGAAGGAAAAAGAATTATCCTCAACAAGTTTACGGTGTAAAGCTGCCGAATGAAATAACTATTCAAAATGAAATATTCTACTCAACGCAGCCCCCACATGTAAGACAAGTAGTCGTTATCCGCGTCCCGTGACCCCTTTACATAGCCCACCGACTATTCTTTCCGTGCCAAAGACGACCCATTGCAGAAGAAAACATCGGTTAAGTCAGTTACAATGAAAGCTCGTTGCTTTTACTTTCTTGCCCTTCTATTCCTCCCTATCTTCTCCGCCGCTGTGGGCCGCAACGACTCTCTAATCGGAGGGTGGCAGCCGATAAAGGACGTCAAGAACCCGCACGTGATGGAGATAGGAGAGTTTGCGGTGGCCGAGTACAACAAGGCGTCCAAGGCAGGCCTGAAGTTCGAAAGTGTGGTCAAGGGCGAGACCCAGGTCGTGTCCGGGTTGAACTACCGGCTCCTCATTTATGCAAATGACGGGGCCGTCACCAAGGACTACGAGGCTGGTGTGTGGGAGAAGCCTTGGGTGAATTTTAGGAACCTCACATCTTTTAAGTCAGCCCGTTAATGTTTAATTAAGAAATAATACAATACTATTCGAGTGGTTTGGAACGTTGCGGCGGTTTCAAGGATGTACGTGTTAATCTAACATCCATCTTGGGTTGCTTAAAAAGAAGGATTTGGAGAATTTGTTTCATGAAATGAGAGCTGTTACTTTGCAGCACCTGTTTGTTTATATGAGTTTTAATTACTCCTTTTGTTTTGTTAACACGTTTTTGGTGTGATTTTCAGATGTTAGTATAATAGTGAATATTAACTTTGGTGGGTGAATTTGGTGTTATTTTGCTTTGCCAGTGGGTAAATGACTCCATTGATTTGAGGGAGAAGGAAAACAAATGAATCTCTATGGTTTAAATGCCTTTGTTTTTTTTCCCCAAATAACTCTTTCAACTCGCTAGGAAAACTCTACCACTTGATGGTACGTATAGTTTCAGCTGCAACTTCTAATTCCATAAGAAGCTAAATTGCTTCCTATAAATGGAGTTTCAGAGTTATTACATATGAGGGTCATAACAATAGGTTCCTTGGGAGATAAACTGCTTCCTGTTGCTTTGTGATACAACCTTGAATTAGAAGTAAGTTATGTAATGGATGTTCTTAGGGCTTAAACTGGCAGGCGGGAGGTGTTTATTCATGCAATATTTGTAGAGAAATACTCTATCTATAAAATGATTATATAAAAGTAATCTCACAAACTGATATATTTTACCAAATTATAAAGTAATTTTTATTGTAAAGTAGATCTGACGGATCAATTTTTTAGATTAATTTTGTGTAACCATTTTGTAACTGTATCACTCCTCATATTTGTATGCTTTGTCCAGTTCAGTGCTCTGCAATTGGCACTGAGATTGCATCCAGCTTTTATGCCCGACTTAAGTTGGGTCTTTCTAAATTCTAATTTTGGCATATTTTGCTTTTGGCTTCATCACGAAGAAGTTTCATTCAAACGAGATCGGATTCATATGCCTATAATTTGGTAGAAAACATATTTGTCTGAATCATATGTGCGATCATTTTACATGGTATCTTGCAGAACTGCAGGGTCAGTGTTGATCTAATGTGACTATAAATGGAGGCAAGGCAACTGCAGAAAAATAAAAAATAAAAATACAAGAAGTAATGGATGCTTGTATAGGAATCATAAGAAAAAAAACATTTCCACTTCTAATTTGTTGGCCTGTTGGATGCTTTTTTAATGATCATTGACCTTTAGAAAAAGATAGAAATATAGAAAGAGAGCATCTAGTATAGACTTTGTATAGGAAAATAAACAACAACATAAAAAAAAAAAAAAAGAGGCATTAGTGGCATTTTGACCCAAAAGACACCGATCATGTATCTCGTGAGTGCACGATCCCCCTCCCATTGTCTGAAAAAATAAGAATAAAGAAAAGTAGAAGCAAGCAGGCATTGGCATCTTCAATGGGACAGGGAAGGACACCAAAACTTGCATTTTTGCAGCCGTGGAAATGCAATCACATAAAGGACTTTTTGTGGTTGAAAGGCACATTTTGAAGATGACCACTAATGACTTGAAAGCAACAAAAAGATGCACGTAAAGTTGTGTTTGGGACAAGGCATTGGATGATTGATGGAAAGAATGTGAATGTCAAGGTGGAAAGGCCTCCTCCACCTTGGTTGGATGCATGGGCAAAGTTGCAGTAGGCACAACTGCTCACACTTGGGAAGTTTCTTGAATTCCCCCAAAAGCAAAAATATATAAGAAAAATCACACAATGTGGTGCAGGGATCATAAGTACGTAGAAGAATTCGTTTAATTTGACAAGAATAAAGCAAAAAATAATAAAAATAAAAAATCAAGTGTGGTGTATGGTGTAGAGATAATGAGTGAAAGGACTCTTTATATATATATATATAATAAGTAAATTTACTGCCATAGTAATATATATATATATATATGAGAAATTTTATTTGTAGTCCCTAAATGGGGACTGCATATGTAAATCCTTTATTAAATGGAAAAAAAATATTATTTTGATAAGGATATTATTGTAATTTTAAAAAATTTTAAAGATAAAATTGACTAGGCTTGTACATGCAGTCTCCATTTGGAGATTGTACGTAGCATTGCTGAAAAGAAACATGGATTTATTCAATTAAATTTACGCTTTTTTTCAACAAAGAATCTAAAGAAGAAAGAAGTGGATATCTCCGTCAAACACACCATAATATCCTATTAACGGTAATATAAATATTAATATTAGAAAAAGAGAAATACTTTAGCCACAAAATGATTACATAAAAATAAATGTACAAACTGACATGCCTTGATGTAGTACGTCAGATTGTAAAGTTACTTTTAGTATAAAGTAAATCTAACAGATTACGTAAAAGCACGTTAGTTTGTGGATTTACTTTTATATAATCTCTATATAAGTAGCAGTTCTCTTAGAAAAATACTAGTAACATGATTCACTAAAAAATGAGTAGCACAAAGGCTATCCCAAGTGCAGGAGGGTGTCACGTAATAATTAAGAATAAATTCCTAAATTGTCTCTTTAGATAAAGTTATTTAAAATCAAACTCGTTTAAAATGGTGAAAATATTCACAAAGAGAAAATAAAAATGGTGGTATGTGCAATGAATGAAAGAGTGCAACGAGAATAAAAAAGGCACTAGTCATGAACTAGATTCATATTTTTAGATTTTTTATGAGTGTCAGAATGAAATATAAAAGACTAACAAATTGAAATTAATAATCAAGAAACCAACTAAGCTAAACAATCTCAATTAATTAGAAATTAATTAATAAAACTGAAATTATTTAAGTCTTAATTAGGTTTTAATCAATCTAATATGTAATGGAACTAAGAGATTAATAAAACTAAACTATGAATTAAACTAAATTAAAAAATAATTGACAAAATACGAACTGAAAATTGAAAAGCCCCAAAATAAATATTCTAGGGTTCATCTTTGTATTCAAATCACAAATTCTCAAAATCAATCCATAGTAATTATAATCATTGTTAAACGAAAACTTAAAAGAGCAAGAAAAATAACTACATCAAACTTAAACATACTGAAAATAAAATATTCAAAATCAAATGATTCTAAATTAAAAATCTCAAAAATACACTATAAAATTCAGACTAAAATTAAATAGAGATTAGGGAAAGAAAAAAGCAATCTAAATGGGTGGAGATGAAGATGAAAAGCAGTGGAGGAGGCTGGAGAAGCTGCAGTTTGGACCCCTCGAAGTTCTTCAAGCCGCCGCGCCTTCTTTCTCCGTTTGCGTCCGTCTATAGCCTCCAAATGAAAAAGTCACCAATAATAAAACTCGTACCTTTAATGCAAAAGCCAAGTGAAATAAAGGCCCCAGCGTCCGTAGGTTTTTCTCCCTATTCAAAAGCCCTTGCTTTTATTTTTTTCTTTTGTCATGCCTTTTTTTTTTTTTTCTTTTCCTTGTGGTGTGCGTGAGTTTCTTTCTATTTTTTTCTTTTCCGTGTGTGTTGCCTAGCGTGCAAAACCAAAAGCACTTTGTGTTGCTTCCGTCCAAATTCCATATACCAAGGGATTGTTAGTGCCTTTTTTACTTGCCTTTTTTACTTTTCTTTTGCATTTCTTGACTTGGAAAGAAAAATAAATAAAATAAAAAAGAAATCATAAAGAATAAAATAAAAAGGAAGAATAGAATAATAATATAAATCATAACTCGAATTTATTCATCTTAACCATTTTTTCATCTAAAACTAATAATAACGTAATGAAATAATTTAAATATATGGGTTCTAGATTTATAAATTAATATACAATAATTCAACTCAATCATAACACAAACGATACATTAGTTGAGTTTTATAACTTTTTTTCTTTTATCTTCCCACGCCCAGTCCTTCTCCCCCTTTCCCTTCCCAAAGACCCAAACAACTCTTTATGCTTAGCATACTTCATATAGTAAGACTAGACTTCTTCCTCACTAGAAAATATCATTCCAACCTTGGGTTCTTCGACACCATCATCATTATCAGGCCCATCATCAACCATTTCATCATACTCATTATCCGATAACTCTATAAAGGAAGCTATATCAACTCAACTTTGGAGAACCTACAATTAGTATCCGATAATTGAATTAGCATGTCATTTTATTTTCTTCATATTATTAACATGAGAATATTATAAAAGATTTCATCATCACATTCAACAATTAGCATACAATTAGAAGTGAAAATTTTGATTTCATTAAAGGTCCAAATATCCAATTATAGTTCATGATATAAGTTAAAAAAAGCTGGTGATTTACACATTGAAAGGTTATAGCTCTTAAGTTTCTCTGACTTTCTTGTTACAATGGCCCCTACTATAAAATATAAAGTTATAACATATGTTCTCTATTTGCCAATTAAAAATATATGAAACAACCGAAAATGTCCAAATTGAGGGTCATTCATTTAAAAGAACAAATTAAGATTCTTCTAATGTGGGACCTAAGCATTATTTTTTCCTTGATATCACACATTATCTACCCAAAATTCCAGAAAAACAGAGCATAAGCATCACCACGATCACTATCCACCCAAAATCACAGAAAAACAAAGTATAAGCATCACAGATCACTATCCACCAAAAATCTCAACAAAAAAATAGAGACCATTATCCATCCAATACATATCAACTTAGTTACAACAAATGAATAAGAAATTAAATTACTACAAACATAAGCCCAAAATTTTCACAAAAATATTCTGTCTTCATCTCTTGTATGACTAAAATCAATTCACAAAAAGTAACAAATATTCTGTCGGATGAGGTGAGTCCAGGTAAGCTCAAAATTAATTTACTAACAAGGTAAGCTCAACACCAATTCACTAAGAACTACCTAGTAGAGATAAATATTTTTTTTTTAAAAAAACACCTATAATTTCTACCTTGGGCGCTCGGCGTGCAGTGACTCGTGGAGGCATCGAATGGTGGTAAGGATGAATTACTGTGGAGTGGAATTGAATCGAGGGGGAGGGGGGGGGGGTAAATCCGAACGGAGGAGGCATCGAACAATTGAAGTCGAATCGGGGTGCGTCGAGTTTGTGGAGTCGAATCGAGGGGGCGTTGGCGTGGAGTTTCTGTGTAGATGAAAAACTCGCCAGAGATAGGGTCAAGAATGGTGGTCGGCGCCGTGAGGGAGGGGGGCAGGTGGATGCGAGGGGCTAGGGTTTAGCTCCTTACACAGAGGTTAAGTTCATCAGCTCTGAGTCGAATCGGGGGGCTTACGCGTGGAGTTTCTATATAGATGAGATGTGGCTAGGGTTTGGCTCCTTACACAGAGGAGAAGTTCATCGCGCGAGAGCTGAAGTTTTTTTTCTCTTCACCATGCCACATCAGGGTCTACATGTCAGCAACCACGTCAAGGAGTCATTTGGAGAGGTAAAATGGAAGCGGCAGACTAGCTTTTCTGATAAATTTTATATAATATAAAAATTATATATAATATTAAAAAAACTAATTTAAAATATATAATATAGTGAACCAGTCTGGTCCGGTCATAAAAAGCATAGAACTGGTACCGTCAGATTTTGGAACTAAGGGAACCGATCCCGGACCATACCAATCTAGTCCGATCTTTCGGTTTCCCTGTTAATTTTTACACCCGTATACCCATCTATGCAGGGGCGAAGTCGACCATTTTCCGCACTCGCATGGGCGGGGTTGTAGTTTTCACATTATTGAAGTGAGACTCTTGTATTACCTTGACTTCTTATATAAATGTCACATTATACTACATTAACTTATACAATGTATTAATTAAAAACTATATTTAATACATAGTACTATATTTATATATAATAAAACTAATAACATATATTTGTAAAGGGACGGGACATGGGCTGAAAATGAGATAACCAAAAAAAAAAAAAAAAAAGTAAAAACTGGGGATCCTTGTGAGATCTAGCATGACTCTTATATATTGTTATTAGGCTTCGCTATAATTCTAATACGATGCGAAGATGATTGATAAAATAATAAAGAAAAAGAATATCCATGAGTGCAAACAAAAGAGAACACCCCTAAAACAAGATGGATAAAGCATTAAAATACATAAAAAAGAGACGTAGATCCCGAGTATTTAATTAGGTCACCAAGCTGCAAAGTAAACCATTTTCTTAGCATAAAAAACTATAGGCAGCATCTGATTTCATTACCGTGAAAGAGTAATGATATAAACGACACTTTTTATAATATTTTTTATATGATGTAAAACGAGAGTATTTTTATAAAGTGGTGTTATATTTATATGGTATTGTATAATAATACTCCTCATTTTAAAATATAATTGTGAAAATTATTTTGTGTTTATCATTTTTCATTATCCCTCTTTTTTAATCTAAGCTGATACGAATGAGAACAGAATAATGCACTGAGGAAGTAGATGATCCCAATATTTGATACGCTGATATAATCAGGAAGAAAAAAAATCATATTTGTAATATTTCTTTAAAAGAATAAACGAAAGATACTTTTATCCTTAAATTATTGTTTTTTCTTTTATAATAAATAGATAAATGTTACTATTCCTAAGTTATATCGCTTATTTTGATGTAAAAGAAAAATGATAAATATACATAATTTTTTACAATACATTACACAACTATATTTTAAAATGAAAGGTAATTTAGTAAAACACTTTATAAAAGTAACATCATTTTATAAAAATACCCTTATTTTAAAATATGTATTGTGAAATATATTGTAAAATATGTTGTGTAGATATTATTGCTAAAAAAAAAAAAAGATCTTATTTTGTTATATTGATGTGAAACTATTACTTGATTTATATCAACAAAATATGAATAGTTTAAACATTTCAATATGTTTTATTTATAAATTATTATTTTTTCTTTAAAAAAAAATGTGATTTGTCAAACAACGGTAGTTTAAACATTTCAAAATATATATTCAGATAAAAGGAACGCTCCTTCTAAAAAGAAAAATTATATCTGTGAGACAATGTGAAAGCTATATTAATATAAATTTAGGGAACATTTAATAATAAGATTAGATAAGATGATATTATAAAAAATAAAACTGAAATCAGATTGATTTTGCAAAATTAGAATTGATTTTACACTTAACCGAACACATGAGTCCGGTCCGATTCACCGATTTTTCTTTTTTAACCCTGCCCCAAAGTCTCATTTGAAAGTAAAACATCTTTTAATTTAAAAAAAAAAAAATATTTTTACTTGTTATTTGTCTAAATTCATACAAAACCTAAAATTTATAACAATATTTAGAACAATTAAAATAAAAACTATTTTAAAAAATTATATTCAAATATATTTAAATTTTATCTATTTATTTTTAAAAGTGTTGATGCAAAACATATTTTTAAAAAATCCTATTCAGATTTTATTATTTATTCTAATAAGGAAAAATATTTGCTGCAAGCTAACATCCTCAACACACCGTGTTGAGTTGAAGAAAAAAAAAAAATATTCTGAAGAGTGTGCTGTGAATATAGGCTGGAGACCAGCATTGCTTTTCTAACAAACTCGACAAACAATATATTTTCAAAATTTTTAAACTTTCCCTTTAAAAATCTCTACCCATCTAGCAAGGGGACAGCGAGTGAGGATCATCCAAGATTGATCGAGTTGGGTGAACTACTTTTGATTTTTCTTTTTACTGAGTTTTCAAATTCTAAATTATTATTGAGATGATCTGCTATATTTATAAATGATAATTATCTTTAAAAAAAAAATTGTTTGAAAGATTGACCTGTCAATCTTCCATTGGCGACCATGGATGCACTCAAATAAAATCCTCTCTATCTCTGTTAGACTGTTACCATCATCCTCGTGAACAGAAGTCCGGTGACAGAGAGAGAACGGAAACCCCTTAAGTGGGACAGTAAAGACAGAGAGACAAAATAGGGAACTGTGTGTCGAATCCGTCATCGGCGGCGCCGAAGGGGCTCGCTCAGCAGCAGAAGCAGCTAGAGAAGCCGGTGCTTCCTTCGGAGACCGCTAATATGAAGGGCCTCTTCAAGTCCAAGCCTCGCACCCCTCCCGACGTCGTCCGCCAGACCCGCGATCTCCTCCTCTACGCCCAGCGCAGTAGCAGCGGCAGCTCCGATACCCGCGAGAGCAAGCGCGAGGAGAAGGTTCGTCTTTTGCTTCCCTTTCTGTCTCTTTTCCTCTCCATTCGGATCATTCGCTATCGAATTAGTCCGCTTTGATCCGCAGCGGATCGGGATGATTCTGAGATTTTTTGTTATTGTTTTTTCAGTTAAATTTTTAGTTTTAATTTTAGTTTTTTTTTTTTAAAGAAAGTTAGGGGGATTTGGTTTTATGATTGAAACGAAAAAGTGATCTCAATCAAGGTAAGTAGTGGCATCTATCTCAGTTACTGAGGTGGCTTATAAATTCTGGTTCTAGAGGAAAGAGTATGTAAAATTGAATACCTGAATTACGTTCTGCGCGTGCACATTTTATCGGAGAAAGTCAATTTAATCCTTTGAATAATAATTTTTATCTTTAGCAGATGTTTCTCTTATATTCGTTTGCTTTTTTTTTTTTTTTTAGAATCTTTCCCCAATATGCTTGATCACTTATGATAATTTTTTTCATGTTTTATATTACTCTTGAAGAGCCGATGCTTATATTGTTGTTCTATGGAATGAAAAACCCAGTAGCATATAATAGATTAAAAATCTATTGAGTGATCCTTACCTTCTAATTTGTGTATGCCCTTCTTCATACCCCGACCTGGGTTGAAGGTCTTTTGCAAAGCAAGTACCCTGCCATTAATACCCTATCAGAGAACTTATCAAAAATATTCGTGCGTGCATAATTTTTTACAGCAATGTTTAATGTATATATAGGTTATTTTATGATTGAAGTGTCGAACTGTGTGATTTATATGAGAAATATTTTTATTATCTAAATTTAGTGGGATAGTGAAACTAGGAATATTTTTGTCTCGAAAAAAATATATATTTGTGGTGCTAGGGTTTTGGAATTTTTCGACATTTATATCTATTTGTTAGTTTTCTCAGTTGTGTAAATTTACCTTGCTTTTCAACTTTGCATTTCTTAGCAGATGTCGGAGTTGTGTAAAAATTTAAGGGAGCTAAAGTCAATTCTTTATGGAGATAGTGAATCTGAGCCAGTTGCAGAAGCTTGTGCACAATTGACCCAGGAGTTTTTTAAAGAGAACACACTGCGGCTTCTGATTTTATGTCTTCCGAAATTGAATTTGGAGGTAAGTATGACTGGCTCTTGGACTGAGATATGATCAACTAGGATTGTCACCCTTAATTTGAGAGTTTTACTGCATTTTCATGCTCTTCCACCCCCCAAGGACCAAACACACTCGCTTTTTTAGCCTCTAAATATTTGTAAAAATGCTCATTGTCCTATAAACATTAAAACTTCCCAAGTCCTTAAAATTTCAATAGATTGTTATTCTCTAAAACTCAAAAGTTTGGTTCTAAAATAAAAATATATATTACACATTTTTAATAACTTAAAATTTTGCCAAAAGAAAAAGGCTTTGGATGTTTATTTTTTTGGAATAAAACTTAATCTTTGTTTGGTTTTATTTTTTGTAGTTGATATTGTCACCATACTACAAGACTATAACTTCCCTAATTTAAAAAATAAATGTGAATTAGATTTAATTTTATGAGGGTTGGACTTCCTATAAATGTAAAAATATAATAAGTTTATATTGTTTTAAGTAAGAAGTTTATATTCTTATATTGGTTCAGTGCGGACTGTGTGAATCGAGTCACCTAGACCAAGACCATATCAGTATAATTGTGTTTTTAAGAAATTGGGACAGGCGACCAACTGGCTCCGGTGAGTAACGAGCCAGTTCTGCCGGTTTTGGCTGGTTCTGGTTCAGTCCCGGTTTCTGTTTGTACAACCCTACTTGTCACCTATTTATTATTTTATTTGCGCTTCTAGTTTGAATAATTGACAAGATTATTCATGTCTTGATTACAGTTTCACATAGTTATAGATTCAGGATTGTTTCAATACGCTTCTTCTACATGCAAGAATGAACATAGCCATGTTTTTTCACATTATTATTTCACAAGGACACCATTGAGAGGTCCTCTTATATGCTTTTTCAGCCAGAAAACATAGTGGAGCAACCGTCAACATAGCATTACTGACCAAAAACAACTATCTGACACCTTGTGTTTGTGTCTACAAATCATAGCTTGTATTAATCTTGACACAGATCATTGTTTCCAGGCTCGAAAAGATGCCACTCAAGTTGTTGCAAATTTGCAAAGGCAACAAGTTCATTCAAGACTAATTGCATCTGATTACTTGGAAGCAAACTTAGATCTAATGGATATTCTGATTACAGGGTAAGCCACTATCAGAAGTGGTTTGGAATTGTTACCGCTTATTATTCCATTCATAATCTCTGGTCGGGTCTTGAGGGCCCATATAATCTTTGAGGCTTAAATATATCGTGCATATAATTCTTGATGTGCTTTCACTTACCTGGAAAGAAAAAAAGTTTCATCTGAGCTAGGCTCATTGGCTGAAGAAAAATCAGTTTGAATTGATGGTGATATCTGGTATGTTCCTATTTGAACTAGGTATAATCGAATCCTTTGAGAGAATTCTAATGTTGATCTATTAAGTTCATATTAAAGTTTCTCTTTATGGAAAACCAGGATTTGCTTCAATGTTGTTATGACCCAGCTCTAGAAAATAAATCAACTGAACTTCAAAGTGGTTTGGGTTCATGAATATTAAGCACTTCTTGTAGACTAGGTAGTAAACTACTTCAGGTCTTTGACCAACCAAGAATTTGGTTTGATTAAAAAAAAATAATTTCAAGTACAAAACTTGAAGTTAAAGAATTCATATTTTGGAAATTTTTCCAAAGCAAACCTTGTGGTTTGTAATGCATCTCTTTAGGTTAAAATCTTGGCCATTCAGTGCTAGATCTCATACAGCTCTTGAAACATGTAGCGAGATGCTTATGCCTTTATAGTTATTCATTGAACCATTATAATTGTCAGGCATTTACATTGCTGTTAGAGCACTCCCAATGGATCATGTAAAACACACATTTATCTAAAATAATTCAATATTTATCCAAAAATGAGCTCCAATGGATCTTCTTCTATTTTATCTTCATTTTCCAGTTTGCTACAGTAATCTTGCTAGATCTGGCTTGCACTGTTCATACATGTAAAATCTTTCTTATTTGTTCTCTCTCCTCTGCATTCCTGATTCCCCACTTTTTTGTTTGTAAAAACTCTTTTATTTCTTCCTATTTTACTTCCAGCCCCATTGATTTATAAAAAGTATTCATAAATATATGTTTAATTACAGATATCGGAAGAGACTGGGATTATTGCTTTGGCTGACTATGATCGTTCTTGAAATTTGTTTTAAACTATAAAACTTGGGCATAAAATTTCATATAAATATACACACATACATATACATATATATATGTTGGTACTTGAACATAAAAGAAATTTATTTATATTTATATTCTGTGTGTATGGGACAGAATTATGTCATATTGTATATAGGGAGGTATTGAAAATATCAAAAGATTTGAGGATATTATAAATTCATTAGTAGTTAGAAGAAATATTTGAAATAAATAAAAAAGATTAGTTGAATGATGTAGAGAAAAAATAGATAAGCTGATAGTCACACAGTAAAATAGAAAAAGTGAGTGTTGGTGACATATTATAGATAACAAGATACAAAATCGATTGGGAGTGCTCTTAGTTGCTATTAATTTGTGATGCCGCTTTTCATAAGTCTTTAGGTTAGACAGTTATTTTTAAGTTGTAATCTGTTCCTTTGATGTCAGTTGTTTAGGCTTTTCAAAACTTGTTTTTCCTCATTGGCTCGTATTGATCTTCATCTTCTAATGGTAGAATGTTCTTCTGTTTAGTTATGAAAACACAGACATGGCATTACACTATGGTGCAATGCTGAGGGAGTGCATTCGTCACCAGAGTGTTGCAAGGTGAGTGAAATGGCCTGGTTTTTGGCCTTATGGACTATCATATCAATAAAGTCTTGAGCAATTATGATGCTAGTCGTAGTGTTGGTATCATTTTTGGACTGGCTACTGCTGCAAAATCAAATGATCAATTAATATGCTTTTTTTCCCTACTTACATCTATCTATTCCTTATCAATCACAGTCAAATTTCAATTTATTTCTAACTGATTTCTTGATGATGTTTGTCTGGTGTAAGCTTTACAACTTATTGTATTCTTCCTGGTTTAACTGCAGATATGTTTTGGAATCTCAGCACATGAAGAAGTTTTTTGATTATATTCAACTTCCAAATTTTGACATTGCTGCAGATGCTGCCGCAACATTTAAGGTGAGTCTGACTGACACAGATGTACTCATGAGTCGCAATCATCTGTATTATTCTGTCAATTCCAAATAAGGGTATTTTTTTTTTCAATTTGAGAAACTACCTTTCTGGAAGTAGTCTGGTTTGTGCTTTTGTAAATATGTCCTATTTGAGAAGTTAGAACTGCATGATGTTGTGGCACTTTGCTAAGTTAGACTGTCAATTGTTGCATTCTATTCCGCCAAAGCCATAGTGTTGAATGTATTGAATGCCTGATCTGTTTTCCTATCTTGTATCACTGTTTTTTCTATCGGTGCATCTCCTGGCCCATAATTCTATTATATTTTGTCTGTTGAAGATCTATATGCACAAGTCTGCATAAAATGTTTTTTCTCATTATAATATATTATGTATACATATTCAATTTTCCAATGGCAGTATTGGGGCCTTTTTGCTATCATTTTGTTTAATCCATGCACTTACGGGCACGCGTATCAGATTTTGGCATGATATCTGGTGTGGCGATGTGGCCTTGGAAAATGCTTTTCCCTCGCTTTATAGGATTGCGTCAGACAAGGAATGCTTCTGTGGCTGATAATATGAGCATTTCCGCTAATTCTCTTCATTGGTCAGTGATTTTCTAGAGCTGTACAGGACTGGGAGGTGAACGACATTGTTGATTTCTACAATGTTTTATACGCGCTGAAAGTACAAGCAGGTGTGAAAATGGACTAATATGGACACACACCGGGAACAAGAAATTTTCAGTCCGCTCTTATTACAAGTTTTTGACGGTTCATCCCACCAATGCCTTTCCTTGGAAGAGCATTTGGAGGAGCAATGCACCCCTTAAAGTTGCCTTTTCGGCTGGTTGGCATCCCATGGGAAGATATTGACTATTGATAAACTGAAAAAGCGAGGCCTCTACTTAACCGATTGGTGCTTTATGTGCAAACACAGCAGCGAATCAACAGACCATCTACTTCTCCACTGCGAAGTAGTCAAGGCTTTATGGGACGACATCTTCACTAGGCTTGGTATTGCATGGGTGATGCCCAGGAGGGTCTTGGATTTATTGTCTTGTTGGAGAGGGATTAGGGGCCACGTCACATTGCAGCTGTTTGGATGATGGTGCCTCTATGTTTAATGTGGTGCACATGGATTGAAAGAAATGGTCGATGTTTTAAAAATAAGGAACGCTCTCCGGATAGTTTTAGGGCCTTTTCTATCACAATTTGTTGCTTTGGGCTTCTTCTATTGTCTTGAATGGGAGGAATTTTAATGACTTTTATGCTACTTTCCGTAGCGCGTAGTTTGTAACTAGGCTTTTTCTTGTACACTTCCTGTGTACTTGGGCATTGCCTTTTTACGTGGATTAATATAACTTCTTACTTATCAAAAAAAAAAAAAAAAATCCATGCACTTACGGATTCACTATTGCACCAGGATCATTCTAATGCAATTGTTCATTTTTTCTTGCAGGAACTCCTGACAAGGCATAAATCAACTGTTGCGGAGTTTCTTTCTAAGAATTATGACTGGGTAAGTTATCTTTCACTTTCGTTGCTTCTTGTTACAAACACAAGAAGACTAGAAGAAACTTATGTGATGCACACTCAATTTAAAGTGTATAAAGGGTAGTTTAATCTATGTATAGGAGATAAAAATTGAGAAAGAACATTTGTAATGACAACTCAGTGGTGATCCTGTTCTTTTTGTTTCCATTATTATTATTGTTACCACTGTATCTCTCACTAGTGCTTAGTGGTTTTTAGGCATATTCGATGCATACTCCTTGTGTACTTGGGCTTTATCTCACTAGGCCTAGGTTGTTTTCACAAAACTTCTCAACTCATCCCATTATTACAACTTTCCCATATTTTCACACAAAATAAAATAAACAATTCAACATTTTTCAATTCCAAAACAAAAATAATATTAAAAAAATATATTTTAACAATATTTTATTCAATTTTCAACTTTCATCTCAACTCATTTCATCTCATCTGCGAAAACAAATGAGACCTTACTTATAAAAAAAAAAATTTACTACCAAGTTTGGAAACTCCTATTGATAAGGCGCTCATAAATTACCACTTGTCAAGAATAGGTAAATCTAATAATTAGATAAAATGTTCTTATACTCCCCTGTATATGTGGGTGTAGATTCCGGAAAAGTTAAGCCCCGTTTGGATATTGAGATGATCTCAACCCATCTCATCTCAACATCTAAACACCGCTCAAATACAAGTACTTTTTAATTTCAAATCTCCAACTTTTTAACTTTTTCATCTAATCATTACCTAATCATTACAACTTTCCCAAACTTCCAAACAAAACACAAAAAACAACTCAATTTTTACAAATTTCAAAATAAAAATAATATTAAAAAATAATATTATAACAATATTTTAACTTTTATAATCTTTTTATTCAATTTTTTCTTTCTCCTTTCCCAAAATCCCATAAAACATCTTGACTCAAATAATTTCACTACTATTCACAAACTATTTCACTACTATTCACAAATTTCTCATCTCACCTCAACATCCAAATGAGGCCTAAGTTAATGGAAGCATCAAATGGAGGCAAAGCTTGAAGTCAGGATTATTTTTTCTCATACCATGGCAATAACCACTTAATTAGAAGACTAAGCTAATGGGGAAATGAATCACCAAATATGCTGACAGGAGTTTGTCACCTTGCTGGGCAGTTAACCTAAGGTTTCTGATCGGTCATGATTTGACATTCTCCATTTTTTCAATGTTTGCAGTTCTTTGCTGAGTATAACTCAAAGTTACTGGAATCTACTAATTATATCACCAGACGACAAGCCATCAAGGTATGACCAGTGCTTGACATTTGGCCCAAATATTTAAAAGGAAAAGGGGTGGGGAGTTGCATTAAATGAAGAAAATGTATGGAGGTCAAGACCAAGGAATGATTTTCCCCTGTTGATATAATGCAACTCTGTCATTATACTGTTTGCTGAAAAGGATTTAAATAATTCCGACATTCAATTTGCTGAGAAGTTTTTTTTGTTCGGTTTCAGCTGTTGGGAGATATGCTACTGGATCGTTCAAATTCGGCCATAATGACAAGATACGTTAGCTCAAGGGACAACTTGAGGATTCTTATGAATCTTCTCAGAGTACGACACTGTCAGATTGCTTAATATATTCATCTTGAATTTATCTTAAAACAGGATGTGATGTAAAATAGCTTTCTAACACCCTTCAATCCAATGTTGACACATTATATTTTTACTGATGAACAAAATGGGGTCACCTTCACTGAATAAGATCTATAAAATCATAAAAAGCTTAAACTAGAAAAAAGACAGGGTAGGTGGCCAGCCCCCCATTTTGGGGTGTTTTGGATCTTTGACCACCTCTTGCGACAGCAGCTGGAGTGGTGGGTTTTAGGGTTTGAATATCCGGCCCACCGACCAAGGCATATCTCTGGCCACCTTGAGAAACAGCCGGAGTAATGGCTGGTTGTGGTCCTAAAATGATTTGGGGTTTAAGGGTTTAGGGTTTAGATTTTAGAATTAGAATGTGAAAAATAAACATATATGGTGTGTTTTTTATTTTAAATTATTAGACTCTTAAGGCCAGGTTTTTTAGTTTTACACCGCATCGTGTTAAGAGGGTGTCTCTTTCATCTTTTATTTGAATTCTTACCAACCCTCACAACAAGTTTTATGTTAGTTTATGATGCATTTGGTTTTTTCCCCCCATCTTTATGCTAGTAAATGACAGTAAACTGCTATACTTTGGGCCTCAGAGGGCAACATTTTCTTCTACTGTGGAGTGTGGACCTCTTGCATAGAGGATACTATCTCCACTCTCGACAAGTGTCAGGTTTTAAACGACAGAGATACCAGTGGATTCTGTGACAAACTAATGATGAACTCTTTGATGATTTAAAATAAGAGCTAGATTATTCATCTTATTTTACTCATTAATGTAATATACATCACCCAAACAGAAAGGTAGAATATCGAATTCAACTGAATATTTGTGTGATAAATAGTGGATTCCCTTGATTGCAGGAGTCCAGCAAGAGCATCCAGATAGAAGCATTTCACGTGTTTAAGGTACTATATTTTGGGTTAGGCTGCATTTTGAACTAATGACCTTTCAAGTGCTCCTTCAAGTTTGTTTACATGTTTGAATTTCAACAGCTATTTGCGGCTAATCAAAACAAACCTCCCGACATAGTCAGCATACTTGTTGCAAACAAAAGCAAGCTTCTAAGGCTGTTTGCTGATTTCAAAACCGATAAGGGTAAAACATGTATTGCTATTAACAATATGTAACAATCGACTTTGCAGTCGGCATTGTGTTTACAGTTTAGTTTGCTTTTGTTGCAGAGGATGAAGAGTTTGAGGCTGACAAAGTTCAAGTTGTGAAAGAAATTGCTGCCCTCGAACCTAGGGAATCTTGAGACCACCCAGGAGCCAGCTTTATCTTGTTTCGAAGTTACCGGAGTTTCTGTAACTCAATTTAATTGTTAATTTTTCTAGTCTTGTAGCCTCCAAGCATTACACGCTATTAAGATCCGAGGTGGCCTTTTTTCTTGCTCGATTCCTGTCCTTTAGTTTCCAATGATCCTGTCCTGTAATCTAAATATACTTCTGTAAAGTAGATAAATAAGATGATTTTATTCTTGAATTACCCGTGATGCACTTATGAAAAACTCCTTGTCGAGGGCTTATGTACTTTCGGGATTAGTTGGGATGTTGTTCCGAACATCTGGTGTCAATAAAAAAAAAAGAAGTGGATAAATAAGTTGATGAAATTGAAATTGATCATAAACATTTTAATTATTATTTAGTTCATGAATACAGATGACTTTCTTTCGTGACATTGAAATTGTTTATGCTTACTTTTCCAATGGTAGGCTGAAGCCTCTAGATCAGCGGAGATCTTTGGGACAAATATTCATGTACGAAAGCCATCAAGTCATGTTGGATTCGAAAATGGGACAATAAAGAAAAAAATAATATATGCATCCATTGAGAATATATGGAATTGTCGGTGTGATTGACGAGTGAAAGGAACCAGAACCAGAACCATTCCAAAAGCATCCCTGTTTCCTTGACAAGGACAGTGGCAGGCAGCATCTGCTATTTGGTATTGCTATTAATAGATGCCTCTTTTCTTGATTATTTCAGGGAGCCCTGTACGTCTTGTACGTCACACTTCACAGAACTCGAAGGCGTAACTCCAAGCTCGCTGGCTCAGAAGAAGAGTGATCTATTATTAAGGTTATGATCTAATCGCCAGCATATGCATTAGTTGATGATGATAAGCATATCCATAAATCATTATGATCAGAAACGGGGAAGAATGTTAACAAAAACTAAATTAGTAACTTATACTTATTATTGGACCAGGAACTCCAATCCAAAGGAAAAAAAAAAACAAAGAAGATGAATTTTGAGTTGATTTTCTATTTTAACACATGGGATGTGCTGTTGTTTTTGTTGTTTCAGGGTGTGCGTAGTGTTACGTGAAGTCGTGAACTGAAAGCTCGGAGACAAATCCTTATAAAATCATCTGGTTTTACCTCACTTCTCTCTCTTCTTCTTCTTCTTCTTCTACAGAGCCTTCAAAAATGGCTGGAAATGGTAGGGACCCATCTCTCTGTCTCTCTCTCTCTTTACGTTCCTTTATTTCTTTTTCGGGTCCAAAATCTAAACACATTGTTTTCCTTGATATTGATGAACTCAAGCTTTTTATATATATATTTTTATTTCCTTCCGAATTCTTTGGGTTTCAGATTCTCTCTCAGACTTCCTCGCATCTGCTATCGATGCAGCGAAGAGAGCTGGCGAGGTTTGTTATAATCCGAAGTCCATTTTGTTTTTGGTTTCTTTTAAATACGTTTTCCTTTTGTTTTTCCTGTAATATATTGTATGGGGACTCGTAAATATTTAATTTTCAGGTAATTCGTGAGGGGTTCTATCAGACAAAACATGTGGATTATAAAGGCGAGGTATGCTCTCCCCCTCCTGTTAAGGGTTGCATCATATCTTTCTTTGATACTTGATACGCCACATCCAACGCCTTTTATCTTTTTGGGTTTTCTTTATCCGATCAATGCCAATCTATGGAATTGTAAATATATCTTGATCCTCAAGCAGCATGCCGATGAATGGTTAGAACTTATAAGTACAATTGTTAATAGGACTTTAGAGAGCGGAGGCTAGAAGTGTTTATGAATTAGGGTGAAAATTTATGTGCACAGGTCAATTTGATAGATTTTAATACATTGGCATAAAAGGTGCCAGCTTTTTATGTACCCTGTGCTATTGTTAGATATGCACTTGCCTAGGCTGGCATATTCTATCTTATTTGGGAATTAAAAGTGATAGGAAATGATTAAATTTATCTTCCCGACAGTAAATAATGAATTTTGGAAGATTCTATCACCCTCTGTGCAATTTTAATACAATTCAACATGAAAATTTTAATTCAAAGGCAATGGGAGGTTTTGTATTTTTACAACAGTCAACACATGCAAGATGAGAGAATCCCCTATTTGTTTATTTTGTTTCCTTCCGTTTATTTAGCGACCCGATGGTGAGTTGTGTGAATGAGGGGTATTCATTAGAAAAGGAAAAAAAACTGAGGATGTTGACTCGAATTTAGAGAACAAGCAAGCAACTTTTAATTTTAAAGTTTTTTCTGTGCAATGCAGGTGGATTTGGTTACTGAAACTGACAAGGCATGTGAAGATATCATATTCAGGCATCTTACCCAGCTTTACCCCACACACAAGGTTAACACTTATCCCTTATTTCTTAATTTTATGCATAGGAGAGGGTTACAATTATTGCTCAAAATGTAGTCTTTTATCTTCTCAGAATGTTTTTTTTGTTTTTTTTTTGGTCTAACAAAAAATTAACCCTTTCCGAACTGGTTCCAACTGCTGTTCTTCTTAGTTCATTGGTGAAGAAACTACTGCTGCCTCTGGTACTGTGGAATTGACTGACGAACCGACGTGGATAGTTGATCCAGTGGATGGAACCACTAACTTTGTTCATGGGTAAATATTAATTTCTTTTATTGTAGGTGATCCTTTCTATTCCTCATATTCAATCGTGTTGATTGTTATTTTCACAACCTAATTATTGTAGGTTTCCATTCGTGTGTGTTTCCATTGGTCTTACAATTGGAAAGGTTCCTACAGTTGGTGTTGTTTACAATCCAATAATGAATGAGGTGAGAATTCTAATGCCCCATGTATGTTTGACATAAGCTATCAACAATAATTACTATTCTATTTGTGGCATAGAGATAGTGTGCAGAATCCTCCAATTAATTTATGGATGGAACCTGTAGTTCCCAAGATATATTTCATAATGTCGTATGTCTAGAAATAAGCACATAACACAACTGTCAATGAGAAATCAAGTAATCAGTTGTTCCTCCCCGTCGTACTTGTTGTCCACGACTGATAGGATTAAACTGACCTGTTGGAGGCCAGAGATTCTATATGGTCCACCTTTTTATTTTTATTTTTCTTTTTGCTGTTAAAGTGTACAGGACTCTCTGAGCACCTGATTTCCTTGGCATGTGTAGAATCCTGTCTCGCACATTATTGGATTTGGTAGTCAAAATGCATGTTTTAATAAGTACTGATGTCTGTGCTACATCTAACTTCGGGTTTATTGTATGTAGCTTTTTACTGGAATCCGTGGAAAAGGTGCTTTTCTGAATGGAAACCCTCTAAGAGGTGAGACTACTTTTCCTAAAGTTTCAGTTTTGTGTCTCTCTTACTAATCCTAAGAAACTATAACAGCTACATGGTTATATTTTGCAATGTTGCAGTATCATCTCAAGCTGAACTTGTGAAGTCTCTCCTTGTAACTGAGGTATGTGAATATACAATGGAATAAATCCTTGATGCAAAACTATTGAATGAAAGTTCTTATGCTTTGTCATCTTCTTGTAACATTAGGCTTTCACATGAGCTATAGAGCTTTAGTAACAAAATCATGAGCCCAAATCAAGTTGGTGAAATCTCAGAATAAAATCACGAAAACATTTTTCAAACTGATTTTTTTTTTTTTTTCCTGAATGAGCAGGTGGGTACCCAACGTGATAAGTCGACATTGGATGCCTCAACAAACAGAATTAATTGTCTACTTTCCAAGGTAAAATATAAACATGCCACCAAAGGTATCGAGCTTTATAACATGCATTGGTGTCTGTCATGAATATTGGTTACATTTTTTGTCAGGTGAGATCGATTCGGATGAGTGGCTCTTGTGCATTAGATCTCTGTGAAATTGCATGTGGAAGGCTTGACCTATTTTATTTAGTTGGCTTTGGGGGTCCTTGGTAGGAAACTGTCACTTCTCAGCGAGGTTCTTCTTTTGATTGAAATGGCCCGATTCTTTGTTTGATATTTTTAATTTGAAATTGGTTCATTGTGATGCATGACTGAGATGGTCTGCTTTTGTACCCAGGGATGTGGCAGGTGGTGCTGTGATTGTAATAGAAGCTGGAGGACTTGTGTATGACCCGTAAGTGACATGCCTAATATGTTTCTTCCATGTTTTTTAAACAAAGGGAATATTGGAGGTTTAGATAGGACTAGCATTCTTCCATAGCAACCTTTGAACAAGGTAGTTAAACAGTCAAACATGCATTGGTCTTCATCCTATGGGCCATCACAAATCAATTCATGAGTTGGCCATGCATTGGGGTTGGTTTTGCAGTGCACAATTGGCAGGCCATGATAAGCACTTTCATTTTGAACTTCGAAAGCATTTATAATTACATATGTTTTTAAGTATTTCACCTATGTTAACATTTGATGATTATCATTACCTATCAGATCTGGTAAAGATTTTGACATCACATCCCAGCGAGTAGCAGCTTCGAACCCTTACGTCAAGGAGGCATTTGTTGATGCCTTACAGCAATCGGAATGAGACACATACTTGATCATTGAAATCTGGGATATTGCTAATTCAATATGGTTTAGTTTAATTCCCATGTTCCAAGTGGGATGCATTTTATGTCTTCCTATTTTCCTCACTTTCCTAGTCAGGTGCTCTCTCTTGTATGCACCCTGTGTACTTGGGTTGCACTCCTCTGCCTATTAATAAATTGACCCGACTTATAAAAAATTCCATGTTCCAAAAACCATTAATGGTATGCTTTCTATTATTCTATCATGTTCCATTTGCTGATAGATTGTTTAATGAATATAATGATTACTCTCCTTCTCTTGTGCCTTGAGCAGTGCCAAATTATTTCTGGAATTGGTTGAGATGACAACTCAAATGGTTGGATGTACAAACTCGAATCTAATTGTTCATGCATCTTGAATGATTAGTACTAATATTTAGCAATCCAGTTCATGAGTTTCTTCATTTATTGTACCAATTGGCTTACAACATGTTCTTACCCTGAAATGGGCTTGAAAAGCTCTTTAAACTTTAGCCTCTTGAGATATAGTACAAGACCGATAATGACTTGGTGGTGGGTTGAATGGTTTCTTAGTGATAGTACGAGAATGTGATTCGACCAAGAACAATTCCAGCATTTTTAAACATCTATGTTTGGTTGGATCTGAGATGTAAATGCTATTCATGCTACCGGAGTAGGTTCATGTAAAGTGAAAACTGCTACATTTTAAAGATGCTATCGAGCTGGATTCACTGTTTGGAACCAGCTGCCTAAATAGATTGAACAGGAAAATAATGCTTACTAAGTAGCATGTGACATGAGATGGAAATATTCAGCAAGTCAATGGAAAACATGGGTGTTACAGTAAATATAATTTGAAATTAGAGAAATGCTTATCTACAAAGCAATTTTACAAAATCATACTTACAAAATGAGGTGATTTGACATATTTATTGTAAAATAAGTCTGGCGTATATATCAAACAATATCATTTTGTAAGTTTATTTCTATAAGATTTTCTTGTAGATCTAGAACGCGGAACGTCTCATGAAATTAACTGATACATGTACACGAATACAAGTCCAGCCTCCAGACACTATTCTATATGAATCAACTCTGGTATCCAACTCCCTCATTGCATGGGGGCATCCTAAATAGCAAATACCTCGTCCACAAATTTGCAAAAAGGTGGAAACAACAGATAGAATAAATAGGAAAGAAACACAGAAAAGAAAAGGAAATGACCGAGTGAAAGACCCAGAGCCAATCACATCCTATATCCGGTTAGCCATTTTAAACATACTGTGGTGTTCTAGACCCGTACCCATTAGCCCCATTTCGTCCATTCACGCCCTGAAGTGACTTCTCTGCACTTTGTGACCTTCTCCTCTTCAACACAACATACCAAGTATACGCTTCCAGCCACACAGCATTGAGTACCAAAAACACAATAATGGCAATGTAAGCATTCTTCCACTTCTTCTCCGGCATCAGAATCTCGAATCCTAAGAATATGTTAATGATGCTGAGAAGGATGACAGAATACCCAACTGAATGGTGATAGATATTCCAGTAAAATCTGTATTTGTGATCCTTGTTCGGCCTTAGAAGCAAAGCAAACACCTAGACAGGATGTGCAATTCTTTCTTAGCAATGAAAGATACAAAATTTGGTAGAACATTGATTGTATGTATGAGAAGAATTTTATGATACCTGAAGTGTTGCAAGGATGAAAAGGAGAATGCCAAGTGTTCTGTGTTTGGTGTATTGGACACCAGCAGAGTCGTTACCGAGCTTTAGACCAGTTGCCCACCCAGAAACTCCAATAATATAAGCTGACGTTTGGCAAGTGACATGTAGGTAAAACCATGCTGGGTCTGCAGATTTGAATACCCTCAAGTACCTTGCTATTATAACACCAATAGGCATCAAAATACCCCAACTCACTACGTTTAGCACTCCATGAATCTGAAATTTCATTCCAATAACAGTAAGTCTAACAAAATTTATGAGCATCTCAAAGCCTTTGAATTCAAGAACATAATGTGAAATAGAAATACATATGGCCATTTATTACCAAACTGTTAAGAGACTAGAAAGAAAACAATCTGTCTCAAAGCAAAGAGAGGAAAGAAAGCAATATTATGAAATAGGACTTTCGATTTGGTGTTGCAGAGCAACCCAAACAGGTTTGTACATGATATATATCAAGATTTCCTATCTTATAGATAGGAAAACTTCATGTAACACAAATTTAGAATCCCATACGATTGCATAGAATTATAGGTCCCACATACTAAATCAAAACAGAGAAAGCTATGAGGAAGAAAACTAAACTCAACAAATAAAACCCAATTTATATAAAAACCTGAGCATTTAAAAGAATAAAGAAGAACAAGGCACGGTGGAGCTAACACCAATATACGCTAAAAACCTTGGAAAAAAAATCATTATGACAACAAAAAGGAGCATATAAGTTTCTCATACTCACACTTTTGTCTCTGGATCTTGAGCTCCCCCCTCCAGTCGTCGTTGCAGTCTGCCCCGACAGAAGATTCAGGGTTCCCATGGCATTAGTATTAGCAGCAGCAAAAGAATGCGCTCCTGGGTTGCCATTGGAAACCGGACCCATTTGCCAAACCTGGTTGATACTAGCAGTACTGCTATCGTTTGGAAGTGCCAAAGTAGCATAGATTATAGTCTCACTATTTGCATGCGTTGCTTCCAAATTCGAGACATCGAATTTCAGCTTTCCCTCCCCCATGTTGGTTTTATAACCAGTGATCTGAGAGGTGTAAACTCTCATGGTTCCATTGGACTGTTGGTAAGCAACAAGCGCTTGTGCTCCAACCATGCCCGAACCAGTAGGGTTGATTGCCCATGCACTCCATGTCGAGGGCGCGACCCCGGTTTGCCTATACGCGATTTGGAGGTTCCCAGAAGATTTTTCGTATTTCCAATGTACGAAAGAATTCAGATAAGGAAGATCATTACAGGAGCTAAAGACCTGGTTTTTGGGGAATCTGTATTTGGCACATGTCTGAGCCGAGGATGAGGAGAAAAATATAGAGAAAAGAAGAGAGAAAACCAGCACAACCTTGAACATGTTTGGCTGATTCAGAAAGAGCTAGAGAAAAAGGAGAAGATCAGAGATATTCTTCTTTTTAAAGTTGTTAACCAAGCTTTTATGAATAGTTTGTATTTTGGCTATATAAGAGGCAGCAGAGAAATAATCGGAAGGATGGGTTGGAACACAGAAACTAC
The DNA here is from genome assembly GCA_022457165.1 of Juglans mandshurica. NCBI lineage: Eukaryota > Viridiplantae > Streptophyta > Magnoliopsida > Fagales > Juglandaceae > Juglans > Juglans mandshurica. The sequence continues at coordinate 8,197,296 of CM039627.1, forward strand.
CGGTAATTATAAGAGTTTGGTTGGTTTAGGTTGTTGGCCTGTCTGTTGAAGGTGGTTCCGTATCCATACGCAACAGAATACAATGTTTCTTTTTTCTTTTTTTTTCATTCATTTTTTTTATACCTTTACACATTTTTTTTTTAAATTCATATCATTTAAAAAATACTTTCTTTATCAAAACTCAATTAAGATCTAATTTTTTTAATCCTTTCATCTCATCTCATCATTATAATTTTTTCAAATTCTCATACAAAATATAATAAATAATTCAATTTTTTTAAATTTTAAAATAATAATAATATTATAAAATAATATTTTATTTAATTTATTTAAAATCATCTCATCTTATCTTATTATTCAAACTAATAATAAAAGTTTTATATTTTTGTTAATTTTTTCTTTTCTTTTTACCTATTTTAATCCTCACGACGAGCTTTTGTTCCCAACAACCATGCATCCTTCTTCACACCTGCCTTTATCCGCCGAACTTCAACTGCACTTTGAACAACAACAACAATATGGAGTTTCCCAAAGTATATCTATGGCAGATGATTGATTGAAGAATCAGGAAACAGTTTGGTCGGCTGTAGCTAGACATCCAATCTTACCCCTCAATACCTGCATGCCACATGTACACCATCGAACTAGAAGATTAAGGTAGATTTAGACAATGAGTTGACATGGGATAAGTTGAGATAAAAATTGAATAAAATATTATTATAATATTATTTTTTAATATTATTATTATTTTAAGATTTGAAAAAATTGAATTAAAATTTGAAAAAATTAAATTATTTCTTATATTTTGTGTGAGAAGTTCAGAAAGTTGTAATGATAAAATAAGATGACATGAGTTGAGATTGTTTCTCAATTCAAACATTCCAATTGCGTTTGGTTAGTGAGTTGAGATAAATTAAAAGTTGAATAAAATATTGTTAGAATATTATTTTTTAATATTATTATTATTTTAAAATTTGAAAAAGTTAAATTGTTTATTATATTGTGTGAAAATTTGAAAAAATTATAATGATAAATTGAGATGAAACACTTATTGTATCTAAATCGGGCCTAATTGTTACTATTGCTAAGGAAAAAAAAAAAAAGCTTGAAGATTCTTATAATCTTTGCTTTTGTAACTTTGTTGTTTTGATTAATCCTATTTTTTAAATTTTGTTCTTTTAATTATTTTCATCATATGATTAAAAATAATAAAAAATTAAGATGAATAACAACATTTTACTGTTTGTAGTAAAGTTTTGCCAAAGAAATGGTCATTTGAAAGGTTCTTCCAGTCAGATGAGCATTTATATATATATATATATATATATATATATATAGTATATACACATCATCAAGACAAACAGTTTTATGAAGATGTGCAAGCTAGGTTGTCATAAAAACAGATCAAGCTTTTAATTCTGTCACACTCTTCGTTGTGCACATACTTAAAATTCACGACCATCTTACTAAAAACAGCCGAACCGTTTGGTGGTTAAGGGTTTTTTTATGATCGGTATTTGAAGAAGTTTTCATCTTCTTTCAAAATAATAAATAGCAAACTCCATCTGGAATTACCAAAAATTTACGATACCACAGGATATCTCTCACACAAGCCTGATCAGTTTATAAACATGATCATAATATAGTTTACAAAAGGCTTGTATGTGACTTATCTATTTGAGGCTTGTATCTAGCATTACTCTTATGAATATAATTTGGATCATATATGTATTTTAGATCATGAAGATCAATGAGATAAAGATAGTAATGCAGATAATATATATATATATATATATATATAGCAACCTATTAATTGGTGCATACAATTTTATTCAGCATGTGTAAGAAATGGCTAAATATTATTTTCCTAAAATGAATGTTCTTCTTCATTTTAAATATTGTCATTCTCGATCACATTTGATGATCATGTGACGCGTCTTAAGTGGTTGCCATTTAAATGGCTTATGAAAAAAAAAAACTTGAAATGTGTAACATCATCAAGTGTGACGGGAGATCATTTCAAGATTTGAGATGAAGAGTAACATTACTTTTTGTCGAAACACTTATCTTTCATTATTATATCATCTTATTATTCCTTTCCATTTTATTCATATGCACATTTTCAAGCTTCCACGGGTACCAATCTCCATTGTAGGAATCTGTAGAAATCAAGCAAACCCCAAGATCATGAATCCATGATGCAATTTGTCTTCATGTTTTCTCACGGAATATACATGCTACCTTAAGCTATATATTCTGAATTGATATTTTGCCTACCAAATAGTACTTCTTTGGATTTGCCACCCATATGCACACTTGTGTATGTGTGTGTATATATATATAATTGAAAATTCTTCTCATCAACTACTATACACCACCCCACACCCCACATTCCACACTCAATGAAAAATATCTCCACACCGTATAAAAAAGCTATAGGTGTGGGGTGTGAGAATGAATAGTGTCTAATGCATAACATTCATATATTATATATGAAAAATTATTTACATCAGCCTACTGTTTACATCAGCCTCAACACACTTAATGTGTTGAATTAAAAAAAGAAAAATGAAACCACGGTGTGTAGAGAGTGTAGGCTCATGTATAGTTGGCCTCATTATATATATATATATATATATATATATATATATATATATATATATATATATACACACACACACACGCCTCAAAACAAGAAGAAGAATGCCTCAAAACAAGCTGATCATCTTCTTCATTCAAAATAAAGTCTTGTACTCGAAAAATAAATTATGGCTCCCCCGGAATCTATTTTTGGAACCTGTCATCATGAGTATGAATAAAACATTTTATATAATATATAATATATATATATATATATAATTTATTGGAACATCAAATATATTATTGATCATGCGAAAGCATACCATCGTAGCATAAATTATATGTACTTGTATTTAGAATTTTTATGACTATTTTGGTCCCACAATAAGCAATTAATCTAGTTATTTACACACAGACTTGTAAGTAGTAGAATTTGTCACAAAAAGTCACATAGAAATCACCTAAAATCGGCACACACACAAAAAAAATTATTCCATAAAACTATGTGAATGGTCTCTTCAAACCAACTTTACTTCATGTGCAAGCTCCTTGCTTACCGAAGATTTCAGTTTATCAACCCTAAAACATGCTCTTAATTAGCAGCAATCAACATATCATTCGCATAAAGTAACAGAAAAATATGGAAAACATCGTCAGAATCAAGCAGATCAACTGCTTAACGTTAGGTGATCCTCTAGCTACTTGCAACTAGCAGCAGTGCATCCTTCTCTATGACAATATTGCCATAGCCATGCATGATCAGTTTAGAAGCCATAAAAAGATGTCCATATACATACATGATATATATATATATATATATATATATACCTACCAAACCAACAAATTAAAGTAGTACCCGAGACATCAATTTTGCAAAATGACTAACAGCAGACTTTGAAAAAGAACCACAAAATGATCTTTCACTGTATTAGTATTGATCTTCTTGTCTTTGCCATGTGATCTGTCATGTGTGTAGCTTACGTACTCTTATTTCATTGAACCCTCAATGTTTCCCGTAGTTGGTGAGATTATGACTCTGATAAAACCAGTTAAACTCATTGGTACGAGGCTTTATTGCATTGGCCTCCATCTACAATTAAGGATCTCTTAGTTCATGGGTTTACGTAAAAGCTTTAACAAGTCTCCCTCCATTATATATATATATATGTGTTCCTAATCTAACAAAGATCTTAACTCCCCAACTACCATTAATTCTACTCTCTTTTGTCACACTTTTTTTTTAAGCATAGAGTCAAGAGCATTAAGAAATGCCCTTACTTTTATTCTTAGGTTAAAGTCCACAAGTAAAATCATCTTCAGCTTATATCATTCTCCAACAGTTGCAAAACCCAACTTGTGTGATCCCATTTCCCCCAAAAAAATGAATGGGAAGGGGGTACTTTTGTAGCTAGCTAGGTGATTCCAAGGATTAGGCTCGGTCGGTCATTGAGCCCGACCGCCCGTCAAAATTTGTTATTACGGTGATGGACAAATGAGTTTATGTATATGAAATTTTGAAATATACACGTGTTAATGTGAGTATAAGTGATTACGCCTGACACATATAATAGTGACAGAAATTAATAATTTATACATCATACTGTCAAGCCCCAACTTTAGAGCTTAGAAGTTTCATGTAAGGGTGTCTCAAACAAGTTATTTCCAAACACAACTTACAAACTTTCAATAGACATGTAAAGCAACATAGATCATAGAAATCTATAAATAATGACACAAAAATAAGCACAAGATTGATCAATTAATGCAAGAGAGGCCCATGTGATCTATATTGGCTTGGACCTTATAAAGTGAAGGACCGACCTTGAAGCCCAATCTCTTATTGCATTTGAAATAATGAGCTGAATTGAATGTCCTCAATTATTACAAAGTGAGGTGGACCATGGGCTCAAGCTCTACTTTAATGCTCGATATTTAAACCTAGAGTAGTCCAAGATATAAACCCAAGACCTAAGAAGGGCTTGATATGGTGGACCCATGGCAGCTATGAGAACACACAATTATTGCTTCCGACAAAAGTTCTAGAAGAAATTGAAAAATATTATGCTTTCCTTCTTGACAAATTAATAATCTTAAAAAAAAAAAAAAACAGTTGGTGGCAGCCATGGGTGGTAGATCCAGGGAACTTAGCCTTGTCCACCACCAAATAGAGCCATCCTCATGCTACTGCTTATGGTCCTCTAACTTTATAAAAAAAAAAAAAAAAAAAAACATCTTGAGTGAAATGTAAACTTATAAAAAATTTACGGATTTTGATTGATGTATTTGATTTGTTTAATTAAATAGATCGCGTTAGAGTTAACTTATATACAATTCAAACTCGACTTAATATGTCCAAACACAACACATGACATTTAGAATTAAAAATCTTTGTAACAACAAATAAATCCTAGATAAATTAGTAGGTCAAGATTGATGCATGGTCTCACCCATATTGTTAAAAACATCATATTAGGATTAACTAATTAATATACTACCAAATTCCAATTTGAATGTTCCAACTTGGCATTGACATGACAACATGAATTTACGCTACTTTGGATACTGAGAATACTTTAAATAAATAATTAAAAAAAATTAAAAAAAAATATTGAATTGAACAATCCAGATCTGCTGACAGAGTCGTCTTAGGTGAAACTTGAAAGTTCCCACCTCTTTATAGAATAAGCCAAGAAGTCCATTTTCATTGGTTTGACAAATGAACACATTCAAAAGCTTTTTTTTTTTTTTTTTTTTTTGTCCCATTGTCTTCAAAACTTCAAATTGAGTATCATTTTGTTATAAGAAGAAATTACTTGTCCAAGGCAGTGTGTCATATAATACAAAGTGAAGGCAAGTCAGCCTTGTGATCACCTTATCCTTATTCAAAAGTCCAAAAAGTTACAGCCAGGTGGCTGATTCCTACCTCCATAAAATTAATTATTTTAGTCAACAAATCTATGAGGTTTTGCCCCTCCACCCCCAACTTAAATATTATATATTATGATGACATGGCATGAGCTGTGAGAAATTATAATTAAAGATTCTTAAATTAAGTAAAACTCTTAAAAATATAAGTTATCCTATTTAATTCAAAATATCTCATGAAATTCATGAGATTTTACATCACTTGCTAATTAATATTTTGTTAGTGTAGGATTAGGTTATCTTAGCTTTAGCCAATAGCCTTAAGACAAGAGACTTAGATAAGTTGGCTAGTATTTAATTTAGCTTTATACATAATAAATGAATTGCACAAGAAAAATCTACTCATGGTAAAGATTTCATAAAATTTTTCCAAGTCTTATTAAAGATAACATTGTTATTTTACACACCACTTATTACGAGATGTATTATATTCATAAAAATATATCTAAATATCAATATTTTAAATAGTACTCCTAAGATGCCGCTCAGCAGTGACCGTTCGGCATACCCTTAAGTAAAATTCACTTTTTTAATTTGTCTTGTTCATATTTTTTTTAACATTTTTAAACATGTTTAAAAAATAAAAAAAATATTTATATACTAATAATAATCACTTCCTTAATTAGTATCATTATTCTAGTTTAAATATTAGTGATATAGTTGACATGATAATAAAGAGACTTATATACCATTGAAATCCTATTTGATACAATTCCATGCAATATTGAAATCCTACTTTAATGAGAATGATAATAATGATGATAATAATGATGATTAAATTAAGAGAGAGAAAGAAAGAAAGAAAAAAAAAATCAATTGGGATGAGACTATTGATAAGCTTAAAGGGTTGATAGGCATTGGCATATGTGTTAGAGACTGTGAGGGACATATTGTTGCTACCTTGAGGATTAATAAACAAATCTATCCTGATCCATTGCTGGCTAAGTCCTATGGTACATTGCAAACTTTTTAAGTTTGGCATTGATTTAGGTCTTGGACAAGTAATCATTGAAGGAGACTCGTTGCAGGTTATTAATGATCTCAAGGTCACTGCAGAGGCTTGGTCCAGTGCAAGCATGTTTGTGAGTGAGGTTTGAGTGTTTTCTAGTTGTTTTGCTAAGTGTGAAATTTCTCATGTCATGAGAAATGATAATATCATAGCACACTTATTAGCAAAAAATATTATTTCTATTTCAAATTTCATTGTAACTATGGAATAGGCTCCTCCGTAAATCTCTTATCTGATTTAATGAAATGCGAGATAATTTTCTTAGGGGGGGGTGGGACATGACTTGTGTACTAATCACCTCCATAGCCATAAGAGACATGCTACGTCCACCGCTCCCAGCAAGAGGTGGGAGCTACCGTTAGGCACAAAAGTTTTTTTTTTTTTTATATGTATTTTTTAACACTTTTAAATATTAAAAAAAAACAAATTATAATATTATTAAAAAATACTTCTTTAATCATTAAGTAAAAAAAAGTTAAAAAATTACAACGGTAGAATATAACGGTAGAATATAACGGTAGAAATGAAAAGTAAGAGTAGTATTTTTCTAGTCATAATAGTAAGACCTTTGTTTCTGTTATTAGTCAAATCCGAGTAATCATGAAGCTGGAAAATTATTTAGCTCAACTAAGATCATCAAACTTAACGTTTCTAATCATTTTCAAATTAAATAAGCTTAAAGTAAGTAGCGCTATTATTTATAATAATATTCAATAATAATTTCTATGGCCTTCTGCCCACCACAAGACCATAAAACATCCATGCTGCACGCTTGCCTTAACTTAACAAATAAGAGTAATGTCAATTTCTGTTATAAATCTTATTATCTTTCTTTTAATATGAATATTATCATTTCTCAACAAACAAGTCATTGGCCAAAAATACAAATATATATTGAGAAAAGAGATTTACAACCGTGAATTGTGCGACCGCCGCTTAATCGCTTTGAAAAAAGTGAATAAAACATGGGACTCACATGAAAAAAATTATTTTTTTAATAGTGGACCTCACTTTTTTTAAAGCGATTAAGCGGCAGTTGCATATTTCACGATTGTATGTAGAATTACTCATATATATTTGTTAGGACAGTTCATAAGGGTAGATTGGAATTTCGAGAACAATTATCAGTCTAAAGTTAAAATTTAGGCCGATAATCGAATTATTTACCCACCCATACTCGGATCAGATACGAATTCAAGTTGCGGATATCAAATTTAAAACTCAACAACGTATTTTTTTTTCTTTGAGTAATGCCAGATACAAGTCTCAAATAGATAAGTCTCATACAAATTTTTTATAAAATAATGGGTCTCACTAATAAATAATAGTTTTTTTTACACCTTTTTAAGGTAATGTCTATTTTTTACAAGAACTTGTATGAGGTTTGTCTATTTAGATTTTGTACAAATCATTTCTCTTTTTTTTTTAATACTATTGCTACCCATTTAAACAGAAGAAAAAAGAAATGAAGAGGAATACGAGTTTCTCGGATTGCAAGATGTTTTCATCTAATTCAATCTTATCACATCTCATCTTAACATTTAAATATCATAAATACAAACACTTTTTAATTTCAAATCTTCAATTTTTTCATCTAATCATTACCTAATCATGACAACTTTTATAAAATTTCAAATAAAACACAAAAAAAAAATCAACTTTTTTAAATTCAAAAATAAAATTTATATTATAATAATATTATAATTAATTTTTTTGCTTCCATGGTCTATTTTTATTTTTACTTGTAATCTCTTATTCCACATAGGATGAAACCCAACAAAATTTCTAGTGTCTATCAAAGTGCCTGATTATTTTAGAATCTTTAGAAGTAAATCATGCAATCAATTATGTGCATTTCTTTTATTGCTTTTTTTTTTTTTTTTTTTTTTTTCTGATTTAGCAACAAATTAACTGATTGCAATAAGGATCAAAGATTCCATGTGAGCAAAAATAAAGACTTTTAAAAACTTTTTTTCAGCACTATTTATTTTTCTTGAAAAAAGTTTAGTAAAATAGAGGTTTTTAAAAAAAACTTAAAAAAAATAGCTTTAGTTTTATTTTTATTAAATTTGGATTTGAACACCCGGATTTATTCAAGTATTTGACCTCGATTATAATCGAGTTAATCCGTGAGGATAGATCGATGTTTTATTTATTTTTAATAAATAAGAAAATAATTATTAGAAAATGTGTGTATTTATTTTTAAAAAAATTTCTTTAAAAAAATTACAAATTTATCTGTCGCTTTCTCAGTTAAAGTAACAGCCTCCTACTTTTATTATTCGCATTACATCGGTGACCGGTAAATGTAACGCGTGAAGCAACGAAGCTGATGGATAATAATCTCTTTTAATAATTTTATATTATTTATTATTTATGAATTATTTATAAATAATATTATATTTATTTATAATTTTACTTACACTTTTATTTAAAAGATTCATTTTATTAGTTTTATTTTAAAATTTGAAATTTGAAATTTTATGATTTTTAATATATCAATAAGTAAGTTTTTTATAAATTTTTTAAAAATATATTTAACATTTTTCATTATTTATAACCTATTTCACTGTTATTCTATTGAATAATACTACCTACAAATTTTAATTAGATATGCTCTCGCAAATTTTTGTAAAAAAATAAATTTTACTACACTTCTCGGGATTTTGCTATACGCTACATATCAAATATGTTTTAAATTCTTTTTAAATATTATTTCTATTATTAAACTAATTAATTTATTTATTCAATATTAATACACTATATTTGTTAAAAAAGAAAATTAAAAAAAATTAAAATTAAAATAAATGTATGATATGAGTAAAAGAAAAATGATAAGCTGACAACTTATATACAAATTTTATACAAATTTAAAATAAAATATTTATTTTTAAGACTTTTTTTTATCTTATCATTATAATTTTTTTTAATTTTATATAAAATAAAATAAAAAATTTATTTTTTAAAATTATAAAATAATAATATTAAAAAATAATATTTTATTTTATTTTTAACCTCTAAAATCATATCCATATCGGTTGTGAAAACTTTCTTACCACACTTCGGCTCTCAGCGCCGACGCCAAACGGTCCCACGTGTTAAAAAGATATCACGTACTCGTACTGTCATCACTGTCACATCAGTCTCCTGCTGCATCTAACCATGTGTAAATTACGTGGTCTGTGACCATTACGACCTCACCAAGCCGTCACTCTGTCTTCGCCAGCCCAGATGCCAAAGCCACTAGCCTTTAAAGTCTATTCCCTCATCTTCTTCCCCTACATCTCTGTCTCTCACTCCCTCTCTTTTCCGCCATGACAATTTCTTCAGAACCTTCTCAAATTCATCGAACAAACTGACATTCGTAAACGTTTCTGAGCTCCCGACCACGATGGTTTCTCTGGGAGATTCTCATTCCAGTTCCAACCGTTTCCCTCTGACCCGAAACCTGTACACTACGAATTCACCCCGAAACCGGAACAACGGCCGCTCCATGCGCACCATACGGTCCAACGTATTCCAAAGAAACGAAGAAGAAAGTTGCACCTTTGTCTTTGATGAGCGATCCGTGTGCGGGTCCGAGAACCTCAACCTCACCGACTCTGGCATCGACATGCGGCTCAGCGAGCTGGCGCTACGTAAAGGCAAGTCTGTGAAGTCCACCTCGTCATCGGAGGAGGAGATAAAGGAGTTTCTAGATCTCTCTCATGCCTTCAGCGACCTGTCGGTGTGCAGCAGCGACATCTCCGGCGAGTTGCAGAGGTTGGCGGGGTTGCCCACGTTGTCCTCGGAAAACGACAACAATGGAGACGCTGATGCGGCGGAGGCCGAGCCTTGCTTGGGGTTTCTACAGAGGGAGAGCTTCTCCACGGAGATTATCGAGAGCATTTCGCCGGAGGATCTTCAGCCGACGGTCAAGATCTGCGTAGACGCTCTGAAATCGCCGTCGATCGCGGTGAAGCGGTCCGCAGCGGCCAAGTTGAGGCTTTTGGCGAAAAATCGGACCGATAACCGGGCTTTAATTGGCGATTCCGGTGCGGTTCCTGCTCTGATTCCGCTCCTCCGTTGCAGCAGTGACCCATCAACGCAGGAGCACGCTGTCACGGCTCTTCTCAATCTCTCCCTTTACGAAGGCAACAAAGCGTTGATCACAAATGCAGGCGCGGTCAAGTCCCTGGTGTACGTGCTTAAGACCGGGACCGAGAACTCGAAACAGAACGCTGCGTGTGCGTTGATGAGCTTGGCTTTGGTGGAGGAGAACAAGAGCTCCATTGGAGCCTGCGGGGCGATCCCGCCGCTGGTGTCGTTGCTACTGAATGGGTCGAGTAGAGGGAAGAAGGACGCATTAACAACGCTGTACAAGCTCTGCTCAATAAGACCGAACAAGGAGAGAGCGGTGAGCGCGGGGGCGGTGAAGCCGCTGGTGGGGCTGGTGGCGGAGCAGGGAACTGGGATGGCGGAGAAGGCGATGGTGGTCCTGAGTAGCCTAGCAGGAGTCGAGGAGGGGAGGGAGTCCATTGTGGAGGAAGGTGGGATTGCGGTGCTGGTGGAGGCGATCGAGGATGGGTCGGTGAAAGCGAAGGAGTTCGCGGTAGTAACGTTGCTGCAGCTGTGTGCGGACAGCGTAAGGAATAGAGGGTTGCTGGTGAGGGAGGGCGCTATTCCTCCGCTCGTGGCTCTTTCACAGACGGGGAGTGTTAGAGCTAAGCACAAGGTGAGTAGTGTTGAGTTGGGGGCTCTGATTTTGGGCTTTTTATTCTGCACTCTTGTTCTTAAATTCTAACCATTGTTTCAAATTAAGGGGTTCAAGTTTGATAACTCAGCATGCACTAAATTGAAGAAAAAATCAAGTCCACATCCATTTTTTGATCGATAATCATATCATGTGCTCTAAATTCTTGTTTCACCTTTGAAAAATAGCTATTCCTGCATGATGCAGCAATGAAGTCAAAAGTCGAATTGAGTGCTTCGAGTTGTTAGCTAAATGGGATGAAATTTTTTGGCGCAAAGTCGCCTTCTGTATATGTGGAGCTACTTGACTGTCTTGATGAGATTGGGGGGTGAGACATGGATTTGGCAGTGGGCAAAGTTTTGGTTTCACGATTCGTTTGTTTTGATCTCCTTGCAAAAAGCAGCTGTTTAAGTCGTGTGGTAAAGGCTATCACTCTAGTATTGATAGAACTCAGTTATTAGGAAGTGAGAAGGATCCACCATTATAATTTTAGCTAACTAGGGAGAGAGCTCAAATGTTGAAACTTATCTGTGAAACAAGAAAGGGGGTGGGGGGGACCTATTGATTATGAGATGGTATGATGGCTTTTGTAGATGGTGCCCGACAAAGGTAAAAGACTTTTGAGTATTGCCTTCACGGCTTTGGCATCTCGCGTTTGTTTTATGCATAATAATTGTTACTGCATACAAGTTGCATGATGTTTGAATCAGAGCCTATTCAGCGATATTATGATTTTGTTTGGATTTATTGTAACAATGCATGGTTCGTTTTTTGTATTTGCAGGCCGAAACACTTCTTGGATATCTGAGAGAACCAAGACAAGAGGCAGCCTCTTGAAGTTCTTAGGCGAAATTACTTTTACTGTTTTAGCAGAGGTAATTACAGTGAGAGAGGTTTTGCTGTTGATGTGTATATATGGAGTGCCTTTTTGTGATGCTGTGTACAGAATGGTTGAGAAATTTGGGGATCATTTGTATAAGGAAGAAAATTAGGGAAAGCTAGTGTGTGACTAACCTTTAGATTTATGTGCTTAACTAGGTTTTTGGATTTCATTTACCCTTTCATTAACAATGTTTTTTTAGGGGTGGAATACAAATTTGCGTTTTGGGTTGTGCTCCTCAAAGTCTTGTTTGGGTGACCCAAGTTTTTTGAGAAGGTTTACTGATGTCTGGTTTTGTGTAAACTGAAATTGAGTATGCACCTTGGACCATTTTATTATTTTTTCCATATTTTGTGGCATCTTGCAGCAAAAACTTCAATGATGAGTGGATGTGTTGCATTTAGGAAATTGTGGAGGTTTGGATTCAAAATTTATTTCATCTCATCTAATCATTACAACTTTCATAAATTTTCATTAAAATACAATAAACAATTGAATTTTTTCAAAATTTAAAATAAAAATAATATTTTATTTAACTTTAATCTCAACCGTCTATCCAAACCTCCGATCCTTATGAACACTCATATCTGTTGTCCATTTTACATTCTTAGTTTCTTCAATATTTTATTTAACTTTTAACTTTGATCTCAACTTAATTCATTTGAATTCACTATCCAAACCCCACCTTAATCTTTTTATGGAATGCATTGGGCCAGTGAATTTGAAGTTCATGGGGGGAGGATTAAAGTGTTGCATGGGATAATTTTGTAGGTCCCCACGACCTGCTCCTCTTGGGGTGTAAAGTAGCACCATATGATGCTTGTGCGCTATTATGAATTATCATCACCTGTCCTTCTTTGCACCTTAATCTAGCAAATCCCACCAACTAAGAGCAAGAGCAACCCCACCGCATATTCAAATTTCTTTGCAGTACTGATCGTTTTCTTCCTTTCCAATCAAGCATTAGCTGGCAGCATTTAATCTGCAAATCAAATTTAAAGTTTAAACCCAGCTGTTCGACTAGTTTTGAATGTCCAAGTATCATCAATACGTTTCGGTTGCCAACTTTGGCATGATTTTTATTGGGTTGGCAATTACAATTGTTCAACATCAATTGTTCAACATTTCCTCAGTTTTGAGCATTAATAATCTCTCTGCCTTCCGAGAACAAATTTTTCCAAATCATTAACATTTTTTCTTTTATATGTTGGGGAACCTCTCCAAGACAGGACCCTTCGGATCCACCTTTGCAAAGTAAATCTTAGTCTTGTGCACCGCACCCTTAGAAGTTTTCCTACACGGAACTAGTTAAATCGCTGGCTTTTCTTCGAGAGTGTAGTCCCAAATGATTGTTTGCATCCATGAGATGTTGAATCTTAGATTTTGAATGGAGTGATATCCCAAGACCAAGGCTTCACCACTTAGGCCAACCCCTTAGGGTTCCAAATCATTAACTATGACTTCCCCACCTAGAACTAGAAGGATGCATACAAGCGTTGGAGCCAGATCATACTTCAAAGCGACTTGTAAATGACTTTGGTGCGGACCACGATTTCATCCCACTGAAGAGCATGTGGCTGTGGATAATGAATGAATAGAGAGACTTTTCTAGCACAATCGCGATTGATATTGAATATTATGTCCGTCTCTTTCTGCATTAAATATGAAAAGCTCTTGGGGGTGTCCTTCCTTCCGTGTCTAAGAAAGAAAGAAGGATGAAGGATCTATGCCCCCTCAATGCTAAATTGGTAGGCCTAAAAACAGAGGGAAACCCCACTTGCTGAACTCATAAAAACTCTCGTATTCACAGCCTACATTTTGTCCGCACACATCTTGGAAACAATGAGCGAAGATCTTTAAAATTAATTCAAACCAATTTCTTAGACACTGTTTTGATCTGCTGATAACTTCCAAGATCCGAATGGCTCAAGTCCAAGGGAGTTGTCCGCAAGACATCATTTTTCAAACTCAAGCTCGCTGACAACATCACAATATTACGTTCGATACGTGACGAAAATCGTTGTGGGTATTAACTAAGCTAGAAGCCTAGAACTAGATAGAGGCTTGCTTTCCAGCTGTTGCCTGATATAGAGAGCGCTGGCCTCTAGTTGCTTTCAGTGATATGGCAAGGTTATTGCTAGTCTTTCTTTCTTGATTTTTGAGTTCAAGGTAGTCTCCCTCGGTTTTTTTGTTTCAATTTTTTGAGATCTGCGTCAAAAGGAGTCTTTAGTGGTATTCCCATAGGCTTAGTACAGTGATATCTCTTGGCCTGCTAACAGTTGTGGTTAACAAGCTTAGTACTCCGAAGGGCATGGCCTTCGCAAGTAAACCCAGTCTTTTTCCCTTTTCTTGTTTTCTGGTCTGTTGCACAACATATCAACAGACAGAAATTCCAAACCGACTTCCCAACCAAAAGGAAGGAAAAACGTGTGGAAGGAGTCAAAGTGAACTAAAGCATAATGCCTAGAAATGAAATTTCAAGTGTAAAATATAATTTTCTTAGTCCCCTTACAGGTCATTTACTCTACCCAATTTCTATTCAACCACCAATGATCCAGAACAAGTGATGTTTAAATAAACATTGCAAGGTAATAAAAAAAATTTGATCATATGAAGAAAAGTGTGAAACCAGACTTGAAAATTCGGCCCGGGCGACCAGCAAAAAGGATCATATATGGTCGGAGCAAATGCATGTAGCTTTACAACGAGCAGCACCAACCTTTTCTAGTCCCTGCCTCTGCCTCTGCCTCTGCCTCTGTTTCTTGGTTGACACTTTCCTGTAAAACCACCGTCTTTCCATTTCCCATCCAGGTAGAATCCTGTTTTTTGAGCTCTTGAGACTTAATCACTTTACGACTTAATATATTGTAGATCTCTCTCACAACTGTCTGAAAAGCAGCAGCTACATTGGAGGAATCAAGAGCCGACGTTTCCATGAAAAACAAACCCTGTGCTTCTGCCAAGGCTTTGCCTTCAGCAGTGGACACCTCCCTGGCATCCTTGAGATCGGATTTATTGCCAATAAGTATTGTAACTACATTCATGTCGGAGTGAGCTGTTCAATAGTAGAACCACCCAATCAATCCTCAGCTTATCAAATTTTAGAAGGATAGATGTATTTAATATATTGTAGCCACAAGGACGAAAAAACAACACATGAACATACCAACAGGAAAACTGCAAGGGAAATGAACCATAATAATAGATTATTAAACTCAATCTATCCTGAATCTAAGCTACAAAGCACAAACAAGACATCACAGGAAAAGTGAAAACAAAATATTAGAATTGCAAGTTCACAGCCTTTGAAAGTCCAGGTTGGTGATGTGAAACACCATCATTAAGCATCAAGTAAAATCACTCCAACAGCATTAACAATTTAACAGACCTTAAAACCTCAATATAACATGGTTCAACAAAGAGTTTGCCCATGTAAACGCATGATACATTTTAAAATGTACCAATAAAAATGGAAAGTCAAGTACCATTAAAACAAGTCATGCAGATTTTCTGCAGAAAATACTAACAAAAAGATTTTAGCAGAAAGCATCACAATCATTGCCCTCTTTATGAAAACATTTAATGTACTGAATGGTGGACATAAAACTGACAGCATGTAGGATCCTAACTGGAGTTCCCTTGAAGGTCAGAAGTAAAGTTCCCACTTTTACCAAACAGGCACCTCTTATTTTCTTTTCCCTTAATTACAGAAAGATAAGAGAGAGAAGACAAAATGAAAGAACGTCAAGCAACATGTGTGGATCTTACTGTGAAGTTCATTAAGCCATCTGCCAATGCTATCAAATGTCTGGTGTCTACTGATATCGTACACCAGAAGAGCTCCAACCGCACCTCTATAATATGCAGATGTAACAGCCCTAAACCGCTCTTGACCTGCTGTGTCCCAGATCTGAGCCTTGATTTCCTTTCCATCGATATCCATCTTTTGGGTTTGGAACTCTACTCCTATAGTTGATTTTGAATTAAGGTAGAACTCACCTCTAGCAAATCTTGCAAGCAAATTCGATTTTCCAACAGCTGAATCACCAATTAAAACAATCTTGAAGAGGTAATCCTCAGATTTTTCTTCCTCAGAATAAAAAGCCATCTTTTGACCTTCAAGCAATTTTCACTTCATAAAGCCATATTAATATGAGTAGCCTTCTAAGTTTTGGATCATTTCGGGACAAAAATATTACCTAATAAATATCAGATCTCCCCCCTATACATCAAGATGAGGAAATGGAATAAGATAATAAGAGGAGAAAGAAAGGGAAACAGGGAAGGAAGGGCAGGAATATAAAAAAATAAAAGCTAAAGCTTGCTAATTTCTCAGTAAATACCTATCTTCAGGATCTCACATTGGGTGGGGTCTGAAAAGTTTCACAACTTCTGATCTACTCCCAGCTTCCAATATTCCCCCTTCAAGGAAAGTGAACAGCTTTAAAGTCCCAACAGAAGCAAGAAAGCATCAGAATCTACAAGACTTGTAATGAAGGTAACCAATACCAGTTTTTCCAATATGCGCCTTCAAGGAAAGTGAATAGCTTTGAGATTGTGCCTCATGTACGAGTATGCTATTAATATCGATTCAAAGGGAGCAGTAATCATGTGGGCTAGAAGATCGAGTTGTGTGTGCATTATCAATTCAAGGTACACAGCTATCATGTAAACCAGCTGCCACAAGCTAAGCATGCATAAGCAAAGAAACAATAACTGCCTTTACAAGAAAAAAAAAAATAGAGATTACATTCGAGAAAGTGTTATGCCTGCATGGTGTATTATTTTTTTCTATTTACCCTTTTTGCAAAATAAAAGATGTATGATAAAAAGCAGTTTAGCCTCTTTCAAAACAGGAAGATGAAGAAGAAAGAAATTATCATCACTCATGTCATGTTACCTTGATTCAGGACTCCTTGCTCAGCTCCCTGTTTGGTGATTCTAAGTTCAACCATGAAAATGAATGATAATGGGTCAGGTCAACCTCACAAAAATATGGTATCTAGAGATGATACATCTTTCATAATACAAGGGAAATCGCTTTTTTTATATGGACAGCATTGCTAGGGAACATTTTGATGATCGATAACTTGAGGAAGCATGGCTTTATTGTTATGGAGTGGTGTTTCATGCGTAAGAAACATGGGGAATTAGTGATTCTGCACTGTGAGGTCGCAAAGGCTTTGTGGGATGGAGTTTTTAGTAGAGTTGGGTTCGCTTGGGTGATGCCCTTGAGAGTAGTGGATCTGCTTGCGTGTTGGAACGGGCTACATAGTTGTCCTCAAGTGGCTGCTGTGTGGAAGATGGTTCCTTCGTGTCTTATGTGGTGCATTTGGTGGGAAAGGAACAAGTGGTGTTTTAATAATAAGACCTAGGAGGGAATTCAGAATTTCTTTGTGTACTCTTTATTACAATGGCTTTCTGCTATAGTGATTAATGGAGCTTCAGCTCATGATTTTTGTTTTCGATTTCTACTTTATAGAATGTATTTAGGTGTTTTCTTTTGTATATGTCCTGTGTAGATGGGCTTCGCCTATTTCATTCGATGAATAAAATTGTCTTTCTTACTTATAAAAAAAAAATACAAGGGAAGAAAAGCCCTTGATATTACTTCCACGGTAAACTAAACTCCCCTTGTCAAAACAATTGTATCATCAAAGATAAAGTCTAAACTCATTAGGCGTTTTAATGCAATCAGTATAACCCGGATATTAGTTCTTCTTTTTCCTCTTTGGATTGGTGATAAGAGATTTTAGTGTTAAGAGTTGACGTGGTATGAAATTTCATATCGAACAATGAAAATGAGTGGTCGATACAACGTTGGTGGGGCTTAAGTTTCTGGGTAAAGTTGGCTTTCCAACACGTTATTTCAAAGCCTCGCTTTCAGGACTCCCAGTATTTATTCTCCCCAATATAGTGTATCCTACATACAAGTTCTCAACCGGAGTGAGGCCGTCACTAAGAAAGGGCATAATTAGTACGAACAAGCCAATATACTGCAATCACAGCTAAAACGCACACAAAAATTGTATGGGGCTTCAATGTATACAGGAATACGAAATTTCAAAGAATGGTGCTGAAAGACGGAAAAAATTAGGCCAAATGAAGCTGAAAACAGAGAAATTTCAACATCAATTTTGATCATTAATGCACAATGTGCCCCTGTAAACCTAAAACTGTAAAGAAGATAGATTTTCCGAATGGGAATTAGGGTTATTGTGACTCACGTACCGGAATCTGAAGATCGTGTACCGCGTTCTATCCTTTCCTCTCCCTAGCTGTCTCTTCTCTCTCTCTCTCTCTCTCTCTCTCAGATTTCTGATCAAATCACACAGGCTAGTATGGAAACACAGAAAATCGGTCTATTAACGAGGGCTGTTCAAATCATACGATTAAGCGACGGAGCAGCGCTGCACCCACCGAGGGTGTAGCACGAGACGGTCCCGATAAGGCGAAAAAAAAAAAAATCATTCAATTTTTTTATACTATTAATATTTAAAAAAAAATTACAATATCTTTAAAAAATACTTTCTTAATTATTAAATTAAAAAAAAATATCCGATCCAATCGGACAACTGTCGGTGAAGTAGCATTTTTGACGTATCGAAAAGATATTTTAAGGCAAAGAATCATGGATTATACGGTTTTTCTAATATTGCGGCACTACATAAAGGAAAATTATATCCTTCTGTCATTTTATTTAGAAAAAGAAAGGAAAACAGTTTTAGAGAGGTTTGGATTTAGAGATGAGTTGAGATGGGTTGAGATAATTTATAAATAGTAGAATAAAAGTTGAATTATTTATTATATTTAGTGTGGGAATTTGAAAAAGTTATTTTGAGATTTGAAAAAGTTGAATTGTTTATTATATTTTGTGTGGAAATTTGATAAAGTTATAATGATAATTGAGAACTTGAGATGAGTTGAGGTGGGTTTTGAATCCAAACCTCTCCTTAAAGTTCAATGCATCTTTCTATATTGATCATAGATGGATTAATTAATTAAGGTGGGTTTGGATACACAAATATATCTCATATCATCATATTTCATTTCCTCATTATAATTTTCCTAGATTCTCATACAAAAATATAATAAATAATTTATTTTTTTCAAATCTCAAAATAAAAATAATATTAAAAAATAATATTTAATAATATTTTATTCAACTTTCAATAAAACATCTCATCTCATCTCATCTTATCTTATCTGAACTTTCTATCCAAATCCAATGACTCATGCATGGTAAGATATATCTGAAACTTTACATTCTAAAGGTATTTTGTTTCGAACTTTCTTAATATGGGGTTGAAACTTAATTTTCTAATCTTGCAAATTCATTACCAACTCGAGTGAAAAAATACTTATTCCGAATCGACTTGCCTAATCAGTCTACGGCCGGGATTAATAAAATAGAAAGAAAATTTATATTATCAAACTGGTGTGTAAAGCACATTAGTAAAATATTTATATGATATAATTTGATTTGAAAAATAAATTTTAGAATTTGAATCAAACAAATCAAATTTTACCATTCAAATGATGTGGATGATGTGTACTCTATACACTAGTTTGAGAATAAAATAACTCAAACAGAAAAGAATAATCTAATGAGAAGAATTGAAAGTGATATTCATGTAGTGATGTATTAATGTTGCATCCAATTATATATTGATCATGAATAGCGGTAAAAAGAAATTGGTGAACAGGTAAACCGGACCAAACCGAACAGGTGGGTTTGGTCTGGTCCGGTACTGGTTCCATTTTTTTCAAAATCGGTCCAGTTTCGATTTTCTTTTTTCTAACACCGAACTGAGCCGGTTCATATATATATTTTAATTTATTATATTGTATAATATTATATACAATTTTGATATATAATATATATAATTATATATAAAATAATTTTGTATTATATGATAAATTACTAATTATAATTTTAAATTTTAAAATCCTATATAAATAACTATATATTATCACTATAGTCAATCTATTGTATTATTAGTTATACTAATACTATATCACTATATATTATAATATAATATATCACTATATTATATATTATAATATATCATTATAGTCTATAATTCAATTATAATATATATTACAGTTTTGCTACGGACAACTGGCCTGCACAAATGGGATGCAACCGGCTGTACGTAGCAAAGCTTATGTAGAAGAAAAAATCAAAAAACAAAAAACAAAAAGGCAAAAGCAAAGAAAAAGACAAAGCAAAGCAAAATTCCATATTTTTCTTCTTCCTTCGGTGTAGCAAACCACATGCTTTGAAGCAAACAACATTTCGAATGTAAATAGAGCAGATTCCTTTCTTGTAAGCACTTGCTTTCCTAACTCCGACAAAGTGTTTGTGTTACGACAAACCCCTTAAACATTTTCTATTTTTCTTCTTCTTCTATGATCGAGACTTCACAAAGGTTCACAAAAGCCCAAACATCAACCAAACTTCACAAAATAGATGGACAGCAACTCGGTGATTTCTTGAAACCCAACTGCGTCTTTCCCATCGAAAATGGACATTAGCTTCTCATCATAGAAAATTTTCCTCTTAGTGGCAGGGTTCTGGAGGGTGCGATAGGACTCGATCAGTGGCATCGCTGAGGAATTTTCCAAGTTAAGGAGAAATCAGAACTATCTTCTGTAGGACCATGTTCGAACGACCGGTCGTCATCGTCGTCGCTGTGGACGGCTTCGGGCCAGACTAGGAGAAAGGCCCAAGTCAAAGCCTAGATGGGAGGCTTGGGTAAGGCCGAATGGGTTAGGAAAGATTGGGTCAGATCCGGGCCGGGCCATGCACATGTCAGAAGTCCAGCTAGAAGACATGAGAAAGACTTAAGGAAGAAGGGATGCCGCATTCAATGCAACCTAGGAATATCCAAGACAATTCAGGACAATTCACACTACACATTAATGGAGCAGAAGACACTTAAGGAAGAAGGCTCGCCGCATTCAATGCAAGGAAAGGAAGCTTATGGAGGAAGGCACGTTGCATTAATGAGATGGGGGAAACTCAGAAGATAAAAACGTGCCTTATTCAATGCAGCACGAGCTCGGAACGCTCACGTCAAGCCTAAGTGCCTTATAGCTCGGCGAGTAGGCAACATGAACACCCAATCTCCTATAGAGCAACACTCCACTACCATGGAGACCAGGTCGGCATGTATAAATAAACGCATCTTGCAACCGACAAGAATGTTAACTTCTACATTCATCTTTACTATTACTTTCTCTTTATCTCCTACATCAACATTAACTTAAGTATCGGAAGTACAATGGACCCCGAGGTCCCCCTTCTCCACTATGTAGGTAATAGTCCGAGCATTGTCAGTGTAGAGTTACCCAGGCCTGTGAAACACGACATGAATAGAGGTGTAACCGGTCCGGTCCGGTCCGGTTTTGGACAAAATCTAGGACCGAACCGGTATGTACCGGTTTTGTATTTTTCAAAACCGATTACGGACCGGTTACCCTCCTAAACCGGTACTTCCGGTTTTACCGGTTTCCGGTCCGGTCCGGTCCGGTTTTCCAGTTTTTTTAAAATGTAAGTTTCACAATTTGTCATCATAAATTTGTTTATAAAAAAAAAAAAAAAAAAAAAACTAATTTAAAAAATATTGTTTTATACTTTTATTATAAGTTATATATTAGTATTAGTTATAAACTATATATTTAATATTAGTATTAGTTATAAACTTTTAGTGATTTAGTATTAACATTTTATGTAATAATTTATAAATTATAATAAGAAATTATTTCATATATAAATATATATAATTCTATATAAAACTTTTACATAAAAAATTATAATTATACATAATATATAAAACTAACTTATATATATTAATATATATATATATATAATAATTTGTATAAAACTTATATATACAATAATATAAATATTATTTTTATATTTTTTTTTTATCAACCGGTCCGGTCCGGTTCGGTCCGGTCCGAAAAATCTTAAAACCGGAACCGGACCGGAACCGGCCGGTTTTCACATTCTAAGAACCGGTCCCGGACCGGACCGGTTCAAAACCGGTAAAACCGGTCCGGTCCGGTCCGGTCCGGACCGGTTTTCCGGTTTACCGGTTTCAACTTACACCCCTAGACATGAACAGGTAAATATGCTGCAGGCTGGTTATTGACTCGAACAATATATCTTTCGTATTTGGAGCTCAACAGATCAGAGACAGTACTACTTCGTAAATATAAAAAGCCTTTTTCTTTTTTTCTTGATCAATTCTTCTAATTTTTTATTCATGGTTATTATGCCTGAGTTCTGTATGCTAATTCTGATCAGTTCTTACACGCTGAAATGATGATCATTAATCACGTGCAGAGGATAGTTGAATCATATAAAACGTTCTTTAATTAATTTGCTTCTTTAATTGATTTTGTATTTAAGAAGGGCAACTAATAATTTGTTTCTCGTAAAGGAAAATCCGAATAATTATAGATATATATATATATATATATATATATATATGGAGAAATATTTTAGTCACAAAAGAGATTTTATAAAAGTATACTCATAATTTAACGTGGTTTGATGTGATATGTCATATTGTTGTAATGTTATTTTTATTGTAAAATAGATCCAACGTATCATTTGACGTCACATCAGTTTATTAGTTTACATTTGTAAAATCTTTTTGTGAATATAACACTACTCATATCCATAGGTTTTGGCTCTGTTTGGATGATGAGTTGAGTTGAGATAAGTTGAGTTCTTTATAAATAGTAGTGAGTTGAGATGATGAAGTGAGTTTTGTGGGGCTCAGTTAAGATGAGTTTAGATGTGTTTAGATATTAAGATGAATTTAGATGTATTTATGAGAAATTGAAAAAAGGTTGTGAGTCTCATGTACATGATAAATATGTATTGAGTTGAAAAAAGTTATAGATCCCATGTGTAAAGAGGTTTTGAGTTAAGTGATATTTAGTAATTTAAGAGTGGTGTGTTTAGATGTTGAAATAAGTCTAAAACAGAACCTAACTGAGATAAGCTAAACTCATTCAAAGATCCAAACGAAGCGGTCAATTGCATGTGGGTTTTATTTTGATGCAGTACAATTTTTTCAAATAGCATGCATGCCTGAATTTACGTACGACGTTGGAGCGCTTACATATTCAAAATTCGTCTCATGCACGTAGGTACGCGTGAAATAATATTGCTACAATCTAGAGCCACCGGAGAAACTGAAACATACCTTTTGAAATGTTTTTAGTGAGGCTTAAATATTTGGATGTTTGAAAGAAAATTTAATTTATTATCATGAAAGTTATTTTGAATTTATAATTGTAACAAAAATCAAGGCAATTAAAATATTTTGATGATTGAGATTATTTTGTAGAAAATATTTGAATTTGAGAACGATAAAATTCTGGACCTAAACACATGAGATCATGAATCGATTACCTTTGAATTACCTCGAATTGAAATTTTCGAAACCTAAACAAAACTGATCTTCAAGCCATGTTTTTGTACGGCAAGGCCCAGGATAACCCTTTGGGCGTAGACCCAAAAAAGAGAAATGCTTTGGCCCACCTCTTACTTGTTCATGTTATATTTTCTGTGCATGAAATGGCCGTCGATCCAGATGTAAGCGCATGCAGCAGCAGCACAATTTCTGAAGAAGAACATTGATATACAAAATCAGCACCCAAAAAAAATGTGATCTTTGCAAAAAAAAAAAAAGAAAAATCAAAAAAAGAAAATGATCGGGCAGCAGTGATTTTGAATTTTTGTTTTCTTTTTTTTATCGTTTTCGTGGATGTCTTGGGAAGCTTTCTTAATTGAGTTTTGTTTGAATCCCATGTTGCAGAAGGATATATCGTTTGAGAGAGAACTTTGCTTTGCAAAATTACAGCAAATGGTGGAGGGGCGTTTTCATCGCGCAGACAAGACAGAGTTCACAGAATGTTTTCGCACAACATGGCAAACACCATATATTTTGCGGCTCGCTCTCACGGCCGGCATTGGTGGCCTCCTCTTCGGCTACGACACTGGTACGTACGATGGAGAACAAGCAATTCATTCTGGTGCATGTTCCTTAATTTTTTGGGGGTTTTTATAATTTCCCAGATGCTTAAAGTGATCAAATTTACACCAGATTATACATGTGATTAGCGCTGTAGCTTGATCGAGCCGAGATAAATATCGAGTGTTCAGGTTTTGTTCATCACCAGAGTTGAATTTTTTTTGAGTCAAAGTTAAATTTTATATTTAATCGGTATATATATATATATATATATATATATATATATATATATATATATATATATATATATACACATATAAACAAATTAAGAGTCGGATTTATGTGAGAAAAACTTTCATGAACAACTGGTCGGGTTCGTTTATAAACTATATACGATTAGTACGTATACACTTACTTGTGCATGGGACGTACGTGCGTGCGTAGGTGTGATATCGGGAGCGTTGCTGTACATCCGTGAGGACTAGCTTCGACGCCGTGAGCAAGAAAACATGGCTCCAGGAAATGATAGTGAGTATAGCAGTGGGAGCGGCCATTATCGGCGCAGCCATCGGAGCATGGATGAACGACAGCCTTGGCAGAAGAAAGTCCATTTTGACTGCAGACATGCTATTCTTCGTGGGTGCGATAGTTATGGCTGGCTGCTCCGGCACCTTGGGTGATCGTTATTGGACGGGTCTTCGTTGGGTTGGGAGTCGGAATGGCATCGATGACTGCCCCTCTTTACATATCCGAAGCCTCCCCGGCGAGGATCAGAGGCGCACTCGTCGGCATGAACGGTCTCCTGATCACTTTTGGACAATTTTTATCCTACTTTATCAATCTGGGCTTGACTCAGGTACGTACGTACAATTTTTGAAATCTCATGATCATGACATGATCTGAAATGTTAAAATTACCGATTGCATGCATGAGTTTTCTCAACCATGTATTTGAAACCTTTGATTTTGCAGGTACCTGCAGGAACATGGCGCTGGATGCTTGGGGTGGCCGGGATCCCACCTTTGGTTCAGTTTTTCCTCGTGTTATTCCTTCCTGAATCTCCCAGATGGCTGTACAGAATGGTGATGAGCATATACAGGGGCAAAACTAGGATTTGGTGCTTGGGGGGTGATTAGTAAAGTGTGTCGTATGTAGGGATAAACAGTAATCGATATTTAAGGTAGCAAAATGTGTCATCGACATTTAACAGTAACTATATAAAGTTATTATCTAGGGACAAACTAAATTATTAAAGCCACCCATCTAAACCTCTCACTTGAGCTCCATCAAACTCAAGTGAAAGATAAAAATTAAGATAGAAATAGCCATGTAAGATTTTTTGAAGCAAATGATAAAAATTAAATAAACAGAGATAAACTTTTTTGTTGAATCTAAAATTGAATATTGTAAAGTCTCTATAATATAGATAGAAATAGCTATGTGAGATTTGTTGCATTCATTCCTAATTGTTAACTCGATGGTAGTTATATATATAATATATGTACTTATTAACAAAACTAATCCAAACAAGCTAGCTAGTGGAAGACTTAAATGAAAAGTGTAAATAAATAGAAAAAATGAGGTTGTAAATTTACCAAATAGCTTATAAAAAGAGACCAAGATATTTTATTGCCACTTATGACGTGTAAAAAAAGAAATGAGAATGTGATCAAATTTTATTAATGAAAAAAAATATGAGTAATTATGAAAAAATTATTAAAAAACTAAAAGAAACCTAGACAACTAAGTACTAAATGAGATTTTTAAAAATGTTTTGGGGGGACAAATTATCTTTATATTAGGATATCTTTGAAAAAAACTATATACAAAACTATATTTTTGAAAACTTTATCGCCCCCCAACCAACAACGTGGGTCCGCCCCTGAGCATATATATCTGACTCGCATCATGATTTCTACATTAACATACATATTTGATGAATTTCTATGCATGGTTTTCTCAAACTTTCAATATTCCTCTTTTATCATAACAAGAAAGAAGAGGCAAGGGCAATTTTGCAGAAGATCTATCCTGATGAGGAAGTTGAAAAAGAGATGAATCTCTTGAGCGCATCTATTGAAACGGACGAGGCCGCCGAGGCGTCTATCGGTAACAATCTCCTCCAAGTTGAGAAGTGCTATGGGGAACGTTGTTGTGAGGAGGGCGCTTTGTGCAGGCATTGCTGTCCAAGTTGTGCAGCAATTTGTTGGGATCAACACCGTCATGTATTACAACCCCAGCATCATGCAGCTCGCTGGCTATGCTTCCAAGGTGGTCGCTCTAGGCCTTTCTCTTGTCACGGCTGGTCTCAATTGTGTTGGCACAGTCATCAGCATGTGCTTCGTGGATAGAAATGGCAGAAGAAGAATGATGATCATTTCTTTGATCTGCATTATCATTGGCCTCGTTGCTCTCTCTATTGTATTCTATACTTCTGCTAAGAATGCACCGGGTATCAATAATTTTGAATCCACCCACTTTGCTCCCAATGACACCTGCTCTGCATACGCTTCAGTCCTCGATGCATCATCTTGGAACTGAATGGACTGACCGAAGATTAAGGTTACGTTTGAATGTTGAACTGAATTGAAGTTGAGTTGAGTTCTTTATGAATAAATAGTGGTGAGTTGAGATGGTTGAATGAGGTTGGTGGAGTCTACTTAAGATGAGTTTAAAGTGTGTTTGGATGTTAAGATAAGTGTAGATATATTTATGGGAAGTTATAAAAGAAATGGATCCTACCATTATTTTATACTGTTCACCTGACAAGAAAAATTGAAATAATATGCTCTTCAGGTGCCAAATACAATAAAGAAAAAAACTTTTTCAATTTGCGTGCCCTGCAGCCATTCGCACCAACGAAAACAATGGTCAAAGACTCAAAACGTGGAGCTGGAGTAGCCATTGGTTTTTTTTTTTTCATTTTCATAGTATTTACAATTCCGTTTTCTTTCAAGTTTTTTTTTTCATATTACTTTTTCTTTAATTTTTTTTATCCGTTTCCTTTCATTTGTTTTTTTTTTCACAGGAATCACTAGCAGACGAAGTTAGTAATCTTTGCAAAGTCAGGGATGGGTTATGTCGGTCTATAGTATAAAACGAGTTGAATGCTTTTACGGATATAAACTCAGCTCAAAGTGCGTTTGGATGGCGGATGAGGTCTCAAAGTGAACTGAGCTGAACTACTTCTAACATCCAAACGAGCACTAAGTGTGGCTACTGCGCAAGTGAAGGTGATCAAGTAAGTTCGATAGTTAATCCTTTGCTAGTTGATCATTGGAGATTTTCTCCAATTATCTGATGGAATTGGACAGTCATATACAGAGAGAAAACCCATCATTAATTGTTCATGTGAAGATGAGTTGAGTTCTTTATGAATAGTAGTGAGTTGAGATGGTAGAGTGAGTTTTGTGGGTCCACCTAATATGAGTTTAGATATGTTTGGATGTTAACATGAGTTTAGATGTATTTATGTTGAGTTGAAAAAGGTTGTGGGTCCCACATGTACAGAGATGGCTTCATGTGATCTGTCAGACCTGTTTTATAATAAAAGTAACTTTACAATCTGACAAATCATATCAAGCCACATCAGTTTATGAGATTACTTTTATATAATCACTTTGTGACTAGAGTATTTCTCCTTTAAATAAGGATATCAATCTTTCTTTAAAATTAGGCCACAAAAACTATTGATAAGTTGGGCTTTTCTAGGCTCCCTTGCATGCATGATTAATACTACTTGCCAATTTACATTTGTTAATCAGTGACATAATTTTGATTTCTATTCTGTGATCAGTTTCAACCGGGGGCTTGCTTGGCTAATGAAAAGGCAATCGGAAATACATGCCATGGAAGCAAACTAGTGTGGTACGATAAGGGTTGTCCTAGTAGGCTGGGATTCTTGGCCGTGGTGCTCCTCGAATTATACATCATAGTGTACTCTCCGGGTATGGGGACAGTGCCATGGATTGTGAACGCAGAGATCTATCCCCTAAAATACAGAGGCTTTGGTGGAGGAATGGCAGCCATGGCCAACTGGACCTCCAATCTAATTGTGAGCATGACCTTCTTGTCCCTGACCGAGACATTGGGTTCATGGGCAACTTTCCTTCTTTATGCTGGATGCTCCTTCATCGGCCTCATCGTCATCATCCTGGTGGTGTCGGAAACGAAAAGCATGCCACTTGAGGAGATTGAGAATGAGCTTCACAGAGGCTTCAAGCCATTTGGTAGGAAAAGCGAGAACAACTAAAATGGTGGGGGTGGCCTCTTAACTAATGCGACAAGACAATGACAAGATGTCGATTCAACGACGTTGTGTGATAGAGTGTCTCTTGGCTGGATTTGTTAATGACAGCCATTTTTTTTTGTACCATTCCACAATTAGTATTGGATTTCTAATCTCCATGTGATTCCAATAAAGATGATGAGAAACCATGCTGGGCGGGGCCATTCATAATTAGGGGTGTGCAAAATTTTGAAAATTCTGACTCCGTCCGACTTCCGCTCCGACTCCGACTCCGACTTCGTCGAAGTCATCGGAATTCGGAGTCGGAATTCGGAGTAACTCCGAATATCTATTCGGAGAAAGAGTCGGAGTCGAAGCTCCAAGAAGCTCCGACTCCGACTCCGACTCCGAAATTTTTTTTACTGAACACTTGCGCTCGAGCGAGGTGTCGAGCGCAAGTCGAGCACAGGTTGTATTGAACATTGGCTCGAGCAACATATCGAGCGGAAGTCGAGCGAACCTCTTCCAGAGAGGTTCGCTCGAGTGACATGTCGAGCAGAAGTCGAGCGAACCTCTCCGGAAGAGTTCTGCTCGAGCGACATGTCGAGCGGAAGTCGAGCAAACCTCTCTGGAAGAGTTCCGCTCGAGCACCACGTCGAGCGCATGTCGAGCTCCGATCTTATGTCGGAGCTCCTATAGGAGGTCGGAGCTCCGACCTCCGATCGGAGTGGAGCTCCAATTTGGCTCCGACTCTTGTTGGAGTCGGAGGTCAGAAACGAGCACTCCGACTCCGTTGGAGTCGGAGCCCAGCCCTATTCATAATAGGGTAGTGCTACCCTCAATTTGTCTATTAGGTGTGTCTATTAATGTAAATTGTACTTTCTTTTTATTTCAAATATTTTTTAAATATGTTTAAATATTTGTTAAAAAATACTAATATACTAATAGTCACTTTCTTAATCAGTAAGTAGAAAAAAAAATTAAAAATTTAAATGCATGAGCAGTCAAAATGAGGAAACAAAATGAAATGCATACTAACATTATTCTTCGTAATAAGCATTTTTAAGAGATTGATAGCTATTGAGAAAACTTTTTTGGTCCATAAACAATAAGGAATTCAAACAATTTGATTTTTAATTTTTAATATTTCATTTAATTATTTGTGTTCAAGTTTCAACATATCACATTTTAAAGTGCAAATTTTGAAAGAGCGGTGCTACTCCCACCGTTGGGAGCTCCCGCTGGGGCTCCCACTAGTGAATTTGAGATTTTTTTTTTTTTTTAATTATTTTCTTACACGTATTTTTTTAATACATTTAAATAATTTTAAAAAAATAAAAAAATTCATAATATTATTAGAAAACACTTACTTAATCATTAAGTAAAAAATAAAAAAATACAACGGTAGAAACTAACGGTAAGACTAGTATTTTCCATTTTGAAAACATGGGCATCCAAGAAAAATAGATGAAAGACAAAGACATAGGAATAGATTATACTTTGAGAGAATGGATAGAGAGAGCTAAACGGCCACACATTTGGTAGAGTAATTAGGCCCCATTCATATATTGATATAACCCATGAATGACAGTCGACAAAGAGCAAAGTTGTATGCATGCTCTCTCTCATATTATCCATCTGGGGTTTGCAGCAATTGCACTTTGATTCGAGTGGAACAAATAAAGGAACTGATGTCTAGCTTGGCCGGCCACTTTCAATGGAAATACTGTTCCTTTGCACTCTCCATGTGTTTAGAAATGAAGCAACTGGATATCTACTCATGATATTGAGTGACAACAGTATTTGTAGATTCTTTTGGATTTTCCTTTCATTCTTTCTTCTCTCTTTCATTTTGGCAATGGCTTAACAAAAGGTGCATATGCAGCTTATCCAAAGCCTTTTCTAATGTTGTGAGGTGTTTAGCATATATAGCTTCCACCCTTACTTAAATATAAAAACATGGATCAACTTAAAATGCATTTAGGGGGAACTCAGGTTAATACCTCAACAACTAGTAATTTTCAAGTTTGCACCATTCACGATGCTACTTATAACACTCCAAAGTATAACACCTGTGTAACAATTTCGAAAGAGCGGTGCTACTCTACCGCTCAGAGTAGCAGCTCCAAGTGACCTCTAGGCCAAATTGGCCTTTTCAATTTTTTTCAAATTTTTTATTCATATTTTTTTATCATTTAAAAACATTTTTAAGAAATATAAAAAAAAATATCAATACAATAATAGTCACTTCCTTAACTATTAAGTAAATAAAAAAATTAAAATACATGAGGTGTCAAAATGATGGGGCAAGTTGAGTGGGCAAAGTAGCATTTTTCATTTCGAAATGGTAGGCATTATGCATCAACCATAACAAAATATAGGCTTAGAATTTTCCTAATAGTAAACTATTAAAATGATATAATGAATAGTTGTGTTCTCCCTTAAAGAAACATCTTTGTTTCTGTTTTTGAAAGGCAGTAGATAACAATTTCCAACAGATGAAGGAAGCTTAAAATGCCAAGGAAAAACTTGCATGGGGGATTAATCACTATGATGTAAATTATTTTCAGGTAACCCAAAAGACAATCCCTTCAGAGTATCACACTAGTAAATCATCCAGAGATTACGTACAATCAGCCAAAAAACAAATCCCCCAGAAGGAGTTTACAAGAAAAACAACCTGAGTGACAAGAACTGCCGGCAACTTCGCCTGATATTGCAGCAGAAAAAGGGAGGGAGAAAAAAAGGAAGAAATCTTGCTTGTTTCTGTATCCACTGCGAAGCCAGAGATGCGCGGTCCAATAAATCTGGATGTACCCAGCAATCCTTTTATTTTTTGATGTCGGTATACCCAGCAATCTGATTATACATCTCAATCCAATTCCAAGGAAGAAACCTATATTAAACTCAAGCTCAGACCTTATAAGAAATTCCTTGTAACTGACCTCTTGATGAGTTCTTTCAAACAGGTAAACCAATTAGCTCTAATCATATTTTTGTATACTGAAGCATCTGAACGACGAAAATGTATGAGGATTAACAGTACTTCACCTTCTTCATCAATTATACTTCACCTACAATAATTTTTGGACATCCATATCATAATCTTCCTACACAGCAATTCCTGAAGCAAATATTGATAAATATTGATCAAGAGCATGTAAATACAACAGAGAAGAGTAACCTAACATAAATAGTTTGTTTCAAGATCAAAAGAATAAATAATTGAATATGTGGTGTAGAAAGATAACTCAGGCTGGACATTCTGTGAATGCAGAATGCAGGTAATACCTAATCTATTATATGGCCCGTTGACATGATGGAGGGTTGAGAGATTGTAAGATATACTTTTTTCCATCAGTAGACTAAATTTGTTTTGAAGTACTTGTCATACACTCACAACTAAATGACCACCAAGCACACAATTGAACTATATTTAGGACCCAATTGATCGGGTAGTGAATGGCCAACATAGAAAACGTGCATTCTGGTAGCAGATCATCAATTTTTTTTTTACAACTAATTGAAACATTTATTGATAAAAATGAAAGGCAAAGCCAAGTACACGGAACCTATACAAGAGAGTCATGGTAGCAGATCATCGCTTAACAGAACTAAAGTTAACAATAAATGGCCTATTTTTATGTGTTCCAATTGTAAATAAAGAATAGTCCCAAACATGGTCGTTGAAAATCAAGAGGATAACACAATTAGCCATAATGGTGGTGATGAGATGCTTTGGGAACTCTAGTGCATGATAAAACCAGAAGCCATGACTTATGATTTGGTCGGAGAATGCAGGATCATGTCCATTCTCTACATCAGTTACCTTTGCTAAGGAAACTGACCAAAAACAGATGGAACATTAAGGACCGCAGGAGGGAGGGGGGAAGTATAACACTCAGACAAAAGAGAATCTTACCTCTGTTTGATTGTCTGTTGGTAACACCATAAAGGCCAACATAATCATCAGAGCTTCTACTCAAAACATCTGAAGCTCCAGGTCCAAGGCCAAGACCAAATGAGCCAGACCCCTCTAGCTCTAGAGGTGACAATCGCCAAGTTGGGTCCCCATAAAATGAACTGCCTTCATAAATTTCTTCAAAAGACCCTCTGTAACTGCCATTTGATGCAGCATATGATGATGCCAGTGCAACACCAGTTCCACTATTTCTTCCATACCCTACCCCTCCTGAACCAAAACCGAGTTCTCCACTGCCATAACTAAGATTGCCACTACTGTGGGTAGTTCCAGCACCTCCACCTTGACCTGAGTTAGGAGAGGAGCTCCAAAGTGTTCCAAAATTGCCAAAAGAACCAATTCCTGAATTTCCACTTCCCAATCCCAGTAAAGGACTAGGGTTTGCAGAGTTAGCAGCATAATTAAGATTCACATTCCCCAACAGGTTACGGCTTGCTGAATTTAAGATTGAACTATTTCCACCATTGCCCACACCATATCCAATGGGGTTAACATTCCTATTTGAATTCCCAGTATATGAAGCGTTCAATCCGCGTCCAAGGCCGAGGTGAGAACTAAGGTTTGCATTTCCTCCATAGCTTGGACTCAACCTGGGCTCATTATTCAATCCAGTCCCATATCCAGGACTGAAGGGATGAAATCCACTGCGACCAACTGTAACTGGACTAAATCTATTATCCACTCTATGTGCATAGCCCCCAACTGAACTTTGATTGTATCCCTGAGTGTAACCATTAAGGAAGCTGCTAACTCTACTCGGGCCATAGTTAAATCCACCCATTTGGCCCCGACTTGGCCCTGGAGATAATTCTTTAGGGACAGCTCGTTTAACTTCAACCAGTTTGCCATTGAGTTCATGAAAGGTTTTGTACAACACTTTCTCCACTGCTTCCTCTGAATCATATGTAATGAACCCAAATCCTCTTGGCCTTTGCGTATTATGGTCATACATCACCACCACATCTGTTATTATCCCAAATTGATCGAAGTACTTCTTAAAATCGTTTTCTGTGACTGTGGATGCTAAACCTCCTACAAATATCTTCTTTGTGCGGGCAGGACCAGGAGACCCATGCATGCTGCCATTGTTTCTGCTCAGAATATTCTGATCATCTCTAGGAACTGCTTTTTTTGCTTCAACCTGAGATTGGAAAGCTAAAGGATGAAAAAATGGACTTAATAAACCTTTAAAATACAAATGAGAGTGTCTTAGATGTATAGAAACACTGAAATTTTAAATCAAACAAAGAACATTTAGTGCAAGATTGGAAAAGACTTTAGTGTCTTCAAATGTCAATGAAGGTGATATGGAATCTAAAGATTCAATGAATAATCTATAAATCATAGGCTCATGAGAGTGAAAGAGAAAGCATGACAAATGCCTTATATTATATCTATTTATATAATTTTGTTCTAGACAAATTAAAGCTCATCCTTCTAAGGTTCCAATCTATGATTCAGCAACTCCACAAATTATCCACTGAGCGAGAATGATAGCAAGTGACAATGAAGCATAACATTTGTGAGCATCACTGAACTGTTTCCAGCCGAATTAAACTATCAGCAATTGTCAGACCAAACCTTCTTCTTTTCTTTTCACGATTGGTAATGCCGAACACACTCATGGTCTAAATTTTGTTTAAGACTCCCACAGTTGTCCCCAATTTTCCAAGAAATTAAAATCTTCCTGCAAATACTTCTTGTTATTTGCACCATCCAAGTACTGTTTTAAAACTGCCCTTCCAAACAAATTGCCTCCCCCAGTAATCACTCTTAAAATCTCTAGGCACGGTCACTTCTGTCTAAAAGCATCTTTTTGGCATTGCCATTCTAATAATCTGTCATTCCAGAATCCATTGTATAATCAAGTAAACAACTTCTCAAACGTTCCTGAAGTTGCTAAATTTGGAAGTTCATACTGAGAACACTTTGATTGCCATTTTTTTCTCAGGAATTTTGTAATCCTATCTATCTGAAACAATCATACAGACAAACGCAGAGCACATATGGTGAGTAACTCAATAGTGAGACAAGGTCAACAAAACCCAACACCTGGCAAATAAGCCAAGCAAAGAAAAACAACATACATTTCATTTTTAAGCTTCCACAATCAACAGAGAACATGTCAAGAGTTGTTTCAGAAATCTCTTTCTTATAAAAAAAAGAAAAATAATAAGCATTGAATCCTGGTGAACAATAGAATATCCAGGCACACTTAAATTCTCTATTGTAAGAATAGATTCACCGACCTAAATCTAAAATGGGCTCTGATTCACGATGTCAGCAGGGAAACAATATAACAGTATTGTTCTAAATTCAAAGAGTCAAAGCGAGCAGAAATGAAAACATGAATTCAAACGTGCAAACTTACAGTTCTACCATCTATCACATGCTTCTCCATAACAACTCTTTCTGCAACAGCAGGGTCTGCAAAAACAACAAAACCGAAACCACGGGCACGACCAGTGGCCCGATCCTTCATTATCACAGCTTCCACTACTGCTCCAAAAGACTGGAAATACTCTTTAAGTCGGTCTTCATTTGTGTCCCAAGATATTCCACCGATGAAAAGCTTGCCAGGCTCCATTTCCATTCTACACATCCATTTACCACGCGCCCATCAGTTTAATTTCCAACAATCATAAATAAAACAAATTGATAAGAAGACAATCACCTTCAATTAAAAAAAAACATTTTTCTTCGACACCAACCAAACTAGTTTCAGCAAGCTAATGATAGAAAAGAGCACCCACCGGATCTAATCAGTTACTCATAATTTACTGAAAACCAAGTAAAATACAATCCAATAGTAGCGTTCCGGGGAATATAGAATTCTGTGTATCATAAAAACCATGAAACAAACATGGAAATGCGGATTGGACGAGAAGATGTACCTCATCACAGAATCCATCGAAAACTTGGATGCACTGATTGTTAGATAAGAAATGGGTATTCTTGGATTGAATCCAGGAACCTCGGAGCATCCACCGATCAATCGCCGATCGACCAACAACCCAGGAATCCTAGAAACCAAAGTGAAAACAATTTAAATTTAACACAGGATGACTAAAAGATCCAAAACAGAACATATGCTTGGAAAGGAAATTGAAAAGGCAAGCATTTTGTAGAAAAAATATTACCAACAAATGAAGATGACCCAGATTGGAAGTTTGAGAGAATCTAAGATCTGAGAAGAGGCATGATATGAAGAAGAGGGCGTGAGGCCCTCCTTTTCTCTTTCTCTTTTCTTCTCCCTTTATTTCTTCTTTCAATTATGGTTGATTTATATATATTATGTAACCAAACCTATGTATGTATATCAGACAGAGAGGATTAGATGTATGAGAAAATAATTTGCATTTATATATATATATAATAGATTTGGCTATCTATCCTCTCTCGTGTAACAAAGTTTACGAGCTGGAGTGGATGGTAATACGGTGTCCAAGATCTCTTTTTGATATAGATTAACAAATTGTTTTGAAAATGGAATTTTGGACTCTCGTTATTCTCATTTGCTCCCTCTTATTTTTGCTTTTCTCTACTTATAGCCATTGACTTTCCAATTCTATATTTTCATTTTTCTGGAGCAAGATATCCAAAATTATTTGCTACTGTTACACTCTCATCTAGAGGCCAATCTTGTATATGTTTTGAGGAATCCATTCATTTATTCTTCTTCTTTCATTTCCATTCAAACAAATTTTGATCCATTCCATGTTTCAGCTGAAGAAGGACAGAGAGAAATAGAGAAAAATAAATAATAATAAAGGAAAATAAAGAGACTAAACTAGATAGAGAGAGAGAGAGGGGAGGAAAAAAATAAAGAAATAAGAGGCTAATATATGGATACAGAAATCATCTCATTTCATCATTATAATTTTTTCAAATTTTCACATAAAATATAATAAAAAATTTAACTTTTTCAAATATCAAAATAATAATAATATTAAAAAATAATATTCTAAAAATATTTTATTTAATTCATCTAAAATCATCTTATCTCATCTCACTATTCAAACGAATCCGAAGAGTAGTGTTGCTTGATGAATTGAAAATTAAAATAAAATTCTAAATTTCTTGTTACGTATTTTTTATATAGAAAATAATGTTTTTTTTTTTCTTTCTAAATTTCATCATTTTCAATTACATCTATTGATATTGATATGACCACTTAAATACGCCATATCAGTAAATATGACTAAATTGACAAGTGACGTTACCCTTTTATAAATAATGCTCTTAGATAAATCTATACAAAGATTGTCACAACTTTTATGGAATTTCTATTAAACAAAAATAGTGAAACTCAAATAAGAAATTATCCAAATGGGCTCTTAAAAGTTATCAACACTGAAATTTGGAAGATATTTTATAACACAGATGAAGAAACTTTCTGGTTTGAGCTAAATTTCAAATCTCAATTCAAGCTTAATTCATCGATCTTCATTGAATTGGTGTAATCAAGAGTGGTCAGATGTATAATAAATAGGGTTAAAAAGGATGGATGATTTACTCACATGCAATGTAATGATTTGGGAGGGTTCGCATGTCTCTTTGATTCGCATCAACTTTCTATAAAAAGCATCTTGTGGCCATAAAAACAATCAATTGGAGATCCAAGGGCTGTACTTACAATAGGTAAGTTTGCTGATTTAATCATATAATAAAATTAGATTATTTAATTGTGTTTCAAATGGAAAATAGTAATGTTAGATACAATTATATCTGTATTGAGTTTCGTGTACTCTTATTGGAAAAAAAATAAGACTCATTATTAAAAAATAAGTTTTTTCACGTACTCTCAAATCTTTAGAACTGTGCATGCGATGTGATGATACACATATTAAAGTATGTTTAAATAAAATGATAAAAACGATAAATTATATATTGATGTATGGTATGAAGATGCTAAATAGCATTTCTCTTTTAAAAATGAATAAATCTACATATAATCGTGAAGTGCGTAAATGCCGCGTAATCGCTTTGAAAAAGAATGGGGTCCACTATTAAAAATTTTATTTTTTTCATGTGGATCTCATATTTATTCATTTTTTTCAAAACTATTACGCGACAGTTACACAATTCACGGTTACAAATATCTTTCTATTCAAAAATATGCTCCGATCCGAGGCATCAATATGTTGAACTCATCTGTACAGGTGGCCCAACCTTTTAATTTAATATTTTCATTGTTATTTTATTTTTAAGAAATTTATTATAACTTAATGGGCAGTTAGGTAATTTTAAAATTATGCAAGGGTATTTTAGGATAACTAAAACTTGGTGGCCCTACGGTTCCATTCGATTTAACCTATGAGGCTGAGCTCAGAGCTGAACTAAGGGTACAGACTAAAAAATTGTTGGGTGCAATTGATGGTTTTGATAGTTTACGGGACAGTTTGGAAAAATGATAATAAATTGGGGCGCAAAATAAAATTAGTCGTTTTTTATTTTGCAAGTATGTGGTAGGGAGACTTTTGGAACTGTATCAGCCACATTAATTACTAGACATTGAAAGAGCATAGTTATGGCCCATATTTTTATTTTATTTTATTTTATTATAATTGATAATATAGGCTGTTAACAAGCTTCATTATTATAATAACATAATAGGTAAATATATCATTTGTATCTATATAGCATTGAATTTAATTTTGTCACATATTTATTACCCGTGCATGAGCCCTATAAATTAGTACAATCGCATGTCAAATTTGCGTGTTGCCAAAGTTTTGATCAAGATTATGATCATAACCATTCTATCTTCTTATTTAGTCTCGTTTGTTTTCGCAAGTGAGATGAGTTGAGATAAAAATTATAAATTTAATAAAATATTAGTATAATATATATATTTTAATATTATTATTATTTTGAGACTTGAAAAAATTAAATTATTTATAATTTATCGTATATGAAAATTTGAAAAAGTTATAATGATTAGACGAGATGAAATGTTGTAAAAACAAACTTGGCCTAATTAATATTTAGAGGTAGTGAAAATGCAAATCTCCTTTGGAAGTGTCAAAAAAAGAAAAACTACAATGTCTTTCCTCCAAATGTGGTTCCAAAATCCAAACCCAACATCGATCAGTCCTTGTGATGGACTACATCAAACCATCTTTTATAGCAATCTCTTCCTAAGCTCATTGTCCTCTTTTTAGTATTTATGCATTGAGTTTATTGCAATATTGATACTTTTCTATGTATCCTTGGCTTTACTTTAATTGATCGATGAGCTAATGAAATTATACTACTTTATTAAAATAAATTTAAATTTTATAAAATTACCCACAATTTCACATAAAATTGTAAAATAATTATAAAATAATTGTAAATAATATGGTATAATTAATTCTATTTATTTCATGTAATTGTTATTTTTTATAATAAAATTATACTAATTAATCACTTCGAACTACGGTTATTTTAAAACAAATTAGAAATAATTTTAACCGTTGAATTTTAAAAAATGTGAACAAATTATTAATTTAGTGGTCGTGTTACAAAAACAATGATAGATGTGTTTGTGTTTTTTTTTTTTTTTTGAGCTAAGATGTGTTTGTTAATATCCCGTTTGGTTAGTAAAAGTATTTCATCTCATCTAATATAATCTTATATTATCTTATCATTATAACTTTTTTAAATTCTCACATAAAATATAATATATAATTTTAACTTTTTCAAATCTTAAAACAATAATAATATCGAAAAATAATATTTTATTCAACTTTCGTTTAAAATTATTTTATCTCATCTCACTATTCAAACTTACCTTTTTTTAAGTCTCCTTCGTGTTAATCTAGTCTCCCTTCATTTTGTTTTTTCATACCTACTACGAGTACTTGACTTTCTCTCTTTCTTGAAAAAAATAGTTGGTCAAATATTTCTTTTTGAAGTTTAGTAAACATGCACTATTTTGTTTTGTTCTGTATTTATATTTTGGATTTTTATCAAATGTGTGTATTTTACAAAATATCATTTTTTATATATACCTAGTATTTATTTTATATGTGGGTATATATATATATATATAATCATAAAAGAAATAATATTTTTTTAATTTTGCATCTCAAAAGAAAGAAGGATTGCATTTAAATAAAATAAAAAATTATTTATAATATAATACTAAAAGTATCATTATAAAGAAATTGCTTATTTGTGACCAGTTATTTTCAATAAAAATGATTATAATTTTCTGTTAAAATGAGTCTATTTTTATCTAAAATAATCGTTATCGTCACAGAAAATCCGTCACAAATGTTTATTTTTCTTGTAGTGTATAAAAACACAAAAGAAAAAATATTAGTTGATTTAAGTTTATTGGAGCTTAGACCCAAATTTTGATGGTGCCGGCCATTTGTTATCAAGATTATGTCATGTAGCACGAACGATTGCTTGATGTGGAGGAAAGGGATGAACCCTTCTTCCTACCAAGTATATATGACTTGTTGAATTAATTTTTATCAACCAAGTGGTCATGCATTTAGAGAATCTTTTGAAAATGATAGATAATGGCCTCCTAAAATATCACATGAATCAATGTGGGTACTGCTGCCAATTGTTTGGATAGATAAGATCATATATATATGCTAATTAAATATATAATAAATATTTTTGAAAAAAATATATAGCTTTTAACTTTTTTTTTTTTTTAAAATATCTACAAAAAAAAGTGTGAGGGAGGTGTGTGAAAGACAGGAGGGATTGCTTGGCACCAACAAACACATCAAAGAATAAAAATTAATCATTTTTGGTATTTATTTATTTATTGTTTATTCAAAACATAGTTGTTGGCATGGACAAAAGAATACCACTGGCCGATTTCATGGAATTATTCTCCCACGACAGGTCAGATATATGGCTTATCATCAACTTGATAATTATAATACCTTGAGACAATCAAATGACTATGGACAGCATGCATTTATATATAAGGTCAAATATTCTTATGCTAAAAACAACCTAATTACGATAAACATTATAAGATTTTAGTATAAAAATGTTCAGATCTTGAGTAAGGATATGTTATGTTTTTCTTTTCTTTTACTGGCAAACTTTTGACTTATATTGTAGTGTATTTTGGACCGTCACATTATTCGTCTTGGTGATAGTCATTTTTTATATATATATATAATCCGTCGAAAAATTCAAGACCAAATTATTAATTTAATTATACTTCTCATATTTCTCTCTTTATATATATATATATATATATATATATATATATATATATTTACATGTCACATGGTTATGATATTGTATTGGGTTATTGTTACTCCTCTTTTCTAAATGCGTATTTACCTATAAAAATGCCAAAATAATTTGTCACATGGTGGGATTGGAAGCAAATCGAAAATCCACAACAAAATACAAATTTATGACAAAATAGTAAAATACACAACAAATTGAAAAATAATAAAAACAATCCTAAACTAGTAAAATAGTTTTGAGATAAAAAACCATGGCGGCAGTCACTCGTGGTTGTGAGTTTCCACAATAGTATGACCACAAGTGTTTCAAGAAGGAGAAAAAAAAGTAAAGGATAAGTCGAGAAAGAGGATGAGAAGAGGAAGAAGAGGAGAGGACGTGGCGAGAGGGGAAATAGAAACTGCAAGGGGGAGGGGGGCTTAGGTTTAACTAAGTTAATCCCAAAACGACATCACTTCACTGTTTACTTTTAAAAAAAAATAAAACCCAAGATAAAAAGATGTCGTTTTGGGAAGAACTCACCCAAAATGACGTCGTTTTATTAATCAATTTTCTTTTATATATATATATATATATATGTATGTGTGTGCACACGCATGTATTTATATATAATTATATATATATTGGGCTAGGCTCAGGACCTCTAGTCGGGGTGTTAGGTATGGTGGGCAGTTGTTGGATGCGGGTGGGGGGGACTCTGCCCTCGCATTTATTGTGCGGGGCAGAGTGGTGGAGGCCAAGCAGACGAGGTGCGATGCCCGCCACCCACCCCTATCGACATTACCTCCAACTCTGAATTCAACTTTGAGCTCCGACCTCGACTCTAACTTTAATAAAAATATGTATTATTTATATATTTGTCATATATATTCACATAAAAGTCTATAACTTATATAATTAAACTCAATAATATTAATAGACTAATAATCAATTATATGTACAAACTATACATCATAGTATTATTATCATACATATTATATATATATATATATTAGGGTATATGGAACTTGACTAGCTAATAGCGATTCATGTACCATGTATAATATATATATTGTAA
The DNA here is from genome assembly GCA_022457165.1 of Juglans mandshurica. NCBI lineage: Eukaryota > Viridiplantae > Streptophyta > Magnoliopsida > Fagales > Juglandaceae > Juglans > Juglans mandshurica. The sequence continues at coordinate 8,238,896 of CM039627.1, forward strand.
GATTATTAATTTATTATCTAGATTATAATATAGTAGTATGTAACAAGATTCTAATATAATATTTGGCTTTGCATTTGAGTGGCTGGTTGTGTTTCTTATTTGTAATTATTCAAGAGTAAATGATTGGATGATAGACATTTCCATTGTACCATGATGGCTCATGGTTGTTCTTACTTGTTAGTTGTTATTTAAGGTCTTGGGGTGTTAGCTTGTGATTTGACAAGATGATTGAACAATCATTTTATTGTCTTTTGTTGATTTGGGAGTAAGAGATTATAATATGAAATTATGAATGGATAGTATATCAAATAGTTTTACTTATATTTTTGGTTTTTCATATATAAAATCAATTTCTTATTTTTTGTAATGTCTTTAGTAAACTTGAAACTTGAAAGCCCATAAAAAATGATCTATTATATGTAAAGTCTTGTTTAAAAATTGGCCAAATATGAATGGAAAAAAAATAAATAAATCCAACTTTGCTCTAACTCTTATCCTATAAATCAGAGTCGAAGTTGGATCAGAGTCTATGTAAATCGGAGTCATATTTCTTGAACATAAACTCTGACTCAGTCGATACTCAACCCTAAAGAAAAATAAGATAAGAAATTCGGTTGCGAAAACAATTTCCGAATCATTTCTCAATTGTTGTGAAAAAAAGTTCAAAAACAATTTTTATGAAGAAAAAAAATTGAGTTTTTCAAAGAGAAATGTTACACACCATCCCTTCCTGATAAATTATTTGTTATGTTTTATTTGTGGATAAATTATTCAATGTCATATTAAAGGAAGTTGAGAAAACAATGGAAAAAAATGATAAATATAATTTCTTTTTTTCAAAATACCATAAAATTATAGAAAAATGCTAAGTTGCCCTTGATTTTGTTTCGTCAATTTGACTGCTGTGTGTTTTATTTTTTTTTAAATCATTAAGAAAGTAACTAATATATATATATATATATATATATATATATATATATATTTTAAAAATATATTTAAAAATATTTTAAAACTATTTTTTAAAAAAATTAAAAATGAACTAGGGCCACGCCAGCTGTGTATGCTGGGCGGGCCCTAGCATTGTCCATGTCCAAAATTACATGAGTGTACTGTGTACGTAATGTTGGTGAATCAGTAGCAAATCCCTAAGCCCTCTGTCTATCTTCCACATGCAGCAAAATACATGTTAACTGTTTCAAGAATCAAGTGTCTTCTAAACCCAACTCTGTCAGCCTTCATTTCTTACCTCACTAAACCCACTCCTCTTGCTTTCTTTTCCTTAGCCTCCAATCCCTATCCATGCAACTCCACAACTTTCCAAAACCCAAGTTTTCTACCCCTAAAACCCACAATATTTTCTCCCAATTCCTCATTTATTTTAATTCAAAATCGTGGCGTGCACGTAGAGGTGGATCCGCCGTCGTCGACCGGTGAGATTCACGCCATCGTTGGCCCGATGTTCTCCGGAAAAACGGCAAGGCTTCTTCGCAGGATTCAGTCTGAGAGCAGCAATGGCAGGTATTGGACCTCCTCCTTCTTCTTCTTTTTTTTTTTTTTTTTTTTAATCTTAGCTTCTGTGTGGAATGGTTGAGAATTGTGAGCTTCGGTTTTTGCGGTTTGTTGATAGATGTTGCTCTTTTCGGCGGGTGCCTTTGTTTTGTTCCGAAGATGATGTCTTGAGAAATTGCAATTGTTATTCGCTAATTTGTGCGTATTATTATTATTATTCTAAAGCTCACTGTTTAAGGGGATTGCCATCTGTTTATTATCCTTTAGAACGGGGAAGGAGTATATTTAGCCATGTACTGGTTCATTTGATAAAATGTGGTTTACTTATAGAAAAAGAATTGATAACATGCGGTTATCACCAGCTTTCAGGTTGAGCATTACAAAGGTTACCTCCAATTGGATAAAACACTGAAGGGTCTTTGTGTCTCGGGAAGATTAAGGGAAGCTGTTGGGCTCTTGTGGATCACAGGAGTGCAAGTAGAGCCAGGGACCTATGCTCTTCTGTTGCAGGAGTGCATATTTAGGAAAGAGTATTCAAATGGGAGAAGAATCCATGGGCAAATGGTTGTTGTCGGATATGATCCAAGTGAATATTTGAAGACCAAATTGTTGATTTTGTATGTGAAATCAGGGCATATAGGAACTGCTCACATTCTGTTCGATAAATTGCTGGGGACAAGCTTGGTCTCGTGGAATGCAATGATTGCAGGGTATGTGCAAAGGGGGCTTGAAGAAGTGGGGTTAGATCTTTATTACAAGATGAGACGGACTGGTTTTGTGCCAGACCAATATACCTTTGCATCAGTCTTCAGGGCCTGTGCCACTTTAGCAACACTTGAGCATGGGAAGCGGGCCCATGGTGTAATGATAAAGTGCCAAGTTAGGGAAAATGTAGTGGCCAATAGTGCCCTCATGGACATGTATTTTAAATGCAGTAGTTTATCTGATGGACATCAGGTATTTGAAAAGTCTTCGAATAGGAATGTTATTACATGGACTGCCTTAATATCTGGTTATGGCCAGCACGGGAAAGTTGTAGAGGTTTTGGAATTCTTTCATAGGATGAAAAATGAAGGTTTCAAACCAAATTATGTTACCTTTCTTGCAGTTATTTCTGCTTGTAGCCATGGAGGTTTGGTTGATCAGGGTTGGGCATATTTTTCATCTATGACCAGAGATTATGGAATTGAGCCAAGAGGGAAACATTATGCTTCTATGATTGATCTTTTAGGTCGTGCTGGTAGGTTACATGAGGCATATGAGTTTGTTCTGAACTCACCTTGTAAGGAGCACTCAGTGATATGGGGTGCTTTACTTGGGGCTTGTAGGATTCATGGGGACATGAACTTGGTTAAGCTTGCGGCAAAGAAATTTTTTGAATTGGAACCAGAAAATCCTGGAAAGTATGTGGTTTTGTCTAATGCTTATGCCACCTCTGGGTTGTGGGACAATGTTGCAGAGGTCAGGGCTGTGATGAGGGAATCAGGGGTCATAAAGGAGCCTGGTCATAGCTGGATAGAGATTCGAAATGGGTCCCATTTTTTCTTTAAGGGTGATAAATCTCATAAACAATCATCAGAAATATATGAGATGATTAGGGATATGACTTGCATCTTAAAGGACACAGGATATGTTCCTGATTTAAGTGATGACTAAATCATGTTGTGGAAAACAGCTTTTTCCTGCTGGACTTATCTCCCTTGCAAAGCAGATATATTTGGGAAATATAAGAGCTGTACGCCTAAAACCTCAAGTGTTTTGTGAAAGATAAAGAATCTGGAAGATCCAGTACCCGGTAAGGCACAACACATACCATTTATTTCTTATGTGCCAAATATTACCTGGTTAGTTACGACAACTATTATATCTATTACTTTTTTCAGGATTATAAAAAAGCTTTTGACTGCCAATCTACGACAGGTGGCTGCATTTTCCTCAGTTTTGATGCAATTTATCGGCTCTCAAAGAGAGAACCGAGTGTCTTATGGCCAGATAACAATAAGGGCCCGAATGTGTAGTTTTCAATTTATGAACCCCATGTACAGCAGCAATACAGCTCAAATCTTTGCAAGTCCGAGCGTATAGATTACCCTGCTTTGTGTCACCATAATTGTTTGCATCTCATGCAAGTTGAGTTCTTCCATGAAATTTCCAAATTTCTTTTGATGTGCCTTCCTATGACAGATGAAGTTTCTAATGAAGATATATATAGCATGGAATCACTTCCTGTAGGCTCCATATTATTTAGGAATTTTTTTAGGCAACTTTCTGGGTTAAAAGCTTCTGCTTACTAGAGGAATGGGAAAAAAACAAGCAATAGCATTTCAGATCTTTGACCCAATTTTCCATGTGTCTTGAACTAAAAATCACAAGTTAAAAGCTAGAGAATTGACAACACGTTTGCAATCTCATTTCTTATTATTGCTTCTGAATCTAGGTTTTTCTTCAATATGCTGCTTCACTTTAGTTGAAGATATTGTTTCTGGGCCAGTCCAAAACCCGATATAAATTTTTTTACCACAGTAGGATCCTGCTTCACTTTGGTATTTTTTTTTTTGTGTGACAGAAAGAACATTGCTTGAAATTTCTCTGATGTTGAATTTATATTTTGTTGGCAGGAGGAGCTTTGGTTCTGTGCTAGATATAATTCCCCATGCTGATTCTGTGACCAGATTAACTGATCATTGTGAACTTTGTCATAGACGTGCTTTCTTCACCTCAAGTGGGGCTGGTAGAGATTTTACTGATACAGCAGGGAATGATGACAATAGATCAGAGTCTGAGACTGAGTGGGAAAGGTTAATTAAACCTTTTGACCTCAAACAGCTCAGGAAGTCACTTAATCAAATCAGCCCCTATCAGCTATGTAAATTGCTTGAGCTACCCCTTGATGTGCCCACATCAATGGAGATATTCAAGTGGGCGGGTGCTCAAAAGAGCTATTGCCATTCGTTTGATGTGTATTATGCGCTGGTAGATAAGCTTGGGGCGGCAGGGGAGTTCAAAGTCATAGATAGGCTGCTGGGGCAAATGAAAGATGAAGGGATTGTTTTTAGAGAGTCCCTTTTCCTCTTAATTATGAAATATTATGGAAGAGCTGGTCTACCGGGGCAAGCAACTAGGTTGCTTCTGGATATGAGGGGTCTTTATTCTTGCGAGCCAACCTTTAGATCTTACAATGTTGTGCTGGATATATTGGTGGCTGGGAATTGTCCTAAAGTTGCACCAAATGTTTTCTATGACATGTTAAGTAAAGGCATTTCTCCCACTGTGTACACATTTGGGGTGGTGATGAAAGCACTTTGTATGGTTAATGAGGTGGATTCCGCATGCTCTCTTCTTAGGGACATGACAAAGCATGGTTGTGTGCCGAATTCAGTGGTATACCAGACTCTGATACATTCACTCTATAAGAGTGAAAGAGTGAATGAAGCTTTGAAACTTTTGGATGAAATGTTTCTTATGGGCTGTGCACCTGATGTTCAGACCTTCAATGATGTTATTCATGGCCTTTGCAAGCTTAATCGGATTCATGAAGCGGCAAAGTTGGTTGATCGGATGCTTCTTCGGGGGTTTTCTCCTGATAATATAACTTATGGAGTTTTAATGCATGGGTTGTGTAGAATGAGGCAAGTTGATGAAGCGAGGTCATTGTTGAACAAAGTGCCAGTTCCAAATGTTGTGCTCTTCAATACCTTAATCAATGGGTATGTGACCTGTGGAAGGTTTGAAGAAGCCATGGCTGTTGTGAATGATTTTATGCTAAATACCATCTGTGTCCCAGATGTCTTTACGTTTAACATACTGGTTCGGGGACTTTGCAAGAAGGGTTGTTTGGCTTCAGCTCGTGAATTGGTTAATGAGATGACAACTAGGGGTTGTGAGCCTAATGTGGTTACATACACAATATTGATAGATGGTTTCTGCAAAGAAGGCCGACTAGAGGAAGCTGGTGAAGTTTTAAATGAGATGTCAACAAAGGGTCTTAGTCTGAATACAGTGGGATACAATTGCCTTATATGTACTCTGTGCAAGAATGAAAAAGTTCATGAAGCTTTGGTAATGATTAGTGAAATGTCTAGGAAAGGATGTAAACCCGATATATTTACATTTAATTCTGTAATATTTGGACTGTGCAAGGTCGGTAAGATGGAAGAGGCAATGAGAGTCCACCATGATATGTTACTTGAGGGTGTAATTGCCAACTCTGTGACTTATAACACTTTGATTCATGCTTTCCTAAGAAGAGGTGAGATCCAGGAAGCCCTTAAGCTTGTGGATGAGATGCTGTTTAGAGGGTGCCCTCTTGATGTAATCACCTATAATGGCCTAATGAAGGCACTCTGTAAAGCTGGGGCTCTTGAGAAAGGATTGGGACTGTTTGAAGAAATGATGAGTAAGGGACTGAATATTAATAATGTCTCATGCAATATTTTGATCAATGGTCTTTGTAGAGTTGGAAAAGTACATAATGCACTTGAGTTTCTTAGGAATGTGATTCATCGGGGTTTGACACCAGACCTAGTCACATACAATATCCTGATAAATGGTCTATGCAAGATGGGGCGTCTTCGAGAGGCCTTGAATCTCTTTGACAGAATACAAATTGAAGGAATCCGTGCTGATGCTATTACTTATAACACTTTAATCCGTTGGTACTGCAGAGAGGGCATGTTTGATGATGCTTATTTATTCCTGCGTGAGGGTGTGGATAATGGTTTCGTACCTAATGATGTGACTTGGTATTTATTGGTCACCAATTTTGTTAGAGAAAGTGCCATGGAGAGTCAGACCTTTACCTCAGCTTTGTTTTAGTGTCTAGAAGGAAGTGCTGCTCACATAAAATGATCTTTTTTCGGTGTCATGAGTTGAGCTTCTTGTTTTGAATTTTTTGGGACATGCATTTGAGAGATTTGGACCCTTGCTTTCTGGCAGAAATTATTCTGATGGTATGAAGGTGATTCCAACATGGTCTTTTCTGCGATTTTATTTGGGGGAAATGGGTATTTCCCAAAAAAGGGCAATCGAAGCTTCATTTGGTTGCATTTGATTTATCTGGAAATGTTTGTACCTGCCGATTGGACTTTCGGTTGGTATGCTGGGAAAAAGTCGGCTAGATGTTCTCTGTGTAGTGCATCAGAGTCTTGCAATGTTGAAGGGAGAAGAAGGTTTAACCATTAGATGTATATGTCGAAGGGGAAATGATCATAGTGAAGCTTGAGGTGATCATATTATCTTTTACTCGTATGAAAACATTTTACTGATGCATTTCTTGTACTTCTTTGTTTACTTTTAGAAGCTTTTGTTTACTTATGGAACTTAGTTGTTCATGCATAGTCCAAACTTCATAGCTGCATTTTTTTATTTTCTCATTATCAAATTAGGGAATCAACTTTTCTCCTCCACTGAAACTTTGTAGGAAATCTTGATTGTCCGAATTGTCTTTCGAAAATCAGAAGTTTGGTTGTGGCACTCAGGGATGACCATTATATATAATATACATGTGAGGTTTGGAGACATGGAAGGTATTAACCATTTACCTGTTTTAACCCACTCCTTTTTGTTTGTTTCAGTGTGCGGCCCTTGCCAGCCAGAGAAAGCGTTTCAAATCCTTATCATGGAGCAAGAAAACATCTTCAAGTTTGGAACTATGTGCTGATCCTGAGGCTGCGATGTTTGTGTTGAAAAATCATAAATATCTGTATCTGGCTTCGTTTCTTCCATACATACAGAAACTCAGGAGGAATGCAGTGAAACTCAGAAAGAATGCAGTTTCGACTGGCATTGCAACAAATACAGCTAATTTCTGCTTAAATTATACAGTTACATTTATCAACATACAGAAGCTATTCTTTTTCTTCTCATACGATACAAAACTATTAGATGTCTTCCTTGGTCGCTCTTGTTGTACAACATCAAAATACAATTGTATCTTATCATTTTCGGCCGCGAAATTTCGCAATCCAATAAAACAAAAGGCAGCGGATTAAGTTTAAGGTCGTTTTCTACAGTCACCGATGATCCCTTCTGATAAATTCTCCGGAGTCCGGACTGACATGACATGCCACTTGGTTTTATATTTTCTTAAAAAAACATACGAAATCAATTTGAAATAACATACCGACGCACTCACTAGCCCAAAACCCATATGATGCACGCACAATATCCTCCCTCTTCCTCCGTCCGGCACCGGCCTCCAGTCCGCGCAGCAGCAGAGCTTCATTTCCAGCGCTGCTTCCGGCTTTACACTGAAGAGTAAAATCAAGGTTTTGTGCAAATATTGGGATGCAAAATCTATTTCCTCCGTCGTATTGTTAGCTCCAATAGCAATATTCTAGGGGAGATCAATTTTAATTTGATGTTTTATCTGTTTCAGTTCTTATATATGTCTTGCACTATTTCTCTTTGCACATACCGACTTTCCATTGGTTGGAAATATAGCACCAGATTTCGAGGCGGAGGCTGTTTTTGATCAAGAATTCATCAAGGTAGTTTATAAAGCATGATGTTGAAAATCGCAGCAGTGCTTGTGGTTTTCTCTTTGAATTAATTATATTGGGTCCAAAGCACTTGGGTAGAATCTTATGTTATGATGTATATTTCTGGACCCAAATCCAATTTTCATGCTCTTTCTAAGTTGGAGATATGTGCACGTTTCCATATAACTAAATCATCTTCCTTTCAGGTTAGACTTTCCGAATATATTGGAAAGAAATATGTCATTCTATTTTTCTACCAATTGGACTTCACATTTGTTTGTCCTACAGGTCCGTTTGACACTGAAATAATATTAATTGAATGTTTATGTGCTAGTGGATGCTAAAGTTTTCCCTTATTCTCAATTCTCTTATTCCTCATTTGCAGAGATCACTGCTTTCACTGACCGCCATGCAGAATTTCAGAAGCTAAACACGGAAATATTGGGGTCTCAATTGACAGTGTGGTAAGCCATTCCCTCCATTTAATTGAAGGCTTTAAAGCCCATGGTCGACTACCCTCTCTGTTTTCCACTTCAACGAATTTGTTTAAATTCAATAAAATTAGACTATAGTTTATTTTTAGCTCAGAAGCTTATTTATAGGGAGTTTTCTGCTGGATCAGCACCTTCAATTTATGTGTTGTAGTGTTTGATCTACAAATTGTGGGGTTTTTTATTCTGATGTGTATGATACTTTGATCTACTAATGTTAGGGTTTTTGGGACCAATTTGTTCAGGCTCTCTACGACCTCTGCAGCAAAACCTTCACGCCCTAACAGACACCACTTACCTCTTCTCAAGCTGTCTAGAGGCTCTCTTCACTTCTGGGTTAGTCACAATCTCATTAACTCCATGAATAAACATGGTTTTTACATGTATTTTTGGAAGTGGTTTTGTTGTAGTTTGCCATCTAGATCCATTATCTTATTTTCAATTTGGTGAATTTGTTTAATGCATGCCCTGTTGTTTGACAAGCATCCTACGAAACTAACCAACAACCAACTCCCCCAAAAATAGGACAAGAAAGAGACCAAAATTCCAGTATATAAATTATTTATTATCACACCCAAAAGCTCAAATAAATCACAATCATCTTCAATAGTTCCATATTTTGGGTCCGAGTGAAATTCAAGATGAACAACCATCTTAACCTCTCAAGGCTGGAGAAATGGCAAATTTATAGATGTTTTCTCCCCTCACCGGTAGTGAAATTCATTTATTTGCAATCCACGAATTTCAGTCTCTAAGTCTAGCCCTTGCATGTGTTTAAAGGTCTGGTGCTGTGCCTGAAGCATTGGGAAATGCAGGTTTTCTTTTATAAATTGAAGATCTGAAAATTGTTCCTTCAAGAAATCCATATGCTAGTTTAGAGATTCTCAGTAGGATGTCAAACTGAAAAAGGTAACAAAATTCTATTTTGCGTTGCTTCCTTTATCGCATTTAGAAAATTGTCTCATGCATTGAATGATACTCTGGTAACGAGTCCATCACGATTCACAAAAACACAAAGCTCTCACCAAGAAAATCTGCTAAAAGCAAGTCCATCATAGCTGCCGTAGGCATCAGTCAAGCACATAGATTCGAGAAGCTATGTCCTGGACCAACCAATCAAATCCCTCCAGCAGCCCCTCACCAGTGTATGCACTGCATCCCACAATGTTCCTGTGCCGGGTTTTGTCCATGGTTTCCAAGTTCAGTACATGGATAAGTATGATAATTACCATTTCAAGATATTAGAAGTTAGCAATATAGTAGAAAAAATGAAATATATTTGGATAAATGCCATTCGTTTGAATAGAACAATAACCTCTTAAATGAAAAAGAAGAGAAATTCAGCCTCATAAACTCATTAATACAAATACCATTCTGTTGTAAAACGGTTACAAAAACATTGAATAATACTTGATGAATTGAATTACTAGGAGACGTTAATCCCTAGGATGATGTCAAGTATTATCATCCTAGTAATTCAAAAACAAAAACAAATGATCAAACAAATGGCATTTTTCCAAATCATCATAAGTCGAACTAGGATGATGATTTACAGGTGTTAAGCTCAAATGGAAGACTCAAACCATATGGCCTATACTTCAAAAGGACTTGTCAATGATACAATTGGAGTCTCATTAAAACCTTATAAAGAGCAAAAACTTTTCCTTCCCAAGCAATGTGTGATCTCATTCATCACCTATCCTTATCTTTATCATATGGGATATCAAAATTTTCCTCCTTAAATTCCCGACATCCTCGTTGGGCCTGTCCGTTGTAGGTGGCACGGCTCAAGTCCCACATTTCTGGTTAGATAGGCTCTGATACAATTTGTAATGCCTCAGTGGAAGACCCAAACCACATGGCCTATACTCCAAAAGGACTAGTCAATTATATAATTGGAGTTTCATTGGAACCTTATAAAGAGCAATAACTTTTCATTCTCAAGCAATTTGAGATCTCATTCACCACCTATACTTATCTTTATTATATGGGGTATCACAACAGATTTATTTATAAATGATGCAGTTTTGGTGGAAATGACTATTTTTAGTATATTTTGTCTCCATAAACATGTAATGCTATTGTAAATTCTAGACATTGTTGATCGGTACGGTTTTGTTATTCTTCAGTATTTCAATGCGTTATTGATAAAGTTTGATCTTCTTTTTGTAATGAAAATGGCTGTTATATTTAAGAGAAATTCCTATAGCGTGATGCAATCATTTCAGATAGACGTGTTTGGCATGGCATCGATCTTGGCCTCATATCAGTAAAATCTAAAATCTAGTTAAGTTTTGTATGTATAAAGGACTTGTATTGACCTAGTTAAAAAATTTTAATTTAGACTTTGAGTTACAGTAACTTTAAATAAATTTTTAAAGTTGGAGTCACTATTCACTTGTCAAATCTATATTTTATTTACAAATAATCAACAAGGTTTTTTATTAAATTCTTTTTAAAACTTTCATTAGTAAACAAGGCTATATTATGACTAGATTTTTCAAGAAATATTTTTTTATAAACAAGGCTATATTATGTTGGATAATTAGGTTATATAAAAAATAGTTGTAAAATAATAGTTTTTCAGTAAAAATTAAATTATTAATTAATATATGGAGTGTATTCATAAAATACAAAAAAAAAACATTTATTAAAAAAATATTATTATTAAGATACAATATTATTATTTTGACTTTGGAATGGATAGTTCAATGTGAATTAATATATTCAATGGCTCTGGCTTTAGCCAGAACCTTAACTTTTAGCCAAATTTTAGATTTGACAACGCCATTGCCAATGCTCTAAACTTGTAAACAAGGGAGTGATCCCACTGCCAGTACATCAAATAAGGGGATCAAACACCAATCGTGCAAGGAAAAAAAAATAGAGAAGAGAAAATATGATAGAAGCATACAGAGTAAGTCCAATCGGTTTTCACCGTGAGGAACTCAGGTCATGCCAAAAATAGAAGTGGAGGTCTTAAAATTTTATTGTAAAATGCCATTAGGAAACCGGGCCATGCCGGAAATGGAAGTGGAGGTCTTAGAGTTTCAAATGAGAAGGAAAATTGGAGGGATAGAGGCGAGCGGCGGCGGTAGCATCAGTGGTGAGCGGCAACGGTAGCCAGTGGTGAGGGGGTGTTCGCCAGAGCATTGGGATTCAAAATGATCACTAAGGGTGTAATTAGTTCAGTTCAGAAGAAGTCATGGACCAAAAATTTTAATCCATCATTTTTGTCGGACCGGACCGCTAACCATCGATCTAATCAGTCCAATTCAATCTATGAACATTTTTTTTCATTGTATATATACGATTAATGAAATTAAGTGATATTTTTAACATTTTATATATGGTTAATGAATATTAAATAATTTCATTATATATATGATCAATGGCGAGCCCTTGGATTAAAATTATTTAATTAACTTATATAACGACCATATAAAATAATATATTATATATAAAAAAAATTAAAAAAATATATATACATTCGGTCGGTTTTGGTCTGGTCCAAAAATATACAACCTGACACCGACCAATAAGATATCACCATTAGATCTGGTTGATTTTTTGGGTCCGGTTTGATCCTCTTATGTCTCTAATGATCACAATGAGAGAGTACAAAATCATCCCATCCTCTTGCTCTTTTATTTATTTTTTTTAAAAGCAAGGTGCAGTTGCCAACTCAATCGGGAGCCATCCTCGGTAACCTAAGTCGGGTCTAGCTTTTTTCATCATATTATTTAATTTTGTAATTTTTTTTTTAAAATTCTACTCATCTTCCTCACATCACACATAATTTTTAAGTTTTAATTTTTTTTCTTATCAAATGTGTGGTATATAAATAATAAGTAGAAGAATTCAATTAGTTTAAGAAGAATAAAACAAAAAAAATTATATAAAATAAAAAAATAAATATAATATATAGTGTGTATGGATGATAAGTAACAAAACTCTTATTTTTAACACAAGTGAACAAATCTAAAGCTTTTTAACAGCGATTTATATTTTTTCCTCTTGGCCCTTAATTATTTTGTTATTGGAAAAGATCCTACCAATAACAAGCGAATTTACGACATAAAATACACAATTAAAATATCCAAGAGAGACCGATTAGTTATTGAAAAAATTTATTCATTATTCTTTTTCTCATCATTTTATGATATGTCATTAAATGATAAGTTCAAATAAAATATAATAAATAGTCTCTAATCATCTAATGTCACATCATAAGATGATGAGATGGTAATAAAAAAATAAATGATGTGTATCATTACTCTAATTTATTATTAAACAAAGTTCAAATATTTTACAATGCTAGCATGCCTTCTCTTAGAGCAAAATAAGTTATCCACCTTATATTATTGAAATTTTCTTTTACCGTAAACAGCATATCCCTAGTTTGTCCATTATCGAGAAGCTTTAGATTGAAAACTATGATAGAGAAACCCAGCAATATTAGGATAGATAAGCTATATTACTTCTTGTAAATATGTAATCAAGTTTGCTAACCTTATAAAATGTTTAAAATTTGATTAAAAATAAATTATATATCTCTCTAGATATCAATTGCGTACTTTAAGGCTTAATTTGGATTGATAAATACTCTTAATTCATTTAATCTCATCTCATCATTATAACTTTTATAAATTCACATAAAATACAATAAACAATTTAACTTTTTCAAATCTCAAAACAATAATAATATTAAAAAATAATATTTCAACATTATTTTATTCAATTTTTAACTTTCATCTTAACTTACTATTCAAACTTAACCTTAATGTTATCTAAGATGCATCAAAGCAATGGTGCGTGCTAGATCATTGATATGATATGCTATGCTAACATCTAACATGGGGATCGGGCATGCATGCAAAACCAATGCATTCCTCTACAATGGTAAATGTATTTAAGAAAAATTTATAAGAAATTTACTTTTTCATATCTAACTTATTGATATGTTGGAAATAAAAAAATTTGAAATTCAAAATTTAAATTTTAAAATACTTAACCAAACGAGTTTTGTAAGTAAAATTAAAAGTAAAAGTATAAATACATATAACACTACTCTAATAGATAACATGTTATTCCCTAAACAACATGTTATTCCCTTGCATAGTTTGATTTTATTCATTTTATTTATTTCCTTGCTCTTTTTCAACATCAGAAATTTCTCTTTTTTGAAAATGCGGAGAAAAAAACGCACAGTAAAAAAAGTACAAATAAACTTACAATAGAAAAACATAAAAAACACAGTAAAAAAAAGGTACAGGAAAAACGAACAGAAAGAAACGCACAGGAAAAATGTACAGTAAAAAAAGCATAAAATGCGCAGAAAAAACGCGGAGAAAAAGGCACATAGAAAACATACGTAAGAAAAGTAAAGAAAAAACGCACTTACAAAAACGTACAGAAAAAAAAAATGAATGAAAAAAACGCACAGGTAAAAACGTACAGAAAAAACGCATTAACAAAAACGTACATAAAAAACGCAGATAAAAAACGCACAGTAAAAAAATGCATAGAAAAAACGTACAGTAAACACATAAAAAAGCACAAAAAACGTACAGAAAAAACGCATGAGAAAAAGTACAGGTAAAAAAACGTATAGAAAAAACGCACTGGTAAAAAAACGTAGAAAAAAACGCATAGAAAAACGCACAGGAAAAAAACGTAGAAAAAACGCATAGAAAAACGCACAGGAAAAAAACGTAGAAAAAACGCATAGAAAAACGCACAGGAAAAAAACGTACAGGTAAAAAAACGTACAGAAAAACGCATAAAAAGCACAGAAAAAAACGTACTTAAAAAAACGCACAAGAAAAAATGTACAGTAAAAAAACGTAAAGCAAAAAAACGCACAGAAAAAATCACACTAAAAAAAAAAGCATTGCTGAAAAAAATAGTTTCAGTATACGAATGTGGTCGCAGTTGCCTTACGGCCCAAGAAACCCAGTCTTTGTCATAATGCTGAGACGCTGGCCGATTCGCTATCTGCCTCCTCTTTCTAGGTTCTCTACATTCGGTCCCAACTCGCTCATCATCCACAGCTACATTATCGACTATCATCATACTCCATCCGCTTGATAAAATTCTTCAACAGTCCCCCATCCCTTATTGTTTTCTTTGACTTGGCTACACACTAGGATGACCTGTCTCAGTCACTGTCACAGTCCATAAACTGACGCCACAAAGAGATTATACAAAAATAATCCCACGATATGGTTCGTCAGATTATAAAATTACTTTTATTGTAAAGTAGATCTAACGAATCAGATAAATTTACGTAAGTTTGTGGAAGTGTTTTTGTGTAATTTCTTTGTAGATGTAGTAGTCCTCAAATGGAAAACATGGGCTATGGATCAGTTTGGATCTATTGATTTACTTGTTGTTTCCTTTTATGTTAAGGAAGTGCGCCATAGAATAATTAGGCCGTTAGCTTGTTATTTCCTTTTATCCAATCCATTAGTTGTTAATCTGGGATCATGTTTTACCATGGCTAAGGCCTTTTTCATATGTTTGGCAAAACTCTAGCATATATGTTCATTGTAGCTACCAAAAATAGATAATAAAAAAGTTAATACAAATGGTACTTCTCCTTCTCTTATTATCTTTTTCTTTTCTTCAATGGAAGTGCTTCACTCAAAGTGAGTAATTTTCTTATATTTTCTCGTATATTTTCTAATCATCCAAACACCTACTACTATCAAGTGTGTTACAGTCACAAATAGGACATGAGACCTAACTCATCTGGGCTCAGCGTCTGAACCCCGACTCGCATCCAGTCACACTTTGAAGCATCGTATGCTAATTTCAAACTCTAGGCTTTGAAGGTTTACATTTGGAGTCTGAATATGCAACGCTTAACATCAGGGATTCTGAGAATCATAACTTCTTCTTCATCAACAACACTACTCAGCCATGCCTCAACAGCCCGTGTTTTCCCGAAACAATTTTTCAGTGCCTTGTCTCTGCAAGAAAATCCCCAAAACCTGCAAGAGAGAGCACTCCCGGCGGTTTTGTGAAATGGGGCTCGCTTGGTTTGTGTCGGACATCAAGGTTTGCCACCGGGTTCATGCCATTACAACCGAAGCCGTTGGACTCTATTTAGGATGTCGAGAGAGTGAAGGATTGCTCGCCCAAGGACATCACTTCAATTTGGGATGATGTAATGTCCGAAACTTTCCATCGAATTTTCCATTGAATTTTCTTTCCCTAGGATTTGAGTTTTCAGAAGTTCAAAATTATTTTTTTTATGGGGTCTAAAAAAATAGTTTCTTTGATCAGTTTGGGTGCTTGACAAGTTACAAGAAATCGGTGCATTTGTTTCTCAACTCACTATCCAAATTTAACCTAAATCTTAAGATTGGCCGATTAAAAGCAAAGCACATCTTGTTCATCAATGGGTTTGTCTACCCAGCAGTGAAACAGGAGACTTGAAAAGAAAGCAGGTCGTTTTCACGGACCATGATTAACAAATTTCAATATATGCACATTACAATTACCAGCATATCTACAGATTTCCACACATCATTCTGGGACCAATATGCTGTACTCTTATCCGAATCATAAACCGTCCATCCACATCATTCTGGAACCTATTTACTGTACTTTGTCCGAATTGTGCAGAATTTGAAACAAAAAAATAACTACCAATAAAATTAACAAAAATTATCTAAGTTTGGATTTCCACCTTCCAAAAAATATATTCATCTTGGCAACCTGCAAGTGGATCAACGATAAAGAAGAAAACACAACAGCCACTTGAACCAAATTCAAAAGAATTTTCCAGACTCGAACCTATCTGCTTCAACTGTACAGTTTATTTTGGAGAAAATATGTATCAAATGAACCAAACAAGCCAGGATCCTGCCATTAATCTTAAAGGACAAAAGTTTAAGAAATCACTTCGGATTTACTTACAATTAAAAACTAAATTCATATCATTTATTGAATAGAAACCATGGTTGAACTTTCAAAACTCTTTACTTTTTAAAAAGAGACCACCTTGAAGTTGGATCGAATCCGAACTAGAACTCAAAACACAATACCATCAAGACGATTTCTTTCAACCCCATTCCAATCGAAATAAACCAAGTGCAAAACAATAACCAATAACAGCATAAAAAACCACCTGATAAAAGACAGCATTTTTCTATTTCTAATAATGCCTCAGAATTGTAAAATGACAGCAAGGCCTTTTTACAAGCCATTCAGTCCCGAAAGATGGTATTATGGTATAGAATGTCATCATCGGCAATATTCAAACACCAAACACAAAACTACACAAAAAATAAATAAGAAGAGCTTCTGCGACAGAATCCTAAATGTCTGTCTCATGGCCAGTCCCAAATGGTAAAGGCAGCAACGCTGCTCCACAAGGCAATGGAATATGAGACCGCCCGTCGACGGAGGAGCTCCCAATAGAATTGGGAGGACCGTCAACGTCAACAGGCATTGCTTTGTGACATTAACTTGGGAATATGCAAACATGACAACAAAAGTTTGCTCCGCATCAAGTAAGGGATTGGATCTAAAATCCCCTGTCACATATACGACTAGAACCCATTCAAACGTAGAAGGCCACAATTACATGCGAAACACACAACATCTTCGACAAAGTCTTAAAAACAACAACCAAATTCCGTACCTTGATATTGTCTAAGACGGCAATAAGAGATTCAAGATATGAGGGAATAGCAAAAAGAACAGAGAGACTTAAGACCTAGAAGACGGCAAGTATGATAGATGAAGTGATGAACCCTAATGTCTCCAAGCCTGGCATCCTTTGAGGTTTTAAGGGATATTTATAGCTGCTATTGCATTGGATCTGTGCGGTTCGATGTGAATCGTGCGGCTGATAATACACGAATCGTTTAAGGAAGGGCAGCTTCTGCGGCCGCTGCCAAGGAAAATTAGGGTTTACTGTCAAATGTCTCGAAAAATAATCGGGCTTGGGCTCACAAGGTGTCGGAGACATCTTTAGAGGCCCAATTAAAAAAAATTAAATTTATTTTAAAAAATCGTTTTTTTAACAAAATAACTTATTTTTGAAAAAGTAAATCTGAGAAAAAGTTTTATTATTTTATATTTATAATATATATTTAAATTAATCATATTTTTCTTCTATATTTTTAAATTTTTTTATTTTAAAATCTGAAATATTTTCAATGGGTACATTATGTCAATTTTTTATGAAATTGATAAAGAGTAAGATTTTTTGCTAATTTGAGGGTAATTGTAAAAATCAATAGTTTGAGGATGATATCAAATCGGGCGGTATTTAAAATGTAGAAACAATATATATATTAAATTTTTTTTTATTGATATTCCTTCAGAAACTTGAAGGCATTTTGTACATTACATTCAATCGGCATATAAACATACAATTATATATGACAACGTTAATTTTCCATCAATCCATGACCACCTCCTACCACTGTTTCTCCAAGGATCCCTCAATTCAGACTTTGCCTAACCATCACTCCAAGCACCTCATAATGCATCTCTTTCTTCTTGTTGTTCTCTCTCTTTCATATTTTGGTGTAGAGGTTTATGTAACTATTTATGCTAAACATGTTTAATGCAAATTTAATACAAAATATCCATACATCCTTGACAATGATCACGTATGTTCCGATCACTCCAGTAAGTAGTGATCATCATTGCTCCACTCTATTGCATAGGACAAAAGATGGTTCGTGGAAATACTTTTGGATATTTTTTGAAACCCTAATTTGGTTGGAGACTGGTGGAGGATACAGTGATGGATGGATGATGGAGAAGACATCTGATTCAATTGCTTGTTGCATTATCTACCAATCTGAGTCTGGATCCTCGCAGCGATTACGAATCATATTCTATTTGCACCTGTTGTAAATACACGAACAAATTTAAGGCATGTGATACTAATTATGCAATATACTTTCAAGGTATAAATTGCAATCACTTGCCATTCAATATGAAAGAGCCAATGATTCAGTATATAGTGTAATATAACTATTATCAGACTAACAAATGGTATTTTGTCCAAATGTACATAGGATAATAGTGATCTAACCAATGAGATGTATTTCCAAACGGGAATCGATGGTATAAATAGAATTAAAAAATAAATAAAATTTAGAAATACAAGAAATTCAATAATAAAATTAAAGGAAGTCTTTTTTTTTTCGAAAGATGAAACAACATAGGACACCCCAATCAGTTGCTGGCTCCCTGTAATCTTGTCTACAATTTCCTCGACATTTTTATACAGTTGGTTGAAACCCTTTCTGTTCTGATCTGGGCATTAGCCTGACTTAAAAGAAAGAGAAAAATCAACTGGGAAAAGAAAAACGAAGAAAAAAAGATGGTGAGAAACTTCGCAAGTGGAGTACTCCACCTAGGACCCGTAGATCTAATTTATAGGATGAAAAAAAAAAAAACTCACCTTTCAGAACAAATAGAAACGAAAATTTAAAAACCAAAAAAAAACATCTCATCCAAGTTTCATGAGAAAATGAATGGAAGATGAAAGTAAGGAATACCAGATCAACGGTCTCGTTCTTGATCTGCTCAAGATCGATAGCCTTGCCACTCGCCATCTTTGGCTTGAACCCAGAAAAGCAAACACGCACACGAGTCCACGACAACAACAAAGATGCAGTATGTGTGTGTATAGGCGTAGGACTGAAAAAGAAGGGTCCAATAAAAAAAAAATACATTAAAATAAGAAAATAAATTTTACAACTTAGTAATCTTAAGTACTAGAATTTTATAAACAGAACCACAACAGTGAAATATTCTCGATGAGGTTATACAGTTATCCAGCAAAATATATAGGAAAAAAGAGAAAATAAATCTCATTTGACCCAAAACACGCCATTAAATACCATCATCTTCATGATCCAAACTTAATCATTTTGTTAAAGTACTGATTGTAATAGTTAATTTGTTTGTTAAAGTTCATTTGTAATATTCTATTAATTATATTACTTATATAAAAGTTGAAGCAATACCTTCTAAGATATATATGCCATCAACTATTTTTATAAATTTTGTAAAAAAATATATTATTTTTGTAAAATAACTATTTGATCTAATTAGGTAAACGTGCAAAGCACGTTGCTCCTACCTAGTGTGTGTGTATATATATATATATATATATATATATAGAATTATCATTCCTTTTTTATATATATAGACAATATAAGTTTCATTGATCTACCTTGCTTTTCGTCGAATAAATAATTCGAAATGTAACCATTATAATTTAGAATACGTGAACAAATTTGATCAAATGAAAAGATAACCATCAATACTAAAGCATTTCAAAATTTTGAAATTTTAATAGAATCTGACTTTATTTATCTTACCGTGCATGTCGCCAGCCATGGTTATCGGCAAAAAATAAGAAATGAAACAAACGAAATATGATTGATTTCCTCCAATATCTTACTATGTGGGAAGAATGTGAATGAAACTACTATAGTTGGAAAATAATGCCCTTTGTGATCCATGATCTAAGTCTAAGGACTCATGTCACCACCCTGCACTTTTGTTGCTAAAATTCATTACAATAATATGCTCCATGCATGCATATCATGCCCAAGTCCCATGAGTTTTCTTCCATGCAAAACATCATGCTTCTCTTTTTCATTTCCTTTTTATTTCGAGCAATACTACTCATCATCTCTTTTCTTATTAGATGATTGAAAATTATTTATTATGTTTCACTTGTGAACCTATCATTTAAACACTACAAGAAATAAGCCTATTTGGTTGCTAGAAAAAAGGGCATAAATCGCCGCAATTAAATAATTCCAGCTAAAAAAGTTTGCCAAAGAGT
Organism: Juglans mandshurica; assembly: GCA_022457165.1. NCBI lineage: Eukaryota > Viridiplantae > Streptophyta > Magnoliopsida > Fagales > Juglandaceae > Juglans > Juglans mandshurica. The sequence goes on from CM039627.1 coordinate 8,259,208, forward strand.
TGCCGCTTCTAAAGAGCCAAGCAAACTTTTTTTGTCGATTTTTTAAAATTGACAAAAATACTCACCTTTACCGGCAATTAAACTAGCCAGAAATAATATACATGATCACCAGAAAAATGTTTGCCTAGACGTACATATTTGTCAACATCATTCAAATAACCTCGACGTACATATTTGAAATTCATCAAGATTTAGTCTTAAGTTTTACCTAGGTATCGTTTAGATAGTGAGTTGAGATAATATGAGTTGATATGAAAGTTGAATAAAATATTGTTAAAATATTATTTTTTAATATTATATTATTTTGAGATTTGAAAATTTTTGAATTGTTTATTATATTTTATATGAAAATTTAGAAAGTTGTAATGATGAGATAAGATGAAACACTTCTTGTATTCAAGCTGGATTTTAATGCCAGATCATGAGATGATGAGAAGAATATGAAAAAAATGATGATGACTAGATTTTTTCTTTTATTTCAGGTGGATGTGCAAACTATTTAATTAAGTCATGTAATAGTACTTGTGTACTAAAAAAAGGGGAAAAAAAAAAGAAAAAGAAAAAAGAAAACATGCACAAATTACGTGTTTTACACCTGCATGCACTTCGAATTAATTAGAAAAACTAACAAATTAACTGCCGCCAACCACCAACTAGCTAGCATCTTGCATTCAAATGGCGTGACAACGTCGTGATCATTGGTAGTTGAAAGATAAAATATATGTGTGATTTTCTTGATCTAATCAATAGACTTTTACTAGCATTTATTTTGTATTTCAGTTTTTCCCTAAATAGTAATTAATAGAACCCATACTTGATTGTGTTTTTTTTTAACTTTTTAATTTTCATTATATGTTATAAATTTTCTGATCATTTCATTCATGTAAATGAGCAATATTACTCTACATCTTAGATTTTTTCATATGATCACACAGATTGATATAACCCATTTTAAATAATTTCATATATCATGAACCACTTAAAATGAAAATCTATGTATAAAATAATATATAGTGACAAAAGTTAACAATTTTCACTATACATAAACCTAATATCTTTTTTTCTTTTTATGTGTACATTACACAGTGGGATGAAAGCGAGATGAGAGGTATATAACATTACTTCTTATTATAGGATATCGTATAAGTAATTTAATGATATGAAAATCTATAAAAGGATGGGTATCACACCATTTATATTTTCAAAAAAACTAATAATTTCTTGATTATATTTTTAAAATTGGATGTCTTACATAAGGATGTATGGATTTTTTTTTTTGGATAGACATGGATATTGGGTTACTAATAGATGTGACAATGATGTATTACCAATTTTTATAAATTATTACAATGTCATCAGTGTAGTAGTATATGGATATTAAAATGTTCTCATTTTTTGCCACTTGTTACTTTGGTGAATTTATTTTTTTGGGTGTTTTCAAGGTGCTTTGTTTCAGATTCTGTGTCCCATGAGTGATTATTTGTAAAGAAGATTTGTTGAGAGGTTATCCATGGCACCATGTTGGGGGTGATGGATGAGAAGATCCAACAAATGAGTGATTAATCCATGTCTCTTTTGGGTTCCAAGTAATGATCTATGACACCTCGGAGACATCAAGGAAAGTACATGATAAATAAACATACAAACTGATCTAATTTGATGCAATTCTTCAAATTGTAAGATTTTTTCAATTATAAAATAGATCTGACGTTTCATATAAAGGTACATCAATTAATCAATTAGATTCTGTGAAATTTATTTGTAAATATAGTACTTTTCGTACAATGTTTGACTGTTAAGAGCTTTAGCATTGATTTCTCTATATGCATATGCAAAATCATATTTTTTGGAGATTGATTTTGTATATCAAGAAACATTGGATTATGTATCTTTGAGCCAAATCATAATAAAATAATATTATTTTTTTCTAAAATTATTATTTTTATATATTTTACAATAGCACTCACTACTTACATTTGACATTAATGATATAAATATAATAATATAAAAAAATAATAAAATGATAAAAAAATGTAATATATTATAATAATGAAATGAAGATGAAGATGAAGGTGAAGGTGAAGGTTCTCTTGTGTTGTTGGAGGAGGGAGAAGAGGAAAGGGTTGTGAGAGAGAGAGTGGGAGGAGAGAAAAAATTAATAAAATAATATTTGATGAGTGAATAGTGCATCTCCAAAGATGTTGAAATACTGTTATGTAAAATTATAGAGATATATAATCCAATGCAGTCAAATTAAAGGTCATATTATGCAAATATGTCTTTTGTATTTGCATATGCAAATATCAATGCCAATGCTCTAGCTTTATTTTAAAAGAGAAAAATCAGCTTTGTTTCTATTTGTAGATCATATGAGAGAGAAGCAAGGAACAATCAAGCCAGAACCTTAAATTTGGCAAAATATCCAAAATCCCCTTTTCAATTAGTGGTATTTTATGCAAGCAAATCCAGTTACAGTATCCAGAAGCGTTTCAGATTATGCAATTGATCAACATAAAATACATAAAAAAGAAAATTAGTATACACCTTAATAATAAGTGTTAATGGTTCTGGAAGAAATCATTGTAAATATTTTCCAAAAGCTGCGAATTATTTGGCAGTACTTCACGTAGAGCAACTATTTTTGTGCTCGTGAATAAATGATAGGGCAATGAATAAGAAGAGAATGTTCATTCCACTGTATAAAATGGAATGAGATAGTTAAAATAGTTTATGAATAATAATAAAATAGTTTGAATTAAAGATATTTTATAAGGTTTTTTAATATTAATTTTATTTTAAAATTTTGAAAAATTAAATTGTTTATAATATTTTGAAAAAGTTGTAATGATAGCCAGTTTGGATTCCAAACTCATCTCAATTCATTTCAATTCATCTTATCTAATCATTACAATTTTTTCAAATTTCAACATAAAATATAAAAAATAATTCAATCTTTTCAAATCTCAAAATAATAATAATATTAAAAAATAATATTTTATTTAATTTTCATCAACTCAACTCAACTCAACTCAATTCAACATCCAAATACAGAATATTTGATTAGATGAAAAATTTAAAAATTTAAAATTTAAAAATGTTTGTATCTTAATAGTATTTAGACATTAAGACGTGATAAGATTAATTGAAACCATCAGTAAAACCTAACTGGGCCTAAGACTAAACATACCAGTGAGTCAGTGACGTTGGTTATGCTAATGAATGTTCTGTTTGTAGACATGCTCATTGCTCACTGAGAAAGGGGATGCAATGCTTTCTCCAGCATAAACTCTGTTACGGAAGCATAGAAAAGTCTAGGCTTTAATATCTACTCCCTGAAAGGGAAACCACAAGTAAAATGTAAACCTGTCCTTGCATGCTTGCGACCTGGATGGTTAATGAAGACATTGTCATTGTTGATTGGTAATTGAGGTTAGCCGAGAAATTTCTAGGCAGCCAACCTGCCAAAGTGCAGTACGACTGAGACCTACTTTCTTTCATTTTTAGTAGACATGTACAGTGAATATAGAGATTCAGCTTTATGCTCAGGTATCTTTGGAAGAGTACTACTACTATCTAACTCTATATAAGTGCATATAACACTGTCTCTAATGCTCTAGAAATCATTAAAAAAAATGAAAAAACTAAGATTTACAGAAATTCTCAGAGCAATCACTTTCACCTCCAAGCTGAAGAGGTCGCCATACACATGTTCTTCCAACGTAGGTAGAGGGCCCCATCCTTCTCCATGATACTATAGTTCTCATTATAGAGCTTCAGTAGATCCACGACAGCATTAGTCACCGAGGAACTCAATGTTAGTGGAGTATTATATATGTATAATTTTAAAAAAAAAACATTTTAAAATTCAACCGGCAGTCCGGCCCAGGATCAAACCGGGACCGAACAGCTGGACATCGATTTCTGGCAAATTCAACCGCTCGCCGACCGGTTCTACGCCAATTTCGGCCGGTTCCATGCTCCTGCGACCGGTCTGGGTCGGTTCCGGTCGGTTCTCCGGTTTCTTGTACAACCCTACTCAAGTACACCAAACATGCTATTATATTAACATCCACATAGATAAGTTCAACATCAAGATCATTCTTCAACATGAACAAAAGCCCACCCCATTTTCCTACTAGTGGCATGTTAACATACTTTACAAAACCAAGTCTATTAACAATATCCATAGTATTTACATCTGCCAAAAGTGTCTCTGATAAGAAGACTGCATCAAGTTGATGTATCTTGTTGTTTGCCCTTAAATTTCTAACTGCACGAAGTCGGGCAATGCCTCTGCAATTCCAGGAAATGATCCTCATTTCTAATTTGGTGGCAGTTTTTGCTCTGCCACATCAGCTTCATCATCATTTGAAAATAAGTGAAAACTTTTTGGTTGAGAAATAATACCAGATTTTGAAATCTCCATTTTTTGGTAAGGGGAATATTGAGGCTTCATGGTACACTTGATCAGAGTCTCTGTCCTTTTGTTCACTTTCTGTTGAAACAGCTTTGCAATAGGCATTTCTTCCTCTGTTTTGTTGTTGCCTATCTCCTGTTCTTTGGTTTCCCAACCTCCCAGCTCTCGACAGATGTCACTTTTGGCTAGCTTGAGTCTCCTTGTTCTTCTATAAGCAAGCTGGCACATTTCTTGGATGAATCTCTTGTGATTGGACTAGTGTCTGTTTTGTCCCAGAAGCCATTGTACTTAGTTGTTCCTTTTTACTTTTTTTTTTTCCAGGATTTAAAGATGGTGGGCTTTGCTTGCTTGGAAAGGTTAACTCTATGGGTTTTGGTCTTATTGATAAAGATGCTCACCCCGATGGACTAACCAAAAGAGAAAGTGAGGTCTTTTCAGTTGGGCTGTCTGGGCCCATTATGCTGTCAAAATGAGCTATAATGCTTTTATAAATATTTGTCTCTGAGGGGCTTTCTGGACTTTTGAGATTTTGTTTGTCAGTCAAGATGGAAGGGTCTAAAAGAGGCATTAAAACTCCCGACCTAGTTTTCTCATATGACAGCAACCCATTTAATGGATAAGTCTGATTTGTGGCCCCTAGATCTGTGTGAGTTTCTTGGATGGTCTAGATTTCATTGAATGGTGAGAAAGGGGAACCAGATGTTACCTTTTGGGAAAATGGTGTATCTTCCAATATTGTTGGCTGGAAGTGACTTGCATGGCTTTCATTAAATGGTTCCTTTTATTTTGTCGGAGGGTTTGGGAAGCTTCCACGTGTCCCACTCAAAAGTCCTGTGTATTCCATGTTCATGCAGAATTGGCTATCCCTGAAGAACTGCGACCTTGCATTGGACTTTGCTTGAGTATTGGCTCTTTGCCCATTGTAAGCCATTGAACATAGCCATTGATCTTGTTTTATCTGAGATTCTTGAATGTCAGCACACAATTTCCCTTTTCCTTTGTTTGGCTTACATGAAAAAGGACCTCTAATTTCTTAAGTGTCTTGACTATACACTGGTTGGCTAGATATGCTATTGGAGAAGGTTATTGTACTATACATTTTAGCACCTAGCATTTCTTTTTTATCTTCAGAGGGAAACAACCTCCTAGTGTCATAGGTTTCAACTCTCATCCACGGGCTAGAAGGGAACTGTTCTTGTTTATCTTGCAAGTTTGGACAGACTTGTTGGGTATGACCTAGGCATCCACAACATCAACATAAATCAGACAGTCTTTCGTATTTGAAAGATATCCAAGTTGCAGATTTCATAAGTTGGGTTAAAGGGAATCCTTCAATCTGTGGTTTGTCAACATTTATTTCTACATGAACTCTCATGTATCTTCTAAGGACTATCCCAAAACTAGACATTTGTTCTACTTGTATCAAATTTCCCAGAACATTCCCTATTTTCTTGGCATCACTAATCATCATCAAATCTAAAGGCAAACCATGTGTTTGAACTCAAAAAACAGACATTTTAAGATTAATCTCTTGAATGCTTAAACCTGGAGGCCATTCGCATATGAGCATGTGAAATCCTTTGATATTCCATGGCCTCTGTGCTAGCACTCGATTTTTCTCTTGCTGCGATGAGAATGTGAACAAGAACGTGTCGATGTAAAGATCTTCGATGGTAAGCCCAGCCACAAAACTCCAAATGGCTCTGATAGTTGCATGCAGTGTGTGTTTATTCAGGGCTTTGGACGAGATAATTCTCCCAATGAGAGCATGGCCCAAAAGAAATGTTGCTGCTTCAGTCTCTGGCTCCAAGTTTAGGTTTTCCCATTCTAAAGATTCGAGCTTTTCATTGGGTTCCCCATTTTCTGGTTGATTGGCCGTTTGAAATGTTTTTTTAGGAGAAAGGGTGGAGTGTTTTCAAGATATGGAGAGGGTTAGGTTGTTTACGGGATAGAGATTAAATAAAGGAAAATGATATCCACAAGAGAATTGGCGTAGGGATCGTGCAGGAACGTCTACGTGGAAAATGAAACGATGTGTTTCGCACGAACGATCCATTCGGCTTCCTTCCTCCATCTCCCTCCTCCGTTCAAACTTCAAATCCATCTCACTCTCCTCCATCAATTCTTCTTCATTCTTACTGTCATAGAATCTCCGAAGTGCAGCCAAGACCCAAGATGTGTTCAGAGCCTGAGAGCCATCTCCCTCCCTCCTCCATGTCGATACCTAAGAGCCCGAGTGCTATCTCGATCTCGCGAAGGTACTCTCTCTATCTCTCTCTAAGGTTGATTCCGTTTGTTCTTCACTGAATGGGTCAAAGTTTATTCATGATTTTAACTTAAATTGCAACCTTTTATCAGTTGGGGTGTAATTTGGAATTGTGTTGTGATGGATCTTTCACTGTTTACATCCTGGAATGCTATTTCCACGGATTGATTTTTCAAAAACTGTATCTCTTATATTTATGCTGCACTGGCACAACTTGTAAACAATGGAGGGAGGGACTGATCTGTTGAGGGTATGATAGTAGTGGTTGCATGCCTAAATCATTGTTGATGATCAATGTCATCACCAACCTGTAGGCCCAACCCAAACAAGTTCTTGAAAATGATTGGAACATTTTGAATGTTCAGTGAAACATATAGGATCATTGACAAAGACTGAGAATTAAATGGTTCTTTGACATTTCTTGCTCACCAACTCTAAAGTTTGCTAGTTTTCTAGGGGCTTTTTCCCTTTTCAGACAGTTGGTAATTCTCAATTTTTGTTATCCTTAGTATTGTACGGTTGCTTTCTCTTGTACACATCATGTATACTCGGTTGCCCCTTGTGCTTGTTTTTTCCGATCCAACAAATTAGCTATTTGTCGATTTGCTATTCTTTTGTTTTGTTTCTAAAATTTTATGTTATTGAAGCTGCTGTAGAATCTGCCAAGAAAGCAATTGCTACTACACAAGCCTGCCTATTTGGCGGACAGAGACTTCAATCAAGCTACTCAAGCATCTAGTCTTCAAACTGGCCAGAGTTATAAAATCCAAATTATGGATAATCCCAAAGGGGACAACATATAGCAATAAAAAAAGCATAAAAAATATAGATCAGGACATGGTTTACCCCATTGCGTAACAAATTCATGGATGCAGGAGTTTTTGTAAAACTACACCAAGAATAATGAACATAAATAAGTGAAGAATAGCTAATGATAAGATTGTAAAATGGATAAACTCACAAGACCTACTTAAAAATTGCTCTGTTGTACGATGTCAATGTGATCACATGACAACCTCTAAAGAAGTACATGATATACACACTTGCAGAAGTCAACAATAGTGCTTTCACTAGTCCGAATTAAAAGCTACCACTTTAGCCCCGTTGCAATGTGCCAGACATGCGACTTTCCCAAACGTTATGCCTTCATCTTTGATCTTTTCCAAAGGCTGGCAGCAGTCAAGCATAGAGTCATCAAATCATATCCAAGGGCCTACAAATGAAATCACAAGTTCAAAAGAGGAAGTGTGGCTTTGAAAATAAATGCTCAGACGCCGACGTAGAGGAAAAATTGAGGTAAATCTGAAAAATCTGATGACGGCGGGGTGGGTGGCAGAGGAGTGCAGTGCAACCCAATTGAGGAACAGGTCACAGAACAACAAACTTGAATGTGTTTCAGAAATGGGTTGCAAAAATCAATGTTTTGCAATTCTTCTACGGACAGGGAATGATGAACACCTCTTCGTGTTTGTGAGTTTCAACTTCCTAGTTCAATTCGCGGGCAATTGTAATTTTTTTTTCTTCTTTAGTTGTACTTGACCTGGCATAATAACTCGTTCGTGCGCAGTCCCTACGCAAACTTCCCTGTCCGTAAAAGAACTGTTTAAGAAAAGGGTTGTGGGAGTGATTCCGACGGAAGGGAAGGGAGAGAAGATGGAAACTTCTGGATTGTTTTCCTATGAGGGTTTTGTCTCAATGGGAAGGATATTGTTTTCCTACCTTCCCCTTACATGACTATGAACAGTGTGAGAAAATTGTTCATCCACCGGTCTGGTCTACGCGTCAAGCACAAGACGAGAGTCTTTGATCAAATAAACAAGTTGTGATCATCCCGGTTTCCACGACAATAAAATAAAATCAGCAAACCCAAGTAATGATAATGATCTCCAAATTAGATATTCTTATTATTCAGTATTTCATCCCCCATCATATATAAGCTTTAAACGATGCTTCAATTGCGATCATGCAACCGTTAGAGATCGAGTCCAAGCTGGAAAGCAAGGAAAAACGAAAATCTTTATGATAATTTGGCTCTGCAAACACCTAAGGTTAATCTGAAAATTGAACAAATCCAAGCCTATTTGCCATCAAAGTTGAACGAGAGATTTGTGTTTTTCACCATCTTATTGGTCTATATTGTATGCTGAATTCCACATGCCTCCACAATCTCACGTCATGGAGAGAATAGCTTTTTGACACAAATTTCACATCGGTGGGAATAATTTGACCTGAACTGACCAAATGATTTTTCATCCACTGCAAGGAAAATAGACTTTTTAAGAATTAATGACAGATGCCAAACAGAAAGAAATTGGCTATCCTGCCACCGTCACTCACTCTCTTCCATCTCCCTCTTCAAAACTAACCTCCACCTCCCTCCTCCGTCTTCCTCCAACTTCGAGCTTCTCTCATTCCCTCTACTCCTCCCCATTCTTATCACATGGTAGAGAGGAACCATTTTTTTCTCATTTCTCTCTTCACCTTCCCCCACGTATCACACTCTTCTCTTTACCCTTGATTTCCCCTTAATTCTCTCTACCAAACTCCGCCATCTCTATTCCTTACCTACCCCCATTCTATGCTGCCTTCACTACAGATACTACAGCCACCACCATTATCAACCTCCAGATTTATTATTTAATGGCTCCTCAAGAGACTCAGCGTGTTGAATCAGCATTATCTCCCAAAATCTAACCATTTTCTGGCCTTTGCTCCATTCTACAAGAATTACTTCGCTGTACGCCTTGCTCTACCAAAGTTTGCGTCAATTCAGCTCCACGATGGTATGGGGTTATCTCCCTTTATACCAACAAAACATAAAAGCATGGCTGAACAAAGTGCCCAGCAGCAATACTCCCAAGTTCAGAATTCCTATTTGCAGTGACATAATACTAGACTACTTCAAGGCTACAATGTGATGATATGAAACAATTGCTACGTTTTCTTTCTAATGAGTATACTGACCACTTACCCAAAATAAACATACTCAGTCAGATGCCAGCAAGGTGAAATCCTCAAATAAGTATAGGAGAGACAATAAAACCCGGAAGAGATTAGACATAATGCACAGTTAATAACAGGAAGATGGAGGCGGGAAAGAGGGTCTATGACCTTTCAAGGACCCAAAACATGACTGCAGACACCGTGGTACAACTCAAACCACCATTTAGCAATTCAAAATTTCCAATCACTTAGGAAGCAAAGTTTTAGGGAATTTCTTGTTATAATTAACCAAAAATATGTAAATTGGAATGCCTAAATATTCACAAAATTTATAACATTCTCGTAAACCAGATGATATTGCTAAAGGGCCGTCTACTGATCATTGAACCAACAGAATCATCAAATACACTAGAAGCTACAAGAACACTTGATAATTACATGGGTTCTTGCTTATCATTTCAACAATAACACATTATAAGTAAATACAATATTTGTTCCTAATGTCTCCAGGTATATGCATTTGGTGCATTACCAGTTTAGAACCATTCGTCCCAAGAATAACTCCATAAACACTGTTGAGCTATATGTTACCATGCAATGTTTGTATTCCATCAAGTTATGCAATATCTGCTGTAAATCTTTTATCCAATTCAAAATCCATGAAACAAAAAATCTACTATAAAAATACAACAATTTCTTACTACCCTAGCATTAGACCTCTCTGCAGTGAGAAAAGAAGAAAGAATGGAAAGGGGTAAAAAACTACAGCCTCACAGCACTCTTCTAACTGCACGGAATAAACACACATCGGGAATGTAGATTTCCAAAATTCTAGGGTAACTACAGGTTGGGCTTCTTAACAATTTAGTAAGCTACGATAAAATAAAGGTCATCCAGGGGTGGTAAATTATGGGACTTTTAGAACTATACTGTGCAGTTTCCTAGAAACCCAGAAAATCCAGAAAACACAAAGCAAATGGATCAGCAAAGATCATCAAATTCGAGCAATATCAGATTCATCACCCAAAGAAGAAACTCCATAACAACACCGCGACTAGAGCACAAATAGATATGAAAACAACATATTCAACATTCTGATTATTAACATCATCAAAATGTATGATTTTGGGAGAAAAATTAGGGGAAATACTGTCTGAAAAAGAGGGGGATTTTTTCTTAGATTCTTCCAAAGCACTAAGAAAAAAGGTAAAAAAATATTCTCGGGAAATCATCATCATTTCTTGTAACGAGCTACCTCGTCGTCGTTGGGGAAGAATCCCATGATTCGACCCGCCGAATTCTGGTACGCATACATGAACCCTCCCATCAGCCCAATCAGACCTCCGGTCACCATCGACGGTCCCCTAATCCCCGGCTTAATCCCTAGTTAGCAAAAAATTAACAAAATTAATTCCATTTCGTGCACAAACTATCAATTTGAATAGATAGATAGAGCGAGCGAGAGAGAGAGAGAGAGAGAGAGAGACCGGAGAGGTAGCCGACGGTGACGGAGATGCCAGTTATGGTTGTGAAGCGGAGGTAGTCGAGGAAGTTGAAGTTTCCGACTACTTTGGTGAAGGGAGGGTTCCGATCTAAGACCGGGTACTCTGGCTTCGCCGACGCTGTGATGTCTGTGTTCATCTTTCTCTGCTCGTGAGCCAGGCCGACGTGTACACAGTTAGAGAGGAAAGGTTTCAGTTTGGTTCAGATATTCTTTGTTCCATAGCTGCAGAGTCGTTGCAGAGGGGTCTGGTGCAGTCTCGGCCAGAGAGCCAGGCGGAGGGTTTTTTAGTAATTTCAAGTGTGGCGGTTTCCGTTATGTTTTGATTGTACGGGGAAAAGTCCCGCGTCTGGTTCGGCAGGTGAGCTGCTCCCACGCTCACAGTTGGCGCGTGTTGAACATTCGGATGATGTGATGTGCCCGCTAGGCTCGGCCTCGGCTTCTGGGGCTCTCCGTTTGTTTACCGAGAAAACGGAGGAAATGCTGCCACTGGCATTGTTTAAGGAAATATTTAATATTCTTTGGTGGTCCTAGAAATAAAATTATTATTGTTTGACCATAAACTGCTTCATGCGTTTCAATCAAAGATGCTAATAATTTACATCGCTTTTGGCACAAAACTAAAGGCATTTGAGTAGTAGGGCTTGACCCATATTTAAAATAAAAATTTCTTAGGGTGATGGATGAGAAGATCCAACAAATGAGTGATTAATCCATGTCTCTTTTGGGTTCCAAGTAATGATCTATGACACCTCGGAGACATCAAGGAAAGTACATGATAAATAAACATACAAACTGATCTAATTTGATGCAATTCTTCAAATTGTAAGATTTTTTCAATTATAAAGTAGATCTGACGTTTCATATAAATGTACATCGATTAATTAGTTAGATTTTGTGAAATTTATTTGTAGATCTAGTACTTTTCGTACAATGTTTGACTGCTAAGAGCTTTAGTATTGATTTCTCTATATGCATATGTAAAATAATATTTTTTGGAGATTGATTTTACATATCAAGAAACATTGGATTATGTATCTTTGAGCCAAATAATAATAAAATAATATTTTCTAAATATTATTATTATTTTTCTAAAATGATTATTTTTATATATTTTACAATTAGCACTCACTACTTACATTTGGCATTAATAATACAAATATAATAATATAAAAATAATAAAAAAAATGATAAAAAAATATAATATATTATAATAATGAAATGAAGGTGAAGGTTCTCGTATTGTTGGAGGAGGAAGAAGAGGAAAGGGTTGTGAGAGAGAGAGGGAGGAGAGAGAAAAAATTAATAAAATAATATTTGAAGAGTGAATAGTGCATCTCTAAAGATGTTAAAATATGTTATGTAAAATTATAGAAATACATAATCCAATGCAGTCAAATTAAGGGCCATATTATGCAAATGTCTTTGCATATGCAGATATCAATGCCAATGCTCTAGCTTTATTTCAAAAGAGAAAAATCAGCTTTATTTGTACTTGTAGATGATATGAGAGAGAAGCAAGGAACAATCAAGCAGAACCTTAAATTTGGCAAAATATCCAAATTTAAAAATTTGATTAGTTGAAAATTTAAAAATTTAAAATTTAAAAGTGTTTGTCTTAATAGTATTTAGATGTTAAGACGTAATGAGATTAATTGAAACCATCTGTAAAACCTAACTGGGCCTAAGACTAAACATACCAGTGAGTCAGTGACGTTGGTTATGCTAATGAATGTTTGTAGACATGCTCATTGCTGACTGAGAAAGGGGATGCAATGCTTTCTCCAGCATAAACTCTGTTACGGAAGCATAGAAAAGTCTAGGCTTTAATATCTACTCCCTGAAAGGGAAACCACAAGTAAAATGTAAACCTGTCCTTGCATGCTTGCGACCTGGATGGTTAATGAAGACATTGTCATTGTTGATTGGTAATTGAGGTTAGCCGAGAAATTTCTTGGCAGCCAACCTGCCAAAGTGCAGTACGACTGAGACCTACTTTCTTTCATTTTTAGTAGACATGTACAGTGAATATAGAGATTCAGCTTTATGCTCAGGTATCTTTGGAAGAGTACTACTACTATCTAACTCTATATAACTGCATATAACACTCTCTCTAATGCTCTAGAAATCATTAAAAAAAATGAAAAAACTAAGATTTACAGAAATTCTCAGAGCAATCACTTTCACCTCCAAGCTGAAGAGGTCGCCATACACCTATTCTTCCAACGTAGGTAGAGGGCCCCATCCTTCTCCATGATACTATAGTTCTCATTATAGAGCTTTAGTAGATCCACGACAGCATTAGTCACCGAGGAACTCAATGTTAGTGGAGTAAATTCCGCCATTTTAAGTCTTGCATTCCACTTTCCCAGCATTTCGTGCCGCTCCACTCTCTCAGTATCCTCGCAAGCTATCATGTTTACTATGTCACGGGCCACACAGTTCTCTTCTGCACGAATCCGTTGCTTGTCATCTCTTGGGAGGCGAGCCGCATCGATTGATTCAAACATGGCTGTATAATATTCCATTGTCTCCTTGAACCTTAAAGGAAATGGGGAAGTGTTGGTGTTGGATTCTTGCTCAATAAGAGTCATAACCTTGGGGGACAAACTTTTGACCAGCCTCAATAGTCTGTCCCTATGATTCTGTGTGCTCACACTCTCGTCTGGCATGTGGTGCAACACGTATGGGAAATTAACAGCCAGGGCCTCCCCAGGTCGAACCCTTAGATTTTCTCGCTCAACCTCGCAACCAGACATGGCAGCAGCATGAAACTCAAATGGTACATGGCGTGACTTGGCAAACTCTAACAGCTTCTGCCCTACGATATGAAGTCCTCCGCCTCGAGCATGAGCTGATTGGGAATCATCAACACCTGTGATGCGGACAAGGGGAGGCCCTCCAGGCCGACGTGCAAGAGAATGAATGAGTGACATCCACTGACTACCCTGTGCAATTTGGAAATCAATGATGTGGATTCTGGGTTCATTTTCCATAACTTCCTCAATGACAACATTTGCAGATATGTAAGCAAATTTCCAGTAGGGGCAAATATCATAAAGGATAGACATGTACGACATTAGTTCTGAGCTTGTTGGTTCACACCTCAGGGATTTGTAGATTACAGTCCCTGAACGTTTTAACCTTGCTCTAAGTCCTTCCAACATGTAAGCACTCAAACGTTGGACAGGATCCCCAGAGATCGATACCCTCTTCTCCAACACTTCCATTAGAGCATCTGCCAATGACACATCATTATCAGATACCGCTTCTGCACAGTATTTGAGCACCTCTCTCAGGTCTAACCTAGAGATCTTTTCAACCAATTGATTCCAATCCCACCTTGACATGGAAGCGAATTGGTGGATCCCACTATTGACAGAGTTATAGCAGCTGTCGGCAATATCTGGTCCAGAACCCAACAAAAGAATTTCAACTTCCCTGATTTTGTGCCTAAAGTCATAACCATTATCAGCAACAGAAGAACCACTTACGGGCGATCCATAGTTGTTGTTGGGAGAATGATGTGGATCTGACAGGTATGACTGACAAACTTGGGAGGAAAAGGGACTTATATTAGACAAGCAGCTAGTGACAGAAGGGGAATCACAGACAGCGTAACAAGCAGTTGACGGGGATGATTCCAGAGTGAAGTATTGTTCCTTAGATGGTTCAACCGAAACACTTGTTCCTTGGTTGCCAATATTGGGGCGCATATTGTTTTCTAAAATCTGGAAATGAGACAAACAATAGGGATCTTGCAAAGGCTGGTGGTACAACCCTTGCAAGTTGGCTGACCTATGGTGTTCCTGAGATGTTTGCATCTACAGATAATAATAGACTGACTTAGCCAAGAAACAAACACGAAATTGCTGGTGGCACTAAAAGCGCTCCCTGAACTTTGATATTTCAACTATTTGTTGAAACATGACATAAAACTTTACAGCAAATCTTGATATAACAGTTGGGCACACAGAAAATAAACAGCTAGATGATTTGTTTGTCAGGAACAGCCACAAAATTCTTTTGCTATCAGCAAGAAAAATTTTACACCAACATAATCTGCCAAGAAAGGAAAAAGATTAAACATGATCACTACATCAATGTTGAAGGAAAAAAGAACCAATAAAGGCATTCAAAGAGCAATGATACTGAACAGAAAATTATAAAACCTGAAATCAACCAACTATTGTGGTGTAAACAAGTCATAAAAAAAAAACTACAATCCACGAACACCATTGGCAATGATTCAAGATACAGATGGTAAAAGATGGAAGTTTCATTGTTTTAAAAATATCAAACAGATTAACAAAGATGCACTACCCAGAAAGTGCCAAAGTGGAAAGAAAAGGTCAGATTCATTGAACTTTGTAATTGTTGTCCATATGAAAGACGTTAATGGTACTATTATGGACATCCTATTTGTGTTGCCAAAGAGTCTTAATACAGACTCAAATGCAATAGCCAGGTGCTTTGCTAAGATATACACAATGCAACACCTAGGTCTCTTTCATAAATCTGAACCTTTGATAGGTAAAATATCTAGCGACAATGGATCTTGTTTGCAGTCACTTGAATTAGACTAGCATGTACGATCAATGCAAATGCAACTCAAAGGACGGTTATGGAGACCACAAATCTTGAATAAATTAAGAATTTAAAAGTACAACATTGAACATGGACTTTAAGTTGATCAAGAGCAACACCATGTCCCAAGCCCTAGTACCTCTTCTCAGACTTGTTATGGCAAAGATCCTCTTCAACTAAATTATGCCTTGGGACAGCTATGAGTCCATTGCAATTGGGTCATATGAATGGCCTGATATATACATGCTCTTGCACCATGAGATCTTGGCTCTTAATCGCTAGTTCTAAGGCGATATTTGCCCTGGTTCAGAACCTCCCTAAACTTGCGAGTATAATTGAGCCAAGCCCTTCCTAGGAGTTTAAGCCACCATTCATGGTCATGGTTATTGGATAATATCGGTAGCAGGATGTTGACACTTTTGCTTCCAACCTTGACAAAAAATTAATATGGCAACTTCTATGATAATGCCTTCACCTTGTTTCTTTTCTCTTCTTTTGACTTTTTTGGGTGGATAGTCATATACTCGCAAGTAGTCGTCAAGAGCAACTAAAACACTTGCTCAGGTGGAATATCTATACAAAGAATTAGAAACTAGTTTCTGAGCAAAGGACTAAATGGCACTTCCTAATTAAATATTAGAATAGATATAGAACTACTTTCATTCTTCCTTACGCTTCAAAGTTCAAACCATAGTCAATAGTTTCCAACATATCATGCAGAGTACTAAAAAGAAATTTGTGCAGATCCAGCACAAATGTAAACACTTTTACAACACAATATAATAAGGCCCTGCGTGTCCCAATCCCTAGATCACAAACATAACGTCGCCTAAAACGTATATGTTCCACACCAACTTCAGAAACTTAGCAAGTTGAGAAACAATAGAATCCACGATTCTAATTAGACATACTCAATTTACCCCACTGTCAGATGGATGTTAATGAAGAATCTTACCTTTTTCAGTAAACAATGACAATGAATTGTGTGTCGGTGACTTCAAGCATTTACTGTAAAGGAATAAAATAGATTCTCTATAGCAATATTAATCTAGCGTCAACTCTCCATGTTATGAAAACGTCACTTTATAGAAGTAAAAAGTTACCCGGATAGAGAGAGAACTACAGATGAATTTAGTTGAAAAAGAGAGAGAAAAAACTACCTCAAATGACAGAGAAAGTATGTCCAATCTAAGATGTAGGAAAAAGAATCGATATCCAACTTCATAACAAATCAGATTTGTAAAATCACTCGAATTTGTAAAACAATCTCAAAGCAATCACAAACTCCTCAAAAAACCAAGCATGCTTTTCACACGAAGCTTGGAATTCCATCATAACATGTAATATGCATTCTTGAATAGTCATCATGAGAATTGCAATAAAGGAATTAAATTCTCAAACCTCAACCATTAAAAAAAAGAAAAGAAAACAAAGAAGGGTGATAAAAATGCAAATTCCACTTTTAGACGCCAAAGTAGAATTCAACCTAACAGAAAACGAAAGAGAAAATCCCACCTTACATAAATTCAAACAAAAATTTATACAACCATAATATGAAAACATCAATTAAAACAGAACCCAGAGCTCTAAATCAATCCAAAGCAGAGAAAAACAATAACCCACGTCCACAAAGACCCAAAATGACACAGACAAATCTGTGGCCGCACAACAATACTCAAAAAACAAAACTTCAACGAACAACCCGAAAACCCATACAGAAGCCAACACTACCATGAGATGATAATCACAAATAAACAAGTATATATAGTAATTCTGCACACCTGAGACATCAATCACAAACTCTCAAGCCGAGACCTTTTCGCTCTGTCTCTGAAAGATGAGATTCTCCGGTCAATACCACAGAATGAGCTCGTTCTTTCGCCTCGTCTAGGAATGCATCTGGGGTGTTTGTGTGGATTCTTATAGAAACATATGTACAACAATTGTCCTCAACTTCTCCGCTAATGACAATATTGCCACTTTAGGGGGGTGATGATGCGTTTGAATTTTGGCAATGTCGTAAGCAACCGCGGCAAGTGACGTTTTGTTAATTCACAACTTGCAGCGATTTTATATGGCTGAACATTATCTATTCATATGCTTGGCCCAAGTTGACCACAGTGCTTTGTAGACTTAAATAGAAGCTGCGATTGATTAGAGATAATAAGCACATAGTCTTTAATTAATGAGTAATGCTACATGCAATCGTAAAGTACGTAAGTATTACATAACTTAAAAAAAAATTGAATTTACTATTAAAAAATTAATTTTTTTTATGTGAATCTTATATTTATTCATTTCTTTCAAAGAAATTGTATAATGCTTGCACACTCTCCGATTACAAATATCATTTCTCTTAATTAATACAAGAGTGAGTAAATTAATTATGTATTTATGAAGATTTAAATCATTATTAAGAATAAATAATATTGTATAATTAAGGAATCTATTTGACGAGAATTATAATTTAATTTAAAATAAAACTATCATTCAATACATATAATATTATGTATAAAATTATACATATATATATATATATATGTATAACACTATTTTTAACTCATTTGATGCCACTCATTTTCTTTTTAGGGGTGAATTGCCATCTCATAAATTTTATATAGATAAAAACATTATATTTATAATCCTAATTAGTCAAATAAATTTGAAAATTACTTGAGCTTTAATGGACTGATTAGAACATGATGACAACCACACCCACTTTTATTTTAATTAGTCAAATATATATATATATAGATAGAAGTAACTGTTGAGAGTATTATTTTGTACACGTGATGTGGCATCATTTAGACCACACATTTTCTTAAGTGAGTATTGGGAACAATCAAGTAGAAGCAGCTACGTAGTGAGTATAAAGTGTGCACTGCTATAGTGACTTCTCTCTAACATTACTCATATATATATATATATATATATATATTATATACACATATTTTTACTGAAAATTTGTAGTCCCCCGGTTATGGGAAAAAAAGATGGGTCTGTTTGAGTAACGTTTCTGTGTGCTAGAGTGAAATTGCAATAACGTAAATAAATGAAGAGATCAAGGGCATTTTCAAATCCTCTCTCTCTCTCTCACCCTCCCTCGGAGTCTCGGACGCTCCCATTCCCCGAAGCCGCCAACAATTATAAAAATGTAAAAAAAAGTAGTTTGGCTTACGTGTAAATCCACTAGGTATGGGAGGAATCAGGTGGTTCAAGGACCAGGACTGGTCACGTGAGCCCTTGGAAGTACTTTTACTCGCGTTTCGTACCAGACATTACAGGACCGGACCACCACAACGAGGGCTGCATTAAATACTGTTCAGTAGAAACGTGCCACGTGCTCATCGTAAGAAATTTAGAGTATGAGTTAGAGCAATCCAATAGATTCTTTATCTTATCATTTAAAATACATCACTAAAACTCACTTTTTCTATTTTACATATTGACTTTTATAATATGTCATCCATCAGTTTATCTATTTTTTTTCTATATCATTTAAATATTCTTTTTTTATTCTTTTTAAATATTTTATTTCTACCAATAAATTTATAATATCTATATATTTTTTTATATTTGTAATTTATTTTTATATACAATATAAAATAATTCAGTCCTATACACATAAAACAAAAATATATAAGCCAAATAAAAATTAAAAATAAAATCAAAAATGAAAAAATTGGTTTAAAAATAATTCTAAGATATTTTTTAAAAGAAAATTAAATATATGTGTTTTAAATGATGAACAATAAAAAGAATTTGCTTATATGATACAAATCAAAGTAAATAAAAATGAGGGAGTAAATGAAATATCAACAATAAAAATTTTTTTACAGGATGAACAGTACCCGCTACATGTAGCGGGGTACTGTAGCTAAATGTATTTTACATTTCATTTTACATAATCAGATGGAGCTTCTTTTTGGAACAATTCTTTAAATTCTTTATATTTTTTGTATAATACAAAAGCTATTGGGAGTGCTCTTACAGGAGATTGAGATAAGAAATTTGTGAATTGTATTGAAGTAATGATTTGGAGTAAGGTTAGATAAATTTGCGATGTGTAAGTGTTCGGGTAATTTTTTTTTTTTTAAATATAGTTAGATTTATTATTAAAAAATTAATTAATTTTTTATGTAAATTTAGTATTATTATAAATATCATTTTTAATGGTTTAAGTTAAGATGTTTTATAGAATTTTAAGAAAAAAAAATTGAACAAAAATATTATAAAATTTAAATATTATTATAACATAATTTTTTGATATAATTTTTGTTTTGAAATTTTAAGAAATTAAATTATTTTTTATATTTTGTTTAGAATTTTAGAAAAGTTACAATGTTTTAGTAATGATTAGATAAAAATATTAAAAATTAAAAATTAAAAAGTATTTCTGTTTATGATATTTGAATATTAAAATGAGATGGGATGATACGATACCATCTTGCAATTCAAATGGGCCTAAGAATAATGGCATGTATAGAATGTGCACTTTTTGTACAGACTGTTTAAAAGAAAAGAAAATTCAATTATAAAAAAATACTTATTTTTTTTTATAAAAATTCTATATTTTAAATATAAAAAATTTATGTACAATCATTTTTTATACTCTTTATGTATTCTACTAATGTGATTAATTGTGTTGCTTATTTTTAATATAAAATAATTATTTTGATATATCACATCAATAAAATATATAAAAATACCACCAACAATAACGTGCATTAAATAGGACTACCTGCATTTTTAGATGATATGCTTTTCTTCCTTTGTTTGGGCCAAACAATAGGACAACCTTCCTACCTACCGACCTTAATAGATAGAGTTGACTCAATTGGTGTAATCAAGGTTTAGATTAGGTGAGACCCTATGGCAAAGTTCTTTTAACACTCAATCGGTCTATTAATATGGCTTGCAATCTTGGTCATGTTGTGGCTAGATTTTGATTTTTAATTTCCTAATTTTGTATCAGATTCGTGTGTTATGACAATTATTGTTAGCTCTAAATATCATGTATAGTATTTGAATCGAGTTAAGTCGAATTTGGATCGAATAACAATTAATGATAATATCATCCATTGAATTATACATGTTAAACTCTCAATCCTAACAAATTAATTTCATGTCGAGTTCACATATTATGTGAAAGATTGATGAGAGGTTTGGATTCAAAACTCACTTTAATTCATCTCAACTCATCTCATCTCATTATTACAATTTTTTCAAATTTCCACACAAAATATAATAAACAATTCAACTTTTTCAAATCTAAAAACAACCTTTTCAAATTTACACACTAAATATAATAAATAATTCAACTTTTATTCTATTATTCACAAACTATCTCAACTAATCTCTGAATCCAAACCTCTACTGTGTTAAATAAGGGATATTTTGCAATAAAAGATTTTTCAAAACTCTCTTAAAATTCTTATACTCCCAATCCAAACATTTTTGTACAAAACTAATTTTTAAAAAAAGTAGTTCTACAAAGAAGCCTTACACCACACATTTTCATCTAACAAACATGTGACTTGTTATTTTTGTCATTTTATTTAAACACACACACATTTAAATATTAAGACAGAAGGAAAAAATGATAAATCACATATTGATTAGGTGAAGGTGTGTGGTGTAAGACTTATAGATAAAATTTCTCTTTGAGAAAATATTATTCATCAAAATATCTCACCTCAATTTCTTTAAAAAAAAAAAAAAAGTTCAGCTTGCACATATTTTAGATAGATCACATCATTTTGTCAAAATTTCAACAAATCCAAAAGAAAGAATTGCACATGCAACAAATTGAAACATATGTATAGTCAACGCAACAAAATCAAAGATCAAAGAATTACACATGCAAGATGACAAACTTCTTTAATTGTTATTCAAAGGAACAAAAAAAAAGAAAAAGAAAAAGAAAGAAATGTTGAAATTGTTAGGAAGGTGTCATTGTATTATTGACAATGACACCATCACCATAGTCGTAGCACCTAATAATCAGGCAAAATTCCACATCCCAAATTATTTTGGCCAAAGTAAAGAATAGAATTTTGGGAGTTTGTGGTTGAATGCATGACCGTCTTTATACATACGTATATATATATATAAATATATATATATATACAATGAGTTAATGGTCATCATCATCCCTTCCAAGGAGTTACCCACTAGAAGAGAGTCAAGTGAGATATGAGAATGACGTTGACAAAGAAATTTAAAGAAAGAAGTTCTTCCTCTATACTTCAAAGAAAGAGTACCTTCTTGGCCCACTTTTTTCTTTTTTATCTTCAATGTCTGAGGCTATCAGCATCAGATGAAACCTATGTTTCATCCTTATCTGTCAAGCCTAGAGTTCTGTACGACTTTTGTGCTTTACTTGGGATTAGGAGTGAAAAGAAAAAGCACAAGATATGTTTCAAAATATGATTTCTGTAACCTGTTGATGGTTTTTTTTACAACACCGACAATTCGAGGGTTTTTTACAATTATTTTTGTGGGGGTAAGCCCTGCCTGTGAATCTCGTTTCCATCCAACTTCTTGCACATGACAACCTGTTCCATAAAGACAAAATATATAAAATAATAATAATAATAATTCTGTCTCTGAACTTCTGAAGTGTTTGTAACATTTGCATATGACAGGAGAATCCAAGAAAAACAAAAAATAAAGGAACAGAAAAGATTAATTTAAAGATTCAAAAAAATATATAATTAAGCACGAAGCTCCTATTATGGAGCAGTTACGTGGGTCTTAAACACTTCTCAGACCAACCTAAACGTCAGCAGCATATGTCATCCAACACGTAAGAGACCAATCAAAACTCTCCTGACTTGGCACGTAGAGGAGGGTTTTTTTTTTTTTTTTTTTTCTTGAGTAACGCTAGAGAGAAATTACTGTAATAGTATACATTTTGTACTCTTACATGACTGCTTCTAGTTTTCTATTTTTTTTTTTTTAGATTTGGAAGATGTGTGGTCTATATAATACCACATCATGTATATAAAATAATTATTTCTAACAGTGACTTTTATCTATATTTATTTATTTATTTTTCATCTAATCAAATATATGTCCTCGTCTACACGACTAGATAAAGACATTTTCTCAAATAGCAAGAATTAGATCATTCGATTCCTGATCTTTGAGCGATTTTTTCTTTTCTTTTTTCCTATGTGACTGTGTAGAATCAGACTACTTTCCGAATATCAATGGGCCAAAAAGCTTCCAATACAACCTGGTAGGTGGATTGAGATCACTTTGCTTCTTCTTTAATGCAAATGCTTAAAAACCAGAGAAAAAGAAGACTTGACTGACTGACTGACTGACTCACTGAGGGTGAGTTTGGTTGCCAAACTCATCTCAACTTATTTCAACTCATCATTACAATTTTTTCAAATTTCAATACAAAATATAATAAACAATTCAACTTTTTCAAATCTCAAAATAATAATAATATTAAAAAATAATATTCTAACAATATTTTATCATCTCAACTCAACTCAACTCAACTCACCTCAACATCCAAACACACCCTGAATCACATCACGAAATCAACGTCGCTCCTTGTGCGTGAAAAAAATAAAAAATAAAAAGAAACTTTGTGATAATAAAATAAAAAATTATTTAATTTTTAATGAATTCAAAAATTATTTTTATTATAAAATAGATATAACATATCATATGCAATCATATCAGTTTGTAGATTTACTATTATGAGATCTCCTTTATGTCTATAATACTTTTCCACGATTTTTTTTCTTTATTTATTTATTTATTTTAAAGTCGAGATATTGCATTGAAATAGAACATAGTAGCAGGCAATTATATGCTACCATTGTTACAGCCTATTACAAGTGGATCTTTTCTACTATGAAAATCTAAAAGATAAGGGAATACTGATAAGAGGTATGCTTCCAAAAATACAATTTGAAGCAGCCCATTGCACAATGTTATGTGCACATCGATAGTGATCTTGATGTATTTTCCTAATACTCCAACTCTCAAATGATTGTAGAAGTATATTTGTGTCCCTAAATATAGGCTCCATTCGGCAACTTTCTCTGATTCTCCAATAGCACTAGTTACCACTTGATAATCTACACCAATTACTATTTCCTTTATCTGTTGAGCTATAGCTTCTTCAATACCTGAGTATAGAGTAGTAGCTTTTCCTTGATTAGCATTTTGAGATTTTATAAAATTGGTCTTAACAAAGACCACATAATCATCTGGCGACTTGCATGCTACAACTGTAGTACTTCCTGTGTTCCTTACTGCTACATCAAATGTTAGAAAATAATGGCATTTTGGTATAGCCTTCCCATACACAGAGTTGCTTAGCTGTTTATTGCCTCATGCATTACAATGATCATTGAAATTCTTTATAGTCTCAGTCACAAAATTCTCGATCTTAGGAATAAAGGACTCATGCACAATTTTGTTTCTTAAAAATCAAATATTGTCCATTGAAGTGATGGCAAAGATTTGTAACTGTTGTTTTTCAGAAGTGGAGATGCTAAGGCATTTTGTGGGGTTGAGAATGCATTTTATCTAGTTTATGGTCCCTCTAGAGGCAAAGCAATAGATGTCTAGGGGCCATGGAGATTGTCTCCACAAAACTCTTGAAAAAGCACAAGATGCATTCTCAAGTATTCTCACTACCCAAACCCAGCCTTAGAGTTTCTTCTTCAGAATCACAAATTGGGCAGTTTAACTGATCATTATTCAATGGGATGCATTTTTTCAACAAGGATCTTATGGGAAGAATATTGTTTATGATTTTCTAGGTGAGCATCTTAAGCCTATCTTGGATTTTGAGTTTCCATATTTTCCTCCAAGTTTCTGGATTGATGGTGGGTAGATGATGATTAGAGAACAAGTTTAGAGCGGCATGAACAAACTTAACCGAAAACTTACCTGAAGCATGTTGGGTCCAAATCACCTTATCCCTCCTCGAATGGTAGTTATACTAGGCCAAAGGATTTTTTAAGATATCATTGATAGTGTCCTGATGGAAGAGTGTTTGGAGTAGAAGGACATTCCATCTTCTGGGTTCTTCTAGA
Organism: Juglans mandshurica; assembly: GCA_022457165.1. NCBI lineage: Eukaryota > Viridiplantae > Streptophyta > Magnoliopsida > Fagales > Juglandaceae > Juglans > Juglans mandshurica. The sequence continues at coordinate 8,283,990 of CM039627.1, forward strand.
GTCAACTCAGAAACCAAAAGGCCATGATCTTTGTAAATGGATTCAGTTTGAGGGGTGGGGAGGAAAGTACTTAGATTAGGGATCCAAGGGTCTCTCCGCACTCTGGTATTGGTTCCATTGTTAATCTGGTGACATATGCTTCTCTTTATAAGGTCTCTTTATTTTATAATTCTTTTCCAAATCCAAGAATCAGACACTTTGGGAGATGTTTCAAGGAAAGAGAGGTTTTTTAGGTATTTATGCTCAAGAACTGTTTTCCAAATGGAATTACTCCCATTTATCATCTGCCAACTTGGCTTGCAAAAGAGGGTTTTATTAAAGTTTGATGTCAATCTTAACCCCTGGCCTCCTATAGACTTTGGATGGCAGATTGATTTCTAAGATTTTGGTATGAAATTGTGTGACTTGTTTGGATTGAAGCCCACCAAAAATTCTTAAAGGATCTGTCAATGTTTTTTTTAAACTGATTGTGGGATCCATATGGTTGACATGAGGTAAGAGGGTATTGCACTTGCAACAAATCTAATCAATGTAGTTCTACCCGGTTGAGAAAGGAGTTTTGCTTTCCACCCAACAAGCTTTTGAGTGTTCTTTTCCTGAACCTAATTAAAATAAGTCTTTTTTGAGGTGGTGAGTGTCAAAGGAATTCCTAGATACTTTATTCTGAACTTGGCAGATTTGAACCCCAACAAATCTTTGATGTTTCTTTTTTCTTACGGGAGAATGTTTTGGCTAAATTGAAAGGAAGATTTTCTAGTGTGGACTTTCTGACTAGACCAGTTTGAGTATTTTTCAATGCATCTTTGGAAAGCTTGTGCATTTTGTGTGGTGGCTTTGCCAAACAAAATTAAGTCATCAGCAAAGAGTGAGTAAGATTATGGCCAGTTCTGCTGATGTTTATACCATTAATGAGACCATGGCTTTCTTCTTTAGCAATGAGTCTAGAGAGTACTTTAGTGCCCATGATAAACAAGAAGGGTGACAGTGGTTCACCCTGTCTCAGACCTCTTATGGGAAGGAATAAGCCTGTGGGAGCTCCATTGATGATGATTGAGAAGCTGACAGTAGAGATGCATTCATTTATCCAATCGGTCCAAGTAGAATGGAATCCTAAACATGTGCGAATTTTAATGACAAAATCCCATTCCATGAAATCAAAAACCTTTTACATATCAATTTTGATAGCCATTAGACATTGTTTTCCTTTTTTTCCTTTTAGGTGGTGGAAAACCTCTTGAGCAATAATAGTATTCTCTTGAATCACCCTACCAGGAACAAAGGCTGTTTGGTGAGGTGAGATGATTTTGTAGCAAACATTTTAGAGACTAATGGGTCTGAATTCATGGACATCATTTGGATTGCTAGTCTTTGGGATAAAGGCTATGTGGGTGTGATTCATTTCATTTAAAAGTTTTCCATGAGTGAAAAAGTTCCTTATAGCAGCAATCACTTCCTCTTTAACAATATTCTAGAAATGCTTGTAGAACAATCCAGTGATACCATTGGACCAGGGGCTTTAGAATTGGGGGTTTTCCTGATAGTATTTGAGATTTCCTCTTCACTTGGCATCTCACAAAAAATCTGATTATCAGTGTCAGAGATTTTTTTGAGGAAATAATTCATCAAGCTCATTGGAGAATGTAGGGTTAGTGGTGGTGTAGATGTTCTTGAAATGGTCCAGGAATCTGTTTTGAATCTCAGTTGTGTCCGAGGTCCACTGATTGTTGCCTATTTTTAGACTCTCAATCGAGTTCTTTTTCCTTTTCATGGTGGCAGTCATGTGGAAGAATTTTGTGTTGATGTTTGTGGTGGTAAGCCATTGGAGTCTGGATTCTGGCACCAAAGGATCTCTTCCCTTTTTAATTGCTCATTTAAGTTACCTTTTAACTTATCTTCCAACAGAATGGACTGTCGAGTGGGATTTTTGGATTGCATGAGATTGAGAGATTGGGTTATGTTTTTTATTGAAGTTTGGATGTGTCCAAAGCATTTTTTGTTCTAAGTTTTTAAAACTTTTTTAGAATGAACCCAAGTGTTCCTTGGAACTCAGAGTTCCAGGCTTTTTGGATGACTAGTTGGCTTGTTGGTTCCTTTATCCATAATTCCTCAAATTTGAAGCTTGAATTGTTTTTTCTGCTGCCCATGGTGTCTAAGAGTATAGAAGCATGGTCAGAAGCATACATAGGTAGGTTTTGGATAGTAGCATTTGGAAAAAGTAAAGTCCAAGAGTGATTTGTAATGCCTCTATCTAATCTTTCCCTGATGTTTTTCAAGCCATGCATATTATTAGACCAAGTGAATTTTGGTCTAGAGAATCCCATATCAACCATCCCATTATCCTCCATAAACTTTTTGAGCCCACTGTGGAAAGAAATGTTTGCATAAGGTTTCCCACCAAATTTCTCAGACTCACCTAGGATAGCATTAAAATCTCCAATACCTAGGATTGGACCTGGAAAGTTATTGAAAATATTGTGCATGTTGTCCCATAATTTCCATTTCAAATTGTTTTGTGCAGGGCAGTAAACTAAACTAATTAGCTAAGGATTATGAGAATGACTCAAGTATAGGGATGAAAATCGAAGGTATCGGTGCGGTTTTGGTCCAAAACCGAAACCGCACCGATACCTTAAAATGATGAAAATCTCGACCGAAACCGGCTGGTGAAGGGGGAGAAAACTGTCGATATCGGTCTCGGCGTAACTACGGTCTATTCATCGGCGTCTTTGGCTGCAATGGAGGTGACCCTATCACTACGTGCGAGGCGAAGCCTCGGTGTGTGTGTGTGTGAGAGAGAGAGAGAGAGAGAAGACGCTGCGAGGTGCGTGAAGTGTGAGAGAGAGAGAGAGAAACGATGGGGGCGCCATGGGAAATGAAGAAAACGAAGGAGAAATGAGGAAGAAGAAAGAAAGCTGGGATTTTAAACCCTAGAGGGAAACAGCGCCGTTTCGCTCTTTATATTTTTTTTCAAACACCGAGTCCTAAAACGACGTAATTTCACTTACTTAAGTGAAACAACATCGTTTCATATATGTATAATTTAAAAAAAAAACATTTTAAAATTCAACCGGCAGTCCGGACCAGGATCAAACTGGGACCGAACTGCTGGACATCGGTTTCTGGCAAATTCAACCGCTCGCCGACCAGTTCTATGCCAATTCGGGTCGGTTCTCCGGTTTCTTGTACAACCCTACTCAAATATACCAAACATGCTATTATATTAACATCCACGTAGATAAGTTCAACATCAAGATCATTCTTCCACATGAACAAAAGCCCACCCCATTTTCCTACTGGTGGCATATGAACATACTTTACAAAACCAAGTCTATTAACAATATCCATAGTATTTACATCTGCCAAAAGTGTCTCTGATAAGAAGACTGCATCAAGTTGATGTATCCTGATGTTTGCCCTTAAATTTCTAACTAAGTTGGGCAATGCCTCTGCAGTTCCAGGAAATGATCCTCATTTCTAATTTGGTGGCAGTTTTTGCCCTGCCACATCAGCTTCATCATCATTTGAAAATAATTGAAAACTTTTTGGTTGAGAAATAATACCAGATTTTGAAATCTCCATTTTTTGGTAAGGGGAATATTGAGGCTTCATGGTACACCTGATCAGAGTCTCTGTCCTTTTCTTCACTTTCTGTTGAAACAACTTTGCAATAGGCATTTCTTCCTCTGTTTTGTTGTTGCCTATCTCCTGTTCTTTGGTTTCCCATCCTCCCAGCTCTCGACAGATTTGACTTTTGGCTAGCTTGAGTCTCCTTGTTCTTCTATAAGCAAGCTGGCACATTTCTTGGATGAATCTCTTGTGATTGGACTAGTGTTTGTTTTGTCCCAAAAGCCATTATACTTTTTTTTTTTTTTCCAGGATTTAAAGATGGTGGGCTTTGCTTGCTTGGAAAGGTTAACTCTATGGGTTTTGGTCTTATTGATAAAGATGCTCTCCCCGATGGGCTAACCAAAAGAGAAAGTGAGGTCTTTTCAGTTGGGCTGTCTGGGCCCATTATGCTGTCAAAATGAGCTATAATGCTTTTATAAATATTTGTCTCTGAGGGGCTTTCTAGACTTTTGAGATTTTGTTTGTCAGTCAAGATGGAAGGGTCTAAAAGAGGCATTAAAACTCCCGACCTAGTTTTCTCATATGACAACAACCCATTTAATGGATAAGTCTGACTTGTGGCCCTTAAATCTGTGTGAGTTTCTTGGATGGTCTAGATTTCATTGAATGGTGAGAAGGGGGAACCAGATCTTACCTTTTGGGAAAGGGCACTGCTATGGGTCCCGAATTCGGGACCCATTTTGTGTCCCGAATAGGCTTTTTATTTTTTTTGTTTTTTTTTTTTTATGTATTTTTTTAATCATCATAAACATTTTTTTAAAAAATAAAAAAATCACAATATCATTAAAAAATATTTTTTTAATCATTCAGTAAAAAAAAAAAAAAAACAAAAAAAAGAAACATTCGGGACACACTTTGGACCCAAAGCATTTCCCTTTGGGAAAGACCCAAAATGGTGTCTTCCAATATTGTTGGCTGGAAGTGACTTGCATGGCTTTCATTAAATGGTTCCTTTTCTTTTGTCGGAGGGTTTGGGAAGCTTCCACGTGTCCCACTCAAAAGTCCTGTGTATTCCATGTTCATGCAGAATTGGCTATCCCTGAAGAACTGCGACCTTGCATTGGACTTTGCTTGAGTATTGGCTCTTTGCCCACTGTAAGCCATTGAACATAGCCATTGATCTTGTTTTATCTGAGATTCCTGAATGTCAGCACACAATTTCCCTTTTCCTTTGTTTGGCTTACATGAAAAAGGACCTCTAATTTCTTAAGTGTCTTGACTATGCACTGGTTGGCTAGATATGCTATTGGAGATGGTTATTGTACCATACATTTTACCACCTAGCATTTCTTTTTTATCTTCAGAGGGAAACAACCTCATAGTGTCATAGGTTTCAGCTCTCATCCACGGGCTAGAAGGGGACTGTTCTTGTTTATCTTGCAAGTTTGTACAGACTTGTTGGGTATGACCTAGGCATCCACAACAGCAACATAAATCAGACAGTCTTTCGTATTTGAAAGATATCCAAGTTGCATATTTCATAAGTTGGGTTAAAGGGAATCCTTCAATCTGTGGTTTGTCAACATTTATTTCTACATGAACTCTCATGTATCTTCTAAGGACTATCCCAAAACTAGACATTTGTTCTACTTGTATCAAATTTCCCAGAACATTCCCTATTTTCTTGGCATTACTAATCGTCATCAAATCTAAAGGCAAACCATGTGTTTGAACTCAAAAAATAGACATTTTAAGATTAATCTCTTGAATGCTTAAACCTGGAGGCCATTCGCATATGAGCATGTGAAATCCTTTGATATTCCATGGCCTCTGTGCTAGCACTCGATTTTTCTCTTGCTGCAATGAGAATGTGAACAAGAACGTGTCGATGTAAAGATCTTCGATGGTAAGCCCAGCCACAAAACTCCAAATGGCTTTGGTAGTTGCATGCAGTGTGTGTTTATTCAGGGCTTTGGATGAGATAATTCTCCCGATGAGAGCATGGCCCAAAAGAAATGTTGCTGCTTCAGTCTCTGGCTCCAAGTTTAGGTTTTCCCATTCTAAAGATTCGAGCTTTTCATTGGGTTCTCCATTTTCTGATTGGCCGTTTGAAATGTTTTTTAGGAGAAAGGGTGGAGTGTTTTCAAGATATGGAGAGGGTTAGGTTGTTTACGGGATGGAGATTAAAGAAAGGAAAATGATATCCACAGGAGAATTGGCACAAGGATCGTGCAGGAACTTCTACGTGGAAAATGAAACGCTGTGTTTCGCACGAACGATCCATTCGGCTTCCTTCCTCCATCTCCCTCCTCCGTTCAAACTTCAAATCTATCTCACTCTCCTCCATCAATTCTTCTTCATTCTTACTGTCAGAGAATCTCCGAAGTGCAGCCAAGACCCAAGATGGGTTTAGAGCCTGAGAGCCATCTCCCTCCCTCCTCCATGTCGATACCTAAGAGCCCGAGTGCTATCTCGATCCCGCGAAGGTACTCTCTCTCTCTCTCTCTCTCTCTCTCTCTAAGGTTGATTCCGTTTGTTCTTGACTGAATGGGTCAAAGTTTATTCATGATTTTAACTTAAATTGCAACCTTTTATCAGTTGGGGTGTAATTTGGAACTGTGTTGTGATGGATCTTTCACTGTTTACATCATGGAATGCTATTTCCACGGATTGATTTTTCAAAAACTGTATCTCTTATATTTATGCTGCACTGGCACAACTTGTAAACAATGGAGGGAGGGACTGATCTGTTGAGGGTATGATAGTAGTGGTTGCATGCCTAAATCATTGTTGATGATCAATGCCATCACCAACCTGCAGGCCCAACCCAAACAAGTTCTTGAAAATGATTGGAACATTTTGAATGTTCAGTGAAACATATAGGATCATTGACAAAGATTGAGAATTAAATGGTTCTTTGACAATTCTTGCTCACCAACTCTAAAATTTGCTAGTTTTCTAGGGGCTTTTTCCCTTTTCAGACAGTTGGTAATTCTCAATTTTTGTTATCCTTAGTATTGTATGGTTGTTTTCTCTTGTACACATCATGTATACTCGGATGCCCCTTGTGCTTGTTTTTTCCGATCCAACAAATTAGCTATTTATCGATTTGCTATTCTTTTGTTTTGTTTTTAAAATTTTATGTTATTGAAGCTGCTGTAGAATTTGCCAAGAAAGCAATTGCTGCTACACAAGCCTGCCTATTTGGCAGACAGAGACTTCAATCAAGCTACTCAAGCATCTAGTCTTCAAACTGGCCAGAGTTATAAAATCCAAATTATAGATAATCCCAAAGGGGACAGCATATAGCAATAAAAAAAGCATAAAAAATATAGATCAGGACATGGTTTACCCCATTGCGTAACAAATTCATGGATGCAGGAGTTTTTGTAAAACTACACCAAGAATAAGGAACATAAATAAGAGAAGAATAACTAATGATAAGATTGCAGAATGGATAAGCTCACAAGACCTGCTTAAAAACTGCTCTGTTGTACGATGTCAATGTGATCACATGACAATCCTCTAAAGAAGTACATGATATACACACTTGCAGAAGTCAACAATTGTGCTTTCACTAGTCCGAATTAAAAGCTACCACTTTAGCCCCGTTGCAATGTGCCAGACATGCGACTTTCCCAAACGTGATGCCTTCATCTTTGATCTTTTCCAAAGGCTGGCAGCAGTCAAGCATAGAGTCATCAAATCATATCCAAGGGCCTACAAATGAAATTACAAGTTCAAAAGAGGAAGTGTGGCTTTGAAAATAAATGCTCAGACGCCGACGCAGAGGAAAAATGGAGGTAAATCTGAAAAATCTGATGACAGCGGGGTGGGTGGCGGAGGAGTGCAGTGCAACCCAATTGAGGAACAGGTCACAGAACAACAAACTTGAATGTGTTTCAGAAATGGGTTGCAAAAATCAATATTTTGCAATTCTTCTACGGACAGGGAATGATGAACACCTCTTCATGTTTGTGAGTTTCAACTTCCTAGTTCAGTTTGCGAGCAATTGTAATTTGTTTTTTTCTTCTTTAGTTGTACTTGACGTGGCATAATAACTTGTTCGTGTGCAATCCCTATGCAAACTTCCCTGTCCGTAAAAGAACTGTTTAAGAAAAGGGTTGTGGGAGTGATTCCGACGGAAGGGAAGGGAGAGAAGATGGAAACTTCTGGATTGTTTTCCTATGAGGGTTTTGTCTCATGGGGAGGATATTGTTTTCCTACCTTCCTCTTACATGACTATGAACAGTGTGAGAAAATTGTTCATCCACCGGTCTGGTCTACGCGTCAAGCACAAGACGAGAGTCTTTGATCAAATAAACACGTTGTGATCATCCCGGTTTCCACGACAATAAAATAAAATCAGCAAACGCAAGTAATGATTATGATCTCCAAATTAGATATTCTTATTATTAAGTATTTCATCCCCCATCATATATAAGCTTTAAACGATGCTTCAATTGCGATCATGCAACCGTTAGAGATCGAGTCCAAGCTGGAAAGCAAGGAAAAACGAAAATCTTTATGATAATTTGGCTCTGCAAACACCTAAGGTTAATCTGAAAATTGAACAAATCCAAGCCTATTTGCCATCAAAGTTGAACGAGAGATTTGTGTTTTTCACCATCTTATTGGTCTATATTGTATGCTGAATTCCACATGCCTCCACAATCTTCACGTCATGGAGATAATAGCTTTTTGACACAAATTTCACATCGGTGGGAATAATTTGACCTGAACTGACCAAATGATTTTTCATCCACCGCAAGGAAAATAGACTTTTTAAGAATTAATGACAGATGCCAAACAGAAAGAAATTGGCTATCCTGCCACCATCACTCACTCTCTTCCATCTCCCTCTTCAAAACTAACCTCCACCTCCCTCCTCCGTCTTCCTCCAACTTCGAGCTTCTCTCATTCCCTCTACTCCTCCCCATTCTTATCACATGGTAGAGAGGAACCATTTTTTTCTCATTTCTCTCTTCACCTTCCCCCACGTATCACACTCTTCTCTTTACCCTTGATTTCCCCTTAATTCTCTCTACCAAACTCCGCCATCTCTATTCCTTACCTACCCCCATTCTATGCTGCATTCACTACAGATACTACAGCCACCACCATTATCAACCTCCAGATTTATTATTTAATGGCTCCGCAAGAGACTCGGCGTGTTGAATCAGCATTATCTCCCAAAATCTAACCATTTTCTGGCCTTTGCTCCATTCTACAAGAATTACTTCGCTGTACGCCTTGCTCTACCAAAGTTTGCGTCAATTCAGCTCCACGATGGTATGGGGTTATCTCCCTTTATACCAACAAAACATAAAAGCATGGCTGAACAAAGTGCCCAGCAGCAATACTCCCAAGTTCAGAATTCCTATTTGCAGTGACATAATACTAGACTACTTCAAGGCTACAATGTGATGATATGAAACAATAGCTACGTTTTCTTTCTAATGAAGTATACTGACCACTTACCCAAAATAAACATACTCAGTCAGATGCCAGCAAGGTGAAATCCTCAAATAAGTATAGGAGAGACAATAAAACCCGGAAGAGATTAGACATAATGCACAGTTAATAACAGGAAGATGGAGGCGGGAAAGAGCGTCTATGACCTTACAAGGACCCAAAACATGACTGCAGACACCGTGGTACAATTCAAACCACCATTTAGCAATTCAAAATTTCCAATCACTCAGGAAGCAAAGTTTTAGGGAATTTCTTGTTATAATTAACCAAAAATATGTAAATTGGAATGCCTAAATATTCACAAAATTTATAACATTCTCATAAACCAGATGATATTGCTAAAGGGTCTACTGATCATTGAACCAACAGAATCATCAAATACACTAGAAGCTACAAGAACACTTGATAATTACATGGGTTCTTGCTTATTATTTCAACAATAACACATTATAAGTAAATACAATATTTGTTCCTAATGTCTCCAGGTATATGCATTTGGTGCATTACCAGTTTAGAACCATTCGTCCCAAGAATAACTCCATAAACACTGTTGAGCAATATGTTACCATGCAATGTTTGTATTCCATCAAGTTATGCAATATCTGCTGTAAATCTTTTATCCAATTCAAAATCCATGAAACAAAAAATCTACTATAAAAATACAACAATTTCTTACTACCCTAGCATTAGACCTCTCTGCAGTGAGAAAAGAAGAAAGAATGGAAAGGGGGAAAAAACTACAGCCTCATAGCACTCTTCTAACTGCACGGAATAAACACACATCGGGAATGTAGATTTCCAAAATTCTAGGGTAACTACAGGTTGGGCTTCTTAACAATTTAGTATAAGCTACGATAAAATAAAGGTCATCCAGGGGTGGTAAATTATGGGACTTTTAAAACTATACTGTGCAGTTTCCTAGAAACCCAGAAAATCCAGAAAACACAAAGCAAATGGATCAGCAAAGATCATCAAATTCGAGCAATATCAGATTCATCACCCAAAGAAGAAACTCCATAACAACACCGCGACTAGAGCACAAATAGATATGAAAACAACATATTCAACATTCTGATTATTAACATCATCAAAATGTATGATTTTGGGAGAAAAATTAGGGGAAATACTGTCTGAAAAAGAGGGGGATTTTTTCTTAGATTCTTCCAAAGCACTAAGAAAAAAGGTAAAAAATATTCTCGGGAAATCATCATCATTTCTTGTAACGAGCTACCTCGTCGTCGTTGGGGAAGAATCCCATGATTCGACCCGCCGAATTCTGGTATGCGTACATGAATCCTCCCATCAGCCCAATCAGACCTCCGGTCACCATCGACGGTCCCCTAATCCCCGGCTTAATCCCTAGTTAGCAAAAAATTAACAAAATTAATTCCATTTCGTGCACAAACTATCAATTTGAATAGATAGATAGAGCGAGAGAGAGAGAGAGAGACCGGAGAGGTAGCCGACGGTGACGGAGATGCCAGTTATGGTTGTGAAGCGGAGGTAGTCGAGGAAGTTGAAGTTTCCGACTACTTTGGTGAAGGGAGGGTTCCGATCTAAGACCGGGTACTCTGGCTTCGTCGACGCTGTGATGTCTGTGTTCATCTTTCTCTGCTCTCGACAACGCTGTCACGACTCACTATCCACTCTCTCTCTCTCTCGCCGACTCGCTGTGCGCAAGCGCAACGACGGCTGTTTATGCCAGTGAACGAGAAAGAATAGAACTTTGGGCCTAAAGGGCCGAGAATGAAAAGATGATAAAGCTTCAGCCTAATGGGCTGAGTTCGGCTATTTTAATATCTTTGGACCTCATGGACATTGGTGTGAATAATCTACATTTGGGAATATAACTACTCTTACATATTTTTAAATTATTTCACTTTCATTTTCATTCATTTCTTTACTATTTATAAATTATTTTATTAATATTCCTAAATATTTTAAGATACTGTTAGTATCCAAAGGTGGGGCTAATAAAAACGAAGAGTTCACTTAGGAGTTGTTTGGATTGAGAAAATCTCTTAATTCAATTCATCTCATCTAATCATTATAATTTTTTCAACTGAGAAATGATATTTACAATCATGTAATATGTAAGCGTTGAACAATTTATTTTAAAAAAATGAGTAAATACAAGACCTACATGATAAAATATTAATTTTTTAATTATAATCTCTATTCTTTTTTAAAAAAATTGAACGACGTAATTCACTCACTCCACGATTATATTTAGCGTTACTTATTGAGAATACCTGTACGAGCAAAAGCAACGAAACTAACCATATGTTTAGGAAGTTGTAAAAGCGAAGAGAAACTTACCGTATTAACTATTACCATCATCATTACTGAATGAAACAAGACCATCAGCTAAAATATTGCTCTGCTTGTAAACACGATGGACGGTATTTTTGTAACATCATTATTATCTATTAATCTTTCTAATTTGAAACAAAAGTTGCGATAATTATCATGACTCTTTGAAAATATAATAATTAAGATCATATTTGCTAAGTTTTTAGTAAAAAAATATATATTTCTCTATTATTTCTCTACCTTATTAACATAGTATTAGAAATGATAGTTGCAATCGTGAGTGTGTAAGTGTCGCGCAATCGTTTTGAAAAAAAGTAAATAAATACGAGCCCACATGAAAAAAATTAATATTTTAATAATGGATCTCACTATTTTTTAAAACGATTGCACAGCGCTTACGCACTCCCGACTGTATATAACATTACTCTTTTAAAAGAATTTTAAATTATTCATGTAATTAATAGGTTAATTCGGAGAGCCATAGGAATGAGTAAATTTAGGAACCTACTATTAACTTTTAAATTTATTCCTAGCCTTATGTAAATGCTCTATTAAGGGGATTAACATGAATCTTTGTTATATTGTTTAAGGGGAAAAAAGACAAATTATGAAAGCATGTGAACGAATCACGGGCATTGAGGACAAAATTAGACGATCGAACTTTGACCTTGTGAAGCAGTGGGGGCAGCCTAGCTAGCTAGGTGGCTTTCGGGGATTTGCTAGAGGAATCGTTGAAGGTCAGTTCTTGTCAAAAGTAGCCAAATCTCTCTGGTACAAAGGAGGGTACGGAAAGTCGAGTTTCTTAATTGACGCTGCTAGCTAGGGTGACCGAAAGCGGTGCCTCCAAGCAATGTGCCTCATATGATACACTTCGACGACGCATGTTCGCAGTGATGATGTAATTAAGATTGGTGCCCGATCGGTGAAGCTAGCTGCTTCCTATAAAGAACTTCACTAGTCATCGACTTGGGTTTGCCGTCCAGATCATTATGTAGATAAGAACATACGATCGAAAGCTTTATGATCTTCTTCAAGCAAGAAACAAAACCTTTGATTCTCAACTAAAAATCATAACAAGTGTAGAAGGAAGACATTTATTTTCCTCTCAGGGAATATTGAATAACGCTTTTAGCATATATAAGGCCAGATACCCATAAAGCTAGTTCAATTCCATCGACATCATGAGTGCAGGTATGTGACTGTTTGCCAGTAACTGGCCTCTACGATGTTCTTGTTTCTCTACCAAGTACTGCCTTTTTTTGGTTACTTAAAGATGCATTTGTTTGATCATGTGGTTCAGGAACTGGACATTTGACATTTAATGCAAACATGGATGATCTTGATTCTCAGCAAACACTCTTGCTAGTAGCAGCCAGTTGCAACACTGCAAGAGAACGTTGGCGTTGGATTGTTTCGATCCAGCAGAAGAGATCAGAATTAATACCAATACTAGAAAAGACCCAGAAGGATTTGGATTTACCTATTGATGTATTTGTTTGTTGTGGTGCAGATCAAACTGGGTTTGATGGTGATCAGTGCCATATTCGGTCTTGAGTCTCAGCAAACAGTCTAACTAGTAGCCAGCTGCAACACTGTAAGAGAACATTGGCGTTGGATTGTTTCAATCCTGTAGAAGAGAAATCTAATATCGAGACACGGCTGGGATCAATGATTATCGATTTCTTGCTCTTGGAAGAGTCTAAACACCAACGTCCTTCTACATGCAACAACATCAGCAGTACTGATGACACACAAGTAAGGCTTTTAAATATTGCCTTCATGCATGGTCGATAATGTGTAGTGCAACTTTGCTTGCTCTGGGCTTAGCCTTATTCTTGTTTGAGCTCTCAGTCTCACAACTACAACATAGAAGTTAAACCGATATTGTTAAGCACAAATACTGGATAGATCGGTTAAACCGATATTGTAAAGCACAAATACTGGATAGATCTGTTTAACTTCTATTGGAGCATGATGTGCAAGATGGAAATCATACTGTTAATTTCAGGTTGCAGGATCATTTGAAGCTAACTGATTGTGATGAACTCAATGGCACTGATTCTCAAATGCAACCACCAGATGATGAGCTCGCTGCTGCTGATGCTGCTGTAGTTTATTTACTAGGTGTTGAGGATACTTTGCCTTGATCTATGGCTTGACATATGTGACATAGCTGACCCTTAATTCTAGGTGATTATTTTGTATTTACTTTCCATTTCTATGCATTCAATATTAGTTGTAATTGATATGTAATTATTTCATGCAATATGTAAATCACTATAAATGGAAAATACTCAACACTTCAAATGTGTGGTGGTGTTATCAAATCCTCTCATGGTATCACAAGCCATTCTGGATTAGCATCCTAAATCCGATCCCCTCATCCTCCCTCCCAATGGCTACTGAAACCTCCACCACCCTTCTCCCTTTCAACACCTTAATTCATATGGTCATCATCAAACTCTCATCCACCAACTATCTCTTATGGAAGAACCAACTTCTTCTCCTTCTTGAGAGCCAAGATTTATTAGGCTATGTTGATAGAACCATTGTGCTGCCCCCTAGGTTTGAACCTGCCGATTCTCACATGCCAAATGACAAAAACTTGGCGTGGAAAGCTGATGACCAATGCCTCCTCAGCCTTCTACTTTCCTCCCTCACCGAGAAGGCCATGATAGAGGTTGTTGGCCTCTCCACCGCACGCGATGTCTGGCTCACCCTGGAGAACACTTTCAGTCACCGATCAAAGGCTAGTGAAATTCATCTAAAAAACGATCTCCAATTGATGAAGCGCGGTACCAGACCTGTTGCCGCCTACGCCCGAGCTTTCAAGGCCCTCTGTGACCAACTCCATGTGATTGATCGGCCTATTGATGGCATCGATAAGGTGCATTGGTTCTTCTGTGGTCTCGGCGTCGACTTCTCCAACTTCTCCATCGTGCAAATGACGCTGACCCCTCTCCCCTGTTTTGCAGATTTTGTCTCCAAAGCTGAGAGCTTTGAGCTATTCCAGAAGTCCCTTGAGACCACTGCTCCTCCAGCCACAACATTCACCGTTGCTCATCGTGATCCCGAGCAGTCAAACCAACGAAGCTCCTTCCGCAACTCCCATGGCCGAACCAGTAGCCATAGTCGTTCCTCAGCAAATTGTGGTCGAGCTCACTCTGGCCAAGGGCGCCGCCCTCCCTGCTGCCAAATTTGCCACCAATATGGTCACTATGCTGACCGGTGCAACTAGAGGTATGCACGTAGTGATTCCGGCGAGCCCAATGCTCAGCTTGTTGAGGCGTTCATGGGTTCATGTTCCCTAAATGGACCTGAGGCCTCTGATTGATTCTTGGACACTGGGGCTTCGGCTCATATGTCCAATGACCCATCCACTTTGGATCAGTCCACTCAATACACGGGTAAGGACTCAGTAATTGTAGACAATGGTGCCTTCTTACCCATTACACATACTGGTATCCTCTCTCCTGCCCCAACTCTTCATTTATTAGATGTTTTAGTTGTTCCTCACCTCACTAAAAATCTTATTTCCATTAGTAAATTAACGTCTGATTTTCCTTTATCCGTTACATTTGCTAATAATCTTTTCACTGTTCAGAATCGTCAAATAGGAAGGGTGATGTCAACCGGTAAGAGAGATGGAGGCTTATATATGCTGGAGTGCGGAAACTCTGCTTTTATTTCTGTCCTTAAAAATAAATCTCTCCATGCTTCATATGATTTATGACATGCTCGTTTTGGACATGTGAATCATTATGTTATCTCTTATTTAAATAAAAATGACATCTTTATCTCACATCTTTATTGCCCTCTCCAGCATTGTGTAGTACATGCCAACTTGCGAAAAATCGTCGTTTGCCTTTTTCATGTAATGAACATAGATCGTCTCATGTGTTAGATCTTATTCATTGCGACATATGAGGTCCTTCCCCCGTCAAATCAAATTTGGGATTTATCTATTACGTTCTATTCATTGATGATTATTCTCGGTTTACCTGGCTTTATCTTTCAAAACTCAAATATGACTTTTATGATGTCTTTACTCAATTTTAAAAATTTGTGAAAAATCAATATTCAGCTCGTATCAAGATTTTTCAAAGTGATGGTGGTGCCGAATTTAATAGCAATTGTTTCAAAACTCATCTTCATAACCACGACATTCATCATTAACTTTCCTGCCATATACATCCGCCCAAAATAATCGCGCTGAACGAAAACACTGTCATGTAACTGAGACCGGCTTGGCTCTTCTTTTCCACTCTCACCTTTCTACCCACTTCTAGGTGGACGCCTTCAGCATTGTAGCTTACATCATTAACCGTTTGCCCACCCCACTTCTTGGAGGTAAGTCACCGTTTGAGATTTTATATGGTTCCTCTCTGAATTATGAAAATTTTCATCTATTTGGTTGTCATGTTTATCCTTACTTGCGAGATTATATGCCAAACAAATTTTCTCCTCACAGTATCCCCTGCATTTTTTTGGGTTATAGTCCATCTTACAAAGGGTTTCGTTGCCTTGATCTCCTCACCTCTCGGTTATATATCACCCGACATACCCAGTTTGATGAAAATCATTTCCCTTTCATTGATACCTCTCAGGCTCAACCAATTTCCTCTCTACAATTTTTCAACTTTTTGGAACCCTATCTTCTTCATGCAGACCCCCTTCCTCTTCCTCTGATCCCTATTCCGTGCACATTACTCAATCCGGATCTACCCCGTGTGCTCTTTGTACTGACCTAGTGGATGAGACTTTGTAGGCTATTGATTCTTTTGCAGGTCCCTCCTCGCCATCATTGGCTTCTAGCCCGCTTCCTATTAAGCCATGCAAAGCTCCTGCATTTCCATTGAGTTTTCACCCTATGCTCATACGAGCTAAAGCTGGTATTTTCAAAACTTGCCATCCGGCGAACCTTAGTGTCTTGGGCTCCTTTGGACTTCTGTCTGCTCTTGTTGCCTCTACTGAGCTGCTCTAAATGGGTGTTTTGGACCAAATATCTGCCTGATGGATCCATTGAGTGTCTAAAACCCGCCTAGTTGCCAAGGGCTATACACAGGTACCTGGTTTTGACTACACTGACACCTTTAGTCCTGTTATCAAGGCTACCACTGTTCATGTTGTACTTTCTATTGCTGTGACCAACAAATGGCCTCTTCGATAATTTGACGTTAAGAATGCGTTCCTCAATGGTACTCTCACTGAAAATGTTTATATGGAGCA
The DNA here is from genome assembly GCA_022457165.1 of Juglans mandshurica. Classification (NCBI taxonomy): domain Eukaryota; kingdom Viridiplantae; phylum Streptophyta; class Magnoliopsida; order Fagales; family Juglandaceae; genus Juglans; species Juglans mandshurica. The sequence goes on from CM039627.1 coordinate 8,300,574, forward strand.
GCCTCCTGTTTACATTGATCCTCACTTTCCTAATCATGTCTGTCAGTTGAAGAAAGCTCTCTATGGTTTAAAGCAAGCTCCTCGTGTCTGGTTTTAGCGCTTCAACTCTTTTCTTGTTCAACTTGGATTTTCTTGCAGCCGTGCTGACACTTCTCTATTTGTTTTTCATAAGCAGTTTGACATTATCTATTTGCTTCTTTATGTTGATGACATTATTGTTACTGGTAACAACTCCTATCTTCTTAACAACTTCACTTGCAAGCTCAATCCTAAGTTTGCCACTAAGGATTTGGATTTCCTTAGTTACTTTCTTGGTCTTGAAGTTTCGTCAACTGTAGATGGTCTTTTCATCAGTAAGCTGAAGTATACACATGATATTCTAACAAGGGCTTAGTTACTTGATAGCAAACCAGTCCACACCCCCATGGTTGTTTCCCAACGTCTGTCTGCTGATGGTCCTCTGTTCTCGGATCCCACTCTCTACAGATATCTCATTTGCGCCCTCCAATACTTGACCATCACGCGCCCATACATTCCCCATGATGTCAACTATGTCAGCCAATTTATGCACGCTCCAATTGTAGATCATTTTCTTGCTGTTAAGCATATTCTTCGCTATGTCAAAGGCACCCTCCACTTTGGCCTCACTTTTTGCTCATCTGCAACTCCTGGTGCTCTAGTTCCTTATTCTGATGCTGATTGGGCCGGATGTCCTGACACTAGTCGTTCTACTTTTGGCTACTCCATTTATATTGGCGACAATCTAGTTTCTTAGAGTGCCAAGAATCAACCTACTGTATCCCGTTCCAGCTGTGAATCTGAGTATCGTGCCCTTACGCACACTACAACCGAACTTCTTTGGCTTACGCACCTTCTTCATGATCTACAAGTGTCAATTCCACAACGGCCTCTTCTCCTATGCGACAATAAAAGTGTCATTTTTTTTAGCTCCAACCCCGTTTCTCACAGGCGGGCAAAGCATGTTGAATTAGACTTATATTTCCTTCGGAAACTTGTTGTCGCTGGCAAACTTCGGACTTAATATGTCCCCTTTCACCTACAGGTTGCCAACATCTTCACCAAAAGTATTCCTCGACCACTTTTTGAATTTTTCCGAACCAAGCTTCACCTTTGTTCCAATCCGATGCTCAGCTTGAGGGGGGGTGTTCAGGATACTTTGCCTTGATCTAAGGCTTGACATATGTGACAAAGTTGACCCTTAATTCTAGGAGATTGTTTTGTATTTGCTTTCCATTTCTATGCATTCAATATTAATTGTAATTGATATGTAATTATTTCATATAATATGTAAATCACTATAAATGAAAAATACTCACCACTTCAAATGTGTGGTGGTTTCATCAAATCCTCTCACTAGGGAGTCCTCCATTGAGCTGAGCTGGTTTGGTCAGCTTTTTTGTAATTTTAGCAATTAGTTCTTGAGCTGTACAACTATGTTGTATATTCTTTGATTCTTTTAGTTAGTTAGCTAGTTTTCTTTTCCAGTACATAAGTGCAGGTGTTGTCTGTATTGCGATATTGAAGAAAATTAATGAGAATTGCGTATAAGCTCCTTTTTCTCAATTCTCTCTTTGTTCCTTTTCTTCTCTAATTCTTACAACTTCTTTGTTGTGAAAGGATATAGGGTTCTTGATAGATAAAGGCACAAATTAGAGAACCTTAGCTATATCCTTAATTTCATAACTTGAATAGGTTTCTTAACCATAAAAAAATACTGGATACTTGTAACTTTAATGGACCTACATATATGTGGTATTGTGTGGTGACACCTTACCTAAATAAAAATTTTAGGCAATCATGACACAATAGTAGCAATCAAATATAATTGTTGTTGTACGTGATTGAAACTGCAGATACGTATAGACGTATATCCGTACTCTTGTCAACTTCATGATTTAAAAATAAAACCAATATAACTTTTACAAAAATAAGAAAAATAACTTAAAAAAATAATTTATCCAAAACCCTTAATTAATTTATCTAGTCACTTCCACAAATCCTAATACAAAACATTTATTAAAAAATAATCCAAAAAATTTCCTAATTTTATAATGCAGTTTCAGAAAAAACCCTTTAAAAAAAATATACCTCAAGACTCTTTGTAAAAACGACTATCAAATATCGTTCCAAGTCGTAATTTCTACTATTCGTAAACGGATAAGGCATGCAAATACCCATCGTTTTACTTATCCTGCATGGGAACGTACGCATGAATTTCATGTCAAGATCGATGTCATGTTCCTACCTCTATTAGGTAATGAAATTTTATTTCATTTCGGTAATATCCTCAAGCATCCCCTTAACATATTCCCTGTTTCCTACTAAAATCCAATCACTCCTCATTCGTACTCCTTATATAAACCCAGCCCTCTGCATCGATCTTTACCACCCTGTAATGATCTCTGTTACGACTTAGAATTTAGAAGCCCTTTGTGCATCGTTCCAATCTTGCTAGAGTACAAATTAGCAACACCTTCTCGAGTATGGCGATCACTGACTGCGTTTACTTCCCTACTGTCGTTTTCTTTGAAGGCCACTGCCAGTCCAGAGTCGGGGAAGTTAACAGTTATGGTAAAATCAGAGTGTAGTAAGGCAAGCAAGGCAGAGAGTTGGGAAAGAATTCTGTATATTCAGCATGCGTATTGCAATGTACATAGCCTTCTATTTATAGTAACTACAAAAGAAAGAATAAAGGAATCTTTTCTAACTAATTTGTACAGACAATCCGTAACAGAATTACAATTCTTTTATTCTAGAATCATCTTTGTTCTGTTGGCTATGCATTGTTGAGTAGTGATTTGAGTTGGCTTGAGGAAAATGCTGTGATGACTGTCAGGTGGTCTCTAACACCCCCCCACAAGATGGAGAGTGTATGTCAATTACTCCCATCTTGAGCAAAAGAGAATAAAAGGATGGAGAATGAAGAGCTTTAGTAAGTATGTCTGCCAACTGTGAAGTAGATGGTGTGTATGCAGTGACAATGAGACCTTCTTGAATTTTATCTTGAATTAGATGACAATCTAATTCAATCTGTTTGGTCCTCTCATAAAAAACAGGATTTGAGGTAATATAGAGGGCAAACTTACTGTCACAGTGAAGAATGGCTGGTTGAGTATGAGAAATCATGAGGTCAGCAAGTAAAAATCTTAACCAAACAAGCTCACATGATGCAGCGGCCATGGAATGATATTTTGCTTCAGCGGAGCTGCGAGATACAGTTGATTGTTTCTTGCATTTCCATGAGATGAGGGACTTACCAAGGAACACACAATAACCTGTGGTTGACCTCCTTGTATCAAGACATGAAGCCCAATCAGAATCACAGTATGAAGTGAGCTGGCAGATTGAAGATGAGGGAAAAATAACCCTTGGCCAGGTGACTTCTTCATATAACGCATGATTTTGTGTGCAACTTGAAGATGAGGGACTCGAGGAGAACTCATGTATTAGCTGAGCAAGTTAACTGAAAATGACAAGTCAGGCCGTGTGACGCTGAGGTAAATGAGACGTCCAATGAGCCTTCTGAACTTAGATGGATCATGAAGTAGCTTGCCTTCATCTTTGCTGAATTTGAGATTCGGGTCCATAGGAATTAAGCTAGGCTTGCAACCAATCAAACCAGCATCATGTAATATGTCAAGAACGTATTTTCTTTGGCATAATTGAATCCCATTTGAGGTTTTAGCTACCTCTAATCCGAGGAAGTACTTGAGTGTACCGAGGTCTTTAATTTTGAATCTTGATTCAAGAAAAACTTTGAGTGCAGAAATTTCATGAGAATTATTTGAAGCCACAACTATATCATCAACATATACGAGTAATGCGATAAAAGATGTACCATTCTTTTTGGTAAAGAGGCTATAATCAGCTCGAGATTGAATGAAACCAAAGTGTAACAAGGAAGAAGAGAATTTGGCATACCATTATCGGGATGCCTGTTTAAGGCCATATAAACTCTTGTTCAACTTGCAAACTTTGTGTGGGACTTTGAATGGAATAGCTCGGAGGTATCTTCATGTATACCTCTTCCTCCAAATCACCATGTAGGAAGGCGTTATTAACGTCAAATTGTTGGATAATCCAACCTTTGACAGCAACCACGGCTAGAAGAGTTTTAACTGTCACAAGTTTGGCAACGGGTGAAAAGGTTTCATGATAATCCAGTCCCTCCTCTTGAGTATAACCCTTGGCAACTAAGCGTGCCTTATGCCTCTCAATTGTCCCATCTGAGTTGTATTTAATTTTGTAGACTCATTTTGAACCAATAGCCTTCTTTCCAATAGGCAGATCAATGATATCCCAAGTTTTGTTCAGTTCCAAAGCTGCAATTTCATTATCCATTGCTTTGCGCCAATATAAACTTTTCACAGCTTATGCATAAGTTTGTGGTTCAGCGTGAGTAAGGATGGAAGTGGCAAAGGCAGCATGTTTGGATGATAATTTATCATGACATAAAACAGAATTGATTGGATAAGGATGGTGAGGAATGGAATTACCTTTTACCTTGGAGCTTGATAGAGAAGCAGTGGGCATGGTAACTTGTTGACAATAGTAGTCATGAAGGTAAGAGGGGGGTTTCTTTGGTCTATGTGATCGTTGGGGTGGAGGTTGGTTTTGTGAAGAGATGTCTTCACAAGAAAATGTAGATGCAGGTTGCTGTGATGGTAAATTTTTTGGTATGAGCTCAATTTGAGAAAGAGTGGAAGATGGTAGGTGATCTGGTATGGGTTCGGCTTGAGGAAAAGTTGGAGCTATCGTGTTGTCTGGTATGGGTTCAGAGTGAGAAATAGTTGGGGAGGGAATATTGTCAGGTATGGGGTCAGATTGAGGGAGGATTGGAGTTGTCGGGTGGTCTGGTATGAGATCAGTTTGAAAAAGAGGGAAATAATTAACAGTTTCTGGGACCAGAGAAGGGAATTGGAGTGAAGGGGAGGTTTGTGACTCATGGGTGGAAATGACATTTTTGTAGGAAAAAAGATGCTCATAAAAAACAACATCTCTTGAGTGAAAAACATATTTACTCTCTAGATCAAGTAATTTGTACCCTTTAATGCCAAAGGGATAGCCAAGAAGGATGCAGGCTTTGGCTCTGGAATCAAATTTTTGGCGATTGTTTTTTAAAGTTGAGGCATAGCAAAGACAACTGAAGTTTCTTAAATGAGTGTAGGTTGGTTTGACTTGGAATAGAAGTTCATATGGTGTCAAATTTTGTAAATTGGGAGAAGGTGTTCTGTTGATAAGATATGTGGCAGCTAGGATGCATTCATTCCAAAAGGATGTGGGAATTCTAGATTGAAATTTTAAGGCTCGGGCAACGTTTAAAATATGTTGATGTTTTCGTTCAACAATCCCATTTTGTTGGGGGCTCTCAACACAACTTTTTTGGTGGATTATCCCTTGTTGCATGTAAAAATTGGTCATTGCAAATTCATTTCCATTATCAGTCCGAATTACTTTAATGTTGGTGTGGAATTGAGTTTGAACTAGAGAGCAAAAAGATTGCATGAAGTTTTTGGTTTGAGATTTGTTGTTCATTAAATAAACCCATGTTGATCTTGAGAAGTCATTAACGATTGTTAAAAAATATTTAGATCTATCATGTGCCATTTGGGAACAAAGTCCCAAATGTCACAAGAAACAAGATCAAATGGTTTTGATGCACAGTGGGTACTAACAGGAAAAGGTAAATGATGATGTTTGGAGAAATGGCAAGTAGAACAAGGGACATTATGATGCATAACTTTCAGATTTGGTAAATATTGTTGTAACAAAGATAAACGTGAGTATGATAAATGACCCATTCTACAATGCCATAAATTGTAATCAGAGATAACAGAAGCAGAAAAGTGAGTGAAATTTTGTGGGAATCTGGAAAGGATAGATGAGAGGGCAGTGGGATACACGTCTGTCAACTGAAGATTGTATAAACCATTGTGAGCCTCACCCTTCCCAATTGTGCTCCAAGAGAAAATGTCCTGCACATAACACTCATTAGTAAAAAAAATAAAGCAGTAGTTAAGGTCGTGAGTTAATTTCTTGGCTGAGAGAAGATTGAACTTAAAGGATGGGATGCATAAGACATACTTGAGAATGAGATTGTGATTGAGTTGAACAGTTCCTTTATGAGTAACAACAACATGATTGCCATTGGGAAATTTAACTTGAAAATCAACTTTGGTGGGTAAAGAGGTATAAATGGAGGTGCAACAGATCATGTGATCTGTTGCACCTGTGTCAATGATCCATGGAAAATGTTGTGAAGAGGCTGGTGCCATGTGAGAAGCTGAGAAACAAGAAAAACTACCAGACATAGTGGTGGCAGAGGTACAATTGTAGGAATCAAGGGGCTAAACTTGTTTAGCAGCCAGCTGTGTAGCTTGAGATTGGAGCAAAGTAACGAGATGCTGATATTGCTCTTTAGTAAGAGCAGCTTGTGAGTCCTCTGTGATCTGTTCTATGGTGGAAAGGCTAATTTGATTAGCTGATGGATCAGAAACTTTGTTTCAAGGAGCCAGTTTATGGCCTGATGGATAGCCATGTAGTTTGTAGCATCTGTCAATAGTGTGGCCAACAAGGCTACAATGGGTGCATGTGGGTTTTTCAAGGTGGGGATTGGCTTTGAAACATTTGTCTAAAGAGTGCCCAGAGATCTTGCAAAAGGAGCAAAAACATTTCTCTCGCCTTTGAGAACCAAACTGTTTGGGGCTATCTCAGTTGGATGGAAAATAAGTTTTAATAGCCATAGCAAGAGTGTCATGAAGACTAGGGGAAGTTGTTGAAATCTGTTTACGCTTCTTTTTTTGTTGAACAAGAGCATAAACCTCACTCAAGGTAGGGGTGGGTTTAAGAAGAATTATTTGAGCTGTGATATTGGTGAAAGAATCATTAAGTCCCATGAGGAACTTATCATCCAGTCACATTGTTGGTTTGCAATGACAGGTTGCATAGCACCACATGCACAAGATGGAATGATTTCAAAATTAAGAAGTTCATCAAATAAACTTTTTAATTTTGAGAAATAGAGGCTAACAGAGTCATCCCCTTGACTAAGAGAATGGATGGATTGTTTTAATTCATAAATCTGTGGGCCATTGTTTTGTGCAAAACGTTGTTCTAACTCAAGCCATAGGGCATGAGCAGTGTCAACATACACAACACTGTTTTTGAATTCAAGGGACATTGCATTTTGAAGCCAAGTTACAACCATGTCATTACATTCAAGCCATGGTTCTAACAGAGAAGAGTTTGGGGTAGTAGGTTCATGAATTGTACCATCAATGAAGCCCAATTTCTTCTTGATTTGAAGAGATCTTCGGATGGTACGAGCCCAAGAATGGTAGTTGTTTGTTGTGAGGAGATGAGTGGTAAGTAGGGTTCCAGGTCCATCGTATGGATTAAGGAAGTAGGGGCTGGAAGGGTCTTTAGGGTTGATATTGGTTTTGATAGGAGGGGGATCAGTTTTCTCGGAGGCCATGGATGGCTCTTGATACCATAACAGTTATGGTAAAATCAGAGTGTAGTAAGGCAAGCAAGGCAGAGAGTTGGGAAAGAATTCTGTATATTCATCATGCGTATTGCAATGTACATAACCTTCTATTTATAGTAACTACAAAAGAAAGAATACAGGAATCTTTTCTAACTAATTTGTACAGATAGTCCGTAATAGAATTACAATTATTTCATTCTAGAATCATCTTTGTTCAGCTGGCTTGAGGAAAATGCTGTGATGACTGTCGAGTGGTCTCTAACAGACGTCGACTTTCAACCGTCGCTGGAATTTGAGAACTTTCGATCAGTCATAAGCTGCATGCTCGGAATCCCTCCGCGCCATTTATAGTTCTACTTCCTCGTGAAGCGCCGGTCAAGGAAGTCGAAGACCCTCCAGAGGATCCTCATAACCAGGAGGTTTGATTTCGCAGAGTTTTCCCGACATCTTATGGAGTTTGGAGAGAACTTTCAAACGATCGTGAGCTGCATGATTGGAATCCCTCCGCACCTGTTAACAGTATACCTCGCCGTGAAGCACCAGTCGAAGGCTCTCCTGAAGATTTCCATTACCGGAAGGTACGAGAAACAGGCGGCCGCAAGGGAGTTGTAGATGGAGAGAGAGAAGTATTTAGTGAATATGGTCTGAGCGGGTTGTGTTTGGGGAATGAAGAGATCAATGGCAGTACTGTGGACGAAGATGGACGGGTTGGTGGAAAAGATGTGGTGAGTGTGAGGAATGTATCCCAGCCAAGGAAATGGGGAGTGGGGCTGAGTTTCATTGCTGTATGTATGATGCGGTGGTTGTCGAGTTGAGTCCAAAGCGGGTCCAGTTTCCCAGCCCATCAAATGCACCAAATGAAGTTTCGGTGAGGAAGGGATTAGGAGGATGACAAGAGTAGAGATAATTTGATATATGTGGGGTGCATGGTATACGCTTAATTTGTAATTGTACTGTAATTAATTTCCAATTGAGCAAAACAAGATTATTTTTTGTTTGGGACAAGCAGAGAGTGCATGGGACGCATATGTGTCTTCAAATTGGAGACAAACTGTGTCAATGTGATCATGATGATAATCGACATATAAATTAGACCGGAACGAAATTCTTTTTTTTGAAATCTGAAGGTCTACAACATGCGACCAGTTTGGTACCACAAAGAAACGGTCAATACTCTCTCGAGTGAGGATCACATCAGAACCAACACAGGTTGGCTTTTCCCTAACCCATGAGTAAATAAGATCCAAATGCTCTACCCCTCCCCTGGTGGGACTTGGGAGTAACTTTGAAATCACGACCATCGGGAATAAAACGCCAAGAGGCCTTCACAGGAAACTCGCGATAACTAGCCTCACCAATGGAAAACTCCCAACCAACTCTAGAAGCGAAAAAGAACTTCTAGTCCCAGTTTTTGATGTGGGAGTAGCGAGATTCCAAGTGAACGACCCGATAGCCCATTCATGAACAGAAGCTACACTGGTTCAATTGTGCCTTCTAATGCCATGGACATGATCCTTTCTTGAAAGAATTCGTGAGTAGTAAGGTCAGGGTTCTCTTCTCCCGCCACCTCTAAGGCCCTACCTCTAAACAATGTAGCAAGTTAACATGATCCATCAAGCGTTGGGTAAGAGCTAGGCAGGGTCCATGCACAAATATTCCAAGATGTTGCGAACTAAGCGACAGAGGAGTACTGGGGAGTCTCAACCCTAGCTATCAAGAACATGCCTTATTATGAGGCACGATCAGCTCCGTAGTATGTATCTATTGATATAGTTTCTTATCTACATAGGCCACCATCTTCGTACTCGATCGGTGGATCCTACAGAAGAGAGAACAAGAGCTTGGTCATGGCTTAGAAAAGAAACTGATAGGAAGTCATATAACTTGCATGCTACCATCTTCGTATCCTTTTACTTTTTGCTTATGTCGTAATATATACTATACTTTGACTTCCTCATGTCCATTTGCGCAGGAGGCCTAGTCCAGCGTCTGCATGCTCTCCATCGATCGAGTACTTAGTCTTTAAGTAATACTTGTCATATATATTCGTATTTCTTTGTTTAATATTGGATATGCTGTCATCCACTAAAGGGGTTCGATATGGAAATTTCCATTCCCTGAGAAGGGTTCCTACGTGTCATCTTTGGTTATGATGAGCTTGGAGTACTAGTGGTCGCCAAGTTGCAGCAAGTTCCGTACCTCGCCTTCATGATATTGCTCACCATGCGTAAATCGCCCATTGTTTGGTATAGATGGGTCGCCTCTCAACCCCTGCATGCATGGTCATGACCTTGCTTTGTGTAGTACTTTCCTTGCCTGATCTGCAGGCCGTAGTATGACCTTTAAGCTAACTTGATCTTTGCCCCCAACATATATATAGTTATTCATAAAAAAATGATATATAAATTATAAACCCAATATAATATTATATATAAGATACATGCAATGAAATTTCAACCTAGCTTAGCATGCTGCAGCATGGCAGGCCGGTTATTATAATATGACAAGATGTATATGAAACAAATCACGATTTGCCCTCTTTAAATAAAAAACTATTGTATTCATGATTTAACGTTTTTCTTTGAAGTTGTGAACATAATAATTCAGCAAAAACAAATATACAGGAAGTATACAGAAAATTAGAAGAAAAAAAAGGTTAGATTCAATTACGTCGGATCGCATATATAATAGAAGAGAAATGTTATATACAGTCGTGGAATGCGTAAATATTGTACAGTCATTTTGAAAAAGAGTGAAGATTCATTATTAAAAAATTAATTTTTTTTTATATGAATCCTATATCTATTTATTTTTTTCAAAATAACTATATAACGTTTACGTACTAATAACTACAAAGTATCATTTATCGAATAAAGTTATACGACAAGAATCATTTCTCATAATAGAATAAGGTTACATGAGTCATGAGTCTTTTTATAAAGATATTATGTTTAGCTTTTAGAAAACAGCAGCTTTTAGGTCCAAAAGTACTGCATGCAGGACGACTTTAATTTAAAAAAAAAAAAAACTAATTTGTAGTTCAGATTCTGGACTAAATTTTGACTTTAATAAAAGACATAAGTAATTGTTTCAAATTTTTTAAAACTGAGTATCACATATTTTGGGGAGTAAAGGGATTATTTTGATTTTTTGGGAGAATAAATAATTTTTAACAACTTTTTGGGTTTTATTTTTTAATTTCAATTACTACCAATTTAATTAATTGTAGTTTAACATATCTGACCAATAATATTATAATATATATCACTTCACTTATTTTTTGTTCATCATGATGATATGATATCATATTGAGAGAAAATATCAGATTATGTTGTAAATTGAAGGAAAAAAAAAAGAATTTTTTTGAGAAATCTAGTAATCATATTTTAAACGTTTGTGACAGTACTAGTGTACATTTGAGTGGTTTGGATTCATAGATGAGTTGAGATTGGTTGATATGGGTGAGATGGTTTATGAATAGTAGAATATAAGTTGAATTATTTATTATATTTTATGTGAGAATTTGGGAAAGTTATTTTAGAATTTGAAAAAATTGAATTGTTTATTATATTTTGTATAGAAATTTGGGAAAGTTGTAATGATGAGATGAAATGAGTTGAGATGAGTTGAGATGGGTTGAGGTGGGTTTTGAATGCAAACGACCCCAAATGAACATGCATGCATATATGTATGTATGTATGTGTCTTCTCATGCACACCGTCGTGATCTCTCAAACTATCGAAGTTCCCCAAAGAAAATAATGGAGGGTGCGCGCGCGCGCTAAAAGCTTGACAAAAGAAGCATCCAAGCCATGTCTTAGTAGCATCTGCAGCTTTGATTTCTGCATGCCATTCTGTGCCAAAAACTCCCAGACAAAACCTATATTGGGAGGGTGAGAGAATGTTGGTATGTTTGTCTTTGTCCTACATCAATATTGTTCGATGAAAGAATGATGACTTTTCAAGATTATTTTCCCCTCTTCTGATCCTTGTCTTCTTCCCCTCGGACCAATCCCACCTAGTCTGCATCAACAAAGAGAAGAATTTGTGAGAGAGATGTTTATTTCAGAAAACAAAAGGAAATAGTCTAGCTAGATGTATAGATAGATCTATCACTTCCAAGGCTAATTAAAGAGAGTTTTTTTTTGGGGACAAGCTGACACACAGCATCATCCAAACCCTATTATTCCTCCAAGCACACCCTTCCATGTGCTAGTTTCAACATTCCCTTTGGAGTTTCTTCAAAACCCTTTTCCTCTTTAGCAATGCTGTTGCCTCTCTCCTCATGTCATGTACACTAAACAAAATAGCCCCCCTTAGATTTGGCCACTCAACCATCTTCCTTTTGGACTTTGCAGCTTTAGTTGCTGATTCTCTCAATCTTTTTCTAAATCATTGAAATTATCTCATCGAACTGCTAAACTTGCTTGGAACATTTGTTTGAAAATGAACGATCTTGACAATACCGAAGACTCCCTATATATAGAAATATATATTTAAGGTTCTTCAGAGAGCTAGGTTACTACTCCACCATCCGACTAACTTGAGAAATATTTATACATATACAATACTTTTCTGAAATGAGCAGTAGTACTAGGGAAGAGCAGGCCGATTCCACCGCCATTCATTCTTCCATTGCTCTATTGCAGGAAAGGTTCAGAAAGCTGCAGAAAGTGAAGGAAATGAGAGAGGAAAGAGAGCTCATGAGAATCCTCGCCGAACCAAAACAACACATGAAAAATCTCAACAACGTCCCCAGCATGCATTGTGAGCAATCGAGGTCCTTTTTCCACTCCGAGTTTATCCTTCCACCACCACCAGGGTCGCCTCCCCAAGTTCCCCTCCCCATTTTGCCGCCATCTCAGAGCAGACAATCGGGCTACAGTGCTGGCTACAGCGACGGCACCGGCACACTCTCGATGAACTCGTGGCCAATAGATCATATACCCTCTTCGGCAGCGCTCACTCCTTCGAATAAATTCAAGGATTCCGATTCTGACACAGATGTTGATACTTCTCTTCATCTGTAAACTCCTATATATAAAGCTTTTTTCGGCGATTATATATATATATATCTCTCTATGTATATGTATATGTTTATGTAAGACATGTACGTGCTTGCCTTTTCCGGTGATGTGATATTAATGGAAGCTATAATCAAAAGATTCAGTCTATGCACCATTAAAATATATCAGCGACTAAAACAGATGAATCATCATGTTGGTGTACCATATCGTTAGACCAATTATTTAGTCCAATATTTGATAAATATTTCAAGATCGAACCTTTCTGTACGTGTCGTTAGAGATAATATCAAAAGATAATGAATTTGCATGCAGTCTAATCATTTTTGTAATTAATTTGCAGCATGCGCGCAGCTAGCTAGCTAGTCATGTTTTCGTTAAAGCAGCTAGGCAGGCAATTAGCTCATGAAAACGTCACTTGATTCAAGTCTGATCTGACGATGATGTTTAGACCTAGTTTTCACCATGTTATGACGGACACTAATTAATTGTCGTAGATGATCAGTACGTACGTACCCAGTCAAAACGACAATTATGTCGTTTAGACCTATGCTTAATTAGGACGTTACAGGCAGCTCGCGCTTTGGAGCTGCCAAGAAGCAGCTTACAAAATTTGATCTAAAGTACGTCCGATTTCAATAAAACCAACTTCAAGTCTTCAACCATTACATCATGTGATGCATCATGCACCGGGAAAATTATTCAGGCCATCAACCGCGCCACTGAATGATTGGATCGCCGACAGGCTCCAGCAAGATATATAAGAAAGCGATTATCGAAATCTATCAACTTTTGAGCTAGATCAATACTTATAATTAATGATAAAGTCAATCATGTAGATTTGAGGGGTGATCATGACATACCAAACGGTGTATTGTTTGTATTCTTCCACGGTGATGGTTTTCATGGGACACTGTTAGTTGAGAAAATGTCAAGAGACACAATCGTTTGATTGAGTCAAACGGTTATTTCCATTTTAATAGTTGTGTCTTTTGCCAATCAGTACCTTATGATCTATAAATAGAGACCATTTATGCACAACTTGAACACTTACAATTCTTTTGTCTAGCACCAACTTGTGTTGGGACAAATATCCTCATTAGAATGTCACCGTATTCATGTGCAAACACAATTCATTTTTTTCAATAATTTCTTTCCGTCGGTACTTAATAACTAAACCAAATGACATGACTTCTCGAGGAATATCCATTTATTGAGATTTTTGTGATTAATTATGGCTCTTACAATATGCTTGTCATGTACGTACGTACATATATATGTGATGATGAACTTGTAACTCACTACAACAAATCATCATATGCTTTTATGTTGTACGTACGTTGTGGCTTTCTAATTGATGGTGGGCTAAGTTTGGACATTTGCTATATGGGTGAAGCTCCCAGACGGTTGGGAGTTTAGTTCCCTTTCACACCAGCAAATGACGAGTTGCCACGTAAGAGTTGCAGCAAAATTGAGTTTACACCCGCATGCAGGTAATTACCTTTTATTTCTTTCTATGATCTCTTTTCTCTTTCTCTCTCTTCCCTCCCCTATCCCATCGCTTGCTCCCCCTTCGCTCTCTCTCTCTCTCTAAAATACATACACACTCTCTCTCTCTAAAATACATACACACACACACTCTCTCTCTCAAAGCAAATAATCTCTCATTCGAAACCCCCTTCCTCTCCTCTGACTATTGCCCCCCCTCAACCTCAAGTCTCATGCACAAACATCATGCGCTCCCAAACAACCCAACTCCTTTGAGCAATAGTCAATAATAGATAAGAGTTTTTTCCCATTTTTTCGTCTTTTGTTTAATTTTTATTCATTCATTTTTCTATTTGGTTGTAGAGAGCTAGTTTTATCATTTTTTTTTACGACAAATACCACACAACCGCCCTATGCATGATCTCTCAATGAACCCCTCCGCCATCAGTTTTTGATCTCTTTGGTTAGTTTTTACTCTAATTTTGTTGTCTTTTAATTTCTGTTTGGCTGTTGAGAAAATGTGGAATCAATTTATGTTTGAGTGAGCTTAGTCTATAATTTTGGGGTAGTCCTTTCGAACCCCACGGTCTTCTTGCAATAGCAGACTATAACATTAATTTTTAAAGAACAAAGTAATCTTTCTCCTTCAAGTTTAAGAAGGTGTTTCTCGACTCATAATTCTTTGGCATAAGAATTCTTCCAGGAATGTCAGAATTGGCCAGGCTCTTTTTAGAGCACAAGTTACTCAATGAACAAGGTCTAAATGCCAAAATAAAACAATAAAAATTATATATATATTCTTCAAAGTTTCTCCTTTTTTGCTCGTGTAAAATTTGCCCCAGAGGAAAGAGGGGAGAGGAAAAAGAAGAGGAGAGAGGAGAAAGGAGAGGGGATAGTACGCGTGGGGAGAGGGGAGAGAAATGAAAAGGGGTTGATTCAATACATCAACACACATAATAAAACACATAAGTCTCATACTTGTTGAGATCTTATTGGTTGGTGTAAATTAAGGTGCTACGTACACACCCAACTGGCTCTGAGCATTTCTCTTGCTGTATATGTAGTCATGAACTTTGTGAGCATATATCCCCATCACTATGTGTGTGTGTGTATATATATATATATATGAAAAATAATATTTGCAGTTATAGAATACAATATTAGGGCTAAAAATCGAATGTATCAGTGCGGTTTTGTTTTGGAAAACCGCATCGACATGGAGAATATATGCTATTCTCGACCGAAACTTGCCAACAGGGAGAAAGAGAGCTGGCCTGAATTCGACGGTCGGTACCGATCAGTTCGGTGGTTTGGGAAATCAATTTTCCCATCACCAGACGACAGACAATGCAGACACAAAAAATGGCAGCTCGATTTTTCCATCACCATTTATCAGACACCAAGGAATCCACAAAAGAAAACCATTAACCCAACACAATAAAATGAACCCCTTGAAGTCCCAGATTTTTCCATGGGCTGCGAGATGAGTGACAGAGGTTCGATGAGAGGTTAACGGAGGAGAGGGAAAGGGAGGGAGTATAGGTTAACAGAGGAGAGCTACTCTCTGTGAGAGAGAGGGCGAGATGGATGTCATCAATTGTTGGAGGGAGAGGCTGTGCAGCGTGAGAGAGGTGAGAGAGAGTCTGAGAAGACTCAATCGGGAGAGAAGAAAAAGGAGAGGGGCAGGGGGGACGCGAGGGTATTAAACCCTAAAGCTAAACGATGTTGTTTGGTGTATTAAACCAAACGGCGTCGTTTCACTTTAATCTTTGTTGTAAACTGTAGGTTAAAAATGACGTCATTTCACTCACTTAAGTGAAACAATGTCGTTTTACATAATATATATGATATATTATCGGCTGGTTTGGTAGTTTAGGTTTGGTTCAAACAGAGACCGAATTGGCCGGCGTCATTTCATTAAATTTATATTGCCGACTAACCGGTTCTCTATCGGCTTCGGCTGGTTTCGGACTCCAGTGGCAGGTCCGCATCGACGAAGGTCAGTCCCGACAGTTTCTATATAGCTCTAGAGTACGCAAGCGTCGTGTACTTCTTTTTAAAAAAGTGATCGAGTAAATATGAAACATACATGAAAAAACTAATTTTTAATTGTGGACCCTACTCTTTTTTAAAAAGAGTGCGCAACGCTTCCACAACCCATAACTGTATCTAACATTACTTTTTTCTTTTTTTGTAAAACTAAATAAAATCTAAAGGAAATGTAGAACTTTTGAGCATTATAAAATTGATTCGATATATTAACATATTGAATATTTTAAAACACTTAATAGTTGATAAAAAATTGAAAATAAATCATGCAAATATGGGGCCTAATTTGAGTGAGTAATGTTAGATACAATTATGGCTTGTGTAAACGTTGTACACTCTTTTTTATAAAAGAAAATAAGATCTACTATTAAAGAATTAATTTTTTTTATATGGGTCCTATATTTATTCACATTTAAAAAAATATATACGACACTTACACAAATCATGATTATTAATATTACTCATATCAACATAATTTATAGTTAAGTATGATGGCTGTTGCATGCATTGAATGCTCTTCATGTGGACATGAATTGCTTTTTTTTTTTTTTTTTTTTCCTAAGCAAGTAAACTTCATTAAAATAAAAGATGATACATGTTAGAGGGGGTGGGGTTCCCCAACAAAATACCCCAAAACATTAACAACAGTGCAAATGTGGTGAACAAAAAAAGAAAAAAAAAAAAAAGGTTCTGAGACCAATTCTTTAGTCTCTACCCAAGCCCTGCTAAGAGGGAACCATCTTAAAAGACGTTTTAAAGGTAAGCCACCGCTAGAAGAGGTGCAAGCGGATGCACTGTAGTTGAAAGTCTTGAGGTATTTGTTGGTGAGGTCCTTAGTCACTCTCATAAGATCACCAGTTAGGAAAAACAATAATCTGGATAGACTGACATGGGAAGGGCAGATCTGCAGCGGAGGAACAGTCAACCCATGCCTTTGGAGTGGCGCGTGAAGACCACGCGCCGGTGGAATGGAGGAGGGGTCTGGCCGATCTGAAGGATCGGAGGGTGGAGAGTCTGCTGGTGCGGCGCGTGTAGCTGGCGGAGCTGTCAAAGTGAGGCGGCACGTGAAGACCACGCGCGGAAAAAAACCACTCGTGACGGCCAGGCGTCAACATTTTGGGCGCAATTGCGCGTCGTCCCAGTAGATCGGTGGGAGGGGAACGCCGTGGTGGGGCGCGTGTCGACTGTTCATGGCCGGAGTGCAGCAAATCTGAGAAAATCCGCGCCAATGGAAAAACACTACCCTAAAAGCATATTCACAAATAGGTAGTAGAAAGGAAGAATAAAAGGAAAAGGAAATGGAGAGCTCTCTGACAACGGCACTTGAAATGATTGGTTTTCTTTCTAGAGAGAAAGTAGAGTTTATTTGTCTAACAAAATGAAAGAGAGTGATATTATTTGTGGACATGAACTGTTTGTTAGGCTGCATATAGTATTTTCAGTTGGAATTTTGGGCTCTGCAGCCCATTTACCTCAAGAAAAAAAAACACACACACGGAGTTTGATTCGCAACGGATCGTATCCCTAAATACAATAGAGAGAGGTAAAGGATGAGGATAGAGATGTTGCATAATCCTTTTATTGATCAGGGTAAGATGGGAATCCTAATATCTTAGCCGATAGTTTAGTGCTGCGCTGCCTGCACTGCATAAGAATTTTGTATTATGGGTACGTACGGAGAGCTATCCTTCTTTCTTCAAGCGAGTACAGTACTACTGCATCCTAAATAAAAGTAGTGAGCTAGCCCTCGTTCTCCAGTTATTTGTGGCACATTTGTAGATTTGGTTGCGGTTGGTTTGCAAACCTATTTTCACCTATCTCAAAATTTAAGTTCATCTTAACTTATTTTATATTTACATTTAAAAACAAATCTCAACATATTTATATTTAAACAAATTTCATTGAGATCTATGAAATATTACTATTCACAAATTAACTCAAATAGTTTGAGATCACCTCAACATCCCAACACAGTAACTCTTGTGGATAAAAATATGTTAGAATTGAGAGATACGATGTTTAGATTGAGAGATGAGATGATTTTACATGAGTTGAATAAAATATGGTTAGAATATTATTTTTTAATATTATTATTATTTTAAAATTTGAAAAAATTGAATTGTTTATTATATTTTGTGTGAAAATTTAAAAAAATTATTATAATGGAATGAGATGAGATAAATTGAAATCACTTCTCAATTCAAACGTGCCTTAATTTCATTAGCGGCATGCATGATTTGGGTGATCAGTATATTCAAGTTCATGAAGCTCTCACTTTCCATGACTTTAAAATGTTGACACCAGAATCATTTAATTAGGCCATAAAAAATTATTTTTGAAACGACTTTCTCTTTGGATTATCTTTTATATCGATAGGTGTGGATCAATTTATTGATTTTGATTTCAAATTTCATTTTTTTTTCCTTGTATTTCTACTAGCTATATATATATATATAGACTGATTATAGTAATGTGTTTGTTGAAGATCTGCATCTTGTTCCTTTTTATTAACGAAAGCTTCCTTTAAAAAAAGTTTTGATCAGGAGCTGTTTGTTTTTTTGTTTTTGTGTTTTTACGAGGCAAACCATTTAAGTATCATCGTTTGCCTCTTAATGTATGGAACGATAAGTACATAAGCTGAAGATAAGTGGTCCATTCATCAGATGATCAAAGTAGTGGATTAGGTGTCAAACCAGATGGAGACTTCATGGAACCATATCAAGCTTCATCACTGTTTAAGAAACACAAAAGCTACCTAGCTCCCAAAACTAGTAAGGTTAGGTGAGTGACACTACCTGCAAAGGGGACTGTGGCCTAACGGAGTTATGAACTTTTGGTCACAATTCACCATCATAACAGGTGTGCACAAATACAAAACCTAACCCCCCAAATGCACCCCCACCTTAAAGATCAGCAAAAATCATCACTCATATGACCCATTTTAGGCTGTATTTGGTAAGTGAAGTAGTCTCTATTTCATTATTATTCATAAACAGTTCATTACTATTCATAAATTATTTACAGATTATCTGAAATCACCTTAATATCTAAAAGTAGAATTATTCCGCTTTTGTTCTTACTTTTTAATGTTCCTTATTAGCTTTTATCCAATTTTAAAATTAGGGTTTGATAAACTAGATTTTATAATATTTATTAAATATTTAATGTAGTAAAAAAATACTTATAAAATAAGAGTAGGGTGCATCTTCTCTTCCAAATAGACGTACGTATTATTGTCATCTTTTTCATTCCTACGTTTTACAGCAGGAACGATTCTCATCGAGTGTATAATTTCTTCTTTCCCAATGACTGCTTTACCTTCATCATGTATCCCATTTTTTTAAAGGTATAATTTAAAAAATTGAATGCATGATTGTGATACCGTTTTATAAGAGTATGCAGAAACTTGTATCTTATTGATCTTAATTTGAAGGATGAACATAAGCCAAAACCTTTCTGCCATGGGAAAGAAAAATAGGACACCATTAATTCCACCGCCGCCTTCATTGATTGGAAGATTCAAGGCTCCTCTCCAAACCTTATCTTGCAGCTCTTGCTCCTCCTATTTAGGAAGACATCTCTGCATCGATCTAGTAGTCTCTAGATTCCCAGAAAAGAAAAAAAAAAGAAAAGAAAATTTGAATAAAACATTCTCAAATGCAGAACCAGACGCGTGAAACTGGTGCCCCCATTAAATGCGCGAAAAAGGATTAACAAAGGCCCCATTAAATGCACTTTAAAGTGGAGGATGAGGTACCCTGCGTCTCTTCAAGTCATGCATTTCTAAAGTCTCCAGCTTTGACTACTTGGCAGGCATAAAGTAACTGAACTAAGCTCCACCACCAAATATAAGCTAATTTTTTTATTTTTTTATTTTTTATAATCTGAACACATGCGAAGTTAACAAATGAAATAAATGGACAGCGAACTGGTTGTCTGTGCATTTAAGTAGTGCAAGTTTTTCTGCTTGTGGGTGTTTCAGTTTGTGTACAGATTGGGGGTTTGGTGTGGATGTGAGGGTTGTCTCTTGCGCTTCCGCCTCCTCTCTTCTGATCGCGGGTCTTGGGAAGGATGAGTTACTTGGGTGTTGGCGTCAGTCCAGGGAATGTCCCAGTGTATCATGTAACAAATGTGAGGCTAGTTGATAGGAGGGTGCGGGTGGCAGAGTTGGTACTGAGGTGTGTGATTTGTGGTCTAGGAGTTCTTGCAGTTGTTCTAGTGGGGACTGATACCCAGGTCAGAGAAATCTTCACTATTCGGAAGAAAGCTAGATTTGTAGACATGAAAGCTCTTGTGTAAGATCTCATATCCTCCCTCTCTCTCTCTCTCTCTCTCAGGTTTACCATAATATAGTCCTGATTATCCCATGATTTTGTGAAAAACTTTCATTTTGCATCCCCGTGTAGGTTTTTGGTGATAGTCAATGGTATAGCTGCTGCCTACTCGTTGGCCCAGGTGCTGAGATGCGTTGTGAGCATGGTTAGAGGAAATGTGCTGTTCAGCAAGCCCTTGGCTTGGGCAATCTTCTCTGTTGATCAGGTACATTGTATTCTGGATTTTGTTTTTATGACCCTTTTTCCTGACCGAAAGAAAAATCTACACTCTATGCATTTCTTATTTTATTTTCACTTGAGACATCCATATGCCTCATATTAAATAAGATTTCAATAAAGCCATTATCCATGTTGACAAATGGCATATATTGATCTGGGATTTGAACTGTCTAGTAGGTGTGGACTAATCCGGCCTAATGGAACAATAATCAATGTCCTTTGGTTGGTTTGATAAGGATAATATCATTAGCTATTTCATTTTCCCCAGTTGAGAGTAGAAGTAAACCCTCTGTGATTACATTGGTGCTTTAATCATTACGATGGAAAATTGCAATGACATATTCTAATTCAAGATTTTCCAAATTTCATGTTGTGTTTAATGCTGAATCTCACTCAAATATCACCAAAATTACATTTGGCTATTTATCCCAAAAAGTAATATTTTTTTTGGAATGATTTGGAAGATAAATACCGAAACAAAATTGAGTGTGTACTAATATACAGGGTTCCCCTGTTTTCTTAATGTACGAGGCTGAAAAGGGGGCTTTTCTTTTATTTGCCTTCTTATTTATTGACCCAAATTGAAGATTAATATCCAAACCAACAATTTATGAAATTGAAAGGTCTTAATCCTCCATATTTTTCCAATGGCTCAAATGTATTTTTGAAAACAGTACAACTTTCTAATGCGACGCCGTAAATAGATTTTGGCCCCTGAATAATTTTTGTCTATACCTGCTGCATGAATGCCATGTTACAAATGACATGAGAGTAGCTTGCATTCTTACTCAAAGAGTCTCAGACCATGTCCCTGCACGTCTCTTCTTGTCACCTTTACAACAGTCCACAAATTCTTAAAACCAGGAAGATGTCCATGAGATAAAATATCAGCAAATTTTGGGTCCTTTCATTTGACTCTCGTGAAGGTGCAAATTGGCATAGACGTAATGATCAGGATGGAAGACTCCCTGGCTAGCCAAGCTGCTTTAACCAATTCAATCCCAACCATGGCCGGAACTGATGGCTCTTATTCTCTTGGTAGCATTTAAAATGTGAAATAAATGGAGCCAGGCTATTTGTTCATGATCACAGTTAGTGTTCTTCTCTGAGAAAAAAATTGGTGAGACTGACTCTGATGGACTTGACTAGTTGTGAGAAGAAGCTGTGGATGTTCTATTCTATTGTATAGTTTTCAGACCAATAATTCACAAGTAGAGAATGTGATGTCATAAATACTTGTAGAACTGTTTTGGTTGGGAATCATGACTGCAGATAGAACAGCCAGCAAGATATGTGGTCTAGGCTTGTCTACAATATTTGGCTGACCTCCTAATTATTATTTTCTGAGCTTTGCTATTCATCATCCCCACACACCACACTTATTTTTATTTTTTTTTTTGTTTTATTCTTCCTAAACTAATTGAGTTCTTATACTCATCATCCATATACCACACATTTGGTAAGAAAAAAAAAATGAAATTTTCTTATTTTCTGCTGGGCTCTGCATCAGCAAAATTTTCACTTGCCAACTGGTGCTGCTAGGTAGAGAAGGGTAATTCATACGATTGTTGACTCCTATGACAAATTTTTAGCCGTAGATAATTTGCATTATATAGTCTCGTATAAAAAAAGTGAGGGTGTGATCAATTTGATCCTAAGTTGTAGTATATTGTTCATTTGAAATTGGAGAAAGCACTTCTCTATTCAAGTGGGCAGAGAAAGAAAATTGCATACTTATTATGTCATTTTGTCGATGTTATCTTGTTCGGGCAGGTAATGGCATACACGACCGTATCTGCAGCGGCCGCTGCTACACAATCTGCAGCACTTGCAAAGTTGGGCCAGCCAGAACTGCAATGGATTAAGTTATGCAATATGTATGGGAAGTTCTGTAACCAAGTGGGAGAGGGAGTAGGAAGTGCAATATTAGTTAGCCTTAGCATGGTGGCTCTGTCTTGTATGTCTGCTTTCAGTCTGTTCCGCTTGTATAGTGGCACTAAGGGCAGGAGCAGCGCAAGGCGGTAGGTTTTAAAAAATCCTCTGATGTAAGTGTTTGAATTATCACTACTCTTTCAGCCATTGCCCAAATAATTTTGTAACTTGGAGGCAAATTCTGTATGCTACCGATGTAAAGTCTTGTTACTCTTCAAATACTACAATAATTTTAGCCTTTAGGCTATTGTTTCCATAAACTCGTTTGTGTTTTGGTTCATTCAAAAACCCAAAAAAGGTTACCTGTACTGAATTGGGAAAATGGCCATTTAAGAATACATCTAAGTTGAGCAGAATCTTGTGCTAGAAAGCGATTTAAAAGATCACGAAGAAGACATGAACTGATATGGATGTGAAATGATCTATGTAAAATGTCAGTTTTGTACAAGAGGCATGGAAGATTTGGTGAGGATGAATATATTTGATCGCTTAGCGTCTGTTTTGTAAAAAGAAAATTTCCGACTCGAACACCTTTTCTTGGGTTGAGGTTGCAAAACCCCAAGGAACCCATCCAAAACTACAAAGCTCCAGATGATGTCCTCTATGTTCTGGTAGGCTCTTGAAGGCTCCTCCCTCAACCCTCTGTCCTTCCTAAGAGGGAAAGAAGAAGCCCCTCTCTGCTTCCTTTCTTCGAAGTCCTCCCCTAGTCCTCTCTTGACCCTAACCGACATATTTATTTCACAGGTTCATCTCACATGACATGCATGACCCATTATCCATTTGGATACAGAAACATTCTTAACCATCTCATCTCATCTCATCATTACAACATTTCTAAATTTTCATGAGAGGAACTTAAAAATGATTGAAGTTGAAGTTTTTGGGATAATTGTTGGTAGAGGTCTATGCTGTTAGATTTCAACAATATCAATGCGAAGTAATTTTTATTCATCCGAATATCCGTTCTGTCATTCAAGTCGAGCATCCTCTGACTGTATTTATATAAAATTTGTGAGATCTAAAAAATCTAGGCTTTTGTAGACTGACAGTATTATGATTGTGAAGTAGATCAACAGTGGTCACCACCCATACCCCATTCACCAAGTGAGCATTTACTTTCGCCTTACAATCTATTTTACTTGTTGGTCGTGGCTTCGATAGATTACTGTGGCTAGGATAGTACCTGCCACTGCGTGCATAGCCAATCGTTACATACTTCGTACTCTCATCTTCCTCTCTCTTCGTCCTTTTTGTGATAACATCGAAACCCTATTGTTTGACATATCGTTTGTAATAGGCTACAACATCTTTATTAGTGGCAAACTGCATACCAGATTTTAGAGGTTCAGCTCGTTCATCATCATTTGATACTTCGTTCATCCCCTCCGCATCAAACTCTATATTTATGTCGGATGAAGTTTTTGAAAATGAAGATTGTATGGTTGGAATTATCATTTCTATTATAAATAGTGAATGTTAACTCATCGGGTTAACTCCAACATTTTTTTCACCAAATGACATAGTTGATGAATCACTTGCACAATGTGGGTAGAGCTTACTTGGTCCACATGATGCCATAGCCGAATGTTGAAATTATCCAGTGTGTTAGAAAGACTCAGTAGTACGAACGTACAATAAAACTTTGTTAAAACGTGAAGGGGTACTACCTGAGTCGTATCTTGAAGTACTCCTCTCAACTCCTCCGAATTACTCGACAGAGGGTAGGGCATGGTTGTAACAAAGGGCGGCATCTCCGGATTTTGAAATTACACACTGTGTTAGTTAGTTCGAAAAGTACGAATGTACAAGAAAAAATCATTAAAAGAGTGAAATTGAACTACTTGGGTCGTATCTTGACCTCGTCTCAACTCCTCTGGATTACTTGACGGGGGGTAGGGCATGGTTGGTCCAAAGGGTGGCATCGCAGGATGCTACAATTACCCATTGTATTAGAAAGACTTGAACGTACGCACGTAAAAAAAAAATCAATATACTAAAAATACGTCTACTTGCCTACCCTAAGCATACGGATATGGATTTGGATATGTTGGGTTGGTGAAATTGATATAGAAGGCTTGGATGGCCATTCATCTTCTTCTTCGCCCATCACGCTATTTCAACCATTAACAAGTAAATTAATATCATCATAAGAAATCCCTCAACATACCTATAACACTTATGATAATAGCCAAACCAACATGCATCTCTCACAATAAAAGGCTCAAAGAAGGCTGAATTGATTGACACTAAGTTGGAGTTACCCTATCTTTTTAGTTCTTCCAATGAGCGTTCCCTATTTTCGAAGATCTGTTCATTCCTCTCCAACCAAATGCACCACATAAGACATAAGTGAACCATCTTTCATATCGTTGAAATTTGGGGATTACCCTGAAGACCTCTCTAGCTGGAAAGGAGATCCACTACCCTCCTAGGCATTACCCATGAAGCCCAGTTCCTTGAAAATATCGTCACATTAGACCCTAGCCACCTCACAATGGAGTAACAAATGGTCCACTGATTCACCACCACATCTTTTACACATACAACACCAATTAATAATAATAATCTGCTACTTCCCAAAGAGGTGGTCCAAACAAAGAAAGCAACCTTAAGAGGCACCTTACTCCTCTAAATACCATTGCAAAGACTGACAGTCCATTGCAAAGAACCACTAGGACTTTCCCTTAGGTCCGCTACTGAAGCATCTTGTTTAAGTGCAATATGAAATAAAGCTGGGAATGCAACCTTGAGATTTCTATCTCCACCAAGTTTTTCATGCCAAAATCAAATCTCGGAGTCATTGCCAACCGCAAATCTTAAGCGTCTAGCAAAACCTCCAAATTAAGTACTCTCATACTTGGAAGCAATAATAGCCCTCCAACCCCTAGTGGTTGGCTAAGTGGTAAAGACCATGGTCTTGGTGGTATGCTCCCTCCAAGTCTAAGGTTTGAATCATCTTGGAAGCAAACAATTTCTAGGGGTCATCGGACTAGGAAAACTTGCTCTTGAATTACCCAATATGCACTTGCGGGAAATTCCTTGCTGAGGGCCTGTGCATCCCCGAGATTAGACTTTGTTCTCAGATACCCAGTGCCAATTAAAAAAAATACTTAAAAAAAAAGTAACAGCCCTCCACAATGCCACCCGATACTGCTAAAACCACCCTTAAGGAGAGCCTTGTTAAAAACCCTTAAGTTTTGAATCCCAAACCACCGTGGCTTCACCACCTTTTTATGCAGGTTGTATGTTTGGTAAAATTGTTCTTTGTTTTTAAGAAGAACATGGAACAACATAAAATGAATTTCAGGTCTTCCGTGCTACTTTTTTTTTTAGGCATAGAATGAAAGCCTCAACTAAGCCAAATATTCTATTTGGCCCTACTGAACACATGTTTTTAGGGTCCTAAATAATGGGAAATCTGTTATTTTAGATTCCAGTGCATTTTTCTAGTTCCTTTTTAATTGAAAACTAAAGTGACATGATATTTGTCACTCTCCCATTCTATCTTTGTAGTTGTAAAAAGTATCCACATGGAAGCTGTAAGGTTGTCCAACTCTCGGCATGGAAAATGTTCAAGCTTAGTCATAATTTCTCAAATTTGAAATTAAGTGATGGTCTTAGAGAGACTTCCTTAAAGTCTACGTGCCTGGGGTCTTTGGTAAACACTGATGGTGTAACAGCCACTGATTGGATACCTGTTATCAATCAAGTGCTCTTGATCTCCAGTGTATTGCTTACATACATTGCTGGAGTTACTCTAGTTCAGAAGTTTTATCCAAAATTTCCAAAGAATATTTACAATGATGATGTGATCTCTGAAGGCCCAACTCTTCTGGTAGGTAAGGGTTAGCATGTCAAAGATGTCAAGATTGAAGCATGTTTCCATCAGACACATATGACCTTTTTTAAGCTTTAAGGATAGGAGTGAATGAATTTGATTTTCTCTTCCTTCTTTCTCTTAGTTACCAAAGACTTATTTTGTTTCAGTGTCGTGAATGACAATGACAAAGTGGATTCAAAATATGCCTTGGATGTGGTGAAAGGAAAACTTTTAGGCTCTCTCAATGCTTTTGAAAATGGCCATAATTTGGGATACAATAGTCTTAGATTTGAAGAACATCATGCCAAACAACCTTCAAGTGTAAATGCTATTGCTGAGGGCCCAAGACTGCATTTGTTGTGGGCTTCGTTTCAGCAAATTAAGGAAGTAGGCACCGTTGCTATTTTTTTCCCACTATGGTCACTTTGCTGAACTCTTGTTTACGTTAATCGAAACTGGGCATTTTATCTGCCTGCATGACCAATCACACTGGTTAGAAATCGTTCAGGGAAAAGAAGAAAAAGTAAATTTTCCAGAAGTTCTTTGAGAATGTAATTGTAATAATAATTTACTCAGTCTAGACTCATTGGGATTACATGATTATTTCCTTTTTTGTGTCCCTGCACAGTATCATTTCTTCCTTTTGTTAGGAAAGTGAGATAGATACCTCATTTACTAATAATGAATGTAAAAATTCTATGCATAAGTATAGATTTTCTTAGGTATATGTGTGTAAATACTTACAGACACGTTTCTCTGAATGTGCCTTGGTACAAGTGGTATGTTTAGACGGAATTCATTGAAATTAGGGTCCCATGGCAAGGTTTCATTCAATGTTTAGTTGTCCAGTATATTCTTGTTCTAACCAATATTTGAGTTATATTCCATAATATTTGGCCGATACTTTTTGTTCCAAAATGTTGAATATTATCCTAAACAGATATGGCGAACCTTGTAGGCTTGGGTCATAGAATGAGATCGTTTGTTTTCACAACTCGTCTCAACCAATCTCATCTCATATCATCTAATCATTACAACTTTTTCAAATTTTCACACAAAATAAAATAAACAATTCAACTTTTTTAAATCCCAAAATAAAAATTATATTAAGAAATTATATTTTAACAATATTTTATTCAATTTTTAACTTTAATCTCAATTTATCTCATCTCATATGTGAAAATAAACGAGGCAGGTCGTAATATTGAGAATCCACATCTCTATTTGATCCTGAAATTTTTCTGCCACTAGTATCCTTATGAAGTTCGACATTTGTATCACCTAGCTAGTATTTTTTTTACACCTCACATTTCCAAGATTGGCTGATTTTGTAAATAAAATCATAAACTGTCCCCTTTCATTGTTTTGGGTGCTAGTAACTAGTCCCAAATTGCTAGAATTGCTGGTTGAAGTCTTCCTTGATCAAATTTTTAGCAATCTCTAATTTTATTGCTTGTACCATGAAGTACAACTGGACCATATAATGAGTTGTCTTTGTTTGCAATGAGTCTCATACACTACCTTGTCAAATAAATATTTAACACCTTCAGTTGTTAGAATTTATTTCCTTTTTTTGATTGATAGTTGTTTGAATATATTTCGGCTACTCACTTATTAAATATGATTTTATTTTATTTTTCAGGTGAATAAAATCACAAAAATATTCCAAAACTAAGATGGACAATTGGATGACAATTTTTGCTGGAATCATTCAAAAGTCCTGTCATTGGTTATGTCTTGGTTTTCTCTCCTAAACATGTTAATCAATCATTGGGATTGTACCATGTTTGCTAATCTGCTTAAGTTCTCGTTTTGGCATTCCATTTATCTTTTTCAAAATTTGATCAAGAGTTTTTTAGAAAACTCCTTCGCCACCTAAAGTATGGTTACAAAGAACATTTTTTAGGCAAGTGACATTAGTTGCCTTAGTTTAGAATTGAACTGACAAAACCCCTAGGGGTTGTGATAAAGGCTTTGGTCTTGGTGGTATGCTCTCTCCAATATCCAATGTTCGAATCTCACTAGGTGCAAACAATCTCTATGGGTCATCTAACTGGAGGATTTTTCCATTGAATTACCCGATGTACACTTGCGGGAAACTCCTTGTACTATGCACCCCTAGGATTAGTTGGGACACTGTTCCTGAACATCCGGTGCCAATAAAATAAAAAAGAATTACGATGACAACATTTACTGTATGATGTCTATGATAATTGTCTTAGTTTTCTGTGCATGTTTGTGTTGCAATTTATGATGCTAGATTTGTTTACATATTATGCTGTTCGTGGTTTGCTTGCTTGTTTTTAGTACATTCTATGGAGAGCCTTGGTCTGCTTTTGTGTACTTTGTCAACCTGGGCACTCCAAAAATTACGTAATGAGGTATAATGTTTGTCAGCTTAGATTTGAGTATTGATTCTTTTGCACAACTGGTTCCTTAAACTATACTTCTAATTTGATGTTGTGTTTGTTTTCAATGCTCCCCCTTTTTCCTGCAGCTAGGTTATTGTATTCCCTCTATAATATTGTGATGCATTGAGTGTGCCAATTATATTGACCAGCTGTTTAGGCACCATGTCATTTAATATTTCAAGCATTCGACAATCTAGGCTTTAGATACTCTGCTAAATCCACTTAATTCTAGTCCTAACTACTTCCAATAGGCTTGGCTTTAGAATTGTACGAGGCTGTGTTATTTATCATTTTATCTGCTCTTCATGGCTTGGGGACTGCAAAATCACTACAAGAAAGTTACTTATTTGTAGCCAGTTAATTACAGTAAAATGACTATTTACAACTAAAATGAGTCTTTTTTAGTTACAAATAGTCTTTTCGTCGCAATTAAATGGTCACAAAAGTCCGTTTTTCTTATAATGAATGGTGGTGGAGGGGTGGGGGATAAGGACGAAGTCAGGATTATAAGTTTGGAGGGACTGGGTACTTTTAGGTCTAGAATAAACAATTGAATTAAAAAATTTTAGCAACACCTTTATCAAATTGATAAAAAAAAACCTTGTAAAATAAGAAAGAGAAAATAAATTTCAAACTTAGCATTCTTCCAGGAATAGAGGTAATTTTACATCTAAGCTTTTCATGTGTTGCAATTCTAAGAAAATGTTGGACTATGGAAACAGTCTATATAGGAATTATAAAAAAAGAGGTAATATATGTAAATTATAAACTAAGTTTTGCATTTTGCTGAATTAATATATAGTAGTAAGTCATATATTTAAAAGTTTTTGAATAGCGCAATTGCAGATTACGTAGCCAGCTATCTAGTGAACGTGATGTTTTTTGTTAAATATGTTTCACCCAGATAGTTACAAACTTTAAAAGAAAAATAATCTAATATGAATATTATATTTTAACTTAATTTCTTGAAATAAAACAGGAAAATAAAATGTAGTGAATTCTAAATGAGACCAAATTCTAACTTGATGATATATAAGAAAAGTTTATTAAAAAATTGTTGACATTTTGCAAGGTACATCTTAAGATTGACCATTTAAGAGCATTGGCTAGTGCTAGTTGTGAGTTTTGAACAAGAACAAGAACAAAAATATCAAAAACTAATAGAAAGATATAATCCTTAGGGGTTGGCTTAAATGGTAAAGGGTCTCGATAGTAATAGTATGCTACCTACATATTATTATAACGTGTTAAATTCACGATTGGTGTCAATTTTTTATAGTTCTTATAGTGTCATAAAACCTTCTCCGTTACTGCTTGATCCTTTTTATTTAAAACAAAAAAACAACAACCACTACATTTTATAGCTCACAATTTTAGGTGGGAGAAACACCCATGTAGAACAACACAAGAAACAATACAAATAATTATTTACATCTCATATATTCACAATCAAAAAATGATATTTACAGTCACAAATGTCGCACATCATTTTAAAAAAAGTAAAGAAATATGAGATCTATATGAAAAAATTAATTTCTTTTGAGATAGTTCTCAATCATTTTCAAAAGTAGTGCACGACGCTTGTACAACTCATAATTGTATATAACATTATTCTTTACAGTCAGCCTTATTCTGATTCTATGATTTGGTTCACCCATCAAAATATTTTGGTTCTTATAGTCCTTATCAAGGCTCAACTTTGTTTAAGAATATAAGTATTCTCAAATATTTAATTCCTAAACATCACTCAAAGGTAAAATATTTTTTAATTTCAAATTTTTAAATTTTTCATCAAATTGTTATTATTACAATTTTTTCAAATTCTGAAACAAACTAAAAAACACGAAAAACAATACAACTATTTTAAAGTTTAAAACAAAAATAGTGTTTATAATATTTTATTTCTATAATTTTTTCAAAATTTCAATAAAATATTTTTAATTCAAATTATTTTATTATTATTTATAATTTTTTTCTAAACAAGCATATTATAGATAACATAACAGTTATATAATACGATATCAATGGAATGAGAGGCCTCAACATTCATGTAAGACAACAAATACAGCACAGTAAATTATTTTCTTACTAATATTAATATAAAAAATTTTCACAATCTCTTAACACTCTACTCTTTACATTATTTTTAATTTTTATTATTATTTTTATTAAATATTTATTATATAAATAATAAATAAAAAATTTGCAATAATTTTAAAAAAATAAACTCAAAAAAATATTAAAAATTTAAAAAAATGTGGAGCTTAGTTTATATAACAAGCTCGTATTAATATTATGAGCGTCAAATGGGCAATTAATATTATCAGTTGCGCCTAACAGTCAGAAATAATTATTTGATATGAATTTGTTGAGTCCCACGTGTATGGCTACGAATCGATCGCTCAGGTGGAACGTGGTCGACACGTGCCACAGGGGCTGACAAATGTAACAGTATGCTAGTATCTACAACAAGAGTCAAGGACAACCAATCAATGTCAAATGATTTCGTGTAGACTTTCTTTGTCAACAAAATCTCTTTGATTTCATTGGTCAACAAAGTGTTCTTTTTGACACTGGTTTACATGTGAACGCTGCCTCTTTCATCTTCCTTCCTTTATAGCTTACTTTTTATCTCCGTCTTACGAACTCCTCAGCTTCCGAGCTTTGAAAAAGCCCTAATTTCCGCAAATAATAGACCACTTAAATCTTTGGTTTTCTATTGAACTCACAGTTGTAGATTGCGATATCTTTACTAGTTAGCCCAGTTTTCAGTAATTCGTTCCTAAGAAACAGTTTTGGCTATTAGAAACTGTGTGAGAGAGACGAACATGTCGCAGAAATTCTCGGCCACGCTTCGGATCGGAGATCTGAGTGATTTCATAGCACCGTCCCAGGCATGCATAGTGTCTCTCAAGGGGCTTAAATCCAACTCAACCAAGCCTGATAAAGCCGAGGTATTTAGCTCCAATTCCATCGATTATTCAGTTGTCAACTCAAAGCCACGAAGTGGTTAAGGGTTTGCTAAAGTAAACAGGAAAGTTTGAAGTTTCTATTCGTTGGGTTTTATAATTTATTTCCATGTTTGGTGAAGGTTTCGACTTCTAACAAGCAAGTGCAAACAGACCCGGTTAAAATTTCACTCAAGGACTGCTTAGCATGCAGGTAATTTATCTCTCTCTCTCAATTATTGTTTTTCTTTATGTCATTTTTCGAAGCTCTTAATAAGCTTTATGTAACAAACTAACAAGGAAAAGCGCGAAGGGACAAAAAAGGTGTTGAGAACTTCAAGTCTGTGAATTGATGTGTATTTACTATCGTTTGTGATCTTTTAATTCACTGTCGTTTCTTACTATAGTGATCGTAGCGGACAACATTTCTCTATTGAATTTAAGTGTTTCCATGATTGTTCATACTGTGAGAAGAAATAAACTGGCTCAATTTTTCCTAAACATTTTGCTAGACATTGTTAATCATCTTATAGATTTCCATAAAAGCAAGTAATAGGATAAAAAAGGTTTAGAAAGTGTTAGGCTTGATGAACATGCTGCATATGTAGGTTCCATAATGCTATTTCTTGAAACTGGAAGGGGACCAATTGCCACATTGTTTTTAGAAATTAAGAATAAAATGCTTTAGATGCTTGTATTTTGTCCTTGTGTCTGCCACATGTCTGTGGTAACCTTCAAGTGAAATGTGTTGTCTTGAAGGTGGCAGGTTTGTATGGTTTTATAAAATGCTTAATGTTTATGATTTCATTTGACCATGCAGTGGGTGTGTAACATCAGCCGAGACAGTTATGCTGGAGAAGCAAAGTCTAGATGAATTTCTTTCTAACGTTAGTAAAGGGAAGCCTATCATTATTTCGCTCTCCCCTCAGTCAAGAACATCTCTTGCTGTTCATTTTGGCATCTCTCCGCTACAGGTGACTGAAACATTGAAAATTTGTTTATTGAGATTGTTCCCCTTTCCTTGTTTTCTTCTCATGGATGAGTAAAGTTAATTTACAAAGTGAGGGTTGCCATTTCTCTTTGTTGTGCTGAGATTCCAGTCTAAATCTGATCTATGCCTTAAGTTCAAGATAGCGAGCAGTTTGGGAAAGGTCTTGAACTGCTCATCATATGCATTTTCATAAGCAGTTTTTGGGTACACACTGCCACTTCAGCCGTCCACTTCTAATGGCTGAAGTTCTCTTTTAATTTTCAGGTTTTCAAGAAACTCACAACATTTCTTAAGTCCTTGGGAGTAAAGGCAGTGTTTGATACAAGTTGCAGCAGAGACTTAACTCTTATTGAATCTTGTAATGAATTCATCACGAGGTACAAATATAGCCAATCAATGGACGATGAAAGCTGTAAATCATCCCTGCCCATGATTTCGTCAGCATGTCCAGGTATATGTGCCAGCCTCTAATCGTTCCAAAACCCTATGATAATCTCCCTCCACTCATCCAAAAAAAAAAAAAATCCCACCCCATATACGAACGGATTTAAAATCTCAAACTCATTTAAAAACACTTCATTAATCATTAAGGAAAAAAAAAACCACCATCGGTAGCCTTTCTCGGTGGCTATCCTTGGTGGGATAAGCATTTCCCATTTTTAAATGCCATGTATGTGTCAGTTATATCTAGAATGTGTTATAAAGCTCACTAGTTATGAGGTTGTGTAGACAGCTGTGGCGGGAT
Source organism: Juglans mandshurica (assembly GCA_022457165.1). Classification (NCBI taxonomy): domain Eukaryota; kingdom Viridiplantae; phylum Streptophyta; class Magnoliopsida; order Fagales; family Juglandaceae; genus Juglans; species Juglans mandshurica. Next base: position 8,334,041 of record CM039627.1, read on the forward strand.
GGAGTCTAGGGCAAAGGGTTTCCAATTTAATGCAGATGGTGATTTAGAACTTATTTAATTGTTGTTAAGATGTTGTGAAATGTTAGGGTCTTCCTATTTGCAGGTTGGATATGCTATGCTGAAAAACAACTTGGATCCTATATTCTACCTTATATTTCTTCAGTGAAGAGCCCTCAGCAGACAATTGGATCTATTGTTAAGCATCGTGTATGCCAAGAATTGGGTCTTAGGTAATATATCCATTTAAAAATTCATCTAATTCCTATATTTGGATAATAATTGTCATTTGAAGCATATCTAATTTTGGAGTTATATGTTTATAGAATTTTTTGTTTTTTCTCAAGTTCTATTTGTCAAATTGGATTGAATACCTCATTTGTGACAATTTCCTTTCATTATATAGGCACAAGTGTGCGTGATACAAGGCTAGAATCAAGCCAAATTTATAGCAATCAAATTTGTCTACAAAAGGAAACTAGGACTATTTACAAAATGGAACATGATTTGTCTAAGTAAGGAAGTATATGTATACGGATTAGGAAAGTTAAATAAGGAAGGTCTTGCTGTCAATTAGGAAATCTAAAGAAGGAAGGTCTTGTTGTCATCCCCCCTCAAATTGATGTTGGTTGGTCAAGAATCATCAATTTGCCCACAAGAAATTGATGAGGTTGTCGTGTCATGGCCTTTGTAAACACATCAGCGATCTGCAGGTTAGTAGAAACATGAGTAAGAGAAATGATACGAGTGTCCAAGACTTTCCGAATGGAATGACAGTCCAGCTCGATGTGTTTTGTACATTCATGAAAAACAGGATCTGCGGCAATCTGAATGGCATTAGTGTTGTCAGCATGGAGAGGAGTAGGATCGGACTGAACACAACCAAGCTCAGCAAGAAGACCACGAAGCCATAGAATCTTAGAACAAGCAGCGGACATCGCATGATATTCAGATTCGGTGGAAGATTTGGAAACACGATCCTGTTTCTTACTTTTCCAAGATATCAAAGAGTCACCAAGAAACATGCACCAACCCTTAACAGATTGTCGCGTATCAGGACATCCTGCCCAATCAATATCACTGAAAGCTAAAAGGCGAAGAGGAGTCCCAGTAGGGAAGAACAGGCCATAGCTAGGAGATCATCGAAGATATTGAATAATACGACGAACATCAGCTAAATGTAGATGACGTGGAGCCTGCATGAATTGACTAACCTGCTAGACAACAAATGAAATATTAGGTCGAGTAATAGTCAAATAGTTCAGGCTACCCACTAACTGTCGATGCATAGTAGGGTTAGAAAGGAGATCACCCTCCTCTCGACGATACTTCGTGTTTACTTCTAAGGAGTATCCACATAAGAAGTATCCTAAAGACCAGCCAAAGCAATCAAATCCTAAGTGTATTTATGCTGATTCAAAAAAACTTCGGATGGATCAGTATGAATTTCCAATCCCAAGAAATACGTAAGAGGACCAAGATCCTTCATATGAAATGAGGCTTGAAGATGCTGTTGCAGTTGGGTGATCAAGGCGGAATCCGTCCTTGTAATAACAATATCATCAACATAAACTAGAAGAAGAATAATACCAGTAGATGTCTCGCAGAGAAATAGAGAAGTCATATTGACTCTGCTTAAAAGAAAATTGAAGCAAGGTGGATCGGAATTTATCAAACCATGCTTGGGGAGCTTGTTTAAGCCCATATAACGAGCGTCGCAACTTACAGACATCCAAGGAAGAAGAGGATGACAAACCAGGTGGAATGATCATGTATATCTCTTCTTTGAGATCACCATGAAGAAAGGCATTTTTGACATCCATTTGATGAATAGGTCAACCTTGGGATTGAGCAACAGAAAGGATGGTCCGCATCGTAGTCATCTTGGCAACCGGAGCAAAAGTCTCCTCGTAGTCCACCCCATACTCTTGCCTATTGCCAAGTGCAGCCAACCGTGCCTTATACTGATCTAGAGTCCCGTCAGAACGCATCTTGATAGAATAAACCCATTTGCAACCAATAGCTTTAACCTTAGCAGGACCAGGGACAACATCCCATGTATGATTATCCTGAAGAGCCCAAAGCTCTTTGGCCATTGCCTCACGCCAACAATCATGTTTAGCCGCCTCGGAATAACCTGATGGAATGGGAATGGGAATGGAAGACAAAGTAACGTGAAGAGAGGTATTCGAGAAACTATACTGATCTGGTGGATGAGACACTCTGGTCGAATGTCGAGGAACTGTGGGGTTGTCAGGATCACCCGTAGAAGATACAGTCTGAGCAGGCTCAGATGGTGGATTAGGCTCAGGAAGGGGCTAAGTGGGTCGTCGTCATTCATATACAAGTCAAGGTTTGAATCGGTCAGGAAAGAGTCAAGTCATCAAAATGCGGCAAAACATGCATCTTAGGCAAAGACTCAACATGAGAAGAAAAGAACGATTGGTTTTCAAAGAAGACAACATGACGGGAAATGCGAAATCTGTTAGTGCATGGATCATAGCAAACATAACCTTTGTGCGAAACACTATAACCCATAAAAGCACACTTAACAGATTGAGCATATAACTTATGCCGTTCATGGGATGACAAATGAACAAAATAAACACAACCAAAAGTATGCATATCAAGATAATGAGGATGGTGATGATAAAGACGAAAGTAGGGAGTTTCAAAATTCAAGACACTGGACGACAATCTATTAATTAAATAAACTGCTGTAGATAATGCTTCGACCCAAAATTTAGGTGGAACAAATGAGTGGAGCAATAAAGTGCGAACAACATCCAACAAATGTCTATTTTTACGTTCAGCGACACCATTTTGCTGAGGTGTATATGGAAAAGACCACCGAGAAACAATGTCTTTTTGTTGGAGAAAATCATGAAACTCACGAGACATAATCACCACCAGAATTAGACCTTAGAATTTTGATTCTGGAAGAAAATTAAGTCTCAACATAGGTGATGAATTGTTGGAAAACAGAAAAGACTCAGATTTAGAACGAAGAAAATAAATCCAAATATATTTGGTATAATCATCAATGAAAGTAACAAAGTATTTATAATTCGCATGTGAGATAATAGGAGAAATTCCCCACACATCACTATGAATCAAATCGAAACAACTTTCAACATGACTTCCTTGAGAGGGAAAAGAAAGAGACTTACTTTTACCTAATTTGCATGTGGAGCAATCAAAAGAGAGATGAGAAGAAAATTGATCTTTATTGCCCAACAAACTAGAGTTTATTAAATGAGATAAAACAACAGAGTTAGGATGACCCAACCATTTGTGCCATACTTTACCCTTATTGTTTATAGTATTACAAGAAAATGAAAGAACAACAGGAATGGAAAAATGTAGAGGAAATAAATGTCCAACTTTAGGCCCATTCACGAGTATCTTCCCCGACACCTGATCTTGCACAAGACAACCATCACGAGAAAAACGAACATCACAGTTGTTATCAACCAACTGACCTACTGATATATGACTAGTGGAAAGCTCAGGAGATACAAAAACATCTCTAACTGTTGAATTAACATCTCCAATAGCATGAATAGGTAACTGACTACCGTTAGCAATCTGAATGTGCGACGAGCCCTTATAAGTCCGAACATTGCTAAGTTTATCAAAAGAACTAGTCATGTGATTAGACGCACCCAAATCAACAAGCCACGATAAAGATGGAAGTGAACTGTTACCTTGTAGCCCTAAGGCTGAAAATGCTGAAATAATCATCTGTTGCACCATCTCAGGAGTAAGAGCAGATGAATCACTAACAATAGTAGACTTAGCGAAAGTAGATGGACTCACAATGGCCTGATAAGCCTGACGATTCTGGGGACGTATAGGACATTCTTTAATGATTTGCCCTGGCGTCTTACAGTAATTGCAAGATTTCCTTGCACAATGAGCAGCAATATGGCCGTATTCCTTGCAACTGAAACATTGAACTTTCCTCATGTCACGTCCCTTGCCTTTCCCATGAGCCGCATAAGCCACTGCATTTGGTAACATTTTGTCTTGCTGGTGCCTGGGTGGCAAGACGCTGCTTCTCACGAAGTAACTCCCCAAAACAAACATCCAAAGAAGGCGATGGATCACGGTTCATCAAATTGGAACGAGTGGCCTCAAATTCAGGTCGTAACTTCATCAAAAACTGATTCCGCTTGCTTTGTTCATGAACTTCCTGCACAAGATAGAGAGATTCTTCCGGTACCTTGGCATAAATCATATCAGTAAATTCTCTTAAGAGATTATTAAATCTAGAAAAAATATCTTGAATGGAGAGATCGGCCTGAGTGTAAATGGCAATCTCGTACTCTAACTGAAAGCGCCGGGCAATATTGTCTTGATTGTATACTTTCTTTTAAGTATTCCCACATAGATTGAGCAGTCTTATATGACCTCAGGTTAAGAACAATAAGAGGATCAACAGATCCTAAAATCCATGCCATCACCCTAGCATCTTTTATCTTCCACTGAGCTAACTTAGGAATCTCAGTAGGAGCGGGATCACTCCCATCTATATGACCCCATAACTCTTTTCCCATAACAAATAAATGAAATTGAAATTCCCAGGTAGAATAGTTCTTATCCGTGAATTTCACAGCAAAAGAATCGGAAGACATTATGCCCGTAAGCGAGAGAAACAAAACACGAGTCAAACCAAGAATACCTTGCCAATCACCAGAGAAGTCGAAACACCAGCCAAAAGTAAGAAGTCGAAAACCAGCCAAGCCACTCAACAAAGCTGCCAGGAACCCACAGCCACAAAACAGAGAGTGCCGAAATTAGAGACTGCCGAAAAAAACCTCTTTGAGAAAATAGAGAGTGCCGAACTCACCACACAAAGCCACAAAACATCTCTCTGAAAACAGAGAGTGCCGATAAGCACCAAACAAATCCAAACAAACCCTCTGAAAAACAGAGGGTGCCGAGAATCACCAAACAGAGTGGAATACCACTTCTCTGTAAACAGAAAGTGCCGAGAATGGTGAAAAATTAGCCCAGAAAAAAATAACCCAGAGAGTAGTGAAGGCAGACAGTGCCGACACAACAACAAGAACCCAGAAAGCACTAGTCTGAAAACAGACAGTGCCGACACAAGCCAATGAACTATTGCCGAAAAAAAATCTGCCCAGAAAAAAGGCTAGAATCAAGCCAAATTTACAGAAATCAAATCTGTGTACAAAAGGAAACTAGGACTATTTACAAAATCTGTCTAAATAAGGAACATGATTTGTCTAAGTAAGGAAGTATATATATATATACAGATTTGGAAAGTTAAATAAGGAAGGTCTTGCTGTCAATTAGGAAATCTAAAGAAGGAAGGTCTTGCTGTCACTATTGCACGGCTAATTTTAACTATTTTAATTATCACTAGGAATAATTTAGGCTGGTGATAAAATTTTGGCATTTAAAATTAGGAGATACAAAGTCAGTTGTTGTGTGTTTGTAGCATTTTTTTGAGTATCTGATGGAATAGCCATAAGCTACAGCAGATCTAATATCGCCATATTAAGGGGAACGTGCCAACCATCTTCACCAAAGATGATACGTATTTTCGGAGCTTCTCAAATCCTTCTCCCCCTCCATACCTCAGCCAAATTTAGAAAGGAAGAAAACTGCAAAGTCCGTTTTGTATCCCTCATTGCTCATCTTTGTTTATATATGAAATGCATGAAGATTTATAACTTTTCTGCAAGTGTTGGATAAATTTCATATGCCAAGTCTTCTTCTTCCTTTGGAATTATGGGTTGGTGTGCTAGTTTTTTCGATTGAAACCTTGATTATTATTTGATTGCTTAATAATTCACTCATCAGGCCAGACGAGGTTTACCACGTGACTGTAATGCCCTGTTATGATAAGAAGCTTGAGGCGTCCAGGGACGATTTTGTATTTCAAGTGGAATCTCAAGACAAAACTTGTGAAAATGGTCTTAGGACTATGGAGGTAGACTCTGTGTTAACTTCAGGGGAAGTTTTAGAATTGATACAGGTAAGATTCTATGTGCACTTTCACAGTCGTTGTGTGTTCTCCTTAACAACAGCGTTCTATATATATTAAGTTTCTGGGTAAGTGTTTGCAGTTAAAAGCAGTGGATTTTAAAGCTCTAGAAGAGTCCCCACTAGATAGAATGTAAGAACACCAGGTCCACAAAATTTCCGCTTCTGTCATAGAGTCATTCTACATATAGTTTATTGTGATCTTCCTGCAGGCTGACAAATGTTAATGAAGAAGGGCATCTTTATGGGGTCAATGGAGGCTCCGGAGGTTATGCAGAAACAATTTTCCGATATGCTGCTAAAACGCTCTTTGGAAGAGATATCAATGGTCCTCTTGACTTCAGAACTGTTAGAAATTCAGATTTCCAAGAAGTGAATCTAGAAGTAAGTCACTTCCAATCTCATTTCTCTATATGTATGTAAGCCCTGGAGTATGGAGTGGACTGGTGATGCCTATATTTTAAAAAAGAGTATGGAGTGCTCATTATTAGAAACTAGGCTTTTCAACCACTGGTAAAATGGTAACTATATCCTTTTTAACTGGAGATGGGATTTAGAGTTTCCCTGGAGTAGGAGCTTTTTAATGATATGAACCTAATTGCACTTTGAATTCTTAACAGTCCTGACACTTGTTCTTATGGGCGGAGGTCATTGATTTTAATGGACTGGCTTGTTTGGAAAGTGAGATGATCTCATCTCATCTCAACTCATCTCATAATTTATTTTCCAAACATCACTCAAACGCAAACACTTTTCAATTTCAAATTTTCAGCTTTTTCATCTATTCATTATCTAGTCATTACAGCTTTCTCAAACTTCCAAACAAACACAAAAAACAATACAACTTTTTCAAATTTCAAAATAAAAATAATATTAAAAAAATAATATTATAATAATATTTTAACTTTAATGTATTTTTTCAACTTTTTCTCTCTCATTTATCAAAATCCAATAAAACATATTAACTCAAACCATTTCACTGCTATTTACAGAATTCTCATCTCATCCCATCTCATTACCCAAACATGCCCTAAATGTTTATGATTTTCTACTTTCAGTTGTAAACCCTAGATAGGAACTTCTCATGTATACTTCCTGTTTACTTGAGCTATGCCTACTCTTTTTATAAAGAAAACTTTTTTTTTTTTTTTTTTATTGGTGCCGGGTGTCTAGGAACAGCGTCTTGACTAATTCTAGAGGTGCACAGGCCCTCAGCAAGGAGTAAAAAAGAGTCTTGACACTTCTACCCTTTAGAATGTCATATATATTTCTCAAATTGCTCCTATTGTTTTCGCGATCGATTGCATTTAAACCTTTCTGCTTGTTCTGCATCTTTGTGCGGCCCCATTGGACTAATGTTGCATAGATTTGGAAATTTCTCGTAGAGCATATTATGCATCTGCATTTTTCTGCTCAGTGGTATATCATGCCTTTCTTTTAATATAGGTTGAGGGAAAAACTGTTCTGAAATTTGCATTGTGTTATGGATTCCGGAACCTTCAAAATGTTGTCAGGAAAATTAAAAGTGGAAAATGTGATTACCATTTCCTGGAGATCATGGCATGCCCTGCAGGTGTTTTCCGTGTTTCCATTGCAAATATATTTTCAGCATCTTGTCTGATTTTGGTCACTATTCATTTTTACGATACTTTTGTGAAATTTGTGATTTGATTTATTTAAATAGGTTGCTTAAATGGTGGTGGTCAAATCAAATCAAAGGATGGCCAATCTCCAAAGGAGTTGATCCAGTTATTAGAAGCTGCTTACATGGAGAATGTGAGTGTTTTTGGAGTTTTGGAAGTAATTTTTTATGATTCTGTGGGGCTGTTAGACTCTCCTTGTAAATCTCGAATCACGTGTTTAAGTATGCCTTGGTTTGTTATATGGTGAAAGCATCTACAATTGTCTTTGACGCTTAGCCATCCAGATTTCATATCCAAGTCTTATCGAGTTGTCAACTTTGCTTATCTGTGATGACCCAAGTGTCAAACGTTCTAGTGTCATCACCCCTGAACAAAACTTGAGGCTCGGTCACTAGCTATGAAATTTAAAGATCTCTAAGAGATCCTAAATGGAATAATTGCATCTCTCTATCTTCAATCCATTCCGAGTACATAGACACATGAGCAATGATGCTCCAGATGCTTTTGTGATTAAAATGAACTTATTAACAATGCTATATAAAACATTATGCTTTAAAGTTTTCATTGCATTGCACATGACTGTGCTTCCATTGTTTTAGATGTTTTTGCTTTAATATCATACAGGTTCTAGTAGCTGATCCGTTCAAGAATCCCGTTGTGAAAAGTTTATATGATGAGTGGCTTGAGCAACCTGGTTCGCAGAAAGCTAAGAGATTCATGCACACAGATTACCACCCTGTGGTTAAAAGCATTACTTCTCAGTTGCACAATTGGTAAAAAGTTTTGCTGTCCTGACTTCTGATTACGGTATACTGTTGAAACTTTCAAACTTTATCTCTCCACGTGGCCGACGCCCAGATTGTGTGCCCATCGCCTGTAATTGGGATGTCATTTGTGGAGTCCAGTTTTGATATAGTAAACAGATTTGGTTTTCACTAAAAAATTTTCTCATGTATATATACACTTTTATTTGATGTTGTAGCCATAGAAAGATTAATATGTGCTTATGTGATGCGCCATATTTTGTTTGTGTTGCTGTCTTTTCCCATATTTTTTCATCCTCAAGTTAAGAGGTCCAATCAAAATGGCCTCCATTCATGTATGTTTTTGTTCTTTGTTCATTCAACTCTTGTATCTGTGAATAAGAATATCAAACGGGCCAGGGAATGATGGTGGCCCTACTTCTGGAATAAACCTGTTGTCCTTGTATGTGTTATTTTTCTTTTTTCCCGAATAAAATGTATATTGTTAACAATTGTGATGCGAGCATGATTGCCTTTGCTAGGATGGTTGTGAAATGGTATCAAAATCTTAGCTTTTAGGAGACCTTTATTTTTTGGTTAAAAAATGATTATAAATATGATACAGATGAGCAAAGAACTTGAAATAAGACCAATGCTGGACAGAAAATACAGACTGATACTATCTAGGAAATGAAATACAAGCCCAATGAGAGGTGCCTTTAAAGAACAAAGACATTATGCCCCCTGTTTGAATTTTAAGATAAGATGAGATAGTTTTAGATAAAAGTTTTAGATAAAAGTTAAAAGTTAAATAAAATATTATTATAATATTATTTTTTAATATTATTATTATTTTAAGATTTGAAAAAGTTGAATTGTTTATTGTATTTTGTGTGAAAATTTGAAAAAATTATAATAATGAAATGAGATGAGTTAAGATGGTTTTTTAATCTAAACGGACGGATTCATAAGAATTGGGCAGCAGTAGGATTTTGTTTTTACCACACCATAGCATCATCAGGTTGGGGGAAGGAATTGAATACGTGATTGCCTGCTTAACATTGATTTTATCAACCATTGCTATCATTCATGGTTACAAATTTACATTCTATTACAGTATTCATAGAATTATAAGCCTGTTCGTGATTATATCTTGGTGTCCTTGGGGAACTGCCATGACAGTGGAAACGTGCCCTCTCTGGATGTTTTTCTGCTTTCACCTGCTCAAAAAATCATATCAATCTCTTTTAATATTGAAAATTTGATGAACCTTTTACTTTAAATGAAGGCAAATCTTGAGAGCAACACCAGTTGTCTTAATTTCTCAACATGAATCCACAATAAATACGAGATTCAATAGATAAATCATATCTTACTATGTAAGCAATATAAATAGTGTGTTCTTCGCACTAATTTGCAGATAGAAGTACTCGTTTAGCTAACGCGCAACCATGCTTTTAAATTTTTAAATATATTTTTTTAAATTTTTTTTGAGTTTATTCTTTTTAAATTATTTCAAATTTTCTATTCATTATTCATATAATAAATATTTGATAAAAGAAAACAAATAAAAATTAAAGAAAATGTGGAGTGTGGAATGTGAGGAGGTTGTGAAGAATTATTTAAATATTAAAAGATGAAAATTCTTTAACCCGAGCTAGTTTATTCGTGCATCTAAAAGCTTTGCTTATCTTATGGAACCCGGCTATGCATCAGCCTATAGCCGCAGCACACCCTACATGAGTTTTTTTTTTTTTTTTAAACTCAATACATTGAATGTGCTGCAATAGAGGCTAATACGAATAATTTTTCTATCTTATGGGCCTATCTAAAAAAATACTTTCTACTATGATACACGACAGAATAAAAATGTAGTGGATGAAAATATTAAAATAATAATAATAAAAAAAAAAAAAAGAAAAAAAAAAGGGTCACTTGTGTTTTCCTAATTGAAAATCCAGCATTTATGATAGCTTAGCCCAATTATCCAAAACAAAGAGGAAGGTGTGAACATCCATGGTGATTGTTGCAAATAAGAGGCTGTACTCTATTGAATTTGTGTTAATGGCACTATGTTTGAACTAAGATGCATCTAGGCATGTTACTTTACACATTGCTGATATATATAAAAATAAAAATTTTGTTAAATTTTGTTTATTATTTATTTATTTTGGTTTATATAAAATAAATTTAAAAATATAAAATGTATTGAGGTATGGGTCAGTGTTGGGAGTTCTTTTTGCATTTGTTGCATAAGTCCCAATGGTGGGTCTCTATTTACTGCTAAGTCCTAAGCTTATCAGCCGAAGCCCAAATTAACTCCCAACTTTTTCGCGTGGGCCCATTAGAAAGTTTTCCTGGATAGTACAATCACTTTCTTCCCAAACAAACATAGTTTTTGTTTTTCTTCCTAGTCCAGTTCAGGTCCAAAGAAAACACAAAATAGTTTTGTTAGAGCTTTCTCGCAGTAATATCTATTTATGCAACCACCGAAAAAAAAAAAAAAAACTTCATACGATCATCCAGTATCTGAGCATTTATGAGACAAACCAAATCCAAACCTACGTCAAAATCCAAAATTATCTAAAAGGAGTAATTATATGCGATTTTGAGCTTGATCCCTGATTACCCATTTGGGAAGTTATCAAAAGGAACTCAGTACCGGATAAATTTAGGGTTTATATTGGGCCCTTTAATCTGGTCTCCTGCTGATTCTTCTGTGTACCTTTGATTTGTGCAAGCAGTGTTATATTACACAGGTGTTCGTGAGCTCGCTCAGCTTCAGAATTAAATGGGTCGCTCCCGTGGGAATTTCCACTCTGCCGATGAGGACCCCACCCAAAGGTTCTTATATGCTTTCGAATAATTTCATTTTTTTTTTAAGTTTAGTTCACATTTGAGCTTGCATTATTAGTGGGTGTTTTCTTTTGTTAAAAATAAAACATAGCTTTTAGTATATGCATTCCGTGTACTTAGTTCTGACTGTTTCATATTTTTAGGCGCAAAATATAAGGGAATCGTAAAATGCTATACATGATCAGCGATATGTATTAATGTGAAAGTCAAAAGAAAGGAATAAACATAAAATAGGGTTATGTCTAATCTCGGATATTACTAGCGGAAGCAGACTTATCAGCTGAAAGGGAACAACAGAGACAGGGAACAAAAAAGGAGCCTTCTTGACAGCGTCTATATTACTAAATAAAATACTCATAAGCTCTCCCTCTCTAGAAAAAAAATCTTGTCCTAGTGGTATGTATTTTGGTATATGCCTATGTAGTATTATCCTCTGAGTTGTTCTACTAAATTGAAGATATCTGAAGTAGTTTTATTTATTTACTCTGCTATGATTTCTCTGAACCTTTGTATGTTTGTATGGATGTGTCATATTACTTGGTTATTGGTTTTACATTTGGCACAATGGTGTTGTTTTTATTTTGAATAACAATTTTTGGCTTTGCAGATCAAGGAGAAAAAAAAATGCATCCAGTGGTGAAAATTCAGAATCTGCATCTGCAGGTACATATTTACCATCACATAGCTTCAAATATAATCTGGCAGTAAGTTTTTATGGCATAATTTTCTTGATGACTAAGCTGTTGCTCAGATCGGAATACATAGAACTGTCGGGACAAATACATGCACACCCTCACCCCTCATAGCTATGTCATAACATGCAATAAACATTTAATGAGAAGTATTTGTATGGGGCCTGCCCAAAAACCCCAACTACGTTAATGTTAGTTAGGTCATCTGATTGAGGTGGCTTTTGTCATTTTTTATTTTTATTTTGTTGTGTCCTAGCTGATGTTGCCATATTGAGTTTGAGTACTTCCCACTATGGATGTTTTGGCCTCAGGTCCACGGCTGAAATGGGGGAAGTTGGGAAGCCAGGGTAGACATGGTGGATTTGGACAAGTGAGGGGTGAGGAAGTTGGCAGTGAGGCTTGTGTGAGGCAGTGGTGGGTGGAAGCAATGAAACTGGACTATGAACTTCTTTGCAAAAGAGGAAAAAAAAAAAAAAAAGGAGAGAAAGCAGACAAGAAAGGGGTAACCGGAAGAAGAGAGTCCAGTTAGGAGGGGGAGGTGAGGAAGGGGCAGATCTAGCCTCCAAGATAACGTTAAAATGAAATATAAAAGAAGAGATGGGAGGAAAGAGAAGGAAGGAGTTGGGGGGGGGGGGGGGGGGTGTGGAACCTTCCTCTCTCTTCCCGGGCAGCTCACAGAGGGGATGGAAAACACTCACAGTAGGAGTGGGGTGCTCTCGTGGGGAGAGAAAGAGAACATGGCATGCTGTTGAAAAATGATATAGGCATCATAAAGTTCTTCTTTGATATAGGATTTCTGAAACATGCATAATGTAGAAGCTGCCATAACGATATGATGGTGCTGATGATTTCTAACGAAAATGACATTGCTAGTACTTCCTGTTGCTGTCTTTATGCTTATTACCTATTTTTCTTTCCGATCCTTATGGTTCTTCTCCTTGCATGTCTGTGTTTTCTTTTCTCTTATTTCTTTCGAGTTAGGTCAAGGAGCAAGTGAAGGGAAAAGGGCTTTATACCACTGCAATTATTGCAACAAAGACATTACTGGGAAGATCCGAATCAAATGTGCCGTATGCCCTGATTTTGATCTGTGTATAGAGTGTTTTTCTGTTGGGGCTGAGGTGACACCTCATAAGAGCAATCATCCTTACAGGGTTATGGTTAGTACGATCAATAAAATACTTTTCCACATCTCCATTGTTTCTCGTGTCCTAACTATTGTTTTTATTACTTATAAAAAAAAAATATACTTTTCCGCTGGTACCTTTTAGACTGAGTTATCATGGTGTTAAGTTATTAATAGAGGCTGTTATTCAAAATATTATGATGAGGATGTGACTTCGTGCCTGTTTCAGCATGATGATTGATAATACAGACTCAGTATAAAAGAATGAGAGCCCATAAATTGTGCTTATGCTTTTATGTGTTTTCATTTCAACAGGACAATTTATCTTTCCCTCTTATTTGCGCTGACTGGAATGCAGATGATGAAATACTGCTACTAGAGGTACTTTCCATCCTGGTTTAATCCCTTCACAGTGTTGACGGATCCTAATTATTTTTATCAGCAACTGTATTTGGTTCCTGGATTATTTTGACTTGTTTTGAAAACTTTCTTATTTCAGGGAATTGAAATGTATGGCTTGGGTAATTGGGCAGAAATTGCTGAGCATGTGGGGACTAAGAGTAAAGAACAGTGTATAGAGCACTATACAAATGTATATATGAGCTCCCCATACTTCCCTCTTCCGGTATGACATTTCAAACAAAATGAATTCTCTTCTGAATTGCAACTTCTTAGAAGAGTAAGTCGTGTAACATATTTTTTTAGGACATGTCTCATGTTGTTGGAAAAAACAGAAAAGAGCTTCTTGCTATGGCTAAAGGACACAGTGAGGACAAGAAAGGTGTGTAACTATAATCATCTTTATGGTAACTCTTTAATTTTGTTTCTTGGGTTTATCATATTTATGCAATGGTCTAGGAAAATTATTAACACTTTTCTAGATGTAGGTAGCTGATGCTCTGGATAATTAAGGTCATAGCCTTGTAATTATAGGATAATTGTAACTGAAGACCTGAAACACTTTTCTTGACCTAGTCGACCTGTCTCACCTAGTAAAGTAAGATAGTCGATTTGTAGTGAATTGGGAAGAAGAAGTTCGCTTGATTGAGGCTATTTTATTCCTTTAGTGATGAGCAATTGCTGGTGACTATTACAGGATTTCCCATGATCGGGGAGCTTAATTTGAAGGAAGAATCTCCGTTTTCTCCTCCAAGAGTCAAGTATGCTATCATTCTCTTCTATGGATGCAATATAAAATTTAGTTGAGATGCCTTCCTGTATGATTTTTATTAATTTACAGAGTTGAAGATTCACATAAAGGTGGTTCCTCTGGACGCTTATTGTCTAGCTTAACTGCTGGTGAGGCAAAATATAACCCTGACTACTTTGGTATGCTTTATCTAACAGTTTATTCAATTAAAAATTGGGCATATGATCGTTGGATTCTGTGCCTTTGTTTTCTTATGCTTCAGAGGTTGAATCTGGGGTCCGCTCTAGTGGCTCGAGTGCAGCATCAACAGCAGCTAACAAGAAGGCATCTAACATAGCCCAGGTTAAAGATGGCAATGGTGTTGTTAAATTGGAAGGTGTGAGACACTCTATAGATGGCAAATGGTTGATAGTTGTGTATATCTTTTTGTCAATTTATGATTTCTATTAATATTTATATAGCCAAAGGATTTCTGAGTATGCAGCTGACAGCATCGCATTTTGTTGTTTGTTGGCATCTGTTACATTATATGGATCTACTTTTTCATTCACTACAAGGTTGAAAGCTTGGGTGGTGCGTTCATAATCTATACGGTTATGATAAAACAACAGTATATTAAAGTACGTTCTGTTATGTTCTTGCCAGATCCCCAAGGAGATAGGAGCTTTGGAGGGAAGAAACCAAACTCTTCTGGAAATAAGGGTCCTTCTTTAGTTGAGTTGAGTGGCTATAACCCCAAAAGGCATGAGTTTGATCCTGAGTATGATAATGATGCTGAACAGTTATTGGCTGAGATGGAATTTAAGGATACGGACACAGAAGATGAACGTGAGCTGAAGTTGCGAGTGTTGCGTATCTATTCAAAGAGGTATGCGGTCTTAATAATTTGATTTTCACATTTATCAGAAGATCCATATATTGAAACTCGTTAAGTCAAAACTTCGAGTGTCATACCATCTTATCCTAATGTACAGATGAAAAAAAAAACATAAAGGAGAATGGGAATTGGGATATTATCATTAATAAAGTCATTATGAAGACAGGATGACCCTTTTTTGCAGAATCTCTAGTATACTACAAATATATATATATATATATATTTTCCTGACATGCCGTATCCTTCAAATCTTTCACAAGCTTTCATTCGTTGGAGGTTTTATTTACACCATTTAATAATATAGCATATGCCTGCTGGTTCATACTTAAATATTTTTGATAAATTAGTTCATACTTAAATAGGTTTACTCACGCACTCACTCTCTTTCTATCTGCATTGCTATTAAAATAAACTTGTTGGCAGGCTTGATGAGAGAAAGCGGAGGAAGGATTTCATACTAGAAAGAAGTTTGTTATATCCAAATTCTTTCGAGAAGGACTTATCACCTGAAGAGAGGGCAATCTGTCGGCGGTATGATGTCTTCATGCGTTTTCATACCAAAGAAGAGCATGAGGATTTGCTTCAGACTGTTATTGCAGAGCATCGGACGCTAAAAAGAATTCAAGAACTTAAGGTGTGATAAATGGCTAGCTCCTTAGGTTTCTAGATGGGTCTATAGAAAATAAGCATGGTTGTGCCCGAAATAATTTATATGCTATTCCCAAATTATTCCTGTATTAAACAAGCATACCTCTTGGGCTTTTATTCTCGTAAGTTTCTGTGCATTATACTATGCTCGCATACTTGCTCACAAATGCTATACACTAATTTGATGAATGCCTCATTCTGATATGAACTGTGGTGATGCTTCATTTTAAAGTTTTCCGTGCAAGGTTTTTATTTTATTTTATTTTTCAGGAAGCCCGAGCTGCTGGTTGCCGCACTTCAGCCGAGGCTAATAGATACCTTGAACTGAAAAGGAAAAGGGAATCTGAAGAAAGTGCTCGTAGAACAAAGGAAAGCGCTCAGATTGGTCTAAGCAGTCAGGCTGGTCCAAATACATTCATGGCTTCGGAGTCTGCTGGCAAGGAGTTGAATTCCAGACCAGTAGGACAGGCTGCGTCAAGCTCTGTGAATGATTTGGATATAGGGGGCTCTCATGGGGCAGATCTATTGTCTGAAAGTGTTAGTTTCCGGTCCCAACTTCCTAATTCTTACTCAAGAAAGGGCACCTTTCTGACAGTTTGCCATACTTTAAAATTGACTGCCTACTAAGTAAAGTCATTGACATCACCCTACTTCCATGTATTGACAGGAGAAACGGCTATGCAGTGAGATTCGGCTGCCCCCACCTCTTTATCTTAAGGTGCAAGAAGTGATGTCAATTGAAATAATCAATGGTAATGTTACTAAGAAATCCGATGCCCATCACCTGTTCAAGCTTGAACCTAGCAAAATTGACAGGGTTTATGACATTCTTGTGAAGAAGGGGATTGCTCAGCCATGAAACCATCTCACGCATTACATTTCAATAGTAATTTATTCCATTTGTGTTAACTTTTTTTCTCCTGGAAATTAAAAGCATGCTATATCTTTGCTTGGCCTATTCTTAAATGATTCATAGTTAATCGGTGATATTCAAAAGGATTTCGGAAATGTGTACCTATTGAGATTTGAGTTGAGTTGTGTTACAGAAGGGAAGACTAATGTGGCCCTACAGCTACATATTTTAGAGTTAGCATGTCTACGATCTCTTCTCTCTCTATATTTTAGAGTTGAACTTGTACCCTGCTTCTCCTAGAAAAAATTGCAAACACTCTAGATATAGAACACCTGCATTTTCCTTCAATTATTCCTACTCAGTGATCTACTGTCTTTACAAGAAGAGTCGTGCATGATAAGACTGTAAGAACGTGCATTTACACTCTGCTTTTTCCTACTTCTGTTATTATCTTCACAACAATCTAATGGGATTGACCTCTGCAAACAAGGACTGCAATGAAGTCGGGATTTGTGCTTGTGAAAAAGAGTATCTTGAACTGAGAAATAGGCATAAAGCAATCCGAATCCTCAGACTAAGAGCACTCTCAATGGATGCTATATAATATATTTTTCTTTAAAATATAAAGAAATGTTCTTAAAAGTGTCTTTTATTGGATCTTCTATTTTAAAGTCATTTTACATTTTACTACAGGAAATCCGCTACATGTAGAGGAACTTGTTCATCATTGAAAACATTTTTAATTCATTTCGCTTTCTTTTCTTCGTGGAAATTGTGTAGCAAAACTCTTTCTCTTTATTCTCATTTCAGACTCCCTCTCTCTCTCGTTTTCACGCTTTCTTCTTTGCTTGGCACCAAAGACCGAACCAGAGCCTTCCTTGATGGAGAAGCAAGACCAACTTCAAGTGCATACCCATTATCTGCACGTAGGTCCACTACACGCTTGCTTATGCAAATAAACCAAACTACCATTCCAAATGTTTGTTCCAACTTCCTTCTCATATGGCAATGTGTGCCTAAATCTTTAGTTTTTGATCTGGACAGTTCAAAAAAAAAAAAAAGCACAAAAAGTTGAACAAAGAGTCGAGGAAAGATATGTCTACACCTTCTTCCAAAGCGTTGCGTTTCTCATCTGATTGTCTTCTTCAGCTTCTGCTTTTCTCTATCCTCCACTCTGCAACCAGATAGCAGCACAAGACAAGAAGTTGAAGGGTTTGGAAGTTATAAGAAGGAGAGGGACCTAAATTTGAAAACCCAGAATTTCGGAGGGGTTCAATTTTTGGACTTTGTGTGGGTTTGATAGGAGAGGAGATATGAATCTTTCCTCAAATGTTTTGTTGCGGAAGGGTTTCACTTATGGATCCTTCTCATAAATGTTTTGTTGCAGAAGGGACCTAAAAATGTTTTGAGAATATTTTTATTATATAATCTTTTCTTTTTATTTTTTAAATTAATTTATATTTTAATTTAATTTATAAATTTGGATTAATTTAAAATAGAACATAATTATATGATATTGTATATAGAAAAATATTACAAATATCAAAAGATATGAGGATATCATTAATAGTTAGAGAAAATATTTGAAATGAATAAAAAATATTAAAAAATATAATATTTAAATTATATAAAGAAAAAATAGATAATCTGATATATATTATATTGTAAAAGTCAATATGTAAAATAGAAAAAATAAATTTTGGTTAAGTATTTTAAAAGATAAGATGATGAATCCATTGTGAGTGCTCGACTAATAATGAATAGAATTGATGAATCTTTGTGAACAACTCCAATGGAAATTGGGATTCTTGGATATTTGAGATACCAAATGCTATATTAACCATACAGGGATTTGAAATAATCTAGTTGTGTTGCAATCTCATGTTTACTAGTCAGCTATGAGCTGGGAACTAGAGGCAGCCGTATGTGCATTGTGACAATTGCATTCTGATCACATTCAATAACGAGAGAGAGAGAGAGAGAGAGATCAACATTGGTTACAAAGCACGTCCTTTCAATTGCTTTAAGAAAATAAAATAAGCTTTACAATTGAAAACTCAAAACTATGCTTCAGAAATTAGAAGTATATGGTGGAGGGGACAAAGCCAGAACTTGCCTGCGAGTGCAATCTGACTGAATAAAAACTACAACTGTTAAGTCTGTCTAACTTGACATACCAGCCTTAAAACTTTCATTACAGGTAAAATTCTAATTTCCATCCGACAATGTTAAAAACCTGCCAGAAAAATTGCTGTACATCTGCCGATTCTCCAGAAGTTATAATACTTGAGATTCTCCTATACCAAAAGTCATGCACCTACTTTACACGAAGAAGGAACCCTACTTTAGGGATCCTTGATTGAAGTCAAGACTCTTCACCTTGGACATAACACTATGTTAACTGTTCTTGGGCTTCAGCTGCTGACATCTCTGGTTGGCAGAATCAAGATCACCTTCACCTTTAGCCTTGTTATTTTCTTTTACAACACCATTAGCATTATTATTACCATTTTCATCCTCACAAAGCCGCCTTGTCAAATCAATACGTTTCATTTTTCCTTGGAGGTCATCCGATATGGTTAAATCAGGTACTTCTTGTTGGTGTTCTCCAACTGTTTCAAGTTTGGGAATTGTGTAAACTTTGGCCTCCAACAATGTAGTGCCACACCCAGATGCTTCAGTCATGGCAGAAGACACTGCGGGCTTCAAGCCAGGACAAACATTTTCACTTAAACAACTGAGTATGTCAGGCTTCCCCTTTATATCAACCCATTTGTTTTCTACCCAATCTCTGGACGTTCGAAAGTCCTCTCTCTGTAGCTTCAGACACTTGTGTTCGCCTAAGATGAAAGTGCAAGTCATATCACTACCCATAACAACTGATGTGCATAACCCAGACACGACATTGTCCATTAACTTATGAGAGCAGCTCATTTTGCCTAGTGCTCCCGATACAATGTCACAAGAATAATTTTAACTTAAGTGCGTCAGATACTACCATATTAGAACATACCAGGGATGTAAACATGCAAGGTGTCATTTCCAGATGCGTCGACTCCAATTATAACACCTTCCCACCAGCCATCATTCCACCATGCATCAACTGCTGTACCAACCTCGAACTTATAGCAGATTAAATCTTCAGGAGGGCTTGGCCGAATTGTCAGGCGGCCTGAGCATCTCATGCTGAATTTATCAGGAGCTGCAACTCTAGCAGCAGGGACCCATTCCTGAATATTCACAAAACTGTCAAAAGTTATATTTTCTTTCCCGGTTAGTTATTTATACGAAATGAAACATTAAAGCACATGCACATGGAGAGACAGTTTATGGGATCATGGGCCATTTGCTCAGGTTGTAAAGCCCAAGCATTGCCTACAGTGTTGTTTCTACGACTACACAAATTATAGAACCAATCACTATGGCATGCAAGATTAGCAACCTAATTAAATACCATTCAAGTTAAGTAATCAAGCTTCCATGCGGTTTATATTGGAGGCAGGGTCCAATAGCAAAAATCTACCGTCCCAGATATTTGTCTCTGCCACAGCCTATTTTTCATTCCCTTCTTTTGTTCAAAGTCAAAGCCATGGAAAATTCAAAAGTTAAATTGCAGCCGCATTTGCATACCTCTAGATTGCCATATCCATCTGCATCCTGTACATCATCATATTGAACTTTGAGATGCTTCTGAGATGCCCGCAAGACCTTACACCTAAACCAGCAGCCTCGAATGCCGCTATCTTGACAGAGCAGTTCTATCTTGTCATCAACCTTAAAAGAAAGAGGACATTGGGATTCAACAATCTTTTTTCCCATTGTTTTCCTTGAAAATATCAATTTCAACTTGGGGAGCTCTGGTTCACACTTTGTTATCTGATTCCCAGGGAATGAATTTCTGGCACCAGAAGAACCAGTTTCAAGTCCTTGATGCCCATTGTAACTTCTGATCCTTTTAGTACCCATCCTCAAAGGATCATCATGTGCTAACTCTTCCTCATCTTCAATATGCAATGTATGGCGTTTCAGTTTTTGCTTGGAGACAAGGAAACCATCTATAGAAGAGAGGATTGCTTGATTAGAATACCCATGCAATTTAGGAAGAGTGAAGGGCTTGATCATATTGTTCTTAAACTGCCTAAAGCACACATGGATTCCAGATGAAGAACCAGGTGCAACAGCAGCCATACATTTTTCATAATGCTTAGGAGTCAAAACTATTGCGGGACCGTCAACACACTCGGCACTGATCACCTGAACATGGGGTGTGATGAAAACTTCTCTTGGGTGGGGAATCAGTTGAGGAATTACACCCTTGACTTCTTTATTGTGGAGAAACCACCGCACTTTTACCTTTTTGAGTCCTTTTCTGTCTTCATACATATCTTCCAAGTAACCAAGATACTGATTTCCTTCTTCACCCATAATAAATACAAATGAATGGATCTGATCATAAAGGAAAATATAAAACAAAAGGATGAAGAAGAAGAATACTTGAGAATATGAACACAAGCAAACCCACTATAAATGTAGAAGCATCAAGGAATGTGTTGATGCTTACGGCTATAGTAGTTTTGTTCCTGCAAAAAGCTGGGTAGTGCTTTAGCTGTTTGGCACAGATCCAAGCAACACCAGACCATACAATCTCTGAATCTTGAACTCTCAATTTCCTTGCCACCTAGATTTACAATGGAGAATTCAAAATTTTGATACTATAGATTAAACAAATAAAAAAACTAAATCTTAGAAGCAGATAACAAACTACAGTAAATGGATACCATATGATCTGGAACGTAAGTTTGACGAGTGCAGAATCCAGTCATTGACACTTCAAAAGATCCTAAAGCTTGTCTTGAGTCAATCATTGGAGAATCTGTTAACAAACATACTAAAATTACTTTTGAAAAATTTCCTTCACAACCAGAAGGCAAGTTTCATTTCGACATAATTCACCTAAGACTTCTGTTTATACAAGAATAATTCACCTTAGACTAATTTTATGACATCCAATTGAGGAATATGTAAACAGAAACACATGACAAGAAGACCACGCACAAATCTAAATGTGATGCCTGAAAGTAGTGAAAAATTAGGCATATTTCAAGTTAAAAAGGATCAAACCATTGAATGCTAATCCATTAATTGCTGGCAAGTGGCAAGGTAAATTAGTCTAGGTGCAACCCAAGATCCAAACAGGCCAATTTGAACCCCTTAATAGTTTCTGGTTTGGTTTCAACAGATTCAAATAATGAATAATGTCTGGTTTAATTGTGCAGGGTAACGATGACCTTGGTCAGGACAAACCCTCTATCTATGAGTAGTGTTAGACAAGCGGGTGTTGCTCAGAACTTTTAAAAGTGATCCTGTCATTCTCATTCCAATGATACATGACACCTGGGTTAAGAGGGATGGAAACAGACTTTCAGTACAATAGCCTATAGTGGCCCAATCAGTGAAGTGAATTAGAAATATACTGGAACTGCTAATTGAATACTTATGAGCATTACCTAATTTCTTTTGGTGACATCCCAAAAGCTTGCTGGGCCAATAATGGCTCCATTTAAGACTACCGGTATTAAGTTATTCTATTTGGTAATCACTCCTACAAGCAAAACAGGAAATTAGCAAAATTAAAGAAAGGTTTTCCTGTTATGCTCCACCAACAAAAACCTCATACGTCCATACAATGACTATCACACTAATTTAATTGCCTAATTGGTAGTTGCTCATGTTAACCAACATTTTTTTTATTTGATAAGTTCATGTTTAACCAACATTAAAAGAACAACAGAAGAAAATAAAATTTAATTTCTAAGACTAAAAAGTCCAGATATGAATGAAGCATGTTAACCCCATACTAGATCCTAGATATATAGCATTTCACCTAAACAGTTAAATACTGAAATCACTAAGATTTGAGAGGTAGAAAAAATGCCAGCACAATTAGCATGAATAAAGGTGCAATACAGTTGAGGCTTTAATTGAGAATGCTAAAAAACATTGGAATTTAGAAAGAAATTATGGAAAGCATAAAACTAAAATTGACAGATGAGAGATTTCAGGTTTGATACAGTACTTCATTGTCACTGCCCCAAGATCATATCGAAAAACTCATAGCATCTCTCAATCAAGAGTGGACAAATTGGGTTTGTAAATATCGAAGTAGAAGACAAGGATGTGGTGTAAAGAGCCTACGGAAGTACAGAGACACGTAACCACAGCCTTTCTTATATGGAAAGATGGTGAATAACTGGCTCTCTCTCTCGCTCTCTCTGTAGCTTTAAAAATACAGAGGCATGTAACAACAGCCTCTCTTGTACGGAAAGATGGAGAATAACTGGCTGAGCTCTCTCTCTCTCTTTCTCTCTCTCAATAAATACATTTTTTATGACGAGGAACTTCAGAGACTGTACAAACTCAGCATGTCTTCTTACACATAACCAGCTGAGCTCTCTATCTCTCTCAATAAATATATATATTTTTATGGCGAGGAGCTTTGGAGATTCTCTCTCTCTCTCTCTAGCTTATGAAAATATAGAGACACGTAACAACAGCCTTAAAATATCGATGAAGTATAAGGAGCAGTCAGAAAGAATTTATGATTGCAACAAAATAGATACATCTTCTCTTGAAAATAAATTTTCTTAGACTTGTAACCCTTGACCCTGAAACGTGACATACAACTTCTCCTAAAATGGAAATTTCCACTACATGATTCCGCATTATTAATGAGGTTAATTTCAATCTTCTAATCCGAAATCAAATAAATAATAAGAGTCTTGATGAAAAGGAATGCTGAATTACCATATTGGTCTATAACTATAAATTACTTCCAATCTGACTAGCTAACTCAATATAATTATAAACTTGAGACCAACAATGAAACTACTACTGCAAATATTTAGTCATGGAACATGAGTTACTGCTTCTAGAATGCTTACCATGCCAGTAGATAACATAAACTCGTGTGCACTTGTATATGCACACGAGAAAGGTAAAATCATACATAAATAAAAATAATCTGCTATGGTGGATTTAAAAGAAAAAATCGAATAAAGTGCAAAAGTACCATTAAAAACGCAAAAGGAGCAATCCAAGTACCCAGGAATAGGATGTATACAAGTGATTCACCTATCAAGAAAGCTAAAAAGAGACGAGAGAATCCTGTAAATTTGGAATTTGCTGCGCCAACACTATATGGAATAAGTCCTAATAAATGTATATCTTATTCATTGAACATAGGGTTTAAGAGTAAAGATATAGCCGGAACGAATCCTAAAGATGGACAATATTTGACCGACATTAACAAAAGGTCAGTAAGGCAGCAACACATAATCACAACTGCACTATCACAGGAACTTGCTCCCAAACACAAAATCATGAACACGCATGCAATCACTGTCCTAAACACCACATCCTCAATGCCAGTCTTCTTACATGTTGAAATTTATGCCTACACATGTTGAGCGATGATTTTTGTCAGCTTTCAAGTTAAGTTTAGAGCAGATCAAATAATGTATTATGCCATCATTTATTTTATTCATTTGCATTGAGTTGAATACGTACTTGAAATATCTGAGTACGGCACACGATGCCTTGAGACCAATGATGTGAGCCATTCAACCACCTCTCTTCTCGCCCGCCATTTCGTGCACGCATTGACAGATTTCTCAAACCCGGGCAACGCCATAAACGCATCCGAGACTACATATGTCATGTGCCTTACACTCCTCTCAGTCCCAACAACAGCAAGAAGTGAACCCCCTGACACATCCTTTAGATAAAAATGAATCACACGGTTACCACGCTCATGACATACGATGCGCTCCTCCCATTCCACGAAACTATGATTATCCACAGACATCCTGGTTACCACGAAAGTCTTCAAGGAGCCCCTTTTACCACATTCAGCTGAAAAGGCTCTATTCCAACAAGAAGCCCGTCGAAAAACAACCAAACCCAGTTCACAAAACCCTCAGATGGGTTGCTCCTATTCCTGGGCACTTGGCTTCTCACAAGAATCAATCCCCAGTCAAGGAAAACCAAAGCCCGACAGATTAGAAGAAACCCAATTGAAAAAAGCTGACTACGTCTCAATATCTACGACAAGAAAACACATTATATTTTCTTAGACTGCCTGCCCTACCTCTGAAACGAACGGCCGCTTAGAAGCGGGGTTTAGCCAAGTGAAAAGAACTCGGAGGACTAGGACCAGAGCAGCATTAACTGGAAGAAGGGGGGTCAAAAAGGAAAAAAAGAGTCAGGTTGTTCTACATTTAGTAAAGAAGCCGAGAAGGTAAGAAGGTAAACGAACCGAAAATGGGTTTCAAACGGTTGAAAGAACAGACTCGGGAGAGTACAGTTTGAACTTTGGTTGAAGAGTTTTACCTTGTACCAGTAATGTCTCTATGGAAGTTCACGGAAGAGACCGCAAGAGAGAGAGAGAGCTTTGAGAAGAGTCAGGGTCTTGCTGCAGAGTTTGTGAGCCGTGGGGAAGCAAGACTAGGGAGGCCAAAACATCTGGTGACGGTGGGGCGGAGCCTCGGAGGTAACAGGAGAGGGCACAAAAGGAATTATGGAAAACACGTATGGATATCCTTGTACGCTGCCAAGTCCTGCAGCATAGTTGACTGTACACGTGGTCATGTAATCAATTCATTTAACCTAATTATTATTATTCTGACCCTTAACTAACGACGTCGTATGCCTGTTCTTATATATATTTTGAAAAACTGTTCTTATATGAGTAGCACTAGCGTGCAGCTTGCAGCTTACCGCTGCAAGTGACCGCTAGTGCAAAACTAGTGTTTTTTTTAATCTAATTTTTTTATTCACATTTTTTTTTTATCATTTTCATTTTTTTTTATCATTTTTAAATATTTTAAAAAAATAAAAAATATATATCAATATACTTAAAATCACTTCCTTAATCACTAAGTAAAAAAAAAAAATTGACCAGCGGTCAAAATGAGCAGTATGGTTAGAGCGGAGACTAACTTTATTGTTCATATATATATATATATATATACTATATAGGTAGTGAATAAGCTATTTATAACATCTATTTGTTACATTGTTGATATGATAAATATGTATTACTGATAAAAACGTCGAAGTTCTAAAATTAAGTTTTGGATAAAGTTATGTATATTCAATTATACTCAATTTATATTCATTTTTGCCTGACTTAGAGCAAGAAGAGAGATAGACACAGAAAATGAATCTCACATAATTTATTAAATATTTAATATTATCCTATAAATTAACTATTAAATTATTTATTTATTTCTCTTTACGCTCTAGCTATTAAAATTCGGATTAAAAAAATCTAAATGATCTAAATCTGAGTTACTCTACAATCAACATCCATACAAAAAAAGGTATAAACAATTGATTAGAAGCAAAGCTGAATTTTTGTCTTAAACGCTGCTTGGATTGAGAGATGAGATGAGATGATTTTATATGAATTGAATAAAATATTATTTTTTAATATTAATATTATTTTAGAATTTAAAAAATTAAATTATTTATTATATTTTGTATAAAAAATTAAAAAAATTATAATGATTAAATAAAATGAGTTGAGATCACTTTTGAATCCAAACCAACCTTAATAATTTATTTAGTTAACGCTTGAATCCTCTGTAGATTTTGTAGTCTAAGAGCATTAGTACCCAAATAGCCATAATCAAATTATTAAAAAATATTATTATTTTTGGTTTTTAAAAAATATTATTGGTACATCGTCATTTTCAATGTAGTAATGATGAAGCTGACTATACTTACAAAAAATTTATATATCAACGTGGTTTTCTCATTACATCACTTTCATTAAAATCAATAAAAAAATAATAAAAACACTGTGAAGACCAAGTTGATATGGAAGTTTTTTATAATTTTTTTGTGATTACATATAGCATTTTCCAAAGCTAAATATATGATGCATTTTAAGTCATTGATATTAAAAAAATGTTTAATAAAAAACATAAAAATTGATACAAGAGAAATACTTTAGTCATAAAGGAATACATAAAAGTAAACTCACAAAATGATGTGACTTGATATCAAACGTTAAATTGTAAAGTTATTTTAATTTTAAAATAGATCTAATAGATCATATGAAGTCACATCACTTTATAGATTTATTTTTATTTAATAACTTTATGTCTATAGCACTTCTAAAAAGAATAATTAGTTATATTGAAAGAAAAATTCTATACATCATACTATTATCACACTTTCATCCCACTAATTAGTATGATGTGGCACATTTATCATCATTAAATGATAATTTATTACATGATTCTTTATCATCTAATGGTGATAAATATGTCATATATTACTTAGTATGATCAAAATAAGATAAGAGTGTAGTGTATAGTATTACTCATATTAAAAATATAGATAAGGTGCAAGCGAATAAAGATGAGGCAGCACTAGGTACAACTTCTTGCCCAATTCATATCACTTCAACAATTTTATAGTTGAGATAGCAAAGTGCAGATCATACTAGATTACTCGAAGAAATGAAGAACATTTGCATGAGAGCTTCTGCCTCCTTCGTTGCACCAGTACTTCAACTTCACACCCTCGATGTTTTTAAATCAAAACCACATCATATCCAAAACGCTTTATAAATCCTCCCACTTCAACACAACATTAAAAAACTAGCACTTTCTCGAGACAAACTCTATGAGTACGGTTAAGCCTATCTCAACCTATTTCAAATCAATTATTGATGCGATCTACTTTTTCAACTTTTTATAAAAAGTTAAACATGTAGCAACTTACTTTATGCATTCAAACACATATCTCAACCTATTTTATACATTTAAATACATCTCAATGAGACTCCACAAAACACTATTATTAATAAATTAACTCAGATCATTTAAGATCACCTCAGCACCCAAATGTAGCCTACATTACACAATCCAAGCACATGATATCTGTAAAATATTCTCATTATAGTGGATTTGTACCCCCAAACAACCTATGGACGTATGCCTTATGTCTAACCACGTAAATCTGTCTCCCTCTCTATTTATATTTACTGCATTTATTTTCTATTCACTGATATGGATGTACATACGAACAATGTACCATCGCTTCAAACCGCTATCGTGGGTTTCAGACGACACCAATCATGGCTCGAGTTGCCATTATAACTGAAGATGACTCTTTCTCTCATTCCAGCTTATGAGATGATTTTTGTCCTTTAACAATAGCCAATGCCTAATATTAGAACTTGTACCCAAATGCCAAAATCCCTCGAGGGAGGATCGCTTGCAAGATTTGTGATACTAGGAGTTGTTTCTTTTGGATTGGTGTTGTTTCTTGTAGGAATGGATGACTAGGGGTGTAACTGGTCTGGTTTGGTCTGATTTTGTATATTTTTTAGAACCGAACCAGTATACAACGGTTTTGAAAATTTAAGAACTAATACCGGACCGATTCACTACCTAAACTAGAAGTTTTGGTCCGGTCTAGTTTTTTCGATTTTACGGATTATCTATGTTAGTAATAATATGATGTATACATATATTAAACTATTAATATATTTATATTATAGTATAAGTATATTATTTTATAATAACTAACATATACTAGTATAATATTGAATTTATCTATAGTCTATATAAGTTCTAGATTTTTTATATGTGTATATATGATCAAATGTGTAAAAATGAATTTACAAAAACAATATATATTATAATTTATTATACAAAAAATGTATTTATCTTTGATATATCAAAAGTAAGTTTATATTAATAACTTAATATTAATGTTTATATTTAAGATTAAATTTTTATATTATATCACATGTTATATTAATTTTATGTTATAAGTTTAATAGACTTGAATAATAAGATTATAATTTTATGTTATATTAATTAGCAAATTAGCATATAATATATATATATATATAATATAATATAACAAATTATAGATATATATACCAATCCGGTTCAGTTTAAACCAATTATCAAAATATGAAAACGAGTACCGCACCGCGCTTACAAACATGACTAAACCCATCAATTCGGTCCAGATTGATTCGATTCAATCGGTTTTCGGATTTTTATTTTTTTACATCCGTATGGATGACTATAAGGCATTGGCTCTTGGTCCAGAAGAGCGTCTGGTGGAAGAGTTTTGGGATGGACAATGTCAGAAGATATGCTGTCTACGCTCTCACATTTAGTACTGGTGCTATTTACAAAATCTTTCTGCCCATTTTGGAGTTGCTGAAAATCCCATTTCCGCAGTTTTCATTCTAACCATCTTGGCGGGAGGTATTTTCATTGTTTCCCAGGTGCTTTCTACTATGGTTGGTGTCTCTGATTTCACTTACGATTATGGATATTAGATTGTAAATTTATATCAAGAGGCGTTTTGCTCCCTTTCCGAATTAGCAAGCAGAACATGTTTTTCTTTAAGTAATAAGTAATACTGATCCTTTAGTCTTGTGGCCTTCAAAAGTAAAGTAAATTTACTTCTTCTGTCATGAAAACAGAGAATGGATTACGGTACTTCTATTCTATAACAATATGTCATATAATTAAAATTATTTATATAGATCATTTTATGATAAGATAAGAGTATCACGTATTCATACATGGAAACTATCTAATAATTAGTTGTACCATTCACCCACTCATAGAAAAGAAAAGGTAAATCTATGGTTTGTCTTTTGTTGGGTCTATCATTTATGGACCCTAGTTTTGTCGATGTGTCGGCCTGATTTGATGACCCGACTCAATAAAGATGCGTTATGATTTTTTGATAGATTTTCAATGAGACTCGGCCCAAGCCAAAGCAATTTTCGGCATTGTTTGCGGTTAGAAAATGCTCGCTCAAGCTACAGGTGGCTCGAGCAAAACTCAGGTAGAGAGTTCGCTTGAGTCTCACTCGATTGGTAGCTTGAGCGAGCATTTTCTGACCGCAAACAGTGCCAAAAATGTGATTCTTTAGTATAATAAAACCTTTTGCAGTTTTGTGAATGTAGACACGTTGTCGAACCATGTTAATATTATATTGTGGATTGATCTGTTTGTATTTACTTTCACTTATTTGTCATCGCTGTGTTTTTCACAACATCTTTGACACTAGCAAGAATACTTGACAATTTATCTAGCTTTCTTTTAGCTTCTTTTAGGGTCATTGGAGATGATCCAGTTTAGGCCTTGGGTTTAAGACATGATTGAGACTCGAGTACAGATCAAAGCTAGTTGAGTTGACTTTGTAGCAATAACTTTCAGGTCCAATCCACTTGAGTCCCGTTTCTTGCATAATACTTATTAGATGCAAGAAATTAAGAAGGTATTGTGCGGATTGTATACATATCAAAGTGCACCCTTGTGCTTCAGCAATAGGAAACAGATGAAACTAAGAAAGAGTAACGAAAACTATTGGCATAGCTGAACGACATGCTTTCTCCAGGACCAAGGGCCTTCCGTCGTTAACAAGGCAATCGTTTTATTAATATACGAGCCTGAATGACTTTCCCAAGAAACGCTATTTGTAACATTTATTTGTGACATTGTTTTTCTTTTTGAAACATATTTGTGACATTGTTGATATGATAAATATGTATTAGTGATAAAAGTCTTAAAACTCTAATATAATCATCAAATTAATATACTCAGATTCATATATGTTCCTATGAACTTTAGACTAATTAGAGGAGAGGAGAGAGAGACAGACTTGGATATGTTATTACCGATTTCTCTCCTCCCTTTGCATCCTCTGCCTCGTTGCTCTCTGCTCCACCATGCCACACCGCTCTTGGTCATTCCAACCACCACTCACCACAGATAAGCTCCTCTCTCTTCTCCCGTCGGTATCTCTTTCATCGACACTGACATCGACGGGCGAATAGAGAAAGGTGTAAAAGACTCAAAAGAGAAACTAAGATCTTGACCTAATTTAAGATTTTATTTTAAATAATCGATTACAATTAAAATGTTTGAATGTAAGTGGTGAGATTGAAACAACGCTGCTGCTCCATTTCTATAAGACAATCTCTACTGAAATGGAGGCATAAAAACTAAGAAGAGATCTCCCCATACCTACATAGAACTTTCTATTAGGTCTATTAAATTATATAAAAGCCAAATTGAAAAATTGATGATTTGGTAATCGTCATGCACAGATCGGCTTAACAATGCAGTCATCACCATAACAAATCTCGTTTTTTCTTGGGAGGGACTGTGGTTGGAAAAAGTGTAGATTTCGTGGGAAACGATCTGTTTCCCATCAATTTGTGTCGTGGGAGACCTGTGGCAAAAGCTAGTGGGAAAAAATTCTTTTTCTACCAAACCACAAGTTCATGGAAAAAAGAAATACAAGTTCATGGGAAAAGCTTTCTTTTTTCCATGAACTACTGTGGTGGTTAAAACCTTTTTTCTTTGTGGCAAATAAGGTTTCATCTGGTATGATGTGGTGGTAAATAACATCATTCTCCATGAGAAGAGGGAGAGGGAGAGGGAGAGAGAGTCGGCGAGAGGGAAAGGGGCTGAAGGGGAAGACCCACGGTGGCTTGACGGCAAGGGGAGCCATTCTCGGTGGCGCAGTAGGGAGGAGAGGCTCGACAGTCGCAACGAGATAGAGAGAGAAAGAGAGAGAGAGGGAGAGTATCGCGTGGGGGTTTTTTTTTGGGGGGGGGGAGAGGGAAGAAAGGAGCGGGGGATTTAGTTTTATTAGTATTTTCGGCGGATTTTTATCGACGAAACAACTCAACGCCGCCGCAAATACATATTTAAAAGGGTTGGTCTATTTGTGGCGAAAAACGTCCCCCAAAAAAAGATAATAATCTCGTTGCAAAAAACTAATAACCCACAAGATGAAAATAATTCTAGTAAGACTATTTTCGGCGAGAAAATGTTGCCGCAAAAAACTGTGGCAAAAACCAATAACCCACGGAAGAAACGTATTTTTGGTAAGTTTATTTGCGGCGATTTTTAATCTACATAAAAGGTGTTTGGTTCATGGCAAAAAATTGTTTTCCCACATTTTACTTGCCAACATGATCTCGTCGCAAAAAGTTTGTATTTTTTCCCACCAACAATTTTTGTCTCATCAGCCTATTATTTGTCATGATCATATATCATAGAAAAAGAATTCATGGAAAAAGGTTGTATTTGTTGCAATGAGTGTACCAGTACGTTTTAAACTATCACGTCTAGATAGATTAGTGGCATGGCGTTGAAACCAAAGCTCTTGTAAAATCATATACTCTAAGAAAACTAATTCATACAATAATTGTTCTAGGTTATCTAGTATAATAGATCAATAATATAAAGCTAGTGTCTAAAAAACTTGCTATTTCTATCTAAAGTTTGGCAAATTATCAGATTTGTCAGTAACAAAAAGTCGATATAGTTGCTGAAGTAATTGTAAAGTAGAAGAAAAAGATAAAGTAATACATGTTGCTTCAAGGTTAGCTAAACCATCTGACACACCATTACCTTCTCTGTATATATGTTGCACATCAAAACTTAGAAACTTGTTAAAGTCAAGTATATCTTCCCAAAGGTCCAAATACCTGCAAGGAGGGCTCTTTTAATTTTTATACCAATTAACTACCAGCAAAGCATCTGATTCAACAATGACATCATAAGAACCCAGCTGGCCAGTAACACAATGAGAGACCAACTTTAACAGTAGAAATTTTTATAAAAACATTTGTACTAATTCCCAAATGAAGGGAGAAGCCATGTATGAACTACGTGTAATGATCGAGTGATCTCACCACAACCAACAAGTCCGGGGTTTCCCTTTGAGGCTTCATCAATGTTAAGTTTCATTTTATGAATAGGAGGATTTAACCAACAAACTAATCTATCTTATGTGTTCTAATCTTCAATAAAGACATTCTGAAAAGATAATTTAAACTTATGTGTTCTAGTCTAAAGACATTCTCAAAAGATTATTAATATAGAAACATCACTATGCCTGGATATACCCCTTGATGGAACAACTGTAGTTAAAATAAACCAATTAATTATTGCCCTCTTTTGTCTAAAGTCAACTTGTGTGTTAAATCGGAAAAAAACGAAAAAGAGAATTCTTGTGCGTTTGTACTTTGTACAAACAAAAATACAAAAATGAAGAAAGAAAATAATACTTTTAAAACAGAAAAAAGCTTTGCACCGGTCGGGCTGTTCTCAAGGGATTACGAGCCTCCACTAATAATCTGCCATGTCAACAATTCCACACAATTCACATGAGGGACATCACAGTCGAATGTCCTAGTCAAAATCCCCCTGCGAAGTAGATCTCATCTTCAAAAATTTCAGATGCCTTAACCCAGTCGAACGCCCCTCACAAATTTCAGATCCGTCAGCCACCAATTTCAATGCCATCATCTCCGTGGCCCACCATCGTCAAGAACGAGAAAGCTTCTTTCCAAAGTATAGGAATACTTTGGAAAGAAGCTTTCTCGTTCTTGACTATGGTGGGCGACGGAGATGGTGGGCCGAGGAGATGGTGGCACCGAAACTGGTGGCTGACGAAATTTGTGAGGGGCGTTCGACTAGGTTAAGGCATCTGAAATTTCTGAAGATGAGATCTACTTCGTAGGGGGGATTTCAACAGGGGCGCTCGACTGTGATGACCATCATGTGAATTGTGTGAAATCGCTTATGTGGCGGATTATTATTGGAGGCTGGTAATCCTTTGAGCACAGCTCAACAGGTGCAAAGCATTTTTCATTATATAATATACACCGATGATAGGTACTGCAGATCACTGATAGTACTTTTCAATAAAAAATTCTCTCTTTCAATAACTTGTTTATAAATATAAACAACTTGTTTATAGACTTTTTAATTCGATACATTTTTTTGTTGGATATATACTATTTATCTATTTGGTTTAGCCCGTTTGGATAGTAGAATTATTTCATCTCATTATTATAATTTTTTTAAATTTTTACATAAAATATAATAAACAATTTAACTTTTTAAAATCTTAAAACAATAATAATATTAAAAAATAATATTTTAACAATATTTAATTTAAAATTATCTCATCTCATCTCACTATCCAAACCACACCTTAATGAACTTTATGACAATTTTTTTAAGAATAATTTGTTTTTTAATTTTTGAAGTAAAAATAGAAGAAATGCTTCAAAAAGTTATATATATATATGCACTTTAGAGAAAAATACAAGGATATAAAACTCATATCACTGAAATCCTGTACTTATATTCTCAGTTATTTCCAAATCCGAGATTATTGACGTTCTGTGAATTCATATAATAATTCTGAGACATCGATCAATCACATTGATCGATCTTGATATATAATATAATATAATTAATGCCAAAAAGATTGATAGATTTCGTGAACGAAAGGGATAATATCCCAAAAGACTGAAAATATCTTAATTAGGAAGCCACTCGATGATCAACATGATTGAATTATATATATGATGATGATCAAGTCATGGTTCAAGCGGTATCTAATTAAACACGCAACTCAATCAATATTATATATTAATGTTTGAGCGTGATGAAAAGAGACTAACAACCACCAGAAAGATAGAGCAACCTATCATGGCGCTCCAAATGGATGACCCTCACCCATGAACACCTAGCAATCAACTTAATTTCAGACCCCACATTATTTAATACTGAATTGAAATATCGTAGAGTAGTACTCGATATTTGCTTGTTTTAGTGCGTAATATATTGAAATAATACGCAGTTTTTTGGTTCACGGGTCTTACTTTTATTATATATATATGATCAGTACTCTCCCTATATAAACAAGTGCATGCAATCTTAAGAATTTGCTCCAAAACTGAATCAACCTTTTTTTTTACAATAGAAACTCTCCTCTCTCGAGTCTTAAGATCAGAGAGATTAGAGAGAGAGAGAGAGAGAGAGAGATCAGACATGGCTTTGAATTGGCTTCTTCATTCTGCATGTCATATTTTAGGGTCATCAAATGACACAAAGATGCACTGTAACCCTACTGTTGGGCACCCAAATGAAGGAAGCGTGCAAGGAGATCATGTCAACAGCATAAAGGTCCCTAATGGAGGGCAGGCGGGTGGGAAGGAAATACAGCCTGCAGTTTCAGTGTTCCAAATGCCTCTGCACTACCCTCGATACAACAAGGCAGAATACGAGATGATGGAGGAGTGGAAAGTGGACCTTCTTCTCCAGCAATATGGGCTCAACTTTAAGGGCAATCTTGATGAAAAGAGGGCATTTGCCATGGGTGCATTCTTATGGCCTGATCAGTATTAGTTAACCAAGTTTATTTATTCCATGCAGGTTTCTGTTTCATAATTCATTAAAAATATGAAGGGGACATTAATCTTGCTGCTGGTCATCCCTGATGTCAATCTCTTATAATCTATTGTACTGGTTTTGTAGTATTCTAAAACATATGATTGATCAGGATCATGTATATATATTGTATGATTTGTAGTTACTTATGTTTTGTGTCATATGTGTGCTTCAATAAATGACATCTTGCACGTGTATTGCACTATATATATATAATCTCGTGGTTGTAATTACTTGTAAGAACGTTGTGGTTGGTCCAAGGTTCACCCATTTCTCACATGATATTGCCTCAATTCCAAGCTTTCCTTTTCTTGTTCTTTTTGAGGTGGTGGAGTTCATGAGAGCAGCTTCTTTTTGAGGGACTACTGTCCTAGTAGAGAGACTAGGGGAGATTGAACCCCAAAGGCCACAACTATAGGCCCCATGCATGGTCTCTTAGGATCAGGGGTGGTGCCGTTCGGGCCAAGGGCTATTGGCATGAGAGCTCCGACTCATTCTAGTGATTATGATGACCAACTGATCATAATCTCATGAAGCTTGATATCACGATAACAAGCAATATAAGTTGATGAAAATGACATCAAACTTGGCAATTGTTCAATGAAAGTATTTACATACAATTTTTTGCAATTATTTTACAACTCGTATTTTTAAATAAAGGGCAAATTATTTATACAAAAGAATTTCAACTCCATTGCTTAAAACAGGGATGACCGACTGAAAATGAGGCGTGATTCATGTAAACGTACATTTTCAATCTTGCGGAGAAAGGGTAGTCCTGAAATTGTGGATGAGATGGCCTTGTACAATTTGATTGGGCCACATGTAAGAGCATTGCCAGGCTCAAATTTGGCTACATCTAGAAGTTTCGGCTAAATCCAAACTATTCAAGATATTAATTCATATTCTACTATTCTACTGTCTATAAGTCAAAATAATAATATAATATTATAAATTTTAATAACATTTTTTTTTTCATATTTTACAAATACAAAAGGGACATTTATTTATCTTACTTAATATTACTAATGAAAAATCTGGAATTGTCTTCACCATCCTGTCCAATGGGATATTTTTTTTTATAAGTTTTTTAATTTTTTTTTTCATATGAAACACAGAATATTAAACAAAACTACGTTGGACTACAGAGGATAAATATTCATATTGGTCTAGGGCTCTAACGGTTTTGGCAATATGCATATTGGTCCATTGGATATTGTGTCAAGCATGAAACCAACACATGCATGGAATTAAAATTTCTTCTTATAAACTAGATAAGCACTTAATATCTAATTTGGATACTCTAGATTTCTTGATCAAATTCTAGAATTTAAAATGGGAAAGTGACGTATAAATTAGGAAAATCTTTAAAGAGTAATGCTACATGCAGTCGTAAAGTGCACAAACGCTGCGCAATTGCTTTGAAAAAAAGTGAAATCTATAATTAAAAAATTAATTTTTTTCATGTCATGAGTCCCGTATATATTCTTTTTTTAAAATGATTGCACAATATTTACGTACTCAATGCAACTATGATTTCTCTAAATATATTTGAAAGTGGATTCGAAGCATCGGGGATAAAAAAACAACCTTCTATGTCAAAAATGACCTTTTTTTAAAAAAAAAAATTCATAAAAAAATAAAAGCATTTATGTTGTAGTTGATATTAGTTAATTAACGTCCAAAGCTAGCTATATATCATTATATTACCTCACATAAAGCTGACTATCCAGATACAGATTTGGATATTAGAAAATAATACGAAAATAATATATGACGTGTCGTCATAACTGCACTACGTGTAAGATTTTATGTTTTTTTTTTTTTAATCGAATTTCAATATTGAGAAACGATAAAATTAAGAAAAGAGTGCCAACTTTAATTTAATCAGCTCTTAAGCAGCAAATCTCTCTGGCCTTTAATAATGCGCCCTTGTAGTTATAGACGATTTTTAAAATGGTCGAAATTGATAAAAAATGACTTTAAGATTTCGACAAACTTGTAGCGATTTATAAATCGTCGAAAATGATCAAATGCAGCGATTATTATATGTATTTGCGATGATTTTGAACGTTGGAAAAGGCCTGATTTCTTGTAGTGAGATAGAGAATCAAAGGCACCACATGCATGCTAGCTCGATCCTCCCGATCGACTCAAGCTTTTCCATGTGTGCCTTAAATTCGTAATTCCTTGCAGCCAAACATGACCAAGCTGTCCCAATACGACCACCATATATATATATATATATATATATGCATGCATGGAGATGATGTTCAGAACCAAAAGTTAGATTAAGTATTGAGTTTGCCAAAAAATAGGCTTGTAAATAGATTTCTAATTACTCATGAAGGATTTCAGAGCTACGTATTTGTTCCTTATTTTGGAGTCAATAGAACAAGTACTGCATGCATGTCAGAGCTAGCATAAAGCATGCAGTTCCATGTTTTTTACCCAAGGCTCTTCACTAGAGATCAATCGAAGAACTGCATGCCAGAGAAAAAGAGTAATTAAGGGAGCAACATATATATGATGAAAATGCAAAGTTTAAAGAATATATATGCAAAGTATGGTACATGAAGGAACTCGATCGATCGAGACATCGATCTGATCATGAAATCCTTGAAAACTTGTTATCATGGAATGAATCTTATTAAGAACTTGATCAATAAGGAAATCTTGATTTACTGAAGATTTGTATGACAACTTGATCATCATCGATTCGAAGCTAATTGAAAGTAGAACCTCCTAAGTTTGCTCAAACTTTTGGGGCTCTTGAGTATGTTGTGGAGGGCCTTGAACATAATCTAAGATTTCTTCACCTGTTTTTTCACCCTGAGTTTGAGTTGCAAACTGGGAAAGAGAACCAAAGGCTATTATTGCCACCAAGAACACAGTTGTAGAGGCAAGGAGAGGCCAGAAGTAGGCCAGGATGGTGAGAAGCCGAGGGGCTGCATACAACACCAAGGAGATGACTGCTGAAACAACGACTGCTATGCTGACATGAGATCTGTAGTACTGCATAAGCTTCTCTGGGATATCCATATATAGCAGCTTGAATTACAAATTATATATAACACTACAGGAGAGAGAGAGATGGAGAGAGAGGTAGAAACATAGGGTTTTATCTCTTCTTGAGTTTCCCTGTTTTGGAATATATTTATATAGAAAAATTCTATTCATCATGATTTACACACATCACACTTTTGTTTTAATCTTACCAAATGTGTAGTATATAGATGATGAGTAAAAGAATTCAATAAATTTAAGAAAAATAAAATAAAAATAATTTTTTTTTAAAAATATAAAAAAAAATATGATGTATGATGTATGAGGATGATGAATATCAAAACTCATTTATATATTCATTCCCTTAGAAAATCATATATATATATAAATATAGATAGAAGCTACTATTGAGAGCATCCATTTTGCACACATGATGTGGCATCATCTAGACCACACATCTCCCCAAGTGAGTGTTGGGAACAATCAACTAGAAGCAGCCACGCAGTGAGTGCAAAGTGTGCACTGTTATAATAGTTTCTCTCTAACATTACTCTATATATATATATATATATATATACCTTTCCTTAGATTCTCTGCTGAAAATGATTGGTTTCAATAACTTCCGAAACTTCCGAAGTTTGCTTGTACAATTTTTAAATATATTCCTAATTTCCTTTCTTATTTGGTTACACAGCCATCCGGTATGGATTGTCTACAATTTTTTTTTTCTCAAACACTTTTTAAAGTATTTTGAAGATATATATACACACACATACATTATACTCAAGGATAATGATAAATTTACTGCTTTTTACGACCTATTTACTACTCCTTTTATTTTTTTTAAAGAAGTGACTGTTAGTGAAGTTTTCTATTTTTTAATTTTTTTCTTAATGATCATTATGAATGTTAAAAAAATATTTAAAAGAAAATAAAAATAAAAATTTTAAATACACTATATATAAAATAGTAAAAATATGATAAGAAAATGAACAATGCTAGGTACAGTTCTCAAATGGAGATTGCAATGCAAGTCTAGGTAATTTTATCTTTAAAATTTTTTAAAATTACAAAACTATCCTTTAAAAATGATATTTTTTTTATTTAATAAAAGAGTCTACACATACAACCTCCAAATAGCAACTGTAAATATAATTTCTCTAAGAAAATAGTAAATCTATCATTTTCGTGTAATACATATACCCACTTCTACGTCATCAAAATGCCGGTTTCTACATTCCCCAATGACAGCATTTAATAGAGTTAATTGGGTTCGCTTATTTTATTTATTTCTCTTTGATTTTGATTTTTTTTTAAAAAAAATGGGTATTTGGGTTAGAAAATTGTAGGAAATCTCAAGTGCTTGATTGCTAGGTTTCGTAACTGTACCTTACCAAGTGGTCATTTTTCCGATTGAGATGAAGATTAAAATTCAGGGAAGGAATAACCTTTTATTCAAATGCGTTTATAATGGAAACCAGGAAAAAGATTAATTCAGCAAGAAGAATTGAGGTTTATGCGGGCTATTGTACTTATTATTTTGGACTTTGTTCAAGGAAAAGGATGACTTTCTTCAGAGGCTTCCGGAAAGCAAACAACTCCAAAGACGTGCCACTCGATCGAGGAATCTAGTCTAAGACTGCGTTTAGATATTAAACTGAGTTCAGTTCAGTTGAATTCTTTATAAATAGTAATAAGTTGAGTATTAAATAAAATTATGTGAGACCCATCTAAACTGAGTTTAAAGTGTGTTTGAATGTTAAAATGAATTTAGTATTTTTTATAGAAAATTAAAAAAAGTTGTAGGTCCCACGAATAAAGATGTTTTAACTTGAAAAAGGTTGTAGGTCTCATATGTAAGAAGGTTTTGAATTAGGATGAGTTTAATAATTTGAGAGTTGAGTGTTTGGATGTTATACTCAACTTAAAATTAGACTGAACTCAGTTGAGTTTAGTAACCAAACGAAACTTAAGTCTATAACAAAAGAAAGAATTTTGATAGGGTAAGAGTAGTTGAGAATTTGAGTGTTACTTTATTGATTCATAGACTTTTCAATTTATATAATTTACAATGCTATGTGTAAGAAAAGGAAAAACGCCACCTATTACTTAAACAATCATTTACAGAAAGAATATTCTATCCTATAACAGAAACAGTGAGCTATGCAAAACAGATTGCAATCTTCTAGAGCCTTTTGGTGTCATCTCAATCTTCCTTATTTTCACCACGTTTCTTTCCTCTGCTTCTAGGTTCTTCTCTTCTTCAACAATCACCATTGGATGCTGATGTGACTTGAACTGGTGACTGTACTGACAGATCATTTGCCAACTGATTAGCTTGAATTTCATTATTTAACAGCCCCTCGCGAGATGGAGAGTAGATGTCTGCTACTCCCATCTTGGCCATATGAAATAGAAACTTGAAGAATTTAAAGCCTTAGTCAAAATATCTGCAACTTGAGAACCAGTGTGCACATACTCAATAATTAACAATGCTCTCACTTTATATCTTTTCTCGAATAAGATGACAATCAATCTCTATATGCTTAGTCCTTTCATGTAAAACAAGATTAATGGCAATGTAGATGACATATTTGTTATCACAGTACAAGCTAGCTGCCTAAGTATGTTCAATCTTTAAATCTTTAAACAAGTACTTGAGCCAAGTCAATTCACAACAAACATTTGTCATTGCTCTATATTCGGCTTCAGAAGATGATCTTGAGATCAGATTTAGCTTCTTTGACTTCCAAGATACTAGAGATGAACCTATGAACACACAATAACCCGTCACATATCTTCTAGTATCTGGCTAGGCCCCCCCAATTTGAATCTGAATAACCTTTTAGCTGGAGCTCAGATGTAGATGAGTAAAATAGGCCCAGCCCTGGTGCTTTCTTAATATATCTCAATACTTTGTGTGGTGCATGGAGATGTGGTGCTCTAGGCTTATCCATATATTGACTCAATAATTGTATTGAGTAAGAGATATCTGGTCTTGTTATAGTTAGATATAGTAGGCGTCTAATTAACCTCTTATAGATAGAAGGGTCAGGAAACAACTCCCCTTCAACCTTGGCTAATTTGACATTTTGATCAAGGGGTATTTTGGTTGGTGTTGATCCTATGGTGCCCGAGTCTACCAAGATGTCCAGAGCATATTTTCTCTGATATATATGTATGCCCTGTTCTGATCTAGCCACTCTAATACCAAGGAAATACTTCAATTTTCCTAGGCCCTTAATTTTGAACTTGGCATCATGAGCAGCCTTGAGATTGTTAATAGTCTCCATATAGATTCCAGCCATAATTATATCATTAACATAAATCAAAATAGTCGTGAATGAATCTTGAGTGGACCTAGTAAACAAACAGTAGTCGGCTTTAGATTGAGTGAAGCCATTCTGAGTGATGAAGCTAGACACCTTTGAATACCACTGTCGTAAGGCTTATTTGTACAAACTTTTGCGAAGCTTACACACCTTTGGACTGCCATCACTAACATAACCAGGGGTAATTGCATATATACCTCCTCATCCTCCTCATCCAAATCACCATGCTAAAACACATTATTGACATCTAATTGATATAATAGCCATCCTTTTATGGTTGCAAGAGCAAGTAAAGTTTGAACAGTAACAACTTTTGCCACTGGGGAAAAGGTTTCATGGTAATCTAAACATTCTTGTTGTGTGTACCCATTTGCCATCAACCTAGCTTTGTATCTTTCAATACTACCATTAGCATTAAACTTGATTTTATGTACCCACTTACACCCTATTGCCTCTTTATCAGGTGGTAGATCATCAATGACCCATGTATCATTCAACTCAAGTGCCTCTATCTCGACTCTCATGGTCTGACACCACTCAGGAGAGTTGACAGCCTCTTGATAATTCCTAGGTTTAGATTGTGCAATTATGGAAGTGACAAAGGCCTTATGAGAAGTAGACAACCTATCGTAAGAGACACTAGCACTAAGAGGAAAGGGAGTACCTGAAGGGATGGAGAATTCTTTCTTGTCCAAGTTCTGTAATGGAGAAAGTGAGGTGGCCTGCTCACATATGAAATCCTACAAATGTGGAGGAGCTTTCTTGATTCTGGAGGATCTTCTAGGCAAATGATGAATGGTTTGATTTGTTTCCATATTAGAGGTATGTAGGTCTGGTTGTTGTGTGGGTTGATCAGTTTGAGAATTGCTTGTATCAACATGCTCAGTGTTTTCTGTAGGACTAGAAGGGGATGCAGATTGGTTTTCGAGTTCTGTGGATTCAATAGTTGTGAAATTTTTTGGAATAGAAACAAAAGCATTTTGAGGAAAACATAAATTAGTTGGATTTGGCAGAGCATTGGTGTTTGTAATTCTTGTTTCTTTGCAAGGAAATATAGTTTTATGAAGAACTACATTCCTAGATATGAACACTTTCTTGGTTTCCAAATCAAGCAATTT
This sequence comes from Juglans mandshurica, assembly GCA_022457165.1. Lineage (NCBI taxonomy): Eukaryota > Viridiplantae > Streptophyta > Magnoliopsida > Fagales > Juglandaceae > Juglans > Juglans mandshurica. The sequence goes on from CM039627.1 coordinate 8,376,402, forward strand.
GTATCCTTTAATCCCAAAGGGATAAACTAGAAAAACGCACCTCCTAACTCTTAAGTCTAATTTATGTCTACCATTCATGAGAGTAGTAACAAAAGCAAGGCACTTGAACACTTTTAGGTGAGAATATATAGGTTTGTTTTGGAATAGAAGATCAAAGGGACTTTTGTTGTTTAGAAGGGTTGAAGGAGTTCTGTTAATGAGGAAAACCGCAGTCAAAACACAATCATTCTAGTATTTTAATGAAATCCCACTTTGAAACCCTAGAGTCCTTGCAACATTCAAAATGTGTTGGTATTTTCTCTCAACAATTGCATTTTGTTGAGGGGTTTCAACACATGTTTTCTTATGTATAATCCCTTTTTCAAGATAAAATTGTTTCATGTCAAACCAGGCCCCCCCCCCCCCCCCCATTGTCACTGTGAATGACTTTGATCTTAGTTTCAAACTGAGTTTCAATCATGGCATAAAAGTTTTGTAATGCACTAGTAGCTTCAAATTTTAATTTAAGCATGTATATCCAGATACATCTACTAAAATCATCAACTATAGTAAGAAAATAATGAGATCCATCATAACTAATTTCATTGCAAGGCCCCCAAAGGTCACAATGTATTAAATCAAAACACTTTTTTGACTTGTGTTGACTAGCATGAAAAGAGGGTTTGTGTAACTTAGCTAAAGGGCAAACAGAACAAGGTTTGTGAGTAGCTAGCTTAGGAATGGCATCTTCTAGGTTAAGAACATAATGTGATGGATGTCCCATTCTGTAATGCCAGAGGTCAAATTCTTCGATGGAATTGATAACAGAAGCTGAAATGGAAGGAGTAGTAATCAAGTAAGTCAAAGTTTCTTGAAGGGTTGTAGGAGAGACCACTGATTGCAACATATGGTAGAGACCAAACTTCACTTCACCCATTCCAGTTGTTTTCTAAGTCAAAAGGTCCTGTATGAAGCAATAATTAGGAAAGAAAACAATACAACAATTTAGTTCTTGAGTAAGTTTTCTAACAAATAATAAATTAAAAGAAAAAGAAGGGACAAAAAGCACATCTTGTAGAACTAAGGACTCTGTGAGATTGATCATGCCAATGTGAGTTACTAGTACAATAGCTCCATTTGGTAAATCCACAGAACAAGAGGCCTGAGACTTAACAAAAGAAATATATGATGGTGAACAGATCATGTAATATGTTACACCCATATCCAAGATCCAAGGAACAGTGGAGGGATTTGTGAATTTAGTTTTAAGAGTTGACAAACAAAAGGATATACCATAAATTTTGGGAATGACACTATTAGAAGTTGAAGTGACAATGCTTTGGACTTAATTTGCTGAAGGAGTGAAGGGTTGACTACTCGGAGATTTTAGAATGGCCATGAGTTGAGAATACTACTCTTGAGTCAAAGATACTTGAGCCTTGTCATTCTGTTGTTTCTGGTCTAGACGCATAAGGACAAAGACTTGGTTTGCAGCTGGTGTGCATTTGTTCTTCCCTTTAAGCTTGTGGCCTGGTGGATATCCGTGCAATTTGAAACATATATTTGCTGTGTGACCAGGCATCTGACAGTGAGAGCACACAGGCTTGTTGGGGTTGGCCTTGAAGCACCTTTCAAGAGAATGGCTTACAACTTTGCAATAGGTACAGTAATACCTATCCTTCTTCTGCAAAAAATTCTACCTGCCATTTTCTTTCAAATTTTCCTTAGCCAATAAAGTCATTGTTTCACTGAGAGAAGGATCTACTGAGATCTGTCTCCTTTTTTGCTCTTGTTGAATAGTAGAATAAACCTCATTCAAACTAGGGAAAGGTTTTATCAAAAGGATTTGAGCCTTAATAGCCTTGTAAGATTCATTTAATCCCATAAAAAATTTCATCACCCAATCTTGCTATTGATTTTGAACCACTGCTTTCAATCTTCCACAAGTACAATTAGGGATAGACTCATAATTTAACAATTCATCAAGAAGAGTTTTGAGTTTAGAAAAATAGACACTTACAACATCCTGATTTTGAACCAAACTTGATATAACTTGCTTGATTTCAAAGATTCTAGGTGCATTTTGTTGTGCAAATTGTTGCTCCAACTCCAGCCACAATTGGTGTGCTGTCTTGGCATACACAGTACTGCATTTGATGTCCACAACCACTTTGATCCTAAGAGATCGCTTCATTTATTTGGCCCAAGAATAATAATTGTTTGCATCCAACATTTGTGTAACCGGTATAACTCCAGTACCATCATTGTTGCCAATGCAATAATGACTGCTTGATTGAGTTGGATCATTAGCTGCGTTGGTATTTTGGTTTTGATTTGTGTTGGGGGAAGGGTTTGAGGATTTGGTGTTTGATTCATCCATTGTAAGCTTTGATACCATATAACAAAAGAAAGAATTTTGACAGAGTAAGATTAGTTGAGAATTTGCATGTTACTTTATTGATTCACAAACTTTTCAATTTATATAATTTACAATGCTACGTGTAAGAAATGGAAAAGAGCCACCTGTTACTAAAACAATCCTTTACAAAAAGAATATTCTATCATATAATAGAAACAATGAGTTGTGCAAAACTTATTGCAATCTTCTAGAGCCTTCTGGTGTTATCTCAATCTTCCTTATTTTCACCATGTTTCTTTCCTCTGCTTCTAGATTCTTCTCTTTTTGAACAATCACCATTGGATGATGATGTGGCTTGAGCTGGTCAGTACATTTGCCAATTGATCAGCTTGAATTTCATTATTTAACAAAGACTGATACAATACAATCGAAACATCCAAGATTTATGTTTTCAGCATACGAAATACAAACAAGATATGTTGGCAATAGAATAAAAAACAAATTTTCCATTTCATTTTGTTGTAACTAGTTTTATTCTACGGTATCCAAGTCTCGCACAATCCATTTAAAAAAAATAAGGTTCACTATTAACAAAATGATTTTTTTTATATGGATTCTAGATTTACCAACTTTTTTAAAAAAAAAATACATGAAATTTGTACATTCTAAAAGTATATCTAACATTATTATTTCTATTAACATTGAAGGGATATAAAGTAAATCAGGTCGGTTAAAGCAGCCCAAGTAGACTTGTTTATAAGTTCTTTTTCCTTATAATAGTCATACAACTTTGCTAGATACAACCGGCCAGGGGAATTGCTGTGCAACCGGCTGACACGTTAGCATTTAATAATCTCAATTTTCTTGATTCATACATCTGCAATCTCCTTCCCCTCCACCTTCATCGCTACGCTCTTGCCGGTCTACAAGTTCTTGGCATGGTACACCTTGGCGAAAGTGGACAAGAATATCAAGGAGAAAGAAGAAGCTTGTTCTCTAGTACATCTGCAGATCATGAAGACACTATCGCATTGGCTCTTCAATTAGGGCTTCCAAGCCATACTTCTGCTGATTTGATCTCAAGGTTCTCCTCTAGAAAGATCTCTAATAAAGATGGAGTCACTCTTGTTTCTGGGTATCCCTCAAATAGGCTCATCAAGGGACAATATTGGAAGCAAACAGATACAACAATAGTTCTCATGCCCACTTTGCTTCATGACCTTCAACAGATACAACAACATGCTGTTAGAATATTTTTAAATATGGGCTTCATTTTATTGCATGTTTTATAAAATGGGTTAGACATATATATATAGCTCTCAATGGTATTTTGTTTTAACCCATTAAGTTGAGTGATCATTTTGGGTTTATTGCACCTTAGTAATATAGGATTATATCCTATTTATATTGTGGTATAATTACGTATGTAGGCCTGGAAACTCACGGGTCTTTATTCTATATCAAAATTTGATAAATCTGGTTTTTCTTTTAAGTTTAGCAATGGAAAAGTTGAATTGTTCTATGATTCTCGTTTGGTTAGAAATGGTCTTTTGTGTGATGGTTTAAATAGAATGTCTTTGGCTTCTTTTGGTGAAGTCTCTTGTGTTACCAATGTAGCGAAGAAAAGGTCTTTAATCCGTGAATCATCTTCTATGTTGTGGCATAAGAGATTAGGACATATTTTAAAGGAAAGAATGGAGAGATTGGTAAAAGTTGAGATACTTCCCTCTCTTGATTTTTCAGATTTTAACACATGAGTGGACTGTATAAGAGGAAAGTTGACTAAATACACAAGAAAGGGTTCTACTAGGAGTGACGGTATTTTGGACTTAATACATACCGACATTAGTAGACCTTTATCTTCTACCATATGTGAGAGTAAGTACTTCATAACTTTTATTGATGATTTCTCACGCTATGAATATGTTTACCTGATTAATGATAAATCTCTAGCTCTTGAGAAATTTAAGATATTCAAAATGGAAGTAGAAAATCAATGTGGGAAAAGTATTAAAGTTGTAAGATCTGACCGAGGCGGCGAGTATTATGGGAAGTATGATGAGTCTGGTCAAAACATGGGCGATTTTGCAAAATTTTTACAAGGGTGTGGAATAGTGCCTCAATACACCATGCCACGAACACCTGAGTAGAATGGTGTCTCTGAAAAACAAAATCGAACGCTAAAGGACATGGTTAGGAGTATGATGAGCAGAACAAATTTGCCAGAATATCTATGGGGTGAAGCTTTGAAAACTGCTATGTATATTTTAAACAGGGTTCCTAGTAAGCTGTTTCAAAAACTCCTTTTGAATTGTGGATAGGCTGTAAGCCAAGTTTGGCTCATTTTAGAGTTTGGGGATGTCCAGCTGAGGTTAGGATTTATAATCCGCTTGAAAAGAAACTAGACCCAAAATCTACTCCTGGTTATTTTATTGGGTACCCAGATAGATCAAAAGGATATAAGTTATATTGTCCTAATCGTGGCACCAGAATTGTTGAGTCCATTACTGCAAAATTTTTGGAGAATGATGTTGGTGTCAGTGGGAGCTCTGTATTGAAGGACCTATTTCCTGATCCTAATCCAGTTGTTGTTCCAGTTCCTGTTATACAGGAAAGAGCTGTTTCTCCGCCAATTGAGATTGTTAGTGAAGAACCTGAACAACAAGAAGAAATTTCAACAATGGTAGAGTCAGTTTCTGAGCCACAAGTCAGAAGATCTCAAAGAGAAAGAAGGTCTGCATTGCCTAATGATTACATTGTCTATTTGTTAAAAAGTTATTTTAATATTGGGCATGTAGTTGATCCTGTTACTTTTAAGCAAGCCTTGACATGTCCTGAGTCAGATAAGTGGTTTAGTGCTATGGAAGATGAAATGAATTCTATGGAAAAGAATGGAGTTTCGGAACTTGTTGAACTTCCTCCAGATGCTAAAGCCATTAACAACAAATGGATTTTCAAAAGTAAATTAGACTCGAAAGGGAATATTGAACGAAAGAAGGCAAGATTAGTTGCAAAAGGGTTCACTCAGCGGGAAGGCATTGACTATAATGAAACATTTTCACCAGTTTTCGTCTAAATATTCTTTTAGAATTATCCTGGCACTTGTGGCACACTATGATTTGGAGCTTCATCAGATGGATGTAAAGACAGTATTTTTGAATGGAGATCTTTATGAAGAAGTTTATATGAGATAACCTGAAGGTTTTGTTGAGAAGGGAAAAGAAAACTTGGTTTATAAGTTAAATAAATCCTTATATGGCCTAAAGCAAGCATCTCGACAGTGGTATTTGAAGTTTGATGAGGTTGTAACTTCACTTGGTTTTGTTGAAAATGCAATTGACCAGTGTATATATCGCAAGATAAGTTAAATAAATCCTTATATGGCCTGAAGCAAGCATCTCGATAGTGGTATTTGAAGTTTGATGAGGTTGTAACTTCACTTGGTTTTGTTGAAAATGCAATTGACCAGTGTATATATCGCAAGACCAGTGGGAGAAACTTTATTTTTCTTATTATGTACGTAGATGACATTTTACTTGCCAGCAGTGACTTGGGATTACTTCATGAAACAAAGAAAATGTTATCTGCTAATTTTGAGATGAAAGATCTAGGAGAAGCTTCTTTTGTGCTTGGCATTGAAATATGTCGTGATAGAGCTCGTGGTTTGTTGGGACTTTCTCAGAAAGCTTATATACAGCGTGTACTGCAAATATTTGAAATGCATAACTGTGCACTTGGTGATGTACCCATCATAAAAGGAGATAAGTTTAACAAAACTCAATGTCCCAGAAATGAACTTGAAAGAGAATCTGTAAAGAACATACCATATGCTAGTGCTGTGGGGAGTTTAATGTATGCTCAAGTTTGCACTAAACCAGATATTGCCTATGCAGTTAATGTTCTTAGCAGGTTTCAGTCGAATCCGGGGCAAGCGCATTGGAAAGCAGCTAAGAAAGTTATAAGATATTTGAAGAAAACCGAAGGTTACATGCTCACTTTCCAGCGTTCAAATCACTTTGAGGTGGTAGGCTACTCAGATTCTGATTTTGTTGGATGTCAAGATGATTTGAAATCGACCTCAGGTTATGTTTTTATGCTAGCTGGGGGTGCTATTTCTTGGAAGAGTGTTAAGCAAACTCTGGTGGCATCTTCTACTATGCAAGCTGAATTTGTGGCATGTTATGGAGCTACTATCCAAACTGTTTGGTTAAGGAACTTCATTTCTGAACTGAAAGTTGTTGATTCCATCTCGAGGCCAATTTCTATTTATTGTGATAATAGTGCAGCGGTATTCTTTTCAAAGAATAATAAAAGTTCTAGTGGATCCAAGCACATTGACATCAAGTATTTGGTGGTCAGAGATAGAGTGAAAGAAGCGCAGACAAAGATAGAGCATATTAATACAGAGGCGATGATTGCAGATCTTTTGACTAAGGGACTCACTCCTAAAATTTTTAAAACACATGTTACTAATATGGATATTGTGGAAACTTTTGATATTTTTGGTTAGTGGGAGTTAGTTATGTAAAAGGAACTACGTTTTGTTTTGATCCCTTTACAGGGTACGTAGGCAACCCATTTGTTTTAGGGTGCAGCCCCTTTCCAATAAAAATAAATCTCCCCTATTCATACACTAAGTTTTTGAGCATGCATTTGGCTTATGTCTTTTATTATAATATCATTATGATCTCGAGATATATGGGCAAAAGACATAAGATGAGTCTCTTTCAGAGACATATGGCTTCATTTTGGAGCATTATGAGGACTGATATGAATTAGCACAGCTTTTGATCACATTGGTGCTAAGTTCATACTACATACTACCACATTGGTCGAAGGATGGGGATCCATGTCGATAAGGATATTAGCATTTGTAGCTGTGGAGTAGTCTTACATCGTTTAAGTAGTGTAACGATTTCTATGTTCGAGGTTGATATTCTTGTTGGACCGGATCATGTTTTCTAAGGTGCTATCATTTGAGCTATGTATTTGTGTGGCCACCTATGTAGTCTAACCCGAGAGTCATTTTTCAAACAAGTTTTATTTTATAATAATCAATGTTTGTCCAAGTGGGAGAATGTTAGAATATTTTTAAATATAGGCTTCATTTGATTGCATGTTTTATAAAACGGGTTAGACATATATATATAGCTCTCAATGATATTTTGTTTTAACCCATTAAGTTGAGTGATCATTTGGGATTTATTGAACCTTAGTAATATATGATTATATCCTATTTACATTGTGGTATAATTACGTATATAGGCCTGGAAACTCAAGGGTCTTTATTCTGAAATTTTTATAGACCCATTTGAATTTGAGTCCTTAATGGGTGGACTCCATAAGTTTTCATTTATAAGAGGTTAGGTCCCTCCTCCTCTCCATATGTCCATTGGCTTGCCCCATTGATAGCTGATAATTTGTGAGGAGCAAGGAGGAGAAGATCTGTCCATCTGCATTCTGCAAACATGGCTTCCGCAGGTAAATTTTCACTATTTTCGTATTCTGCATTGCTATCTTAGATTCTGATTTCTAGCACTATTTTCGTGTATTTTACACATGCAGGTATGTAAGTTGAATTATTTGAATCCTCATCGTTCAAAAAAAAAAAAAAAAAACCTAAAAGGAAAATGAGTCCATTTCCCTTTTTATTTGATCTCAAGTAAAAGAGAAAACTCATCTTACTCGGAAGGATTAAAGAGGAAAAAAAAACACAAAATCAATTCATGTCTTTGCTTGGACACATCTTTTTTGGCTTGATAACCTTTTGCTTTTATTTTGAGTGGACTGATGGAGCATGAAAATAGAACTTTCGAGCATTGCCAAATGCCAATTGCAAAGTTCTTCAGATTCCGTTCACTATACGTACTACATTGCGACGGAAACAGCAAATCCTACACCAATATATACATCTGGATACGTGAACTCGATCAACTTTCACTTTAAAAAAAAGTCAGTTGGGAGCCTTCCATTCATCTCAAGCAGAGAAAGCAACTTTCATAACTTGGACATTGTCTTTTATTGATATTTTGATTCGTGAATGCTGAAAAAGCCAACCAAACGATGGATGATATGAGGGAGAAGGTTGATGCAGTAAAAAAGGTCGACAAAAACACAGTATACACAATCTGTGGTTGGTTCACTGGCAACCTCTGTACCAACACTTCTCCAACCCATAGCTCCACCTGCCGTGATACTCCTAGACTCAGAAGTCGCCAGCAAGCTCACCATTGAATATCCTTGCCACATATCTTGAGAAAGCAAGAAAGATGGAGGGAATGGGAGAATGAGTGAAACCAAGAGGGAGAATAAGAGAAAGAAGATGTGAGAAAAAATTGATAGAGAGAGAGAGAGAGGAAACAAAATGAAAAGAGAAATATATATATATATATATTTTATCAAAAGTGCACCCGTTTATGCGGGGATTTTCCCAACCAGTTGCAAGGAGAGTTTTTCATAGACATAAGCTTAATATGTGCACGAAAGACTTCTGTTGAAAGCAGTTTTTAAAGCTTTCACGAGCACACGTGCCAGTGCCCCTTTTATTAAAATAAAACAAAAAGACTTTACAATCCTCCGAAACCTTAAAATATTGCAACTCGTTGGAGTGAGGAAAGCCCAAAACAATTGGGCCGTGAATATAATGTGGGCTTCCTTCGTTTATCCACACGTTGGGCAAATAAAATTCAAAGGCTTGTCTATCAATAATACACTACTTATTATTGAATCCATTATAATTATACAAATATTAATACTTTTTCGTAATTATAGAACCAATTTCAATAGAATCAAGAAAGGCCCTCCCTGGTTCACATCCCTAAACCATCAATAATTGTCAATTTTTTTAAATAATGCTATATATAGTCATGAGTTGTGTAAGTACTACGCATTCTTTGTAAAAAAAAGTAAAATCTATTATTTATTTTCATGTGAATTCGGTATTTACTTATTTTTTTTTAAAAAAAAAATGTGACACGTACACAATAAATATCATTTTTCTTTTTTACTTCCTTATTTTGTTTTGTTCGTAATATGAAAGAAGTTGACAAATCACCTCAAACAAATTAACGGTGTCCAGTGGCTCAGAAGATTAGCAAAATTCCTAGCTCTCTCTCTATATGTATCTATGAAAAATTATAGTATGCTGCCTTGCTTTGTCCGCTCATCTTGACTGTTCATGTATTTAAATATTTTTAATATTTTTTTTATTTTATGATTAAAGAAGTGATTTTTTATGTATTGGTATATTTTTTTTATTTTTTAAAAATATTTGAATATGTAAAAAAAATAAAAATAAAAAATGAAAAGGAAGATTTGTGCTATCGGGTACGCCTGACGGTCAAAGCTGGCGGCACGCTAGCTCTGCCCTATATTTATATGATGTATGTATATATATATATATATATATATATAACAAAAAAAAAGGGCAATCCTTCTGCAACCCTTATAATGATCAATGGCTTCATTCCATAAATTTGCACCTAAATCATATACCTCCTTTAGAAGAATCTAATCTTATTATATGAATCATATCAGTTTCTTTTTTTCTTTTTCTTTTTATACAAAATCATATCACTTTCAAATCCTGTTGTAATCTGAAACTCAGCCAAGAAAACAAAAATTTAATTAACATAGATCAAACCCCAGATCTTATAAATATTAATCAAGAAACCTTATGACTGTTTTGGTTCAAGCTACTAGGGTTTGGTCATGGTCTTTCACTATTTTAAAGGGGAATTGGGTGTTGGTGAAATCTTCCTTTTGTCACCTAGCAATACTCACACGTACAACTCAAAATTGGTCAAATGGATGTGTCCAAAATCATAGCTGGAGCTTTAAATAATTTTCTAATATCCAATTAATCATGATCATGCTTTTAAGCAAAGATGATGATGATCATTAATAGGTCCGTTAATTACATATATAATTAGAGTGAGATCGATATAATAATATGTAAATCTTTGAAGCCACTTTAATTTGGATGATCACTTTCTATCCACAGTCATGAATACCTCATTTCCTTAATTTTGATTCAAAATCTTTATGAGCGATTTACACAAAGTTGAAAAAAAATAAAGGTTTAAATATTTTATGGACGGATTTAACGCTTAAGCAATTGAATTACATCATTCTAAAAAATTATATATAGCTTTCCATCTATCATTTTAATTATTAGTTCGATTATGATAAGACATATATCAGTCTCTTTTCTCCTTATCATTTGCAAAATTAATGAGTACTTCAGCCGTTTAGTTGATAAATATATTTTTCTTTAAAGTAGCATTACATGTACTTACAGTTTTATTTATATTTTTACTTACAAAACTTATTTTGTTAGTTTTCTTTTGAAATTTGAATTTTGAATTCCATGATTTTCAACATATTAATAACTAACATGTGGAGAAGTAAGTTTTTTATAAATTTTTCTTAAATATATTTAACATTTTCCTTTTCTTTAACACAAAATTCATTTTTCAGTGTATAATAAAAATGAATATATTTATATACAACTATCATCAAGAGAGGACAAAAATCCAGATGGGTATGATCATAATTATTATTTTTAGCTTTTTTGGTGAGAATTTGATTTTCTAACTAGATATGGTTTCTACATATTTAATTTTCTTTTTTTTTAATATTTCCTTATTTGCTCAAAAAGGAAAAACAAAAATTCCTTATTTGGATTTTAGTTTAATATGATAAAAAAATCAAGAATATATATGGGGGGGTTTTTTTTGGGATAAAAATGTGAGGGGTTTTGATCTATCTTTCTCACTCAAGACTTTAAGGTTTTTTTTTCGATACAATTTTTATTGTATGAGAAATGATAGTTGTAGTCGTGAAGTGCGCAAGTGCTCCGCAATCATTTTTAAAAAAGTGAGTAAATATAAAACTTATATGAAAAAAAATTAATTTTTTAATAGTAGATTCTACTTTTTTTCGATCAATAGAATTACACGATGCTTGCGTATTGTACGACTATATATAACATTACTCTATATGTATTTCTCTCACGCTCTAGAGTTCAGGTAGGAACTCGGGATATTCAAAATGGTGTGGAACTAGCAACAAATGGCAATAATAGGACCTTAGACATTCTCTTGAATAATATAAATAAGCATGACCATCGTTGGATGGTCCAAAAGAGATTAGGTGGTAAAGCATTTCACATTTATTTTAAATTAAGTACAATTAAATGCAAATGCAATAAATTAGAAAGAGTCATCTTGAAATAGTACCGTTGAAAAAGCATGAATTTTGTACCCCACTCACTATATTTTCTGGTAGAGATATTACTCTCTAGATTAACAAGTAGTTCAAGATTGTGACGTTCAAAAATAAATTTTAAACATCATGATAAAGGCGAAGTAACCGTTACTGTCATGAGGACGGAAGAGAGAGAGAGAGAGAGAGAGGTAAACCAGCCGGCGAGGCCGGCTTGTGATGATCTGCACCTTTCAAAATTTTGCTTCACAAAAAGGGAAGACAATCCCACTCTTTGCGGTCAATTCCTTGAAAGATAGGACTCTTGAATCATCCTCGCTCAAATAAAAGCAGCTTGCTCCTTTGAGATTCATCATCACCCATTAAAACCCAGGACTTGGATTGCTCTTGCTGTTGGACTTTGTGTCTTCCTAGCTAGTAGCATTTTTAAAGCACCAGAGAATTAGAAGAAATTACTAAAAGAAGATGGGAAGCTTTGTAGGAAGTGAAGATGTCTCTCTTTCCCACTCAGACCCTTTAGTTTTGGAGCTCAATCGTCTGCAGAATTTACTCAGAGGTTTCTCTCTTCTTCTCTAACAGTACATGAGTACACACACGTTCACACATTTTCTTTACGTCTGCAATGTCTTCATTGCTACAGTGAGTTGGGTTTGATGTTTAGTTTTCTTGGTTCGATAGAAGTTGAATGTTGTTTCTGCACAAGTTCGTAGAAACGAACTCTGTCATCTTAAGTTTGATCAGTATTTCTCTTGTTGTTGTTCTCTTTGTATATTTGTTTTGGTTCTTTTATTTTATTCTTCCCGTTATAAAGTTTAAACCTTTTTGTTTTGGGATCAAAATATAAAGGGATTTTTAACTCTATCAGGTTGTTGGTTGGATTCGCAAGGATGATTCAGGTGTTCATATTCATAGTACTGTAGCGTACGTATATACGTGTGCATATGCATCGTCATCTCGGCAATCCTTGTCCCTTGGAAATGATTGGTTTTTCTGCATAGAATCCATGCATGCCGCCTATTGCCTAAGAATGCAACGAGTGTGATAAAAATAGATTTATTTTAAGAGTAAGATATAACTGATCATAAGCAATTTTCTTACCGTAACATGCCAATTCCACCCTCCATTTCACCTGAAACAAAAGCTCCATAAACTCCCAAAAATCTTAAACTCCCGAAAATGTTTAAAACCAGGACCCGATTAATTTTGTTTATAAGAAGTAAATATATAATATATTAGGGTCAAAACCAAAGACCCTAGCTGATATTTTACTAGTCTACTTTTTTCTGAAAATGTATTTACTATTCCAAAACATCTATGAGCCATTTTAAAGGCTTGTTTGGAGACTTGAGTATTTCATAATTATGTAAACAGTAACAAAATAGTTTAAATAAATATATTTTATTAGATTTTGGAAGAGGAGAGGAAAAATTGAATAAAATATTATAACATTAAAAAATTTAATATAATTTTTGTTTTGAAGTTTGTAAACATTATATTGATTTTTGTGTTTTATTTTGAAATTTATAAAAGTTGTATTGATTTTTTATGTTTGAATAATGATTATGTAATGATTAGATAAAAAAATTAAAAATTTGAAATTAAAATGTGTTTTTTGTTTAAATAATGTTTATGAATGAAATAATGAAAATTTTTAAAGATTATGAAAATTCTCATAGTATACAAGCATGCCCTAAGTGTCTTCTAATACACATGCTGACAGTTGTGGAGGCTGACACCATGCTAGCTTAGAGTCATGCGTTGCAAACAAGGACAAGACCCATTGAAAGAACGTAGAAGATAATAGTAATGTTAAATATAATAGTAATGTTAAATATAATTTTAGAGTGTATAAATTTTGCTTATTTCGAAAAAAATGGAGTTTATTATAAAAAAAAAATTAATTTTTTTTTTGTAGATCTTAAATTTATCTATTTTTTTAACGGGATTGCATGAGACTTGCACAGAAACTTCACATTCTTACACACTACTTAAAAATATATGATTTTATTTTTTTATCCTTATATTTCATATTGAATTGTGTAAGATGTGAGGTTTATGTCTAGAATTTTTTTTTTTAAATACTAAAAAAAAAAATTCAGAAATACTTCTCCCAAACATTATTTTATTGAAATAAATCAAGCGAGGTGCAATCTAGGTTGCCCGTGATGGCTAGACTTTCTGCCCACCATGGGTGTCATGATTTGGGGCGATCTAGGCCGCCACCACCAGGTTACTATTACTTTCTCAGTTAAAAAATTACTTTTTTAAATTATTTGACCATTGTAGATGTTTATATTAAGTTAGAAACTACCCCTGTGCAGATAAACAACGTACAAAAATTTTATTTGCAGTTATTTTTGTGTATTTTTTATACATTCTATTATTGTGATTGGCTGCATTACTTTTTTTTAATATAAAATAACTGTTTTGACCAATTACATCAGTGGAGTGTGCAAGGAGTGTATAAAAATGACTGTATGTAGCAAAACACAAACACATATTTGGGTAGAAATAACTGTCATTTTTCCAATTTTTTTTAATATTGTTCAGAGAAGGATAGGGAGTTAGGAGTTGCCCAGGGAGAAATCAAGGCTTTGAGAGCGACTGAGGCTCTGAAGGATAAGGCTGTAGAAGAGGTAATCACATGCCAGACATAATCACTCACAGTCTGCACACATCATTCATTGCAGACTATGTAATTCTAAGTACAGAGTGCACCACTAAATTTGTGTTCATATTTATTTTGTTATTTAAACAGCACAGAAATGAAGTTACTAAAACAGAAGAGAAACTCCGAATCAGTGAAAATCTTGTTGAACATAAGGTAAGTCGAGGCTGCTTTTACCAAGATTTCTTGGAGCTACAGATATATGTGCTAAATTCTAGAGGCTAAGATATTCCAGTTATGTCAATACAGAACCTTGAAATTAAGAAACTAACAAGTGAGAAGAAAGATGCATTGGCTGCACAACATGCTGCTGAAGCAACCCTTAGGAGGGTGTATGCAAATCAAAAAGACAATGACTCCGTTCCTATTGAGTTAGTTATTGCTCCTCTTGAAGCTGAAATCAAAATATACAAAAATGAGGTAAGAGATGACAGTTTAAACTTAAAAAGGACCTTGTTTTCGAAAGCCAATGGACATTTTTTATGGCTCACACTGCATGCACTTTTCCACTGCTCTTGGCCTTTTAGATTGCAGCATTACAGGAGGATAAGAAGGCTATGGAACGTCTCACCAAGTCAAAAGAATCAGCTCTACTGGAAGCAGAGAAGTTCTTGAGAAGTGCTTTAGATAGAGCTTTAATGGTAGAGGAAGTTCAAAATCATAACTACCAATTGAAGAGACAGATTGAGATTTGCCAGGCATGACTTCATCAAACACCCAGTTTTGTTGATGGAAATAACAAGCTTTTGAGTCATTAACCAAGTTTTATAAATATCAAATGCAGGAGGAGAACAGAATCCTTGAGAAAACCAATCGCCAAAAGGTTTTAGAGGTTGAAAAGCTTAGTCAAACGATTCAAGAGCTTGAGGAGGTCATTCTAGCTGGTGGGGCTGCAGCAAATTCCATTCGTGACTACAAACGGCGGATGGAAGAATTGAATGTATGTGTCATGCTTATATACAGTGGTTACAGTATCTTGTACTTTTTCAAATTTCTATAAATGGTTCCAAATTCTCAGGAGGAAAAGAGGACTCTGGAAAGAGAACTAGCAAGAATCAAAGTTTTAGCAAACAGAGTTGCAACTGTGGTGGCTAATGAGTGGAAAGAAGAAAATGACAAGGTCATGCCCGTCAGAAAATGGATGGAAGAGAGAAGACTGCTGCAGGTATTTTCTTTCCCTGCAAAATTACAGTAGCCCAATATTTTACACATTTAACAGTTCCAAGTAACTTTAGAAGATCGATCATACAACAATAGACAAGACTACTGAGCAATGTTAGTGTGACAAGTTAAGTAAATATACAAATGAAGACAGTTTTTTCCATTTCTATTTTGTGTGTAGGCAGAGATGCAGCGCTTGAGAGACAAACTAGCCATATCAGAGAGAACAGCTAAGGCAGAAGCACAACTTAAGGTGAACATATGACTCTCAATCTTCCAGTGAAGTCAATCTAAACCTCTTGCTTTTAATTATTGAGTAAATTTTCTGTACAATGTAAACTTTTTCAGGATAAATTAAAGCTCAGACTTAAGATTATTGAAGAAGGTTTGAAGGATGTCTCGAATTTCTCGGTCAATCCTAGTAGGTTTTGTGGGTCCCCAAGAACAGAGAAGTCCAGTAACATTTTTGGCTTTCTAGCAAGCAATGGTGGAACGAAAAAGAGGTCTACATCCCAGCCAAGGGCTTCTTCCATCAGTAGAAGCTTATTATTGCAACAACCCAGTATGGAAAATGAAACAGCCAATGTTGCTGGAGACCTAAAACAAGCAAGTAGCTTGAGAAAGAAAAACTCTTCCGGAGAAAATGTGCTGAGAAAAGGCATGTGGGCATCTAGAAGTAAAGTTGTTGATAGCAGTGAAAAAGAGAACACAGAAATAAGGGCAGACACATACATGAATATCAATAAGGGCAACAAGGATGAAACAACAGCCTCACCAGATATCAAACCCAAAAGTGTTAGCAATGTGGATCCACAAAACGAAGGAAGTAATGAAGATGTGGTCTCAGGATATCTGTATGATAGACTTCAAAAGGAGGTCATCAACTTAAGGAAACTTGGTGACGTAAGAGACAGTACTTTAAATGCTAAAGATGAAGAAATAAAGGTATAGACAGCTACACATGCTCTCTCTCTCTCTCTCGTAGATAACTGATTGCATGAGGTTAAATGCTTGCAGATGCTCATGAAGAAGGTTGATGCACTGACAAAAGCCATCGAAGTAGAGTCTAAAAAAATCAAGAGAGAAGCAGCAGCTAGAGAAAAGGAAGCTGCATCAATGAAGGTGGATGATAATAGAAAGAGCAGACATGCATACTTCTCTAAAGGTACAAATTTTGTCTACTTTTTTCCTCTTTTTTACTCAGCTTTCATGCTTCAATAGTTTCAACCCAAGGCATTGAAATCCTAGATGATATGACTTGTCTAAAGAGAAGACATACATACTTATCTAAAGGTACAAATTAGTAAACTTTTTCCTCTTTTTTACTCAGCTTTCATGGCTCAACAATTTCAACCCAAGGCCTTGAAAATCCTAGATGATATGACATCTCATTGACTTTGTTTCTCATTCCTTAGATTTTTGGTGGTTTGCTATTCGCTGCAGGGTAACGACATCATCATGAAGATTCTTAACGTTTGGAGAAAAATTCGAAATGGATAGAAAATTAGTGGATTTGTTTGCAACATCGTGTGGTTTTTCAGTGTACATACACAGAAGAAGTTTGATGATACACCAAAGAAATAAAGTTCTGATTAGATGAGGGAACTGACTTTGTAACATCCTCAGATGATGTTGATTTGCGTTTTCCTCTGCTTGAGATTATGTAAATGGTATCCCATACGGTTTCATGGTTTATATTCGTGAATAAATATTAGTTCGATTCAGGAAAGTAAGAAGGAAATGGATTTGTTTTTTCCTGCCTATTCTTTTAACCAAAATGGACCTGAATCTGATCACATTAAACCAGAATCATGTGAACTTTAATGGGAAATCTTAATAAGATGTATGAAGAATCTAACACCAAGGTATTATTTGCCCATAAATTAAACACATCAAGCTGAAGCCCATCTCGTGTAACATTTTTTATTTTATTTTTTATGCCGGCAACCTCTCCAAGACAAGGCCCTTCGGACCCACTTCTGCAGAGTAAAATCCCGATCTCATGCACTGCACTATCGAAAGTTTTCCTACACGGAACTGGTTAAATCGCTGACTTTTCACCAGAAGGTGTGACCCCAAAAGATTGTTTGCACCCATGAGGTGTTAAACTTTGGACCTTGAAGAGAGTGAAACTCCAAAACCAAGGCCTTCACCACTTGGGCCGGATTTCTTGTAACATTTCTTACAACAGAACATATCTTTCTTGTGATTTTGTAATACGATATTATCCTTTCCCAAATCACAAATGTCCAAAGTTTAAAGGTTTCATCACATATAAATTATGATGCCACGTCATCCTTTCGTAATCATTAAATTTTAGAAGTTAAAGGTTCCATTACATTGGAATTGCATCGACCTTTATCTCATTGTCTTTTAATGCTTTTGTACTTGGTCATTTTATTTGTTAAACTAATTATTGATGGATTCGTGAAGATATTCTTCTGATAAGTTTTTTCTCTATTTATTTATTTTACATTAGATGGTATAAGTACTAAGATAAATGTAAAATATTTTATTAAAAAATTATATACATCAGTCACTATTCACTACCTCACACCCCATACCTTATGAAAAACACCTACATACCCTATGTAAAACACATACATACCCTATGAAAAAAACATTACGTACAAGAATTATTGCTCTATATTCCTGCATAATAGAGAGCAAGAGAACATGGGACAAAATTACGAGTTTATTGCTCTATATTTCTGATATACAATTGTGCCAATAGCTGGATCCCATATGGGTTTAACAAGACAAATATATTCGCAATAATCCTATATAGTTGACTACAAGTCTACAATATATAAGGAAAGAAAGACTAAAAATGTAAATCATATCAAATCGTAATACTCCCCCTCAAGTTGGAGCAAGAAGGTTGGTAATGCCCAACTTGCCAAGGAGTAAATGGAAATGCTCATGGCCCAAGGCCTTTGTGAAGACTAGTTGATGTGCAGCAGAGACATGAGCTGTGGAAATGATGTGAGGGCGTAATTTTTCACAAACAATATGAAAATCAATCTCAATGTGCTTTGTGCGTTTGTGAAAAATAAGATTATGGGCAACGTGTAGTGCAGCTTGGTTTTCACAGAAAAGCTTCATAGGCTGAGAATGAGGAACAACAAGATCATTGAGAAGCATCTTTAACTATAGAAGCTCACAAGTGGTAACAGCCATAGCGCAATATTATGCATCCGTAGAGGAATGAGAGACAGTGACTTGCTTTTTAGTGCGCCATGAGATGGGGCTATCACCCAGTTTAACAAAACAACCCTTGGTAGAACACCGGGTGAGAGAACAGTTGGCCTAATCAGAGTCAGAACAGGTATAAATCTGAAGATAACATTTTGCAGATAGAAAAATACCATCACCTGGAGAGGACTTAATATAATGAAGGATTCAAACGGCAGCATCATAGTGTGGTTGGCGTGGTTGATGCATGAATTGACTTAGGATGTTGACTGAGTAGACAATGTCGGGCTTGGTGATGGTGAGATAGATTAACCTACCTACGAGACGACAATAGTAGCTTGGATCAGGAAGGAGGGCGCCAGCAGTGTCAGTGAGCATGAGATTCTGTTCCATGGGAAATGTAGCAGGTCATGCTCCAAGATGTCTGATACTCTCCGAAATAGTGCTTCCAAGTATAAAAGCAAATTTAGGATATAATGGGAGTGTCCAAGGTCATTTCCACAGGAATGACTATATCAACATAATTCAGCAAAGTTCCAACAAAATAAAATGAATTCAATCAAGAGGAGTTGGAGTATGCTGAAACAAGGGTTTGTAATTAACCTAAGGAAAACATTAGTATAAAACCAGAACTGTAGTCTTAATGTTTAGAACGAGGTGAATAAGAATACAAAACAACTTTCCAGATCTCATAAACTGAAACTGTATTTGTCAAAGAGTGTAAATACTAGGATTACATGGTTAGGGTTTCCTCTTCCATCAGGTTATAATTGATGGGTGCATATGCTTATGCTAATTCAATCAAGAAATTAACATTTTGAAATAAAACAAACGTTATTACTCAGATTAAAAACACCGAAAGAAATAAAACCCTCACTATATTGTCATCCACGTCATCTCAAGACTCAAAGGTTGATGGATCCTTGATTATTTCAAGGTCCTGTTATGCCAAGAGTCTACAACATGTCAAGAACAAGAAATCCTTCCAACCCAATAGCAGATAAGGCATGAAAATACAGCAACAAGTTTAGGTTAAACGCAACAACAACAGATAACAATATGCAACGGTGAAAGAAAACCCTTTCCTCTGCAACCCTTGCTATAGAAATTAGCCACGAATCATCATGGGATAGATGATTCGAAAACCCTAGTAGCAAACAAAAGAATTCCAATAATTGTTCTGAAAATACCAAAAACAGAATAAAGATTGTAAAATGTGGTTTTGAACCCCCTTCTCTTGTCTGCCTTCTCTCCTTTTACCCCCTTTCCATCATCTCCTTCATTCTCTCTCTTCTAACTGTTTCTCTTCAATTCACGTTTCTGCCCTCTGAAGGATGGGATCCTTCTCGATACTTCTTGTTGTAGTAAGGAAAAGCCACAGCGGATCCCTTGGATGGCTTTTGAACTCGGGGCTGGGCTGAAAGTTTGATGAGCCTTTTGGGCTTAACACATGGAACTGGGCCTTCTAACCTGTAGATAAAACGAAAAAACATTTGGCCCATCAGTAGCTAGGTAAATAATGGATTTGTTCTTTTAAACTTGTAAATCCAAAGGTCAAAGCTTTTGTCTTAAAATCTCACTTTTAATCTCAGTTTTGGACCAATTCAGACTCAATTTACCCTTTGTATGCATGCATTTTATTCAAAATATCTCGACAATCACATCGCCCTCCCCCCCCGCGCCCCAACTTAACTTTTGCTAGTCTCTTAGCAAATGTAATGTTTGGTTACAAATCATGATGTTTCAAATCCCCTCTTCTTCCCTTCATGGAGGTAAGTCACCAATCAGACACAACCCAAAAAAATGCAATAGACATGTTAGTTCTAAAATGGAGTTTATGCACTGAACTATCTAATAACCAAAGTATGCATCCAAACAAGGTGAGTACTGCTGAGTACTGTGTTATAACAATAAGTGTAGATTCCAAGGTTGACCACCAGAAGTCATTAATTGTCTCATCCATAGCAGCTGTTCAAGTGGAGCCCTAAGGTTTCTCTCTAATTCAAAACCATTGTAATAGTGGCTTTCACGCTACTACACTTTAAAATATCTTTCCATACAAAGAGTCCCAAAAGCAGGCAGCCTTTTCTATTACACTATATTAGTTTTTTTTTTCTTCCCGAATTCTAGATCCCTGGCTTGTCCATTTTCTCAAGTTTAAATGATTTACTAGCACTCTTCCTAAGCCAATAGGATATGGTTCATTAGAGACCTTAAACAACTGCTTAGTCTGATTAGTTTAATAACCATAAAGTGTCATTCCAAGTCGTCTAGGTGTAAGTGGTGTCAACACTTAGCAGAAATCCCTTACATGATACAAATTCTTGGTTTAAGAGACATGTTAACATAAATAAACCCCTTTCTTGACCCAAACTTCTACAAGCTTTCATTTCATCAAGTCTAATCATGCTTTCCAAGAAGGAATAAAAAGGGGCTATTGCTGCTATTTACAAACCAATCATTGACAATGTCTCTAGTGGTTCATTATGATGTGCAATATTAAGATGAATTATCCCCTAAGACTGAAATTGAATCATACTCTCCCCATCTTAAATGTAAGCATTGTCCTCAATGGTGCAGAATAGAAAAAGAATAAAAGAAAATGAGAATGAGCACAGAAAAGTACCTGATTGCGGAATGTGCAAAGGGAAATAAGCATAGAAAAATACTACACCCAAGAGGGAGAACCTTATTAATGAGTTCAGGTAAGTATTTAAAAAGAAATGGGGCCAATGAGACTCAAGGTGGTCTCTTCGGCTGAAAAGTTTGAGAAAAATGGTTTGAGTCTCTTGCCATTAACTTTAAAAGTGTTGCCATTCTGAGGGTTAAGAAGTTCCACATCACCATGAGAAAAAACAGCTTTTACCACATATGGACCACTCCAACGAGATTTCAGCTTTCCAGGGAAGAGATATATCCTGGAGTTGTATAGCAATACTTGTTGGCCTGGGAGAAAGGATTTCCTTTGCATGTGTTTGTCATGGAAATGCTTCATACGCTCCTTGGACAATTTAGCATTGTCATAAGCATCTATTCGAAGTTCATCTAAATAAGATATCTGCAGTTTCCTAGATGAACAAACTTGGTCAGCATCAAAGTTAAACTTCTTAATGGCCCAGTATGCTCTGTGTTCTAACTCTACAGGCAAGTGGCATGCTTTTCCATAGACTAATCTATATGGTGACATTCCCAGAATTGTTTTGTAAGCAATTCCATATGCCCAAAGTGCATCAGTTAACCTCTCAGACCAGTCCTTTTTATTAGGGTTAATAGTTTTCTCAAGAATATGTTTTATTTCCCTATTGGCTAATTCAGCTTGGCCATTGGTTTGTGGATGGTAAGGTGTGGAGACTTTGTGATGGATCCCATACTTTTTCATTAAAACAACAAAAGGTCTGTTACAAAAATGGGTTCCATTATCACTGATTATGGCTTTAGGCATACCAAACCGTGCAAAAATATTTTCTTTGAGAAATCTTAAAACAATGTGATGGTCACAATTTCTGGATGGTATGGCTTCAACCCATTTTGACACATAGTCAACAGCAAGCAAAATGTAGAGGTAACCAAAAGAAGAGGGAAATGGCCCCATAAAATCTATGCCCCAACAATCAAAGATTTCTAAACTAGAATTGGTTGCATTGGCATCATATTTCTTTTGGTAATCCCCCCTAATTTTTGACAAGGTTCACAGGATTTGCAAAAATTGTTATTTGAATATTGTTGGCCAATAAAACTCACTTTGTAAAATTTTAGCTATAGTTTTGTGAGCAGAAAAGTGCCCACCGCAGGCTTCAGAATGACAAAAAGTGAGTATGGCAGAGAACTCATCATTAGGAACACACTTGCTAATTATTTGATCAGAATAATATTTAAGCAGGTAAGACTCATCACAAAAGAAAAACTTAGCCTCAGCTTTCATTCTTCTGATGTCCTGTGATGTCCAATGAGTTGGAGTTTGTCCTGTCACCAGAAAATTTACCAAGTCAGCATACCAAGGTAATACATGGACTGAAAACAAATTCTCATCAGGAAAGGAGTCAGAAATTGGGTGATTTTGAATGGTTGAGTTCAATGTAAGTCGAGATAAATGATTTGCGACAACATTTTCCACTCCTTTCTTATCCTTTATTGTGATGTTAAATTCTTACAACAAAAGGATCCATATGATGAGCCTAGGTTTTGCATCTTTCTTAGTTAACAGAAATTTCAGTGCAGCATGGTTAGTAAAGATTATGACAGGAGAACCAAGCAAATAGGCCCTAAACTTTTCTAATGCAAATACTATGGCTAGCAACTCCTTTTCTGTAGTGGAATAATTTTTCTGAGCATCATTTAAAGTTTTGCTAGCATAATACACAACATGAGGCAGTTTATTCTTTCTTTGTCCTAATGCAGCCCCAATAGCAAAATCACTGGCATCACACATTATTTCAAATGGTAATGTCCAGTCAAGAGATTGGATGATGGGGGCAGTAGTGAGGTTAGCTTTTAATTGGGTAAAAGCAGTTTGACATTCTTTAGTCCAAGTGAAACTGACATCATGCATCCACAACTTGCATAGAGGTTTTGAGATTAAACTAAAATTCTTAATGAATCTCTTAAAGAAACCAACATGGCCTAAAAAAGATCTAATGTCTTTCACACTTCTAGGTATAGGTAAATTTGCAATCAATTCCACCTTAGATTTGTCAACCTCTATACCCCTTTCAGACACAATGTGCCCAAGGACTATTCATTGTTGCACCATAAAATGGCACTTTTCCCAGTTAAGCAGTAACTGCTTTTTCTCACACCTAGCCAAAACAATTTTAAGGTTAGCCAAACAAGAGTCAAAACTTTTTCCAAACAATGAGAAGTCATTCATTAAAACTTCAACTGTATCATCAATTAAGTCATTGAAAATGCCTAACATACATCTCTAAAAAGTGGCGGGGGCATAGGCCAAATGGCATTCTTTTCAAAGCAAAATTTCCAAAAGAGCAGATAAATGTGGTCTTTTCTTGGTCCTCAGGGGCAATTTCGATTTGATAATACCCCGAATACCCATCTAAAAAGCAATAAAATTCATGCCCAGCCACCTTTTCTAAGATTTGGTCAAGGAAAGGCAGAGGAAGTGGTCCTTCCTAGAAGCTGCATTCAGCTTCCTATAGTCTATGCACATTCTCCATCCAGATGTCATTCTAATAGGTATTAACTCCCCTTTTTCATTTTTGACCACTATGACACCAGATTTCTTGGGTACCACTTGAATGGGATCCATTCAGATATCATCATCTCCTTCCTTCTCTCTCTTCTAACCATTTCTTTTCGATTCACGTTTCTGCCCTCTAAAGGATGGGATCTTTCTCAATACTTCTTGTTGTAGTGAGGAAAAGCCACAACGGATCCCTTGGATGGCTTTTGAGCTCGGGGCTGGGCTGAAAGTTTGATGAGCCTTTTGGGCTTAACACATGGAACTGGGCCTTCTAACCTGTAGATAAAACAAAAAAACATTTGGCCCATCAGTAGCTAGGTAAATAATGGATTTGTTCTTTTAAACTTGTAAATCCAAAGGTCAAAGCTTTTGTCTTAAAATCTCAGTTTTGGACCAATTCAGACTCAATTTACCCTTTGTATGCAGGTATTTTATTCAAAATATCTCGACAATCAATGGCCACTGTCAGTGAGAATATCCAAGGCATATTTTTGTTGATTGAGAAAGATACCATCAGGTGAGCGTGCAATCTCAATGCCCAAAAAATATTTCAAGAGACCCGAGGTCTTTAAGATGGAAATGGTGAGCAAGAAAAGTTTTGAGATTGCAGATGGAGGTGGCATCGTTACTTGTTAGGAGAATTTCATTAACATAAAAAAGAATTACAATAAATGAGGAACCACTGGAAAGTGTAAATAAAGAGTGATCAGCCTAAGATTGGCAAAATTCAGCTTGGGGAATAACTAAAGAAAATTTAGAAAACCAGTTCCGTGAAGCCTGTTTGAGTCCATTGAGAGATTTATTCAATCAACAAACACGTGTCTCCTCCTGTTTGGGATACCTGAGAGGAAGTTGAATGTAGACTTCTTCATCAATGTCACCATAAGAAAAGCATTGTAAGCATCAAGTTGATGTAATGACCAATGGCGAGCAGCGGCAAAATTGGATGATGGTAATGTCGCGGGAAAAAGAAGTTCCATCAATTAGCGATACCGCTTAGTCGAGAGGCCAGGGATACATGGTGAGCAGTAGTTTGTAACAAGTTTCTTTCTATTGGCCAAGTGCTCCGCAATGATCACACTTGGGTTGTCCACAACCACATCCTTTAGATTTAGATGAGCAAAAGGGGACCGATTTACTATCATAGCAATATTTTCAGTAGTGGATGATGGAATATGCAACATCTGTGTAAAGTTTAAGAGAAACAGAGGCTTGAATATTTCAATTGTATTAAATCGTAAAGTGTACAGATGGATCAATATATAATACACAAGTATAACTGAAGTTTGCGGAAGTATTTGAATTTAAATAAGAGATAAAAAAATCCCAGGAATCATGATAGTTGTTGATTCGGTTCAGCAGAAGATTCAACTGCTTCAATTTCAGCTATTGTTGCGTATGTTTCAGATGCTGTTACATATGGATCTGTTTCATCTGTTGCTTTAGTTTCGTGTGTTGCTCCAATACGCCCCATCAATCAAATGGGCAGCTCCTGCACATGTAGGTTATTCTGTAGTAAATTAAATCGAGTAGCAGCTAAAGGTTTCATAAGAAGATCAGCGAGCTTGTCTTTCGTGGACAAAAATGAAACATGAATTTTCTTTTGTAAAACTTGATCTCGGACATAATAAAAATCGATTTCAATATGTTTGGTTCTGGCATGGAACATGGGATTTGAAGAGAGGTATGTGACTCCAATATTATCACATCACAGCTGTGGACAACTAGGTAGTTGTAGATCGAGATCATGTAGTATAGACTGCAACCATTGAATTTCAGTAGCAGTGTTTGATAGAGATTTATACTCGGATTCAGTATTGTTGTGTGCAACTGTTTTTTACTGCTTACAACTCCAGGAAATGAGATTTTTGCCATGAAAAATACAATAAGCTCCAACACTTCTCCGATCATCATTATCCGCATCACAGTCGGCATCATTAAAACCATGCAAAGAGTGATCTGAGTTGCTGGAAAATTTAAGGTCGAAAGATATTGTACTTTTGAGGTAGCATAAAATCCGCTTTACGACTTGCCAGTAAGGCACCTTGGGGTTATGCATAAACTTGCTCACTCGATGAAAATAAAAGGCAATATCAGGCCGTGTAAATCCCAGATAATGAAGAGCTCCTACAGTGTTGCGATAGAGCTATGGGTCTTCAAAATCACTTCCTTCAAATTTTGAAAGTTGGCAGCTAGTGGACATAGGGGTTGAACATGGTTTCACCTTGTCCATTTGGACCCTACGTAATAGATTGGCAATATATTTTCTCTGTGTGAGGATAAGATCAGCTTCATCACGGAAGATTTCGATTCCAAGAAAAAATGATAAATCACCCAAATCTTTAACTGGAAGATCATGAGCTAGGCGAGTTATAAAATTGTTAATAGCTTCCATGCTAGAACCTGTAACAATTATGTCGTCCACGTAAATAAGAATGATCAAATAAATAGGACCTTGCTGAAATATGTAGAGGGACGTATCTGCATTGGATCCTTGAAAGCCATATTGCTGCAATTGTTCTGTGAGCTTTGAGAACCAAGCACGGGGTGCTTGACGAAGGCCGTAGAGACTTTTATGCAATCGACATACATGGTGGGGAAAATCTGGATGTGTGAATCATTGTGGCTGCTGCATATACACTTCCTCTTGGAGATATCCATGGAGGAAAGTGTTTTGAATGTCTAGTTGGCGAAGTGGCCACCCTCTTGATGTTGTTAGAGACAAAACAAGTCGGACGGTGCTGAGTTTTACCATCGGGATAAAAGTTTTTGAGAAATCAATGTCGGCTTGTTGGTGGTACTCTTTTGCAACGAGGCGAGCTTTGAATCGCTCTATACGTCCATTTGCATGAGTTTTGATCCGATACACCCATTTATTCCCACAAGATTTTGATGAAGTTTCGATAGAACCAAATCCCAAGTTCCATTTTTTAGTAAGACATTGAATTCACTGTTCATTGCATCATGCCAGGAAGCATGCTTAGATGCTTCTATGAATGAGGTTGGTTCCATGAGTGGTGAATTATATTCTGAAATCAAACATTTTGGTAAAGGATACTTTACCATGCCAACAAAGGGTTGTCGTGGTTTGAGATTGTTGGTCTGAGAACGAGTTATCATGCATAAAGGGGCAGCTGGTTGATTTGGAGGAATTGAAGGATGATCAGCAAGATCTGATGCGCAAGTGGCAGGTTGAGCTGGAGTTGTTGTGACATATGGGATCTCGATATCCGGTACCCAAGCAGATGCGTTCATATCAAATGAAGTTGGTAGTGGATCATTGGAACAAGAATTAGTACCTACATAAGGGGTTAGAGGACGTGGAGGTGTTGAATTTAAATTCAAAGGTAGTGAAGCTGAAGGTGTTCGATAGATGTATTTGAAGATTTGGAATTTTTATAAGGAAAATATGACTCATCGAAAACAACATGCCTTGATACAAATATTTTTCCTATAGATAAATCGAGACACTTGTAACCCTGTTGTGAGAGACTATAACCAATAAAAATATATGTTTTCAACCAAAAATCAATCTTGTGTTTATTATATGGACGTAAATTTGGCCAACAAGCACACCCAAAAATATTCATAAAATTGTAGTTAGGTTTTTGTTTATAAGCTTTTTCAAAAGAAAAATGATTTTGCAAAGTTTTGATAGGCAATCAATTAATAATATAAGTGGCAGCCTAAAAAGCATCTTCCCAATAAAAGGTAGGGAGGTGAGAGTGGGCTAGCAAGGCAAGACCCATTTCCACTATTTGACAGTGGCACCGTTCAACCGAACCCATTTGTTCGTGTGTATAAGGACAGGAAAGACGATGTTGTATGCCTGAGTTTTTAAAATAGGTGTTTAGTCGTCTATACTTGCCACCCCAATCAGTTTGAAATTTTTTTATTTTGGTTTCAAAATGGCGTTCTACGTACGTTTGAAACTGGAGAAAAATGGTTTCAACATTAGATTCTTGTTTCAAAGGAAACATCCAAATAAATTTAGTAAAGTCATCCAAAAAACAAACATAGTAACAAGAACCATAACTGGAAATAACAGAACATGGCCGCCATACATCGAAATGAACTAGTTCCAAAGGCTTTGTAGAAAAATTAATAGAAGTTGAAAATGGTAAATTATGGCTCTTGGCCATCTCACATTCAAGACAGACATGCTGTCTCTTATTGAATCCAACAGGAAGTTTATTTGCATGCAGCACGTGATTGATAGTGTGGAAGGAGGCATGACCTAAGCGACAATGCCAATCTAAAATAGAAACATGAACATCAATAAAAGCAGAAGAAATACTTTGTTGGAAAGGCTATGAAAAGCAGTACAACCCATCTTTGCTATGGCCTTTATGCAGGATTTTCCCCGAGTAGTTCTTGATTAGAAAAAAAGAACTGTGAAACTCAAAATAAACATTATTATCTTAAGTAAATTTTTGAACAGAGAGTAGATTTTTTGTGATTTGTGAAACAACAAGGATTTGATCAAGAACAAAAGATTTGGAAGGTGTAGGTAGAGAGGCAGTGCCAGAGTAAGTTATAGTCAAACCTGATCCATCACCAACTTGAATTTGATCTGTGCCAACATACTCATCGGCACAAGGATGGAGATTGTGCAGATTGTTTGTTAGATGGTGAGTTGCTCCAGTGTCAGCATGACACTCTTGATCAGATGCTTGTTGATTTTGGCCACTAGAGAGATTGGCTTGAGCATTTTGTTGTGGTGGCGGTGGGAGGAAATGAGGGTCATAATGTTTGTAGCATCGAGATCCAGTATGTCCTGGTTTCTCACAAAGTTGACACCACAAGTTAGGATTAGAGGGAGTACGAAAAGAAGAATTACCTCGACCTGAGCCACGGCCACACCCCCTGCCTCGGAAAGTGGGTGAACCATGGTCACGGGAGCTAGTGAAGTTTGAGAATTTTGCAACAACATGAGCCGAGGCATTGGCTAAATTAAATGTTTGAGAGTGGTGTTGGATGCATGCCTCACAATTGAGAAGCATGGAATAGACTTCCTCCAATGGCAGAGTTATCGCGGACAGAAATTGTGGTGACGAGGGAGTCATATTCAGGTCCAAGGCCAGCAAGAATATATGTAATAACGTCATCACATTTTAAAGGTTGTCCAGCAACGGCAAGATCATCAGCGAGGCGCTTGATCTGCATGAATTATTCACTGGCCGTTTGGGTAGTCTTACGAGCATTAAAGAGTTGGGAGCATACATGAATAGCTTGAGCTCGTGATTGGGAAGCGAAGGTAGAGGTGAGGGCAGTCCAAACTGCATGTGATGAAGTGCAATGCACAACTTGCGCAAGGACATCATCAGTAAGAGAAGCTTTGATGCAGCTTAGGATTAAGTTATCTTGAATTTCCCATGTTTCAAGCAGAGGATTTGGAGAGGTGGTGCCATCAATAGCACGTAGTTCATGTGGTGGCTATTTGAAGGTGCCATCCACATAACCAAAAACTTTTTTACCTTTTAATTATGGAAGCATGACCAGCTGCGTTTGGATATGAACTGAGTTGAGTTGAGATGATAAAATGTTGTTAGAATATTATTTTTTAATATTATTATTATTTTGATATTTGAAAAAATTGAATTATTTATTATATTTTGTATTGAAATTTGAAAAAATTATAATGATGAGTTGAGATAAGTTGAGATGGATTTAGAAACCAAACGAGTTTGTGATAGTGAGAGAGGTGGTGGGATTGAAAAGAGGAAGAGTATGCTTGAGGCTCGGATGTGGAGGAATTGGGAGAAATAGACATAGTGAAAGGAGAGGGATAAATAGCGACGTTGGTCTGGTTAGGATGATACCATGTAAAGTTTAAAAGAAACAGAGGCTTGAATATTTCAATTGTATTAAATCGTAAAGTGTATAGATGGATCAATATATAATACACAAGTATAACCGAAGTTTGCGGAAGTATTTGAATTTAAATAAGAGATAAAAAAAACCCAGGAATCATGATAGTTGTTGATAGGATTCGACTGCTTCAATTTCAGCTGCTGTTGCGTATGTTTCGGATGCTGTTACAGATGGCTCTGTTTGATCTGTTGCTTTAGTTCCGTGTGTTGCTCCAATAATCCGTTGCTTTTCTTCTTGATGAATGATGGAATAAATCTTAGCAACCGTTGGAAGAGGGTTCATAGCAAGAATTTGGCTCCGTATAAATGCATAAGAATCATTTAGACCCGTTAAGAATTGAAAAACTTGTTCCGTGTCTTGAAGATGTTGGAGTTCCTTCAGCGCGCCACAAGAACAAATGGGAAGTTTGGCCAAAGCATTTAGTTCATCCCAATATGATTTAATGGTATTATAATAGACAGCAATTGACATAGTGTCTTGTGCAGATATCATGCTTCAATTTAAAAATAAGGGGATTGTTGCTTTGAGAAAACCGAGCTTCAAGGTCAAGCCATATCTCTCGAGGATCGTTGCAATAGATGATACTGTTGACAAGAGAGCTTGTCAGTGGAGTTTAGAAGCCAAGAGAGAATTATGTCGTTGCAACGTTCCCATGCCACCATTAATTTCTTCTGCCTTGGAAGGTTTGCTGAGGCTGCCATCAACAAAGCCAAATTTATTTTTGGCGTTTAGTGCAATCTTCATGACTCTTTTCCA
The DNA here is from genome assembly GCA_022457165.1 of Juglans mandshurica. Lineage (NCBI taxonomy): Eukaryota > Viridiplantae > Streptophyta > Magnoliopsida > Fagales > Juglandaceae > Juglans > Juglans mandshurica. The sequence continues at coordinate 8,406,816 of CM039627.1, forward strand.
TGTAGGATAGTTTTCTCCATTGAGAGGAGAGGAGACCAGGACTGCACCAGGATGATCTGCCGATCGAGTGCAAGAAATATGGAGAGGAAACATCATTTGTGGGATTGGATTGTCCTAAAGCAGAGTTGATGGTAGACATGATGGGAGGAAGAGAAAAAAAATTATAGGATCGTGCGGTTCTCTGATACCATGTCGAAATAGAGAACATGGGACAAAATTTACGAGTCTATAGCTCTATATTTCTGCATAATACATACAAGATTTATATACAATTGTGCCAATAGCTGGATCCCATAAATCATGGGTTTAACAAGGAAAATATCTTCAGCAATAATCCTATACAGTTGACTACAATATATAAGGAAAGGAAGATAAAATGTAAATCATATCAAATCTTAATATCCTTTGTTAATCATTAAATTTTAGAAGTTAAAGGTTTCATCACACTGGAATTGCATCGACCTTTCATGTCTTTTAATGATTTTATACTTGGTCATTTTATTTGTTAAACTAATTATTGATGGACTCGTCATGAAGCATAGTCTTCTGATAAGTTTTTCTCTATCTATTTATTTTACAGTAGATGGTATAAGTATTAAGATAAATGTAAAATATTTTATAGAAAAATTATATGCATCAGCCACTATTCACTACCCCACACCCCACACCCTATGTAAAAAACTAAGGTGCAATGTGCTATTTTCTGGATTTTCTTTCGGGGGCGGCAACTCGTGAGGAAGCCGATCTTTCATCACTCTTGGATAAGGTTATTGCGGATGATGATAATTTTTTTCTATGCAAGGCGCCCATGGAATTAAAGGTCAAGGAGGCTTTAATGTCTATCCCGAAGCATAGTAGCCCCGGACTGGACGGTTTTGGTTCCATTTTTTTTAGTAGTTGTTGGGAGTTGGTGAAGGATGATGTGGTTGAAGCAGCAAAGGAGTTTTTCTCGGGGGTTCCCTACCCCGGTTTTATACGTCGTCTTTTATTGTTCTTATTCCGAATGTGCAAGAGCCAAAGGTTTTCGACAAATTTCAGCCAATTAGTTTATGTTCGGTTGCTTATAAAATTTTCTCTAAAATATTGGTTCATAGATTGACAAAGTTTCTTCCGTCGATGATTTCACAAGAGCAAGGTGCATTTATTCCTGAGAGGAGTATCTTTGAGAATATTACATTGGCGAGGAGATGGTCCATTCATTGAATAAAAAAAAATAAATGGTGGCAACCTTATGGTCAAGATGGACATGCCCAAAGCCTATGATCGGGTTGATTGGAATTTTATTTTACACTTTCTTGAGTGTTTCGGATTTTCCACTCAATTTCGTGTTTTGGTGGGTAATTGTGTGCTCTCACAATGGTTTCCAATTATAATGAATGGTTCTTATAAGGGTTATTTCAGTCGACCCGAGGGCTTCGACAAGGAGATCCTCTATCTCCATATTTATTTATCATCATAGAGGAAGTGTTGTCACGGCTTCTGAGAAGGAATTTTGAGTGTGGTAGGATCAAGGCTTTTTCTCATCCCTCGGGGGCGCCTTTGATTTCCCACCTCCTTTATGCCGATGATCTTCTGATTTTTCTTAACAAGGAAAAGCTTTCCTTGTGACGACTTATTGAGGATATTATGAGAGGTGGTCAAGTCAATTGATAAACAAGGAAAAATCAGCTTTGTTCATCTCTGATCATATCACTAGGGGAAGGAGAGTCGGCTTGAAGCAGTTATCAGGTTTTATGGAGGGGAAGTTCCCAGTGGTTTATCTTGGTGTTCCCCTTGTTGTGGGATGGCTTAAGGTTCAGGACATGGACCCTTTAATGGCTAAAATCAAGAGCAAAGTGGCTGGATGGAAGTATAATTTGCTTTCGCAAGGGGGTCGTCTTACGCTCATTCGACACGTACTCTCGAGTATGTCTATGCATCTTCTAGTTGATCTCAATATTCCAAAAGTGGTGCATCACAAGATTAATTCCATTTTATCAACTTTCTTTTAGGGTGTTTCGGATGGCCATCGAAAGAGGAAATGGCATTCATGGGGTCATTTGTGTAAACCAACTGGAGAAGGGGATTTGAATTTGCAGAATTCTTTAGAGGTTCAAAGGGCACTTCATATGAAGTTTGTGTCACATTTATTGTCTAGTGATAGCCTATGGAATAATTTTTTTCGGGCCAAGTACGTCAAGAATGGTCATATGGCGCTGGCCAGTAACAATGGCTCTCGTTTTTGGAAATCTGTCAGGGGGGTCTTGTTGGAGATACTTGACAACATGCGACTGATGGTTAAGGAGGGTCGAGGGTCATTCTGGTATGATCGTTGGCTCTCTAGTGGATTGCTTAGTTTACATGCTAATTTGGATATTAATTCCGCTTTGTGGATCAAGGAATTATGGGTTGATAACAGATGGGATATAGATCAGTTGGTGGAGCTAGTGGGTTTCATCAAAATAGAGGAGATTTCACAGACTATTGCAGCGGGTATAAGTAGTGAGGATGTACTAGTATGGATGCCGAGTAAAGATGGAAAGTTCTCCTCAGCGTCCGAGTGGGATCATATTAGAGTCAAAGCCCCTCAAGCTCCTAAAATGACATGGATTTGGCATGGTTTGCTACCTAAGAGAGTATCAGTTTGTGTTTGGAAAGCCCGGTATAATTGTTTGCCAGTGGATGAAAATATTTGTCGGGTAGGTATACCTCTTGCTTCCAAGTGTGATTGTTGTTCTTTAGGGTAATACGAATCGTGGGACCATGTGTTGAGCTCCAGTGAGTTTGCAAGAAAATTGTGGGCACTAGCAGAGGCAGTGTTGGGGATTATGACAGTGCCGCATTCATGGTGGTTGAGGGTCTCTCAATGGTGATCCTTTGCAAAAAAATCTTCTACATGGGGAACCTTACTTGGAATCCTACCTTGCTTGATAACATGGAGGCTTTGGATACGTAGATGTAAGGCACGAATGGAGGGTAGACAAGAGACTGTGGAAGGCATTTGGCTAGCAGTGAAGGCACGGCTTAGAAACATTTCGGAATGTATGCAGAAAGGGGTGAGGTTTCTAGTGTTGATATTGCAATTTTCGATGCTCTGGATGTCGATTTTCCTCTGGTTGTTGCACGAAGACCTCAGCTGACCAAATGGAGGAGACCGATGGCAAGTAGAGTGAAATTAAATATGGATGGTAGCTGTAGAGGGAATCCAGGGAGTATAGGTGGTGGGGGAGTTATTCGAGATTGTGATGGCCAGTTTTTAGCCATGTTCTCGAAACATTGGTCACGGCACTAACAATGAAGCTGAGCTAAGGGCCTTGACGGAAGGGGTGAAGCTGTGCACGGATTTGGGTTTCACGCATGTTGAGATTGAATGTGATTCTAAAATTGTGGTAGATTGGGTACAATCCAAACGATGTACGATTTGGTATTTGTGGGATTTCTGGGAAGAGTTTCTCGTCGCAGCTAATGAAAGTTCTTTCTCTATTTCTCACCAATTTAGAGAAGGGTATATGATTGCCGATTTTTTGGCACGGTGTGGAGAGGGAGGGTGTAGTAGAAGGTATGATGCATATAAAATGCTTCCTAAGGAGTTGAAGGGAATCATGCGTTTGGAGAGGTTGGGTTTGCCGTATATTCGTAAATAGGCTAGGAGGGTCACGTTTGACCTCTTTTGATTTTTTTTTTTTTTTTTTATGTTTGTTTAGTATTGGTGTGCATTGGGGTTTGGGTTGAGTTTTTTTATTCATTTGTTTACACAATTTTCTTCCGTCATAAGTGATTATTTTTTAAAAAAATTTCGGAGGTGCCGCCTTAAATAAATAAATAAATAAATAAAAAAAGAGCTAGCTGTTGTATTAGCCATATATACCCTTTGGGGAGTACCTTTTTATTTGCTGCTGGTACTTCTACATACTAAGACTGTTCATCCAGGCCGGGTTTTTTTCCAGTCCGGCCCGAATCAAATACTGGCTAGAACCCAGATTGTCAAAACCCGGACCTGTCCGGTCTGGGTAGGGTTTGAAATCCAGATACCAGATTTTAAACCCGGAACCCGAATTCCATTTTATTCATCTAAAGCCCCAGCCGTCGCTTTCTATTCATTTTTTTTTCTCTCTCTCTCTCTCTCTCTCTCTCTCTCTCTCTCTCTCGTCTAAATACTACCCCTGCTCCAGCCTAAACCCTCATTCTCTCCATCTTCTCGTTCTCCAACTGAAACTAGCTCTCGATCTCGATCTCTCTCTCTCTCTCTCACCCAAAGTCAAAACCAAAACCAAAACCTTAGCTCTCTCTCTAGCCGTATCTTCTAGTTTCTCTCTCTCTCTCTCTCCAAAGCCATAGCCTTAGAGTTTCTAAGGCATTTTCTCTCGCTGGAGTTTCTGACACTATATCAGAAGGCTTGAGCCAGGATGACTTTGGGAGTGAATCGTGGGTAAGCTGCTGCTCTTTTTTTTTCTTGGAAAAAAAAATCTTTTTGAGGTACTTAGATGTTTCAAAACCGATCTGTGCTTTATTGATAAGAATCGGCACTCTAGTTTTGTTTAGCTCTAGACCCACAAACAAAGGATTTTGTTTTGATGCAGAGATATTTGTTAGTATTTGGAAGAGTTAGGTTTTAGGAAGTTGTATCTTTGATTTTTCTAGATATTTTTTTTTTTAAATTAGTTGTGTTTCTGTGTGTAGTGTAAAATAAGAACTACACATTTATGGTGAATGGGTTATATGTCTAAGAAAAATGAGAATCCATTTGTGTGTTTGGATTGTGGGTAATAGTTGAACATACATGTTTCAGTTGGCCAAAGTTGCACCCTTTATGCTTGTAATTCAATGGAACTCAGTACTGATGATTATATTTTTATAGTGATGAACATTTTGGGTTTCTATATTGTTGCTATATCCTGTTATTGGCTCTGAGGATGCCTTCATATCAATCATTCATTACTTAGAAACATTTGTTAATTCTTTTAAATATTAATATTTGAATGTTCATAAGACTTTCATGCATCATTATTAATGGGTTGTTAAGATATAGGATTCAGATTAAATAGTCCTTCATTTCGATCTGTCCTTGTTTTCAAATAATCTATTTTTTGTTGGTTCTGCTTCATATCCGGATGGTAAGCCTTTACAAAAGCACTTTATGTTTGTTTACAAAAGCCTTTCCATGGTTTGTGTTTTTCTTTGTTGAAATACATTCTTACTCTTCAGTTTGGGTGGCTGCAGAGAATATACTAGGAATTCAATGTAGCGGTTGTCTTCAGTTAGGTGGCTACATCAAATAGGCTTGAAGTTTTATTTGGTGTGATTAAATCACAAGGAAGACTATGTTATTGATTTGTAACTCATATCTTGTAATTTTATATTTTGTAATAATGTAATATGTAGCAGATTGCATGCATTTTAGTTTTTTTTATATATATTTTATTATTCTGCACAATGTTAGTATTATGTTTTTTAACATTACCTCTTAGAAAAAAATTTCACATAATATAGGCTTTTATAAAAAAAAAAAAAAATTATGATTTTCAACATGGATTATTCTTGAAAAACCTTTAATATGGTATAGGTTTTTATTAAAATAAAATTATGCTTTTAAATACAGACTTCTATAAAAAAAAAATTATGAAAAACAGACTTCTTTAAAAAAATTATGAAAAACATACTTCTAAAAATGGTTCAACAAGGAACCCGGAATTGGGGTTTAAAAAACTCAGGCTCAACCGGGTTTCGACCCGGGTCTGACCCGGCCTAATCCGGTCCGGGTTCCGACCTGGATTTGAAATCCGGATTTCAATTTGGATATAACCGGATTCCCAGATCGGAACCCAAATGAACAGTCCTACTACGTACTACATTACAAGTGGGCTACGTTCATGGCAGCTACCTAGCACTCATTGTAGTACATAGTATCCGAATGTGCCTGTAGCTAATTAAATGCTTGCAGATGCTCATGAAGAAGGTTGATGCACTGACAAAAGCCATCGAAGTAGAGTCTAAATGAAGGTGGATGATAATAGAAAGGGCAGACATGCATACTTCTCTAAAGGTACAAATTTTGTCTACTTTTTTCCTCTTTTTAACTCAGCTTTCATGCTTCAATAGTTTCAACCCAAGGCATTGAAATCCTAGATGATATGACTTGTCTCAAGAGAAGCTGACATACATACTTATCTAAAGGTACAAATTTGTAAACTTTTTCCTCTTTTTTACTCAGCTTTCATGGCTCAACAATTTCAACCCAAGGCCTTGAAAATCCTAGATGATATGACATCTCATTGACTTTGTTTCTCATTCCTTAGATTTTTGGTGGTTTGCTATTCGCTGCAGGGTAACGACATCATCATGAAGATTCTTAACGTTTGGAGAAAAATTCGAAATGAATAGAAAATTAGTGGATTTGTTTGCAACATCGTGTGGTTTTTCAGTGTACATACACAGAAGAAGTTTGATGATACACCAAAGAAATAAAGTTCTGATTAGATGAGGGAACTGACTTTGTAACATCCTCAGATGATGTTGATTTGCGTTTTCCTCTGCTTGAGATTATGTAAATGGTATCCCATACGGTTTCATGGTTTATATTCGTGAATAAATATTAGTTCGATTCAGGAAAGTAAGAAGGAAATGGATTTGTTTTTTCCTGCCTATTCTTTTAACCAAAATGGACCTGAATCTGATCACATTAAACCAGAATCATGTGAACTTTAATGGGAAATCTTAATAAGATGTATGAAGAATCTAACACCAAGGTATTATTTGCCCATAAATTAAACACATCAAGCCGAAGCCCATCTCGTGTAACATTTTTTATTTTATTTTTTATGCCGGCAACCTCTCCAAGACAAGGCCCTTCGGACCCACTTCTGCAGAGTAAAATATTGGTCCCGTGCACCGCATCTTAAAAAATTTTCCTATACAGAACTGGTTAAATCCTTGAATTTTCAACTGGAGGCGGTGTGATCCTAAAGGATTGTTTGCACTCAAGAAATGTTTAACTTTAGACCTTGAAAAGAGTGATATCTTAAAACCAAGGGCTTCACCACTTGAACCAACTCCTTAGAATTTCTTGTAACATTTCTTATAATAGAACACATCTTTCTTGTAATACGATATTATCCTTTCTCAAACCACAAATTCCCAAAGTTTAAAGGTTTCATTACATATAAATTATGATGCCACGTCATCATTTCTTAATCATTAAATTTTAGAAGTTAAAGGTTTTCATTACATTGGAATTGCATCGACCTTTATCTAATTGTCTTTTAATGATTTTATACTTGGTCATTTTATTTGTTAAACTAATTATTGATGGATTTGTGAAGATAGTCTTTGATAAGTTTGTTTTCTCTATTTATTTATTTTACAGTATATCCATCAATAACATTTGAAATTAAAAAAATATATATATTTAAATTAAAGACTTTGTATTATTGGGTTAATCATGTAGGGTTGTGTTTGTTTGAAACAGCCCTAATTGAAAATCCTTTACCGTAAGCAGTGTATATATACCTGGTACATTAACACTTATGATTATATACCTAAAATTATAAGTATAAATAGAATCTTCATTTCAAATATTGTAAAGAGATGCGGGGAGAATTAGATGAAATGAAAAATCTGTAAATAATAGTGAAATAGTTTGTAAATATTAGTAAAATGATTTGAGTTTAACGTTTTATAGGGTTTTGAAAATTGTGAGAAAAAAAATTGAATAAAAATATTATAAAATTAAAATATTATTATAATATAATTTTTTAATATTATATTTGTTTTAAGATTTGAAAAAATTAAATTATTTTTTATATTTTGTTTAAAAAAGTTGTAATAATTAAATAAAACTTAATTATCTCCTCATTGTAATTCTTCATCTATAAATTTAATAGAAAAGAAGTTGATACAGATATAAAGAAATTATATAAAAATAAATCTATAAATTGATATAATTTCATGTGATCTATTTTATAATTAAAGTAACTTTATAATCTAATATCATGGCACCTCTCAAAATCTTTGAGCTTCTACCTAAATCTTGGCTCTGACTATCTTGGCTCTGACTATGACTCTTTAGCCACCAACATTATAACTCAAATAGATCCCATATATATCCATTGATAAACTCCATATATAGTCACCACTTTCTATTAATCTTTTTTAGGTTACGTTTACATATTGAGTTAAATTTTTTTATGAATAGTAATGAATTAAATAGTGAAAAGAGTTATGTGAAACTTATCTAAATTGAATTTAAAATATATTTAAATGTTAAGATAAGTTTAATATTTTTATGTAAAATTAAAAAAAAAATTGTAAATCCCACATGTAAAAAAATTTTAAGTTAAGATAAATTTAATAATTTGAGAATTAGATGTTTAAATATTAGATTCAATTTAAAATTAGATTCAATTCAACTGAATTTAAAAACTAAATGCAGCCTTAATTAACCCATTCAAGAGTACTGATCGGCCTTCAACACGCGCGCAAGCTGCCAAGGTGACCACAGGATGTTTTTCTCTTCTTCTTTTAAAGTATAGTTTTATTATGAAAACTCTTTTGTCATCATAAAAATTTATTTTCTATTTTCTAAACAAATTAAAATTTTGCCGTGACAGTTTAACAAACTGTTATGTATTTTTAGTTAATATAATGAAAAACAATTAAAAGAATGATTTGTTTCTAATGAGGATTACATAAAATAAAGAGTTTAGTATGTCTTTTGCACACCCAATTTGTAAATATAATTTTATAAAAAAAGGAAAGGAAAGGGGTATTAATAGAAGTCGTTGAAACAAAAACGACACGAAAATGAAGAAAGTAATTAGAAACGATATTTGTCCACCGACAGGCACTATCCCACCGACAACCTTATCTCTCTTTTCTCTGTCCTTTTAACTCCACACCACTTAAAAAGGGGAATTAATAAAAAATACAAAACAGAAATATTTGCAGCCATGTGTTCTGAGCTGTTTTTGACTGATCACCAAACGTCTTATTATAGATAACTACATGAGGATGATGACCATACATGATACATATAATGTGCATGCATGCATGCTGATGGTAACTCGATCCCGTTAATTTACATGATGATGCATCCGGATGGGTTTTCTTCATGACTGGAATAGTAATCACCACGGCTATGATCGTAACTAGACCAATAACCACCACCCCCATAACTATCATACACTGGCCTCCCTATCGCATGATTATATTCCTCCCATGATGGGGATGGTCCGCCATGACCATGATGATGGCTTGGAACCCCACCATACCCTTCATAAAATGGCCTACTGCTATACGCACCAGCTTCGTAGGTCTGTGGATAATACGGTACATAGATGAATGGTGCCGGTTCAGGAGGCTTTGGAACCGGTTGATCAGGAGGCTTAGCTTCCACAGGTTTTTCAGCTGGCTTGGGATCCGGAGGTTTTGGTTTCACCTCAGTTTTGGGCTTTGGAGGTGGAGGTTTCATGATCTCAATGCTCCGAATGGAATCACCACCTCTGTAGATAATCTTTTGCTTAATCTGTTCAGGAGAGCAGCACACAACTTTGATTGTCACTGCGTTTTGCTTCTCATCGTATATCTGGTCTTGTATTTCTCTTGTTCACAAAATTCAAACACATCACGATCGAAGAACAGCTCAGTCTTTTTCTTTTGGGTGTTGCACTCACGTACATACAGGAAATTAATACTGATTAAAGAGATCACGACAAAGATCAGAGACTCACGAGGATATCTAGACAAAACTCTCTTCACCTTCCTGTAGCAGCGATGGCACTGCAGGTCCACCTTCATCACCATTATTGTGGTAACCTGTCAAGTGTGTTCGAAACTCTAAAATCCCATTATGCCAAAAACAAAAGTAATTAAAAGCGAAAAACAACGACTTATATAGATCTGGAAAGCAAATGAAAAGAATGATCAAATAAAGTTGTGACACAAAAGATGATCCTGGATCATATAATTATAAAATGGGTATTAATTAAGAGATAAGAGATCTGATTGGTACAGTATTTTACAAACCTTTTCCCCCATGCAGGCTGTCATTCAGATCTCAATCAAAGGCCAAGCACTACGTACAGATTGAAGAACACTCCTCTTAGATCAGCAACTAATAATTAAAGTGAAAGTAGTGTTGTGGAACAGATCATCATCTTCATATGTCGTACTACAGAAGGGGCCAGACAGTGAGAGATCATCGCCGAGCACATTATATTAGAAACATTATTAGGCCAAAAGGCATCTTATAAAGAAGATGCATGGATGGGGTAAGCTGCATCATTTCGTACGCTAGTTCGATCGAGAAGTTTCGAGCCAAGGGGTTGTAAACACGTAAGATCTAAAGTTTGATCCCACGTTGAATGTCATTCTAATTTTGCAACACAAGGGCCAGGCGGGTGCATGGTGGCAGCTTGGCTCTTTGATTGCTAAGTAAGTGCTGATCTCTGGTCGGCCAATCTAATATTTGCATGTGCTGGCTTGGATTAATTGAACCACCTCGATCGTACGTCGTACCAAACTTCCAATATTAATATCTTCTGAGATACATAGTGTCGGTTTAATTATTTAATTGTGGCCATGGATATATATGCAGTACACACACTTGGGAACCGTACACGTGTTTCTATTCCAAACTGTGCATGCCAACCATGCATTTAGCTAGGCTAGGGATCGAGGATAAAGCTTCACTTGCATATATATTCACACTATAAGAAAACTACTTGTGGCCAGTTAATTCTAGCGAAATGACTATTTACAGTTAAAATAAGTCTATTTTGATCACAAATAACTTTTTCGTCACAATTAAATGACCACAAAAATCCGTTTTTCTTGTAGTGGATCACCTTGTACACTATTTTTTTTTTTTTTTTTAAAAAGCATTTTTGGACCTTATCATTTTTCACTTGTAAGCCCATGTCCTTGCATACATGAATTGCACTCTCGTGTAATCGGATTCTGCATAATCTTAAAGGTGGGAAATAATTTGTATAGTTTTAGGATGTATAAACTAACTTTATGTATTTTTTTATTTTATTTTTTAAAAAATCTCTGAGATCCATATAAAAGAAATTTATTTTTTAATAACAAATCCCATTATTTTTAAAAAAGAATTTACGAACTTACATACCTTAAGATCATTACTGTATCGAATATTGACATGTTCTCAATCCGAAAGTAGTACTAGTACTACTCGAGTTGAGACTTGAGTGACTAATTTCCACCAAATTAACAAATTTGTGTATACGTTCTCATGATCAATGAAATTGATTGAGAATTTAATTTCTCATTAATTCACAAATACCCAACAAATTATATTAATTTCTCATGTACCACGAAAAATCCTCAATAATTCTCATGTAAATTACTGAGGCATGCATGCAGAGCACTGTAAACTTGAATAAATCAGCATGGAGGTTTGCAACGACAGTACCAAACCTAAAAGGTTTAGAGATAAATATGCAGCAAGAGATAATCCTATATATAATTCAAATCATTAAATGGACGTACAAGATTTCATGGGTAATATTAATATGTCTCTTACATAACACGTACGCACGCGGGATCACATTAATTATTTTATTATTGTAAGAGACATGATGATGACCAGCTTACGTTTACATGGTTGCGGATCCTGTGGAATCTCCTTCACTGCAGTACTCATAACGGCTCACATTACAAGGCGCATGACAATCACTAGGATACGGTTGCTTCCACCACCATGGGGGTATCCCTCTTTGATAATTGCAACAAGAACTCCAACCACCGCAACCACAAGTACATCCTCCGACTGGATAATATGGTACTACTAGCTTTGGTTCCGGAGGCCCGGGTGGCCCTGGAGGCCCTGGTGGCCCTGGAGGCCCTGGTTTCACTGGCCCAGGAGGCCCCGCAGGCCCAACTGGCCCGGGAGGTCCCACAGGCCCAGGTGGCCCAACTGGCCCAGGTGGTCCCTTAGGCCCCTCAGGCCCGGGAGGCCCTGGAGGCCCCCGAGGCCCTGGAGGCCCCGGTGGGGGAGGTGGTGGTACAAACTCAATGCAACCTCCACCCTTGCAGATGATCTTTTGCTTAATCCTCTCAGGAAAGCAGGATACAACTTTGATTGTGAACAAGTTTTTCTTCTCGTCGAATATCTGGTCATGTATTTCTGTTGTTCATAACAAATTAGTTCAACATTAACGCATATATATATATATATATAAAATATATTTAACTCAGTTCTTTTGTAAGCAAATATTGCTATACATAGAGAGAGAGAGACTGACCAGAAAATTTACATAGAATTTTCTTCACCTTCTTGTAGCATTGATAGCACTGCAGGTCAGCCTTAAACACCATGACTGTGGCCTGTAAGACCAGTACGGAATTTCTAAATCCATATATATATATTCCCAGCCAAGAAAAACATATATATATATATAGAACAGTACTTTCTGACAAAACAAATAGAAAGTTGTTGATGATGATGATCATCTGCGGACAAAATGAAATCAGCTAGAAACCCAAAAAAGAAACGATGGAAGAATAATAAATGATGAGATCAAGAAATGCATGGGTTAACGAAAGATGTCTCTAAATTTACAAACCTTTTCTGCCATTGCTGTATGTTCGGGTTTGATCAACCTGATCCAAACCAAAGGATTGCAGGAACAACACTACTACTCTACTTTCACTAAAGTGAAACTGCGAAACAGAATGCTCAGAGATTGTCAATTTAAAGACGTACAGTACAGCTTTCCCACGTTGTATTTCTGCTTGCGCTGTGCAGCTGGCTTTGTTTGACCCACGTCACCTTCCATCTTTAATCGTCAACAGATGACATCAGATTTTACATTATTAAAGTTACAATGCTTGGGAGACCAATTGTACAAGTCATCTCAATTTATTTTATATTATTTTATTTAATAATTATATTTTTTTATAATTTTATATAAAATATAATAAATAATTTAATTTTTTAAAATTAAAAAAAAAATTGTATTCTTATAATATGTTATTTAACTTTTTTACTTTTATCCTATTTTATCTGTATTTAATCAAACGAAATTAAAAACGAGACGTGAGAAATGACTGAATTGGTATTTTTTCTTAAACATTATGGATAAAAAAACAACGCACAATTCGGTTGGTTCCATCGATAGACCACTCGATCTCCGTAAAATCACTTTTATTAAAGTTGCTAGATTATTTTAGTATAATATCTGAAGACTTTTACATTATCTACTGTTTATTTAATATAATTTAATCTAAAAAATAAATTTTAAAATTTAAATAAATTGAATCTTATCATTTAAGTTATCGAATTAGCAAATAGAATAATTCCTTTGCATTTCAAATTAGGAATCCAACCAAGAGTCGAGTCAGTAATCCTATCATTACTCATTTACTATTTAAATACATTTTAATTTTTTTTAATTTTTTTATCATTTTTAAGCATATTTTTAACATCCTTAATTATTAAAAAAATATATAACTTTATTAATACTTATTTTTTAATTTTTAAATAAAAAATACAATAATAATAATAAATAAATAAATAATAAGATGGTAACCTATCATTATCCAATGGGCAGTCCTACTCCCATTATTGGGAGCACCCGTTGGGAGCTCCCACTTGTTATTTTCTGGGATCCAAGATTCCAAACTCACCTTTAGAATTACCGCAGGGGCTTTTATTGGGAGCTTCCGTTAATGTATTTGATGTATTTTTTATTTTTTATTTTATTTTTTACATACTTTTTTTAATATTTAAAAAAAATTAAAAAAAAATCTCACCACTTTTAAAAAGCATTTTTTAATTAAAACAAAAAATCCCAACGTAAGTCTCAAGCGGGAGCTTTCAACTGGAAGATTAGTATTAGAGCAATGCTACATACAATTTTTAAATGGGGACTATATTACAAGCCTAATTAATTTTTTCTTTAAATTTTTTTAAAATTACAATAATATCTTTATAAAAATGATACTTTTTCTATTTAATGAAAAGTTTGCACATATAATCATTATTTGAAGATTACTAATAGAATTTCTGTTCATATTATCCTATCCAATTCCTTTACACCATTGTCAGGGCATGCACGCATTCCCTTACGTGGCAACAGCACATGTCCGTACACCTTTAAAGTGGCGACAACGTTGTATTCTTTTGAAAAAGTGGTCGCGATCTTCACGTTTTCTTAGGCGTGCACTTCACTTTTTAAGGTCTTTCTCTAAGGTCTTTTTTTAAGGTATTTTTGACGGTGAGTTGGATGGGAAAGATGATAAAAATTAAAAATTGAAAAATATATTATTAAAGTAATATTTTAATATTATTATTTTAAAATTTTCAAAAATTAAATTATTTATTATATTTTATATAAAATTAAAAAAAAAATTATAATTATGATATGATATAAGATAAAATACTTTCAACATGACCTAGGTTAATCTTTGTCTATAAAATATAACCTACATTTTCATTCTCCTTAATTTGGTACGAGATTATATATTCCTTAATATATAAAAGTTAAATTATTAAAATATAATTTTTTTAGTAATTTATATTTTTAGAATAAATAATAATTTAGCATAATATCTCTATAGAAGTTTAGAATTTGATTACCATTTTAAAAAATAAATTCGAATATTAATTATGAGAAGAGATAAATTTAATTAATTTATGCAATATGCGAAAGATTAATCATTTTTCATATGAATTATATATTTATTTATTTATTTTAAAATAAATACGCATCGTTTTATACATTTTATGACAATAAATATTATTTTTTATTTTTTAATTCACATTAAAGTACAATAATTGTAACGAATATGTAGCTGTGGCCTTGTGGGGCCAATTAATAACTCATGGGTAGCCGCCCTATTAAAAATGGCATGCATGGTAGGTCAGATGCATCTCGAATATAAATACATTTTGTTAGTTTATCTTATATAAAATATAAGAAATTTTAGGTTACATCTTTAATATTCGTAGGTGTTGTCATTTTCTGTTATCTTATTTCATTATCTAGATAACGTGCAACCACACGATATTTATCAATAAATTAACTATCTATTGCAATTTATAATGAATATTGTGCAAATTGAATGGTAATTTGTAGGAAGTCTCATCCCTCTTAGGCCTATATATATATATATATAGAGATTTAAAAAAAAACTCCCAAAAATTATTTAAAAGTAGCCCCTAATTATGAATATCTAACTAGTATGTTTTTATCACAAATAGTCATTATTATCGCAAATAAGCAGTTTTCTTGTAGTGGCTAGAGAGTTTAAAAACAAAAAACTCATAATATTTTCCAATAACTTAAAAATTGGGTGGTCATGTAGTGTTGCTTTTAGGTGAAGTTTTGTCAAGTAGTAGTTATGGATGTTGGTTCGGGCATGGGTGGTGCATTTATGTTTTATCTGCTAGGTGTTAGATGGATGGACCTAATTAATTTGTCATGAAGTGATTTTATAAATAATAGTAAAATGGTTTGTGAATAGTAATAAAATGATTTGAATTAGATGTTTTATAGGGTTTTAAAAATTGAGAGAAAAAAAATTGAATAAAAATATTATAAAATTAAAATATTGTTATAATATAATTTTTTAATATTATATTTGTTTTAGAATTTGAAAAAATTTAATTATTTTTTATATTTTGTTTGAAAGTTTAGAAAATTTATAATGATTAGACAAAACTTAATTATCTCCTCATTGTAGTTCTTCATCTATAAATTTAATACAAGAGAAGTGATAAAGATATAAAGGAATTCTACAAAAATAAATCTATAAATTGATATAGTTTCATGTGATCTATTAAATCTACTTTATAATAAAAGTAACTTTATAATCTCAATCTTGGAACCTCTTTCTTTCCTACATCTTGGCTATGACTTATAGTCACCTCCATTATAACTCGAATAGATCCCATATCCATTGATAAACTCCATATATAGTCACTTCTTCCTATTGATCTCTTTTATGTTGCGTTTGAATGTTGAGTTGAGCTAAACTAAATTAAATTCTTTATGAATATATAGTAATAAGTTAAATAGAGAAGAGAGTTATGTAGAACTCATCTAAACTAAATTTAAAATGTATTTAAATGTTAAATTGAATTTAATACTTTTATGTGAAATTAAAAATGATTATAGATTCCACGTATAAATATATTTTAAGTTAAAAAAATTTATAAATCTCATATATAAAAAAGTTTTGAGTTGAGATGAATTTAATAATTTATACTACTAATCGACCTTCAACACGCGCGCAAGCTGCCAAGGTGACCACAGGATGATTTCTTTTCTTCTTTTAAAGTATAGTTTTATTATGAAAACTCTTTGTCATCATAAAAATTTATTTTCTATTTTCTAAACAAATTAAAATTTTGCCGTGACAGTTTAACAAACTGTTATGTATTATTTTTAGTTAATATAATGAAAAACAATTAAAAGAATGATCGTAACTAGGCCTATAACCACCAGCCCCATAACTATCATACACTGGCCTCCCTATCGCATGATTATATTCCTCCCATGATGGGGATGGTCCGCCATGACCATGATGATGGCTTGGAACCCCACCATACCCTTCATAAAATGGCCTACTGCTATACGCACCAGCTTCGTAGGTCTGTGGATAATACGGTACATAGATGAATGGTGCCGGTTCAGGAGGCTTTGGAACCGGTTGATCAGGAGGCTTAGCTTCCACAGGTTTTTCAGCTGGCTTGGGATCCGGAGGTTTTGGTTTCACCTCAGTTTTGGGCTTTGGAGGTGGAGGTTTCATGATCTCAATGCTCCGAATGGAATCACCACCTCTGTAGATAATCTTTTGCTTAATCTGTTCAGGAGAGCAGCACACAACTTTGATTGTCACTGCGTTTTGCTTCTCATCGTATATCTGGTCTTGTATTTCTCTTGTTCACAAAAATTCAAACACATCACGATCGAAGAACAGCTCAGTCTTTTTCTTTTGGGTGTTGCACTCACGTACATACAGGAAATTAATTATACTGATTAAAGAGATCACGACAAAGATCAGAGACTCACGAGGATATCTAGACAAAACTCTCTTCACCTTCCTGTAGCAGCGATGGCACTGCAGGTCCACCTTCATCACCATTATTGTAGTAACCTGTCAAGTGTGTTCGAAACTCTAAAATCCCATTATGCCAAAAACAAAAGTAATTAAAAGCGAAAAACAACGACTTATATAGATCTGGAAAGCAAATGAAAAGAATAATCAAATGATCAAATAAAGTTGTGACACAAAAGATGATCCTGGATCATATAATTATAAAATGGGTATTAATTAAGAGATAAGAGATCTGATTGGTACAGTATTTTACAAACCTTTTCCCCCATGCAGGCTGTCATTCAGATCTCAATCAAAGGCCAAGCACTACGTACAGATTGAAGAACACTCCTCTTAGATCAGCAACTAATAATTAAAGTGAAAGTAGTGTTGTGGAACAGATCATCATCTTCATATGTCGTACTACGGAAGGGGCCAGACAGTGAGAGATCATCGACGAGCACATTATATTAGAAACATTATTAGGCCAAAAGGCATCTTATAAAGAAGATGCATGGATGGGGTAAGCTGCATCATTTCGTACGCTAGTTCGATCGAGAAGTTTCGAGCCAAGGGGTTGTAAACAAGTAAGATCTAAAGTTTGATCCCACGTTGAATGTCATTCTAATTTTGCAACACAAGGGCCAGGCGGGTGCATGGTGGCAGCTTGGCTCTTTGATTGCTAAGTAAGTGCTGATCTCTGGTCGGCCAATCTAATATTTGCATGTGCTGGCTTGGATTAATTGAACCACCTCGATCGTACGTCGTACCAAACTTCCAATATTAATATCTTCTGAGCTACATAGTGTCGGTTTAATTATTTAATTGTGGCCATGGATATATATGCAGTACACACACTTGGGAACCGTACACGTGTTTCTATTCCAAACTGTGCATGCCAACCATGCATTTAGCTAGGCTAGGGATCGAGGATAAAGCTTCACTTGCATATATATTCACCTTGTACCCTTTCAAAAAAAACAAAGCATTTTTGGACCTTATCATGTTTCACTTGTAAGCCCATGTCCTTGCATACATGAATTGCACTCTCGTGTAATCGGATTCTGCATAATCTTAAAGGTGGGAAATAATTTGTATAGTTTTAGGATGTATAAACTAACTTTATGTATTTTTTTATTTTATTTTTTAAAAAATCTCTGAGATCCATATAAAAGAAATTTATTTTTTAATAACAAATCCCATTATTTTTAAAAAAGAATTTACGAACTTACATACCTTAAGATCATTACTGTATCGAATATTGACATGTTCTCAATCCAAAAGTAGTACTAGTACTACTCGAGTTGAGACTTGAGTGACTAATTTCCACCAAATTAACAAATTTGTGTATACGTTCTCATGATCAATGAAATTGATTGAGAATTTAATTTCTCATTAATTCACAAATACCCAACAAATTATATTAATTTCTCATGTACCACGAAAAATCCTCAATAATTCTCATGTAAATTACTGAGGCATGCATGCAGAGCACTGTAAACTTGAATAAATCAGCATGGAGGTTTGCAACGACAGTACCAAACCTAAAAGGTTTAGAGATAAATATGCAGCAAGAGATAATCCTATATATAATTCAAATCATTAAATGGACGTACAAGATTTCATGGGTAATATTAATATGTCTCTTACATAACACGTACGCACGCGGGATCACATTAATTATTTTATTATTGTAAGAGACATGATGATGACCAGCTTACGTTTACATGGTTGCGCATCCTGTGGAATCTCCTTCACTGCAGTACTCATAACGGCTCACATTACAAGGCGCATGACAATCACTAGCATACGGTTGCTTCCACCACCATGGGGGTATCCCTCTTTGATAATTGCAACAAGAACTCCAACCACCGCAACCACAAGTACATCCTCTGGGTCCCGGAGGCCCGGGTGGCCCTGGAGGCCCTGGTGGCCCATGTTTCGCAAGCCCAGGAGGCCCAGGAGGCCCCGCAGGCCCAACTGGCCCGAGAGGTCCCACAGGCCCAGGTGGCCCAACTGGCCCAGGTGGTCCTGCAGGCCCTGCAGGCCCAGCAGGCCCGGGAGGCCCTGGAGGCCCCGGTGGAGGTGGTTTCTCAACAAACTCAATGCAACCTCCACCCTTGCAGATGATCTTTTGCTTAATCTTCTCAGGACAGCAGGATACAACTTTGATTGTGAACAAGTTTTTCTTCTCGTCGAATATCTGGTCATGTATTTCTGTTGTTCATAACAAATTAGTTCAACATTAACGCATATATATATATATATAAAATATATTTAACTCAGTTCTTTTGTAAGCAAATATTGCTAGATATATATATATATATATATATAGAGAGAGAGAGAGAGAGAGAGAGAGAGAGAGAGAGAGAGAGAGAGAGAGAGAGAGAGAGAGAGAGAGAGAGAGAGAGACTGACCAGAAAATTTACATAGAATTTTCTTCACCTTCTTGTAGCAGTGATAGCACTGCAGGTCAGCCTTAAACACCATGACTGTGGCCTGTAAGATCAGTACGGAATTTCTAAATCCATATATATATAGAACAGTACTTTCTGACAAAACAAATAGAAAGTTGTTGATGATGATGATCATCTGCCGACAAAATGAAATCAGCTAGAAACCCAAAAAAGAAACGATGGAAGAATAATAAATGATGAGATCAAGAAATGCATGGGTTAACGAAAGATGTCTCTAAATGTACAAACCTTTTCTCCCATTGCTGTATGTTCGGGTTTGATCAAACTGATCCAAACCAAAGGATTGCAGGAACAACGTACACTACTGCTCTACTTCCACTAAAGTGAAACTGCGAAACAGAATGCTCAGAGATTGTCAATTTAAAGACGTACACAGGATGGATCGGAAAACAAAACACACAGATTATTTATTGAGTAATTCTACGTACAACCTTGAAGTGCGTAACTGCCGCGTAATCGCTTTGAAAAAGAGTGGGGTCCACTATTAAAAAATTAATTTTTTTCATGTGAGTCCCATATTTTATTCATTTTTTTCAAAGCGATTACGCGGCGGTTACGCAATTCACGGTTGTAAGTCTCTTTTCTCTTATTTATTATATTTGAGACACGTTTAAATGGGAGGATGCTTAGGTTTCCCACGTTGTATTTCTCCTTGCGCTGTGCAGCTGGCTTTGTTTGACCCACGTCACCTTCCATCTTTAATCATTAACAGATGACATCAAATTTTACATTATTAAAGTTACTATGCTTGGGAGACCCCAAGTCATCTCAATTTATTTTATATTATTTTATTTAATAATTATAATTTTTTTTATAATTTTATATAAAATATAATAAATAATTTAATTTTTTAAAATTAAAAAAAAAATTGTATTCTTATAATATGTTATTTAACTTTTTTACTTTTATCCTATTTTATCTGTATTTAATCAAACGAAATTAAAAACGAGACGTGAGAAATGACTGAATTGGTATTTTTTCTTAAACATTATGGATAAAAAAACAACGCACAATTCGGTTGGTTCCATCGATAGACCACTCGATCTCCGTAAAATCACTTTTATTAAAGTTGCTAGATTATTTTAGTATAATATCTGAAGACTTTTACATTATCTACTGTTTATTTAATATAATTTAATCTAAAAAATAAATTTTAAATTTTAAATAAATTGAATCTTATCATTTAAGTTATCGAATAAGCAAATAGAATAATTCCTTTGCATTTCAAATTAGGAATCCAACCAAGAGTCGAGTCAGTAATCCTATCATTACTCATTTACTATTTAAATACATTTTTATTTTTATTTTTATTTTTTTATCATTTTTTAAGCATATTTTTAACATCCTTAATTATTAAAAAAATATATAACTTTATTAATACTTATTTTTTAATTTTTAAATAAAAAAAATACAATAATAATAAATAAATAAATAAATAATAAGATGGTAACCTATCATTATCCAATGGGCAGTCCTACTCCCATTATTGGGAGCACCGGGGCTCCCACTTGTTATTTTCTGGGATCCAAGATTCCAAACTCACCTTTAGAGTTACCGCAGGGGCTTTTATTGGGAGCTCCCGTTAATGTATTTGATGTATTTTTTATTTTTATTTTTTACATATTTTTTTTAATATTTAAAAAAATTAAAAAAAAATCTCACCACTTTTAAAAAGCATTTTTTAATTAAAAAAAAAATCCCAACATAAGTCTCAAGCGGGAGCTTCCAACCGAAAGATTAGTATTAGAGCAATGCTACATACAATCTTTAAATGGGGACTATATTGCAAGCCTAATTAATTTTTTTAAAAATTTTTTTAAAATTACAATAATTGTCTTATGAAAATTATATTTTTTTCTATTTAATGAAAAGTTTGTACATACAATCACTATTTGAACACTATAAATAGAATTTCTGTTCATATTATCCTATCCAATTCCTTTACACCATTGTCAGGGCATGCACGCATTCCCTTACGTGGCAACCGCACATGTCCGTACACCTTTAAAGTGGCGACAACGTTGTATTCTTTTGAAAAAGTGGTCGCGATCTTCACGTTTTCTTAGGCGTGGACTTCACTTTTTAAGGTCTTTTCCTAAGGTCTTTTTTTAAGGAATTTTTGACGGTGAGTTGGATGGGAAAGATGATAAAAATTAAAAATTGAAAAATATATTATTAAAGTAATATTTTAATATTATTATTTTAAAATTTTAAAAAATTAAATTATTTATTATATTTTATATAAAATTTTAAAAAAATTATAATTATGATATGATATAAGATAAAATACTTTCACTATTTAAACATGACCTAGGTTAATCTTTGTCTATAAAATATAACCTACATTTTCATTCTCCTTAATTTGGTACGAGATTATATATTCCTTAATATATAAAAGTTAAAATTATTAAAATATAAGTTTTTTAGTAATTTATATTTTTAGAATAAATAATAATTTAGCATAATATCTCTATAGAAGTTTAGAATTTGATTACCATTTTAATAAAATAAATTCGAATATTAATTATGAGAAGAGATAAATTTAATTAATTTATGCAATATGGGAAAGATAAATCATTTTTCATATGAATTTTATATTTATTTATTTATTTTAAAATAAATACGCATCGTTTTATACATTTTATGATAATAAATATTATTTTTTATTTTTTAATTCACATTAAAGTACAATAATTGTAACGAATATGTGGCCTTGTGGGGCCAATTAATAACTCATGGGTAGCCGCCCTATTAAAAATGGCATGCATGGTAGGTCAGATGCATCTCGAATATAAATACATTTTGTTAGTTTATCTTATATAAAATATAAGAAATTTTAGGTTACATCTTTAATATTCGTAGGTGTTGTCATTTTCTGTTATCTTATTTCATTATCTAGATAACGTGCAACCACACGATATTTATCAATAAATTAACTATCTATTGCAATTTATAATGAATATTGTGCAAATTGAATGGTAATTTGTAGGAAGTCTCATCCCTCTTAGGCCCTATATATATATATATATATATATATATAGAGATTTAAAAAAAAATCTCCCAAAAATTATTTAAAAGTAGCCCCTAATTATGAATATCTAACTAGTATGTTTTTATCACAAATAGTCATTATTATCGCAAATAAGCAGTTTTCTTGTAGTGGCTAGAAAGTTTAAAAACAAAACTCATAATATTTTCCAATAACTTAAAAATTGGGTGGTCATGTAGTGTTGCTTTTAGGTGAAGTTTTGTCAAGTAGTAGTTTTGGATGTTGGTTCGGGCTTGGGTGGTGCATTTATGTTTTATCTGCTAGGTGTTAGATGGATGGACCTAATTAATTTGTCATGAAGTCATTTTATAAATAATAGTAAAATGGTTTGTGAATAGTAATAAAATGATTTGAGTTAGATGATTTATAGGGTTTTGAAAATTGAGAGAAAAAAAATTGAATAAAAATATTATAAAATTAAAATATTGTTATAATATAATTTTTTAATATTATATTTGTTTTAGGATTTGAAAAAATTTAATTATTTTTTATATTTTGTTTGAAAGTTTAGGAAATTTATAATGATTAGACAAAACTTAATTATCTCCTCGTTGTAGTTCTTCATCTATAAATTTAATACAAGAGAAGTGATACAGATATAAAGGAATTCTACAAAAATAAATTTATAAATTGATATAGTTTCATGTGATCTATTAAATCTACTTTATAATAAAAGTAACTTTATAATCTCAATCTTGGAACCTCTTTCTTTCCTACATCTTGGCTCTGAATATGACTTTTTAGTCACCTCCATTATAACTCGAATAGATCCCATATCCATTGATAAACTCCATATATAGTCACCTCTTCCTATTGATCTCTTTTATGTTGCGTTTGAATGTTGAGTTGAGCTAAACTAAATTAAATTCTTTATGAATATATAGTAATAAGTTAAATAGAGAAGAGAGTTATGTAGAACTCATCTAAACTAAGTTTAAAATGTATTTAAATGTTAAATTGAATTTAATACTTTTATGTAAAATTAAAAATGATTATAGATTCCACGTATAAAGATATTTTAAGTTGAAAAAAGTTATAAATCTCATATATAAAAAAGTTTTGAGTTGAACTGAATTTAATAATTTGTACTACTAATCGACCTTCAACACGCGCGCAAGCTGCCAAGGTGACCACAGGATGATTTCTTTTCTTCTTTTAAAGTATAGTTTTATTATGAAAACTCTTTGTCATCATAAAAATTTATTTTCTATTTTCTAAACAAATTAAAATTTTGCCGTGACAGTTTAACAAACTGTTATGTATTATTTTTAGTTAATATAATGAAAAACAATTAAAAGAATGATCGTAACTAGGCCTATAACCACCAGCCCCATAACTATCATACACTGGCCTCCCTATCGCATGATTATATTCCTCCCATGATGGGGATGGTCCGCCATGACCATCATGATGGCTTGGACCCCCACCATACCCTTCATAAAATGGCCTACTGCTATACGCACCAGCTTCGTAGGTCTGTGGATAATACGGTACATAGATGAATGGTGCCGGTTCAGGAGGCTTTGGAACCGGTTGATCAGTTGGCTTAGCATCCACAGGTTTTTCAGCTGGCTTAGGATCCGGAGGTTTTGGTTTCACCTCAGTTTTGGGCTTTGGAGGTGGAGGTTTCATGACCTCAATGCTCCGAATGGAATCACCACCTCTGTAGATAATCTTTTGCTTAATCTGTTCAGGAGAGCAGCACACAACTTTGATTGTCACTGCGTTTGGCTTCTCATCGTATATCTGGTCTTGTATTTCTCTTGTTCACAAAATTCAAAACACATCACAATCGAAGAACAGCTCAGTCTTTTTCTTTTGGGTTTTGCACTCACGTACATACAGGAAATTAATTATACTGATTACAATTAAAGAGAGGAAGTCAAGACAGATGAAATGTTCAGAGGTTTTGGAGCCCCTAGGCAAGCATGTTGATTGTCTGATATAGAAGAGAGTTCTTTATAGGAGGTGAAGAGAGTTCTTTATAGGAGGTTGGAAGTGGAATTTATATAACTGAATTCTTCTAGTGGATTGAGTCTCTTGATTGGCTAAAGACGGATGGTTTTACGTACCATTGATAAGTTCGTTAGAGGGTTTTCACCATGTATTTCTATTACTATAAAATTCAGAAATGAAGTAGTTACTAGTAGTGTGATTATGATTATTCTCTTATATATATATATATGTAGTGATAAATCTTGTATTTGTGTTCCTACAAGAAAGAAAAAGGATTTTTTTTTTCAACATCTCAAGGGGTACGGTGTGAATTAAATAAGATATCTTGAATAGAAATTGAAAAGGGATGTATATAACTCCAATTCAGCAAAAAATGGTAGTTTGAGTATTGAGGTTCATGATTGTGCATGTGAATTAGTTTGAATATTGAGGTTCATGAATGACAAGCAACGTAGATGAAATACAAATTAGGAGGGATTTGGGAAGAGGAAACACATCAAAACGATCGATGTCTATTATATTTTCATATATATTACGACAAGATGATCTTTCTCACTTGCTTTCTACCAAAAGTTAAAGCTATTATTAATAAAATTAGGAAACTATCATCTTTGAAAAAAGGTATGCATATTTGTGTGTCAAAAATCCTGAGCATTTTAGAAAAAAATTTTATTTTATTTTTACCAAGCATCTTTGGTTCAAAAACTCTCAAGTTAGAGGGAATTTCAAAAACTGTCTTAAATATCATTTTTAAAAGGTAATCGAGGGGTAAGGAATCGTTAGAATGCCAAACCGAAGCAAGGGAATAGTTATACCTTCATTTGACTTTTTTTAACATGAATGAACTTTTCATTTGAATTCAAATTTAATCAAACCAGCTTAATTATAAGAAAACTTAAAAACAATTTTATCCTTTAATTGGGGTGCAAAAGTGAGAGAAATCTAGTCTCTCCAAATCAGAGATAACAAATATCAATTGAATATATGATCTTCTTTATGCCCTTTTGCTTGAATTAAACGACAAAAGCCAAGAAAAAAAAAATTATCTTGCAACCAATTATACACCTCTCTCAGTTCATAGCTCCTACTTTGCTTTAAAATTCATGGGCTTTGGGGCTTGTAAAGTTAGCTAAGATATCTCTCAGTTCATCCAATTTCTCTTCTTTGTTTTTGTGTATCTATTCTTTTGAAACCCGACAATCATATAGGGTGTGATTATTATCTAACACACAAGCATTACATGCAGAACAAAAGTCCTCTAAATTTCCATCTACTCTATGTGCCAAGGTAGTGCATAACAGTTTACAAGGTAATGCACTATGCCCCTTGTAATATGCTGACCCAGTGAGAGGGTCGAGATTATGTGAATATAATTGGCTTATATCAACAACCACGTGGGATTTTTGCATAAATAATATTGTAAATGGAAAGGAATTTGAAAGCACAAAGGGGAACAAAGAGCACAAGTTAATTAAATCTCCATGTCTACCCATTTTCAGATATATGATTTCTCATTCTAAAAACTATCCTGTGCAATTATACAAAAATATTCAGGGGATCCCATCACCAACCAAACACAGCACATGCAATTTATAAAATTCATCTCAATGATAATAGGTGTAGGGTGAGAGAAATCGAGAGAAGGGATTTGCGGGGACAGAGCAAATTAAATGTAATCACAAATCAGAATACCTTGTTTTGCAGCCGTGCGATTGAAGAGTGACTCAGGCGAAGAGAAGAATGCGGGTCCGAGCGGCACGATTTGTTGCTGTGATGAAAAAGAGACAGAGACAGAGCGAGGACGATAGGGTCAAACCATTAGAGAAGAGAGAGAGAGAGAGAGAGAGATCAATATATTACCCGCGATGTCAAGGCGGCGCGTGGGTGGTCGACATAAATAAATCGACCAGAGCAGCTACTTGCGTTAAAAGTGAGATTGCCGAAAATAAAATAGACGCAAAAGACCATATATGCTGTAGAGCTTCCAACATTAATATCTTCTTTTTTTGAAGTAAATATGTATCATTTCATTGCAAAACAAATATATGGGATACAAAGTTTGTCCTGTATTACAAGTGTAAAGATCTCCAAAGGACAATTTTCAATCCATACTAATTCCTCCTCTGTTTCCAAAGCTAACTTAGCTAATTGATGCGCCATTGTGTTGCTTTTCCTGTATGTATGATGTATCTTCTAATATGTTCTATTGTTAAAAATGCTTCTCAAATCTTCAATTAATTGACAATACCACATCTAAACCACCTCTTTACTATTTACATCTCTTGTCTATTTGTGCATCTCCTTCAAAAACAATGTTCTTTTGTTTAATTCCAAACAAAACTCAACAACCTTCCATAGTGCATAAATTTCAGCAAGTATAGGGTGGTTTACATTCATTTTACTCATACATAAAAATGCTAATACCTCGCCATCTTCATCTCTCAAAACGATACATGCCTCCATCCTCAATCTCTTGAGTCAAAAGAGGCATCCCAATTAACTTTCACCATGCCCTCCCCTGGTCTCTTCCATTTTTCCACTGCACGCTTAGACCCTACAGCTCTGAAGTTGCAAATTAAGTCATTTTGTGCCTTTTGGTACTGTTCGAAATTTTCCAAAGCTGCTGTTATAACTTTGTAAGGACAAGAGAACTTTTCTTAAAAAACGAACTTGCTTCTTCTCAACCAAATATTCCTCATGATGGCTGCCACCTTCTCCAGTTCTCCTTGATTTATGTTCTTCACTAACCTTTCCCACAGGTGATAGAAGTCCAACTCAACACATGGCCATTATTTTACAGAACTTTCACTTTCTGCCCAAACATTTGAGGAAGCTGCACAACTCTAAAGTGAATGAGTAACTGACTCCACTTCCCTACTACATCTGGGACACATGGGTGACTCAACAACTTTCCTCTTTAACAGGTTCTCCTTTATGGGTAAACAGCTGTTGACTACTTTCTACAAGAAAGTTTTTACAACAACAAGTGCATTTAGTTTCCATACTCCCATCAACATTCCACTCTTATTGTTTGTTCTAGATGGTTCACCAATATTAATATCTTCGGTTTAATTAATTAATATTTATGGTCATGGATATATATGCAGCACCCACACTTGGGAACCATACACGTGTTTCTAGTCCAAGCTGTGCATGGCAACCATGCATTTAGGGTAGGGAGGATAAAGCTTCACTTGCATATTCACCTTATACCCTAATTTTTTTATAAAAAAAACATTTTTGGACCTTATCATGTTTCACTTGTAATTAGCCCGTGTCCTTGCGTACAATTGCACTCTCGTGTAATCGAATTGTGCATAATCTTGAAGGTGGGAATTAATAATTTGTATAGTTTTTGGATGTAAAAACTAACTTTATGCATTTTTTTTTTTAAAAATTCAAGATAAATCTTTGAGGTCTACATAAAAGAAACTATTTTTTTAATAACAAATTCTACTATTTTGAAAGAAGAATTTGTGAAGTTGCATACCTTAAAATCAGTACTGTATCTAGGGCTGTTTAAAAAACCGCTAATCCGGCCCGACAGATTTTCCCGACCCGAACCAAAAAGCCCACAAACGGAACCGGTTAGCCGAATCCATTTTCTTTTTTAAACGGTTAATACCCAATACTAGATCTATATAAAAACCTAATTGATTTTATCCTACCCGATACCAGTAAGGCAATAACTCTCCTCTCTCTCACTCGATGGCTTTCTCTACAAGTCTCAATTACTCTCTCCATCGCAGCTCTCGGACATTCTCTCCCTTGTAGCTTTACTCTCTCCCTCGCAACACTCTTGCAGTCGCATCTAAAGGCTGCTATTTCTGCCGTCTTGCCAAAGCTTTCTAGACTCGTGAGGCGTGCATCTAGAGCCATCTGAGGTACTTTGGGTTCATTTTCTTTTTGGGTTCATTTTCGTTTTCTTAAAGGATCATGCTACAGCCCCCATTGGGGTCCCACTGGAGTGTAGTATTATTTTATAGTGTGTTTTTAAGTTTTTTTTAATATAGATATTTTAATATTTTTTAATATTTTAAAAAAATAAAATAAATTTAAAATATCATTAAAATGTCATTAAAAAAACATTTTCTTAATCAGAAAGTAAAAAAAAAAAATTCATTCAAAAATACTTCCTTAATCACGAAGTAAAATAAAAAAATTATAAAAAATATTTTTTATAATTTTTTTATTTTACTTCGTTATTAAGAAAATATTTTTTAATAATACTATGATTTTTTTTATTTTTTATTTTAAATATTTAAAATTATTAAAAAATTTATATAAAAAATACTTAAAAAAACACATCAAAATATATTACTTCCAGCGAGAGCCCGCGGGAAATATAGCATTTTCCTTTCTTAAAAGCAAAAGTAATGGGAGACGGCACTCATGCATCATCCAATCACAGTTTTAATGCCACCTTTTCCAACTTTCCTCTGTAATAAATTAATGACTTCTTTAGACCAATGCATTCCTGACCACTTCCTTCAACAAGAGAATAACTTATAAAATCCTAGGTCTGATGTTGGTTGTCTGAATGATGCTCTCCTATTCTTTTTAATAAATTAATTTTTAAAAAATTAAATTAATTAACATTATAAACTAAAAAATAGAAAAATATTCAGAAAAATGAAAACTTAATATTAGAAAATTATAAGAAAAAAATAATAATTTGAGAAGAAAATTAAAAGGGAAAATAATGTAAAAAGAACATAATAAATAATTATAAAAAAAAAAATGCACAATGGGTCGCCCTTGTGTGTTGTAAAAAACAAACGGGTCGGAATATCCGTTTCTTTCCAAAATTTGGGTCGGGTAATCGAGTAAACGGAAAAGCATCGAATCGGGTTGGGTCGGAATGTCAATTTTCGCCCGGGTTGGACGAATAGCCCTAACTATGTCTAGCATTAATTACTTATTAATCTCGAATTCTGACTTGTTCTCAATCTGGAATTAGTAGTCCTACTCATGACCAACTAATTTCAAGTGAGAAATCTGATCAATGAAATTGATTGAGAATTTTTAACTTCTCATTAATTCACAAATGCCCAACAAATTATATTAATTTCTCATGTGCACGAAAAATCCTCAACAATTCTCATGTAAATTACTGAGGCATGCATGCAGAGCCCTGTAAACTTGAATAAATCAGCATGGAGAGGTTTGCAACAACACTACCAAACCTAAAAGGTTTAGAGATAAATATGCAGCAAGAGAATATATATATATATATATATATATATATATATATAGAGTAAAGATAATCATATATAGCATTCAAATCATTAAATGGACGTACAAGATTTCATGGGTAATATTAATATGTCTCTTATATAACACGTACGTACGCGGGATCACATTAATTATATTAATATTGTAAGAGACATGATGATGACCATCTTACATTTACATGGTTGCGCATCCTGTGGAATCTCCTTCACTGCAGTACTCATAACGGCTCACATTACAAGGCGCATGACAATCACTAGGATACGGTTGCCTCCACCATGGGGTTATCCCTCTTGGATAATTGCAACAAGACCTCCAACCACCGCAACCACAAGTACATCCTCCGGGTGGATAAACTACTGGATAACATGGTACAACAATGGGACGGTCCGGTTCATGTGGACGACATGGTACTGGCTTTGGTCCCGGAGGCCCGGGTGGCCCTGGCGGCCCTGGAGGTCCAATAGGCCCTGGTGGCCCACAATGCACTGGCCCAGGAGGCCCGGGTGGCCCTGGAGGCCCTGGAGGTCCAATAGGCCCTGGTGGCCCACAATGCACTGGCCCAGGAGGCCCCGCAGGCCCAACTGGCCCGGGAGGTCCCACA
This sequence comes from Juglans mandshurica, assembly GCA_022457165.1. Taxonomy (NCBI): domain Eukaryota; kingdom Viridiplantae; phylum Streptophyta; class Magnoliopsida; order Fagales; family Juglandaceae; genus Juglans; species Juglans mandshurica. The sequence continues at coordinate 8,437,171 of CM039627.1, forward strand.
GGCCCAGGTGGCCCAACTGGCCCAGGTGGTCCCTTAGGCCCCTCAGGCCCGGGAGGCCCTGGAGGCCCCTCAGGCCCTGGAGGCCCCGGTGGGGGAGGTGGTGGTACAAACTCAATGCAACCTCCACCCTTGCAGATGATCTTTTGCTTAATCCTCTCAGGAAAGCAGGATACAACTTTGATTGTGAACAAGTTTTTCTTCTCGTCGAATATCTGGTCATGTATTTCTGTTGTTCATAACAAATTAGTTCAACATTAACGCATATATATATATATATATAAAATATATTTAACTCAGTTCTTTTGTAAGCAAATATTGCTATACATAGAGAGAGAGACTGACCAGAAAATTTACATAGAATTTTCTTCACCTTCTTGTAGCAGTGATAGCACTGCAGGTCAGCCTTAAACACCATTAGGACTGTGGCCTGTAAGATCAGTACGGAATTTCTAAATCCATATATATATATTCCAAGCCAAGAAAAACATATATATATATAGAACAGTACTTTCTGACAAAACAAATAGAAAGTTGTTGATGATGATGATCATCTGCCGACAAAATGAAATCAGCTAGAAACCCGAAAAAGAAACGATGGAAGAATAATAAATGATGAGATCAAGAAATGCATGGGTTAACGAAAGATGTCTCTAAATTTACAAACCTTTTCGCCCATTGCTGTATGTTCGGGTTTGATCAACCTGATCCAAACCAAAGGATTGCAGGAACAACACTACTACTCTACTTTCACTAAAGTGAAACTGCGAAACAGAATGCTCAGAGATTGTCAATTTAAAGATGCAGGATGGATCGGAAAACAAAACACACGTTCTATTTCTGCTGCATGCGATGATCTATCACGAAGAGACCTTTACCTTATATATCGTGAGCGTGCGGTACTCGCTGTTTGCCCTACAAGTAAAGTGCATATGTTTATAAATTTTTGCATTTGTGCTGTGCAGCTGGCTTTGATCGATCCACGTCACCTTCCATCTTTAATCATTAACAGTGTCATCAGAATTTACATTAAATACACAGGTATACCGAACTATAAATCATTTCAATTTATTTTATCTTATCTTATTTAATAATTATTTTTTTTTATATTTTTATTAAAAAGTTTAATTTTTTTAAATTTTAAAAAAATTATATTTTAATAATATTTTATTTAATTTTTAAATTTCATCTTATCTTATATATGTAATTAAATGAGACCTAAAAAATGAATTGAATTGATTTTTTTTTTCATAAAAATTAAGGATAAAAAAACAATGCACTAATCGATAGGTTCTATCGGTAGATCTCTCGATTTCCTTAAAACCATCCTTAATCCTTATTACTATTTTCGTAACATAGACCTTTACATTATATATTATTTATTTAGTATAATTTAATTTAAAACCTATAAATTGAATCTTATCTATTAAGTTATCGAATTAGGAGTAGTATAATTTCTTTATACTATCTTTTTTTTTTCCGACAACTTTAATTTCTTTTCACTATTTTCAGGGCCATCCACGCATTCCCTCGTACATGGCAAGTTGGCAACAGCATACGTCGGTACTTCAAAGTGGCAATAATGTTGGTGTTGTGAAAAAGTGGTCGCGATATTCACTTTTGCTTTGGCACGGACTTCACTTTCTAAGGTCTTTTTAAAGTATTATTTCAACCATGAATTTAGATGAAATAAATTGAATTAAAATTAAAAATTAAATAATATATTATTAGAATATATTTTTTAATATTATTATTGTTTTAAGATATATAGTAAGTTTATTTTTATCGTAAATAATCATTATCAATTTATCATCTCAAATAATCCGTAATAAATAAATAATTTTTTTATAATGGCGGTAGAGTTAAAAATAAAAAAAAAAGGAGAAAACTTCTTCCAAAAATTGTTGTCTGTTTCCTTTTCTTTCCGACAAAGAAAAAAAAACCTCATAATATTTTTCAAAAACTTTAAAAATGGGTGGTGTATTGTTGCTTTTAGGTGAAGTTTTGTCAAGTAGTACTGATACATGCATGTTGGTTCGGGCATGGGTGGTTTATTTATGTTTCTGCTAGGTGTTAGATGGATGGACCTAATTAATTTGTCATGAGGTGATTTAAGTTGGTTCGTTTCTAATGCATTGAGCAACATTGAAACTTTACACTGTTAATTACTTTGTAATGAAGTTTCATATATGACGAAGTTGGTTCGTATATGATCTGGTCTTGTATTTCTCTTGTTCACAAAATTCAAACACATCACGAAGAATAGCTCAAGTCTTCTTCTTTTTTTATAGAAAATACTGATTACAATTAAAGAGATCATGACAAAGAGAAGAGACTCACGAGGATATCTAAACAAAACTCTCTTTACCTTCTTGCAGCAACAATGGCAGTGGCACTGCAGGTCAACCTTCATCACCATTTTTGTACTAGTAACTTGTTAAAAGTGTTCGAAACTCTAAATAAATCCCATTATATATGCCGAAAACAAAAGTAATTAAAAGCGAAAAACAACTTATATAGATCTGGAAATCAAATAAATAATCAAATGATCAAATAAAGTTGTGACACAAAAGATGATCCTGGATTAATTATAAAATGGGTATTAATTAAGAGATAGAGATCATCTGGTTAGTACACTATTTACAAACCGTAATTTATGTGATGTGGGTTTATGGAACCTGTGTGGTCGCTCTAAGAAATTATTACCAAACATATTGGGTAGAATATTAATGATAATGATTTATGGAACCCAGACCATGGTGTGGGGCTAATGGCTTTTCTTTTCAAATGAACTTTTGAAGATGTTGCTTTTTGCATCTGAACTAGCTCTTTTAGTAATCTTATTATGGGTTCCATCGCTAGAGGGGGATCCCCCGGTATGTATTAACTACATAAAAAAAACATAGATTTCTTTCTTTGAAAATTGTTGTTAGAAGTACTCTTTGATAAATATATTTATTTGATATCTCTCAGGTAACATGGTGTAAAGGTAAATCCACGAGAGATTTGAGCTCTTTATGGTTCAATACATGTGGTGTAATATAATCATTTGGTGGAACTTTGCATCCGTCTGAATTGTGATGTTCATTAATTTTTCTGATCTTTATTGCCAATATGATCTCATTTACAATCATGAAAGTTCATAAGCATTTTATTATGAAATCTTTGAAATTGCATGTGCCAGAATATGAGCAGTTGAAATTTATTTGATAAGGTAGCATCACACCTGCGTCGATCATCCAGTTGATCATTTATGGGTGTAATGCTTCTGGTGGTCTTAATCATCTTAATCATAACAAATTTATAGTACATTCTTTGCAATGAATTTTTATTTAACATTACCGAAAATTCTTCCATGTAAAAATTTAAATGAGTTGTAATGATTGCTTGGTTTTGTCTATGCACACTATTGTCAGGCCTTGAAAAAGATGGTCCAATACGGCTAAATTTGTAATTTCAAATACATAATTTTTTTTTATTATCTTTAATTGTATCTAGTTGTAATATCAAACCATATATATATATATATATATATATATATATATATATTTAATCTTTATTTGAATCTGGTTGCATCTTCTTTTATAGGTACTTTAAAGGTTCAACTTGTAATGGATTCTGACACGGAACATGCAGAAAATGAGGGTGATGGGGTAGGACTTGCAAGTATACATAACAGAGGCTCTTCATATGAGACCAACTGCTCCTTCAATGAATTATTATTTGTGGAGATGACATTTTTGGTGGAGATGACATTATTTGGTGTAGATGACATACTTTTTGGTGGAGATAACATATTTTTTGGTGGAGATGACATGTGGTTATTGTAAATTCCAGACATTGTGGCCATGTGGCTATTGTAAATTCGAGACATTGTGGTTCTTCCAAGCAGATATGCCTTTCTTAACATTTTGTATAAACCATATATTGGTCGAACCTTTTAATCTCCCAGTTTAAACTTTCAGTTTTGGATATGTTATCAAAGTCGATACATGTATTTAAGTCACAATAGCAATTGTGGGAAGGTGGATGAGTTCCAGCTGCATACTAGACCAATGCAGTGGAATGACCTCTGATGAAATTATTTATTTCCTTTCCTTATTAATTTCTTCTCTTATTTCGGGTATAAGAAATAATAAAACTTCCAAATTTTTTTGGAAGATTAAGAGTGAATGAAAATGGCATACACGTTTTCTCACCATACACGTGCCCTTTGCTTTACTGCCATAAGTTATGCTTTTTTTTTTCTCCTCATTGGTAGTCCTCTTGGGGATGCCACTGGCAGAAAATAGTGTAAGGTCAGATACCAAAGCAGCTCTAATCCATGTAGTGCATTTTTCTTTCTGTCCAAAGCAAGTTTCAGACATTCTCTGATGGAACCAGGGCCCTTGGGATTACTGTCCTTTGCTCTCAATAGATTATTGTTTGCATATAACTCAATAATTTGTTGAGTGTGCCCCAAGTCATCTTGAAGACTAAAAAAAGTTATCAACTAATGGCAGCCGATCAGCCCCCTTGGCTGCCTGAAGCTCTGAATATGTACCGGAAAGACGAAGAAAAGTTAGGGACAGTAGGATGGTACCCAGGTCAGTCCTACTTGTATTTTGTATCTATTATCAAGCATAATGGTGTGCATATGTTTAAGGCTTCAATTATCCTGAAAGCCTAAGCTGCTAGGAAATGGTGAACTTAATCATTTAAAATATATTCTCTAAAAGTATAAGGTGGTCAAAGTACCATATTGACAGTTTGGTTGGCTGATCACAATACACTCACCCTAAAAGCACTTTCGAAGTGATCCATATTGCTTGGTCACTTCATAAAGGTGCTGCCTTTGGCTTCATTGCACACGTCACAAGATGGCATTGAATCCATGGTTGCAAACTGGTTCACTTTGTATAGATTCAAATCAAGGTAGCCCCAAACCAAATTCCAGAGACCAAAAGATAGCCCAAGTTAGCCCCAAATTCACACTATAAAAAATTAAAAAGTTTATACACTTGCTTATTTCTTAGTAAAAATACACTTGTTTTGCTTCTTCTTCTAATGTAAAGTGAATGCGCAGTAATATAATATACATATTCTATAATTCATGCTTTCCTAAATTAAATTATTTTTCTCCACTTGAAATACATCCTAAAACTTCCTAAATGTCAAATTGCTTGTGTATTTCAAAGTTAAATACTTTCCTAAATTTTAATCCATACTAATTCCTCCTATGTTTCCAAAGCTAACTTAGCAAATTGATGCGCCACTGTGTTGCTTTCCCTGTATATATGTTGTATCTTCCAAGCTATTCTACTAGTTAACTGACCATACCACATCCAAACCACCTCTTTACTATTTACATCTCTTATTATTGTTTGTGCGTCTCCTTCAAAAACAATGTTCTTCATGTTTAATTCCAAACAAAACTCCACACCTTCCATAGTGCGCATAAATTTCAGCAAGTATAGGGTGGCTAACATGTTACGGAGATATGATTTGGGAAATATTTGTTGTATTTTTTGTGATAATTTCCTTTCTAACTAGATTAGACATTGCTGTAAATACCTACCTTGTATAGCATATTAGACGCATAGAATCTGGCAACAATCTTGTATATTCTCTTCTATATAATGAAAGCAAACCCTCAATAAAGGGTATTCAGACCAATTTTGACATGGTACCAGAGCCCCTACTCTAATATTCATCTCTGTGGTCTAAATCCTTCGTGAGCGATAGGAGAATATTTTTTTTCCTCTGTTTCTGCAAGATTTTCTTGCTCTTGGTATTATAGGTTGTGGAGTCGAAGCTATCTGTGGTGGTTCTCAGCTGTTTTTGGTTGTTCTCGGTGGTGGGTTTGCTTTTTTTCTTTTGGAGTCTTTGGGTCTGTCGACAATTTTTGGTGGTTCTCGGAGCTGTCTGTGGTGTCTGTCGGCACTTTTTGTGGGTGGTTGTGTGGCTGTCGGCACCGTTTGTGGCCGTCGACGTTGTTTGTGGGTCGTTGCGTGACCATCGGCCATTTTTGTCATACTTTGTGGGTTTCGGAAGTTCTTTGCTTGTAGTTTGCATGCTGGCAAAAGGTATTTCCTCATATAATTTCTTTTGTGGGCCGTTCCTTTTTTTACCTTTGTTGGGCTACTTTATTGGGCCATTTGTTGGTCTTTTACCGTGTGCCTTGGTTTCTTGTGGGTTGTCTCTTTTATTGGGCGATCAGCATCTATTTGGATTGCTTTTGTTGGATTTGCTACTATTTTTACATGTCTTTTATCATATCTATTGAGAATACTATTGTTCGCTTTATTGGGAAGAATTTTCTTACTTGGAAATTTCAATTTAAGATGTTCTTAATATGGAAAGAGTTATCAAATCATATTGATAGTTCTGTTCTAGTTCCCATTGATGAAAAGGAATTTGCCCAATGAGAAGTTAAGGATGCTAAGGTGATCTCTTAGCTATTAAAAACGATTGAGCCCTATCTTGTCACCAATCTTCGGTGTTATACTACGACTCAAGATATGTGAGACTACTTGCATTGTATTTATTACCAAGACTATAGTGCTCGAAAATTTCAATTGGAGTTGAAAATTGAGCAATTTTATTTTGGTTTTATTAATCTTTGGATCAAGTATTCTGCCATTGTTTATGCTAAGGTTCCCCCTGCGGCCCTCGCGGCTCTTCAAGTGGTTCATGCTGAGAGTCAACGCGATCAGTTTTTGATGAAGTTCGACCAGAATTTGAGCCTATTCAAGCAGGTTTATTGAACCGTCTTCCGATTCCTTCTTTGGATACTTGTTTAGGAGATTTATTGCATGAAGAACAACAGTTATCCACTCAGATGGGTATGACTTATGAAAATATATTTTCTGAGGCTGTGAATGTAGCCTATGTAGCACAAGGGAGAGGGAATAACAAGTTACAATGTTTCAATTGCAAGGAGTTCGGTCATATTGCTCGCAACTGTCCAAAGAAAATTTGTAACTACTACAAGAAAGAGGGTCATATCATTAAAGACTGTCGAGTGCGGCCTCAGAATTGCCAATCCCAAGCCTTTCAAGCTGTTGTTCAGTCCTCGTCTTCTTCTGCGCCCCCCCACTATAAGCTCTGATTCAACTGTTCTCACACCTGCCATGGTCCAACAGATGATTGTGTCTGCTTTTTAGGCTTTAGGCCTACAAGGTATGGATTCTAACTCCACTTCTTCTTGGATTGTTGATTCGGGTGCCTCTAATCATATGACTGGTAGTACGACGAGTCTCCATGGTTTTTAGAAGTATGGAGGCACGCAAACTATTTAGATTTTTTATGACAATACACTTCCTATTACTATTGTTGGTACTTTGGTCTCTTCATTTTGAAATGTTTTTGTCTCTCCTGGATTATCTACCAATTTGACTTTTGTAGGACAATTGGTGGATAATAACTGTGATGTTCATTTCTCTCGTGGTGGTTGTCTTATGCAGGATCAGATGTCGAGGACGGTGATTGCAAGGGGCATAAAGTGTGACGTCTATTTCCTTTACAATTTTCTAATCCTAATATTGTTTCTCTTGCGTGTACGACTACTGCCAATAATAATGAAGTATGGCATAAGAAATTGGGTCGTCCTAATTATGTTTTCTTAAGTCATATTTTGAAACATGATTTTTTGGGCAATAAAGATTCATTTTTTTCTTCTCCTGTATCTTTTATTTGTGCTACTTATCGTCTTGGTAAAAGTAAAATTTTACATTTTCCTGCACATGGTAGTCGTGCTTATAATTGCTTTGAGATTATGCACACTGATGTTTGGGGTGTTAGTCCAGTTATTTCTCATGATCAATATCGTTATTTTGTGATGTTTATCAATGATTATAGTCGATTTACTTAGATCTATTTTCTCCGTTCTAAAACTGACGTGTTTTCTATTTTTCAAAAATTTGTTGTGCTTGTCGAGACACAGTTCAGTACTAGTATCAAAATCTTACGCTCCGACTCAGGGGGAAGTACATATCTCATTCCTTTCGGACTTATCTTCAGCAAAAAGGGATCATTTCCCAACATTCATGTCCTTATACCCCTCAACAAAATGGAATTGGTTAGCGTAAGAATCGTCATCTCTTAGATGTCGTTCGTACTTTGTTGATTGATTCTTCTATACCTTCTAAGTTCTAGGTAGAAGCTTTATCTACTACTGTTTATTTGTTCAATCGTTTTTCTATTGCCATTCTAAATTATGATTATCCCTATTTTCGATTATTTAGCATGTCTCCTGAGTATCAGTTAGGACTGTACAGAAACCGACAACATCGGCCGCCACAGACGCAAACCGACCGGCCCCGTCAGGAACCGGTGGAGAACCGATTGGCATGCGGTGGAAATTTAAAGAAAATGATGTTCAGCGCTTCGGTCTCGGTTTGTAGCTGGACCGGACCGCTGAACTGACTGATATAATAAGACCTTTTTTTTAATATACCATTATCAAAACGACATCGTTTCACTGAGGTTTAAGTAGAACGGCGTCGTTTTATAACTATAAATATTACAAAAGATAATGGAAACGACGTCGTTTGGCATTAAATCAAATAGCGTCGTTTTATTAAGGACATAAGAAATAAAATAAGTCTGAAACGACGCCGTTTCACTTAAACTTAATTGGAACGGCATTGTTTCGAAATGTGTCTTCTTCTTCCCCAGCGTCTTCTTCTCGATTTAGTTTGCAACTCTCTCTCTCTCTCTCTCTCTCTCTCTCTCTCTCTCTCTCTCTCTCTCTCTCTCACATTGTTCTCTTTGTAGATTATCGCCGCTAGGGGAATTGACGCTGACCGAGAACCGCCTCGATCGGTTTCCTCCTCCCATCAACCGGTTACGGTCAGTGGTTCCCCCATTTTTTCAGATGTCGGTCGGCGTCGGTTTTGCTCCCCTAGTATCAGTCCTTTTATACTTTTGGATGTGTTTATTTTGTTTATCTGCCACCTATTAATTGTCACAAGATTATTGCATAGTTTGTCACGTGTGCTTTTATGAGATATAGTCCTACTTAGAAAGGATTTGTTTGTTATGATGCTCATGCAAACAAATTTCAGATCTCCCGAAATGTGATTTTTTTTAAAAATCAATATTTCTTTCAGTCTTAGGTTATTTCAGATCCTCCTATTACTTTTCTACCCGCTTTTGATGATGTGTCTTCTTCCATTGAGCGATTTAAACGTGGTGTAGAGTATCATAGACGTCCTGCTTCAACACCCTTTCCAAACACCGATCCGTCATCTGATTCTACGATTTCTATACCTAGGCGCTTCACCAAGGTTACACATCTATCGGATAGGTATGGTTTTTCTCATACCTCACTTACTACCACTCTCGACACTGTGTCTGTTCCTCACTCTTAAACCTAGGCAGCCACCAAAGCATGTTGGCAGCAGGCCATGCAAGAAGAAATCCAAGCTCTTCAAGACAATCACACTTGGGATCTTGTGACTTGTCCATCTAGTGTCAAACCTATTGACTATAAATGAATGTACTAAGTCAAATTTCGGTTTGATGGCTTACTGGACAAATATAAGACTCGTCTCGTGGTTCTTGGGAACTGCAAGGAGTATGGTATTGATTATGACGAGACATTTGCATCTGTTGTCAAAATGACTACTATACGGACTATCTTAACACTTGCTGCATCGCAAGGGTGGTCTCTCCGGCAGATTGATGTGAAGAATGATTTTCTACATGGGGATCTGAAGGAAGAAATCTATATGTCTCCACCTCCCAACATGTTTGCTTCACCTTCCTCAAAGGTTTGTCGGCTACGCCGATTCTTGTATGGACTGAAACAGGCTCCGCATGCATGATTTGATAAATTTCACTCATTTTACTCAAAGTCAGTTTGATTCCTCTGTCTTTGTTCACAAAACTTCTACATGAATTGTATTACTTCTGGTATATGTTGATGACATTGTGATTACTGATTCTGATACTGAGTTAATTAAGCAATTACAACAGCATCTCGAGGCCTCTTTTCACATGAAAGATCTTAATCCCCTACAGTACTTTGTTAGCCTTGAGGTGCAAATTACTCCGACTGGTACGTTGTTACACCAGCACAAATATACGCAAGAAGGATTTCATTGGCTAGTCTCCAATCGGGTAACTCTGTTCTTACTCCCTTGGAGGTAAATTTTAAACTTTGTCAGGAAGAAGGCAAACTTCTATCAGATGCATCCTTGTATCAGCAGCTCGTTAGGATTTTGAACTACTTGACGATTACTCATCCTGACATTTCTTTTACTGTGCAGCAAGTCAGTCAATTTATGCAGGCCCCCTGACATCTTCACTTAGCCATTATTCACCGCATTATCTGATATCTGAAGGGCACCTCTACACGCGGGTTATTCTTTCCTAAGGAATCTTCCTTACAGTTGGCGGGACATAGTGATGCTGATTGGGTCGGATGTGCAGATACTTGTCGCTCTATTAATGGTTGGTGCATGTTTTTGGGCAATGCACTCATTTCTTGGAAGAGTAAGAAGTAAGACAGAGTTTCCAAGTCCTCCATTGAGTCTGAGTATCGTGTTATGTCTTCCGCATGCTCTGAGATCAGATGGCTTCGTGGGTTATTGGGTGAACTTGGTTTTCCTCAGCTTCAGTCCACTCCTCTTCATGTTGATAATACTAGTACTATTCAGATTGCAGCTAATCCTATCTTCCATGAGCGTACGAAACATATCGAAGCCGATTGTCTCCTTCTCGGCACCGACATCAGTTCTTAGTTGACAAATTGATGCTTCTTGATCTACCAGCATCAATTTTAGGGGAGATGTTACGGAGATACGATTTGGGAAATATTTATTGTATATTTTGGTGATAATTTCCTTTCTAGCTAGATTAGATATTGCGGTGAATACTTACCTTGTACAGCATATTACACACATAGAATCTGGCAACAATCTTATATATTTTCTTCTATATAATGAAAGCAAACCCTCAGTAAAGGGTATTCAGATGAATTTTGACATAACATTCATTTTACTCATACATAAAGATGCTAATACCTCTCCATCTTCATCCCTCAAAATGATACATGCCCCCATCTTCAATCTCTTGGAGTCAAAAGAGGCATCCCAATCAACTTTTACCATGCCCTCCCTTTGTCTCTTCCATTTTTCCATTGCACACCCAGACCCTGCAGCTCTGAAGTTGCAAACTAAGTCCTTTTGTGCCTTTTGGTACTCTTCTAAATTTTCCAGAGCTGTTCTTATAACTTTGTAAGGACTAGATAACTTTTCTTAAAAAACGAACTTATTTCTTCTCAACCAAATATTCCTCATGATGCCTGCAGTTCTGAAGTTGCAAACTAAGTCCTTCTGTGCCTTTTAGTACTCTTCTAAATTTTCCAGAACTGTTCTTAGAACTTCGTAAGGACTAGAGAACTTTTCTTAAAAAATGAACTAGTTTCTTCTCAACCAAATATTCCTCATGATGGCTGCCACCTTCTCCAGTTCTCCTTGATTTAAGTTCTTCACTAACCTTTCCCACAGATGATAGAAGTCCAACTCAACACATGGCCATTTTTTTACTGGACTTTCACTTTTTGCCCAAACATCTGAGGAAGTTGCACAACTCCAAAGTGAATGAGTAACTGACTCCACTTTCTTACTGCATATGAGACACATGGGTGACTCAACAACTTTACTCTTTAATAAGTTCTCATTTGTGGGTAAACAGTTATTAACTAATTTCCACAAGAAAGTTTTTACAACAGCAGGTGCATTTAGCTTCCATACTTCTTTTCACGTTTCACTCTCGCTGTTTGTTCTAGAAGGTTCACCAATTTTAATATCTTCTAAGCCACAGGGTTGTCGGTTTAATTAATTAATATTTATGGTCATGAATATATATGCAGATTCCAGAACCCACACTCGGGAGCCGTACACGTGTTTCTAGTCCAAGTTGTGCATGGCAGGCATGCATTTAGGCAAGGGAGGATAAAGCTTCACTTGCATATCCACCTTGTACCCCATTTTTTTTAATAAAACATTATTGCATACATTTGCACTCTCGTGCAATCGGATTGTGCATAATCTTGAAGGTGGGAATTAATAATTTGTATAGTTTAAGGATGTACATACTAACTTTATGCATTTTTCTTTTAAAAAAAATAAAGATAAAACTCTGAGATTCACATCAAAAAAATTATTTTTTTAATAACGAATTACTCGTTAATCTCGAATATTGACTTGTTCTCGATATGGAGTATTACTATTCGAGTTGAGTGACTAATTTCCACCAAATTAACAAATTTGTGTATACGTTCTCATGACAAAGTAAATTCAAATGAGAAATCTGATCAATGAAATTGATCAATATATAGTAAAGATGATCATATATAGAATTGAAATCATTAAATGGACGTACAAGATTTAATGAGTAATATTAATATGTCTCTCATATAACACGTACGTACGCGGGATCACATTAATTATTTTATTATTGTAAGAGACATGATGATGACCAGCTTACATTTACATGGTTGCGCATCCTGTGGAATCTCCTTCACTGCGGTACTCATAACGGCTCACATTACAAGGCGCATGACAATCACTAGGATACGGTTGCCTCCACCACCATGGGGGTATCCCTCCAGGATAATTGCAACTCGAACCCCAACCACCGCAACCACAAGTACATCCTCCGGGTGGATAACATGGTACAACAATGGGACGGTCCGGTTCATGTGGATGACATGGTACTGGCTTTGGTCCCGGAGGCCCGGGTGGCCCTGGAGGCCCTGGAGGTCCAACAGGCCCTGGTGGCCCACATTTCACTGGCCCAGGAGGCCCCGCAGGCCCACATGGCCCACATGGCCCGGGAGGTCCCACAGGCCCAGGTGGCCCAACTGGCCCAGGTGGTCCCTTAGGCCCTGCAGGCCCCGCAGGCCCCACAGGCCCGGGAGGCCCTGGAGGACCCTGTGGGGGAGGTGATGGTACAAACTCAATGCAACCTCCACCCTTGCAGATGATCTTTTGCTTAATCCTCTCAGGAAAGCAGGATACAACTTTGATTGTGACCAAGTTTTTCTTCTCGTCGAATATCTGGTCATGTATTTCTGTTGTTCATAACAAATTAGTTCAACATTAACGCATACATATATATAATATATATTTAACTCAGTTCTTTTGCAAGCAAATATTGCTAGATATATATATATATATATATATATATATATATATATATAGAGAGAGAGAGAGAGAGAGAGAGAGACTGACCAGGAAATTTACATAGAATTCTCTTCACCTTCTTGTAGCAGTGATAGCACTGCAGGTCAGCCTTAAACACCATTATAACTGTGGCCTGTAAGATCAGTACGGAATTTCTAAATCCATATATATATATATATATATAATATTCCCAGCCAAGAAAAACATATATATATATATAGAACAGTACTTTCTGACAAAACAAATAGAAGTTGATGATATGGATCATCTGCCGACAAAATGAAATCAGCTAGAAACCCAAAAAAGAAACGATGGAAGAATAATAAATGATGAGATAATAATATGAAAGAAATGCATGGGTTAACGAAAGATGTCTCTAAATTTACAAACCTTTTCTGCCATTGCTGTATGTTCGGGTTTGATCAACCTGATCCAAACCAAAGGATTGCAGGAACAACACTACTACTCTACTTTCACTAAAGTGAAACTGCGAAACAGAATGCTCAGAGATTGCCAATTTAAAGATGCAGGATGGATCGGAAAACAGAACACACAGGTTTCCCACGTTCTATTTCTGCTGCATGCGATGATCTATCACGAAGAGACCTTCGGCATTTATCGTGAGCGTGCGGTACTCGCTGTTTGGCCTACAAGAAAAGTGGATATGTTTATAAATTTTTGCATTTGTGCTGTGCCGCTGGCTTTGATTGATCCACGTCACCTTCCATCTTTAATCATTAACAGTGACATCAGTTTTTACGTTATTAAAAGAAAAATGCTAGGTGGACCAAGCGTATAAAATTATCTCAATTTATCTTATATTATTTTATTTAATAATTATAATTTTTTATATTTTAATACAAAATTTAATAAAAAATTTAATTTTTTTTAATTTTAAAAAAATTTTATTTTAAAAAAATTATATTTAATTTTTAATTTTTATCATCTCTTACACACACACACACACACACACACACACATATATATATATATATATATATATATATATTAAACGAAACCTAACAAAATGATTGAATTGAATTTTTTTTCCTTCAAAATTAAGGATAAAAAAACAATGCACTAATTGATAGGTTCTATCGGTAGGCCTCTCGATTTCCGTAAAAATCATTAATCCTTATTAAAGTTGTCAGACTATTTTAAGTATTATATTCTCAGACTTTTATAGTATATATTATTTATAAAAAACTCTACACAATTTCTTATTATTCACATAATTTTCAAAAATTACATTTTTTTTTATTTTTTTTTCTTTTATAAAAAATTTAATATATAAATATTAAATAAAAGAATTGAATTAGTTTAAAAAAATAAACTTAAAAAAAATGTTAAAAATTTTAAAAAATATAATATATAGAAATTAAGAAGTTGTGTAGTATTGTTGATTATTTATTTAGTATAATTTAATTCATAACTTAATTGAATCTTATCGTTTAAGTTATCGAATTAGAAATAGTATAATTCCTTTACATTATTGTCAGGGCCATGCACGCATTCCCGCGCACATGGCAACAGTACATGTCCGTACACCTTTAAGGTGACAACGTTGTAGGGTAGTGATAAGAGTAGTGATAAATATAACATTTTTCATGATATTATAAAGGAAGGGTATTTTTATAAAATCATATTAGTTTTATAAAGTATTTTATAAAAATATCTCTCTTTTTAAATATTGTTGTATAAAGTATTGTGAGTTTATCATTTTTTTTTTGTGAAAAAGTGGTCGCGATATTCACTCACTTTTTAAGTTCTTTTTAAAGTAAAGTATTAGAGCATTGAATATGAATATGCAAAGTGATGTTTGAATAATATAACCTTAAAATCTTTTATATTAACTCAAGTACATTTAAATATTGTATTTATCTAAATTTGAATAATTATTATTCACTTTATAAAATATATTTTAATCATTATTTCTCTCTCCTCCCTCTTTTTCTCACAATCCTTTCATTTTTTTCATCTTTCAACAACACAACAAACATTCACTTGCATATTTATTTTATTATTATAATATATTATATATTTTTTATTTTATTATATTTTTAATATAATATATAAAAAAAATTATTTTTTATTATTGCATTATATTATTAATATCAAATGTATGTAGTGGATGCAAATTGTAAAATATATATAAAAAAATTGATTTTAGTAAAAAATTAATAATAAAAAAATAATAAGATTTTATTATTATTTTGTCTCAAATATGCATAAGTCAATGTGAAAATTTTGCTTGAATGATAAAGTGGTTATGCAAAACAGGTGATTTTGCAGATGCATCTGCATAGACCAATGCTAATGCTCTTATTAGTTGAGATGAGATAGATTGAGATGAAAATTAAAAGTTGAATAATATATTATTATAATATTTTTTTAATATTATTATTGTTTTAAAATTTTAAAAAATTAAATTATTTATTATATTTTATATAAAAATTAAAAAAAAATAGAATGATTAGATAATATGAGATGAGATGAAGTAATTGTCCTATCCAAATGGTCCTAAGTCAATCTTTGTATATAAACTATAACCAACATTTTCATTCTCCTTAATTTGGCACGAAATTAATTATTCCTTAATATATAAAAATTATATTATTAAAATATAATTTTTCCTAGTAATTTATATTTGTAGAATAAATAATAATTTAACATAATATCTTAATAGAAGTTTAGAATTTGAATGCCATTTAAAAAAATAATCTCAAATATAATTAGGAGAAGAGATAAATTTAATTACTTTATGCAAAAATTTTTATACTAGATACAATTATAAGTTGTGCAAATGTTGTGTAGTCTTTTTTTTTAAAAAAAAGTGACATCTACCATTTAAAAAATAATTTTTTCATATGAATTTTATATTTATTCATTTTTTTCAAAATGAATATGCGTTGTTTTGTACATTCTATGACTACAAATATTATTTTTTATTTTTTTAATTCACATTAAAGAACTATATATAATTATAACCTAGAGTAGCTGTGGCCTTGTGGTGGGTTAGATGCATCTTGAATATAACATAAATACGTTTTGTCAGTTTTGTTATCTTTTCTAAAATATAAGACATTTTAGGTTACATCTCTCCTATTCGTAGGTTTTGTCATTCTCTGTTATCTTATTCCATTATTTGTTGGAAATCATGAAGCTGAAGATAACGTACAACCACACGATATTTATCAATAAATTAACTATATATCTATTGCAATTTATAATGAATATTGTGCAAATTGAATAGTAATTTGTAGGAAGTCTCATCCCTCTTAGCCCCTTATATATATACAAGTCTTCATAAATTAAAAAAAAAAAAAAAAATCTCCCAAAAATGATTTATAAGTAGCCCCGGCCCTTATTATAAATATCCAGCTAATATGTTTTTATTATAAATAGTCATTATCGTCGCAAATAAACAGTTTTCTTATTATGATTAGAGAGTTTAAAAAAACAAAAAGAACTCCTCATAGTTGCAAAAATTGTTTTGTTTGTTTCCTTTTCTTTGAGTTAAAGAAATAAAAACTCATAATATTTTCCAAAAGCCTAAAAATGGGTGGTCATGTAGTGTTGCTTTTAGGTGAAGTTTTGTCAAGTAGTAGTAGTTATATATGTTGGTTCGGGCATTATTTTTCTGCTAGGTGTTAGATGGATCGGATGGACCTAATTAATTTGTCATGAAGTGATCTTATAAGTTGGTTCTGGGTGGTTTCTAATTCATTGAGCAACATTGAAACTTTACGTTGTTAATTACTTTGTGATGAAGTTTTATATATGAAGGAGTTGGTTCGAGTATTATGGCTTTTAATATAATAGGCAACTTTGAAACTTTATCACTTTGTGATGTTGCTTTGTGACGAATCATCTGCTTTAAGATATTCTTTTGCTCATGAAGTTAGATGCCTGTCACAGTCATATATATACAAAAGAAGTTGCATGGGGACCGCCATATAATAACTTACTCGATCATTTATAATTACCAAATGCTTTATCATAATATTCGATCGTTACATTATTAAATTATACAAAGACAAATATATTATAATTTATCAATCGGTTTAAATTTATGAGACAATTAGTTATTTCACATGCTGTGATCAGAGTAGAAGTACTTATGTGTTCGAATCCTGATCATACACTACTTCACTTCACTAATTAAATATTCTATGTATTGGATTTCGTGCTGATCAGTAGTTGTGCCAACAAAGATATTAAATTAAAACCCATGAACAAATTGAATTTTACATATTCATAATGCCTCCCAATTTTTACAGCTAAAGAAAATCAAACGTACTCGTTCATAGCTTAATTAACTTTGATTCGGTGATAATATATAATGAACGGTGTTACTCTATCGTTTAAGTAGTACTGTTAGTTTATACTGTTATTTATTTCTTATTTTTTAATATTTTTAAATATTTTTAAAAATTAAAAGAATACATCAATATAGTTAAAATCAATTTTTTAATCATTAAGTAAATAAAATAAAATAAATTTTTTTCTTCTCAACGGTATTCTGTAGCGGTCAACTCTGAGCCGCATAGAAGCTTTTCTCATATATAATAAGGATCATGCTAAGTTTCTGGCCACGACGTTTCCCGCGATCAGACGAAGTCTCTCTATCAGTACTATTAATTGAAGATAAGATGTTTCGGCCACTCGTTTCGAAGGTTGTACTATCATGCATGTGCAAGTATGCCATGACTAATCTTCACACACACACACACAAAGAAAAATAATCCTAAGATTACTATCTTACTATTCATTCATTATTTTTTTTATATTTATTTTTTTTAATTTTTTATTTTACTTAATAGTTAAGAAAGTAATTGTTAATAAATTTATATATACTTTTAATTTTTTCTTAATGATTAAAGATGTTAAAAAAATATTAAAAATAAAATGATAAAAACAAATATACTATAAGTAGTATATGGGTAGTACATGGGCAGTAACTTTATCACTACCCATGTATATATATATATATATATATATATGTATATATATATATACATATAATATAGAAAAATGATAGGATTACTACCCTCTACTACTCATTTGCTATTTATTTTATATTTGATTTTTTTAAATTTTTTATTTTACTTGATAGTTAAGAAAGTGATTATTAATAAAATTATATATTTTTTTAAATTTTTTTTCTTAAAGATTAAATATGTTAAAAAAATACTTAAAAAATAAAAAAAAATAAAAAAACTTAAAATTAACTATGAGAAGTAAATAGGTAGTAATAGGACAGCAACCCTATTACTACCCTATAGTATAATAGGAGTTGCTAGTACTAATGCCTCTAAAGTTAAGTTAACACGGCTTATTATACCACTAAAAATATAGATTTATCTAAAAGAAATAAAGTTGTTAAAGAAGAAGACAAAATACCTCTTAAATGTCTACTATGCTTCTATTATTCACAACTAATTATTTGTGATAAATAAAGTTTTTAAAATTAATTTAATTGCTTTGTATAACGAGTATAGTTCTGATAAAAATAAAAAAGAAAGAAAATGTCATCATGCTACTTTTGATAAAAAGGAAAAATTATGTGTTAAAAGAAAATATAAAGAAAAAGTGCGTGACACCCAAAAGTATAAACTATTTTTTGATTTTGTTGAAAACTTTTTATGTTTCAACGAATGTTTCACAAAATAGTTTAAATATGGTAAGAAAAATAAAATTTTGTTACTGAAAAAAATCTATTATTCAATTGCTTCCATCGTATTTAATTTTCAGTTGTTGGCGTAACATCTTTTGATCATTAAGAAGTTGGAGAAGATGGTGAGTGGGTTGCAACAGAGTTAAGAACAACGAGGGAAGCATCTTGAAGATCATCAAGGATCACTGGAACTATTGAACTCGAAGATGGATGTCTTGATTGAACTTGTTAATGGTGGAAGATGAGGTCATCAAAATGGCGGTAACAGACCAGAAGATTCTGTGCGAGGGTTTGATCACAGAGGTATGCAATTTCGTACCATTAAACTCAACTTTCCGATAGGGTGGGTTTATAAAGCATATCATTATTTTGCTTTGTATGCCATGTCAGATAGGCAAAATATTTTATTGTCATATGTTTATATGGAGGGGAGTGCTTTAATTTGGTTTCAAGATGCTGAATCTACTAGTATCTTTGATTCTTGGAGTGGGTTTCTGCATCCTTTGCAATTGAGGTTTGGGAATTCATCTTATGATGATCCCATGGAAGCTCTTACTCGACTTAAGCAGAATTCTATAGTGACTACCTATAAAACACAATTTGAAGTGATATCTAATAGATTGAAGGGGTTGTCTGAAAATTACAAATTAAGTGGTTTAAAAAATGAAATAAGGCTGCCTGTGAGGATGCTACATCCTCAGAGTCTCAATTTTGCATTTGGCCTTGCCAAGATTCAAGAAGAGTACATCCTTAGTACTCGTGGCAGCAGTAGAGGAGGGAATTATCAAATTTCCTATATACCATTTTCTGTTGGTGGAAATGACTTTAATAATAGTATTGTAAGGAAGGAGAGTACTAAGGTAGGAAAAGCTAACAATTTTAAGCCTTCTTTGCCTATACAAAAAAATAGTCCAGATTAAATGAAGGAGAGAAGGGAAAAATGTTTGTGCTATTTCTATGACGAGAAATGGAACCCTAGTCATAAATGTGAAAGATGGAAAACAAGAATTTTTCTGATGGAAGGGATAGATTGTTTTAAAGAATATGAAGTTCAAGACTGTGAGATAGAAAAAGAAACTGTTGTTGATAGTTTGACATCTCAGAGTGAAGTTCCAGAGATATCCTTGCATGCAATTGCAAGATCCTTGAGCCCAAGAACCATGAGAATCCATGGTAGGGTTCAGAACTGTTCTGTATCCATTCTTGTGGATACAGGCAAAACGCATAATTTTCTTGATCCCCAGGTTGGTAAGAAGGTGGGATCGATAGTTAATATTGTAGAATAAGTGGAGGTACGAGTGACAAATGGAGAGAGGATGAGGAGTGAAGGTATGATAGAAGGGTTGCAGTTTCACATGCAAGGGCATCAGCTTAACACTAATTTCTTTTTATTACCACTAGGAGGCTGTGATGTGGTGGTTGAGATGCAGTGGCTAAGGACTTTAGGTCTTGTGTTGTGGGATTTTAATGGTCTCACAATGTCTCTTCAGCACAATAGCAAGTCAATAATCATTCGAAGAATGAATGCTGCCAAGTCTGAGATAGTTGAACAGATCTCCCAGTTACCAACAATTGAGAGGAAGGGAATGTTCTTGCAGTTAATTCAGCAGCAACAAAGTGATGTTAAGGAAGAAATTGATGGGGTGATACAAGAGGTTTTAACCAAAGTTTCTCTGCAATCTTTAAAAAGTTTCCCTTTGTACAAAAAGCTGAGAACATAGTCAAAGAATTACTTCAAGCTGGGGTAATAAGGTGTAGTCTGTCTCCTTTTTCTTCTTCAATTATTCTTGTGAGGAAGACTGATGGGTCTTGGCGAATGTGCATTGATTATAGTGCTTTGAATAGGGAAACTATTAAAGATAACTTTCTTATTCCTGTGGTGGATGAGCTTCTTGATGAGTTGTGTGTAGCTACTATTTTTTCTAAACTAGACCTATGGTCTGGTTATCATCAGATCAGAGTGAGGGAATCTGACATTAAGAAGACTGCCTTTTGAACCCATTAAGGACATTATGAGTTTTTAGTTATGCCATTTGGCTTAATCAATGCTCCTACTACTTTTCAGTCTTTAGTGAATGAAGTGTTTCAGCCATTTCTGAGGAAGTTTGTCTTATTTTTTTTTTAATGAAATTTTGATATATAATAAAAACAAGACTGATCACTTACACTATTTGACTATGGTATTGACAGTTTTAGCAAAGCACTCATTGTTTGCTAAAAGAAACAAGTGTAGATTTGCTTGTAAGCAAATTGATTATCTTGGTCATTTAGTATCTGATAAGGGAGTGCAGGCTGATCCATCCAAGATAAAGGCCATGATTGAGTGGCGTCAACCTAAGTCTATTAAATCCTTAAGTGGATTTCTTGGACTGATTGGCTACTACAGGAAATTTGTGAGACATTATGGATTGATTGCTAGTCCTTTAACTGATATGCTCAGAAAGGATGCATTCCATTAGGGATCAATAGCTACTCAAGTATTTGAGACACTGAAAAAAGCAATGACTCAACCACCTGTCTTAGCTTTACCTAATTTTACTAAACCATTTTTTATTGAGTGTGATGCATCAGGTAGAGTTGTGGGAGCTGTCTTGATGCAAGGTGGAAGACCTTTGGCATTCCTCAGCCAACCTTTGAGAGGGAAAGCTTTGGATTTATCTGCCTACGAGAAAGAATTCTTAGCCTTTGTGTTGGTTGTTAAGAAGTGGAGACCTTACCTTTTGGGGACTAAGTTTATCACTAAAACTGATCAATAAAGTCTAAAGTTTTTGCTAGAGTAGAAAATAGGCACACCATCACAGTAGAAGTGGCTTAGCAAGTTGATGGGCTACGATTCACCAATTGAACATAAGAGAGGAAGAGAAAATGTAGCTGCTGATGCAATGTCAAGAATGGATGAAGTTATTGAGAAGGAAGCAGTGTTAGCTGCTATTACTGTCTTGGATCCTATGTGGCTGCAACAATTTAAGGATTCTTACTTGAAAGATGAGGAAATTACTGACATTGGCTGGAGGTTGCAACAAGGAGAGTTGGTGATAAAGCTTTTATAGTCAAGAATGGATTCTTGTTAAAGAAAGGAAGGTTGTTTCTTTCAGCTAAGTCTTCTTTGGAGCAACAACTTCTCAAATTTATACATAGTAGTGCCTTTGGTGGACATTCAGGGTATCATAAATCATTGCACAGGGCCAGAGCAGACTTTATTTGGACTGGAATGAGAAGAGACATTAAATAGTTCATTAAAGAGTGTGAGGTTTGTCAGAAATGTAACTGGGAGAATGTATTACCTACAGGCTTACTTCAGCATTGCCGATTCCTATGAAGTCATGGAGTGATATCTCTATAGACTTTATTGATTCTCTTCCCAAGTCACAAGGATTTTATGTGATCATAGTAGTTGTGGATCGTTTAACAAAGTATGCTCATTTTTTGCCTATGTCTCATCCTTATAATGCAGCTTTAGTAACCTTGATTTTTATATCCCAAGTTTCTAAGTTGCATGGAATGCCTCCAACAATTGTTACTTATAGAGATGCCACCTTTACAAGTACCTTCTGGAAGAAGCTTTTTAGGCTTCAAGGGACTAAGTTGTAATTTTGTTATGCCTCCCATCCTCAAGCAGATGAGCAGACTGAAATTGTCAACAAGTGTGTACAACAATACTTGAGGTGTTTTGTCTCGGATAGTCCTAAACAATGGAGTCATTGGCTTCCTTGGGTATAATGGTGGTATAATACATCTCTTCACTCAGCAACTAAAAATACACCATTTGAGGTGTTGTATGGTGTGACTCCTCCTACCTTATTGCAATATGTGGCTGACACTACTCGAAATGAAGCAGTGGATTTTGAGTTAATATCAAGAGAAGAAATTCTGTCATTATTGAGGAAGAATTTGGCAATAGCTCAAAATTATATAAAGCAGCAATATGACATGAAGCATGTTCATAGGCAATTCCAAGTGGGTGATATGGTTTACTTGAAATTGTAGAAATATAAACAACATTCAGTAGGAGCAGTTGTCATGGCAGCAAGGTATTGTGGTCCCTTTAAAATACTGCAGTGCATTGGATCAATTGCATATAGATTGGAATTACCAGAGGGTTCAGCTATACACCCAGTATTTCACGTGTCTAGATTGAACAAGCATGTAGGTCCATTGACAACTGTTTCTCCAGTACTGTCATTACAAGATTCTCATGGTGCATTTATAAGTGAACCTGAAGCAGTATTGCAGAGGAGAATGTCTGCTGTTGATAATAAGTCTTTTATTGAATTGTTGATCAAATGGAGTGGAGCTGCTGAGGAGGATGCTACTTGGGTTTCTATTAATCAATTGAGGTTACAATATCCAGACTTTGTGGGCAAGGTCTTTTGAAGGGGGTGAGTTGCTTTTAGGTGAAGTTTTGTCAAGTTGTAGTTATATATGCTGGTTCTGGCATGGGTGGTTCATTATTTTTCTGCTAGGTGTTAGATGGATGGACCTAATTGATTTGTCATGAAGTGGTTTTATAAGTTGGTTCTGGGTGGTTTCTAATGCATTAAGCAACATTGAAAGTTTACGCTGTTAATTACTTTGTGATGAAGTATTATATTTGAAGAAGTTAAATCATATATGATCTAGGTCTTCTATTTCTCTTGTACACAAAATTCAAACACATCACGAAGAACATCTCAGTCTTTTTCTTTTGCAGGAAATACTGATTATAATTAAAGAAATCATGACAAAGAGAAGAGACTCACGAGGATATTTAGACAAAACTCTCTTCACCTTCTTGTAGTAGCAATGGCACTGCAGGTCAACCTTCATCACCATTATTGTAGTAACTTGTTAATAATGTTCGAAACTCTAAATATATCCCATTATATATGCCACAAACAAAAGTAATTAAAAGCGAAAAACAACGACTTATATAGATCTGGAAAGCAAATGAATAATCAAATGATGAAATAAAGTTGTGACACAAATGATATTGATCCTGGATCATATAATTATAAAATGGGTATTAATTAAGAGATAGAGATCATCTGGTTAGTATAGTATTTACAAACCTTAATTTCCAGCCCCATGGTTGTCAATTCAGACGTACATGAGATTGAAGAACACTCCTCTTAGAGCAACTAATTAAAGTGAAATTGTTGTGGAACAGATCATCATGATCATCATCGATCGTACAGAAGGTAGGGCCTCCAGACAGTGAGAGATCAATCGACTAGGGCATTATATTAGAAACATTAGGACAAAAGGC
This sequence comes from Juglans mandshurica, assembly GCA_022457165.1. Classification (NCBI taxonomy): domain Eukaryota; kingdom Viridiplantae; phylum Streptophyta; class Magnoliopsida; order Fagales; family Juglandaceae; genus Juglans; species Juglans mandshurica. Next base: position 8,461,265 of record CM039627.1, read on the forward strand.
ATCTTATAAAGAAGATGAATGGATGGGGTAAGCTGCATCATTTCGTACGACCAGGAAAGGAAAAAAAAATTCGTAGTACGCTTCAATCTAAAAGTTTCGAGCCAACGGGTTGTAAGCACGTAAGAAAGTTTCCCACGTTGAATGTCATTCTAATTTGTAACACAAGGGCCAAGATGTTTGCAGCTTGGCTCTTTGATTGCTTATTAAGTATTGATCTCATCTATGGTAGGCCAATCTAACATTTGCATCTGCTAGCTTGGATTAATTGAATTAACCACCTGGATCGATCATACGTAGTACCACCTTCCAATATTAATATCTTCTTTTTTGAAGTAAATATGTATTATTTCATTTCAAAACTAATACCAAGGGATACAAAGTTTGTCTCGTATTACAAGTGTAAAGATCTCTGATGGGTCATTTTCAATCCATACAAATTCCTCATCTATTTTCAAAACTAACTTAGCTAATTGATGTGGCATTGTGTTGCTTTCCTTGTATGTATGTTGTATCTTCCAATCTGTTCTACTGGTAATAATGCTTCTCAAATCTTCAATGAACTTACCATATCACATTCAAACCACCTCTTTACTATTTACATCTCTTATCACTGTTTGTATGTCTCTTTCAAAAAACAATGGTCTTCATGTTTAATTCCAAACAAAACTCCACAAACCTCCATAGTGCATACATTTCAACAAGTATAGGGTAGCTAACGTGTTACGGAGATATGATTTGGGAAATATTTATTGTATTTATAGTGATAATTTCCTTTCTAGCTAGATTAGATATTGTTGTAAATACTTACCTTGTATAGCATATTAGACGCATAGAATCTGGCAACAATCTTGTATATTCACTTCTATATAATAAATGCAAACCCTTAGTAAAGGGTATTTAGATCAATTTTGACATGGTACCAGAGCCCCTACTCTGATATTCATCTCTGCGGTCTAAATCCTTCATGTGCGATAGGAGGAATTTTTTTTCCTCTATTTCTACAAGATTTTCTTGCTCTTGGTGTTATAGGTTGCGGAGTCGGAGCTATCTGTGGTGGTTCTCGGCTATTTTTGGTTGTTCTCGGTGGTGGGTTTGCTTATTTTTTTTGTTATGTGGGTCTGTCAACAATTTTTGGTGGTTCTTGGAGCTGTCTGTGGTGTCTGTCGGCACTGTCTGTGGGTGGTTGTGTGGCTGTCGGCACCGTTTGTGGCCGTCGGTGTTTGGTGGCTGCATGACCATCGGCCATTTCTATCCTGCTTTGTGGGTTTCAGAAGTTCTTTACTTGTCGTTTGCGTGCTGGCAAAAAGTATTTCCGCATATAATTTTTTTTGTGGGCCATTCCTTTTTTTACCTTCGTTGGGCTGCTTTATTGGGCCATTTGTTAGTCTTTTACCATGCCTTGGTTTCTTGTGGGCTATCTTTTTTATTGGGCCATCAGAATCTATTTGGGTTACTTTTGTTGGATTTGCTACTATTTTTACGTGTCTTTTATCATGTCTATTGAGAATACTATTGTTCTTTCGGAAGAATTTTCCTACTTGGGAATTTCAGTTTAAGATGTTCTTGAAAGGGAAAGAATTATCAAATCATATTGATAGTTTTGTTCGAGTTCCCACTGATGAAAATGAATTTGCCCAATGGGAAGTTAAGGATAATAAGGTGATCTCTTGGCTATTGGGAACGATTGAGCCCCATCTAGTCACCAATCTTTGGTGCTTTACTACGACTCAAGTTATGTGAGACTACTTGCATCGTATTTATCACCAAGACCACAGTGCTCGGAAATTTCAATTGGAGTTGGAAATTAGCAATTCCAATCAAGGTACTTTGACCATTGAGCAATTTTATTCTGGTTTTATTAATCTTTGGAGCGAGTATTCTGCTATTGTTCATGCTAAGGCTCCCCCTACGGCCCTCGGGGCTCTTCAAGCGGTTCATGCGGAAAGTCAATGCGATCAATTTTTTATGAAGCTTCAACCTGAATTTGAGCCTATTCGAGCCGGTTTATTGAACCGTAATCCGATTCGTTCTTTGGATACTTGTTTGGGAGATTTATTGCGTGAAGAACAACGGTTATCCACTCAGATGAGTATGACTTATGAAAAGGTCTTTTCTGAGGCTGTGAATGTACCCTATGTAGCACAAGGGAGAGGGAAGAACAAGTTACGGTGTTTTAGTTGCAAGGAGTTCAGTCGTATTGCTCGCAACTATCCAAAGAAAGTTTGTAACGGCTGTAAGAAAGAGGGTCATATCATCAAAGACTATCAAGCGCCCCCCACTGGAAGCTCTGATTCAATTGTTCTCACATCTGTCATGGTCCAATAGATGATTGTATTTGCTTTTATGGCTTTAAGCCTGCAATGTATCGATCCTAACTCCACTTCTTCTTGGATCGTTGATTCGAGTGCCTCTAATCATATGATTGGTAGTATGACGGGTCTTCATGGTGTTCATAAGTATGGAGGCTCGAAAACTATTTAGATTGCCAATGGCAGTACAATTCCTATTATTGTTGTTGGTACTTTGGGCTCTTTATTTCAAAATGTTTTTGTCTTTCCTGAATTATCTACCAATTTGATTTCTATAGGACAATTGGTGGATAATAACTGTGATGTTGATTTCTCTCGTGGTGGTTGTCTTGTGCATGATCAGATGTCGAATATGGTGATCACGAAAGGGCTGAAGTGGGACGTTTATTTCCTTTACAATTTTCTATTCCTAATATTATTTCTCTTGCTTGTACGGTTACTGCCAATAATAATGAAGTCTGGCATAAGAAATTGGGTCATCCTAATTCTGTTGTCTTGACTCATCTTTTGAAACATGATTTTTTGGGCAATACAAATTCATTTTCTTCTTCTCCTGTATCTTTTGATTGTATTACTTGTCATCTTGGTAAAAGTAAAATTTTACCTTTTCTTGTCATGGTAGTCGTACTTCTAATTGCTTTGAGATTGTGCATATTGATGCTTGAGGTGTCAGTCCTGTTATTTCTCATGGTCAATATCATTATTTTGTGGCGTTTATCAATTATTATAGTCGATTTATTTGGATCTACTTTCCTTGTTCTAAAGCTGACGTGTTTTCTGTTTTTCAAAAATTTGTTGTGCTTGTCAAGATACAGTTTAGTACTTATATCAAAATCTTACACTCCGACTCAGGTGTTAGGGACCCCGGTCTTGTCCATAAACACTAAGGACCATGAGCTTGCCTTGGTGAGGATGATGACTAAGTGAACTTGCCAGCTTAGTTGGCCTTCAACTTCCGTGGCAATGGAGTGATGGTGATGATGATGTAATTGGGCAAATTGAGTGTTTAGTGGAGGCAAAACAATGTGGAACGGCTAATGACTTGTCATTGAGGGTGGCGCCAAGATGGATAGAGGCTAGTGTTGATGGGATGAAGTGAGGTTAGGGTTTCAGGTATGAGGTAACTATGGTTGCTGTGGACTGTGGGAATGTGTTAAGGTTGGTGAGAATTGGGGATTGGTTAGGGTTGGACGGTTGGGAATGGATATAGTAAGATTCCTAGATGGAATGAATCTATTTAGGAAAGAAAGGGAATTCGGTTATTAGATAATATGGTAAGTTGTTAGTTGACTTGAGGCAAAATAGGAAAGGAGATATTTAAGGAATTAATGTTGGATAACAATTCTTTAATCAAGGAATATGATATGAATGAAGTCAAATTACCTAAAAGGTAGGAAATACCTTATAGATCACTTGAAGACTTCAGCCAGGGCAAAATGAAATAAGGAAAGATTTGTGGTAGTCGAATATGGTAAGTGTATTTCGGCTATGGCAAAAGGGATGGAAGAAATCAAATATGGAAAGTAAGACAAACACTATAGTGGTCGAGAATTATTGGTATGGATGGATTGAATGAGCAATGCAATGGATGAATACGAGGAACAATGAATGAACACTTAAGAACTTTAATGAACACAAAGAGAAACACAAAGATAAATCAATCAACTTTGATTCATGAATTGCACAAAAATGAAAGGAAACCTCATATATTGATAAATGAATCACATTTATTCACGAATTGTAAAGTGTGATTCTGTCTTAAGGAATTCACGAATTGCATCCCAAAGAGCCCAAGTGCTAAGCACCGAAATAGTTATCTCAATAACAATAGCCATCCATAATGGAAAATTGTCAAAAAATGTAAAAGAAATGCCTAAGGGTCCTATTTATAAAAGTTATAAAGTAAAAACTCCCAAAAGGTCCATTGGAAAATAAATAAATAAAAATAATAAGAAAGTAATAACATAGTTGGCATGGATCAAATTGGCGTGTGGCATGCATGAGCCCATGGGTGGGCTAGGATGGTGTATGGTCTTCGGTTAGGCTGGTCTAGTCCAAGGCTGGTGGGCACGGCATGGCTTACTAATGGGCATGGCATGGTGTCATACAAGGCCTGTTGATAGTCTTGAGTCATGCGTACGTGCTGCATGGCCCAGGCAGGTACCCTAGGCATTGGCTTTGCATGACCCAGACTGGTGGCCTGGGCGTTGAGGTTGTAAAGCATGGGCAGGAGCCATGTGCTAGATGGCATGCCTGGTGAGAAACCATATCCTTTTACATTGTATCGAATGTTGACTTGTTCTTAATCTGGAAGTATTTCTCCTCGAGTTGAGTAACTAATTTTCACCAAATTAAAAAATGTGTATACGTTCTCGTGACCAAGTAAATTCCAGTGAGAAATCTGATCAATGAAATTGATTGAGAATTTAACTTCTCATTAATTCACAAATACCCAACAAATTATATTAATTTCTCATGTACCACGAAAAATCCTCAATAATTCTCATGTAAATTACTGAGGCATGCATGCAGAGCACTGTAAACTTGAATAAATCAGCATGGAGGTTTGCAACGACAGTACCAAACCTAAAAGGTTTAGAGATAAATATGCAGCAAGAGATAATCCTATATATAATTCAAATCATTAAATGGACGTACAAGATTTCATGGGTAATATTAATATGTCTCTTACATAACACGTACGTACGCGGGATCACATTAATTATTTTAATATTGTAAGAGACATGATGATGACCAGCTTACGTTTACATGGTTGTGCATCCTGTGGAGTCTCCTCCACTGCAGTACTCATAACGGCTCACATTACAAGGCGCATGACAATCACTAAGATACGGTGGCCTCCACGAGCATTGGCGTGTCCCTCCGCAACCACAAGTACAGACTGGATAAACGACCGGTACTGCTGTATAACATGGTACTAGCTTTGGTCCTGGCCCTCGAGGTCCCTGAGGCCCTTCAGGCCCCACAGGCCCTTCAGGCCCGGGAGGTCCTTGAGGCCCGAGAATCCCATCAGGCCCTTGAATCCCTTGAGGCCCGGGAATCCCTTCAGGCCCGGGAATCCCTTGAGGCCCTTGAGGCCCGGGAGGCCCTCTCTCAACGAACTGAATGCAACCTCCACCCTTGCAGATGATCTTCTTCCTAATCTTCTCAGGATGGCAGGATACAACTTTAATTGTGACCAAGTCTTTCTCCTCGTCGAATTTCTGGTCAACTATTTCTGTTGTTCATAACAAAGCTCAACATTAACGCATAATATACAACATCATATATATATATATAAATATTTATATATATATATATATAGAGAGAGAGAGACTGACCAGGAAATTTACATAGAATTTTCTTCACCTTCTCGTAGCATTTAATGCACTGCAGGTCAGCCTTCAGATACATTTCTCTGGCCTGTAAGATCAGTACGGAATTTCTAAATCCATATATATATATAGCACAGTACTTTCTGACAAAACAAATGGAAAGTTGTTGATGATGATCATCTGCCGACAAAATGAAATCAGCTAGAAACCCAAAAAAGAAACGATGGAAGAATAATAAATGATGAGATCAAGAAATGCATGGGTTAACGAAAGATGTCTCTAAATTTACAAACCTTTTCGCCCATTGCTGTATGTTCGGGTTTGATCAACCTGATCCAAACCAAATGATTATTGCAGGAAGAACGTACACTACTACTCTACTTTCACTAAAGTGAAACTGCGAAACAGAATGCTCAGAGATTGCCAATTTAAAGATGCAGGATGGATCGGAAAACAAAACACACAGGCTTCCCACGTTCTATTTCTGCTGCATGCGATGATCTATCACGAAGAGACCTTTACCTTATATATTATTTATTTAGTATAGTTTAATTCATAACTTATAAATTGAATCTTCTCGTTTAAGTTATCGAATTAGGAATAGTAAAATTCCTGTCAGGGCCATGCACGCATTCCCTCGTACATGGCAACAGCATATGTCCGTACACCTTTAAAGTGGCAACAGCATATGTCCGTACACCTTTAAAGTGGCAACAATGCGGTAGTGTTGTGAAAAAAGTGGTCGCGATCTTCACTTTTTCTTAGGCGTGGACTTCACTGTTTTTGGTCTTTTTAAAGTATTATTAATTGGAATAAGATCTATTGAGATGAAAATTAAAAGTTAAATAATATATTAAAAGAATATTTTTTTATAATTATTATTGTTTTAAGATTTTAAAATTTTAAATTATTTTTTATATTTTATATAAAAATTTGAAAAAATTATAATGATGAAATGATATAAGGTGAGATAAAACGCTTTTCATATCCAAATGAGTCTAAGTCAGTCTTTGTATATAAATTATAACCTACATTCTCATTTTCCTAAATTTGGCACGAAATTATCTATTCCTCAATATATAAAAATTAAATTATTAAAATATAATTTTTTTAGTAATTTATATTTTTAGAATAAATAATAATTTAACATAATATCTTAATAGAAGTTTAGAATTTGATTACCATTTAAAAAAATAAACTCAAATATAATTATGAGAAGAGATAAATTTAATTACTTTATGCAAATTGAATAGTAATTTGTAGGAAGTCATATCCCTCTTAGCCCCTTTTATATATATACAAGTCTTCATAAATTAAAAAAAAAAATCTCCCAAAAATGATTTAAAAGTAGTCCCGAATTATAAATATCCAACTAGTATATTTTTATCATAAATAGTCGTTATCGTCGCAAATAAATAATTTTCTTATAATAACTAGAGAGTTTAAAATTAAAAAAAAAAAGAATTCCCCATAGTTCATTGAGCAACATTGAAACTTTATGTTAATTACTTTGTGATGAAGTTTTATATATGAAGGAGTTGGTTCGAATATTATGGCTTTTAATATAATGGGCAACTTTGAAACTTTATCACTTTGTGATGTTGCTTTGTGACGAATCAGCTGCTTTATGATATTCTTTTGCTCATGAAGTCATAGTCATATATGTATATATATATACAAAAGAAGTTGCATGGGGACCGCCATATAATAACTTACTCGATCATTTATAATTACCAAATGCTTTATCATATTCTATCGTTACATTATTAAATTATACAAATACAAAATATATTATAATTTATCTCTTCTTATCCATCGGTTTAAATTTATGGGACAATTAGTTATTTCGCATGGTGTGATCAGAGTTGAAGTACTTCTAAGTTCGAATCCTAACCGTACATTATTTCATTTCATTAATTAAATATTTCATATATTGAGTTCATTTATAAAAAAAAAATATTGTTAATTTATATTTTGTAATTTGTAATTCGTGCCGAATAGTTGTAGCAACAAATTACATATTAAAACCCATGAACAAATTGAATTTTACATATTCATAATACCTCCCAATTTTTACAGCTAAAGAAAATCAAACGTACTACTCGTTCATAGCTTAATTAATCTTGATCAAAAGTGTTATGTTTAAATGTTAAACTGAGTTGAGTTGAGTTGAGTTGAAATTATAAAATATTATTAGAATATTATTTTTTAATATTATTATTATTTTAAAATTTGAAAAAGTTGAATTATTTATTATATTTTATGTTGGAATTTGAAAAAGTTGTAATGATTCCGTGACAATATATAATAAGCGGTGCTACTCTCCTGCTTAAGTATCATCGCTCGTTTATACGTTAATTACTTTTTATTTTTTATTTTATTTTCATATTTTTTAATATATTTAAATATTTTTAAAAATTAAAAAAATACGTTAGTATACTTAAAATCAATTTCTTAATTATTAAATAAATAAAATAAAATAATTTTTTTTCTTCTCAGCGGTAATCTGTAGCGGTCAACTATCAGCCGCGTACAAGCTTTTCTCATATATAATAAGGATCATGCTTAGTTTCTGTCCACGACGTTGCCCGCCATCAGACCGTCTCTATCAATTAATTGAAGATAAGATGTTTCGGCCACTCGTTTCGAAGGTTGTACTATCATGCATGTGCAAGTATGCCATGACTAAGCATTGACTTTCCATATATTGTAAAAGAGTAATGATACACTTATAATATATTATACAATATATTATATAACAATGTGTTAAATGAGGGGTATTATTGTAAAATCATCTTATTTATAAGATGATTTTACAATAATACCCCTCATTTAACACATTGTTATACAATATATTGTATAATGTGTTGTAGGTAAATTATTTTCCATAGTAAAAAGATTGAATTATTATTATTATTCTACTATTTATTTATTATTATTTTTATTTGATTTTTTAAATTTTTTATTTTACTTAATAATTAAGGAAGTAATTATTAGTAAATTTATATATATTTTTAATTTTTTTTAATAATTAAGGATATTAAAAAAATACTTAAAATAAAAAAATAAATATACTATAAGTATTAAATGGATAGTAGATGTGTAGTAACCCTATCACTACCTATATATATATATATATATAGAAAAATGATAGGGTTACTACCCTCTATTACTCATTTACTATTTATTTTATTTTTTATTTTTTATTTTACTTAATGATTAAGAAAGTAACTATTAAAAACAGATTTGTGATGTAGGGCTGCTAAATAGAATTTTTCAAACATCAAACCCTAAACCGAACATGCGGGCCAAGAAAATATATTTTGGATGATGCTTGGTGGTTGGTGAAGTATTGTAATAGAAAAATTTTACTCATCCTCCCTAAACTACACACCACACATGATTTTATTTTATTTTTCTATTTTTTCCTTATCATGAAATGTTTGGTGTATGGATGATGATTAGAAGAATTATTTTATTTTAATAATAATAAAATAAAATAAAAATAAAAATAAAGTATGATATGTGGTGTCGGAACGATGAATGGAAGGGCCCAATTACTCATTAGTGCTCCTAAATATGTATTGAGGTCCTGGACTGGGCTTTGAAAGTCGGCACCAAGTTGGAGGCCACACTTCTAGTGCTAATAATTATAGTTGTGGCCAAATGTCCAACCTTGACCAACAGGCCATGCATGCATCCAACTCTTCTTGTGAACAATGGCCACAACCACAGAGATTTGGGTTTCGTAATTAGCGGTCTGACCCAATCTTGGTGCAAGTTTTTATATTTTGATTCCTTGGGGATTTGGGGCTTCGTAATTAGCTTTAGAAATATCGTCAAGTTTTAAGAATGAATCGAGCGCACAGTACAATGGATAAGGGCTAGGGTTTTAGCTTGCCCATCACTGATCAGTTCGTGTTCAGCCAGGGGTACCAGCTCTCTCTTTGTGCCTTCGCCTCTATCGTTGATATTGGGACTACTTTTTGATGGAGCACAAGTAGAAAGCTTTTTGCTCTTGCTGCTGCTTTGTTATGAGCAATAATTGAGAAGGAAGAATTCTAAAGGGAAATGAAAATAGATGAAGGGGTCGAGGGAAGCTTCTGTTAGCTCTGTTAGTTAGTTAATAAGCAAAACACAGTAATTACAATGGTATCCTTACACTTAACTATCATAATGTACCGAAATGCCCTTATCTTCATAATAGAATAAACAATAGGATTGTGTATAAAAAGGAGGGCTCGGTAAGATGTAATGCATTGAAAAAAGCTTTAGTAAAGTGCATTTGGAGGAACTGATCCCTCGAAGATTAGATTTGTGAGTCATTCTTGAGTTTTATCCTTACAATTGGTACCAGTGCAGTTCTATTTTTCTGGGAAAGTTTTTCTGTTTGTTTTTTTTTTTTTTTTTTTTTGCTGTGACAATGGCAGAAGGAATTTTTGTAAGGAGTTGGAAAAGATGGTGAGTGGGTTGCGACAGAGTCAAGAACAAAAAGGGAAGCATCTTGAAGATCATCAAGGAGGATTGGAACTATTGAACTCGAAAATGGATGTCTTGATTGAAGCTGTTAATGGTGGAAGATGAGGTCATCAAAATGGCGGTAACAGACAAGAAGATTCTAAGCGAGGGTTTAATCACAGAGGTATGCAATTTCGTACCATTAAACTCGACTTTCCAAAGTTTGATGGGGAGAATCTGACGGGTGGGTTTATAAAGCAAATCATTATTTTGCTTTGTATCCCATGTCAGATGGGCAAAAGGTTTTATTGTCATCTTTTTATATGGAGGGGAGTGCTTTAATTTGGTTTCAAGATGCTGAATCTACTGGTATCTTTGATTCTTGGAGTGGGTTTGTGCATGCTTTGCAATTGAGGTTTGGGAATTCATCTTATGTGATCCCATGAAAGCTCTTACTCGACTTAAACAGAATTCTACAGTGGCTGCCTATAGAACTCAATTTGAAGTGATATCTAATAGATTAAAGGGGTTGTCTGAAAATTACAAATTGAGTGGTTTAAAAAATGAAATAAGACTGCCTGTGAGGGGATGCTACCTCCTCAGAGTCTCAATTCTGCATTTGGCCTTGCCAAGATTCAAGAAGAGTACATCCTTAGTACTCGTGGCAGCAGTAGAGGAGGGAATTATCAAACTTCCTATGCACCATTTTCTGTTGGTGGAATTGGCTTTAATAATAGTATTGTAAGGAAGGAGAGTACTGGGGTAGGAAGAGCTAACAATTTTAAGCCTTCTTTGCCTATACAAAGAGTTAGTCCAGATGAAATGAAGGAGATAAGGGAAAATGGTTTGTTCTATTTCTATGATGAGAAATGGAACCCTAGTCATAAATGTGAAAGAAGGAAAGCAAGAATTTTTCTGATGGAAGGGATAGATCAGTTTAAAGAAGATGAAGTTCAAGACTGTGAGTTGACAGAAAAAGAAATTGTTGTTGATAGTTTGACATCTCAGAGTGAAGTTCTTGAGATATCCTTGCACGCAATTGTAGGATCCTTGAGCTCAAGAACCATGAGAATCCTTGGTAGGGTTCAAAACTGTTTTGTAACCATTCTTGTGGATACAGGTAGTACGCATAATTTTCTTGATCCCATGGTTGGTAAGAAGGTGGGATTGATAGTTAATGATGTACAATAAGTGGAGGTACGAGTGGCAAATGGAGAGAGGATGAGGAGTGAAGGTATGATAGAAGGGTTGCAATTTCACATGCAAGGGCATCAGTTTAACACTGATTTCTTTTTACTACCACTAGGAGATGGTGATGTGGTGGTAGGGATGCAGTGGCTAAGGACTTTAGGTCCTGTGTTGTGGGATTTTAATGGTCTCACAATGTCCTTTCAGCACAATAGCAAGTCAATAATCATTCGACGAATGAATAGTGCCAAGTCTGAGATAGTTGAACAGATCTGCCAGTTACCAACAATTGAGAGGAAAGGAATGTTCTTGCAGTTAATTCCGCAGCAGCAAAGTGATGTGAAGGAAGAAATTGATGGGGTGATACAAGAGGTTTTAAAAAGTTTTTTTGCAGCCTTTGAAGAACCAAAAGAATTACCTCTAAGAAGAAGCCATGATCACAAGATTAATTTGAAGGAGGGTACAATGCCTGTTTCTGTTAGGCCATATAGGTATCCCTTTGTACAAAAAGCTGAGAACATAGTCAAAGAATTACTTCAAGTTGGGGTAATAAGGTGTAATCAATCTCCTTTTTCTTCTCCAATTATTCTTGTGAGGAAGATTGATGGGTCTTGGCGAATGTGCATTGATTATAATGCTTTGAATAAGGAAACTATTAAAGATAAGTTTCCTATTCCTGTGGTGGATGAGCTTCTTGATGAGTTGTGTGGGGCTACTATTTTTTCTAAACTAGACCTATGGTCTGGTTATCATCAGATCAGAGTGAGGGAATCTGACATTGAGAAGATTGCTTTTCGAACCCATTAAGGACATTATGAGTTTTTGGTTATGTCATTTGGCTTAACCAATGCTCCTGCTACTTTTCAGTCTTTAGTGAATGAAGTGTTTTAGCCATTTTTGAGGAGGTTTGTCATAGTTTTTATTTTTATTTTTTATGACATCTTGATATATAGTAAAAACAAGACAGATCAGTTACAACATTTGACTATGGTATAGACAATTTTAGCAAAGCACTCATTGTTTGCTAAAAGAAACAAGTGTAGATTTGCTTGTAAGCAAATTGATTATCTTGGTCATTTAGTATCTGATAAGATAGTGCAGGTTGATCCATCCAAGATAAAGGCCATGATTGAGTGGCCTCGACCTAAGTCTATTAAATCCTTAAGATGATTTCTTAGACTGACTGGCTACTACAGGAAATTTGTTAAACATTATGGATTGATTGCTGGTCCTTTAACTGATCTGCTCAGGAATGATGTATTCCATTAGGGATCAGCAACTACTCAAGCATTTAAGACACTGAAAAAAGCTATGAATCAACCACCTATCTTAGCTTTACCTAATTTTACTAAACCATTTTTTATTAAGTGTGATGCATCAGGTAGAGTTGTGGGAGCTGTCTTGATGCAAGGTGGAAGACCTTTGGCATTCCTAAGCCAACCTTTGAGAGGGAAAGATTTGGATTTATCTGCCTACGAGAAAGAATCCTTAGCCTTGGTGTTGGCTGTCAAGAAGTGGAGACCTTACCTTTTGGGGACTAAGTTTGTCATTAAAACTGATCAACAAAGTCTAAAGTTTTTGCTGGAGCAGAAAATAGGCACACCATCACAGCAGAAGTGGCTTAGCAAGCTGATGGGCTACGATTTCAGAATTGAATATAAGAGAGGAAGAGAAAATGTAGCTGCTTATGCACTTTCAAGAATGGATGAAGTTACTGAGAAGGAAGCAGTGTTAGTTGCTATTACTAACTTGGATCCTATGTCGCTGCAACAATTTAAGGATTCTTACTTGCAAGATGAGGAAATTACTGACATTTGCAGGAGGTTGCAATAAGGAGAGTTGGTGAATAAAGCTTTTACAGTCAAGAATGGATTTTTGTTAAAGAAAGGAAGGCTGTTTCTTTCAGCTAAGTCTTCTTTGAAGCAACAACTTCTCCAATTTATACATAGTAGTGCCTTTGGTGGACATTCAGGGTATCAGAAATCATTACACAAGGCCAGAGCAGACTTTATTTGGACTGGAATGAGAAGAGACATTAAATAGTTCATTAAAGAGTGTGAGGTTTTGTCAAAAATGTAAATGGGAGAATGTATTACCTGCAGGCTTACTTCAACCATTGTCGATTCCTATGAAGTCGTGGAGTGATATCTCTATGGACTTTATTGATTCTCTTCCCAAGTTACAAGGATTTTCTGTGATCCTAGTAGTTGTGGATCATTTAACAAAGTATGCTCATTTTTTGCCTATGTCTCATCCTTATAATGCAGCTTCAGTAACCAAGATTTCTATATCCCAAGTTTTTAAGTTGCATGGAATGCCTACAACAATTGTTACTGACAGAGATGCTACCTTTACAAGTACCTTATGGAAGAAGTTTTTTAGGCTTCATGGGACTAAGTTGCAATTTAGTTCTACCTACCATCCTCAATCAGATGGGCAGACTGAAATTGTCAACAAGTGTGTGCAGCAATACGTAACGTGTTTTGTCTCGTATAGTCCTAAACAATGGAGTCATTGGCTTCCTTTGGTAGAATGGTGGTATAATACCTCTCTTCACTTAGCAACTAAAAATACACCATTTGAGGCGTTGTATGGTGTGACTCCTCCTACCTTATTGCAATATGTGGCTGGCACTACTTGAAATGAAGCAGTGGATTCTGAGTTAAGATTAAGACAAGAAATTCTGTCATTATTGAGGAAGAATTTGGCAGCAGCTCAGAATTATATAAAGCTGCAATATGACATGAAGCATGTTCCCAGGCAATTCCAAGTTGGTGATATGGTGTACTTGAAATTGCAGAAATATAAACAACATTCAGTAGGAGCTGTTTTCATGGCAACAAGGTATTGTGGTCCCTTTAAAATACTGCAATGCATTGGATCAATTGCATATAGACTGGAATTACCAGAGGGTTCAGCTGTACACCCAGTATTTCACGTGTCTAGATTGAAGAAGCATGTTGGTCCATTGACAACTGATTCTCCAGTACTGCCATTACAAGATTCTCATGGTGCATTTATAAGTGAACCTGAAGCAGTATTGCAGAGGAGAATGTCTGCTGTTGATAACAAGCCTTTTATTGAATTGCTGATCAGATGGAGTGGAGCTGCTGGGGAGGATGCTACTTGGGTTTCTATAGATCAGTTGAGGTTACAATATCCAGACCTTGTGGGCAAGATCTTTTGAAGGGAGTGAGTTGTTATGAGCAATAATTGAGAAGGAAGAATTCTGAAGGGAAATGGAAGCAGATGAAGGGTCGAGGGAAGCTTATGTTAGTTCTGTTAGTTAGTTAATAAGCAAAACACTGTAATTACAATAGTAGCCTTACTTAACTGTCATAATGTACCAAAATGCCCTTATCTTCATAATAGAATAAACGATAGGATTGTGTATAAAAGGGAGGGCTCTGTAAGATGTAATGCATTGAAAAAAGCTTGGTAAAGTGCATTTGGAGGAACTGATCCCTCGAAGATCTGATTTGTGAGTTATTCTTGAGTTTTATCCTTACATGTTGTTGCTGCTTAGCGTTTAATCGATCCAAAGGTTATACTATACTACATATACAAGAACATACTCTCAAACACTTGTATCCTTGCAATAATATTCCTCTTCCATTGATGTTTTCTAATTAGGATATGATAGATCATACGGAAGTATTTCAAACTCTTTTAATGAAATAGTATTATATATCTTTTAAATCCAAATCCATCAAAATCAAATAAAAGTCTAATAAATTCAAGAAATAATAATATTTTTAATACAAAATTGCATAAAATTTATAAAATAGTTGTGCTTTCTAATTAGATTTGCCTATGGTCGGTATAGAAACTTATTTGGACGGGGTTGGATTGTGAGATCACATCCCACCTCTTTCCTGACCATGCCACCATGATTAATGGATGGACGACTGACATCCTTCAGTGTGGTCTTAGTGGCATGCGATGGTCATTTCTAATGGTTAATAACCATTGTAAACTGTGAGGGGCCCCTCGGAGAGAAGGGCCCAGGCCCAAAGAAATCAAGCTACGTAGACCCCAGGCCCCTCAGGCGATTACCCAAAGCAAGCTAAAAGCCCAGATCAGGAGACCACGTACCAAGCCCACAACCATTAGCATATCCAGAAAGGCTTTGGCATCGAGTTCGAATCCCACCTCGGGGCTTGGTAACCTACTGAGCCCTACCATACGGTACAGTGTAGACTATTTTCGTTGGACTCAGGCGGTTGAGCGTGTCCGATCGTGGGCACGTCAGACCCGAGACACATCGTATTCAATGCGCGTCAGGGAACCCAGCATGCAACGATGTGTTGTCGGAGGTACGTAGGAGGGCTTGACCACGACCTAACACCCTACCACGACAAGATGGTGGCAGCAGGACTGACTGAGCATGACCTGACACGCCATGATCTCCCTCGGCAGTTTGAGACGTGGCTTGACACACTGTCACGATAGGAGGGAGTGGTAGCAGGTATGACCCAAGTACGACTTGATACACCACGATCTCTCTCGACAGTCGGGTCCAAACCAGGTATAAATAACAGCCATCCCTCCCACGGGAAGGCTCTTTAAACCTTTCACCATTTTTCTAGTTCTCTAAGTTTTCCCCATCACTCGAGTATTCTTCACTGACTTTGGCATTGGAGTGACCAGAAGTCACTAGAGCCCCCTTTCTTCCTCTTAGTTGCAGGTGGTGTGAGCTTGGCTGCTTCGGTATTGTTCGGGCTGTAAAATACGACATCAACAATGGCACCGTCCCTAGGATTTTTTTTCCCATAAACAACGTGTACTTTGCATGCCGCAACACGATCCCAAACTACACGGGGGGAAGAGAACCAGGATGAAGGAAAGGAGGTGAGACTTGCAGGAATGGAGGAGACGATAAGGAAGCTGACGAAGTTAACAGGATTGCTATGCCAAGAAAACGCAACGCTCAAGTGAACCAACGAGGAGTTGGTGGGAGGAGGAGAACCTAGAAGCATCGATACGTGGATTCACAACGGGTCCCTATGAACAACACAGTGGAGGAGGAGAGATGGAAGATGCACCTCGTCAGCATCGACCTAACACCACCCAAATTCAAAGTTCCTCAGATGGAGGTGTATGACAAGTTCGAAGATCCACTGGAACACCTGGAGATGTTCAAGGCCCACATGACCTTGCACGGCTTTGAGG
Source organism: Juglans mandshurica (assembly GCA_022457165.1). NCBI lineage: Eukaryota > Viridiplantae > Streptophyta > Magnoliopsida > Fagales > Juglandaceae > Juglans > Juglans mandshurica. The sequence goes on from CM039627.1 coordinate 8,477,727, forward strand.
GTGAAATCACCTACTAGGCCTTCCCTTTAATGTTGAAAGGACCCGCTTGGGCCTGGTTCAGATCCCTGTCACCTGGGATAGTAGATAGCTTCGACGAGCTGGCTCTCCTATTCATGACATAGTTCATGGGGAGCCGAACGAGAAGGCGCCCGGCTGCTTACCTCGTCACTGTTAAGCAGCGGGATGGGGAATGCCTGAAGTCGTATCTCTCATGGTTCAATCAAGAATGCATGATGACAGACAACCAATATGAGAAGATCACATTGGCAGTCCTTCTGGGGGGATCTAGCCTAGGAACCCGTTCATGGCTGAAATAGCGAGGAGGACTCCCACCACACTCAGGGCGTTCATGGACCGGGCAGACTGGTTCATCAATGCCAAAAACACCCTCAAAGCCCTGACAGCCCCACGACGAACTAAGATGGAGAAATGGGAAGGCGGCCGGGCAAAATGGGAAGCCACGACCTCGAGGGGAGGGGTGCGCGAAAGAATTGAAGAAAGGCGCCTGGAGGTCGCACTCGTCCATCTCTTCCTCGGAAGGGACCAAAGGGTTGGGGAGGGACCCAGTAGAGGCAGGCCAGGGGCTCGTCAAAGAAGAAGAAGGCCTGGCGGTGGAGCGTGAACCGCTCAGGAACGTTGTTCTCCCCCATGTTGAAGGGACCGGAATCTCCGAGCGCACGAATTGTTGTTGCCCCTGTCCATAGGTGTCTTGGCCCCAGAGGGCCTCGGCACGGCTTCCCAACTCCCCGGCACTACCACAGGAAGAGAAGGCACCCCCAGCCTCATTACTTGGTTTCTGCCGAGGTGGATCGTGATGGACCTTCGGCCGCTTCGCCATGCCGCCAGAAGAGCTTCAGGCATGCTTCTGGCCTCGGGGGGAGGGAACCTTGCCCAAGAAGTTCCTACCGACCTCGTATGAGAGATTGGGAAAGGACAAATAGTCCTGAAAGTTCTCATTAGAGAGAGCTTGATTGGTCTGTGACTCTTTAGGATGGGCCCTCACCCAAGCCATCACTGTCTCTAAACGAGCCTCCTCCCTCGGGTTCAGTGTGAGCCCTAAACTCTCTGAGGAAGGGAGGAACCCCGAGACCGCCTGGACAAGATACTCTTTGTGGGCTGCCTCCGCCTCAAGGTATTCCCAATCCAAGTCCGAAATGAAGAAATACTTCCGGGACCACTTCTTAATGCTCGAGTGGACCAATTTTCCCCCTCTCCTTAGCCAGGGAAGCATCCTAGTTGGCCTTGTAAGACTGCTCAGGAGGTTTGTTCCACTTTTAATGAATCTGTCCAGAATTATTCTTTTGAGGTCTGTTGTTCACTGGAACATTTTTATAAGCCTGTCATTCTTCCCTTGCCTTATTGATAATGGAGTTAGGGTGTCTGAATTCTTTATCATGAATAAATTCATTTCTCCCTTCCACATCATCCTTGCTACTATTGCACATTCCTCGAGTTCCTCTTGCTGAAATTTATTGCATAGCCTGCTCCATATGTTCAAGAAAGAGTTACTGTGAAAGGCCTCTATATAAGTTTTCTTTCTTCAAGCGAGCTATGTTTTGATGTCATGCTAAATCATTTATTACTTCAGAAATTTAAAATAATAAAATATTTAAATTTAATACTCCAACCTTTTATGTTTCAAGATAGAGAAACTTTATTTATCAGCTTTTTTTATACATCAAACACATTGTTACACTTCAGTTAATAAAAAAAAAAAAAAAACCAATAAAAAAAAGATTTTTGATTTTTTTAGGATTTTTGAACTTATAATAAGCAGCATGTTTACACATCAGTTTATAAATAACATAATTCTCAAACTACACTTGCCTTTATTGTACTTGGACACAAGCTTTAAACCATATAACCCATTTTTCCCTATAATTTGAGGATCAGTTTACGGTTTTGACTAAAGTCGTCCCTACATTTGAATCCCAATTTTAGGGAAAAGGTTTAGGAGATGAACAGTGGTTCTCCAAATATAGGGAATAACTATTCATCCCTTAAATCATTTTTATCAATATTTTATTCATTTCAAATAAATTAATTCTTCTTCCAATCATCTACACTTTCTCTCATACTCATATTTGTTATAGTTTTAAATAATAGTTTTAAAAATAATTTAAATAACAATGAAAATATTAAAAAAAATTAATTTTACAAATATTAGCATACCCGCAAAAAAAAATTAAATTTTTGCTTAAAATATTCACTAGATAATAGTTCAAAACATAAGAAAAAATATTGAGTAGTTAAGTTTGTAAATGGAAGTGAGAGAAAAAATAATACATAAATAATAGAGAAATATTATTTTAATAGAATAGAGAAAGAATAGGAAATGTGATGTATGAGGTTTTTGTAAGATGAGTAAAATTTAGGAAAAAGTTTTAGGGAATGTAGTTTTTAGTTAAATTATAGTGAATTTTGTAGGGAATGGGATGAAAATGCTCTTATTTCCCTATAATTTGAGGCTCATTTTACGGTTTTGATTAAAATTCCTCCTACATCCGAATCCCTGTTTTAGGGAAAAAGTTTAGGGGATGAACAGTGGTTTTCCAAATATAGGAAATCTCTATTCATCCCCAAAATAATCTTTTATCAATATTTTATTCTAATAAATAAAATAAATTCTTCTTTCATTCATCTACAATTTCTCTCATACTCATACTTATTATAGTCTTAAATTATAATTTTAAAAATAATTTAAATAATTACTAAAATATAAAAAAAATTAATTTTAAAAATATTATCATACCCGCAAAAAAAATAATTTAATTTTTTGTTTAAAATATTCACTAGAGTAATAGTTCAAAATATAAGAAAAAATATTGAGTAGTTAAGTTTGTAAATGGAAATAAGTGAAAAAAGTAATAAAGATAGAATAGAGAAATATTATTTTAATATAATAGAGAAATGATAGGGAATGAGATGTAAGAGGTTTTTTAAAGATAAGTAATATTTAGGCCCCGTTTGGATTGAGAAGTGATATTATCTCATCTCATCTCATCATTACAACTTTATCAAATTTTCACACAAAATATAATAAACAATTTGATTTTTTCAAATCCCAAAACAAAAATAATTTAAGAAAATAATATTCTAATAATATTTTATTCAACTCATGTAAAACCATCCCATCTCATCTCTCAATTTAAAAAGGAAAAATTTTAGAAAATGTGGTTTTTAGCTAAATTATAGTAAATTTTATGGGGAATGGGATGAAAACCCAATGTGTTCAAACAGTACGGCATTTGAATGTGATGAGTTGACCCTTCCAATGCAAATTTGGGACGAAAAATTTTTCATCTCGAAATCATATTTATTGTAGGGTGCAGAAGGATGGACTGTCATGGAAGCTGGTATAGAGAATGGAAGTTGGCATCGAAAGGGAATAAGTGAACAAAACAATGCGTAGCAATTTGTAACAGAAATAACAGCATTACACTTAAGTGAAACGGTGAATATTGACTGTAACAGAAATAACTGCTTGGAAGTGCAGACTAGGCTCATTATGACGATGTTTTATTCTTCTTCTTTGTTCTATAAATAGCATTGTAATAAGCAGAGTAGGGCATTGAACAATCTTGACAGAAGTTCTTCATTTCTTGTAAGGAGGTTCTGGGTTCCTCGAGAACCCTTGGCAAGAATCAATAAGAGTGGTTCTTGATTTACGTTCTGGTTTGTGTGAGTGAGTAACGTTACTGGTTAATTCTCTTGAGTTTCATTGTTCTCTGGTTTGGCACCTTACAAGTTGGTATCAGATTAGCGATTCTCTCTTGAAGATTACTCTGATGGCTAAAGGTACAAGGGGGGCTCTCAAGTCCTAGGTCGATGGCAAGCATCAAAAAGCTGTTCAAAGGCAATTGGATGATCACAACAGTGCACTTCATAGTCTGGCTGACAGGTTAGATTGAATTTCTGAAATCCTTACGTCTGTTGTAGGGACTCGAACAATTGTTACTAATGATGATGTACAAGACAATAGCGGGAGGGATCATGAAGGGGAAATACTAGTCTTACCTCAGGGAATGAGGTTTGATTTACCTCATTTTGATGGTACTGATCCATCAACATAGGTGTTTAAAGCCACCCAATTTTTTGACTTCCATCAAACTCCTTTGAAAGAAATGTTAGTGATAGCAGGTTGTCACATGGAAGGTCAAGTTTTAATTTGGTATCAAGATGCTTTGGATGGGGGAATCTTTAAATGTTGGGATACCTTCATTAAAATAGTAAATGCTGGTTTTGGTCCCACTGCTTATGATGATCCTATAGAGGCTTTAAATCGTCTCAAGCAGACCAATTTAGTGAGCAATTATAAGGATCGGTTTGAGCTTTTATCAAATAGGCTTAAAGGTCTGTCTGAGAGGCACAAGTTGAGTATATTTTTGAGTGGGTTGAAAGATGAGATTAGGCTTCCAGTCAGAATGCTTGATCCCATTAATCTTAATGTTGCATTTGGATTAGCTAAGATCCAAGAAGAATATGTCTTAGCCTCAAGGAAATCCACTAGATTCCTGAATAATAATTTTGATAAAGCACAGTCTGAGGCACCTAGTGATCGTGGTCAGAGGTTTGTTGAACCAGTAAGGAGGGTGTTTTCTACACAGATGGATGAAAAAAGGAAAAGAAGCTTATGTTACCATTGTGAAGAAAAATGGAATCCAGCTCATGTTTGTAAAAAGTCAAAAATGTATTTTATACATGGGGACGTGCAAGAGGATTCTGTGCTTCCAGAATCTAGTGACCAAGAAGAAGTATTACTAGAAAGTAGTGAAAATAATGAAGGGGGGATGGAAATTTCAAAACATGCATTGTTTGGGTGCAGCAACTCTATGAAGTTGTTGGGAAAAATTGGTGATGCTCCTGTTGAGATATTGGTAGACTCTGGATCTACCCATAACTTTCTTGACCCTCTTGTTGTTCAGGCAGCTAACCTAAAAGTTGATGCCAGTACAAAACTGCAGGTTCAAGTTGCTGATGGAAATTCCCTTTTCAGTCAGGGTAAGTGTGAAGAGGCATTTAAAATTCAAGGTTCTAAGTTTCTCATTCCATTTCATGTCCTTGAGTTAGGATGTTGTGATGTGGTTCTTGGAGTTCAGTGTCTTAAAACTTTGGGACCCATTATTTGGGATTTTTCAACAATGTTAATGGCTTTTTCTGTGGGGTAGTTTGAAATGAAACTAAGCGGGGTATTGGATGCTCAATTGAGGATGTGTCAAGGGATGGGCTGTTTTAAATCTTCTTTAAGTAACCAACAATGGTGGTTTTTACAATTGTTGGCGTAGGAACCTGACCAAGAAGAGAACTCTTGTTTGGAAGAAGTTGTTGTAGTAGTAGATGAGTTTACAGATGTGTTTGCTGAGCCAGCTGGTTTACCACCTAAGAGAAGTTTTGATCATCAAATTCTTTTGCAAGATAATACTACACCTATCTCAGTGAGGCCTTACAAGTATCCCCATTACCATAAAATTGAAATAGAAAAAATTGTCAAAGAATTGCTCAAATCTAGGATAGTGAGGCCTAGTCAAAGCCCTTTTTCTTCACCTATTCTCTTGGTGAAAAAGGCAGATGGATCATGGAGAATGTTCATTGATTACCGTGCACTTAATAAAGTAACCATCAAAGACAAGTTTCCAATACCTGTCATTGATGAGCTCCTTGATGAATTGTTTGGAGCAATTATGTTTTCAAAGCTGGATATTAGATCTGGGTACCACCAGATTAGAGTCAAGGAGGAGGACATTGAAAACATAGCTTTTCGAACTCATGAGTGCCATTATGAGTTTTTAGTAATGTCTTTTGGGCTTACTAATGTACCTACAACTTTCCAAAGTTCAATGAATGACATATTTAAACCTTTTTCTAAGAAATTTTGTTTTGGTTTTTTTTTATGATATTCTTGTGTACAGTTCTTCCTTGGCTGATCATTTGGAGCATTTAAGGGTAGTGTTGGGGGTTTTAAGGCAACATACTTTGTTTGCAAAGGTGTCTAAGTGTAAGTTTGGCTTACAAGAAATTGATTACTTAGGCCACTTCATTTCTGAAAGAGGGGTGAGAGCTGATCCTTCTAAGTTGGCAACCATGCTTGATTAGCCCATACCTGGTTCCTTAAAAGTTTTGAGAGGCTTCCTGGGTCTTACTGGGTATTATAGGAAGTTCATAAGGAACTATAGTACCATTGCAGCACCTTTAACAGACTTGCTTAAGAAAAATGCATTCCACTGGTCAGAGCCTACAACTAGAGCATTCCAGAAATTCAAGGAGGCAGTGACTGAGCCTCCTGTTTTGAGGCTACCTGACTTTACAAAGGACTTCACAATTGAATGTGATGCCTCAGGCATTGGTTTTGGAGCAATCCTTATGCAAGAAGGACAACCTATTGCTTTTTATAGCAAAGGTTTAAAAGGAAAGGCATTGCTACTCTCCACATATGAAAATGAGCTTTTAGCTCTTGTTTCTACAGTCTTTAAGTGGAAACCTTATCTGTTAAGGCAATCTTTTAAGGCTAAAACAGATTAACAAGCCTTAAAACATCTCCTTGAGCAGAGAGTTGGTGCTGAATTCCAACAGAAGTGGTTATCCAAGTTGCTGGGATACGACTTTACCATTGAATACAAAAGAGGCAAAGAAAATGTAATTGTTGATGGGTTATCAAGAAAGAATGAAGAGGACTGTGTTGTGTTGGCTTTAATCACTTTTCCTACTCCTTTATGGATTCAGGAATTAAAAGATAGTTATAAACTATCCAATGAGTTAGATGTGATTGTAACGAAACTCAATTATGGGATGTTAGGCCCTAAAAATTTTAGCTTGCAACAAGGCTTATTATTGAAGAAGAGAAGACTGGTACTGGGTCCTAATTCTTCATTCAAGATAAAGATTCTTGATTATATTCAGAACAATCCTCAAGTTGGGGCATGTGGGCTATAAGAAGACTCTCCAGAAGGCTAGAAGAGAGTTTTATTGGGCAAGGGATAAGGGCTGATATTTGAACTTTAGTAAGGGAATGTGTAATTTGTCAGACTACCAAACATGAAACAATGAAGCCTGCAGGTCTTTTACAACCATTATGAATTCCTCATTCTCCTTGGTTAGATATAGCCATGGACTTTGTTGAAGGCCTCCCTCATTCCAATGAGTTTTCTGTCATTCTGTCTGTGACTGATAGATTAACTAAATTTGCTCACTTCTTTTCCTTATCTTATCCATTTACAGCAGCTAAAGTGGCTCAGATTTTCATCTCAAGAGTGTTCAAACTTCATGGAATGCCTAAATCTATTGTGTTTGACATGGATTCATTGTTCACGAGTTCATTTTAGAGAGAAATGTTTAAACTACAAGGGATCTTACTTTATTATAGCTCAGCCTATCACCCACAATCTGATGGGCAAAGTGAGAACTTAAACAAGAATGTGGAAGGGTACTTAGGTTGCTATGCTAGTGACAAGCCCAAGGAGTGGAGTAATTGGTTATCTATGGCAGAATGGTGCTACAATACAACACCGTATTCTTCAATTGGAATGTCTCCCTTTGAAGCACTTTATGGGTATGCTCCTCCTAAACTGCTGACTTATGTGCCTGAAACAATTTCTAATGCAGCTGTAGACCAGCAATTGAGATCCAGAGATGAGCTCTTATCCTTGTTAAAAGGAAATATACAGAAAGCTCAGCATAGAATGAAGTTCTTTGCTGATGCCAAGAGAACTGAGAGGGAAATTCAGATAGGGGATTGGGTTTTCTTAAGACTTCAACCCTATAGGCAAAAGACAGTGGCTTTAAGGCACAATTTAAAGCTGTCTCCAAGATTTTTTGGTCCATTCTAGGTGCTGGAACGAATTGGATCTATGGCATACAGATTAGACTTGCCTAGCTCATCTAGGATTCATCCCGTCTTCCATGTTTCTTGCCTCAAAAAGAAACTAGTTCAGGGTGTTTCACCTTTGCCAGTCCTTCCTCAAGTTGATGTCCAAGGGAGAGTATAGCCTGAGCCTGAAGCAATCCTTGAGAGGAGGATGAAAAAAGTAGGGAATCAAGCTGCAACCGAGGTGTTTGTCAAGTGGGTTGGTGCACCAATTGAAGACAGTTCTTGGGAAATTTTGTGGAAATTGAGGAACCTATATCCACACCTTGTGGACAAGGTCATTTGAGAAGGGGGAAATGTTAGGGCCTTGTGGACAAGGTCCTTAAAGCGGTGAAGAATGTAAGGTGTAGAAGGATGGACTATCATGGAAGCTGGTATAGAGAATGGAAGTTGGCATCGAAAGGGAATAAGTGAACAAAACAGTGCATAGCAATTTGTAACAGAAATAACAGCATTACACTTAAGTGAAACAGTGTGTATTGAAACAATGCGTATTGACTGTAACATAAATAATTGCCTAGAAGTGCAGACTAGGCTCATTACGATGACGTTTTATTCTTCTTCTTCGTTCTATAAATAGCATTGTAATAAGCAGAGTAGGGCATTGAACAATCTTGATAGAAGTTCTTCATTTCTTATAAGGAGGTTCTAGGTTCTTCGAAAACCCTTGGCAAAAATCAATAAGAGTGGTTCTTAATTTACGTTCTAGTTTGTGTGAGTTAGTAAGGTTACTGGTTAATTCTCTTGAGTTCCATTGTTCTCTGGTTTGGCACCTTACATTTACATTCGAATGTCATCAAATGGTTTTGTTAAATTTCGTCCCAAAAAATATTTTTAGAATGAAAAGTTGAATTTTGTTCCAAAAACATCTTTTAGGACAGTGATATTGGGATGAATTTTTTTCATCACCAAAACAATTTGGGGACGAAAATGTTACTTTTCGGGATGAAAAATTTCTTTACAAAAAAAACTTTTCTATTGTAGACTGTACGACTAAAATTGCCTGTCACCAAACTCTTTATTTCTTTTGTTTTTATTCATTGCTAGCTGCAATAGCCTTATCATATAAATTAAGAGACTTTACTAATTCCCTATTAATTTCATGCTGGGTGGGCCTCTATAATAGATGGAAAAGCAGGAATCTTGATGATCTTGTGGTGGGGAAAGCCTCCTTCTTCGAGCAATTTCTTCCAATCCAGCTCTGTCCTCTCCTTTCCACCCGGGGTTACAGTCATCATTATCAAATCGAATACTAAGCCTGTCTCATCAAATGGTCCATTTCCGTTGGGCTCCAGAACATGTTCCACAATAATAATCTTCCCAGTCTTCTTTGGTATTGCCTTTACACAGTTTTTTAAGATCTTGATGCAATCTTCATCGCTATAACAGTGCAGTACTCTCTACATGAAGAAAATAAAAAAGTCACATGGTCGACGTTGCGTGTATGACTGTATGTAGTCTGTATGGGTGTATATACAATGGTATATATCAAAGCTACTGATACAAGCTGCATCGACATGGAAACTCTAACTGGCAAATTAATCATTTAGTGTTAATACAATAAGGCAAGCATGTTTTTATATTCAAATTAACAATTTGGTTCCCACAAAAATAAGTAAAATCTCTAGCTAGATTTTCATTTTCCAGGGTCCTAGTGGAAGAATAGAGATTTTTTTTTTATAAGACTACAGCCTTTAAAATCGAGTCGAACTTCTTAGGTAAAAATATAGAACATGACATATTCGGCTTACATCTAATCAAACAAATGGTTGAATTGTCATGTTAAGCTAGCAAATGAACTAACGAGACTAATATTTGTGAATGTACTCAAGCATTCATAAATTGATCTGAAACTGACGATTGGGTCGATTTACTACCTTTAATAGAATTGCATCAGCATTAGGAATGGCCTCAAACATGTTACCCTCAACATGGGAGACCCCTTGGTGCATTGGTGCCGTTGTGATAACATGAGGAAGATCGAAGTTGATGGCTTTGATGTGTGGATGTGCTTTCACAATCTTAGCCACCATCTCGCCAGTCCCACCTCCCACATCCACCAACGAGCCATTAATGGAACCGAACCCATCTCTGTATCCCCATAAGATGGGCTCTGCCACGAGCTTGGCCGTGCAAGCCATTGCATCGTTGAACATTTTATTGAATTCAGGGTTTTTGTGAGCAAAGTCTTTGACCTCACAACCATGGACCTTGCTGAAAGCAGTGCCACCTTCCTTGACACACTGGCTAAGGCAAAGCCATTGAGTCATTAGCCCTGGATGGCTTTGCATCAATATGAATGGAACCAGACTAAATTCAGAGCCTTGCATGAGCCATCTTGACGTGTGAGCTGTCAACCCATAGAGAGTGCTCTCCCCACAGTCTAATGGCTGATGATGAGTGGTGAAGATATCTTTGCGCACTAGCAATCTCATGACGCGTGCGAGGATGTCGATGTTTAGAGAGGGAGAGTCTATACCAGCAGCTATTTGGGATAGAGTGATTGGGCCACCATGGGAGTGTATGATGTCAACAATGCCAAGCTCCAAGGCACATGTCAGTGCCATGGAGTCCATAAAGGCAAATATGTTTCCCCAAAGCTTTGCTTCGCCTTGTATCATTGCCTCCATAGTTGTGAGTTCCATTTTCTCACTCTCTTATGGAGTACTACTCGTGCGCTTTCAATTGGTATGTAAAGACAAAGAGTAGAGTTTGGTAGCTACATGCGAGCCTACAACCCGGCCCGCCCAAGGCTACTTGGGCCCGACCCGACTCGACCCGACGGCCAGCCAGTTAGGAATCGACCCGATCCAGTCCATTCGGGTCGAGTTAAACATTGTCCCTTTTTTTTTTCAAATTTATTTTTAGCAAATAAAAAAGAAAGAAAGATTAATTTCTTTCAGTCAGTATAGCCAGCATTAAATAAATTAGTTCTTCTATATGCAACCGCTGGCTGAAATATGCAGAAGGAGGGAAAATGAAAACAAAAAGAAGAAGCCGAAGCCCCTGCTCGAGCTGAACCCAAGTCGGAAAAAAAAAACAATGGTAAGAAAATCGAACAAAGACGGAAAGGAGGGAATTTTTTACATTTCAGAACCAAAAAATCAGAAGAAACGCAAGACCGTGGAAGAAGAAGATATTGAGCTCTGTGTCGTCATCTTTGGGTCTAGACGAACTGGTAGATTTGCTCGTCTTCGCGTGAACAGTTGTTAGGTCTCCTCCATCTCTGTTCTTCAGCTTCGTGTCTCCGTGGCTAGCTTCAGGTAAGACATTCCACGTCGTCGTCTTCGTGTCTTCGTTTTCGTATGTGGTGTTCTTGTTCACATTTTGTTGGCTAGAAACATCTATAAGCATTTTTAGTTGTTAAAGAGGAAGGCTCCAAAGCCATTGGGTTCGTCGAGGCCGGCCAAAAAGTCTAGGGACTAGGAAATTTACTACACTGGAGAAGACGAAGACTGGGCTGCGGCGGGTGACTTCGTGGAGGACGATGGGGCTTCCCCTGATCCTAGAAGACGAAGATGAAGACAGAGTGACTCGTGTGGATGTAGAAGATGAAGACGAAGACGAAGACAGAGTGAAAAGTTGAGTTTTTGTGGGGATGGGGGTGAAATGGGAAAGGAGGCGACCACACCCCTTTAGCCTTCGAGGGAAATGCAAACGACGTCATTGCATTTGCCACGTTGGACACGATGCCGTTGGACATTATGCCACTGGGATTCCCCAGGGCGGTTGCGAGTAGCATTTTTCTAAATAAATTAAATTTTAAGGAAGAGAACAAAATAGGAAACTAGAATTTCAACAAATCTGGCGTCAACCCTGAAACAGGAATGCAAAAACACAACATAATCCATTCACAACACAGAAAAAACAATGCTGCACAGAAACCAACACTCACTTCAGAAACCATCATCAACAACTCCTCCAAACCAATTCTCCGAAATTTGCCTTCATCTCTCTCCAAAAGCTTCAGCATTTCCGAAAGGAGACTGAGACTGGGTCAACCGAATCTGCCTTCATCTCTCTCCAAAAGCTTCAGCATTTTCGAAAGGAGACTGATTCTGGGTCAATTGAATCTGCCTTCATCTCTCTCCAAAAGCTTCAACATTTCCGAAAGGAGATTGAGACTGGGTCAATGTGTTTGAGTTTTGGAGGAGAGAAATGAAGAGAGAGGTACGACAGCTGGAGAGGATTTTAAATACTACTTTTTTTTGGGTAAAACTATAGAAGACAAGATGAGAGAGAGGAGGAAGCTTCGTGGAAGAAGGAGAAGCGGACACCCTTGCTGGCGCACGCCTAGAAAAAATAATCCATTATTATTACCATTAAAGTAGTAGAAGTAGAAGTAGATACAGAGAAAAAATAATCCATTATTATTACCATTGAAGTTGTTGAGAGAGAGAGAGAGAGAACGCAGCTTTAGGGTTTCCGCAGTGGGGATAAGATTTAGACTCTTTTTCGCAACAATGGTTTCGGGTTCAAATGTCGTTCAAAATTAATCGTATTGAATGGATGTCGAAACCGACATTTACTCAACCCAACTTTAACGGCTTCGACCCAATCGGGTTGTGCGGGTATTTTGTACAGGCCTAGCTACATGCCCCTGCCTACTGGGAGGGAAGGTAGAACTCCCAAAGCTGGTGCATGGATCCTTGGGAGCTATCTTAACAATAAATCCTCCTAATTAATAAAATAGATCACTAGAAATATCATCAAGGACTATCTTCATTGATGACACTGCAGCATGAATTCCAGCCATAAAGTCAACTTTTTAGTTATAGATCATCCACCAATCATTCGAATATATGGATTGCTCTTAGAATTGCAAATGATCTAGTTTATGTTTGGGTTTTATATAAGCAAGTATATACTCTCGATTAAATTTATTTTTTTATTTTTATTTTTTTAGAGAAGAGTCAGGGCCACATGTCCCAATAGCCCCTACCCTAAGTTCATTGATAAATCCCTCACTTATGGCGGAGGAATACCGTGGTAACAAGCATGATAGATAAGATTCACATATAAGCATAAAAACCATCCCAAGCATCAAAACCAACAAAATCAATAAAGAAGCAATATAATAACCAAATAAATCTAAACAAGCCTATAAACATATCCAAACAAACATAAAACAAATTATCTACGAATAGATGGAAGCCCCAACAAGTCAATCTGAACAATGTCTTTTAAAATCCGTGGAAAGCTTTGATGACTAGCATAAATTGCATTTCTTCCCATTTCCCCTTCTCTTGCTAAAAAATATGTTGCACAGTTTGCTTCACGGTATTGAAGTGCCACCACGAAATTCATTCCCTCCAACTCCTTGCATAGCTCTTCCCAAAAATCCCAAAGATATTATAGAGTGCACCTTCCCTTTCAAATCCAATCGACAACTATTTGTGAGTCACTCTCAATGGTAACATTAACAACTTGAAGCCGTTTACACCAACGAATACCCTCCAAAATAGCCTTTTAACTCTGCCCCATTGTTTGTACCATAACCATAATGAGTTGAGAAAGCACCTTGAACCACGCCATTACTATCTCGAGTGATACAACCACCTCCCGAATTTTTGAGATTACCACGACAACTTCCATCACAATTAATCTTCATCCAGCCCGTTGGAGGCCTAGACCATGTAACGATTTTTTATGGTCTTTTACAAGTGCTTGGACACTTCAACCGGAATTCCTCCAAAATTTTTCTATCATGCACAAATAATTTTGGGACTGAAACAAACTTATTGCCCAATAAATTAATCCACACCCACACAGCTAGCCAGACTTGATTAGCATATTCCTGCTTACCTTCCATTCTCACTTTACATCTTCTCTTCCAAAGGTACCACGTAATCAAACAGGGAATTAAGCCAATTAATATACCTGTGATCGACGACTTCTTTGCATAATAAAACTAGGTAGAAACTCTGGTTTTCCACGGCCAATGGCGCAAACAAGGAACCCCCAACATTGAACTAGCATAATTCCATACCTCAGACGCCACATCTCCTGAGAAAAGAATGTAATCAATATTTTCTATGCTTCTTCGTGCAAAACAATCACAAGCTGAAGCAAGTGAAACCCCTTTACTCTGTACTCTCTCATCCACAGCCAAACATTTAAACCAACCTTTACACATACATATAGATATTCGTTTAGGCAAAATGCTATGCCAAAACCAATCATGATCCGGAAAAAACTGACCCTTCTTTCGAATCACCTCCCAAGCAGTATCTGTTGAGAAATTACCATCATCTGAAGGCTTCTAAATAAAAATATATGTCCCTCTTTTACCAGCTGGCGCATTCTGAAGAATTCCCACAACATTATCCACACTCACTAATTCCCTTAGAAGATCCACATCCCATGAATTGTTAACCCATCAATCACTAATACACAGTTTAGGATTTACAATATCATCAACCTGCACAGACAACACGCCCGACGCTAGCCATCTATCAAACCAAAACGAGGCATTACCACCTCTCACCACTACTTTTACATTGTCCATCACTTGTGGTAAAACAGTCATTATCGATTTCCATAAACGAGAATCCGTTGGTCTCCCGTTTTGCAATAAGATGTGATTATTTCTGAAATATTTAGCCCGGAAGAAACTAGTCCACAAGTTGTCTTTAGATACCAGTCGATAAGCAAATTTCATGTGAAACGATATCTTTTCCTCTATGAGAGCTCTTACCCCCAAACCCCTTTCATTAGTTGGCTTACAAACTTTACTCCACGATCGCCAATGGAATTTTCTTTTACCATCAACCTCCCCCCACAAGAAATTTGCTAGGATGGAGTTTATACAGGAAAACGTAGTCAAAGGAACATTTATTACAGACATCACATGTATGGGCATGCTTAATAACACATGTTTCACTAGTATCAATCTTCCTCTTGGCGAGAGCAGCATGCATTTCCAACTAGCAATTTTCCTCCTCACCTTTCCAACAAGAGGTTTGATAATCCGAGTTGTTAACCTTCCTGAAACCGAAGGTGCACCCAAATACGTCACATGGAATTTTCCTTCCTTAAACCCTGTAATTCTCAACAAACCACGCTTCCGAGATAATGAAATAAGCTTAGAAGAAAATAAAGCTGATTTTTCTTTGCTTATTTGTTGACCCGACCACTTTTCATATAACTCAAGTGTATGCACCAGATTTTTAATGGACTGCTACCCCCCATTCGCAAAAATAAGAACGTCATCAGCATATAATAAATGGGAAACCAAGGGGGCCCCTATCAGATGATGATATTTACCAATCCTTCCTTCCTCATAATTATTCTGGAGGAGCTTCGTCAAAACTTCCTCCATTATAATGAATAAGTATGGAGAAAGTGGATCCCCTTCACGTAAACCCTGTGATGATTGAAAGAAACCCTTAAAAGCTACATTCATTATAACTGAAAACCAAGGGGACTTTACACAATTTTCAATTAGCCTGCAAAACATCTCAGAAAAGCCAAATGCTCAAAACACCTTCAAAAGAAAATCTCAATTCACCGTATTATATGTCTTTGCCATGTCAATTTTCACCATCACATTTCCCTCACTAATTTTTTTATGCAAAGAATGTACCATTTCATGCATAAGCGTAATGTTATAAAAAATGCTTCGCCCAGGAATAAACGCACCTTGCTCATGAGAGACCAACTTATCAATAACACCTGTCAATCTAGTAACAATGATTTTTGAGAAAATCTTATAAGTCACTGAACATAGGCTTATAGGGCGAAATTTATCAAAACTCGAAGGCTCCGGCATTTTCGGACTCAACACAATAAAGGATGAAGAATAAAATCTGGATAGAGGAACACCTGTCAGTCTACTATTCAGTTCTTTATGAATATTAGTGAGTTGAGTAGTGGATGGAATTATGTGAAGTCCATATAAACTGAGTTTAAAGTATGTTTGGATATTAAGATGAGTTTTAGTACTTTTTATGGGAAGTTAAAAAAGGTTGTGGGTCCCACATATAAAAATGTGTTAAGTTGAAAAATGTTGTAGGTCCCATGTGTAAGGATGTTTTGAGTTGAGATGAGTTTAGTAATTTGAGAGTTGTGTGTTTGGATGTTAGACTCAGTTTAAGATTAGACTGAGCTCAGCTGAGTCTTGCAACCAAACGCAGCCTTAATAAGCGCTTTGTGTAGTGGAATAAATGGGGTCTGACTGATAGAGGGAGATAAAGGATTAGCTCTTCATCTATCAACTTTTTATGGGTTCTCTATAATTTATACTTTTGACCATGATAGAGCTAGCCCTAGGAGACATTTTGATTCATTTCCTTCATATCTCATTAGGTATAACCATTAACAAGGCTGCTAGCTACTTTCTAACTTGAGCACTAGCATCAGTTCTTCTATATGCATCTTCAAAATGACATCTTTTGAAAATTGATTTTGTATATTAAGAAAAATTCCTACATTAGATTATGTATATTTGAATAAAATAATAATAAAATCTTTTTATTTTTTATTTTTTTTCTTAAAATTATTATTTTTATATATTTTACAATTAGCACCATGTGCTCAAAAATACAAAATTTATATATCTAAATATTACCAATTTCATATATGAAAATGATCAATTTCATCAATAAATATTAATATGTATTAAAAAATACTTTGTATCAGCAACTTAATACAAATTTCATATATCAAAATCATTTTAATACAAATTCCACAAAATTGATTTTAATGGGTAGGAGAGAGAAAAAAAAATGGAAAATAATGTTTGGAGAGTGAATAGTATTTTTTCAAATTTGAAGAAACACTATTTATAGCTATGCAAAATTTTGAAGATGCATAATCTAATGTAGACAAATTTAGAGAGATATTATGAAAATATGAAGATGAATAATGAAGATGCATAAGTCATTACTAATGCTCTTTGGCTTTCATGTACTGGAATTAGGATTTGTTTGGATAGATAAACAATTTCATCTCATTATTATAATTTTTCTAAATTCTCATATAAAATATAATAAATAATTTAATTTTTTTAAAATTTTAAAATAATAATAATATAAAAAACAATATTTTATTTAATTAATCTAAAGTCTTATCTAAATAATTATTAATGCTTATGGTCTTTGATGTTCAGTGCATGGTAGAAAAATGCTGGATAGGCCAAAAGATTGACCTTAACTCATCAAAATGCTTTCAGGTCCGTGACACCATTATTTTGGGATTTGATATTTGATAAGACAGAAAGTTTGGAAACTAGAGATTGGATTGATGATGCAGTAGGAATTGATTTTTTTTTTTTTTTTTTTTTTTTCTGAGCAATACGAGAATGCCATATGTTTTTAAAGAAGTTGAGCTTTCTTTATCAATAGACGTGCCATTTAACCGTGGGCCACGACTTGGACTTTTACACAAACAATGTGACAGATTAGAATCTAGACATACATTTTTCTTCTTTTTTATAGAAAGAGAATCTAGATATACATAAAGAATGGATAACGTGTAATAAAAAAATAAAAAAAAAGATTTTTTTAATTTTTTTGTGATTTTTTTTTTTTTAACTTGTAATAAGCAATATGTTTACACATCAGTTTATAAATACCATATATATAGTTCTCAAACTACACTTATTCTACTTGGACACAAGCTTTAAACCATACCCATTTTTTCCTATAATTTGAGGATTAATTTACGATTTTGACTAAAGTTGCCCCTACTTCTGAATCTATATTTTAGAGAAAAGATTTAAGAGATAAATAGTAGTTCTCTAAATATAGGTAATAACTATTCATCTCCTAAATAACTTTTATCAATATTTTATTCATTTCAATTAAATTTATTCTTCTTCCAATCACCTACAATTTCTCTCATGATCATATTTGTTATAGTTTTAAAAATAATTCAAATAACTACAAAAATATTAAAAAAAACAATTTAAAAAATATTATCATACTCGCAAAAAAAATAATTTAAATTTTTGCTTAAAATATTCCCTAGAGTAATAGTTCAAAACATAAGAAAAAATATTGAGTAGTTAAATTTGTAAATAGATGTGAGAGAAAAAAGTAATATAGAAATAATAGACAAATATCATTTTAATATAATAGAGAAATGATAGGGAATGTGATGTATGAGGTTTTTTATGATTTTTTTGAACTTATAATAAGCAGTATGTTTACATATCAGTTTATAAATAGCATAATTCTCAAATTATACTTGTCTTTATTATTCTTGGACGTACACAAGCTTTAAACCATATGTGCATGATCTGTAGCTGTTGATCTTTTTCCTTCCACCTCTTCTATCATGATTAATAGTTGTTCCATCTCCTTCCTAGTCTTTAATTTTCAGTAGCTTCGGTTAGGACACAAAGCTACCATTAGTGAAAGAATTTGAGAGGCAATAAAAATTGGAAGGAAAATGGGAAGATTAGGACACAAAGTTATGCATTATCTTTAAGTCATCAGCTTTCATGTCTTAGGCTTTCAAATCAAATCTGATTTGAGATATGTATTATACACCCAAGTTCTATTATTATCATGTTATATTGATCATGTGATTTTATCAATCAATTAATTAATTTTTTTGAAGAATTAATTTAATAATTGATCGATAGTGTCACATGATGAACATAATATGCTGAAAGTGAGATGAGTGTGTAATATATTACACGAGTGATCAAATCAAATCATAACATATGGCATATTTGAAATTGGACTGATGTTTTGGAGTTATTCATTATGAGCAACATTTGGCCAAAATAATTATACATCCTTTCACTTTAAATAAAGTAAAAACGCATGCATGCCTACTTTGACCCACATGCCAAAGAATTTCTCTGGATTTGCATTCTATGTCCATCTACACAGTTAAATTTAAAAGAATAATATAAAAAAGTTTGAATTAATTTTCGAATGAATGGTCTAAAAGGATGGTAATATATATATATATATATATATATATTTTTTTTTTAAATAAAAAGATATTTTTATTGCTACAAAAGTCTTACAACTTCTCAAGATGATTGAATGAATACATGTGGGAATGTCTTTCATTCCTAAAATATCCTCTTGTAGAGATAAAGCTTCCCAAGCAAGAATGTGTGCAGCTTGATTTGCTTCTCTTCTTATATGGATAAGTGACCATGAGGCATAAGAATTGAGCAATGTCTTTGTATCCTTTATTAACTAACCAGCCTGGCTCCAGTCTGAGTTCTCCTCTGAAAAATTATTCACCATCTGGAGAGCATCACCTTCCAATATCAGTGATCAAATACCCATCTCTTTGCAAAATTTTGCTGCAACCATCATAACATAAGATTTTGCAATATGTGGGCTAACATTTAGATTTCTGACAACTCTAAGAGATCCTATGATCAGGCCTTTTCCATCTCAAATAATAAAACCTATGCCAATTTTCCCCCTCTCCTTATCAAGGGAAGCATCCTATTTGGCCTTGTAAGACTCAGGAGGTTTATTCCTTATTGAATCTGTCTAGAATTATTCTTTTGAGGTCTATTGTGCACTATAACATTTTTATAAGCCTACCATTCTTCCCTTGCTTTGTTGATAATGGAGTTAGGGTGTCTGAATTCTTTGTCATGAATAAATTCATTTCTCCCCTTCCAAATTATCCTTGCTACTATTGCACATTCCTCGAGTTCCTCTTGCTGAAGTTTATTGCATAGCCTGCTCCAAATGTCCAAGAAAGAGTTACTGTGAAAGGCCTTTATTTGAGTTTTCTTTCTTCCTTGGCACCAAGCATCTCTAGAAGCAGTACAACTAGGGTTGAGCAAAAATCTAAAAATCCGACTCCGAATTCGACTCCACTCCGACAAATCGGAAAAATTTGAGAGGCAATAAAAAATGGAAGTGTAAATGACGTGTTTCACACCACCAACTACTCAGATGACCTGAAACAGATGAGAATGTTGCACTGGTCGCCCAGGAAAGCTCCAATGCTTAAGTCAGAGGAACGTGATCTCAATATATGTATATAAGCAGAAGTTGGGATTTAGTGTTACATTTATGTGTTATTTATAGGGGTGTCGAACACATAGATAATGACTAGTAATTCTATAATAAGCGAATGAGATAACCAATCTTGACCTACTGACGTTATCATATCACGCGGCTAAGCCTGTGGGTCGCATGGGCTCTTGAACAGTGTGTCCCCCAGTCTCGGGCCCATGGGCTGAACCCGTCCACTAGTCGTGGGCTTATCACCAAGGGACCTAAATATCCATTCCAGTTACCCCGTTAATTTCCTATGTGCTAGCACAAAGAGAATTAATTAATTTCATATTCTGTTGTTTCGCGTGAAGGCACCTTACCCCGCTAGCTTGGGTTAAGTGGACAGCGAATAGGTAAGTGGCCCATCAAACTTCCTTTCATTCTACCCCGCTAAAATCCCACATTAACTAAGGTGTGGGTCCGGACTTATCGCCGTACCCCAAAAAATGTGGTCATGTAAATGTTCGTGTGCTTCTTCCCTTTGAAAAGAATGGTAACCATCGGCGTTGAAACCCGTTTGGCTTCCCAAGAACCTCCTCATCATTACCCTTTCTTACACTTTCTTGATTCATTTCATTCGCCTCGTTCGTGCTGTATCATTTCTTGCATTTTCGTATTCTCTCTCATCTTCCTTCTCAGGTTCTCTCTCATTTTCCTTCTCATATTCTCTCCCATGGTGAACCGTGGCTCCTCACGTACCCCAAATCAACCTTCGACCCCGACTCCAGCGAGGGTCACTTCCCACGCTACCGTGGAGCCTTCTGACGGCCGAGTCTCTCCATTCTTCGAAGGGTTCACTTGGCATTCCACTCTGACTAAACGGGACCTATCGAAGTTGAGGTCCACATATCGCATCCCCCCTTCTGTAGAGCTCTCTATTATAGAGGGAGGATGCGTTGACAGGGAAGGATACACTGGATATGTTGCCCTCCCAGATTGTGCCCTATGGCACCGGTTGCAATTCCCCTTCATTCGCCCAGTTCGTGATGTCTTGGATTTTCTGGGGTTGGCTCTTGCTCAACTTCATTCACACGCGTGGTGTGTTCTGCTGTGCTCGAGCGTAGTCTTCCGCATGACCTTGGAGCCCTTGGGGGAGATGTACCCAGACTTGACCGGCAAGGAATTCCTCTCCTTTTATTTTGTGAAGGGACTACCAGGTAACATCTGTAGGTTCCCGTCAGTTCACAGCACTTGGCGACATTTGAGCCCTGCCACTCTAATGCCAAACAATGGCAAAGAAAATTTTTCTTTGTCTCTGGTGGAGGCTGGGAATTTCCTTCCTCCAAAAGGCACATTCAAGATTTTCTCATTCGTGCAAATTGGGGTAAAGTCCCTGACGACAACAACCTGTTGTTAGAGCTGATTGATAAAGAGTGCTTTCGTGTTGAAATAGTCCTTAATTGGGCTAAAGAAAACGATGGTGGTCTAGGGACTGAGCAACTCTTGACTGTCGCCAACACCGATAGGTTCCTAGTGGTGCTTGATCGCGCCCACGTCAGGGGGCGAAAACTTAAGGCTGTGACACGTTTGGCAAAGAGGCATGCTCCTTCGTCTAGTGAGCATCCCCAAAAAGGCCCTCATCGTAGTGAAGGCGGCGATGGTGAAACTACGGATCCCGCCGTGGGGGTGGAAGTGGAATTAGAAGAGGTTGTGGCTTCTGGTTCCAACGTTGCAGCTGGGAGCGAGGCACCCGAAGCCTCCCCTGTGAGGGTGTCGCCGCCCACATCACTAGGTCTTGATGACCTCAATGGGCTCATGGGGCAAGCCTTTGTTGACTTGGCAACGACCTTCGATTTTGACTTGCCTTCGAATGAGTCAGGTTCAGTGGGTACTCCCCCCTTCGAGTTCCCTTCCCTTCTCTCCCCAGCTTAAATTTCTAGTGTCAGCGAGATATCTGCAGATATTTTTGATGTCTTCTCCATGGGCGTGTCTGGGGTGGCCACGCCTAAAGCTATTGAAGCCTGCGGTGGGCAAGATTCCATGCCCAGTTCCCTCCCAACAAACATCTTGGGGGGTGAGACCCCGCTCACGGATCAAGAGAGGGTCTCTATTATCTCCCCTTCCCCTTCCTCTTTTGGCAGTGATGGGGACTCTTCAACTCCCCAGGAGGGGGGTGGCTTGTCCTTGGAAGAAAAGAAAGGAGAGGACGATGGTGTCGGTCCAGTTGGAGTTAGTGGCGGGGGCCCTGGCAACTATGGCGAGAGGGACCAAAGTGGAGGTTAGAGTGTGTTTGTGTCTGAGCCAGAAATTCTAACCGCCCCTCTCACACCTTTAGTGTATTCCTTCTTGGAGGGAACTCAAGCCGCGGCTGGAGCAAGTGGGGCCGAGGGGGTGGAGCCTAGTTGTCCCCCCTTCCTCCGGGCCCTTGGCAGAGATGTCTCGACGTTTGAAGGGTTTCTTGTCCCCGGTATTGTCTCTATTTGTAACTATTCTTCTTCTTTGGTTGTGTTTGGCCTTTGTATTTGGTTGTTGGATGTTCTTGTTTGTAATGGCTACCTTGTTTGGCCTTCATATTTGGTTGCTGGATGTAATGGCTACCTTGGTTGGCCTTTGTATTTGGTTGCTGGATTGTAAAGGCTACCTTGTTTGGCCTTTGTATTTGGTTGTTGGACTGTAATGGCTACCTTGTTTGGCCTTTGTATTGTGCAAGGAGTGGATGACCTAGCGGCTTGGATTGTGAATGTAATGACCTGATCCAATATTATTAGGGATAAGTTATGGATAATTTTATTGGGTTTAAATTAGGCTAATGGGCTAAGTGAGAATTGGCGCGAAAAAAATTTATAAGATAGGTTGTATTATTTTTAGAGGTTGAGTCAAGGCCTATAACTCGAGGCCCACACCCGTTTACTCTAAACCGTGAAAACCAACTCAGTTTATGATCAGTTTCTCCACCCCGCACGTCTCCCCTCCCACGCGCATGCACGTCTCTATTCCTCAAGGTTTCCTTTTGATTCTCAATCACCTATATATATATATATTACGCTTATCCCTTTTGCATGGAAAGAAAACTCCAAGCCACAAACCTCCCTTGAAGCCTTTCCCTCCATGTACGCTGCTCCCCGTTCAAAGCACCCCGTGTCGACTTGCATGCCGAGAACCACCGTAGGAGGACCCATACACGTAAAACCCGATACCCCCACAACCTATCGTGCCGCAAACCACCATCACCCACGTTCCCCCATAGCGACTCCACACTGCCCAGACCTGTGTGAGCCCAGTTGTTGAAAAACCACCAACTAAATACTCTGTTTTACTGTACCGAAATAGAGGAAGTAGTCTTCCCCACTGTGAGCCACAAGCCAGCCACCCACGTTGCCAGCTCCTCCACGCCATTGCCACCTGCACAAAGATCACCGTCGAACCACCTTCTGGCCACCAAAGAAAGCGTCGACCAGCCTACGACGATGCAGTTCAGTTTCAAGGTGGATGTGCAAGCCACAGACTCAAGCGTGGTCCACCATAGTATGCCAAAATACTATCAGCGGCTCCCTTCACGGCCGCGGGACGTGGGGCCGGTGCACAACCTCGCACACATGGTTAAGTATGTTGGCCAGTCAGATCAGTCAGTTAATCCAGATAAATCAGTCATGCATAACATAAACATCAGTATGAACAATCATGATTTTTAAGCTTTCAGCATGAAAACTTCTATGAAAACCTTATGTTTATTATATTTACGTTGTGATGGATTTGTTGCTGAGTCTTCGACTCATTTTAGTTTCTTTTCATGTTTTTAACCACCCAGGTGAGGATAGTGAAAACGAGCAGGTAGGCCAGAATTAGAAGGAGCAATTGATTTAGTTTCAAACTTTCTAGAATAAAATTGATTTTATGTCATAAATTTATTCAGTTTATTCATTTAATGTTTTTGGAAGACATTTTATTAGACAAATCTTTTTATGAAATAAATTCTAATTTCATTTATTAAATATGAGATCTCTTACCAGGTTTATTTTATAAAAAATATGTTACACTTCTAACCTATGGGAATGAGGTGTTACAGTGAATGATCGTGCCCACTTGGAAAACGATGTGCGGCGGAGGCAGATTCAAGGGTTCTTCACCAAAAAAGAGAGGGAGCATCTTTTGGCTAAGAAGACTGAGGTTGAGTGCTATTTGGATCAAGCTGATGGGCACATTTGTGCCTTAGAAGCCAACCTTGAGTCTCTCCATGAAGAGTCGTATGAATTGAGGGGAGAATTGCTTCGTGCACAGTCTCTCCAAGCCCGCGATAGTTTTGCTCTGCAGTTGGCTAAGTCAGAATGGGCGTCAACCAGAGCCCAAGTATCCCGCCTGAGTGAGGCGCTAACCTCGTCTCGGAAGTCGTAGGCGGAGGCTGAGCAGCACTCCCAGGAATCTGCCCAAGTACTGTCTTCCTCTGAGGAGGACCACAAAAAGTTTGCCCACGAGCTGTCAGAGGTGAAAGTATCACATTTAGAAGAGCGTAGGTAGCTCAACCTCCAATTGTCTAAGGCACAAGGGAATTACAAAATGTTGGAGGCATAGTTTGCCACCTATAAGAAAAGCCGAGAGGACGCCGACGCCCACTTGGAGAAGACGAACACAACCATTATGCGCTTGGACTCCACAAACAAGGAGCAGAAGCCAAAGATAAAGGAGTTGGAGTCTCAATTGGCTTCTACCAATTGCGGGCTGGTTCGCCTACATCCTAAGGTGGCCGCCACTAGGGCTGTTAGAGACCGGGCCTTCAGGTTTGACTACAGGGCTGGGTTGGCTCATTTACATGCCCATTTGTTGGTAAACCCTTGGGCCAACCTGGGGAGGTTGGATTTGAATGCTTTCCAACCTGATGCGGTGTTGCACCAATTTGGGACGCCTTAGGGCGCAATACCATGCCCGACGCCTTTCTTGGCTCTGCCTCTTCTTCCAAACCGAGTGGGACTCCGCCATCGCAGAAGTAGCATCTGGCTATTTACATCATGGTTGATAATGTTGGCCCTTGGTTTGGCCCTTTCTATAACTGATAACTTTGTCCTTTGGTTTTGTAAATAGAATATTTGATGTGTTTTGTAAATGCAATGTGGATGTATCTCTTTTGTGGATTATGTACGTCCTTTGGACTCGCCTAAGGTCTTAGCCAAGTGAGGTGGGTAGTGGGGCGTTGTGCCCTATATTGACCTTTTTGCCCGTTGATCGCACCACGAGCTTTTACACTTGAAACTGTTAACCAGAGTCGTGGGGTCTGGTGACCTCCACGCTTGTTGGTTTGCATCGCAACTATTGACTCGATGCTGGTGCTAACTGTTGGAGTCGTGGGGTCTTATGACCTCCACGCCCTTTGATTTGTACTGCGAGTACTGACTTGACACTGGTGGCTAATTTTTGGTTTGCACCGCGAGTATTGACTCAACACTGATGGCTAATTTTTGGGGTCGTGGGGTTTTTTTACCTCCCCGCCCTTTGATTTGCATTGCGATTACTGACTTAACACTGGTGGTTAACTTTTGGGGTCGTGTGACGTCTACGCCCGTTGATTTGCTCTGCGAGTACTGACTTGCCACTGGTGGCTAATTATTGGTTGGTCGTGGGGTCTTTTGACCTCCATGTCCGTTTACTTGTACCACGAGTTAGACTCGACACTGATGGCTAACTGTTGGTGGGTCATGAGGTTTTTTGACCTCCATGCCTATTTGCTTGCACCACGAGTTAGACTTGACACTGGTGGCTAACTTTTAGTCGATCGTGGGGTCTTTTGACCTTCACGCCTGTTTGCTTGCACCACGAGTTAGACTCGACACTGGTGGCTAACTGTTGGTGGGTCTCGACATTGGGCTCTTTTGACCTCCATGCCCGTTTGCTTGCGTTGCGAGATAGACTCGACATTGGTGGCTAACTTGAACCTCAATCTGCTTTATTGATTGGTCTCTTATTGAAACGTACATCCAGGAAAGAAAAATAAATGCTTAGAAGTAACTTCTTAGGGATAAAACATCTTAAGTGCTTAGCGTTCCATGGGTGTTGCAACTCATTTCCCTGATTGTCCTTGAGATGGTAGGAACCTGGCCGGTTGCTGGCTACGACTATGTAAGGGCCTTTCCATCGTGGGTCGAGCTTTTCCTTGCCCTGGGTTGTCATGCCTATCTCCTCGTTGCGGTCTTCATTGTCGTTCTATAGGCCCATAAGACCCCTGTAAGTTCTTCTGCCCACTCTCATTTCTTGTCGCCGAGTTTCTTCTTTAATATCCCCAGAAAGGATTTGTTCGTTGATTATGCTTGTCCAGTTGCTTGTGGGCCCTGGTGATGAGTACTTTACTTGGATGCCCAACTCTCGGCACCATTCTCTATAATGGTCTGATTCGAATTGATTCTCGTTGTCGGAGAATATGCTGTTAAGGATGCCAAATCTACACATGATATTCTTCCACAGAAACCTAGTCACGACCATTATTGTGATGGTCATGAGGGGCTCTATTTCTGCCCATTTTGTGAAATAATCCACTACCACGATTATGTGCTTTACCCCGCCCTTCCCAAACGGAAAGGGGCCAACCAAGTCAACTTCCCTTTGGGCGAACGACCATGGGGCAGTGATAGAGAGTATTATCTCTGGCGAACAATGTGGGATCGGGGTGTAGACCTAGCATTAAGTACACTTCTTTGCAAAACTTTTAGCATCCCTTAAAGCGTTGGGCCAATAGTATCCTGCCCTGAGAAGTTTTCTTGCTAAGGCCTTCCCGCCTGAGTGGTTGCTGCAGATGCCCTCATGTATCCCTGCCAAGACATATTGTGCTTCCATAGGTGAGATGCACCTTAGCAAGGGAGCCACGAAACCCTTCTTATTCAAACTCCATTAACTCTGATGAACCGCATCGCATTCATTCTCACTTTCCTTGCTGCCTCTTTCCCTTGCGGAAGCTTGCCGGCTTCTATGTACTCCAATATCTCTTTGGCCCTGAGGGACCTACATGGTTCACCTAGTTCCCAATTGCTGGAATTTCAATCACCTTCTTCTATACTTCCCAAGGCAACTCCATGTGATCCCTTGTGGAGGCGGCCTGTAACACCCCGCCTAAAAACCTCCTTAGGTCGTGACATTAGTAGCTTTAATCCTAGTTAATTAGGAGTTGAGCTATTCTAGAATAAGAACAATTTTGGATACTTGAGTTAGCAAAAAGGTCGTATACTTTAGGTTTAGAATAATTATTAGAAGACTCTAGTGCAATATTGATTTTTGAGGAAAATGAAATTTTTTGAGCTTGATTGATTAGTAATATTATTTTGGAAAATTTTTAGTGCTTTATTTTGAGGAAAAGTGTCAAGAGGCCAATGTTAGAATGACAAGTGGCATATTGGAGATTTTGCCACCTTAATGGACTAAGTAATTTGGGTGAAGTATTTGATGAATTTGGAGAAGGCCGAAAGAGTGGTTTATTAAGGGCCCAAGTTTTTTAAGTATAAAGGCTTAGGAGAGTCACTAAGGCATTAGGCCCAACTTGATGGACACTAGGCTTTACTTGATGAACATAAGACTTTAGGCCTCTAATTCTCTAAGGATGTGATGGGCTAAGAATAAGATGTTAAAAAGCCTTAGGCCCAACTTGGAAGATATAAAGTTTTAGGCATTTCTTGTAGAACCTTAGAAGTTAAGCCCAAGGTATAAAAGGCTTGAAGCCTTTGGGGGCTAACTTGGTGAGAGTGAAGGCCTTTGGCCCAACCTTAGAAAGTCTTGTATTTTGGACCCAAACTTGGTAGGCCTTTGACGCCTTAGATGAGCCCTCAAATATGGACATAAGTTCCATTCAATAACTCACAACCAAGCCCACCTCCAAGCCCACCTCCAAGCCCACCTCCAAGCCTCATAGGAGTGCAAGACTTGGTAGGCTAGCTTTGGCCCAAGTTTGAGGAAGGCATAAGGCGTTTGGGCCAAGCTTGGTATAGATTTGACCTATGGCCCAATTATGTCAAGGTAATCTTTTCAAGCCCCATCTTTGTGGATTTTGAGACCTCTTTCAATCCCTCAAAATCTGGAAATAAGAACCCCATTCACTCAAACCCAAAAGCCCTTGGACCATTGACCCACACTCATGACCCTTTTAAGCCCACAAGGCCCAAAGTCTTTTTTTGTTCTATTTCACTCTTCGAACTGGAAGCCCAATATACCATTCCATGGGTTTTCTCAAGCCCATGTCATACCCTAAGTGCCCAAATTAAGTTTTAAAATTAGGTTAAGACCATTAATCAACTTACCCATCATTAATGATTTTTAAGCAATGTTTTAGAGCTTAATATTCTTTATTAATCTTTTTAGCCTTTTTGAAATGAGATTTTCTTGTTTCATTATTCAGTTATATAATTTATAGATCATATTAGGACCCTAAATAAACCTATGCATATGTCATTAGAAGAAATGACCTATCAAACCCCAAACTACACCAATCGGCACACATGTGTGCACTTTGTGTGCAATGGACAATTTTGCCCTTAAGCACAATCTTTTTGGGCCTTTTTCTCAAGGGCACTATGGTCCTTAAATACCTCATGTGATCCCTTTAAATCTAGACCAAGCCTTGGATGAAATTTGGTTTAAAAAACAAAACCAAAAATAAAAATTGATTGCACCCAAAAGACTAGTTGAGTTGGAATTGAATTGGTAGAATTTCAACTACCCATCTGCCCATGGCTGAGCCACCAGCCCACACCACCTCCAGCCCACCCAATCCCCAAGAGTCTCTCATGGACATCATGAACCTTTGACCAGGTTGTTCCACCCAAAGAAGGCACCAAAATCGGCTTTTGTGCACAACTCCATTTCAGCAACTACCCTCCTTTGCATCATCTTCTCTGGGCTGCACCTTCATGATCACATGGCAGCCAGCCCTCCACCTTCTACCACCTCCAAAAGCCTTCAAGAAGTGACCTTATACCTGCACAAATAAGCCATGATGATGAGTCAGGAAGATGAGTAAAGAGAATGAACAAATCTGTCCAAAGAAAACCACTTTGAATCTGTCAGCCCCATGGTTGGTTTTTGTTGGTGTTTCTTCTATTTCTTCTGCACCACATCTTGACCAACACCCTTAGGTTCAATGTAGCACCTGTATTGATTAAATCATGGTCTTTAGGGCACTCTTTTATTCTGCACAAGTGACACAAGGTAATGTAATACAATCTAAAAATTCAGCCCCTTACACCACCAACCATCTCATCCAATCACCATGGACTTAGGCCAACATCTCCACCCCCTTGGCCACCTATAAAAAGCCCTTCCACCCCCTCATTTCCTCCACAACTCATCTCCAGTTCCCCCTTAGTCTTGAGAGAAACAGAAAGGTATGTCTGCTTGAGTGTTCTTGGAGTTATTGTGAGTTCTTGTGCTAGGAGTTTGAGTGGGCTACGAAATTTGTAAGTATTCTTGCCCTAGATCTTAGTTTACATTCCAAGTTGTGATTTTAAGTGTCGGAGTGATTTTTTGATGAATTTAGAAAAAAGGTTACCATGCTTGATTCAAAACCAGGTTCATTAAGAATGATTTAAGTGCTAAAATTGTTTTAAGTGGAGATTTTACTTATGGCATAACTTAGCATATTTTTATATGATTTATTGATGTCTTAGAATGATCAGGAAAGGTTTGATTTTTTATTAGAAGCATGCCATGATAGGTTTTAATTCTATCTTGTTTTGATCATCAAAGCATGCATGGTTTTAAGTAAGTTTGTGATTAAGGCATAAATGATTATTCCACCTAGGCTTGATGATTAAGCATTTAGAAACCTTCTGATTGGGATAAGAACAAAAATACATATTTTGGGTGAATTTTGAAAGCATGCCTTTGTGATTTCACTAGAAACACTAAGCTTGATTAATAAAGGACTAATGAAGATTTAAGGTTTTTAGCCGTGATTAAGTGTTTGGATGAACTTGCTCACTAAAGGATTTGCCTTTACCATATATTTAAGGACTATAGTGATTGTTTGTGATTAAAGAAAATTGCGTAAGCATGCATTCATAGATATCAATAGTTGAAATCAACTTAGGCATCGACTAGAGTGCATGTCATGGATTGGGATTGTTTGAGCTAGTTCCACTTTGAATTTTACAATTCTAAGTGTATATATGGTTTTAGAATATCAAACATATGAGGTTCGTGATGTTTGGTTAAATTTTAGAATTGTTTACAAATAGTGAAGACTTAGGGCGTTAGTGGCAATTTTTGTAAGTTTAGGGGTATTTTTGTAAATATCCATTTTTGAACCCTTTGATTATGAACATATTCCTTAGAAGTTTAAATCCTAGCCTATTATGAAATTGATTTCAGAAGCTACGATTTTTTCAAACTCAGAAAGTTTATAAGTTGGCCTCTAACTTACACATTGATAAGTTATTTATGATTTATTGATAAATGCCACATTCATGTTTCAATTGTCATTTTGAGCATAAAAATATCATGCTATATGATACATTGAGTGCATACTTACATGATATGTGATATTTTTACCATTTTAGCATATTGCATCTATAAATATAAACTTCATTTTCACATGGAAAGCTTGCTACATATGCACATATCATAAAATACATTTTTCAACATAGCATGAAAAATAATTTTGTCACGACCCCAAAAGCTAGGATGGGGAATTATCCTAGTGGAACTTCTTTTTTCACTCTTGAGTGTTTAAGAATGGAGTGGTAACTCCTGGGTTGAAGAACAGTCAATGGGTTCTTTTTAAAAGACACCGGAGCAAAGTTAAATGTTATGACACCTAATACTGGTGCGTGCACATGTTATAATGTTATGATATAATGATGTATGTTATATTACCAATGCATTGAGAACGAGTCTGTAGACAACGTAGTTTCAATGTGAGTTGTACTACGGTCACCGACAGGTACTCGCAGTACACATGGAGAACTATGACGATACCACACGTTATGATGTTACGATTAAATATGAATTGCTAATAATGATGAAATGTTATGATGAAATTATGTTTTTGCCAGTAAAGTGAAAAATGTTCTCTGAAAGAAAAAATGTCTCAATTTTTCTGAAAATGTTAAGGAATCTGGATGAGAGACACACACTGATTTTTCTGCATTTCATATTTATCATTCTTCATGCATAATTTATCTTTGTGCACGTTGGTTATTTAACTTACTAAGATTTCAAATAAATCTCACCCCTTATGGACCCACTATCATTCCACTCAGAACGATAGAAGCTGTGTCAGGATTCGAGGATGACGGGCTAGATGAAGGGTTGGATCTGATTGATTGAAGAGGAGCCAGACCTCAAGAAAAGATTGGACTTGATCCTTATGTTTATAGCACTAGTTCTTCATGCTCTAGAACTCATGAAGCGGTTGATTTAACTTTGGAGACTTTTATGTTTAGCTTATGCTATTACTTAGTTTTGAATCTATGATGGTCATTAATGCATTGGGATGTTTTTAGTTATTCTGGCATAAGTCATATTTTTACCCTTAATCCGCTGCGAATATTGCATTTTGTTAGTTGCACTTATAAGATGCATTGCATACTAATTGTCATATACGGAGGTATATAACCTTGTGTTACATGTCCCGACACTCTAAGTCTCTTTTCTATCCCAAGCGGAGGTTGGGGGCTTCACAGGGTGGTATCAGAGCAATTACGTCTCTAGGTAAACCCACATGTCCTTAAGAATACTATGCCAGAGTATAAGATTTAATCTATAGACTTGATAGGCTTGAAATCTTGCAGCAAGAATTGGATCAGATACACGTGCCTCATAGGATTTGGAGAACTAAAGCAGCATGGCACGTGAAAGAAGGGAAAGAAACCCTGAAGGATCCAATACCCGACAGGATCAAGATTGTTGTTTGGATTGAGGACGTGTCTTGGCGAATGCAATTTGTCAAATGACGGAAACCTTTAAACAACAACAGGAGATAATCCTGAGGCAAAACCAAGAACGCTCGTAGGTTGAAAGGCAAGGGAACCGAGGGTGTTCGTATGAGAAATTTTTGATATACAGATACCCTAATTTCATGGAAACTGAAGGACCCATTGAAGCCAACAAGTGGCTACTAGATCTCAGCAAGACCTTCGAGATCAGCGGCTGTATGCTGGAGCATAAAGTACAATATGTAGGGCATCTGCTACAAGGGGAAGCCGGTATCTGGTGGGATACCAAGAGGCGGCTTTTAATAAGGAAATTGGACAATATCACTGCTTTGACCTGGGATAGGTTCAAAGAAGAATTCGATAATCGATTCTTCCCTAATCGATGAAGACCTAGAAGGCTCAAGAGTTTGCCACTTTGGTGCAAGGCAATCTCTCAGTTGAACAATATGCTACGAAATTCATGGAGTTGGGAATTTTTGCACCACATGTAATCGCCATTGAAAGGATGCAGGCTCAGAAGTTCCAAGGAGGACTGCAACTCTGGTTCCACAGTTACGTAGATGGGTTTCACATCAATAATTTCCAAGAATTGGTTAACGTGGCTGCAATAACAAAAGCAGAACAACGAAGTGTATCAGCCTAGATTAACCTTGAGCAAAAGAGGACTTCTTCCTTCTCTGTAGAAGGGAATAATGCTAAAAGAAGGATTATACAGGGAGCCAGTAAGAGTAAATACATTATGACGGCTCCACCTGCTACCTGTAAGAAGTGTGGAAAGAATCACGGTGGAGAATGCCGAATAGGTTTAGGAGTTTGTTTCTGATGCGATCAGTCAGGACACATGATCCGGGAGTGCCCTTAGAATGCACAAGGTGGAAGGAACACTCCTAACAATTAGCTTAATTAGAGGCCACCTGTTTAAGCTCGTGTGTACGCCATCACCCCTGGAGAGATGAATGAGTAGTTTCCCGAAGATAAAGAGGCGGGGGTCATCACTAGTATTTTCCCTTAGTACCACTCTCTTTTATAGAAACTAGCCCTTTTAATTTAGCTGCTAGGTAAATGGTAGTTCATCATTATGTGCTAGGTAATATCACGCCATATGGATATACGACAACGAGGTCTTTTGTGTTAGTGACGTTTGCATTAATGTATAACTTGCTGACATAATCATTTCCTCAGACGATAGTAGTTACGATTCCCAATGGAAGTATAGTCAAGTGTACCCGAGTCCTTCGAGTTTTCCCTCTAAGTTTAGATGGAAGGATTATGGAGGAGATCTGATTATCCTCAGTCAATTGGGGTTTGATTTGATATTAGGATTGGGTAGGTTATCCAAATTATATGCCAAGTTAGACTGCCGGAGGAAAGAGATTGTGTTTGACTCACTTGAAGTTGGTAAGATAAGAGGAACTATAAAGGCTATTCCCTCTTTAGTTAGAAACTGCATCGCTAACGTTGTTGTAACCTATCTAGATTTGATAATTGAAGACTCCAGTAGGGATAAGGAGATGCATGGGATACCTGTAGTTGAGAGTTTTTTGAGGTTTTCACAGATGACTTACTAGGATTACCCACCAATAGGAAAATAGAGTCTATTATAGATCCAGAACCTGCTACAAATAGAACACCATACTGTATGCCCCGTTAGAATTAAAGAAGTTGAAGGTTCAAATAGAGGAACATAGGCAACATCTCAGCTTAGCGTTGGAGAGATTGAAGGAGCAAAGGTTGTATGCCAAGTTCAGCAAGTGTGGATTTTTGGAAGTGAAGTTTTTAGGGCATGTGATTTCGAGTAATGGAGTAGCGGTTGATCCTAGTAACTTCGAAGAGATAGTATTTGCAGCATCCTACCAATGTATGCGAGGTCCGAAGGTTCTTAGGATTAGCCAATTATTACCAAAGGTTCGTAGAGAGTTTCTCTAGACTATCAAGACTTGGATGCATGTTGAACGTGTCGTTGCTTACGCTTCTCGACAACTTAGGAGCCAAGAGCAGAATTACCCCACCCATGACTTAAAGTTGGCCGTCGTAATTTCTGCCCTGAAGATCCGGAGTACATTTTGTTACAACTCAATCTGGCAAACGAGGAAGTTTCTGTTCAGATTATGGATTGGAAAGCAAAGGAACTTGGGAATCGGAAAATTCTTTTGATGAAAGTTCTTGGGCGAAATCACAACATTAAAGAAACCACATGAAGAAAGAGGATGAAGCAAAAACCAAGAACCGTTGTATCTAGTTATCTCTTTCATGGATAGCACAAAGTCACTGACCCCTCTTTTCATCACATACGATACTGTGAAGAGGGATCTCCATAGATCAAAGACGCATCAACTAAACAATGGAGGGAAATGGAAGAACGAGTTAACGCGTACTATGACTCGAAGGAAGATAGATTCTTCTACCACACTTAAGAGGAGATATCAGATGATGATGATGTTGCTGAGGATTCCTCATCTAGTTCGGGACTTTAAAATCTTGGGTAAGTATATAGTATATGTGTGTTGCATGCTTTATTCATCCACATCCA
Source organism: Juglans mandshurica (assembly GCA_022457165.1). Taxonomy (NCBI): domain Eukaryota; kingdom Viridiplantae; phylum Streptophyta; class Magnoliopsida; order Fagales; family Juglandaceae; genus Juglans; species Juglans mandshurica. The sequence goes on from CM039627.1 coordinate 8,511,945, forward strand.
TACCCTGATTTCGAGGATGAAATCTTCTTTTAAGGGGGAGAGGATGTAACACCCCGCCTAAAAAGCTCCTTGGGCCTTGACCTTAGTAGCCTTAATCATAGTTAATTAGGAGTTAAGCTATTCTAGAATAAGAACAATTCTGGATACTTGAGTTAGCAAAAAGGTAGTATACTTTGGGTTTAGAAGAATTATTAGAAGATTCTAATGCAATATTGATTTTTGAGTAAAAATGAAATTTTTGGAGCTTGATTAGTTAGTAATATTATTTTAGAGAATTTTTAGTGCCTTATTTTGAAGAAAAGTGCCAAGAGGCCAATGTTAGAATGACAAGTGCCAATTGGAGATTTTGCCACCTTAATGGGTTAAGTAATTTGGGTTAAGTATTTGATGAATTTGGAGAAGGCCCAAAGAGTGGTTTATTAAGGGCCCAAACTTTTTGGGTATAAAGGCTTGGGAGAGTCACTAAGGCCATAGGCCCTACTCGATGAACATAAGACTTTAGGCCTCTAATTCTCTAAGGATGTGATGGGCAAATAATAACATGTTATAAAGCCTTAGGCCCAACTTGGAAGATATAAAGTTTTAGGCCTTTCTTGTAGAACCTTAGAAGTTAAGCCCAAGGTATAGAAGGCTTGAAGCCTTTGAGGCTAACTTGGTGAGAGTGAAGGCCTTTGGGTTAACCTTAGAAAAACTTGTATTTTGGACCCAAACTTAGTAGGCCTTTGATGCCTTAGATGAGCCATCAAATCTGGACATAAGGTCCATTCAATAACCCACAACCAAGCCCACCTCCAAGCCTCGTAGGAGTGCAAGACTTGGTAGGATAGCTTTGGCCCAAGTTTGAGGAATGCATAAGGCCTTTGGGCCAACCTTGGTATAAATTTGACCCATGGTCCAATTATGTCAAGGTAAGCCTTTCAAGCCCCATCTTTGTGGATTTTGAGGCCTCTTTTAATCCCTCAAAATCTGAAAACAATGCCCACATTCACTCAAACTCAAAACCCCTTGGACCATTAACCCACACTCAAGGCCCTTTTAAGCCCACAAGGCCCAAAGCCTTGTTCTATTCTATTTCACTCTTCAACTTGGAAGTCCAATATACCATACCATGGGTTTTCTCAAGCCCATGTCATACCCTAAGTACCCAAATTAAGTTTTGAAATTAGATTAAAATCATTAATCAACTTACCCATGATTAGTGATCTTTAAGCCATGTTTTAGAGCTTAATTTTCTTTCTTAATCTTGTTAGCCTTTTTTATCAGAAATTTTCTTATTTCATTATTCAATTAGATCATTCTTAGATCACATTAGGACCCTAGAAAAACCTCCACATATGTCATTAGAAGAAATGACATATCAAACCCTAAACTACACCAATCGGCACACATGTGTGCCCTTTGTGTGCAATGGACGGTTTTGCCCTTAAGCCCAATCTTTTTGTGCCTTTTTCTCAAGCGCACTATGGTACTTAAACACCTCATGTGATCCCTTTAAATCCAGACCAAGCCTTGGATAAAATTTGGTTTCAAAAACCAAACCAATACCGATTGCAGCCAAAAGACTAGTTGAGTAGCAACCGAATTGGTTGAGTTTCAACCACCCATCTACCCATGGCTGAGCCACCACTCAACGCCACCTCCAGCACCACCCAATCTCCAAGAGGCCCTCATGGACATCATGAGCCTTTGACCAGGTTTTTCTACCCAAAAAAGGCACCAAAATTGAATGGCTTTTGTGCACAACTCCATTTTAGCAACCACCCTCCCTTGCATCATCTTCATTGTGTTGTGCTGCACCTTCATGATCATGTGGCAGCCAACCCTCTACCTTCTACCACCTGAAAAAGCCTTCAAGAAGTGACATTCCACTTGCACAAATCAACCATGATAATGAGTCAAGAAGATGAGTCAAGACAATGAACAAATCTGCCCAAAGAAAACCACTTTGAACCCGTCAACCCCTTAGGTTCAATGTAGCACCTGTAGTGATGAAATCATGGTTTTTTAGGGTATTATTTCATTCTGCACAAGTGACACAAGGTAATGGAACGCAATTAGAAAATTCAGCCCCTTGCACCACCACCCATCTCATCCAATCACCATAGACTTAGGCCAACGTCTCCACCCCCATGGCCACCTATAAAGGCCCCTCCACCCCCTCATTTCCTCCACATCTCATATCTAGCTCTCCCTGGAGCATTGAGAGCCATCTTCCTCCTTAGTTTTGAGAGAAACCGAAAAGTGTTTATACTTGAGTGTTCTTGGAGTTATTGTGAGCTCTTGTGCTAAGAGCTTGAGTGGGCTAGGAAATTTGTAAGTATTCTTCTCCTAGATCTTAGTTTACATTCCAAGTTGTGATTTTAAGTGTTGGAGTGATTTTTGGATGTATTTAGAAAAGGGTTACCATGCTTGATTCAAAACCGGGTTCATTAAGAATGATTTAAGTGTTTAAATTGTTTTAAGTAGAAATTTTAGTTATGGCATGTCTTAGCATATTTTGATATGATTTATTGATGTCTTATAATGGTCATGGATGGTTTTATTTTTTATTAGAAGTATGACATGATAGGTTTTAATTCTAACTTGTTTTGATCATCAAAACATGCATGTGTTTTAAGTAAGTTTGTGATTAAGTCTTGAAGTTTAATTATTCCACCTAGGCTTGATGATTAAGCATTTAGAAACCTTATGATTGGGATAAGAATGAAAATATATATTTTGGGTGAATTTTGAAGGCATGCCTTTGTGATTTACACTAGGAACACTAAGTTTGATTAATGAAGTATTAACGAAGATTAAGGTGTTTAGCCATTATTAAGTATTGGGATGAACTTGCTCACCAAATAATTATCCTTTACCATATCATTAAGGACTATAGTGATTTTTTATGATTAAGAAAAATTGCATAAGCATGCATTCATAGGGATCAATAGTTGAAATCACAATTAGGCATCAACTAGAGTGCATGCCACGGGTTGGGATTGTTTGAACTAGTTTCACTTTGAATTTTAAAATTCTAAGTGTATTGATGGTTTTAGAATATAAAAAATATGAGGTTCATGAAGTTTGGTAAAATTTGATGTGTGTTTGCAAATACTGAAAATTTATAGCCTTAATGGCAATTTTTGTAAGTTTAGGTGTATTTTTGTAAATACTCATTTTTAAATCCTTTGATTATGAACATCTTCCTTAGAGGTTCAAATCCTAACTTGGTATGAATTTGATTTTAGACGCTACAAATTTTTCAAACTCAAGAAGTTTGTAAGGTGACCTCTAACTTACACATTGATAAGTTATTTATTATTTATTGATAAATGTCACATTCATGTTTCAATTGTCATTTTGAGAATAAAAATATTATGTAATATAATACATTGAGTGCATACTTACATGACATGTGATATTTTCACCATTTTAGCATATGGTATCTATAAACTTCATTTTCACATGAAAATCTTGCTACATATGCACAAGTCATGAAATACATTTTTCAACATAGCATAAAAAATAATTTTTCCATGAACCCAAAGGCTAGGATGTGAAATTATTATATTGGAACTCCTCTGTCCACTCTGGAGTATTCAAAAATGGAATGGTAATCCCTGGGCTGACGAAGAATAGTCAACGGGCTTCAAATGAATTTTTTAAATCAAATGGGTCCTTTTGAAAAGACGCCGGAGAAAAGTCAATTGTTATGACACCTAATGTTGGTGGGTGTACATGTTATGATGTTATGTTATATTACCAATGCATTGAGAACGAGTCTGCAGACAATGTAGTTTCAACGTGAGTTGTACTACGGCCATTGACAGGTACTCACAGTGCACATGGAGAACTATGACGTTACCACACATTATGATGTTACGATTAAACATGAATTGCTAATAATGTTGAAATATTATGATGAAATTATGTTTTTGCCAGTAAAGTGGAAAATGTTCTCTGAAAAAAAAAATGTGTCTCAGTTTTCTGAAAATGTTAAGGAATCTGGATTGGAGACACACATTGATTTTTCTGCATTTCATGTATTTCATATTTATCATTCTTCATGCGTAATTTATCTTTGTGCACGTTGGTTATTTAATTTACTGAGATTTCAAATAAATCTTACCCCCTGTGGACCGACTATCATTCCACTCGAAATGATAGAAGCTGTGTCAGGACTCGAGGAGGACGGGCTAGATGGAGAGCTGGGTCCGAATGATTGAGGAGGAGTCAGACCTTGAGAAAATATTGGACTTGATTCTTATGTTTATAGCACTAGTCATTCATGCTCTAGAACGTATGAAGTGGTTGATTTAACTTTGGAAACTTTTATGTTTAGCTTATGCTATTACTTGGTTTTGAGCCTATGACAGTCATTAATGCATTGAGATGTTTTTACTTATTCTGGCATAAGTCATATTTTCATCCTTAATCTCCTGCGAATATTGCATTCTGTTAGTTGCACTTATAGGATGCATTGCATACTAACTGTCGTGTACGAGGGTATGTAACCTTGTATTACATATCTCGACGCTCTAGTCTCCGTTCCATCCCATGCAAAGGTTGGGGGCATCACACGGCCTTGGCCAGCCTATCAACTATTGCGTTGTTCACCCTTGGGACCTATTCCAATTTGAAATAAGTAAACTGGTCATGGATCTCTATTACCCGGTTTAAGTATTTTTTAATTTTTTCGCTTTTGGGGCGTAGGCCCCAGTCACTTGGTTTACAACTATCTGGGAGTCGGCTTTTGCTTCGATCTCATTGGCGCCAAGAGTTTTGGTGATTGAGAGTCCTACTATTAGGACCTCGTACTCTGCTTCATTGTTAGTGATCTTAAAAGCGAGTGTGGCCAGGTAGTAGTATTCATGTCCTGTCTCTCCAATGATGTAGATCTTGATACCTCCCCCCTTTTGGCAGGTTGACCCGTCGACAAACACTATCCAGGGCTGGGTGGGAGGTGCCATTTCAATATTTGTTGGGAAATCGGTGAGCTCAACGACAAAGTCCGCTAATGCTTGCCCTTTTATTGCACTCCTGGGTATGTAGTCAATATCGAACTCGCTGAGCTCTATCGACCGCGCAACTAGTCTTCCTAAGCTGTCCGGCTTCTGTAGTATTGTCCCAAGGGAGTGCTCTGTCCATCTGTGGATACTTGGTTTCGATGCCTTTTAGTGCACAACTCATGTAATAGATTGGAGCCTGTGCTGCTCCTTCTTCTTTGCATATCACTGCTGAGACGGCATGGCAGGACACTGCTAACTACACGTGTAGGATGTCCCCTGGGTTGGGCTGTTTTAGCAAGGGATTGGCCAGGTACTATTTCATTCCATGGATATGCCTTCCTCAAGACCTTAAAGAAAGGGAGACACTTGTCCGTGGACCTCGATACAAACCTATTTAAGGTGGCTACCCTTCCCGCCATTCGTTGGGCATCATTAATGTTTCGTGACAGCGCCATGTTTAATATGGTGTCAATCTTCTTGGTGTTTGCCTCAATGCCCCTCTCTGACATTATGAATCCTAAAAACTTGCCTGAGTTGACCCCGGAAGTGCACTTAGCATGGTTCAACTTCATCTTGTACTTGCGTAGCATTACTAAGGATTCTTTGAGGTCCGCTAAGTGCTGCACAGGTTCTTTACTTTTCACTAGCAAGTTGTCAACGTATACCTCCATGGTTTTGCCAATTTGGCGCTTGAATATCTTATTTACCATCCTTTGATATGTCACCCCAGCGTTTTTCAACCCAAAGGGCATCACTCGGTAATAGTAAAGACTTCTGTCGGTGATGAATGTCGTCTTTTTCTCATCCGCCTTGTTCATCCGGATCTGATTGTACTCCGAATATGCATCCATGAAACTTAGAACTTTGTGCCCCGCAGTGGCATCTGCAATGACATCAATTCATGGAAACAGGAAACTATCCTTTGAGCAGGCTTTGTTTAAGTCAGTGAAGTCCATGCACATTCTCCACTTTCCATTTGTCTTCTTGACCAGCACCACGTTGGAGAGCCACTCTAGATATTAAGCCTCTCTTATAAACCCCGCAGCCAATAGACGGTCTATTTCCTCAGCTATGGCTGTGCATTTCTCTATACTAAAAGCCCTTCTTTTTTGGCGTACCTTTTTTGCCTCTTGGTTGACACACAAGTTGTGTTCTATGATTGTGTTGTCAATCCCCAGCATATCTACATGGCTTCATGCGAACGCATCTCTATGTTCAACCAGCAAACGTTTTAGCACCTCTCTGCATTCTGGCAAGAGTTTCGTCCCAACCCTTGTAGTGGCTTTTGGGTGTTTTGGGTATAAGGCCACAATCTCTAGAGGCTCATTTGCTTCAGCCTGTATTAGGTTGTCTTTGCCCCTCACTTCTATGTTCTAGTTATCTTCAACTAAGGGCAGGGTGGAGGCAGTTTGCTCCCACTGTCCACTGTGCACACAGTAGGTGCCCCCACCTTGAGCTCCTAAACTAAATTTAGCACTCTCGTGCCAGGTTCTGCTCAACACGGACCTCACCGACACCCATTTCAATTGGGAATTTCATCTTCAGATGGTAAGTGGAGGTGACTATCTTCAAGTCATTGTGGTGACCATGTGGGCGCCTTTGCCAACTATAACTGGCAGTGCAATGGCACCCATGGTTTGAACAGTTTCTCCCGAGATCCCTTTCATTGGAGATGGTGATGGACGCAACTTGTCAGGGCTAATGCCCATCCTGGTGAAAGCTTCCCAAATTAAGATGTCAACTGAGCTTCCATTGTCTAACCAAATCCGTCGGGTCATGTAGTTGGCTATCAACAAGGTGACAACTAGGGCATCATCATGGAGGTACAAAACCCCTTGGTAGTCTTCATCTCCAAATGAGATAGTAGGGTTTACATTTAACCTAGGGTGCTTGGGGGGGGGTTCATCCGCCATGTATATTTCGTGATATCTTGCCCTGCCTGTGTGAGCCTTTCTGCTGGACACTGTTACACCCCCACCGACGAACCCTCCTGCTATGTTATGGATCTCTCCGAGGGGTGCCTGGTCCTTACCTCATGGTTGTCAGGGGGTGTTATGTCTTCGTTCCTCCTCTGGCCTTTGGCGTTTGGGGCTTCTACTTTGGCTACTTTCACGCTAATGACCTTCTTCCTTCTTTGGCTTGAGATAGTTGGTCAGCATTCTTTCGAGCTCCCCACTTCCTGCGAGGAGTTAGTGTTACCTTTAGTGTTACCTTTAGGTGTTATTTATAGGTATCGAAGACATAGATAAGGACTAGTAATTCCGTAATAAGCAAATGAGATAACCAATCCTGACCTACCGGCGTTATCATATCACACGGTTAAATAGTGTGTCCCCCAGTCTCAGGCCCTTGGTCTGAACCCGTCCACTAGTTGTGGGCTTATCACCAAGGGACCTAAATATCCATTCCAGGAAGGGAAATGGGAAGATTAGGACACAAAGTTATGCATTATCTTAAAGTAATCATCTTTAATCTCTTAGGCATTCAAATAAAATCTGATTTGAAATATGTATTACACCCAAGTTCTATTATTATCATGTTATATGGATGTTATTTTATCAATCAATTAATAAAAAAATTTAAAGAATTAATCTAATAATTGATAGATACTGTCACATGATGAACATAATATACTGAAAGTGAGATGAGTGTGTAATATATTACACGAGTGATCAAATCAAATCATAACATATGGCATATTTGAAATTGGACTGATGTTTTGGAGATATTCATTATGAGCAACATTTGGCCAAAATAATTAGACATCCTTTCACTTCAAATAAAGTAAAAAGGCATATATGCGTACTTTGACCCACATGCCATGGAATTTCATTGGATTTGTATTCTATGTCCATCTACACAGCTAAATTTAAAAGAATCATAAAAAAAAGTTTGAATTAATTTTCGAATGAATGGTCTAAAAGGATGGTAATAAAAGGATTTTTTATTGCTAAAATAGTCTTACAACATCTCAAGAGATATAGTCGATTGAATACATGTGGGAATGTCTTCCATTCCTAAAATATCCTCTTGTAGAGATAAAGCTTCTCGAGCAAGAATGGGTGCAGCTTGATTTGCTTCTCTTCTTATATGGATAGCTGACCATGAGGCAGAAGAATTGAGCAATGTCTTTGTATCCTCTATTAACTAACGAGCCTGGCTCCAGTCTAAGTTCTCCTCTAAAAAATTATTCACCATTTGGAGAGCATCACCTTCCAATATGAGTGATCAAATACTCATATCTTTGCAAGATTTTGCTGCAACTATCACAACATAAGATTTTGCAATAACTAGGCTAGCATTTAGATTTTTGGCAGCTCTAAGAGATCCTATGATCTGGCCTTTTCCATCTCGAATGATAACACCAAGCATCTCTAGAAGCAATACAACTAGGGTTAAGCAAAAATTCATAAATCCGACTCTGAATCCGACAATGCTCCAACTCCACTCCGACTCTGACAATTCGAAGTCGGATTCTGAGTTTTTTTTCTCCAAAAAGTTGGAGTCGAATTCGAAGTCGCGAGCGAAGCAATCTTCCAGCTAGGGGTCCGGGAATGGAAACTGCATATGCTCCCCAGCTGGCGATTGATACGATACACTGACAAGAACTCCCGAGCCGTCAAATCAGGATACTCCTCAGTAGTGCCACTAAGAGCCATCAGGAAAATGATGCAGCTGGACACCAGGAGTTGCCACGTCTTGGGATGGAGTTGTGCCGGGGCCAGCCCAAGGTAATTGAGAACCTCGCAAACGAGACGGCAGAACTGGAGGTGAAGACCGTTGGCAAACATCAAGGGGAAAAGGGCCACTCGTGACAACGTGCCGTCTGGATTCACCGCATGCTCACCCCCCAGGGAATCTCTAAGACGATGGAGGGGGGAATGTTGTATTTAGCACAAAACGCCCTAAGGTCCGTGCCAGATACTGACGAAACTCAGTGTTTCCCTGTGAAATATGGCGCAACGGTGTCAGCCTCGGGTGCCATAATGGTGGTGAGAAGTAAGGGGAAGAAAACAACGAATGCAGTACACACAAAGGAGAGGGAGATGGCGGCAGAGGAGGAGAAAAAGGCCTGGGAAGGAGAGTAAGGCGCAACAGTAGGAGAAGAAGCTGAGAGAAATGGCAGAAACTCAAAGAAATGAAAGGAAAGAAGTCTGGGAGAGATGGAAGGGAGAAATGGAGGGAGAGGAAGGAGAAGTGGGCTTTATATAGCAGAGGAAGGTTGGAGGGTGTGCGGGAAACGAAGCGACCCTGACAGTGATGATGCCAGCGAACGCCACGCGGATCCTAGCAGCCAAAGCGACGGCACAGATGGTAGCCATTGTGTTAGACGAGTGGGAGGCTCGAACCAATGAGGTCCCAGGACATGGAGAGAAAGGCAACTGGCACGTCCAATCAGTCTTCAGGAGACGAAACGGTCGTTGGAAACGATGAGAGGCATTCATTGAACGGACAGGTGGCCTCGAGAATTCAACTAACGGATGGCTCATTAAAGACAAATGATGGAATGGTAACGGGGGCCGACGAGATGCACTCATCAAATGGACAAGTGGCCTCGGAACTCGAATCAGCTAGAGCTGAATGGGCGACATCGAAGAGACTGACGAGTGGCACCATTACTGAGAGGTGTTTTGAGTTCCCACCACATTTCTGTGATAGGAATTCACGAGGTACTGTGAGAGGAGGCCCTTGGAGAAAAGGGCCCAGGCCCAAATACGGAGACCCCAGGCCCCTCAGCCGAAAACCCAAAGCAGGCTAGAAGCCCAGTCCAGGAGACCATGTACCAATCCCACAACCATAAGCATATCCGGAAAGGCTTTGGCACCAAGCTCGGCTACGCCAAGAACCCCACCTCAAGACTCGATAACCTATCGAGCCCTGCCATAAGGTATAATGCGGACTACTACTGATGGACGCAAGCGGCTGGGCATGTCTAATCGTGGGCACATCAGACCTGAGACACATCGTATTCAATGCACGTCAGGGAACCCAGCACGCAACGACGTGCTGCCAGAGGTACGTAGGATGGCTTGACCACGACCTGACACCCTGCCACGGTAGGATGGTGGCAACAGGTCTGACCGAGCATGACCTGACATGCCACGATCTCCCTCGAGAGTCTGAACCTCGACCTGACACACTGTCACGGTAGGGGGAGTGGTAGCAGGTCTGACCCAGGTACGACTGACACACCACGATCTCCCTCGGCAGTCGGGTCCAAACCAGGTATAAATAACAGTTATCCCTCCCACGGGAAGGCTCTCTGAACATTTCACCATTTTTCTAGTTCTCTAAGCTTTCCCCATCACTCAAGTATTATTCACTGACTTTGGTATCAGAGTGACCCCGGAAGTCACCGGAGCCCCCATTTCTTCCTCTTAGTTGCAGGTGGTGTGAGCTTGGTTGTGGTGGTACTGCTCGGGCTGTGAAACACAACATCAACATAAACAATTAAGACTGATCAACTAGACAGGTTGTGCTCGCTATGCTATTCAGATAATTTGCTTTGTGTTCTTGTACCTTGTAAACTTTGCTTGCTTTCTATCTTGAGTTTTTTTTTTCATTCATTTTGGACCATTATCATTGCATATATACCATTATTATTGTTTGCTTTGTTGATACTATTATTGAGAAGCATTTTTATATTATCACGATTCGCAATGTACTCTTTTGAACAAAACAAGCTCAAGAATTAGATTTTGAAGATTAATTTATTACTTTCTTATACACATATTGTTGTACTTGGAATGCGGTTTTTCATGAAATGATTGGTACCTATATATATATATATATAAAGGAATCCCATCAGAGTGTCAGCTTGTTGATTAAAACTGTACTTAATTCATAAAACAAACTCACGCGTGACAGTGCAGCAATTTGCATGAGCTTTCAATGCCTAGCAAGAAGTTGTATCGAATGAATGCTATGAAACATAACATCAATTATGTCAAAAAGATGCCTGTTACTTGTAACAACCCTGCAAACATAAATATTTACTACTTATCAAATAATATGCTTCATCATGAAAGGAGAAGCATATTATTTGTTGAAGATGTGTCAAGCTTTTAAGTTTGTATTTTCATTAATTGCATTTTTTTGTAAATTGATTAATGGCAAAGTTGTAATATTGAGTGATGGCAAACTTGTAATATGGAGTGATGGCAAAGTTGTAATATTGAGTGATGACAAACTTGTAATATTTGACCTTATACATAAAAAGCTATAGCCTATGGGACGAAAAGAGAAGCAGAAGAAATAAAAAGAACTTTACCTTTTACATTCGACGCCACACGCATCTGGAGAGAAACGAAGGGGTTTTCTCAAACCCTAGTTTTTTCAAGATCAAATTGAAACTTGAGGAGATGATCAAGTATATTTTATGGTATGGTTTCTTTAGAGTTTAATACGAGGAAGCCAGTGAATATTTTGTACGGTGATCTATGGTTGTAAGTGATCAAAAACTCAAGTTCTTTGATGCATTCTTCAATAATAAAGACTCCTAGACTGTTCCTGCCGTAGATGTAGACCATTAGGGTCGAACCACGTAATTTCTTGTGTTGATTTTGCATTTGTTTTATTATTCTTGTTTTTATTTTGATCTTGCATGAGTATATAATTTCTTGGATTTGGTTGTCTGATATTCAATATTAAATTGCATATTACAACTACGTTAATTTGGTTTTGTTTGAGTATTTGTTTGTTGAGAGGCTGAAAATATAACAAGTGGTATCAAGAGCTTTGGTTCGATGGGGACTGCAAGGTTCAATATCGAAAAGTTCGATGGAAAAATGACTTTGGGCTGTGGAGGATCAAAATGAAAGCCCTTCTCACTCAACAGGGTCTCCAAGAAGCTCTTCTTGGGGAAAAGAAAATGGAAATTGTTGAAGAGAAGGATAAGAGAGAAATCTTGAGGAAGGCTCACAGTACACTCATTCTTTCTCTCGGAGACAAAGTTCTGAGGGAGGTAGCCAACGAAGACACCGTTGCTGGAATCTGGCTGAAATTAGAGAGCCTCTACATGACAAAATCTTTAGCCAACCGACTGTACAAGAAAACAAAACTCTACACATTCAAGATGTCCGCAAGTATATCTATTTCTGACCATCTCGATGCTTTCAATAAAATTATTTTACGTTTGGCTAATATTGATATTAAAATTGACGATGAAGATCAAGCAATTTTATTGTTGAGTTCTCTGGATAATTCTTATACTAGTTTGAAAGTGACCATGATGTATGGGAGGGAAACACTGACCTTAGATGAGGTTCAGACCGTATTACACTCTAGGGAATTACAAGCCACGTCTGAAATAAAATTTGAAACTGGAGAGGGCTTGACTGTGAGAGGGAGAGCTGAAAAAAAAGGTCAAAAGGGAAAGAATAGTAAAAACAATGTGAGGGGTAGGTCTAAGTCTAAAGGGAAGCAATTAAAATGCTTCTTATGTCACAAAGAGGGGCATTTCAAAAGAGATTGCCCCAATAAGATACCTTACACAGGAAATGGGTCTAAGGAGGAGGGGGATGCCTCGGTTGTGAGTGATGGGTACGAGAGTGCCGAGGTTCTAAACGTGTCCGAGATTGATTCAGGAAAAAAATGGGTCCTTGATTCAGGATGTTCTTTTCACATGTGTCCTAATAAAACATGGTTTGAAACTTTTACTAGTTTAGATGGGGGGTTTGTGATGTTTGGCAACAATAAGTCTTGTAAAATCCAGGGTATAGGGTCGGTGAGACTAAGGCTCCATGATGGTATTGAAAGACTCTTAACTGAGGTTAGATACATACATGAATTAAAAAGGAACCTAATCTCACTAGGTGTGTTAGACCAATCTGGGTACACCTTTAGATATGAATCTGGATCTTTGAGGGTTGCTAAGGGTTCACTTATCGTGATGAAATGAGTCATTAAAAATGGCTTGTATACCCTTATTGGGAAAACTGTTATAGGTGAAGTTTCTTCTATCCTTAAGAAGGGTGAGGATAGAGTTGTTCTATGGCACAAAAGGTTAGGTCACGTGAGTCACAAGGGACTTTTAGAACTCCATAAACAGGGGTTGCTAGGTGACAAAAATCTGGAAAATTTACCTTTTTTGTGAGGATTGTATCCTTGGGAAAGCCAAAAGGGTAAACTTTAAAACAACCACTCATACTACAAAACAAATCCTGGACTATGTGCACTCAGACCTTTGGGGTCCAGCTAGGGTCAACTCACATGGAGGGGGAAGTTATTTCCTCTCTATAATTGATGACTATTCCAGAAAAGTGTGGCTATACATTCTTAAAAATAAGAGTGATACTTTTGAAAAGTTCAAGGAATGGAAGAAATTGGTAGAAACTCAAGTAGGAAGAAAGGTTAAGAAATTAAGAACTGATAAAGGGCTTGAGTATCTCTCAAGTGAATTCAATCAATTTTGTAAGAATGAGGGTATGGCTAGGCATAAAACAGTAAGGGAAACCCCTCAACAGAATGGTCTAGTCGAGAGGATGAATAGGACCATATTGGAGAGGATTAGATGCTTACTGTCAAACTCAGGACTTCCCAAGTCTTTTTGGGCTGAACCTGCCACAACTGCAGTCCATTTAATTAATAGGAGTCCTTCTTCAGCTATAGGGTTTAAGACTCCTCAAGAAATGTGGACTGGAAAACCTTCTAACTATGACTACTTGAGGGTGTTTGGGTGTGTTGCGTATGTTCACACCCGAACTGACAAACTGGAACCAAGAGCTATGAAGTGTATCTTTGTAGGGTACCCTGAGGGAGTAAAAGGGTACAAGTTATGGATTGATGAGCCAGGGATACAAAAGTGTATCATTAGTAGAAATGTGGTCTTTAATGAACATGAAATGACTCGGGTTAAAACTAAAAGACTTGAACCCACTCAGGATACTAACCCAGAGAAGATAGATCTTGAGGTGGAGCAACCTGACAATAATTTGAGAAAATTAGAAGGCCAAGATGCTGAGACTCAAACTTCCACTTTAAGTGATAAGGACCAAGGTGGAGTTAGTTCATACAACTTGGTCAGGTATAGAAAAAGGAGGGTTATAAAACCCCCAAGAGGTATGGTCAAGCTGAAATGACTGTTTATGCTTTGATCGTAGCAGATGAAGTTATAGAAATGGATCCTAGATCCTACAAGGAAGCCATGGAAAGTATTGAGTCTCATAAATGGGTATAGGCCATGGATGAGGAAATGGATTCTTTGAAAAAGAATCATACTTGGGAAATGGTTGTTAAGCTTGAAAAGGCTAAGCTGGTAGGGTCTAAATGGATCTACAAAAGGAAAGAAGGCATACCAGGAGTTGAGGGTTCTAGGTATAAGGCTAGGTTGGTAGCAAAGGGATTCACTCAAAGGGAAGGGATATATTTTAATGAAATTTTTTCACCTGTTGTTAAACACAGTTCAATAAGGTTAATTCTATCCTATACTGCTTATGAAGATTTACATTTGGAGCAATTAGATGTAAAAACAGCTTTCTTGCATGGTGAACTATATGAGACTATTTACATGCAACCCCCTGAGGGTTATGTAAATGAGTCCAACATTGATCAAGTCTGTTTACTTAAAAAACCATTGTATGGACTTAAACAGTCCCCAAGGCAATGGTACAAAAGATTTGACTCTCATATGTTGGACAATGGTTTTAAAAGGAGTCATTATGATAGTTGTGTGTACTTTAGGCATTCCGGGGACCACATTATCTACTTAGTCTTGTATGTAGATGACATGCTTATAGCATGTAGGGATGCTGATCTAATTGAGGAAGTCAAGTGTATACTGAAAACAGAATTTGAGATGAAGGAACTTGGACCAGCTAAGATATTAGGTATGGAAATAATTAGAGATAGGAAAAGAAGACTTCTCTATCTATCTCAGAAAAACTATATCACCAAGATCCTCAACAGGTTTGGCATGTCTAATTTAAAATCTGTTAGCACACCAATAGGACAACATTCAAAACTGTTCATAAATCAAGCCCCCAAAACCGAGGAAGACATTAGATTTATGCAAGATATACCCTATGCAAGCATGGTGGGAAGCATCATGTATGCTATGGTGTGCTCTAGACCTGACTTAACCTATGATGTTAGCATGGTAAGTAGGTTTATGAGTAACCCTAGGAAGCCACATTGGCATGCTATGAAGTGGGTATTACAGTATTTAATTGAAACTCAGTGTCTAGGTTTGAGGTTTGGAGGGGATGTGCAACAGGGGAATGAGTTAGAGGGATTTGTGGATTCTGACTATGCTGCTAATTTGGATACCAGAAAATCTTTGACTGGGTATGTATTTACAGCATTTGGAGGGGCTATTAGTTGGAAAGCTAATTTACAATCTGTAGTTGCTTTATCAACAATTGAAGCTAAATATATTGTTATGACAGAAGCAATAAAGGAGGCTATGTGGTTAAAGGGTTTTTCACATGAGTTAGGCATATTTAAAGGGGCTATCACAGTTCACTGTGATAACCAAAGCACTATACATCTTGCCAAGAATTCAGTATACCATGAAGTGTCTAAACATATAGACATTCGACTTCATTTTGTGAGAGATGTAATAGTTTCTGGAGAGGTTAAAGTAGAAAAGGTTCCAACTGAGGAAAACCCTTCTGATATGATGACAAAATCCCTACCAGCTACCAAGTTTAGGCATTGCCTAAATT
This sequence comes from Juglans mandshurica, assembly GCA_022457165.1. Classification (NCBI taxonomy): domain Eukaryota; kingdom Viridiplantae; phylum Streptophyta; class Magnoliopsida; order Fagales; family Juglandaceae; genus Juglans; species Juglans mandshurica. The sequence goes on from CM039627.1 coordinate 8,527,600, forward strand.
TGATTAATATGGAGAGCTATTAGAGCTCAGATTACTTTGCAGGAACAGTCTAGAGGAAGAAGAAGATCATTTTGTAAGGATAAAAGACTTCAAGGTGGAGATTTGTTGAAGATGTGTCAAGTTTTTAAGTTTGTATTTTCATTAATTGCATTTTTTTTGTAAATTGATTAATGGCAAAGTTGTAATATTGAGTGATGGCAAACTTGTAATATGGAGTGATGGCAAAGTTGTAATATTGAGTGATGACAAACTTGTAATATTTGACCTTATACATAAAAAGCTATAGCCTACGGGACGAAAAGAGAAGCAAAAGAAATAAAAAGAACTTTACCTTTTACATTCGACGCCACATGCATCTGGAGAGAAACGAAGGGGTTTTTTCAAACCCTAGTTTTTTCAAGATCAAATTGAAGCTTGAGGAGATGATTAAGTATATTTTATGGTATGGTTTCGTTAGAGTTTAATATGAGGAAGCCAGTGAATATTTTGTACGGTAATCTATGGTTGTAAGTGATCAAAAACTCAAGTTCTTTGATGCATTCTTCAATAATAAAGACTCCTAGACTGTTCCTGTCGTGGATGTAAACCATTAGGGTCGAACTACGTAATTTCTTGTGTTGATTTTGCATTTCTTTTATTATTCTTGTTTTTATTTTGATCTTGCACGAGTATATAATTTCTGGATTTGGTTGTCTGATATTCAATATTAAATTGCATATTACAACTATGTTAATTTGGTTTTGTTTGAGTATTTGTTTGTTGAGAGGCTGAAAATATGACATTCTTTAAGGAGGTTTTTGACCTGATCATTAGGTATATGCATCGAGTACTATTACTTTTCAAAAAAATTAATGGATAATGCTTCCCTACCTTGTCCTGCATGCAAAACTTCCATGTTTAATTTACTGTATCTCAAAGGACGTTTTCTAGTATGAGTAATTCTGGACATCTGCCTCACACCAGCACACACTGCACATCACTTTTTTTTTTTTTTTACACGGAGTGTGCCCCGTGTGGGGCAGATGCCCACATTTTTTCTTCTAGTATTTCTACCACAAAAAGGGTTTAGAGTGAGGTACTTGTGAATTCAAAAGCCGCTAAGTGCATGTGTGCGGTGTCACTCATCTGATAATTGGTAGGGTTCGGGCTGATATATAGTAGCCATGGTAGTAATTTCCCGGAGCCCAGCTATCAACCAATCGCGGGTCCCATGGAGTGCCTGTCAAGGGCGCTAGCACATACCCCGGGGTGATCATCACCACCTCATGCACGTACCTCACATCTCGGCAAAGTGGAACATGCAACCCGCCTGTTGTCTCAACTAAATACGCATGCATGTGTATGTTGTAAGTAATTAAGCAGAAATGCAAACAATAGTACTAAAGATTCTCTATAATTTACATCAGAAAACCAAGTATGATTTGTGGTAAGCAGACTACCACAGATGATGGCTCGACTCTGATCCATCATATGCATGCATGCTCCTACTTATTGTTGGAGCATAGCATCCAAGATTGAACAAATGGAATTGAAGTCCAAAGCAGCACGTGTTAAAATGAAAGAAGAAGAGTGTCAGTTAGTCAATTAGTTAGTTTATTTCCTTCTGGTACTTGTATAAATACAGAGCCCTCATTTGTAATTAATTACTGAGTCAATTTCATAAAAGGAATTTTTCTCATTTTCAAGTCTCTCTGCTCCATCTCGAGTTCCATTTTTCAAGCTTGATTCTTGTCTTCATCTGAAACTTAATATGGTATCAGATTGAGAACATTCTTTGCTTCTTCAACTTCATATTCTTGCTACGATTACAAAGTTCTTTGCTCTGAAATCTTTGTAATCTTCAGAAATTTTCTCTTACATTTCTTGGAAATTTCCAGAAATGAGTTCTTCTGATGATGATCTCTCTGTTCACTCCTCTACTTATCGTCGAAATCCTTTGGACGATTCTTCTAGTCCGTACTATTTGCATCCAAGTGATAATCCTGGTGCGCTGCTTGTTTCAGAAATATTTGCTGGTGATAATTACATCGCGTGGAGTCGTTCGATTACCATTGCGTTAACAGTCAAAAACAAAGTAGCATTCATCGATGGATCGATTCTTGCTCCTCCTGCAGATCAACGTGTTCTTCACACTACTTGGCTGCGAGCCAATAATTTGATACTTTCTTGGCTAATGAACTCTATATCGAAAGAAATAAGAAATAGTCTGCTTTATGTTGCCTCTTCTGTCGATCTATGGAATGAATTGAAAACCAGATATTTGAGAAGTGATGGTCCTAGAGTTTTTCATCTTGAAAAATCTCTAAGCTCCATTACTCAAGGTTCTTTGACGATCACTGAATATTTCAGTTCGTTCAAGACGTTGTGGGATGAATATCTCAATTACAGACCATTTCCAACTTGTAGCTGCGGGAAGATGGCCTCATGTACCTGCAACCTGTTTGATTTTTTGCTAATGAGACAACAGTTTGACTATGCTTGAAATTCTTGATTGGTTTAAATGACTCTTATGCTTCAATTAGGAGTCAATTACTTCTGTGTTCTCCATTGCCAAGCATGGCAAAAGTATTTTCCTTGTTGATTCAAGAAGAAAGTCATTGACAATTGCATAACTCTGTTGAACATGAAACTCATGCTTTGTTGGCTAAGCAAACTAGTCAACAGCCTAAATTCTTGACAGACAAGCAGAAGAAATCTTCTCTATACTGCACTCACTGTGGATACAACGGACACACTGTGGAGAAATGTTTTCAGTTGCATGGCTATCCCCTTGGTTGGACTGGACCTAAAGGAAAGCGCCATCCACCTACTGCCAATGCAGCCATTTCTAATGAAGAGGTCTACACTTCCAACAGTAACGAGAACCACAAGTTTTCCTTAACTCATGAGGAATTTAACAAACTTATAGCACTTGCTAATTCAAATACTATACCCACTCAAACAAATTCCACACCAGCTGTGAATCTTGCCACTTCTCACTTCTCTGGTAACCTTCTAAACTCTTCTTGTTTTTCTGTTTCTTCAGTCTTAGAGCATTAAATTTCATGGATATTAGACACTGGTGCAACAGATCATATGATTTGTTCACCTCTTATGTATTCCTTTACACCTAAACCTATTGATACTCTCATTAACCTACCTAATGGTCATTCAGTTCCTACCAATCACATTGGTACCATTTGTCTTTCTGACACATTATCTTTGAATAATGTGTTATGTGTTCCTAGCTTTTCTTTCAATTTACTTTCTGTTTCAAAACTAACCAAAGATTCTAATATCTCTGTTTCCTTCTTTGACTCTTACTGCCTTTTACAGGAGCAATTAGCAAAGAGGGTGATTGGGATTGCTAATGAAAAATATGGACTTTACCACTTCAAACAAGCTACTATCTGCAACAAAAATTAGTTTAATTCTTTACCTTTTGCTTCAGCTATTACACAAAATCATTTAGATATCTGGCATAACAGACTAGGTCATGTTTCTGCTTCAAGATTACCTTTTCTTAGACAATTAGAACCTTCCATATCTCTTAATTCAAATAATGTTTGTGATACATGTCACTTTGCAAAGCAAAGAAAGCTTTCTTTCCCTGTTTCCAAGACAAATTCAAATAATATATTTGATTTGATACATTGTGATATATGGGGCCCTTTTGGTGTTGTCTTATTCTGGTTTCAGATTTTTCCTTACAATAGTTTATGATTTCACACGTTGTGTTTGGGTATATATGCTCAAAGCAAAGTCTGAAGTTTCCTCTATGTTAAAAATGTTCTGTAAAATGGTGGAAACACAATTTAGTGTTTCTATCAAAATTATAAGGTCAGACAATGGGTCTGAATTTCTTCTTAATCACTTCTATCATGATAATGGCATAATACACCAAAGGAGTTGTGTGGAAACTCCACAAAAAGATGGTGTTGTTGAAAGGAAACATCAACACCTATTAAACACTGCTAGAGCCCTAATGTTTTAAGCAAACATCCCTTTAACTTTTTGGAGTGATTGTGTGTTGACAGCAGCACACATCATAAACAGAATACCTACTCCTCTCCTTAAAAATAAAACACCTTTCGAAATGCTATTCCATAAAGCTCCTAATCTTTCTCATCTAAAAGTATTTGGATGTCTTTGCTTTGCATCAACACTTTTAAATCACAGACATAAATTTGATTCAAGAGCTTTAAAGTGCTTGTTCTTAGGTTATCCTCCTGATATCAAAGGATATAAATTGCTAGATCTAAACACAAACAGAATATTCATTTCAAGAAATGTAATATTCTACGAAAGCAATTTTCCTTTTAAGGCCCTTCCATCTAATTCTGAAGCTAATTCCTTTTTATTTCCACCATATACTTCTGCTTCAGAATTTTCTTTTCATTTTTCTGAAAATCTTTCAAATCCATCTTCCAGTGAATCAAATCCACAGATTGAACAAATGACAAACATTAAAACACAGGATGAACCAAATGTTCAAAATGTTGTGCCAGAACCAAACTCTTCGTCCATTGAATCAGTTTTAAGTACTGAATCATCTAATGATCAACATCCTCAAAATGTTGATCATTCTCAGCAGCTCAGAAGATCATCAAGAATTAAACAAACACCTATATACTTGCAAGATTATTTTTGTGGTTCTGTCCAAAATATTACAAATACAATCTCTTCATCTCCTTATGCTGATTGTCCTCATAACAAAGGTATTCTCTATCCCATCTCTAACTTTATATCTGCAAATAGATTGTCTTCATCTCATAGAGCCTTTTTAGCATCAATTTCAGCCTCTCAAGAACCCAAAACCTTTAAACAAGCTGTCCAAATACCTTAATGGCAAGTTGTTATGCAGAATAAAATAAATGCCTTAGAGTTAAATAAGACTTGGGAACTTGTTACTCTCCCTAAACACAAACAGACCATAGGCTGCAAATGGGTATTTCAAATTAAATATAGAGCATATGGAACTATAGAGAGACACAAGGCTAGGTTGGTAGCTAAAGGCTACACTCAACAAGAGGGATTGGATTTTTTTGACACTTTTTCTCCAATAGCAAAGGTTACTTCCATACGGTCAATCCTAGCCATAGCTGCCATTAGAAACTGGCATCTTCACCAACTAGATGTAAATAATATTTTTTTTACATGGTGACTTACATGAGAAAGTTTATATGGAATTACCTCCTGGTATGGCTGCAAAGGGAGAACACAAAGTTTGCAAACTTCTTAAAAGTCTTTATGGCTTAAAACAAGCAAGTCGACAATGGTTTGAAAAACTCTCAAAGGCCTTGCTTCAATATGGTTTTGTTCAAGGCAATTCAGATTCTTCATTGTTCATCAAGAGGTCTGAATCATCTTTCACAGCTATACTGGTCTATGTAGATGATGTTCTATTGGCTAGTGACAGTTTGATAGAAATTCAATTGCTTAAAGATTTTTTACATGAGAAGTTCACAATTAAAGACTTGGGAGAACTCAAATATTTCCTCGGATTGGAAGTGGCAAGGTCCAAGAATGGAATCTCAATATGTCAAAGGAAATATGCTCTTGATATACTTCAAGATGCTGGGGTACTTGCTGCCAAGCCTGCTGCATTTCCAATGGAGTCCACCCTTAAGCTCACTGGAACAGATTCTGCTTTGTATGATGATCCATCAGCTTACAGAAGAATGATTGGAAGATTGCTATATTTAACCATCACTAGACCTGACCCTGCCTATTCAATTCAGGCTTTAAGTCAATTCCTTGCCAACCCAGCAGTTAGTCATTATCAAGCAGCCACTCGAGTTCTTAGATATCTGAAGGCAACACCAGGACAGGGATTATTTTTTCCCTCATCAGAAGAATTGCAATTAAAGGCCTTTTCCGATAGTAACTGGGTAGGGTGCATTGACACTCGAAAAAGTGTAACAGGATTTGCTATTTTCCTAGGCAACTCACTGGTTTCATGGAAAAGTAAGAAGCAGACCACAATAAGTAGGTCATCTGCAGAAGCAGAGTATAGGGCCATTGCATCAACAGCATGTGAAATCCAATGTTTATGCCTTGCAAGACTTAGGCATTAATCACCAGCAGCCAACTATGCTTTATACAGACAGCAAAGCAACCTTATCAATAGCAACAAACCTTGTTCAGCATGAGAGGACAAAATACATTGAAATAGACTGTCATCTCATCCGAGAAAAATTACAGCAAAAAGTCATCAAGTTATTTCACATTCCTTCAAGATTGCAGCTGGCAGATATACTAACAAAGCCCCTTGGTTCTCTCCCATTTCACCATATTTTACGTAAGATGAATATCATTAATATACATGTTCATCTTGAGGGGGGGTGTTGGAGCATAGCATCCAAGATTGAACAAATGGAATTGAAGTCCAAAGCAGCACGTGTTAAAATGAAAGAAGAAGAGAGTCAATTAGTCAATTAGTTAGTTTATTTCCTTCTGGTACTTGTATAAATATAGAGCCCTCATTTGTAATTAATTACTGAGACAATTTCATAAAAGGAATTTTTCTCATTTTCAAGTCTCTCTACTCCATCTCGAGTTCCATTTTTCAAGCTTGATTATTGTCTTCATCTGAAACTTAACACTTATCAACTCAATTAAAGAGGTTAGAACCTGGCCAATACAATGTTTGGCATTACCCAGATTGGTTCCCCCCAAAAAAAGTCACAGATTGCAAAAGGTAAAGCATTTTCTTGAAATGGGATGAGATGTTTAATCCAGCAAGAAAGGATTCTCACGGTTTCCTTGGCAACACAATGGATAAGGATTCATACAAATTACACTAATGATGCTTTTAATTCAATTCATTACTTGCAATGATATACAGATCAAGAGGTGGATCTAGCAGTGTTAGGGTTTTAAGATTAATATGTTTTGAAGATAGTATGCTCAAAATAGAAACAAAACATATAATACATATAGATTATGCACGTTGGTTGTTCGCATGAAATATGACAAACATGCATGCACCTTATATATGGAGCTTGCACAATATATAATATATGAGAAATGATAGTTGCAGTCGTGAGTGTGCAAGTATCGTGCAATCACTTTATAAAGAGTGAATAAGTACGAGACCCACATGAAAAGAAACTAATTTTTTAATAGTGGATCTCACTCTTTTTCAAAGTGACTGCACAACGCTTACGCACTCCATGATTGTATGTAGCATTAGTCATAATATATTCATGAACTTAGTGGGACTGAATGGACCGCCCTATCTAAGAAACTCCCCATAGAGGTAGATGGGGAGATTTAACTGATCACTCTCTTTCCTTTTTGTACTCCTACACTAACGTTCCTCTAAGGACCATGTATCATTGTGATAATTTCTTCAATTTGTTATGGCTTTTGTTTTTCTTGTTTAAGCTTTTAATCCTGCTTGATCGTGGAATGTTCAAGAGCTTTTGGTCATGAAAGAGATAGAGTACATATAGATTATTCCATGACATAAATATTTAATTATGCGGCTATTTCTTTCGTACTTTTTATCTTAAAATTTGGATAGAAAACTAATGAATCAAAATCTAAAATCCACCTTTACAAGTTTTACAAGTTCGAGACATCTTTCTTTATTCTTCCAAATCACGTTGTATTTTTTAATTAATTGAAGTCATGTGATAACATTTTTTTTAACTCCCAATATTGTATTTATCATTAATGTAAACGCGCTGTGGCTTACAATTTAAGGGTCATCTTCTCGTTTTCTCTCCAGAGGAGATTTTTTCTCTCTACCAAAGGAGCCAACCATCCCAACTTCTCCGCCCAAAGGGAGTGGAGCTTCAGCTCCTCCCACCGTCCGGCCAATGCCAGACTTGTACATCAGTTTTTTTCCTAGCCTCCTATGACCGCCACACGCCCCCACCACCAGATTCTCCAACCGTCGATATGTCGGACGGTAGAAGAAAACCGACCAAAAGAACGGCACGTACGTCTCACGTGCGACTCATACTACGCGTGAGCCTCACAAGCCGCGGCGCCATGGGGAGTTTGTCGCCACCACGCACGGCACCATCAGGGTCAGCGACTTTGGATCCCTTAGATCCGACTTTTACCTTCTTTCCAAGAGTGGCGCGTGAGCTACACGCAACTCAACAACCAGTGATGGTCGTTTGCCGGCGAATCGACCCATCTTCCTGTTGCTACTTACCTATGTTCTCGTTTTTCCTAACCAATGATCAAGATAAAGTGATCATGAAAGTCTCATTTAGCCAATCCAAACCATCAAAATGCAGCACATAACAATCTACTATGACTTGTAGTCATAGTTTTATAGTTTATTAATTATCAGATTATGCAAAAACTGTTTCAAGCAGCTTCCTTTAGTTGGAAATGGGTGGAGTCAAATCTTTTGCTCCAAATCCATCTGTTTTATTTCTCTTATATTGCATTTGTTTGTTTTAGAATAATTGTTGGGGATTCTCACTCTATTGAATCTAATATCTTGTAATCACTTAATTTATCTATGAAATGCTTACTTAAAAAAAAATGGTTGCTATGGCTTTATGCATAAAAGTTTATCAAATTATGTTTTATTTTTTATTTTGTATTTTGTATTTTGTAGTCTTCCTTTGTACGTATATATGTTTGGAGGACAACTTTTACAAACTTGTTTAGTATTTACGTAAAAGACAGCAAAGAAACCAACTCTTTTCCGAGTCTTTTTTTCTGTTCTTCATCTTTCTTCCTTCTAGCACCATTTTCATGTCATTGGAGACTAGATGAAGATAATGGTTATATAACATAACACGTGGCATCCAAAGAGTGGTCTTTTTTAGATGGTCCCATTCCGATACAGATCATTGATAATAATGTAGGATGGAGCCCACAAGTTTTGGATTTCAGAAAAGCCCGGCCAAGTGATGAACAAAGCACACCGGGTCACTGGTACGGGTACCCACTACCCAACCAATGGTCGGTGGCCAGGACGATGCCTTATTAATTTCCGGTGACAGCCAGCCACGCTCTGAAATTCAGATTCTTTCACAATAGTTTTTTATAATTTTACGTGAGATTTAATCTATAATAAATAAAATTTATAATCTAAATATTTTACTAATTCACATTAATATATATAAAATATTTTTTTTATAATTATCTTTTCTGTAGATTAAATATTTTATACTAAAAAAAATTACAATATTTTCAACAGAAAATTATATTGTTGGAAAGAATCAGACTAGCTAATTACCCCCATGTGACAACTGAGAATTAAAAAAAAAAAATACTAGGACTTGTTTGGACACTTAAAATATTTCATAATATTTATAAATAATAATGAAATAGTTTGTGAATAGTAATGAAATTGTTTAAGCTAAGACATTTTATTGAGTTTTGAAAAATAAGAGAAAAAATATTGAATAAAAATATTATAAAATTAAAATTTATTATAATATAATTTTTTAATATTATTCTTATTTTGGAATTTGAAAAAGTTATATTATTTTTTGTATTTTATTTGAAAGTTTGAGAAAGTTATAATGATTAGATGAAAAAGTTAAAGATGTGAAATTAAAAAGTGTTTGTGTTTGAGTGATGTTTGGAAATGAAATTATGAGAAATTTTGAGATGAGATGAGATAGTTTGTATTCCCAAATAACATCTAAGGGCTCATTTGGACAATTTAGAATATTTCAAAATATTTGTGAATAACAGTGAAATAATAATTTGTTAATATATGGTAACTAGTGAAATTATTTAAGTTAATATGTTTTCTTGGATTTTAGGAAATGAGAGAAAAAAAAAATTGAATAAAAATTATTATAAAGTCAAAATGTTATTTGAATATAATTTTTATTTTAAAGTTTGAAAAAAAAAATTTGTGTGTGTGTGTGTTTTGTATGGAAGTTTGGGAAAGTTGTGATGTTTAAAAAATAATTAAATGAAAAAGTTAAAAATTAAAAAGTATTTTATATTTTAGTTATGTTTGATAATGAAATATTTAAAAGATTAATGCTAGAGAGAAGCCACTATAGTAGTGCACACTTTGCACTCACTGCGTGGCTGCTTCTAGTTGATTGTTCCCAACACTCACTTGGGGAAATGTGTGGTCTAGATGATGTCACATCATGTATACAAAATGAATGCTCTTAGTAGTGGCTTCTATCTATATTTATTCTATTTTAAAATATTTTAAAACATCTGAAAATACACGTTAACAAGGGCATGCAACAGTACTGTTGGTCAAAATCTTGTGAAGGTCATACATATATTTCGTGTCCTATTCCTTTAACGTAAGCAGTAATTTTGGGTACAGCATTGCATTCAAATCATATATACATATATAGATGGATATAGATTGCAGGAAATGAAGGGTATCTGATGAGGTGCTGAGTCAGTCAGAGGACCTACTTCTCGCCTGCATTAAATTATTCCACGTCGGCTTTGCAGAATCCCCATGTTACTTCTTTTCTTTCTTGTTTTTACCACCACTGATCATGATGATCTTTCTTTTTTTTCTGAGCTAATAATCCTCATGTTTTGTTTTCTTACTTAAATGTTCTTCCTCTCCTCCCAAACACTTCAATTCCCCATATATATGCAGAGGCCGGGAGACACACTAGAAAGCTAGAGATCAGGCTGAGCTCTTGAAGTCGAGTACGCCATTGCTTGCATATCATTTCGGCTACCAGCTTGTACTTTGAGAATAAGCATCGTCGTTACAGAAATGGGCGAAGTAAGTTAATTAGTTTCTTTCTTTCATGGATCCTAATGCTGCTAGAAATGAGTGGTTTTAAGTAATATGTTGCGATTATGCTAGTGTTTGTTTTTATAACTGATGAACACTTCTGGGTGGTAATAGGAAAACAAAGAACAGGAGAAGAAAGAAGAAAGCAGCACAGAAGAGAAGCAGGTCGCCGGGGAAGAGAAAAAGATAGAGGATCAGCCACAGGAGATTGTGCTCAAGGTTGATATGCATTGTGTGGCCTGTGCGAGGAAAGTGGCAAGAGCCTTGAAAGGATTTGCAGGTCATGATTTTCTTTTACTCGTTCAATATCTTACCCTTTTTTTAATTCTCCACTCTTTAAAACTGTAGAATGCATGCATGAAGATTGGAAAACGAGAACAGTACTGAAAATGGTCAAATTTTTATATTTTTTTTTCAAAAAAATGTTGAAGATTCAGATATATATGTGTGACTGAAAAATTAAAGTGTCAAGACAGCTAATGGATCTTCGAAGCTGATGAGATGACAAGATGGAATTATTTTATCCCTACACTTCAAAAAATAAAAAGTCTAAGCCCGAAAAATTATGAGTCTCTATTTCATTTGGTGTAAAATATGAGTTGTTTTTATTTTTACTTATTAATCTATATCATTTTTAGAAATACAATAATTAAAGTATTAATTACATGTTTTATATTAAATAGATGCTATCTATTTATGTAAAGATGTGATGAATATTCGTGATTAATGTAATGATTTAAATCTACTAATTTAGGGCATGTTTGGATGCTATTAGAATTTCCAAAACTTCTCGTAATCTTATTTTCAAATATCACTCAAACACAAAATACTTTTGAATTTTATATATTCAACTTTTTCATCTAATCATTGTCTAATCATTATTAATCAAACACAAAAATCAATATAACTTTTACAAACTTCAAAGTAAAATTATATTAAAAAATTATATTCAAATAATATTTTAATTTTATAATATTTTAATTCAATTTTTTCTCTCACATTTTTTCAAAACTCTAAAACATCTTCACTCAAATCATTTCACTACTATTTACAAAATTCTAAGATACCAAACATGTCTTTAGCCTTTGAATTATGGTCTTCTTCAGAAGTACTCTTGATAATTGATATATATATGTTTCTTTAGTGTTGAACGTCACAGCGTGCGCCCATGTCTTAATGGCACAGCCTACCTAATTTGTGCATGGACACCGATATCTTTGATAATTTGTTTTGGTCTATGCATGGCTTCCATGCATATATATTATAATATAAGTTTTTTACGATTTTCAACATATCATTAACTGATGACACGTGGACTTTCAACGTTAATAATATAATTGTACAGGAGATTAATTAGGATATTTCAACGTCAATAAAAGTGATTATTAATTGCGGTGACAATCCAATATTAATTATATATAGTTTTCCTAAGATCGGGACTTCCAAGGATTTTCATATATTCATACCTAAAATTTTGAAATTAGTAGAGTTATTTTTGCAGGAGTTGAGGAGGTAACCACGGATTGCAAGGCCAGCAAAGTGGTGGTGAAAGGAAAAGCAGCAGACCCCATAAAGGTTTGCGAAAGACTACAAAAGAAAAGTGGCAAAAAGCTGGTTGAGATAATTTCACCTTTGCCAAAACCCTCTGAAGAGACAAAAGAAGAAAAAATAGAAGAGATCAAAAAAGAAGAACAGGTAAACTAATCTTGCGTACGCACCTATATATATAATAAGCTAGCTAATTAGCTAATGACTACACTAACATTATGCTTGTTAGGTAAAAATAAATGAAAAGCAAAGGAGAAAAGAGATTCAAAGGAAAAGATGTTTTAAAACTAGTGCGAGTGCGAAAAATAGGAAAAAATTTTATTCTTGAGTCGATGTTTAGAACACACTTAGCAAATTGTTTATATGACATAATTTGATTTGAAATATAAATTTTAAAATTTGAATCTTACAAAACAGATCTTTAAATGATATGAATAATATACTTTACAGACCAGTTAATTAAGAATAGAATAACTAAAAAGATAATTGACAAAAAATTATTTATTATTTTTTGTTGGATGAAGTTTGGTGGGTATGTACGGTTTTACTTTGAAAAATGATAAACACACAACACTTTATACAATATTTTATACAACAATATTTTAAAATGAGGGGAGTTTTTGTAAAATATCTTATAAAATTAACATCATTGTATAAAAATACTCTTATTTTATAACATATGTTGTGAAAAATATTGTATAAAGTGTTGTATGTTTATCATTACTCTTTTACTTCTACTACTTTTCTCTCACTCCCTCTTCAGTTCCCTTGTTCACCATTATCACATGGAAGTACGTCTCTGGTCTCTCTCCCGGCCCACATGTACTTTTTTTATCTTATCCCCCTCTGTTCTTTAGAACTTGCCCGTCCTAACGGTCTCAAAGTATGACCTTTTGCCAATATACATCTTTAAGAGGTTACCTCTACAAGCATCCCTACACGTACAGGAAAAAGAAAGAAGAAATCAGGAGTTGCATTGCACTATCTAGCTACTTTTGATGCCCACGGCACAAACTTATATGAGTAGGGTCAGACTGCATGGAGAGGAGACAGTTAGCAATGGCTGCCGTATTCACGCTGACATGAAAGTAACCCAACCGCAATTAACCCACCCGAGTACGTACGTAGGCACATTTTACAATATGGCACTTATCATCACTGTGATATATTGCGAGGCTATCGCCAGCTTTGACCCCACGGCTGCCCGCCTGCTCCCGGAAGGGCAAAAGTTGCTGTACTGCAACTGCACCTGCAACAATGGGGTCGTCCTTCAGCCTTTAGCCTAGGTTAGTGACAAATTTTAAGGGCCATACACTTAAATTTGCTTGTCCTTATTTACAGCGCAGCAAATATTTTCACGGCTGCTTGTAGTAGCTTTTGCTGCTGTCCTCACTGTTCTTCAGTGCTGCTGGCTGGTCCTGTTGGGATGATCTTGAGGCAGTAGCCCACTTGCCTTAATTACCAAATAAGCATAACTAAATCAGAGATAGACCAACATTTTTCTTGTTGTTTGTCTAACCCAAGTACTTCGGTTGTCCATTGTTTATATCCAATTCATTATTTTGAAGTTAAATGTTTCCGAGGAATTCTATTTTCTTTGTTATGATTATCATGGGATTATGGAGATTCTTAAATCATATGTACTTTCTGATGAACAATTGGATCTTTTGCCAGCCTCCTGCTGTTATTACGGTTGTTCTCAAAGTTCGAATGCATTGCGAAGCTTGTGCTCAAGTTTTACAGAAGCAAATCCGAAAGATACAAGGTACGAAGTTGCTAGAAGATTTCACTGTCTAATTTGGCGAGATTCGACAGTTTGTAACAGAGTTTAAAATTAAATTCTATATCAAGCTGCTGCATGCTTGATGGTGTGTGTCATCGATATATAACCACAACCATTCCCAATAGTTCTTTACAGACATCGATCGAGTAATTAACCACAAAAAATAAAAAATGAAAAGTATATCTGCAGCAATGTGTGATGTTGGAGTGTATTGCAGGTGTTGAATCAGTGGAAACAGACCTAGCCAATGACCAAGTAATAGTTAAAGGAGTAGTGGAACCAACAAGGCTGGTTGACTATGTGTACAAGAGAACCAAAAAGCAAGCTTCCATAGTGAAGGATGAAGAAAAGAAAGAAGAAGAGAAGAAAGAAGAGGAAAAGAAGGAAGATAAAGAAGAAGAGGAAGAAGGCAAGGGAGAGGATGATATGAAGATCAGTACTGATATCAAGCGAAGCGAATATTGGCCAACATCCAAGTACTTGTCGGAGTATTATGCATATCCTGCTCAGATATTCAGCGATGACAACCCCAATGCTTGCTCAATTTTGTAAATTGAACACATTTGTGCCTATTGTTGTAGTTCCTGAACAGATGTCTATGCAATGTTCTACCTGTACTTAGATAAAATAATAAGAGAGAACTTTTCCTTTTTTTAGATAAAATAATTGTGTCCTGTTTTTTGCTTTTGAGGTATGAATATGTGCTTAATCGACTGTAATGAGCAACGGTGATCTGAGTTTTTGTTTCAACTAATTTAGCAGATAAAGTTGTGAGTATTGCATTCCAAGTAGCTTTAGAAAGTACATATATTCTACCTTAAGAATTTTCTGTTTATATTCTCCAAATGTAAAGCTGTCGCCTCACTCCACCTATCAAATAGAATACACATGTTCTACCTATATCTTTCCGAATTGTAGAAACCGTTTTCGGGTCTGGTCACCACGGACTTGGGGTTGGGGTCTTAGTTTTTGATTGGCAGCTCACTTGTGACACCCTGGTCTTCCATTCTCAAGGTTGGGATTGGGTTTAACATGCCCATCTACATAATTGTCCCTTTGTGTTACTAGTAGTTTAGCACCTTTGATGCTCGAAACTTTCCTAATTAGCTATTTACTCCCACCGGGCACATTTATGACACCAATAAGATCTCAAGCGCTGCAGTTTGATCTTAAAGTTGCAGCTTATGATAGTCATGGGAAGCCTCTGGCTTAGTTCTCTGGTTTCCCTATTTATTAGATCAGGATTTGGGAGATTTACAATAACACTTAACTCATGTGGCACTATTTCATGGCAGGTGGGGGTACTCCTAACTATAAACCTGTCACTGTTGCTTATTTGGAGCTGGGTGAAGAGCAAATTGAATAAGCAATTGCTTGCATTTTGTACATACAAGCGTGACTGTAGGAAGTGACATTCACTTGGAATATATGACTCTGTAATGTGATAGATTACATAAATTATTAAGATATGTGCATTTGCAATATTTTCCAACTCGTTATTCTAACCCTCTTATTGGAATCCTATAATACTTTATGGAAAATTAGCACATTAAATATTCAATGTTTCATCAAACAGGGAAAGCACAGCAGAAAATTGCAAAGAGGAAGAACAAACAATAAATTGTAGGATCAAAATGGTAAATAAGCAATTGCTTTACTTGACGTAAAATAGTTGAATTTGATTTTATGCTCCTTCCTAGCTGCTGGGATCACAACCTCTTAAAATATATTAACTACATAAAAGAGTTTAAGATTACAAATGTTGACATAGATGTATGTGTTTACCTCTGCAATGACTTACAGAGCACCACTGTCACGTACTTAGCTCTAAACCTATGAGTTGTCCCAAGTGCCACCACCGATGGGCCACTCTTCCCTTTTTGCATGTAAAGATGATTAAGCACAACGTGTTGAGGTCTTGACAAAGGAGGTGAGATCTCCATGTTGGATGCAGGCATGTTGAGCAAAGTCATCTGCAAATGTGGAGGCACCAATGGTGGCTCCTTGGCAAAATCTTCAGATCCAAGTTGCATATTGTTATAACTCGAGTCTGGGGACTGAGGAGGTTCAAAACTAGAAATGCTTTCAATGTCTTCAGGAACATAATCCTGCATATTACATTAATAAACAATGACTTTCAGTCTAAATTAGAAAATTGCAGCCCCAAAGCTCCCCCAATCATTATTTTCCAACATATTTTGACTAATGTAAAGTTAGCCTGTTTTGTTCTGATAAAAAATTAATAATAGTATAAAGTTAGCCTGTATGGTAGAATCGTAAATGAAAGGCATGCACTGCTCTAAATGACCAAAACAAAAGATTGTGTGATGAGTGGATGCATGTATACACTATTTCCAAAATGCCATACTAAAATGATAACAACACCACATGCATGGAATAAGAACTAAAAACATTAATACAGTAAGTGAATAAATAACACTAAAATTACAGAGACATCAAGAATGTGAATCTGAGACTGAATCAGAAGCTGCCACAAAGTTCATGAAGACAAACAGCCAGGATACCAACTATCCTAACCAGCTACCACAGCTGACAAGAAAAATATACCGAGTTGCTTCAACCAGTATCAGGTGAACCACTGGTCGAGAGAAGCTCATTTATGTGCAAATAACTTCACCAGGCCCCCACCACAATGTTAACTCAGTGCTTTGAATATTGATAGTCCGAGCTCATCTTGCATCCATTCATCCGACACATGTTTTGTATGCATGTGTGGGATGAATATTGATAGTCCGAGCTCATCTTGAATATTGATAGTTGTTATGCATCCATTCATACCAACTATCCTAATCATTCATCACATGCTTTGTATTTTAATCCATAGTTTATATTTTCATATGGATCACCACGGGTTAAAAGATTGTATTCAGCAGCAGAAAATAAGTTCTCTGTTCAAATCTCCGAAAGAAATATAGAAAGAGCTGGGAAAAGGAAAGGGAATAAATACAACTTAGAGCTTTGTTTGTTCATGAAATATTGGGCAAGATGGAGGCAAAAAGAAAATGGGTTGAGATAGTAGGAAATTTCTGGGAAAGTTACATATTTTACAACCCAAAACAATGTTGAATTGCTAAAAAGAATTAGTCAGTATATCCAAATCCTATTTGTAGAAACAAAGGCTCTAGAAGACTGAGATCCAATGGGCGTAGTTTATACAAAAGACACTGGTTATATATCTCCGAAAAATCTTAAAATTCACAAATATGGCTTTTGTGTTTCATCAAGACAAACTACACAAGTTCTCAATACTAAGATCGTCGCATTCATCTCATATGCAGGCATGAACTAGAAAAGTGAAGATATTAACCTGCAAGTCCACAACATTGTAAGCGTTTCCTGCCTCATCTTGGGCCCAGGGCAAGTCAGGGGCATACCTCCAACGTCCATCAACAATAAACCTGTACTGGTAAACACCAGACGGCAGAACTTTCATTATAGTGAAGTCTTTTCCTGATCTCTGCAGATGCAATCTGATCAACAAGGTAAAAGGGATATTAGGTGTTTACATAGCAGTTTATGAAGCACAAGTAAAATTTAGAAAAAGAAAGAAGAGGGCAGTAAGTTTATGGAACCGTGTCCTCCAATTATCCCACGATCCCTCTACCGCCACTTCCTTGCCATCATAGCTCCATGTAATCATTGTTGGAATTCCTTGCTCACTGTACATATCTTCGTACCCTGAAGCAGTTTGCATCCATGAATGGCTTGAATTGTAAATCTCATCAGGTCTTTCTAGTGGAACTACAGGGACCTGCAAAGAGAGAAACAAATAAATTACAGGGAAAGACATGCTTTGATAGAACAATGCACAGGAATAACAAAAACAATGCCAGAATGTACAACAGGCGCATACATGTGCGGTTAACGGCAAAATATTTTAGGCTAAAGCACGTTGTATATAAAAACTGGAAGGGATTTAACAATAGTGATTTAATGGTAATTGAGATGCTTCTAAGGGACCAAGCCCGACAAAGTATTAGCAGGATGCAGAAGGTATTATGCGCTGATATGTCTGTAAGAATTGCCTCCTTAGCAAAGCCCCCATAATAAGCCCAGCCAAAAAAAAAAAAAAAAAAAAGGAAGAATCATGCTTCTATCCAGAGTCACTTACCATATACAGCAAGAATCTAAATTCAGCACTCACGTGCTATTGTGGCATCTAAGGATGCATGCATCTTGACAAGTGATTATGCTTTAACAATCCTCACTAATTTCAAAGACCTAAAGTACAAGCTCATCGCAGAAACCATACTCTTAATGCAAGAGGTAACAGCAATTAAATTTTCGTCTGTTAAATGAAGAAGCTAATATGGGGAAAAAAATCTATATATACTACTAAAAGCCATTAAAACACCAGTATTCTTTTTGATCTTGCATCGAACGAGTGGTGAGTGGCCCACGGAAGCACTAGACTATTGAGGAGGCAAAATCTGTTTGAAGTTCATCTCCAAAGGTCTTCAGCAAAGAACTTTCACCTCAATTCTGTTGAATTACACACCAACACCCATGAAACATTTTCAACAGCATTTAAACCAATTAATCAAATTCCCCTGTACCGAATCCCAAACATCAATCGCTGAGCCATAGAATTACAACCCCATACGTAAAAAAACTGACCTTGGCAATAATTGATATCAAATAGGAATCTCCTAACCAAATTTAGAACAAGTAAACACATGCAACATAAAAAATCATTTAAAAAAAAAAAAAGTCGGAGACGGAGGGAAAGAGAAAATGAACTCACTTGAGGAGTAAACATCAGAGGCGACTGGGTCGCTCTTGGGCTATGAGGAGGGGACTGACCCATCATGTCAGGAGAAGAAGCAGAGGCACCATGAGCTCCGCCAGGTGCAGCCATGCCTTCCTCCGAACCACCAACACCTCCTTCTACACCACCTTCCTCAGCCCCAGATGAGCTACCACCCCCATCTTCTCTTGCATTCACATTACCCATTTTTATTATCACCAACAAAAAAACAAAACAAAAAAAAAATAGAAAGAAAAGAAAAAGAAACCCACTTGCAGAATCTCAAATGGGAGTCCCCCACAACAACACAATTATACTTATACCCACAATGAATTGAAGAAAACCGAGGGCAACTCAACAGAGAGAAGCCCTTCTAGATGCCCCATTTTGGAGAATTTTGTTACCAAAACAAAAACTTGATAGCAACAACAACAAAATAAATAAATAAATAAATAATGGTAATAATAATAATAATAAGAAGAAGAAGAAGAAGAAGAAGAGGGCCTTTGACAAGCACTGAAGAGCACAGCGAAGAAAGTGAGAGGGGGAAGGTTTAATTAAAGAAAAATGGTTCCATTAAGTTAATATAATCTCCGACGAGTTTGGAAGATCCAATGGTGGCCCAATGAATTTGATGTTTTATGCAGCGGGGATGGTCGTCACGTCATCTTTTTGACATAGTCCTTTCCCCTCCTTTTCTTCTAAACTATTTATTCATTCATTCCCTCCTAATTATTTTTCCACCTCAAAAAAATTGTGTACCCTATTTTCATCCACCCAAGTCATTAAGATTTAAGATTATTATATAAACAATATTAATGATATTATATTTTGCGATTCTACGACATGTTATGTTGATAAATATTGATATTCGTCTTAAATTTTTTCATTCTTAATTACTTTGACTAAAATGATATACTTTAAATAAATTTTTACTCAAAATATGCTAGATACAGTAGTAGAGTGCGCAAGCACTGCGTAATCTTTTTGAAAAATGATAGAGTCCACTATTAAAAAATTGAGTTCTATTACATACAGTCATTTTTACATACTCTTTGTGCATTCCATTGATGTGATTGATTAAAATAATTATTTTATATTAAAAAAAATGACGCAGTCAATCATATTAGTAGATTATGCAAGAGGTACCTAAAAAGTGATTGCACATATAAATTTTGTAAATAATTAGTTTTTATAATATGTGTTTCGTATTTACTCACTTTTTTAAAAAAAAATTATGAGTACTTATACATTTTACAATAGCAAATATGATTTCTCTTTATTCAATATGTGTACAAAATCGATAGTGCCTTACTCATTGAACGAAAGAACCATACCACTCTGCTTAACCCTTGAAACCCAATCGATATCGATTCATGCAATGTGATGGCGTCGGGTTCACCATTTTTATCTTCAAATTTGTTTGGGCATACTCACATAAACAGTGAAATTACTGTTCATATCTTAGTAAAACGGAAATGGTGGGCCTACTTGTGCCGCCTGTATATCACTGTCTCCTGCAGGGGATTGGACGACGGGGAAAGCAGCCTAGCTATACTTATAGCGAACACAAAAAAATAGCAATGCCATTGCCGACCATAACCGACCATACGAAAGAGCCAAGCACAGCCCCATCTATGTTTGTTCCTTTGTGGTTTCTAGAGTCCAACACCCATCTCTCAGACTGATTTTCATCCCATGTTTGGGTAGCCTTATATCAATTCGCTCGCTTACTTTTAGGCTTTGTGTCACATCACATATGGCAGCCTGGACTGTTTGTATCGAGTTCTACTGTTTCTTTTTGAGGTTCCTGAATCTGAATATGGTGCAGACCATACAGGGGAATTAACCATCATGAGTTAGATGGAATATTAAGTTGTTTAACTGCTTATGTCAGATGTGTTTGGGAGATGAACATTTTGCAGAGTCTTTGAAGTGAAATCTTGATATGATATAGTGGGACTTGGGACTGTTGTCCAAAGGAGTTACTTGATCACTGTTTTGTTAAAGAGTTAAAAAGGGTATACATCAATAGACCAGGCATGTCAGGGGTGGGGAAGATTGTGCATGGTTTTGATTAGCAGTGCCAGTTTTGATGGGAAGCTGATCTGTTTGACAAAATAGACCTAAAAATCTGTTTCTTTTCTTGGTTCCTGCATTGCATTTGTTTGAATACAGACCTGTGCAATTGGTTTCAATAAAGTTTGCCTATGTCGTGCTTGATATTTCAAATGCTTGTTTTGTTTTTCAGTTTTTCCCTAGGAGTTTTGCTGGAAGTTTCCCTTGTGGCATATGATACAGTTTGAGCCTCAGTCACCAACAGGCTTGCAATGCTTTAAAAAAACAATGTGAGGTTACATATTTCGGCGAAGTTGAGTCTTTGAAGCCAGAATGTTGCAGTCTTTGTGCAAGTCCGAGCTAAGTAAAGCTATCATAACCGCAGACACATTTCCTTACAGATAATACAAGTGTTTAGAGGTTGAGAACATTCCTAACTGGTTCCAAGTTTCTTGAGTTCCTTTCTACCTCAGCCTTGCTATTAACCAGTTCTTGTTCAGGTACCTATATCCTTTCTGTAAGTTAGTCTGTGTGCATCAAATTGGAACAGAGTTTTAATGATTTTTTAGCCTTCTCTGCTTTTCTGAACATGTAAGCATAAGAAATTCCATCTTGAAGCCTAATGTGAGGGTGGAAGGAGTCAGCTGAAAGGTGATTACTAGCTGAGAATTGGAATGTTCTCAAGCAAATGAGCTGCAGATGTGCTACTGCTCATCGATAGCAACCAGCCAAGAAACCGATGTTATTTTCACTTGACACTTAGAACACGTTATCGATTTCAAAAAGACTTTGAAGTTTTGAACGGGTAATTGGTTTATTTTTCTTGACGCTTGTCTGTAAAAGTTGAATTCACGGGACGAATTGGAGTATTACATATGATAATAATAATCAATCATAATCAAAGTTATTATCAAAATATTATTACATAACAATGATGTCTTAATTCATGAAAATTTTTATTGTTTTTTATCACTCGCGTGTTGGTCTTCGGGTTGGTCCACACGTCCTCTCAATACCACGTGGCAAAATGCTATTAGAAATTTCAACGAGAGTAGAATTAAAAGAACTTAATTGTAGATTTGTTTTCGTGGAAACTCAACAATATTAATTGAAGGGGTATTTCTACAATCGAAAGTTGAGAGAGATTATTTTTACCCCACCCCCCAATTGTATTGGTTAGTCGTGGGCAGTTAAAAGATACAGAGAAGGTGGAGCTCTCCATGCTTCCAACAAAGGAATGTGACTAATAATTATAGAATAATGTCACGTACAGTTGTGAAGTGCGTAAATATTACGTAATCATTTTAAAAAAAAATAAATTCTACTATTAAAAAATTAGTTTTTTTATGTGGGTCTGAGATTTATTCATTTTTTTCAAAAGAATTGTACGGTACTTATGCATTCCACGAATGTAAATATCATTTCTCATAATTATAATTAACGATAAAAATTATCTTCTTGATTTTGATCTGAAGGTACCCCACTAAAATACAACAAAATGAGAGAGGAAGAAGAGACAAAGAAGGAACAAAAGGCTAAGAAAAGAAAATGTATTAGGAGGGAAAATATGAGATGTGACATAAACAAGAGGGGAAATGATGTAAAGAAGGCAAAGGGTAAAGGATAAAGGATAAAGGGAGGGAGCCAGAATACTTTGGGGGGACGGTTACTTCGACATCTTCTCCAGCTTCTTCAACCTTTCAACCGGAGCTCCAACGACGGCTTCTCCACCAAAAGATAGATCTTCGATTTTCATTGTACAGTGAGGATGAGAGACTGTAAAACAAGTATATTATAGTAGATTCGTCTTCCCAAACGACTCGTAGACGTAGGTCCAATGCTGAACCACGTAAATTTGTGTGTCTCCCTCTCTTTCATTCTCCCTGCATTTAGTTTCATTCACCGCTATAGATATACGCATCGACGTCGTACAATTGCACCGGACTACCGCCAAGGGCTCTAGACCACACCGATTGAGGCCTGAATTGCCATAACGGGCCGAAAATGACTTTTTCTCCCCCTCCGGCCTGTTGTGCCATTTTTAGGTGTTAGCAGTTAGCGCCGTCTGTGGGATCTCGAGTTATTTTCTACACTAGAAACTTGAGAAGGGTGATTTTCTAGTGCGCTAAATAATCACCGAATGAGCAGATAAAAGTTTTCCAGATAAGTATTCTCGGTCCTCCAACTTTTATTTTTATGAACAATATTATTCCAAGAAAAATGGGCGGGATACAATTCCTTGCCATGCAATCAGATTCACTGCTCGCTCAATCACACTGTGCACTTAGATATAGTGTGCATGCGGGACGAGCACCCACTACGCACGAAGGACGCAGCAGATTGAGGATTATGGAAGTGCACTGTGCACGTACAATGCACAATTGTGCATGGCATGCACAATGCCATGCACAGCGACATAAGGGTGCACATTGCATGCACCCAGGGGACACACGGCTGCTAGGGACCGCGTCGTTGGATGGCCTGGCAGGACTGGCAGAAACGCCCCACCAACTCCACGCCGCGCAAGAACCACGGGCTAGCGGGACCCATTACGCCAGCCACAAGGGGAGCCTAGGACAACCACCGGTGACCACCACTAGGGTCGCCTTCAGTTCTTTCTCCGGTGAAGCTTCCCCCTTCCCGAAGCAGTGACGATCACTGGAGTGGGAGCACCCACATCCGAGACAAGCATTGCACAAAGGCTCACGGTGGCTAGCAGACAACAACTTGCCAGCTTCCAACGAGCTACTAAGTAAGGCCACCGATATAACACCCGGGCCTAGCACCAAATCCGCATTCTAGCTTATTAAGTTAAAATCATTAAATATTTTTGGATTAGTTGGAATCCTTTTATGGACCGAGAAATTTGTTGGACAAATTGGATTATTGTAGAAGTTGAGTCAAGACTCATTAGTATCGATAAAATAGTCGACCCATGAGAAAATTACAGATAAGGCAAAGAGATTTTCTAACTACTCTAACCGAACAGCTCAGTCCTTTCGTTAATTCCATACACTACCAAGTTGTGGGCTTGATTACTCTCAAATGGGCCTAAAAATCCAAGCCCGTAAGAATCAAAGATCAGAACCCACTCCACACCGTCTCCACGCCATGCACGTCTCACCCTACTAGGGTTCACAACAGGACGTATATAAATATATATATATACATGTAACCTGCATGTTCATATTTTTCCAAGCTAGGGTTGTCGTAACCTTGAGTTTCCATAAAAACCCTCCTCCCATAGCTGTCGTCTCCTTCCCTCAGTCTCTGTCGCACAGAACAACAGCCTCGCAAGGAACAAATAGCTACCTCGTACGACAGCATCTCCATGACGAAGTCGCAGCTCTTCACGGCCACCAACACTCAATCTGCACATTTGTTTTCTTTTTCTTCTTTTCTCGCATCCCAGCGTCAACCACGGGACCACTGTCGAACAACCGCCCAGCACCTCCAGCCACTGCCACAAACAAGCCCAACCCGAGACGCAACCCTGTGTCACGTCTTGTGGCGTCGCTACACCAGATCACCCACTGCACAACAGTGCCACGAGAAGACTGAGAGCCACGCTGCCATAGGAGTCGCCCTAAGCCACCCTCAATTCTCCACCTCTCAACCACCAGGGTTGCACCACACGGAAAGCCCTGTTTTTCACACCCAGAAACATAGCAACCCACGTCCATGCCAACAACCTCAATTCTTCCACACATCAACCACACAGGCTCCTGTTTGTGCTCCTCAAAACAAAGCCAACTGCTACCAGAGACGAAAGTTTCCACCCACTGCCCTGACTGCTCACCATTTCGCCGTAAGCCTTTATTTCTTTCTCTCGCGTTCTCACACTCTCTCCATCTCTCTTTCTCTGACTCTCTCTCTCTCTCTCTCTCTCTCTCTCTCACTACTCAGTCGCCCAATTCGATGGCGTCTTCGTCTCACCATCCAGATTCACTGCGTCTCCCTCCACTCTTGGTAAGCTTCTGTTGCACAACCCCTACTACACGAAAGAAGCCTACTTTGGTTTGAAAAATAGGAAGTGATTGTTGTGTCCCTCATAAAGCTTGTTAAGCATAAAGTGGAGTAACGTATTTGAGATGATATTACATTTATGCCCTTTGAGTTATAAGCCTGAGTAAATGTGTTATTAACTTATATTTTGTTGGACTTGATTGTACGATGGGCTATTTTAAGTTGGCTTCTCACTTTATGTTATTTAAAAAAAATAGTTCTTTTAACAAGAATAAGTTAGAGATTAACGTATTAGTCGACATTATTAATTAAATATAGATTAATATGGAAAGTAATGTTATTTTAGGATTACGAGAATTGTAGATTTTTCTAGAAAAACAAGTTATTTTATTATTTTAGGCTTAAATATCATAATACGTGGTTAGTTAGAGATTTAAGTAAGTTATGTTTCTATTTGATATTTGTTCGAAACTGTTATGGAAAAGTTCTAAAATCTAAAAAGTTTAGGTAAGCGGGGTTCATATGCTAGACTTTGCATAAAACGATTGGACTGAGGTTGAATTTATGAAAAATATGCATGCTTTGCTATGAGAAGAAAAACTTGAAAACAACATCGACCATTTTATCTGTATTTGCATGGAATTCCATTTAAGAAGAGAAAGTATTTATGTCATGACTGATGTAAACATGAGCTAGTTTTGGTATTCTGTTTCTGAATTGTGTAAAAATGAGCAAATATAAAAATTTGTGAATAATTATATGAATATGTTTTGTACTCTGATATGATATGATGTGACCTCTAAAAACCTCTGGCATGACATTCTAAAAATAAAAAATATTTTATTCTACATTCTGAACTTTGTAAATGCTCATATTTACATACTAGTATATGTTATCTGTTTACTGAGTTGTTGATAATGCACCCTTTATCTCAACAATATTTTTTAAAGAATTTTGATGGTTCAGCCTGAAATTAAGAGTATGAAGTATTGGCAAGATTTGATGATCGCAAAAGAATAAGTGCTAAAGGGCAAAAATAATTATTGGAGATTCTTATTTAGTAAATTTATTTATCTTCTGTTATTTTGGGTATCATGAGACATGGGTATTTCTGAGTCTTTAAGGAGATTTGAAGTTGTTATGTTGATGTATTTATTTGGTGTCCTTGTAGAGGAACATATATATTTATGTTGAACGGATAAATTTATATTTTATGGAGTCTTTGGAATATATATAATTGTGTTATGGGAGATGATTTTAGGTTATTGGATCTAACTCTCCGAATCTCTGGGATCGAAGCATTAAAGCCTACTTGCTGTCTCTTGGTGACATAAAACACCGGCTAGACAGTCCTAACCGGCCATGGACTCCTCGACCACGAGTTTCCGTGTGTTGCTCGGCCACGAACTTCTATGCCAGCTCCAAACTGCCAACTCCTGACGAGCTACAACTGAGGACATTGGCGCTGGTTGCCACCGGCATGCTGGCCATCGACAATAGAGAATGCCAGTGGGACCTTTCCCACCGGTCCTGCCGCTTCCTCGGCCATCCATCGACATAATCGCAAGTAATTGTCTCGTCCATCGGCATCCCATCCCGAACACCTGCATCGTCTCATCCCGACCACCTGCGTCATCCCGACTCGGCCATACGCAGCCAACGCCATCCCGACTTGACCATGCATAGCCAACACCATCTCGGCTCAGCCACATGCATGCAGCGGATAGCCACCATCTCGGCCGTATGCAAGCAGGTAGCCCACACAGTGCTCAGCCAACCCAACGCAACCTCATTACTGCTTGGACTCATGCATCACAATACCTGCCACCTTTCACTGCGGGTAGAATATTGCCCTCCACGGAGCGCCCTATCTCTCAGTAAGCAAACCTCACGACATGAGCACGTAAGCCTTGGCCAGATTCGAGGAGACATAGGAACCTCCCGGTGCAAGCCTTTCCAGTGGGCAACCCCCAAGTTATGTTGCATGGCCCATGCTACAAACCCCATCGATCACCACCCCTCCCAGTCAATGGCCACACATAATTCATTGGACACAACTACCTAGCGACAGTGCTTCATACAACCACAGTAGATTCTACTCGGAGATGCAGCTCCAAAATAAATAAAAGTATTGAAGAAAAAGAATAAGAAAAGAAGAGCAAGGAATAAAAGATACAACAACTAGTAGCAAGCAATTTTCAGTCAAGCAAAAATTAGCTATTGCAGCCAAAACACCCCGGTTTGTATATCTCTAAATTTACGTTAATTCCATTTTTACTAACAAAATTGGTTCCTATGGCGTGAAAAATCGACTGCACAATCCCACTCGGGCACCGCTCGGACGTCCCAACATATCTCCATCGGAATCAATTTCTTGGCATTAACATACATGCAGGCACCTGGACCTCAATCATCACCGAAACGTGATTGTTTACGGGCCTTGCTGACACACCTCAAACCTTCATCGCATGGTCAAGCGCCTAGACTACTTACCTCCCTCACTCCTACAAGGGTAAACAAGGCAAGTCCAGTCTTACAAGCAGCTCAACCTCTACTCCACATTCCCTCCATTATACGAGGTCAACAAGGCAAGTCCAGTCTTACGAACTGTTCGACCTCCTCAACATTTCCTCACTTTTACGAGGGTCAACGAGGCGAGTCCAGTCTTACGAACTACTCGACCTCCGCTCGACATTCCCTCACTTCTACTAGTGTCAACGAGGCGAGTCCAGACTTACAAACTGCTTGACCTCCTCGACAACGCTCACTTCTACGAGGGTCAGTGAGGCGAGTCTAATCTTACGAACTGCTTAACCTCCTCGACATTCCGCCACTTCTACGAGGGTCAACAAGGCGAGTCTAGTCTTACACACTGCTCGACCCCTGCCAGGACAACAAGGCCGGTTTAGCCTTGCACACTGCTCAACGTTACTCCCAGGACGACATCTCCACCAGCAAACGCTTGGTGTCCACACTTGTGCCATAACCGTCGCTAGCGGGTTACCATCGGGAACGACCACTTGGAGTTCACTTGCCTCTGAACTCCACAATCGCCTTGTGCAGGTTATCTTCAGGAACAAGTCAACGGGCTCGGCGACCTCCTAAGTTGGATCCATGGGGTCAACAGGCTCCCTGACCACTTTGTGTGAGTTACTACAAACAAACTCTAACGTTAACAGTAATTCACATTGGAAGAAAAAGAATTCACCAACACCGTTGAAAACAAAAATGTCTGATGAATGCGCCTTTCTGACAACGACAGACATTCATACAGATGGACTAATCGACTACTACGTTTCCCGTGAGCGTCAACAGGCGAGTTCAGTCTTACAAACTACTCGACCTCCCTCACAACAACGAGGCGAGTTCAATCTTACGAACTGCTCGACCACCCCCACGGCAACAAGGCGAGTCCAGTCTTACGAACTGCTTGGCCTCCTTCTCGTCTACGAGAGTTCTACGAGGGTCAAAGAGGCGAGTCCAATCTTATGAACTACTCAACTTCCGTCATGCCAAAGAGGCGGGTCCAGTCTTTTGGCTGCCCGACTTATCACCACATCCATAATGAGTCAACATGTGGGAAAGTTTAGAGACAACCAAGCTTCCCAGGCCCCCAAATAGGTGGCAAGTCACTCGATTGCCCGACTATCCTCGCACGCATAAAGGCCGAGTTTTGCGCTTGCACCTTACACAGTCGAATACATCTCCCGCCAAAGCCAAGCTTTGCGCTCGAACCGTATGCAGTCAAGTACATCTCTCGCCAAAGTCGAGGTCCGCGCTCGCACCTTACGCAGTTGAGCCCACCTCCCGCCAAATCCGAGCTTCACACTCGCACCTTATGCGGTCGAGCCCATCTCCCGCTAAAGCCAAGCTCCGCGCTCGCACCTTATGGGTTTCTAAGCCCAACACAAGATGAAGAGCCCCCACTAAAAGACAAAAGAAGTAGAGAGGAAGAAGAGACAAGGAATGGACAAAGGGCTAACGAAAGAAAAGGTGTCAGAGGGAAAATATAAGATGTGACATAAAGAAAAGGGAATGTGACATAAAGAAGGCAAGGGACAGAGGATAAAGGGAGGGGCCAAACGACTTTGGGGGGACGGTTACTTCAACATCTTCTCCAGCTTCTTCAACCTCGCAACCAGAGCTCGAGCGACGGCTTCTCCACCAAAAGATAGATCTTTGATTTCCATTGTACAGTGAGAAGGAGAGACTATGAGAAACTGTAAAACAAGCCACATTGGCGTGTAAAGAACTTTACAAACTGAAATAGTTTAATAGGATACGTTAGATTGTAATATTATGTTTATTGTAAAGTAGATTTGATGCATTATATATATTAAGCCACATTGGCGTGTAAAGTTTCTTACTTGAGTGGATTTAGAACCCTTTAATTACAAGATGATGCTAATTAGATAGTTTGGGATAACCAGCATGAGGAAGGCTTTCCAAAATTAAAATGAAAAAGTTAAAATGTGTAGCTTGGTATATGGGAATTTAGGCTATGTTTTGGTTGTTAAAGTGAGTTCAATTCATCCCAAATCAATCATTTGTGAGATTTACTACTTTTTAACTTCTCATAAAAAATCTAAATTCATCTCAACATACTTCATACATTCAAAGACATATCCCAACCTATTTATATATATATATATATATATATATATATATATTAAAAGAGAACGGTATTATAACTTTATTGATATACACTTACTTGTAGTAGAGAAAAATCGTAATTACAACAAGACACCTGGGTGATACATATAAACAAAAATACCAATCCTATTTATATTTAAATTCATTTCAATAAAACTTATAAAATACAACTATTCACATATTAATTTAAATTATTTGAGATCAGGCCAGCATCAAAATGCAGCCTAGGACGTACTTACATGAGCTTACGTAATAACAAAAGCTTTAATAAATTGAAAAACAAATGGACTTTAGGAGGAGAGAAGAAACTACTGAAGAAGAAAATAAGGCTATAGAGTCTAGAGACCCAAACTAGAACTTTGAAAATCCTGATTTCAAACTGAAACAACAAAAAAACAAAAAATAAAAACTGGACAGCAAAACGAGTGAACAGTGCACATATCATCGGCAGTGGCGCGTGCATCTCACTGGTCACTTTAGGAGGAAGGTCGACAGTCAATCTTGGAAGTCCCGGAGACGAGGGGTTCAGAGAAGTCGAGCGTGTCGTCGGAAAAAAGCTCCCCGGTGGCGCGTGATGGACACGCGCAGCCGCGGTCCGGAAACTTACTACCGCGCGTGCGGGCTACGCTCCACTCCGCTGGACGCCGGATTTGGTGGTCTTGAAGATCGGTGGCTGGGCATCGTCCCGGAGTGGTGCGTGTTGACAAGTGATGGACAGAAAGACCCGAAACGACACTCCTCCTTTATTCGGCCTGAAAAAGATATTTTTGAATTGGAGTATTAACGCGATAATAATAAGCAAAGCTATGATTAAAATATTATTACATAACAATGATGTCTTAATTCATGGAAATTTTTATTGTTTTTTATAGTGTTGGTCTTCGGGTGGTCCACACGTCCCTCAATGCCACGTGTGAAACAAGATTAGAAATTTCAACGAGAGTATAATTAAAAGAACTTGATTGTAGATTTGTTTTCGTGAAAACCTAACCATTGAAGGGGAATTTCTACAATCGAAAGTTGAGAGAGATTAATTTTACCTTTTAATCTCTTATTTTATGAAAAATGATAATTATAGTCGTGAGTGTGCACATATCATGTAATTATTTAAAAAAAATATTAATAAATATGAAATTCATATAAAAAAATTAATTTTTTAATAAAAAATTTTACTCATTTTTTAAATAATTATACGATGCTGACATATTTCACGATTATATATAATATTATTCTTATTATATATTGGTTAGTCGTGGGCAGTTAAAAGATATACAGAAGGTGGAGACCTCAGTGCTTCCAATCAAAAAATATGACTAATAAGAGTTTTGTTATGTACAAATAAATTTGTGTATTAATCTATATATTAATGTTGTTATCTTCATATTTTAAATTCAAATTAGTATTGTTTTCAATAAAATTTACTTTCTGATTAATCATATTGAATGGGTGTACATATTAGTATATAAAATCGCTTATAATTAAATTTTTCTGACCAATAATTATAATTAACGATAAAAGAATTATCAACTAATAGAATGACGTGTCCAACAGGCACACCTAACCTTAGACAAAGTACTGATTATATATAATATATATGCGTGGGGACCAACCCTAATATGTCATGTCCACCTAGCATCTATGTCTTTACATAATGTCGGACCCCACGAGTTTTACTGCTGAAAATTAAGGTGAAAAATAAGATGAAATAAAAATTTTTGTAAATAATGATAAGATAATTTATAAATAGTAATAAGATAATTTGAGTTAAGTATTTATTGAATTTTAAAAATTAAAATAAAAAAATTAGATAAAAAATATTATAAAATTAAAATACGGTTAAAATATTATTTTTTTAATATTATTTTTATTTTGAGATTTGAAAAAATTTAATTATTTTTTATTTTTGTTTAAAAGTTTGAGAAAGTTGTAACGGTTAGTTTGAAAGTATTTGTGTTTAAATGATGTTTGAGAAAGAAATAAGATAAAATGAGATGAGATGATATGTAAATTATTTCCGAAAGTGCCTCTAGTGCATTTTATTTATTTTCTTAAATGTTTAAAAAAGTTATCACTAGTAAATTTATGTGTATTTTTTAATATTTATTAAAATAAAATAAAATGCACTAGGTATTTGGGACATATTTGGAGGGCAACTTAGTAAGTTAGAGAAATGATACTTACAGTTGTGAGTGTGCAAGCGTTGTGCAGTTGTTTTGAAAAAATTAAATAAATATGGAATCCACATGAAAATAAATTAATTTTTTAACAGTAAACCTCATTCTTTTTTAAAACAACTGCATGATATTTGTATATTTCATAATTGTATGTAACATTACTCTTTGTACGATTTAAATTAAATTATATCAATCAAGTTTGCTACATGTAATATAATTTTTCTAAAATTAAATCGGGACGGTCGAATGAGGACAATTAGGAAAGAAGTTAAAGGTCTTTTCAAAAAAAAAAAGTTAAAGGTAGCATGGGATGATCTTAGTGGCTAGCATTCACATTTCACGAGTCACACCCAAGGGAAGTCTTTGTATGGCCCCCCACACACATTGGGCAGCAGTACGGACACCGAGGTTTCTTACTTAGAAACTTTTCAACACGGCCAAAAGTTTTTTTTTTTTTTTTTAATCTTCTTAAATATTTAAAAAAAATTATAAAATCATTAAAAAAATATTTTTTAAATCATTATAAAAAAAAGTAGATTCCATCTAAAAAGTGTATAATTTTTTTTTATTCATAAGACCTATTTTTTATAATTTATTTATTTAAAATTGGTACCTTTCTCAAATGTCTGGCTAA
Source organism: Juglans mandshurica (assembly GCA_022457165.1). NCBI lineage: Eukaryota > Viridiplantae > Streptophyta > Magnoliopsida > Fagales > Juglandaceae > Juglans > Juglans mandshurica. The sequence goes on from CM039627.1 coordinate 8,559,871, forward strand.
GAATGGTATTTTCCGCTAAAATTAATCCACCAAGCGTCATCAATGTAATTTTAGAATTAATATGGTTATCATATTTCATACTGCTGGTTATCATGTATTAACGTGACATATTTCATAATTAAAATTGTAATTTTAGAATTTTAATATGGTTATCATGTCCAATGAAATACTTGCAACCTCTAATATATTCATCTTTATTTATTTTTAATATTAAAAAACAAGGTTATTTATATATAAGACTTTCTTTCTTCTTTTATCCATTTACAAAACAAGCTTTTGATGTTGATCCTCTTTTTGGTTATTTTCTATACCTCCTAAAGAGGGAGATCTCTAATCTAGTCATGAAGTTGTAGTTGTTTCTTTTTCTTTTTCTTTTTAATTCCATTTGGGACTGGATAAGGAATGAAACAGGTATATGTATTCATCACCTTTCTTTTTTACACCAATCCAAAACTATACCCTAAAAATAAACAATGAAAGATACCAACAAAGAAAAACAAATGATTTGTATAGTTTTATAATGTATAGGTTTCATGCGCTTCATTTTGAATAAGTCAACAAATATGTGACCCATGCACATAAAAAAAAATCATATTTTTAATGGTGGGTCTTTCTATTTTTCAAATGAAGTATTCAAGACTTTACAATTTAAATATGTATTAGATATTATATAATTCTAAATGCATGATATCTCAAAGAGTAATTCTACATACAACCGTGAAGTGCGTAACCGCCGCGTAATCGCTTTGAAAAAGAGTGGAGTCCACTATTAAAAATTAATTTTTTTCATGTGGGTCTCATGTTTTATTCATTTTTTTAAAGCGATTATGCGGCGGTTACGCAATTCACGGTTATAAGTATATTTTCTCTATCTGAAATAGATGGAACAAACTAAGGCTAGCTCGTTTGGATTTTGAAATCACTAATCTCATCCCATTTCTTTCCCAACCGGCTATCATTTAAATACAAACATTTTTTAATTTGAAATCTTCAATTTTTTTTATCTATTCATTATCTAATTATTACAACTTTACCAAACTTATAAACAAAATACAAAAAATAATTCAACTTTTCCAATCTCAAAATAAAAGTATATAAAAAATTATAATCTAACAATATTTTAATTTTATAATATTTTTATTCAATTTTTATTCTTATTTTTTAAAACCAAATAAAACACTTAACTCAAAACATTTCACTATTATTAATTTATCAATTTCTCATTTTATCTCAACATTCAAGTGAGTACGTCCTAATTTGCACTTTGGGCCAATTACATTTGAATAATGCTAAATGATGTCGTGGAGTGCGTAAATATCGTACAGTCATTTTAAAAAAGAGTAAAATCTATTATTAAAAAATTAATTTTTTTTATATAAACTTCATATTTATTCTTTTCTTTTTTAAATAATTATACATCACTTACATACTTAAGACCACCACTATTATTTTCCATTACATTTATCCCATTCTATGGAATCCTTCAAGCATATATAAAGCATAAGAAGCTGTACGGACTGAGCCTAGCCAGCCGACACCACCAAAGAAGACCTAGCTACCAAGATCATCACGTGCTGCAAAAACCTCAAGGAAACCAGAGATGATGGATGATCTACCCTGTTCACATTTCAATCCAACGGTTAATGAGACACCCACGTCACAGAAACTTATCGATAAAACGAACGGTCCAGTCCTGTTCTACCTGTCACTCATGAGGCCTTCTTAAATATTAATATTTAATATTGGAAATATTTAATTTTAGTTAGACATCGATCCCAGGACTTCTAGTCTTCTACTGCTACTGCTCACAAACCTAGCTAGCTACCTTCAATATCTATCCCACATATAATTCCCACAGCTTTCCATACCCTACTGCTCTCTTTGATCCAAAACCCTATATTTACAGCCAGTACCGTACGTGTTTATCTCTTCATGCACTGTTTCTCCTGTTTTTTTGTGAGACACATGATGAGATAGATCCAGATAAGTCTCAAGCTCGAGAATTTTGACATCTTCTTGGCCTGCCCGGCTTGCTTTATACGTAGTACTGCCAGTTTAATTGGTTGTGTGGCCGCGCCAGCTCGCTCATGGCTGACTCCGAGGACGAGTCTGGAGGAGGGCAAAACAACGCAAACTTCAACGGCGAGTACTCTTCCCTGAGAGAGCAGGACAGGCTTTTGCCTATAGCAAACGTGAGCAGGATCATGAAGAAAGCGTTGCCGGCCAACGGGAAGATCTCCAAGGAAGCTAAAGAAACTGTACAAGAGTGTGTGTCGGAATTCATCAGCTTCATTACCGGAGAAGCCTCCGATAAGTGCCAGAGGGAGAAGAGGAAGACCATCAACGGCGACGATCTTCTGTGGGCCATGACAACGCTGGGGTTCGAAGAGTATGTGGAGCCGTTGAAGATTTATCTGCAGAAGTTCAGAGAGATGGAGGGAGAAAAGAGTAGCAGTACTACTAGTACAGCTGTGGCCGGCGGAAGGCAAGGGGAGAGGGATATTGGCGGCGATGGCAGTGTTGGGAATAGTGGGAACTCTGGGGTTGGGATGATGTATGGTGGGGTGCAATCCACTATGATGATGATGGGTCATAATTATCATGGTGGCCATGACATGTATGGATCATCAGTCAGTGGAAGTGGTAGTGGAGCCTCCTCTGGAAGGCAAAGGTAGGTCCAATTGTTTCAAGGATAATGTTTTTTTTTTTGGGTATGCATGCATGATAGAAGGATGATGATGATGCTGATTTCAATTTGATAACTTTGCTGAATGTTTACTTAGTTGATGAGTCTGGAATATTATGGATGATTACATATATAATATATTAATATGGCATGCCATGGTTGATGTTGATTAGAGGGAGGATCCATTTTTGTGGGGATAACGTGGGTTCTCATGAAATGTTCTTTTTATAAAGTAGTACTAGAGGATGAAAAAGACAGATAAATGGCATAAATTAGATCTTCCAATTATCATGATTTTCTACCTAAGATCAGAGACGGAATCAGAATTTCTTATGATTAAGTTGGAGTGCAGCTTGGAATTAGTTAATGTACATTAATATATTATTCCATTTAAATGGAAAATAAATTTTTTGATAATTCATCAATTATATATATTAAGATGTCTTTTTAATTTTGATGGGTCAAAACCTATATTTTATTTTTTGGATATATATTAAGAGAACATAATGCTAATCTATGTTCCACACGGCCAAGGAAGCATCGTTTTTTAATCTCATTATGACTTGGTCGTTCGGAAGAGATTCTTTCTCGATCAGAATAGTGGAATGAAAGGCACTACAAGAAAGATATACCCCTTTTCAAATCGCCCCGCAAAGACGGACGTTCAGAAAGGTTATCGAGATTATCAATCGCTCTTGTTAGTGGGGAGTGCGGGAAGGGAGCGAGACCAAGCCGAGCCACTAGGAGAGTAAGCCCTTCCCACGTGTCAAGTTGAATAAATGAATGCAGCCTCAACCAGAGAGATCAACCCTCGCCTTTTAGTTCGGTTTCAGAAAACTTGTTGGTCGCGGATTAGTGCGTTCTACCATTCTTGAGCTTTCCTTTGGGACTTGATGCTTTAGGTTTAGATGGTCATAACTACTTGGACCACTCTTCAACAGCCCTTCAGCTTACCATCTAGAAAAAAACAACCCCGTGTCTGATTTCTATCTTTATGCTTATTCGCTTTGTTCCCTCACGCTGACACAGCCGTAAATTGAGTCCTGGAAGTCCTTTCCTCGCGACTCCATGCACTGATATTCGAGGAAGTAGCCCTCAACATGAAGGATATACAAGAAAATAAAATAACTGTGCCCCTGCTAATACTGCATCACATCATAACTAGGTATTTGCATCAGCTGTGAGTATGTTAACATAAGAAACACATACGAGTATTTGCCCCTGATGCCTACGTAATGTACGCATCACGTGACAGGTATCTTCACATGCACGAGTGTGCATAACATGAACGTAAACTGTGGTTGGCACCATCGGCGTTGGTGCCTGATTTCGCTCTGGTGGTCAGTTACTTAGACCTCATTCTAAGCCTATTGATGATACTTTTTCAACTCAGGAAATTTCACACTAGTTTATTTTATAGGTGTTAGAATGGGGATAAACACTACGGAAAGTTACTCCAATAGGTATTCTTGGCTTAGTTGGCTGGGCTGCATGCCCAGTCGAATTTCCTACAATAATAGTCAATCTAATGTTGTTCTATTATCCTTCTCATTTTTTTCAATTCCCTAAGCCTCTAATGTTCTAGGATTCATAAGATAACCGGTTCATCCTGACCCCAGTCTTTTTTTCTCTTGGGTACTTTTCAAATAGGGGACACAATTTTGATATATCAGTCGGAATCACTAGCCATTTCAACCGATCCCCTTCCTCCTGATCATTCTGGTTGGGAATGAGTTTTCATTGACTCACTTTCTGATTGCAAGTTTCACTTACAATACTTATGGGTTCTGTAAGCGCCACACACTCCTATAAACCTTATGCATCGGAGACCAATGAGCGCTTGCCATGTAAGGGGCACAAGAAGGAAACTGAGGAGCTGCGCGTACAGGGGATCGAATTCCTTACCCCCATCTCTACTCTCTGTCTCTCCATCCGAAATCGAGCCCTCTTTCTACTCTCTCACTCTCTTTTTGCTCTCTCACTCTCTTTCTGCTCTCTCACTCTCTCTATCTCTCTTATGGAAAACCCAAACCCTCCCTCACGCTGCCTATCTCGCTCCTTCACTCCATCTCCATCTCTCTCCTTCTCATTCAAGAATACTCATGCAGAAGCGTGGTTTGATAGGCTAAGGAAAGGGATTGTGGATCCTGAGGTGGTTTATTTGGGTTGTTTCAAGAGTTGTTTCCAGGCTGAGTGGAAGGCCTAGATTTAATTTCACTGTGTTGCTGTCATCGGCATTTTATCATGTTGATTGGAGTCGAATTCGAAGTCTGTTTCAAGGGCCTAGAGACGAGCTACATTCAAAATGGTTGCTTAAAAAGTTGAGGCAGATCCAGTCCAGAAGTTTGGTCGTTCACTTGTGGAATAGGCAAAGTAGGAAGCTAGAGGTTGAAAAGGGAAGCATCATCAGTCATATAGTCTCCAATTGTTGTATCAATTTAGCCCTCTCCAGCTTGTAATTACAGAATAAGTACGACAATGGCAAATTGTCTTATGCAATTGTTCGTTGTACACGAAAAGGAATTGCTAACCGCTTTTTCTTTCTTTAAAATCAACGGGTACTCATAGTTAAGAAATTATGGTTGTGGCATTAAAATTGTTGCTCTTGTATCTTCTTATAAGATCTAGACTGCAAAAGAACATAGTTTTAGGGAAGGAGAGAGAGAGAGAGAGAGATTAGGGATTTCGGATTAGGGATTTCGTGAGAGATATTGAAGGAGAGAAGGAAGGAGAGAGAAAGGTTAGGGATTTCAAGAGGGATTTCGTGAGAGAGAGATTGAAGATGAGAGAGTTTCGTCGAGTGGGAAGGGAAACTGGGAAGGAAGATTTCTGAACCCCTGCTATTCATCCGCACTGTGACAGTTATGGAACTCTTATGTGGCAAGCTCCAATTGGTCTCCGATAAAACCTCCTTATAGGAGACACCTGCCAGAAGCAGTTATGTTATTATAAACCACAAGAAAGTTTCTATATCTAAGTGCATGGTTGCATGCGTACTGGCTTAGTTCATGATCAATCTTGCATGCGGCCTTTTGCCAAGAATCAACAGGTATATACCTCAAATTGTGTGTGTATATATATATATATATATATATATATATATATATTAGAGTTTCAATATTGTAATAAAGGGACGCTCATAGGTGGACATGATCCCTTCTCCTTGATTTGCACGTACATGCAGGGTTATGAAGTTGCTTGATAGCCATTTGGAGTGGCTATATATATATATATATATATGTCGTCCTTAATTCCCCCATTTGGGAGGGTATATATAAGCTTCTTCTACAAAAATGAAAATATCTCTCTCTAAAATATGTGTCTATTTAGTCCTGTCATTTAGGCTAGTGTGGAACATGGTAGTTAGTATTGTCCTGGTTGATCTACCACGTGACACAACAACGGTGAAAATATTCGTCGAATAACCCCACCCAATCTAATATTTGCGGCTAGAAATAACACCGCTTCTGGTGTACTCTGATCTAAAATTTATAAGAAACAAGGTCAATTTAGAAACTACTGCATCAAATTAAGCACTTGAAAAGTTCTAAAACTGTTTATAATTTGCCCCGAGACTTACCCATGCACGTAGTAGCTGTGTACGTAGAGATCGAGATAAATAATTATATATAGAAGAACAACCTTCATCAATATCTCGATCATATATATATATATATATGATGGTGTGCATCAAGCTAGCCCATTTTCATGACCTATGCAAATGAAATCGTCACCTTATAACAAATGAAGGTGTTGGACTCTTCAACGCGCGGTTTCATGACCCCATTCATTGACCATAAACATGCAAGTCCACATGAATATACAAAATGACATATAAAAAATTAAGGCAAAGAATCATCAAATTTTCATTTATTTTACATATTAATGCTCTAAATATGCAACCACATAAAGTACTAATTAATTCTCAATATTATTGTTAACTTGGCCTATAATTTCAGACAACTCAAAATCATTATAAATTGCACCAAAACCCCCAGCAATACTACTATTAATGCTAGCTTGCAGAATGTTGGAAAATCAACTACTGCTGAAGAGAACTACAATGCAACTTTATCGATAAATACTATTAGTTGCAGTACTAGTAGTACGTAAGGTATACAACGAATATGAATCAAATAATATTAATGTGTCTCCAAACTGTTAATTACTCCCTACTGAGGCCCCATGATGATCTGTTCATATACAAATAGCTCCTTTTATCAGAAGAAGAAGTTGATGTTGCTGGCACTGCAGAAAACCCAGAATAATCCCTATCAATCTTCGCCAAACATAGATTGTTGATGAACTTCATCAGCTCGTGTTTTTGGACATATGGCTGTGCCGCATATTCCTCGAATGGCATCCACTGCAGGCAGGCAGGCAATTAATTATTATTATGAATATGTGTGAGGCAATTTATAAGTTTGTTGATCAATATTGCTAGCTAGCTGTAGTAGTAGCACTACTGCTACTAGGGCTCTTATATATATATATGCAGTTGTGTTGGGAAATCAAGTTAAGAGGTACTGATGTGATCTTGAATAACACAGTTTATATAAAACAATATTTCTTATTGCTAAAAATGGATATATATATATATATATGTGTGTGTGTGTGTGTGTGTGTGTGTGTGGCTATATATATATATATGCTGATCAAGTGAAAACTAGATACGCTGATCAAAACAAAAGTGAAAAACATGAGATCCTGATCCTCTAGTTTGACCAAAAAAATTATATTACCTGAGCTGCCTCTATCTCTGAATCCTGTTTCTGGATAGCGAAGGAAAGGGGTCGCAGCATGCACACAAAGAATAAATCCGACTTCTCAAAGAACGACTTGTGGGTTTCTCTGTAAATTATTCGAAAGAAGAGTCATTATTCTGAGTTCCAGAAAACAACCAGAAGCTAACAAGAAGCTTAATTTGGAGATAAAGAACGAAAATGATATCCATCTGCATGAATGCAGGAGTTTTCTTAACAGATCTACAATTTTAAGGTAGAGTAGTGCATGCTCATGTTAATGTATTGATACCATGTACAGGCATTGATTCGCTAGTAATTCCACTAACATGTTACCTGAATGTTATTACTTCTACAAATTCTGCGTCGATCTGAAGCAGCCAAATTCCGGAAATTTTGAAAGCAAAATAACATGATCAGTAAAATTAAGAAATGCAAGAATATGGCTTAAGTAACTGATATTTTTACACTCAAATTTAATTAAAAAATAATAATAATAATAATTAAGTTGCGTGATTATGATCACTTACTCCCGTCTCTTCTTTTACTTCCCTCTCTGCGGCTGCACAGATGTCTTCCCCCTTTGGATATCATGATAAATTAAGTTCATTGATCAGGAGAATATACAAGATTAATGTATTTAATAATCAGTCTTATAGTTTACATGACGTGTATGCATGGTTGACGAGAGCTTATTAATTAGCGGCCTGATCGATGTGCTTACCTCATCGACAGTTCCTGTAGGGAGTTTCCAGACTCCTTTCCCCCGCAAAGATCCATACTTTTCTTGGACAACTAGCAACTGCATGATGGCCAATAACAGATATTGATGATTGAAGTAATTCAGACCACAAAAGACTAAATAAAACTAATTTCAAATAATATTATCGTATCATTCAAAATATTATAATTAATTAATTATTGATCATCCTGAGTTTATTTATATCATAGATCATACTTCTAAAATCAAAACCTAAAAAAGGGGTTGGGGGCGGGGGACGGGCCGGTGGGGCCGGTGGGGCCATACCGCCCCCCAACCCCGCTGGTGTTTTGCCCTGCGGGGGCAGGGCGGACGGGGGCGGGACCCCACTGCCTACCCTTAATCAGTACCATGCATTATTTATGGTGACATTAAAATATACCTCTCTTTTTTCATTCATGATAAATGCACCAATACCCACTCGGTGGGAAGCATTTGCAGGAAGAGTATGAGCTCCTCCAGGAATCCAATATATGAGCATTAAGTATTTCGGTTCTGCGTGGTGGTACAAGAATCCTTCCTGCACATATCAAAACCATGAAATAAGGTTTAATGGAGTACATGATATCATGTAATTTGATCTTAATACTACGTGATCCAGCTTCTTAATTCTGAGAAATCACTGAAAAATAGGGGGAAAAAAACTGACCTTAACAGCAGCTTCCACAAGATTGACCATCTCGATGGGTAATTTGAGCCAAATTCCCTTCTTTCCCTACAGTTCAAAAGAACATAAAAAGTCAGTACTACAAGATTTTGATAGAATATTGTTGCTTTTCTTTTCTTTTTTTCTTTTTTGCATGGAAAAATTTAAATACATTTCATGTGATCAAGTGTACGTGCTTTGTAAATAACCCAATCATGAATAGCATACGTGAAGAGATCATGACGACCAGATCGATCAAAGCATGCACCGATATTTCAGGAAGAAAAATACAACGGCCACCATAATCATGATATATATATATATATATGCTAATTAATTACATTAACCTTAATTTAATATCATATCACCATGGTCATGCATATATATATATACAACAACTTTATAATACTCATGATTACTGTCTGCATGCCCGGCCCAGCTAGCTCGATCGATGATCTCTTTTGTAATAATTAGAAGCATATAATTACACGTAGGGTTACGTACGTACGTATAGACAAACAGCTCAAAACCAGGCCGCCATTAACACAACAATAATCATACATATATACAATTACATGCATAAACAAACACAACCATTAATAGCGCGGGCACCATGCTTGGTTTTAGCAAAACCATGGGCGGTCTAGTTGCTCATTGCCTGATCTCATCTCCCAACTTGACAAATATAGATAATCAACTCATGACAAATTGTCATGTTGCACTAGTAGATATACTATTTTGGTTCGGTCGGACTTTCTACACATATATACATATTATACATAGTATATGTATATATATAGAATAATGCTACGTACATACAGTCGTGAAATGCATAAATGTCATGCAGTCGCTTTGAAAAAGAGTGGGATCCACTATTAAAAAATTAATTTCTTTTCATGTGGGTCCTATATTTATTCACTTTTTCTAAAGCGACTGCACGGTACTTACACAATCACAACTACAAGTATCGTTTCTCATATATATATATGTATATATGTGTGTGTATATATATACTAGTAATGCTAGTTAAAAGTTATAGATAAATTCTAGGTAAGCCCTTTAATTATAAAATGTTGGATCCCACTACAAAATATTGAAGTAAATACCTGCTGTCTCCAACGAGAAATGGAAGATCTAAGAAGAGAGCCAAAGACAGCAGCGTCGATGGGGTGCAGGGCCGGGGGCATTTCCACAGTGACCCCACTAAACTGATCATTCACTTCATGTGCAGTTATTAGGTTTTTTTCATTACTTTCTTCACCAAACACTCGATTCCCGGTCGCCGACATGATGGCTTACGTACAACACCAAATGTGTATATGTATCAGAGATCAGAGACACACAGAGAGAGAGAGAGAGAGAGAGAGAGAGAGAGAGAGTGCAATAGGATGCAGTGGATCTCAGGAAGATCAGCTAACTCCATCCATCGTTTTTATATACACTTAAATTTTTTCTTAGTCTTTCGTTTTGAACCGTTCCTCTCCACTGTCCTTCTCGGAACACAAGTACTTCCGGTCCGATCCCCTGCGTACGAGCAGGGCTTCGGACTTTGATTATTTGCTCGCTTATAAATTTGCTCTACGACTCGATCTTTGAATTGGACGCGAATTTCCACTCTGAAATATTGATCATCACACGCGAATTCTCAGAGATGTCGACTTGTATATAAATAATATGATAGACCTTTCGGTTTTTGCAACCGGGTCTCCTGTCCTGGAAACTACCATGCAATTATTCAGAAATTTGGTTCATAACTTCATGTCTTGTTAAAAATTTATTAAATATATTTTATTAAAAACTAATAAATGAGATTTTTTTAAATGGAGCAAATAAGTTTTTTTTTTATCAGTTTTATCCTTTCATTTTTTTAATAAAATATATAGAGTAAAATTTTAACAAAACGTAAGCCATACTCGAACTCGTTTATTTTTAGAAAACATATCATCTCAGATCTAGTCATTTCGTTGGTATTAACTGGTCGCAAATAAGTAATTTTCTTGTAGTGACTGTTGTCAACGAGTCAAGCTGCGTGAATAATCTTGTCGCCTTTGACATGTTCTTTCGTATATTTAACGAAAAGGAAATCTCAACGTTTCAAATATACTACTTTTCATTATTTATTTATATGAGAAAACAACGAGTCTCTTCTTGGTCTTCAACTATATATATACCGCTTATGTCATTCTTTACCAATTACGTACATTGATTTATACTACGCGTTTCAAGTGATTACATAAGCCAAGTATCCAAATAAATAAATAAAGACAGTCTACAAGATACAGTGATCCCTATATGGTGATTGTACAGTTATGTTTAAAAACATTTAAACTTACAATACTATCATTTTTAAAATAATAATTTTTCTCTTTTACTATCATTCATCAATGAGACTGCACATGCAATTTCTTACTCAAGACTGCAAATAAAATTTCTCATAAATAAAAGCTACCTAAATTACTACCCATCAAATGAGTAGAACTAACACGTTTTTTTAAAAATATTTTTCTTCTTTATATAAATTAAGTTGTCACTACAAGGAATTCGATCTTTTCCAGCTTCAAATTCATAGCTAAAAGCTCCAAAAAGGCTACAAAAAAATTTTTACAACGAATTTTTAATCGCTACACATTGGTTGCCAAAAAATAGATGCTGATTCTTTTTACCAGCGATTTACAAAAATCACTGCAAATAAATGTATTTGCAGTGAAATAAAATCACCGCAAATAGTAAATACAAATGCCACAAAAACAGCCTTCGGTTGCTCTTAAAATCGTTGGGAAACATTATTTGTGGCAATTTATTTTCGCTGAAAATAGCTGATTATTTGCTGCTAAAGTTTGTTTAACCATGGTTAAGGGTTGCCGCGAGGATTTTTTATGACGATATAACTAGCTGGAAATACTTTTGTGTAGCGATATGTAAGTATTTGCGGCAATTTATGTAGTTGCAAATAGCTATTTGCGGCGATTTCATGCCGCCACAAATTGCTATGAAAAAATTATTTCAGGCGAATTTTACTTACCGGAAAATGTGTTTCAGAAAAAAAAAATGCACAAAACATAATATAGAAAAAGATATTATACATATCCAAGTTTTAAAGGCTTCACAATTTTACCTTACACTATGGATTGTACTAATATTCTTTTTACATATTCAAAAAAGATCCAAAGTCTATAGTAACTTAAATAAAGAACCCAAAATCGTTAGTAACTACACTAAGAACTGCACCAAAACTGATCCCAGACTTGTTGAAAGGGAAAAAACAGAGTTGAGCAAGATCATTGAACTTAACAACAAAGTACTCTAAAAAAACACATTTGCAGGGAGCACCCTGCAAGGATTGAAGAGTATCACAAGAATGCCAAATAAAATTTGCCAATTAAAAACAAAATTAATGTAACTTAGTTAAGTTTTTGTAGATTTTATTTTCTTGTTTTGCCAACAATCACATTGCATAACCACAAATAGGTAGGACCGATAGCCAAATAATTAAGATCATATAAAATCTTTGTATTCACACTTCTACAAAATCCTAGTAAGTGAAGAGGCAGATCCATTTTATTCAAAATTTTGAGCATGAAACTTTATCAAGTCAGAAGTTAACTTGTTCCATTATGTGTCAAACTAAGACAAGTAATTCTAAATGATTCTGTAACTGTAAAGGCTTTGGTTTCAGATTTATATCCTATGGGAGATAAAAGAAATTAATAAAATACAGGAACTCAATCAATGACAGGAGCAAAAACTAAGTGAAACTAACCCAAACAATAAAGGCACAATCGTATTAGAGTAGGGATATTAGAGTACTCTCTAATATCCCTACATACTTCCTTTCTTTGTTCCCTTTACCAGTTGGCTTGGCCAATCGTATTGAAAAATTGTATAGAGAGTTTTTGTGGGGAGGCATGGGAGAGGAGACTGATTGTGAGAATACCTGAGAAGTGTTGAGAATGTTTGTGAATAGTAGTGAAAAATTAATAATAGAATATTGAATAGTAGGTGAAAAGTAATGAATAGTAGAAAAAATAGGTGAAAAGTAATAATAAAGTAAATAATAGTAGTGAGAGTTTTTTAGAGTACTTGAGATACTCTTAGCTGCCAAATAATAATAAAGTTGGTTGCCCGATTGTTGATGGAGGTTTGGGTATTCATGTGCAGGAAAGCAGTGGTCCACTAGTTAGTTGGAAAAAAGTTGGTGCTTTATGTGCAGGAAAGAAACGGAATCAGTGAACCATCTACTCCTTCATTGCGAAATGGCTAAACTGCTGTGGGATGGAGTGTTTGGAAGGGTTGGGCTAAGCTGGGTTATGCCAAAAGCAGTGGTCAATTTTCTAGCAAGATGGACCAACTTTCAAATGCATACTTGTTCCCAAGTGGCAGCCGCCTGGAAAATAATGCCTCTGTTATTATGTGGTGTATTTGGTTGGAAAGAAATGAGATGTGCTTTAATGATGAGAGATAAATTGAAGTGATTATATAATTGCAATAATATTGGCTTGCAATAAAATCTTTGTATTCACAGTTTTACACAATTCTAATAAGTGCAGAGGCAGAGCCATTTTATTCAAAATTTTGAGCATGAAACTTTATGAAGCTGTATGGCTTCTAACCAAAAGAGGTAGAGAGAAGGGAAAAAAAAAGTTAGAGCAGTGTATTATGTGATTGAAACACACTTGCCACTAAAAATTGCAGATTACCTAAATCTCTATCCCCATAGAGCTAAAAAGTTCACTAATTTGCCACTGGAGACGTTAAAAGAACTATAAACCTATCAACTAGAAGAGAAAAGAAGAAACTAAGATCTTACAGTCCTCATTCAGCAGAAACACCCAAAAAAGTATTTGGACAATATAGTATTTTGAACCAACCTTTTCTAGTTAAGTATGATTCAATGCAAAGCCAAAAGAATATACTTTCCAGACTAGCATTCGACTCTTCCATTTAAGAGGACGAAATAGTCAATACCTTAATTAGTCTTGTCTTCTTGTCAAGCTCATATCTCATCTTACTTCCCTTTGTGATCTCAACAACCTGTATCATTCTAATTAGTAATACAACAAAGAGATGCATTAGAAAATGTTCCTGAAGAAAACAAGTTTCAATTTAAACGTTGGAAATTCTTGCTAGATAAGAGAAAGTACTAGAAATTTAAGAACGTTGAGAAAAGTTTGCAGCTAAGAAATGGAGTCTAATTGATGGTGAGAATAATTTGCAAGGAAAGGGAGTGATGGTCACAAAATTAGCCTGCACCACTAATGTTTTACCCACTGGAATGAAAGGGAACGATGCTGGATTGGGTTGCACGGGAATGACCGTCAGATTTTGTAACTGCTTTGATAATTCTTATTGGACAAGTGATATTTGCATGCTGGGAAAGAGTTAGAGATTCATAAAGAAACAGAAATTAGTGCTAAGATTCTAGAATTAATTGTTTGCTAGAAATCTCACTTGAACATTCTTTTAGCATGTTACCACCCAAAAAATAAAAAAATAAAATTAATAAAGATATTCACACATAGGCTTGCAAGTGGAACAAGCAAAAGAAGATCAATGAAACTAGGGTTCCTTGAGCAAGAGATAATTATTCATAGGACTTGCAGCCACCAATCTATATATATATATATAGATTAAACAAAAACATAAATCATTCTAGACTAAAAAATCAGGATTTCCAAACTTACATCAAAATATCTGTAGAGGATTAAAAATAATTATTTATATATGGAGCACAATTGACTATCAATTTTTGCCAAGAACCTGACTATCGATTGGCAAGTCCATTGTGCATTTACTACTAAGCTTCGTAGCAGAAAATGCAAATTAAGAGGTTCAATTCAATCAATAAACTGTTTAGATTTCCTTAACCATTTGAATATATATAATGTTAATCTATCTCACAAATTGTAAAGATGATGGGTTTCATAATGTTCCCATACAAAAAGCAAGAAACAATTATGAAGTAATTAAAGTTAAAAAAAATATAAAGGGTTGACATGTTGTTGAAGAGTCAACTAGAATAACCTGATGAGCATTGTAAGACTATCTTGTTATAAAATGAGCAGTACCAAATCTTGTATCAATCATATGAAGAAACAAACATTGCTTGTATTAGATTTACTTCATCTCGAAAAATGACCAACAAGGCCCAAAAAAAATCCCTCACTTAAATCCCTCACTCGTATAGAACCCCCTCCCCCGAAGAAAAAAAAAATTGTTTCTTCTCTTCTCTTCTTCCTGGGTAGCCAACCTCCTCATTCAGCATCCCTCACTTAACATTCCTCCGTTGATAAGCATCAAATAAACTCAGAAGAGTACGTCAATGTGATACAAATTTAACATTCACAGAAACTAAATTGAAAAGCCAGAAGAAACTCGAACTCCTAGATTCCAAATCACATCCAACAACCACCCTTAAAAATTATCATTTCTTCACAATTCCAAAAGAAAATAGAAACCATTCCGAAGAGCCAGAAGAAACCGACAATACCAGAATAAAAAAAATCTTCCTGCAAATAAAACAAAGATACCAATAGTACCAGAAACCCAATTTTCCAGGAAATTAAATTCTTCCTGCAAATACTTGTTGTTATTTGCACCATCCAACTACTGTTTTAAAACTGCCCTTCCAAACAAATTGCCTCTCCAAGCTCTGGTGGGAAAAATGCAGTCAATAAAAGAAAACCCAACTCAATAAAAGAATAAACTCCACATCAGAGTGTAAATCAAAACCCATGTAAATTGAAACAGAGTGTTCATCGAAACCCATGCAAAGCAAAACACACGGCAAAATCCAAACCACAAATCAGTTTGTAAAAAATACCCAAATCGCGATTTTCTTGTGACAGATTTGTGGAGGAAATGCACAACCTTCATTGGCGACTGGCTGGGGGAGAAGGAGGGGGCGGCTGTCGAGGTGAGGTGGCGATGGAGTGGTGGGGTCGTTGGCTACGAGCTGTGCAGGCTGCGTGGGTTATGCGCGGCGGAGGCTTGAGGGAGAAGAGGGATTGGGGAGAGAGAGGGGGTGGGGGGAGACGGGAGAAAAATGACCAAGGGAAAGCGCGCGGAAGAATTTAATTTTATTAGCTTGCGACGACCTAATATCGCCGCAATAACTCAAAAAGTCACCGCAAATTGTTTTGTTTGTAGTGTCGAAAATATTTGTAAAAGGGAATTTCCGGCGCTTCACATATCGTCGCTAATAAAAACTAATTGGCCACATGACACCTATTGCGGCGGATTTTTTCGCAGCAAAAATTATTTATTGTGTCGATTTTTCTATTCGACAGAAATTAATGCCGCTACAGTTACAAATACATGTTGCGGCGACTTTTTCCGCCGCAAAAGGTATAAAAGTGGCCGCAAAAACCTAATAGTGAATTCTCAGTCAGTATTTTTCAAATTCGTGTTAGAATTAAGTGGTGAATCTGAAATCGCCGCATATAGGCATTATTTGCAGCAATTTTTTTTGCAGCGATCCAAAAATCCTTGGAAAATGCCTATTTTCTTGTAGTGTGTTTAAAACTCAATGGATTTTAATTTAATTATTAGATATTTTTAAGTTTTGAGTTAAGTTTGGACGAGTTGAGACTAATCAATCAAACTCAACTCGAATATTGACTACATTTGGATATTGAGATGAGTTGAGTTGATTAGTAAATAGTAGTATTTTGTTAGTCTTATTGAGATGAGTTTAACTTTTTTAGTTTGAGATGAGTTTAATTTTTTAGGTTGAATATATGCCTTCACAATGGATGCTTCTGGCTGGGCTTTGTTTATAACGTACTGCTTAAATTTGTCCAAATACCTCTCGAACGGATATATCCACATGTATTGAACTGGTCCTACAAGCAACAACTCGCAAGGTAAATGGACAGCTAGGTGGGTCATTACATCAAAGAAGTTTGGTGGAAATATCATTACCATCTTGCAAAGAATGAGGACAATGTCAATCTCAAGACGTTTCACTACTTCTTTCTTACAAGTCCGTGCACATAATTTCCTGAAAATGTGTAAGTTCCATCAATACCAAACGTATGTCATGTCTTAAGTACCCTACGATTGTTGCTGGTAGTAGCCTTTGCATGAATATGTGTGTATGATGACTTTCTTACTCGGTATCTTACAGTTACTAACATTAACTCATCTCGAAATATTAGACACAAAACCATCAGGAATTTTAACACTTTTCATTCATGCACAAAAATCTTTCCTTTCATCTCCCTGTAGCATGAAAAATACACGGAGGATTATAACTAGATCACCAACTTCCATCAAATGTAAGTCTTTTCTTATACCGAGTTCGACTAAGTCCTATTGAGCATTGATATCATCTTTTGTTTTACCTAGGATATTCATCAATATACCTAACACATTGTCACAAATGTTCTTTTCGATGTGCATCACGTCGAGATTATGTCTAAGTTTAAGAGATGACCAATAGGGCATATCAAAGAAGATACTCTGTTTTATCCAATTTAACTCCTCAGGGTTGTGTTTTCTCCTCTTACTAACTTTGCCAAAATCAACATTACCAATGCTATTTAAGTCATGCACTATATCTTTCAAACGAAGGCTTTGTAGGTGGCATCCGGTGATCTTCTTTGCCATTAAATATATTCTTCTTGGTTCTCCAGATATGGCCTACTAGTAGGAAGCGAGGATGACCCATGTAACAATGATTCCGACCATGTCTCAACCACAAAGATTCTGTATCTAGATTATAAGAAGGACATGCCAAATTTCCTTTAGTACTACACCCAGAAAAGGTTACCATATGCAGGAAAATCATTTAATGCCCATAATAAAACTACATGCAATCGAAATCTTTGACAAATCATGGAATCATACATATCAACCCTATTTTCTCACAAATCAACTAGTTCATCAACTAAAAGGTTTAAGTAGACATTAATTTCAATCCCAAGTGATTTAGGCCCAAGAATTAGCATAAAGCAACATGAAGAACGGATCTTTCATACATAACTATGGAGACAAGTTATATGGAACTAGATTCACTAGCCATATACCATATGGTTTGCTCATATATTGAATGGGTTGAATCCATCACTAGTAAGACCGAGCCTCACATTCCGAGCATCTTCAGCAAACCAACGATGTTGTCTAACAAATGTGATCCACACCTCAAAGTCCGCAAGATGCCACAAAGTGTTTTCATCCTGAACCCTTTCTGGTTGATGCCACCTCATGTATACTACAGTTATCTTGGACATAAATAGTCTCAACAACCTTGGCTTCAGTGAAAAATGCTGCATTACCTTTTGGAGTACTGGTCTTTGAGATGGTGCAGAAGAAAACCATCTGGATGCCTTACACTTGGGGGATGTTTGGAAATAATTTCTATCTCATCTAATCTTATATTATTTTCGTCCCAAACATCATTCAAATACAAACACTTTCAAACTAATCATTACAACTTTTCTAAATTTTCAAACAAAAGACAATTCAACTTTTTCAAATTCTAAAATAAAAATTATATTCGAATAATATTTTTAATTTTATAATATTTTTATTCAAAATTTTCTCTCCTTTTTCAAAACCCAATAAATATTTAACTCAAACTATCTCACTACTATTCACAAACAATCTTACTACTATTTACAAAATTATCATCTCATTTTATCTCTTTCCCCAAGCATCCCCTTAGGGCACTCTTGCTTGTTGGCTTTTTCCTTCCAAAATAGTATGCAATTGTTACAGCATGCATGTTTTCAAAAGTTGTAGAAGCATGTCAAAGGAATTTACACTCCACCCTCCAACAGTTTTGATGTGGAGCAACCTAACAATGAATGAGAGTTTAGAAATTGTTGTGCAACCATTGTAAAGTGGACACCGAGCATCTTCCAACAGCTTCTCAAAAGTGGTTCGTTCGGGTTCAACCGTGTTGGTTTTCACTGTATGTGCAGTCATGTCTTCATCAACACCAACGGTGGTTGCTACATGAATATCACCCAACATATTATCAATGTCATCAATGTAACCATTGTCACCATTATTATTATCATCTTCGACCACGCTTGTCAAATTCATGGGTTCTTGCTCTCCATGAAATATCCAATTGGTGTAATTTGGATCTATGCATGTAATAAATAAATGTCGTTTCACCTCGCTTATAGGTAGGAATAAACTACTATGACATCTACAACATGGACATTTGACACTGTTGTTTCGAAGAGCATGAGCTCGAACCATTGTGAGAAACTGCTTAACCCCTTCACCATATTCCCTTCACCTAAACCTATTAGCGAGATGCATCCAACTTTTTTCTATCTGAAAATAATGTAAGATCACGACCATGTTTATTATCATAGACATCTAATTGATCAAACATGGGATTGGAGTTAGTATACAAAAGATGTAACACTGAAACATAATATTAATACCTTCCCTTAATCATTATAATAAATTAAAGCTATCACACAATTGTTATTTAAGCATATCGAACAAGTCTTCAACAGATATGAAAAAATTGACTATTTTCGTTTCAAAGATCAGTTTGTTTAAAAATTAGGATCTATAGGCAAGACAATGGAAATAGATCATATAAGGACAAACACGTTGAGTTGTTTTTATTACTTGGTGCTCATCCTAACATAATTCATCTTCTAGAGTCCTTTCGTTCTCAATGTCCTTAATTATTGGGCCCAATTATAAGTTTTCTCAAGAATTTTCTTAGCCAAGAAATATCGATATTAATTATTAGGTACTATAGACGCATGGTTGGTTTTAATTCGTAATGTACTCATGCATGGGTTTTTAGTCTTCTTTCTTTTTTAATTTGAGACGTGTTCTTTAATGTCTTTACAATCTGATCTATTATATATATACATAATGATAAGTTTTGTACGTAATTAATTGGTAATAAATTTATTACTCAAAGTGGGATACATTTGATGTATATTTTGACTTATTTCAATCCAAAATTAGAAAATAGAGAGATCATATGGAAATTTCCACAATATAGATCAAGGCCATGCCTAAAAGTAAACCAACTAACAGTTTGTCTAGAACTACCCCTAATGTGAAAACAAGTAATTTTAGAATTATTATTTGGAACTTTTGTTGTTTGCTCCAAACCTTCATAAAGGAACCAAAAAATATGAATAGGAAAATAAAATTTGGAAGCAAAGGTGCGGCCTGATCATCATCGATAGGCTATTTCTTGGTTGAATAAATATTTTGGTGATTTTAGAAAACCCATGCCTTCTTATATGTAACATCAGATGTAACACATAAGATGTATACAAAAGATGGGATTGGAGTTAGTATACAAAAGATGTAACACCAGAACATAATGTTAATACCTTACCTTAATCATTATAATAAATTAATAGTATCACACAAATGTCATTAAGCATATCCAACGACTCTTCAACAAATATGGAAAATTTGAATAGTTTCGTTTCAAAGATCGGTTTGTTTCAGAAGGATCTATAGGCAAGAAAATGGAAATATATCTTATATGGACTGGCAGTTGAAGGTGATAAATGAGGAAGAGCAAGGGTTAGTGGTTACGAGTTATACAGTAAACAAATGCATTGGTTACTATTACACAAGAAAATGAGTCTCTGGTTAGATTGCATGATCATGTGGAGAGTGATAATAAAGATAATGTTTCTAGACTTCTTATTTGTTTTTATCTTTCTCATTTGTGAAATGGTATTTAATTATTAGGCAGTGACCAATAAGAGTTACACCATACCCTCACCATACATGATAAAAATGGATGCAATAATTGGTAGATTTCTGGTTCTATATAAAATGCCCAACAGGCCTTCACCTCTACTCACAACAAATACAAGTTTTGTACCATTTAACAATGTCGATCGTGTTGAAAGCTTTTGTGATGTGAATAGTAAGATTGCTTAGTTAAAGACTACATGAAGTGTGTGTGCGTAGAAAGTGCCACTAATTTGTCAACTCCTTACTTTTTCTTACTAAATAGGGGGGAGAATAGTTCGGGCAATTCTATTAGAGTCACTCTACTTGCTGACATCTGAAAAGTTCATGGTCTGTACTATTCTATTTTCGTACTCTCATCGATTGAACATAAGGTTATGACTTGAGTTACGCCCATTCCATTTGAAGAAGATTTATTAATCTACATCGGTCATATGGACTTTTATCAGAGCACTCTCAATGGCTCTTGTAAAATATATTTTTCTTTAAAATATAAAGAAATATAGCTAAAAGTCATTTCCATTGGATTATCTATTCTATTTCTATTTTACGTTTAGTTACAATAAATTCTCTACATGTAGAGGTAACTATTCATTCCTCTAAACAATTTTTTATTATCTCTCTCTCATTTCATCCTCTTTCCTTTTTATCTTATTTTCATTTTAACTATTTTATCACTTTTGCACAAGCCTCATTCTCTTATCTCTCATATACTCTCTAGCACTTCATTTATAGTCCCTTCGACTTTTATGCAAGCAGAAGTTTTGATATTGTTAATAATAAAGATAAGTATTTTTTAATCGTTATACTTTTTTTTAAGTAATTTAAAATATTACATTATACATAAAGAAATATTGTAAATATAAAAATATATGATGTATAGAGAAATATTTAAAATATATGTTGTGTAGAGAATATAATATTTGAAATAAATAAAAAAGATTAAAAAGTATAATATTTAAATGATATAAAGAGAAAATAGATAAACTAATGTATAACGTATTATAAAAGTCAATATGTAAAATTAAAAAAAAAATGAGTTTTGATGATGTATTTTAAATGATAGAATAAAGAAGCCATTCAGAGTACTCTCACAAAACATGTTTTTGGTTGAGGATATGGATAGGGGAAAAATTACAAGATGGTAGGAACAAGGGATGTTCTTTTGTTTTTCCATGTCTCTAGCCATGCTTGTTAGCATTGTAACCTTGTTGTAGGATTATTAGGGTTGATAGATGGCGCCCACCATGCATATGATTATTCATAAATATGAGACAATTGGTTAGTTTGTCAATGGATCATGATGAAGTTATGCCAAATTTAAGTTGTTTTAACGAACTTCAGTTAAATTTGTATTATGCTAATCATAGTGTTCAAATGATAAAGTCTCTTAAATTGACAAGGTTGAATGTTTGGAAGTTTTAAGTATCCACCATGTTCAAACCAAACACTTAAAAGGGTGCAATTGGATTTAACATACTAGCACTATAGCCAGCACTAACATCTAAATTCCATCTATGAATGTAAACTTCGAAATTCCATAGGTTCTAATGTATTATGCCCCATGCAATATGCTGACTCAGTGGAAGGGTTGTACCTAATTGAATATAATTGACTTAAATCAACAATCACCTAATAATTTTGCATATCCTAGTTTAAATGCAAAAGAATTTCAAAGAACAAAATAAAACAAAGAGCCTAACTCATGGATACATGAAGTAATATCAACTTCTTGATTAGTAACTTTACAAATCATCTAATGCATTTAAAATCTAATTAAATATTGAGTTTTTTCCTCTCTCTGCACCTAGAGTAGAGGCTTTCTCTCGTCTTGCTACGAGTTCTAGTGGAAGTATGGTTGATGCTTTAAAAAAGATGTATGCTAATTTGTCTCTTACTGAGAAAGAATCTAAAGAACTGGTGGTGGAGATTAGTCAGGTTGAGGAAGTCATTTCTTGAGGGGAGAACTGTTTGATTATGCAATTTCTAACTAGGAAGCACTATAATCATGAAGCTTTTAAACAAACAATGAAGAAAGTGTGGTGACTAGTGAAAGGTGTCAATATTCATGATCTGAGTTCTGTTTTCAGTCTGGTTGAATTTAAGGATGTTAGGGATAAAGCAAAGGTCATGCGAGAGGGGCCTTGGACTTAAGACAAACAGCTGGTGCTCCTAAAGAAGTTTGAAGGCATGTTGCAGATTAATGGGCTAAAAATTGTTCATGCTCTCTTTTGGGTGAGGATTTATGATCTCCTGCTGATGACTCGCAATTCTTATATGGGCAAGTTAATTGGCAATATGATTGGAGAGTTTCTGGAGGTTGATTTGGATAAGGGGAAAGTAGAGTGGGGTGAGTTCATTAGAGTAAGGGTTCTCTTAGACATTTCCAAACCACTTCAACGAAGGAAAAAACTGAAAGTGGGGGATGAGAATTATTGTTGGGTTCGATTGGCTTATGAAAGGCTTTCGGGTTTTTGCTACTAATGTGGTTTATTAGGTCATTCATATCGTGAATGTCTAGATTTTAACCCTGTTACTGATGAGGTCGAGCAGATGCCATATGGAGTTTGGCTTCGAGCAGGAGTTTCATTGGTTAGACATGGGTGGAAGGCAGGTTCTAAGGTTAGGGGTGCGGCGGAATGGAGAGACACCGCCACCTACATGGTTGAACCCGCTCAAGCGGTAGTTATTCATCCAGTGGAAGAGCCCGTAAATGCTGGAACAGTTGAGAGTCATCCTTCAAGGGGTAATGACTCATTATTAGAATGTGCGCATGATGGGGAGAAAAAAATGGGTGCTGAGAATGTGGAGAGGCAATCAAATTCGGAGTCTCAGGTAGATCAAAGGGGCAGTCTTTTATCTATTTATGGTGACGATAGACTTGGTCAACAACGATTGGAAAAAGAAATCACAATGGCTACAGAGAAAGTGAGGGACTTGTTGTGTTCGAATAAGGATGAAGGGAGTCTATTTGAGGTACTGATTGCAAAGGGTTCTGTTATTGGCTTGGGCCCAACCCACTTGACATCTGCTGCAGCTGTGTTGTCCATAGGCCTACATGAAATGAAGCTTAAATCACACTTTCGGGCATAGGCGAGATTTAACAAATCGATTGAGAAAAGCAGTGATGTGGAGATTGAAGAGAACAACGCAACAACAAAGGGATAGTGCAGGCTTCTCCTGAAGATTCAGCAACTGTTCATGGATGTAAGAGGAAGCTTATTTCTGTGAATGAAGATGAGGGGCGCAGGAGTAAGAAGTCTGCATATAAACAGGTTCAAGTCTTTGATGGCTTTAGCAAGGAAGTTATAAAAGTGATTTGTTGGTCACCACCCCCATCTAATTTTCTGAAATTAAATGTGGATGGTGCAATTTTCTTTGATCATCACAAGGCAGGAATTGGGCTTATTCTTAAAGATCAAAAAGGTAATGTAGTTGTCGCTTGCAGTAAAGTAGAAAGAGAAGTTGCTTCTTCAAAGTTTATTGAGGCTAGTACAATGTTGAGGGGATTACAATTTTGTGCTCAATGGAGTGTTCAAAAACTGATATTGGAAACTGATTGTTTAATTCTTGTAAATGCTTTGAACTTCCAAACTGAGTATTTAACAGATTTTGCTTTTCTTATTGAAGACATTCGTCGCATGTTGAGGGGCTTTCAATAGGTTCAGATTTTACATGTCAACAGGCTAGGCAATGTGGTAGCGCATCAATTAGCAAGGAATGCATGGATTGTTGAGGATATTGATATGTGGTGGGGATCTTGTCCTTCTTTTGTATCACAAGTTGTATGGCTTGATAGAAACAATATCTTGTAAGGACTTTTTTATTATTGGAATGAATGATTCATTGGTTATAAAAAAAAAAAAAAAAAAGTTTAATATCCATCTATTCCCATCACCAACCAAACACGGCACAATATACAAAAGAAATTATAATGATAGGGATAGGGGTAGGGGTAGGGTAAGAGAAATCGAGAGAGGGGGTTGTGGGGACAGAGCTAAATCATGGTAGATGAGTGACAAAATACCTTAATTTTATGGCAACGCATTTGTGGGGCAGACAAAATCTCAGATGGAGTGAAGAATGTGGGACTAATCGGCCAGTTTGTTTCTGTGATGAGAGAGAGAGAGAGAGAGAGAGAGAGAGAGAGAGAGAGAGAGAGAGAGGGGGGGGAAGGAGGGAGACTTACCAGCTAGGCGAGGTGGCGACGACGCTGCATGGGAAGGGATGGCAGCGGGCACTTTGTGCAATTGAGAGACACAAATGTTTATGTTAAACAGAATTTAGATTATTGGGTTGGAGGAGAAGAAAAAGAATGGAGTATACTATTCTTAAATTTTTTGTGGTACAAAAAGTGGCTGTAACACAATTAACTCTTAACATTTTATTGTGTAGCCTCAAAATCGCCATAATATACAAGAAAATCACACTAAAAGATTTTTTGGTCAAAATTCTATGCCGCGACATGATTTTCGCCGTAAAACATAACTCATAGCATCTTAGTTGTGGTCGCTATAAATAAATCGACCATAATTGAATTTTGCATCAAAAGTATACCATGCCGGAAATAAATAAGCTGCAAAAGGTAGGTTTTTTTTAAGGAAAAGTTTTGGTTATAATCCTCAACACCACACACCAACATGTGATTTATCATTTTTGTCCTTTTATTGAAACATACACATATTGATGTGTAAATATGTGTGTGTAAATAAAATGACAACAATAACAAATCACATATTGGTATGTGGTGTGAGGATAATAAGTAACATTTCTCTTTTTTGTAGTAACCCAAACTCGGTTTGACACTCGAATTATAATCAAGACAAGTGTCTAATCAAAATTCAGCTAGATTAGAGAATTTTTTAAAGTTATTCTCTTAATTTAAAAAATAAATAAATTAAATGAGTAAAAATCGAGATTTTTATAACTACTACACACACATACATATATATATCTACATACATATTTGAATACTATATACATACAATACATAATTTATATAACGTATCTATATAAGTGAGTGAGATTATAAGTCAAATTGAGTTTTCTACAACCTTATTCATGAATACTAATTATATTGAAACGAGTCTTTTAAAAATTGTATTGTTTGATACTCAGTCATAATTTCATATTACGAAAGGACTAATAGTCTTATTTAATAAATAAAATAAGAATTTTAAGTAGGTGCATTAGGGGTGAAAAACTAACTCCTTGTGAAAAACTAACTCCTCGATTCGGTTCTGTACAAAAATCGAAACCAACCAAAACTGGTATTTTGGAGAAGAAAACCGACTGTGTAAGGGGTAAAACCATCCGTTTTGGTTGCCGGCCACTTCACGGTCGGTTTGACAATTTGTTGGAAATTAATTCCTGCAATCCCACCACCAAATTCAAAAATATCCAGCAATCCCGAAATAACCATTCAATCCCACAACAGAATCAAGAAAATAGAAATAATACTAGACAAAATAGGATACCACAAAATACAAATCATGATGCCACCCTCTGAAGTGAAACTATTAACTGAAAATTAGACCTAAAATTTTTTTTTTTTTTTAGTGAAAATTGAAAAGGCCACTGGGTCCATAGGAGTGGGATGCGCTGTTTGTCGGAGGGACGTGGAGGTTAGGCCGCTACCGATGTCACAGTCGCTGGAAAGGAGTGTTGCGGAAGGCTAAAGCTAGAGATCGATGATAAAATGAGGGCTGAGGGCTCGAATGAGAATAGAAGAAGATGACTGTTTGGATCGCCATTCCCCTTTAGTTTTTTTTTTTTTAAAACTCAGGAAATAAAACGATGTCGTTTTAGAATGTTATATATATATATAAGAAGGGATTGTTGATGTAGGTCGGTTTATCGATTTTTTTTTAATTTAAATTGGAACCGAACCGACCGACGTCAGTTTTGATAAAATCTCACCGCCGACCGATCGGTTCATTGTCAGTTTCAATCCTAAACTCCGGACGTTGATCTGGGTCAGCCCTGTCGGTTTGCTGGTTTGGTGTACAGCTCTAGGTGACATTGTGAGGATGAGTCATCATAAATATGTTAATTTTTCTATGTTGACACGTCAGCTCGAAGAACACCACCGTAAATATCTGCAACAAAAGGCTATCCGCGTGATTTCACTCGCTTGCCCACACGCAGTCACTAGAAAGTACGGAACGGCTTAGGGAAAATATTTTTTACCCTCTTTTACTCTCTTTTACTCTCTTTTAGACTTTTACTCTCTCACCGAAACCCTTGGAAACCTTAAAAAATGGAGCCCTTCGCCGGCGACCGTGGAGTTCCGGACCCCGACGAGGCCTTCCCAGACCACGTCACTCCATTTCCCGATACGATGGACCTGATCTACGATCACCCGACGGCAGCAGTTCACTCGCCCGAGTTGGTAGCGCACCTCCAAAACCTGCCGCCGCAGAAGCTCCGCCCGATTAGGTGTTTCAACTTCCGGTCTCCGGAGAAACTGGAGGAAACCCAAGGGAGGTGCTCTCCGGAGGAGACGGTGGCGCTTGGGTCTATCAACGGTCCCGTTGCCGAAGTGCCGGGGGAGTGCTTTGGGCATCCGGTGAAGGTAGAAGTCGGCGAGGCCTTCAAAATGGGGAAAGGTTTGGCGGCGGATGATTCGGAGCGGTTCGGATCGGTTACTGGTTGGGGTGAGTGGGGTCCGAACTGTGTAGATGAGGATGTAGAGTCTGGAACCTCAAGGTGAGTTTTTGGCTTTTTCCCACTTAATCCATGCATCTTCCTATCAAAAAAATAAATATATATTTGGATCTTTGTTATTTTTTGAAGTAACTCTACCATTTTGACATTGTCAGAGGTCTTTAAAGGAATGGGTTAATAAGGGCTACTCTACCAAACTGATTACCATAAAGTTGTTGCCTTTGTTTTTTGGTTTCTTATGCGTTTAACTGAAATTTGAGGTACTTCCAGTGCCGTTAATTTTTACATTAGCAAGGAATATGATGTTTAGAATTTTAAATGTGCAGCTTTGCCCCACATAGATTAAAAAAAGACCCACCTGTTTTATCTCTTTGTAGGCCTTGTACTCTATATGGAACGTGTGTGGTGAGAATTTTAGAAATTGGAAAGTAGGAACGTGCTGTCCTGTTGTATATAGTTGTGTTATGCGATCATGCTGATTTTTCAAGTACGAGTTAACGTATGTGGCCTATTGAACCATGGTGCATGTACTGTTTAATGGATTTCTTTATTTTTTTTCTTTTGCATGTGTAATAGAATATTTTGTCGCGATGAGAATGAGATTTGGTTGGTAGCTTTTTGGGATACTGGCATTATGGTAGTATACTGTTTATGTTTGGTATTGAAAAGATGCTTTAAGGGTCTTGTAGTAAGGCCCGGTGATGTAGGAACTTGTAGGCTTTTCTGTTCATATAATTTCCAATATTTTTATAAAATGCTATATTAGGAGTAGAGAAATGATTTGTACAAGTCTCAAATAGACAAGTTTCATACAAACCCTTGTAAAAAAGTAGACCCTACCTAAAAAAAAGTGTAAAAGAAATTATTTTTTATTAGTGGGATCTACTTTTTTTTTTTTTTTTTTTGATAAGTAAGAAGCAATTGTATTGATAAAGATATGTATAGCCCAAGTACACCGGAGGTATACATATGATTATAGTGGGATCTACTTTTTTACACAAGGCTTGTATGAGACTTGTCTATTTTAAGCTTGTACTTAGCATTACTCATTCCGAATAACATATTGTCGGCGGCACTTGTCTAAACAAATTTTGGCGGCTATGATTGGCTTAAGAATAATGTTATATGGAAGTGTTTCTATTTGAATTAAGGATGGTTCCTTGTTCTTAAGTCTATCAAGGGGTTGGATCTCAGGGCATTGCTTTAATCCCCATATCACTTCTGGAACCTAACTTATTCCTTTTGCTTTCAGCTCTTCTTCAGATGACGATTCCACAGCAAATATGAAAGAACCAATGAACCGGAAGAGAAAGGGAAAATCAAGTAGAAAACTTGAGCTTTTTTTGGAAAGTTTGGTGAATAAAGTGATGGAGAAGCAAGAGCAGATGCATAAGGAGTTGATAGAGATGATAGAGAAGAGGGAGAGGGAGAGAATAATTAGAGAAGAAGCTTGGAAGCAGCAGGAGATGGAAAGGATGAAAAGGGAAGAGGAAATGAGAACCGTAGAGACATCTCGCAGCCTAGCCCTGATTTCCTTTATTCAGAATCTGTCAGGCCAGGAAATCCCAGTTCCACAGCCAGTAAACACCCAATGCAAGGAAGAAGACGGTTCTGAAATTGGTATGGAACACGACATAAAATGTGACCCAAATGGTAAAAGATGGCCAGAAGCTGAAGTACAAGCGCTGATAACTCTTCGAGCTGCTTTGGAGCACAAGTCTTGCCTTATTGGCTCTAAACGATCTATGTGGGAGGAGATCTCTGTGGGAATGTGGGGTATGGGCTATAACCGGACTGCAAAGAAATGTAAGGAAAAATGGGAAAACATCAACAAGTACTTCCGAAGGTCAATGGAAAGTGGGAAGAAGCATTCTGCTAATGGTAAGACATGCCATTATTTTCATGAATTGAACATGCTGTATAGTAATGGACTAATGGATCCCGGATTGCTTGTTAAAATCACAGACAGTGAGACTGAGGCTAAGAGTGAAAATGAGTGAACATTTGTGGTGATTGACATCTATATGATTATCGGTAATCCTTGATAACCTTTTGGCCAATTGTTATAATGGATCGAGCTTTAATTGTATCAGCTTTGAACCTATATATATAAAATATACTCAAAAGATTATTTGGCTGGCTGAGGGGAGTGTTTTATGCTGTGTTTGTTGTCCAACTAAACAGATGAAGCCTGCAGCTTGCCAAGTAATCCGAGTGCTGGGCTGGAATCGGTATTCTTTTCATGCTTTCTCCTGTCTTCTAAATTCTTGGCCCCACAGGACTTAGTTCTAGTTCTTTTTGGCAATTCGAAATTGGATTTGGTAAAGAAGATTAAGGACTCATTTGGACATTTATGATATCTCAAAATACCTGTGAATAGTAGTGAAATAGTTTGAGTTAAGATGTTTTATTAGATTTTGAAAAATGAGATAGAAAAGTTTGAATAAAAATATTATAATATTAAAAGATTGTTTGAATATAATTTTGTAATATTATTTTTATTGTGAAATTTAAAAATTTTGTTTTATTTTTTGTATTTTGTTTGGAAGTTTGGAAAACTTATATTGAGTTTTGTGTTTGGATAATGATTAGATAAAAAAGTTGAATATTTAAAATTAAAAATATTTTATGTTTGAATAATGTTTGGAAAGTAAATATCTGATAATATATGAGAATATTTTGTTACACAAATAAGGCCTAAATGTGTTTATAAAAGGATAAAAGAATAAATGTAATTGTGCATAAGGAGGAACATGCATGTTTTGTGATTTAAGTGACTTGAAACTATGACTTGGAGTGTCGAGGTATAAATGGGTGGGTGCATTTCCTATTACATGGATTGCAAAATTAAAGATATCAAAATGAAAAAAGATATTCAAGCACTGTTTGGAATTTCGTACCGTACCAGTCGGTACGGTCGATATTTGCCGTATCGGTCGCTGGGCTAGTATAGGTATTATGTACGTTTCGTATCGGCCCAAATACTGGTTGTATCGGCCGGTACCGGTCGTACCGGCCGATATTTCAACTTTTTTTTTTTTATCATTTTTTCAAATTACAAGCTTATTTTTTGACCTCCAATTCAGACTAGACTATTTATAATTATATATATGTATTTATATATAATTTATTCATATATAGACTATTATTTTAGAATATAATTTTTATATATTTATATATATAATTTATTCATATATTAACTATTTCGAAACGATACCGGTACTGAAATATTTCGTTCTAGTACCTTGACCGGTACGGCTTCGAGTAGGGTATTCAAAACATTGTATTCAAGACAAATTACTATTAATGCTTTACCATCTTATGCCAAAAAATTAATAGACATCGGTTTTTTTTTTATTATTATTATTATTCCTCTCAAACTTCGAAAATTTCAGATGGTCAAGTTATTGAATCAAACCACCATGTGCAGGTAGTCTTCTACCCATAAAAGACGAGATCTTAAAGTAGAGGGAATTGCGTGTTCCATCATGACTCATCATGATGAACATAATATATATATATATATATATATGTTCATTACTAGAAAATAAATTTTTGTGACAGATTATTTACGATGATAATGACTATTTAGGACGAACACAAACTTATTTTGACATGAAATAGCTGGTCACAGAGAAATAGTTTTCTTCTCTAGACCTATATTTTGCAATGACCAATAATTCTACTACTACTTTTCCTCTTTTTAGTAATTTAAACATGGTAATTAATATCCACACATGACATCGATCAGATTAATTAAGCCATGAATATATATATATATATATATATAAATCTCAATGACAAAAATACAATAAACTTCATTAAAAGGAAATAATTAGAAGGGATACCAATTAAGGAGAGAATATTCTAGTAATTTGTAAATGATTACGTACGTACACACTCGCACATCAATCCAAAAATCATCGTGTATCACAAAATTAGACGTATATATATACACACCCACCAATGACATCTGTGTATTTATATAATATAAAAATTACATAAGACTAGGCTGCTTGATAAAGGAAAATGAGAATGATAACCAAAACCACAGGGAAAACGAGGAGTAGGGGGACCGTAGGCGGTTGCAATGTACTCATCACCAAAGGGAGAAAGACGAGGATAATAGCCACCACTATTATCATCATCACACTCAAAGCCGCAGCACCATGCTCATTATCTTCCATGATCTTGATCTTCGATTGAGCCCTACTCACAAACCCTTTTTCGTCGATAGATCAGTACTAGTGCACGAATTAATATGTTAATTTGACATCATAACATGATCAGTAGGTATAGTACTACTAAGGCATATATCTATATATAGATAAATAGCTTTGCATTGTGTCGATTGGGAGAGGACACCTCGGTTGGCTAAGTACATATATGTGCATATAATGCAATTTGTTCATTTCCAATTTCCACATATAGTAGTGGTGAAGTCTCTAAGGTAACGAATTAAATAGAAAAATGTCTGTACATAACTATCAGTATCTACCCTTGATTTGATATATATATATATATAAATATATCTATATATATATATAAGACTTTGAATTTTATGGTATTCGAATGCTGGGACTTTGAATTTTTCTTCCAGTACTAATAAATTATATTCCACGCGGACTGCTGAAGACTTTGGCCACTACTATATTCTACGATTGGGCTCCAAGTTTTCAAAAGCTTGGAATAGTAGTATTTTTCACGTCAGTCTCATTGAAATGGATTTAACTATTTTAGGTTTAAATGTATGAAGTAGATTGAGATGAGAAGTTGAAAAAATAATAGATTCCATCAATATTGATCATTTGAGATGAGTTGAATTTGATTCAATAACCAAACATAACCTTAGAGGTTTCTTGCGTTTGGATGTTAAGGTGATTTCAGATGATTTGAGTTGATCTATGAATAGTAATGTTTTGTGAGTTTCATTGATCAGATATATATGTTTAAATGTAAATAGGTTGAGATATATATTTCATGAATGTATGAAGATGTATGTTGAGATGAGTTTAACTTTTTATGAAAATAATTAAAAATAATAGTAGATTCTATCAATAATTAATTTGAAATAGGTTGAGATCATTTTAACAACCAAACATAGACGTCGTTTTGGAGATAGATAGGCAGCCCTATAGCATTTAATATTATCCCAATAATAAAATCAACATTTAATCGGATAACAAATCTAAGTGGAGATTCATGATACCCATCTGGGATGTGAGAAATTCCAATCATTCTATGATTATAGTTGATCAATTCTCTCCAAGATTGTTCTATTTAATCAACTATGTTTAACTAAATATTAATATGCTATAAATTGTAACACAAGAACATATAATATTCAACCACTATCTCTAATCCCTGTCTAAGAGTGTAAAAAGATGAGACAGAGATCTTATAAAAGTAATTAATTTATGAATTGATATGATTTAATATATTAAACTATATTAATTTATAAGTTTAGTCTAATAAAATAATTAGTAGACCAATCATTTCTTGTGTAACAACGTTGGAGCTAAGATTAATGTTTTTCGAGGCTAGATATATACAAGCTGCCTACAATGGTCGCATCCCAGTTGTTGATTGAGCCCATGGCTTCCATGGAAGGTGGGGTGCAGCCTCAAAGCTAGCTAGCTAGGCCCACTCTTACCCGCGTAAGCTCAGGGCAGCAAGCTAGATAGCTACGTGGGGTCCAACTTGAGGGGGTCCGAGTGCTGTCCAACTTGTATTTGACCGGCAAAGCTAATGCCAATGGGTTCCTCGTTCACGTCGCAAACTGCCATCTGGTGTCCGCTTTTTGGCGCTATATATCTTCATATTACTGCTTAATTCATCTCTCAACCCTCCCTCTCTCTCTCTCTCTCTCTCTCTCAACATTGATCTGTTTTTCAGAGACAGAGAAGAAAGAGATCAGTTTTCACTTGAAAATTTTCAGAAATGGAACGTGGAGCAGGCTTCAATGGCTACCACAAAATCCCCTCCAATAGCCCCGGTAATGTGTACTATATTTATAACATCAAGACAACTAGCTAGCTACCAACGTCTCGAAATATATACCTCTATATATATATATATACACACACACATGCATTTCATTAATTATATGTTAAATATGGATCTTTATTTTTTAATATCCTTGTTAATTCCCCTTTGGTTTTTCTCCAAGAAATCTTGCTTTTGATTCTTGAAAGCAAAACAAGCTTTTGATATATGTCAAAGATATCATCCCCTGTAATGTTGTTTTTTGCATGCAAATGTATCGCCTTTTTATATTCAAATGTACCTTCAATCTCAGAACATGTATATGCACCAAAGCCCCTTAATGCAAGGACTTTCAGGCCCGATCGAGCCATCAGCTAGCTAGGCTAGTGAAGGATCAGAGCAGACCACTTCCTGCATGGATCTTTTGGCATAGTTTCTCCTTTAGATTATTTTAACTGCATTGAGTTTCTCTATATGTTCAGTTTATGCAACTTTGTTTCTTGTGTTCCTCCTCTCTCTCTCTCTCTCTCTCCCTGTTTGGTATATGATCTTCTGGTTTTATATTCAAATATGAATGTCCTGAAGATATGCATGCTGATTGATCAATCTGCTTGAACTAGATTGATATGTTTATGATCTGTTTGAATACTGTTAGGCCGTTTTGTTAGCTTTTTATTAGAATAATGCAGATCAGATTATAATCTCCTGCTCGTTTCTTTCTTTCTTTCTTTCTTGTTGTTCACCTGGATCGATCTAGTACCATTGAGGTGCTGTTTGGTTGGCAGGAAAAAGGCAGAGAAAATATTTGAAACACATGCAGGAGTGGGGTTGTACAAGTGGCATGCTTCATACATGCAATCTATGACCCCACAGCAGACAAGTGCCTGCCATGCATACATGATATGCAACCCCATCAGTGGGACCCCCATCACTTTATAACCGCATTGAAATGTTGTCCAAATTAGAGAGAAACAAAAGTAAATTAAAAAGAGGAATAATGTTAGGGACAAATTTTAAATATATAAGTTTTGCATAAATTTTTTTAAAAAAAATGGACTTTATTTAGAAAAAAATAAATTTTTTACACTTTTTATAATGAAATATAATAAAAGATCTCCACGAGACTTTTATATATCATTATTCAATTAAAAATCATTTTGGGTTGAATTGATTTTGTTGAGTTCATTATTAGCTAGCCAAGTAAAGTGCAACGACTCCATTTTGGTCTCTCCCTGCATAACCACATCTTATTTGATTTGGCCCCAAACTTTCTTTTGCTTGTCGCCTTTGCATGGCGCCCATTAGGATTTTTTTATTACTCTCTTTTCAAGTATTTTTACCATTTTAAATTTAGTAAAATGATTTTTACAAATTGATAAATTTTGTAAAAACTTTTATAAAAGGAAAATGATACTTACAGCTGTGAGTGTGCAAATACCGTGTAATCGTTTTGAAAAAGTGAATAAATATGAGACTTACATAAAAATAAATTAATTTTTTAATAGTGAACTATACTCTTTTTCAAAGCGACTGTACGTCGTTTGCGCATTCCACGACTATATGTTATATTACTCTTTATAAAATGGTTGATTTTATTAAGAAATTGTAAAAAAAAAATCTTTTTTTTAATGGAATCTCATCTTTTTACATAAAAAAAAATTATGCAGAATTTGTCTATTTAAAACTTGTATCTAATATTACTCTTAAAAAGAATGTCATTGTATTAGTTCTCATTCCCACTATTTAATATAAAACATTTAGGATTGGTTTGAATTTAGAGATGAGATGATTTTAAATTAAATATGAAAGTTAAAAAAAATATTGTTATAATATTATTTTTTAATATTATTATTATTTTGAAATTTGAAAAAGTTGAATTATTTATTATATTTTATATGTAAATTTTAAAAAATTATAATGATGAGATGAGATGTAACACTTTCTGAATCCAAACAGGGTCTTGCTCCTTTTCGAAAAATTGACAAGATTTACTATTTTTTAAAGAGATGATAAAATTTATAGATCCAGTAAACTGTATCTAATATTATTCATTTTTAATATTACAGAGAATGCAGTGATCAATATCACATTTCAAAACTATTTTCATAACATATCAATCGTTAATTGTAGTTGTTACAGGGAGGAAGCTAACAAATATCAAAATAAGGCCGGCGCCGGAGACCAACCACATCAACAACAACAATCATTCAACCACGGATGACAGTGAATGCACCGTGAGGGAGCAAGACAGGTTCATGCCGATTGCCAACGTGATAAGGATCATGCGCAAGATCCTCCCGCCGCATGCCAAGATCTCCGACGATGCAAAGGAGACCATCCAAGAGTGCGTCTCCGAGTACATCAGCTTCATCACCGGCGAGGCCAACGAGCGTTGCCAACGCGAGCAGCGCAAGACCATCACTGCCGAGGACGTGCTCTGGGCCATGAGCAAGCTGGGGTTCGACGACTACATCGAGCCCCTCACTGTGTACCTCCACCGCTACCGGGAGATGGAGGGTGACCGTGGCTCCATGAGAGGCGAACCGCTGGGGAAGAGGGGCGTCGAGTTTGGCACGCTCGGGGTTGCTGCAACATTTGCACCGGTGTTTCACATGGCCGGCGGACATCATCAACATGGGTTTTTTGGAGGTGCAGATCATCACATTGGGGGTGGATATCTGAGGGATTCGACCAATGCAGGCAGCAGTGGTGAACGGTGAAGCACATCCCCACTATAAATAAGAGTAGTACTACTGCGTGCAGTTAACAACTTAGTGCTGATCTCAAATTTTCAGATGTAACACTAACGTAGTTAGTGGGAAGGATGAAGAAAACAGGGGAGAGAGAGAGAGAGAGAGGAGACTTTTAAGTTGTTTGAATTATGTCTTGCATGGAATGGAATAACATGGTGTTTTTTGTGTGTGTTGAGGAGGTACTGGTGCTGGTGTAATGCATAATCAGGGCCCTGGCATGATTTATGCTTTAATTTGCAGTTTTGATGATGATCTCAGTCTATATTTCTGCCTTGTACTGCTCAGTTTTGCATTTCCAGTATTATAATATAGGCAAATTCAGAATAAAAAGTATGATTACTCTGAATTAGATGGGCAAATTCATCATACATCCACGTACCAGAAATCAGCAAAAGACGTGAAACTGGAGGTAAAACAAGCCCAAATGTGCACTAGCGACGTACAAATTGAGTAGAATGAATCACCGGGTGATGCAAAATAGTAAAGCTCCCAGCGAGGATCGAACTCGCGACCTTTCGCTTACGAAGCGAACGCACTACCACTATGCTATGGAAGCCGCGCTGCTGTTGCATTCCAAAGTGCTTTTCTTATATTTTAATATCTCATAAGCTGACACTTTTGGTTTCGGAATTTTGACAGGTAGAAGGGGAATGCTGTATCTTGTTTAATGAACCTAGGCCATTCCAATTCAAACATCTCATCTCTAATCTCAAATTATGAAAAATAATACAAATACAACAATTTTCACAATTTTTAAATAAGGAACGAAAATTCTTTTATGAAAATAATATGGTTTCATAAAAATATTCTCAAACGCAACTTGCCCACTCCTTTTTCTCCAAGTTTTTTTGAACTTAAGATCCCGTTTGAATACAGAAACAGTTTTATCTCATCATTACAATTTTTTAAAATTTTTACACAAAATATAATAAACAATTCAACTTTTTTAAATCTCAAAACAATAATAATATTCTAATATTATTTTATTCAACTTTTAATTTTCATCTAAAACTATCTCATATCATCTCACTATCCAAATGGGACCTAGATTTTCCTAGGAGCACTAGCATTGACTCATTTGGATAATGAGATGAGATAGTTTTAGATGAGTTAAATAAAATATTATTAGAATATTATTTTTTAATATTATTATTGTTTTGAGATTTGAAAAAGTTGAATTGTTTATTATATTTTGTGTGAAAATTTAATAAAATTGTAATTATGAGATGAGATGAGGTGAGATAGTTTATATATCCAAACGAGTAGGTTAAAGCGCACCAACTACGAATCTACGATAGGTTGCTAGTTTTCAATGAGATTCCTCAAAAAATCTCAAGAGGACTCGTTAGTATGTTACGAGTCTAGTGTCTCACAGAACTTGGAACGAGTTTAATCACGTAGCATGCATATGAACTAGATAGCAGGTTTGGGGCACAAGATAAAACACAAAGTTCTTATCTCATCATTACACATTTTTTAAATCTTCATACAAAATATAATAAACAATTCAACTTTTTCAAATCTCAGTACATCAGCTTCACCTACTTTTACTATTATTCATCATTTTTTTACCTACTTTTTACTACTATTCAATATTTTATTATTAATTTTTTATTACTTTTTCACTACTATTCACAAATATTCCTGATATCCGAATGATATCAGGAATATCAATCATCACATTGAGTATGGAATTAGAAATAACACATCGAGTATGGGATCGATTGATTTGCTACTTTGTAATTGGGTCTGAAACGGAGTAACCTAGAGCTTAATTGGACTTTCTTGAATCCATATATAGACATAATGCTACCAACGTAATCAAATATTGATAGATGAGTGGAACCCTTTAAAAGAAAATGAAGCACCATCGGGTAGTGTCTATAGAGTGCGTGAGCGGTGCATGTTTGTCTGTTGTTATCCAAGTGTCTCACAATGTAAGTTGAGTACAAGCTTAATCACACACATAAGCTCATAAGCTCTTGGAAACCCTCCCCTTGCAAGGCAATTTCTATGGATTAGTTATACTAATACCCATGGTTTGGCATCAAAGATTCAAGAGTAAATTGAAAGGTACAAAAGGAAAAAACCATTTGTAGATGAGTAATATTAAATATAGCCTCAGGGGTATATAAATCTAGCGCACACTTTTTGAAAAAAAAAAAAATGAGATCTACTGTTAGAAAATAAATTTTTTATATGGATATCAGATTTATCCACTTTTTTCAAAAGTTCAAAAGAATTCCCCGTGAATTGTACGCTCTAAAACTGTACAAAGCATTTCCTTTTGCAGATATGGGTAGCTCATCCCACAACGATCACACCGCCACAGACAATGGATGCAAGAGCGCTGGTGTACCCATAATGCCACAACAAGGAAAGGTGGTGTGAGAGGGGGGCTAGCATCGGGCCCGGTCTAAGCAAGGCCCTGGTAGCACTCGTGATTATATTATGCAGAGAAGACTTGCCATGCACCTGAAAATTTTGAACCTCAGCTTGAATTTTCGCTTTTACAAATCCACTTCTTCCTGGGGAAATACATAGAACAAATTCAAATTTCAAGTTAAGAACTAGGAAGGGACTTCAATACACTTCTTTTTTGAATCCAATTGATCATCTTTCTCTTCCTTTTCTTCCCCTTCTACTTTCTGATATCCTTCTGAATCAGCTTCAGGTCTTTTCCTTTGAGGAATCACTTGAAAAAAAGAAACTTTCCAATCCTTTGTTTCCATAAACTTGAGGAGTATCTCTATCACTTGGTTCACAGTTAGGACCTGCAATCAAATAGAGGAAAACAATCAGCCTCATGATAGAGTTGGCAGGAGAGAAGACCCCACACGGATTGTAGCCAAGAATTATTACATTTCAATATTTGAATTAAGTACTATCACAAACAGCTTTGATAAAAATAAGAATACAACATGATAGAGGTAACGAAATGAGGCATTATAATTTGAATTACTCCTGCCAATATGCAGTTTCACATGTACTTGGAAATTTTCCAAAATATACTTCCAAATCCCATAGCTAAGGACCACAGATTTTTTCAAAGAATGAATACACAAACTCTTCATGGAAACCAGAACCATTTGAAGGAAGAAATGCTTGCTGTGAATATGCAAAGTCACGGATTGAGAACCTGCCCACTTATGGTTTGGTAGCTTGGGGGCTAGAAAATCATTTAACACTTGCAGTCTAACCTCCCACGCGTGAAAATGATGCAAGGGGTAGTCCTATCCTTGGCATATTCAAGCAAGAGAGACAGAACTATACCTGGGAACTTGACATCTTCAAGTAACTCCCAATCGGGAGCTTCGCTGTCTGGATTCCTTGCTCTTTTGCTTTCTTCATGGTTATCCCTTTCCACCGATTACGGTCCACTAACCCACCAACAATATATATCTTCTTGGGATCAAGTTCCTCGAGAACAGTTTCTGCATCGGCCGTGAGATACACCAAGTTTTCCTTTTGATCTTCCAATGCTTCCATATATGATCGATCTTCCTTCTCAATTATCCACTTATCAAACCCCGGGAGTCTTTGCAATTGGCTTCCCATTTCTCCCTCGCACCCCGTTAACCAGAGATGGCAAGGGCTAGAGCATCTTCCATTCACCGCATAACAATACATAATCTGCAGATTCAATCAATGGCAGAGGGCATAAAATTATCAAAACAACTCGCCTAAATATTGAACTGTTCCCCCAACAAACATGAATCATCCACTATTCAAAGAAAAAAAATACAGGTAACAGAAAGGAGGAAAAAAGAGAGCAACTTGGGGATTAGGAAAGAGACCTGTTGAACGAGACTATGAATCTCAGTGGGGGTCATGAGGTGAGCGAAGTCGAGGTCTATGACGATCTTCTGGCCCCAATCTCTGGCTCCAGTGAGCCTCTCGATCTTCCTCCCTCTCTCCTCCGACCTCTTGTCCATCCTCTCCTTCCTCAGGCTCCTGCGGGACTCGATGAGCTTCGATCGCTCCTCTTCGGGCACGCTGGCCAAAGTCTCCTCCCACTCCTTTCGCCTCCGCTCCAAATCTTGCCTCTTTTGCTGCTTCGTTAGGGCCTTCTTCTCCGCTTTCTTCGCCTCGAACCTCTGTTGCTTCAGTAGCTTCTTCTGGGCGCTCTTCGAGAGAGGTTGTTGAAGGGGGGTGGGGACGGGATCCGGGGGGGTTTCAAGGGCGCTTTGGTCATTTTCCGCGGCCTCCATTGTTAGCTACGACCACAAAATACTGCGACTCTGTGCGTGTGGCTCTTTGAGCAGACGAGGGACTGTGTTTGGGTTTTAGGTTTTTTTGTTTGCTTGAGAATTGGATGCTGCAGACAGTGAAGCGTTATGTCGCCTTATTAAGTTATAAAAACCCAAACATAGCAGGAAGCGAGGGGCATGACGAAGGTTTTATTAACGCGTAAATAAAGTTATAAAAACGAACATATTTCGCCTCGAAATGGCATTTTGGTGACGCTAATGTAGTTTTCGTTATCATATTATCAGGGCTTGTTTGGAAAAAAATTTAACCTCAAAACTCTATCTCATCTCACCAGGAGTGTAACTAGTTCGATCCGGTCTGATTCGATTTTGAATAAAATTTAAGACCAAAACGGTATGCACCAGTTTGCATTTTCGAAAATTGATTATATACTGGTTACCCTCCTAAATACCTCCGATTTTATCATTTTCGGCCTGGTTCGGTCCAATTTTCAATTTTAATAAAATGTAAATTTGTCATAAAAAATCTGTTTATAAAAAAAAATTGATTTAAAAAATTTTGTTTTATTAAAAATATGTTACTATTTATAAAAAAATATGTTATGTAAAAAAAATCTACTATAAAAAAAACTGCTATAAAACAAAAATAAAAAACAGAAATCTGCTGTAAAAAAAATTAAAAAACAATATGCCATAAAATGTTATTAATGTATATATTTTATGATCAAATAAATTTTTACGTTTAAGATTAAAATTTTATGTTATAAATTATAATAACATTATCTTATATTATATGATATAAAAATATTATATATAATATTAAAAAATTAATTAAAATATATAATATAGTGAACCGATCCGGTTCAGTCCTAAAAAGCATAGAACCTGAACTGGACCGGTACAGGCCGTTTTACACCACTACTCTCATCATCTTATTCTCAAACATCACTCAAATATAAATACTTTTAAATTAATCATTACAATTTTTTCAAACTAATAATTATAACTTTCCAAGCTTTCAAAAAAATAATCAACTTTTTCAAATTTTCAAACAAAAATAATATTAAAAAACTATATTCTAACAATATTTTAATTTTATAATATTTTTTTCCAACTTTTTCTCTCTTATTTCCTAAAACTCCATAAAAATGACTGGTTTGGTTACACAAAATCAAACTATCTCATCTCATCTCATCTCATCATTACAATTTTTTCAAACTCTCGCACAAAATATAATAAACAATTCAAGTTTTTCAAATCTTAAAATAAAAATAATATTATAAAAATATTTTATTCAACTTTTAACAAAACATCTGAACTGCGTAATTCAAACTATTTCATTTCTATTTACAAAATTTTCATCACATCTCACTCCCCAAGCTTGTCCTAAGTTGAATCCGGCATATATCATTAATAGAGGAAATGCGATAAATTGAACATGGAGTCTTTGAATTCAGCCTTGGGCATATTTTCTTCTCTGTCTCTCTTCCTCCATCTCATTGTGATTGAATATTAAGATCACATCAATCTATCTCAAACCAATCATTATTCAGACCTATTATTTTTTCAATTTCTCATAAAATGTTCAATTT
Organism: Juglans mandshurica; assembly: GCA_022457165.1. Lineage (NCBI taxonomy): Eukaryota > Viridiplantae > Streptophyta > Magnoliopsida > Fagales > Juglandaceae > Juglans > Juglans mandshurica. The sequence goes on from CM039627.1 coordinate 8,601,609, forward strand.
CAACTTACTTTATACATTCACACATATCTCAACATATTTATATTCAAACACATTTCAAGACAACTCACAAAATATTATTATTCACGTTTCAACTCAGATCATCTAAGTATCCAAACTCAACCTTACTCTTCTCATCTTGGGTTTGCAAAATGAGAAAGAGTAATAATATATGTACAACTCTTTTTACAATCATTTAGACAATTATGTTTTAAAATAAGAATATTTATATAAAATAACGTAATAAGATATAGTTTTATAAAAAGTGATAAATATATCTTTCATTTTCTAATGAGATATGGGTCTCTCCTTGGTTGTTGAGGCTGGGAGTCTTTGAATTGGTTGAGCATATCATCTTGGATAGCTATGACTAAAGGGAAAGGTTTTGGATCTTGAGGCGGTTAGGATGACCGTGCTTAAGGCATGTTTGGTGGAGGTAATGAGATGTAGGTGGTGGCTAAGCAAATCCACCCTCCTGTTGGATGGATTAAAACTTGGGCTAGATGGAAATAATGCCACCTTGCCCAAGCAAGGGAGGGGCAGAGATTTATGAATTGTTTGGATACAAGAAATCTCTCAATTTATCTCATTTCATCTAATCATTACAATTTTTTCAAATCCTAAAATAAAAATAATAATATTCTAACAATATTTTATTTACCTTTCATTTAATACCATCTTAATTTCTTTATTGATTTGCAAGGATCAAGCAATCATGAGGAATAGGGAAGAGGGAAGAGGGGTGCTCGATTTTGACAAGATTTTGCCACTTGGCACCCATGCAATGCATTGTTTTATAGTTCCAATAGAGCAATCGTGAGGAAAGGAGAGAGCGGTGCTCAATTTTGGCCGAGAAATTCTATTTGCAGTCCTCAAGTGGGGACTGCATGTGCAAGCACATTCTGAAATGAGAGAAAACATAATTTTAGGAGGGATAATTTTGTAATTTTAAAAAATTTTAAAGTTTAAATAGCCTAGGCTTGCATTGCAGTTCTCATTTTGGGACTGTACCTAGCATTGCTTGGCACTCATGCATTGAATCATCTGAGTTTCAAGAGAAGAAAATGACACTTAGCACCCTCATTTGATGGTGTCCCTCGGGCTTTTCGAAAATTTTAAACAATAAAAAGGATGGGGGGCGGGGGGGGAGACACATGGCAAACATGCATTGAGGTTTAGTTGAATATTAACATTTCCAAGGCAAGTGATCATGAGTAGGGGTGTAAACTCAAACCGAAAAACTGGTCCGGAACCGGTTTTTAAAATCTAAAAACCGGCCGGTTCCGATTCAGTTCTAGTTCCGGGATTTTTTGGACCGAACCGAACCGAACCGGACCGGACTGGTTGATTAAAAAATATAAAAAATAATATTTTTATATATAAGTTTTATACAAAATTATATATATATATTAAATATTAATATATATAAGTTTTATATATAATGTATAATTATAAATTTTTATGTGAAATTTTTATACATAATATATATAATTATATATATTCATATATGAAATAATTTCTTATTATAATTTATAAATTGTTACATAAAATGTTAATACTAAATCACTACAAGCTTATAACTAATACTAATATATAACTTATAACTATATCAATAGTCTAATATTAATACTATTATATAGTCTAATATATTAATAAAAGTATAAAACAATTTTTTTTAAATTAGTTTTTTTTTTTTTATAAACAAATTTTTAATGACAAATTATGAAACTTACATTTAAAGAAAACTGGACCGGAAACTGGTAAAACCGGAAGTACCGGTTTAGGAGGATAACCGGTGCGTAATCGATTTTAAAAAATACAAAATCGGTACATACCGGTTCGATCCTAGATTTTATCCAAAACCGGACCGAACCGGACCGGTTACACCCCTCATCATGAGGATAGAGGAAGAGAGAGAACCAGTGGGTGAGAAGGTATTTAAGGAGAGGCATTTATGGCACTCAGACATACCCCTAGAGAAAAAACCAAAAGGTCACTTTGTCTCCACTAGATTCTTCTTACACTTTCTCCTCCCCCTTCTCATGCCTAACTCTTAGTTGCTTCTTTCTTCAACACAATCACCATTCACACCCAACTTGCTTGGAGGTTTGGAGTATAGAAATCGAGCATCGTGAAGGACTATAGCTTGGTAAGGAAACTTTCGTAGGGTGTGAAAATTTTAATCCAAGATTTTCAGATGGGGATAAAAGAGAGTCTTAAGTGTGTTGAGTTGTTGGTTTTTAAGTCGAGAAAGAGGATGAAGGGAGACACTTGTGCTAATTATGTCGTGGTTAGGACATGCAAATCTCTTTGGTTTGGTTCCTTGTGTTAATCTTTTGTTTTAATGACTTTTGAGGAAGGATTTGGATGAAGAATGTGACAAACCTATTGTCATTTTACCCATTAGGATTATTGTCTGTATAAGTAAAGTTTTGCAAGAAACCTATTGTCATTAAGCCTCACTAGGGTTCTTGCCCGTGTTTGTGTATATAAGGAAGCCAAGTGTATGATTAAAGGTTGAGGTTGGAAGGATTTAGTGGCCACCATGACCAAGTGGATTTATGACCTTTTAGCAAATGGATTTCTAGATCCACCAAGTACACAAGTTAGTATGACAGTGTAAGGATTTCTTTTCAAATCAAGTTCTAATGTTTAGAACATATATATTTTCAACTTGCTTGCTTGTTCATCGGCATTGTTATTAAATCGGAAGTTTGTAAGTTAGCCTCTAACTTACTTTTGGATAATATGTTAATGTTTTCATGTAAACGTTGCATACATACCATTTGTATTTATCTATAAATGCTGGAATTCTTGTTATGATATATCACATGCTCGGTTTTTTTGTTATGATTGAATCATGTGTATGCTCGGTTTGTCATGCTATGTCCGAATCTTGTGAATACTTGGAATCCTACTCACGTGACATGTTTGATTATTGCAAATCATGTTTTAAGTGATATATTGTATCGTCATAAGATGTGCCCATATAGCATATCCCAATTTAATGCCATAATCACGTAATATGTTATCATCGTTATGTTGCCATGCATTTCACATTCTATGCTATGTTATGATTACATGTTACTATCTCACGCCATGCAAGTTTATTGGATTGTGCATTATAGTAAGTTTTGACATGACCCCAATACTAGGATGAAGAAATATTGTAGTGAAACTCTCATATCCACTTTGGAGTGATTAAAGATAGAGTGATAATTTCTGAATTGACGAAGTACGATTAACAGGTTTCGAATAAGATCACAAAGTTTCTAAAGCGAAGTTGTGGTGCCTAACACAGTGGGTACAAAATGTGGTAAGTACGGTGAAGGCATTACGAACTACCGTATTAACTAAGGGCTTTTGGTGAAAGCATGTCGATCTAATATTACTCGTCTTTTACACTCGATCTTTTCACCAGTGGTAGAACCACGTTAATGGTTGGGCCCCCAAAATTTTTTTAAAATTCAAAATTTCTACTAATTTTTTTTCATAATTATATATATAGGAAATGACCCTCCCAAAAAATTTAATTATCATATGCCCTCCAAGATTTTCTAAAATTTCTATATACATATAAATATCTTTCTAACTTTTTTCCTATACTCCTAACATATTGTATAATTTTTATATATTATCTATTTTCTATGATATGATCCCACCAAAATTAAATTAAAGTCAAGTTTATGAGAAATAATAAACTTGTTAACTTGTATCCCAAAGTCTTTTATTGTACAATACTAGGGTTCTTAATATGGAACCTGCAATAAATTAAATTCAAAAAAATTATTTAAATTTGATAATCTATAGGAAAAACAACTGTGAAGTTTTTATTCCTTAGACTTCCTCGAGCAAGAAAATATTTATTTAAGATCTCAATTGGAGTATTATATGTTTAATGTGACACCAAATTAATATATAGAGATTTTACATTAAACTTTATAAACTCGATTACATACTAGAATGAAATATGAATTTCTAACAGATCACTTGATAGTTTTTACGAAGAAAACAAATTCTAAATATTTCATTACAAAAATAATAATGGATGAATATATATTCATGAAACATTATCGTCGAAATATGAAATAGATGTTAAGTTGTATTTCTAGAATTTTGTCTTTACATATATATATATATATATATATATATATATATATATATAGCAAATTATAGAATCTCAATCTGTTGAGATAAACGGAAAATGTGATTCATAAACTTCCTCCAGTTAAGGAAGATGGATTATAGAATCAATTCAAACCCTTATCTGAAAGTAATTATAAATCATAAACTAATTTTTTTAATCGTAAAAGCAGAGATAATACCTTATTCTGTAGTGAATCACTGAACGGAAAATGTTATTCGTAGACTTTTAATAATAATAATAATAATAAAGATGTATTAAAGAATCAATTCAAACCATTTTCTCGAACTTGAGCAAAGATAGAACTTCATTATGTTGTGAATCACAAAATGGAGAAAGTATATTAGAACTTCTCATAAGACTTCTACTGTGGAATTCTTAGAACTTTTCATCTTCTCCTTACTAAGAGATGGTTTGGATTTGCTAGACTTTTCCCTTTTTTTTTTTTAATTATTAGATGAGTGCTACAGTCATAAATAGATTACATAAAAGTAATTATACAAACTGATGTGGTTTTATGTGATTCGTCAGATCTATTAACTTACAATAAAAGTAACTTTGAAATCTGATAAACCACATCAATCCACATCAGTTTTTGTGATTACTTTTGTGCAATCACTTTGTGACCATAATATTTTTTTTAAGAAAAATTCTATTTATAAGTCTCATGCACCACGCACCATATTTTTTTTTTCTTATCAAATGTGTGGTATATGAATGATGAGTAGAATAATTCAATTGTTTTAAGAAGAATAAAACCAAAAAAAAAAAAATTATAGTGTATAGTGTATGAGACGTATGAATAGCAATTCTCTTTTTTTAAATTTAGTATCACATTACATTAGTTATTTCAAAGTCTTTTTCTTACTCTATTTTTTCATCTATGAACGCTCCGTTAGTTTGACAGAAAATAAATAGAAAATTGATTTTGGCCCTAAAAATCTAAGAATAAAAAAAATTGAAAAAAAAAAGTACTCTTAAACGTTAACAAATTGAAAAAAAATTACGAATTTACAAAAACATAAAAGGGAAATGGAAATATGAGGGGTACGTGGCTAGCTAGCACTTGATCATTATCAGTTACCTCCTAAACTCTAATTAATTAAGTACTACTTATGCTTTAAATTCAAGTCTTTTTCCTTACCCCTCCAATAATTTGAATAATTTGATACATTAAACAGGAACTCAAATAACTTTTTTTTTTTTTTAAAATAAAAAACGTAACACCTAATTATTCAAAAATTCTTAAAATGAAATGTAAAAATAAATTTGAACCATTTATGCAAGAGTAGAAGAGATTAGGGCATGTTTGACTAATAATGAAATGAAATGAGAATTTTGTGAATAGTAGTGAAATTGTCTCAGTTAAAATATTTTTTTAGATTTTGGGAAATGAAAGAGAAAAGGTTGAATAAAACTATTATAAATTAAAAAAATTGTTTCAATATAATTTTTGCTTTGAAATTTGAAAAATTGTACTTATTTTTATGTTTTAATTGAAAGTTTGAAAAAAATTGTAATAATTAGGTAATGACTAGATGAAAAAATTGAAGATTTGAAATTGAAAAGTATTTTATGTTTGAGTGCTGTTTGAGAATGAAATTATGAGAAGTTTTGAGATGAGATTACTTTTCAAACATGACCTTATTTTATTTCAAGAGTTTTTTTAGTAATGTTTTTATTATAATATTTATTACAAAATATCTTTTTAAAATAGTCTTATTTAAGGTGGGGGTTTGGATAGTGAGATGAGATGAGATAATTTTAGATGAAAGTTAAAAATTGAATAAAATATTGTTAGAATATTTTTTTTAATATTATTATTGTTTTGAGATTTAAAAAAGTTGAATTGTTTATTATATTTTATGTGAGGATTTGTAAAAATTATAATGATGAGATAAGATGAGATAAGATTGGTTGAAATGGTTTTAGTATCCAAACTGAGCCTAAAGACAATCTTTTTTATAATTGTTTTTTCAACATCGGATTAAATGGAAGGGTTTATGTGAAATTTGAAGAAGGGTGAACAAAGAGTTAGGCATGATTGTAAACCAATATCTTCCACTCTCATTTCATCTTATTTCCAAATATCACTCAAATATAAATATTTTTTAATTTCAAAATTTTAAAATTTTCATTTAATAATTACCTAATCAATACAACTTTTCCTAGCTTCCAAATAAAACATAAAAAATAATTTAACTTTTTCAATTATCAAAATAAAAATTATATTAAAAAATTATATTATAACAATATTTTAACTTTATAATATTTTTATTCAAATTGTTCTCTCTCATATCTCAAAACTCAAAAAAATATTTTAACACAAACAATTTCATCACTATTTACAAACCATTTCATTACTATTAACAGATTTATCATCTTATCTTAGTCACAAAAGGCTTGGATATTGTATTTCAAGAAAAAAAAAAATAGAACAAAAAAGCTGATTTAGGTATATAGCATTTCAAAAGAAATCAAGTCTATGAGTGTTGAATGCAAAATGACACAAACAATTATCTTCACATATTGTATTTGTTTTGTAATAAAGATGAGAATGTTAAGCTTAGTTTTGTTCATTAAAGTAGCATATCTTGACAAGAGCTTGGCTCATATATAGTGAAAAATAACTAAATGTGTTCTAGTAAGTAAATGAATGGGTAGAATTGGTTGGTTTGTATGTTGAGTTGAGATATAACTTAATATTCAAACATCACTGAGACACAAATACTTTCAAGTTGTACTTGGTTAGTGAGGCATTTAAGTCATCTTTTCATAAATAGATGAGTTTAACTCATTTCAAACCAATCATTGATGAGACCCACTACTTTTTCAACTTTTCATAAAAAAATTAAATTCATCTCAACATACTTCATACATTTCAACCTAAAAAGTTAAACTCATCTCAACCTAAAAAAGTTAAACCCATTTCAATGAGATCCACAAAATATTACTATTCATAACTAAACTCATCTCATCTCAACATAACTTTGTTTTAACATTTTCATCTAATCATTAAAAGCTTTCCAAACTTTTAAATAAAACACAAAAAATAATTCAACTTTATCAAATCTAAAAACAAAAATACAATAATATTTTAATTTTATAATATTTTATTCAATTCTTTCTCTATCATTTCTCAAAATTACATAAAATATCTTAACTCAAATCATTTCACTACTATTCATAAATTATTTCATTATTATTCACAGATTTTTTATCTAATCACATCTTAATATCCAAATGAGACATTATTACTTTCTGACGTGACACGTCCATATATTTTTCTATAGTATATAAAATGATCTTCCCGTTGGGAGCTACCTGGTAGCTCCCTCTCCCATTTTTTTATTTAATGATTAAGAATATATTTTTTAATAATATTATGATTTTTTTTAATTTTAAAAAATATTTAAAAGTATTAAAAAATACATGTATGAAAAAAAAATGCCATCACTAACTATAGCTCCCGGTGGCTGTAGAGCCATCCATAAATTAAATGTAATTCACAATTAAACAAAAAATAGTTATTTATTATATTATAAAAGCAACAGATGTAACTTCATCAAATTATTGAATAATTTATAATCATTCTCTCGTATTAATAATAAATTATTATGCTATTAAATTATTAAAAATTTGTAATACCCAGTACCAATGATTAAAAATAAAAAAATAAAATAAAAAGATTGAATTTATTTTTAAAAAATAATATTTATAGTCGTGAAATGTATAAGTATCATGTAATTATTTAAAAAAAAGTAAATAAATATACTAAATATATGATCCACATGAAAAAAAAATTAATATTTTAATAATAACTCACTATTTTTCAAAATAATTGTGAGGTACTTACGTAGTCAACAACAATATCATTACTCTTTATTTTTTCTTTTATTTTATAGTTTAGTGTGATTATATCTTCTTTTTTAAAATTAGTAAAGAGTAATTTTGATTTTTCTGTTCAGGGAAAAAAAAAGAAGAAGATGTAAACCGGAATATCGGATGTATATATACACAGCATCTTATTATGAAGTCAGAATCTCGCGAAAATTTCGCTCACATTTGGAGTTCATTTCGGACGATTGTTCGAAACTCGAAAGCCCCCCAAGTTCCAACCCCGAACAGAGAGAGAGAGAGAGACAGAGAGAGAGAGTTTTCCTGGCCATGAGCAAAGAGCTCGTAAAACCCTCGGACGACACCCTTTGCTAAAACTGGAACAAATGGCTCAGAAGCTTCAGCAGCAGCTCAAGGAGGTCGGATCCAAGCTCGAGACCCCTCCCTCCACCAAAGACGCTCTCGTCAGGCTCCTGAAGGTATGCATTTTCATCTAATTTCTGTCATACGTCGGTTCTTCCTGTTCCCTTCCTCCGTTGGTTATTTCCCATGTCTGGTTTCCGAAAAGCCTAAGCAAAACAGTGCTAAAGAAAGCACACACATTTGACTCTCTCGTAAAATTATTTTTGTATTATTTTCTTTGGAACGTAGTTAGTAAGCTATTAGCTGAGTTTTATGGTATAATAAATTCAGCCAGACTTATATGCCATTTGAGCTAAATAGTGCAAAAGCTTTAAAATTCATGTTTAATTTTCTTTCTTTTAATTAGGTTAAATGGAATGCTTACTTGCATTTACACCTCCTAATGTCGATATTAATATATTTGATGGAATTTTGGGGAGAAATCGACTGAATTGGGTTAATTTGCAGAGTGTTTTGAATCCCTTTGATAAATTAAATGATTGATATTTACGGTGCAAAACTTTTTGTTTTTGCTCTGGTTTGTTTCGTGTAGCAAGCCAATGCAAACTAAATAAATTGAGACTTCGATTATTCTATTTTAGGTTTATGAGGACTGAATTACTCAATTCAAAGTAGCCAGCCAGTTCTAGTTAGGATCAGTCTGAGTGAAGCTCTTTTTGCTGTCTCCGGGTTAAACTCCCTAGAAAATTTGATTTTGTTGAGCTAGAAAGTCATAATTTTGATGGGATTTTGATCGTATCTGGTCCAAATAAGATTCTTTGTGCTGACTGTTATGGAGTCTGGCTGCCCCTGTTTGTGATGGGTAAAGAGGTTTCTTGTTTGAGTTAATTTGGAAAAAGATCAGTGACACACCCTGATGGTTTAGCTTTGAGTTATACTTCTAGTTGTTCTTATGGATTGATTGAGCTACCCAGTATTCATCTGGGAGAGCATAATAGTCAGCTTTGATCTGTACACTTTATCAAGATCTTACTGCTGTAACTTGTAAGCTCAATCAGTTCATGCACATAGGATGATCTTGACATGAAAATCTATTTATTGAGCAATTTCCAGTCTGACACCACGAAGAGGCTGTAAATAAAAGATCTGGTTTGAGGATACCTGAGACAGAGTGTTTTTATTGGCCTTTTTTTTATTATTATTTGAGAGTTGCATCTGTGCCTTGATGTGTCATACTGATCCCATCTGACCAAAACTTTAGGAGCTCCTAGATCATTGTGTAATGACAAAATGTTTGGTCATGACAGTTTGTTGGTTCTTCATTCTATGGTTCCTGCCAACATCAAATAATGTTGTGTTCATTCAAATTTAGCTGTTGGATTAAAAATACAGATGACCTTTGTTCTAGAGCATATCTTTTTTGATTGAGGAATTGATTGTTTTACAGTTCCAATGACTGTTAAAAGATACTACACAGTGCTATGATGAAAGAAAATGCTACAAGTTGCCAGCACCATTGAGGTCATAATATTGAAAGACATGATGTGTTAGCTAAGAAAAAATAGATGGAAACTGTGATAGGATATAGGTGATGACGTCAAATGGTCATATTTGCAAGTTTCCTCCTGGTTGGAAGTATACAGAATAATCAGAATTATGTCATGTCTTTATCCATGGATGGCAATCAGATGGTTACAAGATGTCAATGTACCTGAGATTTCACTTTCTTTTATTGTTATGTGAAATAAACTTCTCATTTTGTAACTTGAACAGCTGAATGTTTCGATCAACTAAAATACTGTTCTGAAGTGCTGTTGATTGGGCTTTTTAAACTGACCTACAAACCTACATGTTGCATACAAACCACATATGTCTGATTTGTGCCTGTTAAAACCACTTAATTGTTATTATCTGTCCTATATTATTCTCTAGGTCACTGATAAATATGTTATGTTGAACTCTTAGCATTGACACGCTTTCTAAATATGTATTCTGTTGAGTTTGGCAGACAACCAGTGATTTAGATGTATCCTCTTAATGAAATGAAGGAACGGGATCAATCGTGGTGAATAAATAAGTAGATCTTGTCTGTTTCCTTTTTAACAAGATACATCCTTTGATTTTCTCATTGGAAGTAAGCCGAGCTCGTATTTTATCATTGGTATTAAACATAATTATCCAAAATATTCAATTCAGTCTTGTTAGATGTGCACAATATTTAATTCACGTTGTTGGATGCTAAAATGTGTGAAATTATACTATGAGTTAGGTTTCTCATTTGGTTAATAAATATCATGCATTTTTTTCCTGTCAACTTGCAGCAAGCTGCAACATGTCTCTCTGAGTTGGATCAATCACCATCGGCTTCAGTCTTGGAGTCGATGCAGCCTTTTCTTAATGCAATTGTAAAGCCAGAATTGCTGAAGCATCAAGATAGGGATGTCAAGCTTTTAGTTGCAACATGTATTTGTGAGATAACCCGCATTACTGCACCTGAAGCCCCTTACAATGATGATGTTCTAAAGGTTATTTTTTTTTTCTTTTTTTTTTTGTAATTGGCAAGTGGTTTACGATGTTGGTCATGCATTTCCATTTTACCTCTATTTAAATTGGACTCTCATCTAATTGGTATCTATTTGCAGGATATATTTCGCTTGATTGTAGGCACTTTTAGTGGGTTAAGTGATACCGGTGGTCCATCATTCGGTAGGAGAGTGGTTATCTTGGAGACTATGGCAAAATATAGGTCATGTGTTGTAATGTTGGATCTCGAATGCGATGATTTGGTGAATGAGATGTTCAGTACATTTTTTGCCGTTGCCAGGTTTGCCGTTATCAATTTTTAATAATTTCAAATCATTTTCAATGAATGTGCTTCTTTAGAAAGATGCTGATTCCTTTTTGAATTATTTGGTGGCCATAGGTGTTTATGGCGTCGCATAAATGGATGTATTAATATAGCAAAGGAATTGTTTGCTTTTAATTGAATGACACATTTTTTACTGATCTTTTTTATTGATAAACAAATTTTGTTGAGCATAAATAGACAAAGGCCCGAGTATACGGGACATATACAAGAGCGTCACTTATGCATGCTAGTTTAGTGATACAAGGAAGTCATGAAAAGACATGCCATCATTTTTTACTGATTGCTATGCTAAAACACAGAATTTTCACCTTTTTCCGTAATTTGTTGGTTGGACCATGAATCTTAAATTCAATTGTAATCTCTTATGGTTTAAGCTTTTCTGAAATAGTGGGCTCAGACGTTTTGCAATGAGAATTTGTGGGTAGATGTGCACTTGCTGTTAGCTTTTCCATCATCTTATTTTATTTTAAATTTTTTGACTTGGGACATTGAGCATGTATTAATATAGTGAAGGAGTCGTTTGCTTCAAATTGGAGGACACACATTTTTTTTTTGCTAAGTTAAAATTTTTTTATTAAACACAATGTAATAGGCGAAGCCCAAGTATACAGGAAGTATACAAAAGAAACACCTAGTTACATTCTAATACTAGAAAAGTGAGACACTTTTTACTGGGTGCTGGGCTACAACACGGAATGTTCACTGGCTTAAATGATTCATTTTTCAGTAATTTGTTGGAATATGACTCTTAAATTGAATTAGAATCCCTTTTTTCGTTAAAGGTTTTCTGCAATAGTGAGCTAGGATGTTTTGCAATGAGAGTTTATTGGTAGATGTGCACTGGCTGTTAGCTTTTCCCTAGTTTTATTATATTTTTTTAACTTTTTTTTACACTGAAGGTGGGATATCTCCTGCAAATTTAATAGCTGCTGTACTAAAATTGTTACATATGCAGGGATGATCATCCAGAAAGTGTTCTGTCATCAATGCAAACAATCATGGTTGTTCTCTTAGAAGAGAGTGAGGATGTCGGGGAGGGTCTTTTATTTGTTATATTGACTGTGTTGGGTCGTAACAAAAGTGTAAGTACCTTTTCTATATGCCGGTATATGCAATTGCTTAAATTGTCCTTTTATTATATGTAACATATTTTGCTGCAATAGTGTTGAGTATTCTTACAATGCTACATCACAAGGGAATTGATGTTAATGGAACTCAAATTCCAGGATGTTTTTATGGCTGCGAGGAGGCTTGCAATGAATGTCATAGAGAGCTGTGCTGTAAAACTTGAAGCTGGCATAAAGCAATTCCTTATATCATCAATTTCAGGAGATAACCGGTCGGTGAACAGTCACATTGACCACCATGAAGTTATTTATGATATATATCGCTGTGCTCCACAGATCTTATTAGGAGTTGTCCCTTACCTTACTGGAGAGCTACTGGTAATTACTGATTCAGCAGCTTACGGTTCTGTGCATCCATTATTTTTTACAAGCCTGTTTAATGTTATCCCCATGTACCTTGGATGCATCCCTTAGCATCTGTGATAAAATTGAGTTACTAGTAAGAAGCTTAATGTTGTTATTTAATGAGGAAAAAATGCTTCTCTGTTCCAATTTCAACATCTGCAGACTGATCAGCTAGATACTCGTATAAAAGCAGTGAGTTTAGTTGGAGACCTCTTTTCTCTGCCAGGAGTTGCTATCTCTGAGGCCTTTCAGCCAATCTTTTCAGAGTTTTTGAAGAGGTTGGCTGACAGAGTTGTTGAGGTTCGAATGTGTGTCCTTGAACATGTCAAGAGCTGTCTGCTGTCTGATCCATTAAGAGCTGAAGTTCCACAAATTATTTGTAAGTGATTTTTATTGATTTACAGATTTACGTTCTTCTAACATGTACTTATCAGAGAAAAAACATTTGTGTAACATCTACTGACTTTGATTTTGGTCAACATTTTATAGCTGCACTTTGTGACCGGTTGTTGGACTTTGATGAAAATGTTCGTAAACAAGTTGTTGCTGTAATCTGTGATGTGGCATGCCACGCTCTAAATGCTATTCCACTTGAAACTGTGAAACTTGTAGCCGAGCGCCTTCGGGACAAATCTGTACACATGCTTTCCCTTCTCTCTCTTTTTTAATTTGTTTTCTTTTCTTGTTTAAAGTCTCCAGCAAAAAAGAAAAAAGAAAAGGCTATCTGCCAATTTTTATTCCAATATTTTCTTTTGCTCTGAATTTCCAGCTGCTTGTTAAAAAGTATACCATGGAGAGGTTGGCTGAAATATTCAAGGTTTATTGCATGAAGTGTTCCGATGGCTCAATCAATCCTGATAATTTTGATTGGATACCTGGCAAGATCTTAAGGTGTTTTTATGACAAAGATTTTAGGTAAAAATTTAATTTTGCATGCTGCACAAGATGTTTTTGGTTGGCTTCAGCTTTTTCTTGATATTTAATGTCATGCAAGGAAAAGCCATTTTGGTTTGCATTTATACAAATAATATGAATAAAGTATTGAGCAGCAGCATCCTCCTATTCTCATAACAAATCAAAAGATGATGGGTTGTAAGATTTGATCTTTTATGAACTTCACTAGATGTTTATGATTTGAGCCGCCAACAGAAAAGTTGAGTCGATAAAGGTACCTGTGCTTTGATTATTTATTAAGGTCTTGCATACTTGGGGTTGCGCTTATAATATAATTGCTTTTACTTGTAAAAAAAACTTACTTTAGTAATTCATTTATCACGTATATGGGTATTACATAAAGCAACTAGTAAGTAGTGTCTATACGATTAGCTTGGTAAGTAGTGTCTATAAGATTCTTTCAAAGGTGTTAGCAAATAGAATGAGCAAAGTGATGGGGAAGATCATTTCCAAATCTCAAAACGCTTTTGTTAAAGGACGACAAATTATAGATTCGGTGTTGATCGCAAATGAATGTGTAGATAGCCACATGCGGGAAGGGGCTCCGGGGGTCCTTTGTAAGTTGGATATGGAAAAAGCATATGATCATGTAAATTGGAATTTTCTTTTGTATATGCTTAGAAGATGCGGTTTTGGTGATAAGTGGTGTGGCTGGATAAGTCACTGCATTTCAACAGTTCGCTTTTCTATTCTTGTTAATGGGCAGCCTTGTGGGTATTTTCCGAGTTCTAGAGGTTTGAGGCAGGGGGATCCCTTATCTCCCTTCTTGTTTGACATTGTTATGGAAGCCTTGAGTCGAATGGTGGAGGCAGTGGTAGGAGCAGGATTTATTTCGGGATTTTCAGTGGGAACCAATTCTAGTGGCCCCTCTAATATATCACACTTGCTTTTCGCTGATGATACCCTCATTTTTTGTGAGGCTGTTGGGGAACAAATTCAAATTTTGAGGGCTGTCCTGCTATGTTTTCAAGCCATCTCGGGATTAAAAGTGAACTTAAGTAAATCGGAATTGGTACCGGTGGGAGAGGTTAGTAATATTCATCACTTGGCTGAATTTCTGGGGTGCAAAGTTACATTTCTGCCCATAAAATATTTGGGTCTACCGTTAGGGGCATCTTTTAAGGCCAAACACATTTGGGATGGGGTGATCGAGAAGATAGAGAGGAAGTTGGCAGCTTGGAAAAGGATTTACTTATCTAAAGGGGGTAGGATTACTCTTATAAAGAGTACTCTCTCTAATATTCCTACTTACTTCCTATCTTTATTCCCTTTACCAGTTGGTGTGGCCAATCGTATTGAAAAATTATATAGAGATTTTCTTTGGGGAGGCTTGGGAGAGGAGACCAAAATTCCCTTAGTAAGCTGGAAAAAAATCTGCTTTCCGATTGCTGATGGAGGTCTGGGTATTCATAGCCTATGTAGTTTTAATAAGGCGTTGTTGGGGAAGTGGCTATGGAGATATCATGGTGAAGAGGAAGCATTGTGGAGGGGGGTGATTGATCGCAAGTATGGTAGTGATTGGGGAGGATGGTGTACCAAGGAGAGTAGGGATTCGTATGGAGTGAGTTTATGGAAGTTTATTAGGAAAGGTTGGGGTCGCTTCCTAAAACAAGTTAACTTCTCGGTTGGTGATGGTTCAAAAATCAGATTTTGGTCTGATGTTTGGTGTGGGGATATTGAATTGTATCGAGCATTTCCGGTTGTTTTCAGGTTGGCAACTAATAAGCAAGCTTCAGTTTCCGACGTGATGGTATCTTCCAATGGAGTGGTGCTTTGGGATATAGGCTTCTCTAGATCTGTCCAGGATTGGGAAGTAGAGGAGGTTAATGATTTTTTTAGACAGTTGTATTCAGTGGTGTTAAGAAGACAGGGCAGGGACCAACTTTGTTGGAATCAAACAGCCTCTAAGAAGTTTACAGTTCGGTCTTTTTATAAAGTGATACTAAATCAGCACCATATTGGCTTTCCTTGGAAGAGGATTTGGAAGGCTCATGTTCCGTCAAGGGTGGCTTTTTTTGTATGGACAGCAGCAATAGGGAATATTCAGACTATTGACAACCTGAGGAAGCGTGGAATGATTGTGGTGGATTGGTGCTTTATGTGCAAGAAAGAAGCGGAATCAGCGAACCACCTACTACTTCATTGTGAAATGGCTAAAGTGCTATGGGATGGTGTGTTTGGAAAGGTTGGGCTGTGCTGGGTTATGCCAGAAGCAGTGGTCGATTTCCTAACATGCTGGACTAATTTTCAAATGCATACTTGTCCCCAAGTGACAGCTGCTTGGAAAATGTTGCCTTTGTGTATTATGTGGTGTATTTGGTGGGAGAGAAATGAGCGGTGTTTTAATGATCGGGAACGCAATAGAGATGAATTCTGGAAGTTTTTTATAAGTACTCTAATTAGCTGGTTTTCTGCTATTGTACTGAAGGGAGGGGCTGTAAACGCGTTCTTGTCTTCGTTTTTCTAAGTTCTAGAATGTATTAGGTGTTTCTTGTGTATACTTCCTGTGTACTCGGGCTATGCCTATTACATTGTTATTAATAAAGTTATTACTTATCAAAAAAAAAAATAAAGCAACTAGATCAAGGTTGACCCATAAGTTAATCCTGGTATGAAAGTTGTCACATATATGTCAATCTGGTTTAATTTAAATGTCAGTACTAGGTTTTGTCATTTTCCCGCCTAGGGTTCATTTGGTGATTTAGCTTTTGGCGCGAGCAAAATATGAAGTATCATTGTAATTATGTATGTACTAATTATCCTAATCTTCTTCTCTGAAAAAATGGTATAACAATAAGAAATCAGTAGTATAAGAATGCATGGCAATGTCAATTTACTAGACTAGCGAGAATCCTGCAAAGAGATCCTTCTGTTCTTGCATTATGAAATTATTGTGGCTGTTACTCCAGAAAGGTTTCTGGCTTTATGGGTTTGGGATGTGCTTACACCCAATGGTCTGGTCATTCTTCATTTGACACGTCAATCTTGTTGTCCTTATAGTTGAATTCTTGTCTTGATCAATCATCACACTTTTTCCTTGGGATGATTTCAGTAGTGAAGTGAAGTGAAAATGGCAAAAGAAATTTTCTTTGGTCGTGTTGGGATGCCGGCCACTTGATTTGTGTCTTCTTCTGAACTGAATATGGTGCAGAGTACTCCCTACATGTATATTAACTTATTGCAACAGTAGTAATTGCTATCATTGTACTATCTTTATATCAATAAAATATCTTCTTATAAAAAAAAAGTAATAGCTATCATTGTATGACTTGGTGCTAAGAGGGTGGGCCAAAAGTATTTGCTCCTTGATTTGTTTTTTAACGTAAATTTTGATTCGTTTTGGTGAGTGTTCATGTTCTTAATTACTTCAATTGTTCAGATCAGATACAATTGAGTCTATTCTGTGTGGGTCTCTGTTCCCAATTGAGATGTCCATCAAAGATAGAGTTCGACATTGGGTAAGAGTCTTCTCAGGATTTGATAAAGTGGAAGTGAAGTCCCTCGAGAAAATACTGGAGCAGAAGCAGAGGTATGTTTTATAAATGTTTTGTTTTAACATTAGGCAACTCCATGCGACTTTTGGTAGACTTCCTGATATCTCTGCTTTTGTTTTTGATGGATTGTGTACTGATTTTGGGAGATTCTCTTGGGGTGCAGGTTACAACAAGAGATGCAGAGGTATCTGTCTCTTAGGCAAATGAATCAGGTTTGCAAACATTGAAATTTAGAAGATATTGATCCGTAATGAGCAGTCTCAAAATCGAAGTGATTGATTGTCCTCCAAATACAGGGTGGTGATGCTCCTGAGGTCCAAAAAAAAGTCCTTTATTGCTTCCGAATTATGTCTCGCTCATTTGCTGATCCTGTAAAGGCTGAAGAGAATTACCAGATTCTTGATCAGTTGAAAGATGCTAATATATGGAAGATTTTGACAAATCTTGTTGATTCAAACACTAGCTTTCAACAAGCTTGTACTTTTCGGGTAGGGATTAAGCTACTGAATAATATCATGTATTCTAGAACTGGTTTTGTTCATGCCACATGGTTGGGAGGAAATGGGTGGACAGGGGTAGTTGGAGGACCTTGTTTTTAACTCCTTTGTTTGGTTTTGATTGGACTTGATATACCACCTAAAATATGACAATGAAAATTCTTTAATGAGTTGAACCAATGTTTAGTGTAAATGCAGCCAAAACTTGAAAGGAATTAAAAAAAAATTTTAAATTCGAACTCTCTGTGACCTGTGTCATGGACTAATTTCAATCTCATGAACCTCGCTTATGTTCACCTATCTTTATTTAAAACATCGGAAACTGCATCCTGTTCTTTATGGAATGGCTTTCATACGAGATTTTCATTTACTTGCAGGATGATTTACTGAGGATACTTGGCGAGAAACATCGACTTTATGATTTTTTGAGTACTCTCTCTGTTAAGTGTTCTTATATGCTTTTCAACAAGGAGCATGTGAAAGAAATAATTCTGGAGGCTGGCACACAAAAGTCAGCTGGAAATACGCGATATACTCAATCTTCTATGAACATACTAGGGGTACAAACATGATGTTCCTACCTTTTGTGTTCTATCCAAAAAAGTTTTTTGAAGGAGTTAATGTTAATTCTTCTGTAAACAATTTCAGATTCTTGCATGCTTTAGTCCATTGTTGCTTGGTGGGGTTGAAGGGGAATTGGTGAACCTTCTTAAAGATGATGATGAAATTATAAAAGAAGGTGTTTTGCATGCTCTAGCTAAGGCTGGCGGTACCATAAGAGAACAATTGGCAAGTTCATCGAGGTGCGACTCTTGAAATCTTTGACGTTATAACAAATTCTTCATGTATTATGTTTGTTATCTCTCTGTTGTTTACATGCAGTTCCATTGACCTTATATTGGAGAAAATATGTATAGAAGGCAGTCGAAGACAGGCCAAGTATGCTGTACATGCGCTGGCAGCCATAACAAAGGATGATGGACTCAAGTCACTTTCTGTACTATACAAGGTTCGTTTTATGTTTCATTTTCCTATTTCACTTTCTGGCCTATGCTGTACATGCATCACCTGTAGATTTCCTCGACTCATAGCATTGTTAATGTGTAGTTCTGGTATATGCTAGAGCTGATCTTTCTTCCTCAATTTTCAGAGACTTGTGGATATGTTGGAGGAGAAGAGACATTTGCCTGCTATTCTACAATCTCTAGGGTGTATAGCAGAGACTGCAATGCCAGTTTTTGAAACTAGAGAGAGTGAAATTGAAGATTTTATAATAAACAAAATTTTGAAGTGCAGTAATGTACGTCTTCCAAGATCTACTAGTCTTGTGCAATTATTACCATTTTGATTTGATTTGATTTTTATTATTAGAAGAGATTTTGTTTCATTTATATGTGCCTCACTTTAAATTTGTGTATGCATCCTTTACTGTTTCAGAAAGCAGAAGATGATGCAAAAGGATCTTGGGATGACAAAAGTGAACTTTGTTTATTAAAGGTAAACTGTTTAGGGCAGAATTTTATTTTAGTTCTTTTATGTGATTCAAGATAATAAAAGTTGCATGCATCGAAATTCATTGCTTGATAATGACCAGAATTATAATGTTCTGATATTTTCAGGATAATTTCCTTTACAATTGGCTTACCCTCTCTCTCTCTCTCTCTCTCTTCTCTCTTCCTGCTGCAGATATTTGGTATCAAGACAATGGTTAAGAGCTTTTTGCCTGTTAAAGATGCCCATCTTCGTCCTGGCATTGATGTTCTTCTGGATATTCTAAGAAACATACTTTCTTTTGGAGAGATATCAAAAGACATAGAATCAAGGTATTGTTAGCTTTGTGGAGCATTTTTAAATTACACTACAGTTTTCCGTTTTGATTCACTTTAAAAGTTTAGCTTTTTTCCTGGTGTGATTTTCTTCAAAAGTTTAGTTTTTTTATGAAGTTTGAAATTCATATAAGTCTTTCCATCTTATAGTTTAGTTGATAAGGCCCATTTGAGGCTTGCTTCGGCAAAAGCGGTTCTTCATTTGTCCAAGTACTGGGATGAGAAGATACCTGTTGATATCTTTCACTTGACCTTGTGGACATCAGAGGTGGGCTCCTTTACTTCAAAGCTGCTCCTAGTATAATCTTGATTTTATATTTTTTTTATATAATTATGGAAATAAAAGTGGTAAGTTTTCACAATGATCTGAGAGCAATAGATTAATTTCTCCTGGTACTGATCTTGTAGATTAGGTTCCCTCAAGCTAAAAAACAATTCCTGGGCAAGGTCTATCAGTATATAAAGGATCGGTATTTGGATGCAAAATATGCTTGTGCATTCTTATTTAACATCATCGGATCCAAGCCACTAGAGTTTGAAGAGGTATGTATGTCAGAGTTGATTGATTAGTAGTAGTTTCCATGTTCTCATCAAGTGCATCCTATGCATGCCATAGTGGCTAGATTTGTGAGATCTAGTTGGCTGAATTTTGCATTTTGTTTGCTATGCAGGAGAGACAGAATCTTGCTGACATTATTCAAATGTATCACCAAACAAAGGCTCGACAAATCTCTATGCAATGTGATGGAAATTCCTTGACAGTATATCCTGAATTCATCCTCCCATACTTTGTTCATGCTCTTGCTCATCATTCATGTCCTAATATTGAAGAATGCAAGGATGTCAAAGCATTTGATCTTATATACAGGTATACTTACTGTACATTTTTTTTTATTCCACCTTTGATATGCATCCATTGGGTCTTGAACCCGTAATCTCATCCTCCACCCTGTTCTTATTGGAGGTGGCAGCGCCATTTTGAACTAAACCTCGCTGGCTATTTCACATTTTGATTTTGATTTAATTGTATTTATTTATAGAGATTGTTTCATGTTGTATTTCACGGGTGTTAGAATTTTATCGAGAAGCAGAAGGAATAAAACTCAATGCAAGGCATCATAACACGTTTCTTAATTTTTATGTTATGGAATTAGATGGGTTTTTTTGTAGGTATGTTCTTTCCCATAGTGTTCTCTGTAAATTGTACACGTGCTTTATTTGGGCACAAAATAATAAAATTGTTGGCGATATCTTCTTGCCAATTCACTGTATAGTAATTTCATTCAGCAAAAAATTATATATTCTTCTTGCCTTGCACTTATGCAGCATTGATGCACATTTTTATCACTAATTTGTCCATTTTTATCAATATGTATTAGTGTGGTATATTTGTAACACTTGACTGATTGTTACGATGAAAATCAGTATGAACTATGGTATTTGATGTGAATGCTCATTCCTTTAGTGTTCTATGTTCTTCAGGCAATTGCACTTGATTATTTCCATGCTGGTGCGAGGAGATGAAGAAGCCAAGTCAGAAGCTGGTACCAGCAAGGAGAAAGAGAGGGAAATTATTTCTGTTATTTGCTCTATCTTTCAAAGTATCAAGTGCTCTGAGGATATAGTTGATGCAGCAAAATCAAAGGTGGAGATAAAAGTTTTCTTATCTCTTGGCTGTCATTCAGTTAATTAATCTAAACTTAAAAAGAAAGTGAATACAGAGATATCTAATTCCGTGCTTAACAAATTTCATTTGAAATTGTCAGAACTCACATGCTATTTGTGACCTTGGGTTGTCAATCACCAAGCGCCTAGCCCCAAAGGAGGATGACTCCCAACGGTCGACTGTGTTGGTCTCCCTTCCCTCTATGCTGTACAAATTGCTTGAAAAGAATGAAGGAGACGACTCTGTGGTAACTAACTTCTGCAAAGAATTGATTTGTCTTGTTTTTCTAATTTGTACTGGATTCGGGTGAGGATAGACTTGCCGATTCTTTGCCATATATATGGTTACCGAATACATTTTATTGTGGCACCCATGCATGGCTTGATATCACCTCGTTGATTGTCAACCGATGATTCTTTATTGTTCGTTAAATTACTTGAAAAGGGATGTTTTTATGCATCACTTTTGACTTATGACTACTGCACTACTTGAATTCTTAACTTGATAACACTTGATGATGCTACGAGTTTTCATGCTGCGCTCCATTTTGGATGTTTACAGTGTACTGTGAAGCTCTTGTGTTGCAATTAGGCTATGATGGCAGATTTGTGTATCTGTGTGGGTATTTGTGTGCGTGGCTGGTAGTGGCATGACATTACTGAATTTGGAAGTAGATGCAGCCTTTCTTAGTTTCTGGGCATGGAGTTGTATTTGTCGGAGAAAAGAATATATCCTTGCTTTAGGTAAAATCAAATATTCAGGATGATTTTGAAGGAAAAAAGCGTTGCTACCTACTGATATGTGCATAAAACCAATCCACTTCTTTTGTAAAATTTGCCTCATTTATAGTAAATCTGGTACTTAAAATTCTTGGAGTCACTTGCATTAATTCTTTTTAAAATGGGAAATTTCTAATTTTCAGTGAATGTCCATTAATACCATTTATTGTTTTCAATAGGCCAGTGATGGGCAAACATGGTTGGCTGATGAAAACGTCTTGACTCACTTTGAGTCACTTAAGTTTGAAAATGATGAAGAGGTATGTTTTACCAATCTGTGGCATGGTAATGTTTGGTGATAGTTTGTCATCTTACATCTTTTACTAAAAAATAGTGTTTTTATCACATCAGGTGTTTTCTGAAGTAGCTCAGGATGAAGAACTGAAACCTGGTGAAATAGATGGAAATGAAATGCCTCTGGGAAAAATGCTAAAACGCTTGAAATCTCAAGGGACCAAGGCTAAAAAGGTGAAAAAGAACAAGTCTTTACCAGCTGAAGCAAAAACTGCTGAAAATGATGTTGATATCTTGGAAATGGTGAGGGAAATAAACTTAGGTAACTTGGGTGTGTCTAATAAATTTGAATCAAGCAATGGTCATGAATATTTCCCGAGTAAGAAAACAAAAATGGATCTGAAGCAGGAGAAAGGTAAGAAAAGAAAAGCTAGTGATGCAACATCTGTTATGGTACTGAAACGCCCGAGGTCATCCTCAGCTCACACTGCTTTCAGAACACCAGCAGGTATTTCAAAAGCTCCTTTAAGAGCTTCAGAGGATGCCACTATTAAAGCAAGAATTATTCACTCAATTCAATCCATTGAAACAGATCCAGACATCAGCTCTGATTCAAAAGGAAAAATGTCCACCCAGAAGAAAATGATTGAGGGTGCTGAGTCAGACTTGTCGGTACCTTCCCTTCGAAAGAACGAAAGCGTCCATGCAAAACATAAAGGAAAATTCTCTGACCGTGGTCATAATGATGAGGCAAATGAATTGGGAGAAGCAAATGACAGTGACATGGGGGTGAGCTCTGCTACTGGGTTAATCTACTTTAAGAGTTTGATACACCTAATGTTCTCCTGGTGGTTTAATAGTGAAGATATCCACTTCTTTTCGTACCTCTATTGCAGAAGCCTGATGTGCTGACAGAGACTGATCAAATTGACATAAGTAGTAATGTTAAGTCTCCTATCGGGTCTAGCAGGAAGCAGAAAAGGAAAAGCATTGCAGGATTTGCAAAGGTCAATCTTTCTGCACTTTCCCACCAGTGATATGTCATGTGTATTTTACTTTTTGTGTATGTATATATGTTTACATGTGTACTGCTTTTCATTCCTACCAGTGGGTCTCAGATCTACGGCCTCTCCCTCCACAAAGGAAGGAGGTGTTATTTGATCTAGAGTTCATTGGGCCCTATTTTCTTCTCATATTTGAGGTTTAGCTGTTTACTCAGTATACAGAACTAATGGACATCACCATATAACATGCCATGATTTAATCTGATGTAAATTTTCCCCACAGTGCACATCGAAGGCTGGTGGACGAGATATCGAAGACTTGATTGGTTGCAGAATAAAAGTTTGGTGGCCTATGGATAAGCGGTGAGTCATCTTTTTATCTATATACCACAAAACAATGAAAGCAAAAGAATGGCTGAGGCCATACCTATTCTGCCTCACTCACACAGAGAAACACATCATCACCTGGTACTTGTCCACTGTTGTTGGTAGTTGGGGGCCGAGCCTTTTTTTTTTTTCCTGATCAGTAGATAAGGTTTTACTGAAAATAATAATAGGCGTAGCCCAAGTACATGGGATATATACAAGAGCATCACCTATGTATGATTATCTAGTGATACAAGGAAATGCCAAAGTTATTAAAATAAATTGCGATGAAACCTATGGAATACTGTTAAAAACGAACGTTCTAAGCTCATCCATTGACCGCCCACGATCTTCAGAGCTTCTTGCATTCCTCTCCCTCCAAAGACACCACCTTAGGCATATTGGTACCATCTTAATATTGCTGCTATCTGTGGATTACCATGTAGGCCTCTCCAATTTGCTAGAAAATCAACCATACTTCTCAGCGTTACCCAAGCTAATCCCACTCTAGTAAATAAGTCATTCCAAAGCAACATGGCCTAGATTTTCATGACTTTCTTGTTTCCATTACTGCGACCTAGATAGGTCTTATCTTTTGTATACCATCTTGTGTACTTGGGCTATGCCTATCATCATCAATAAAATCATTTACTTATATTAAAAAAACAACAACAAGGCAATCTCACAATGGAGTAGTAAATGGTCAACGGACTCCCCGCTTCTTTTGCACATGCAACACCACCAATTCGTAACAATGATTCGGTGTTTCCTTAGATTGCCTAATTTTCGATTGTTCCGGTTTTTTCTCCTTTCTGCAATTCCTGTCAAGGGCCAAAGTCTGCTTTTGATTTTAGACACATACCATCCTAATGGCTCATTGTTAAAATATCTAGGTTCTATCAAGGCACGGTTAAGTCTTACGATCCTCTAAAGCGGAAGCATGTGGTAAGCTTCGGCGTGCTCTTATCCCCAGTTAGATTCTGGGATTGGTTGATGCAAACGTTTTGTTATGTAATTATTGCACACTGCATTTCTACATAATTTCACACCTTAATGTCGAATGGAAGGTTTTGTATGATGATGGAGATGTGGAAGTTCTCCGTATAGAAAAGGAGCGCTGGGAGCTCATTGACAATGGTCGCAAGTCTTCAAAGGTTTATATTCTTTAGCATTCTTTCCTCTAGCTGAGGACATTCTTTTCTTTGTTTTCAGAAAAGCAATGACTTATTTCTCCCTTTTTCTTGTAGCATAAGCAGAAGTTAAATTCATCGAATGGCCCTCTTTCAAAAGAAGTGTAAGTGGTGCCTTTCTGATGCAGAATGTAGAGTATCTTCTTTCTCCAATTGTAAAATCAATTTTTTTACTTTTATTTTGGAAGGAGAAGTGTCCCTGTTTGGTTTAATTGTGTGTCTCTACCAGCATCAGCATGGTTCCAGCATCGGTATGCTAAATTATTTTCATAATTTCTTTTCATTGTTTTACAGGTCACCTAGGAAGCAAAATAAAAATTCAGGTGGCTCACGTTTGAATAAGGAATCAATTAAGAAGTGAGTGAAGCCTTGCATTTTAGGTGCATTTCTTCACATTAAGGTTACATATCTTGGATTTAAATTCAGCTATCTTTCTCTTCTAGTGTTAAAGGGAAAAGAACTCCAAAAAGAAATTTGAAGCATGTACTAAAGGGTGCATCAAAAAGTGACTTGGGTGAAGCTGAGGACAAAGGGGATTCTGATATATCAAATCCTGAACCCGCCACAACGTCTAAAGCTAATGAAATGAACGCAGGTGAAGTATCTGTCTCTTCTGTTTCTAGTATCGAATTCTAAGCATTTAGCTTCAAACTCAACCCATTTTAGCTGATGATGTATATAAATGCTAAGCTTTTAGCTATTAGGGTAAATACTATATGTTGGTGCAGAGTTTTGCCTTGAAATAAAGTTTTGCCTTGAAATAAATGTGAGAGCGGGCACATCACTTTCGGATTTTTGTTTCATTCAAGTTCTATGTTTTTGCATCCCTGATTTATGAAACTTCCAAAGACTCGTGGTATTTTAAATGCATATTTTTTCCAGGTGATTCAGAAGGCGAAAAAGCTGAAAGACTGGATGAGAACCTAACAGACAAGGAGGAATCTGAGACGGAGGGGAAGTCATCAAAAACAAAACAATTAGAAGACATGGAGAAGAGCCTGCATCATCCAGATGAATCTGATGGAGAAGAAAAACCTGATTTTGAAGGAAGAAGAGCTGAAGATGTCAAGAGTCTCCCACAAGATAGTGAAAATGATGATGAGGAGAAATCTCATTCAGAAGATAAAGAAGCAGATGAATCAAGCAGTGCCGTAAAAGAGGGAGCTAATGAAGAGGACAAATCAGATTCAGAAGGAAGTCAAGAAACCAATAGAAGTAGTCCCATGAAGCAGGAGAAATCTCGAGTAACGTCTGCAAATCCTTCAGGTGCTCATCATGTTGAAGATTCGGACGATGAGCCTCTTGTACATATCTCTACCCTTTGCTTTTGGTATATAAATTTGATAAAGCCATATTAGCATGCATTATAAAAATTTGGCTCTTATCAAATGCAGATGAGGTGGAAGCATCGAGCAGGAAAAAAAGGCTCAAGACAGGTAGGATAAACAGTTTGGCCAAAATAGCTAGCAGTGACATTCATGACTTTGCCGAGTCCGGGATCCATTGCCTTCTGTTTAGATTACAGGCTCAATGGGTAAAGAAGATTAATGCCTCTACAATGGCGTAAAAAACAGAGTAATAAACATAGTAATAGTTGCCCAGCAGCCACGCTCAAAATGCAAAACAGCCGTAGACATTCCATCGATTAAGGTAAGCAGTTTTAGTTAGAAAGTGGGTGATGATTTCAACAAATGACCGTGGTAGTGGTGTTAGATGGGTAGGTTTTGGCATGTAATTTTATGAGGTATGGTACATCTCTTTTGATCGTTTAATTGATAAATTTGAGGGGCCACATGTACAGATCATACGTGGGCATAGGTGTATGTTAGTATATTAAATGTTTGATTCCTGACAACTATCAAAGTTACATAATCTTACTGCACTGCTGCTCCTGTCTACAGACTTGTTAATTTGAACTCTTCTTCTCCTTCTTTGCATACGGAATGTTTGGTTACTGTGACTGGATCTTCCTGTTCAGGTCAATTGGAGAGGGTTAGAAGAAGTCAGCTGAATTGACTCTGCCCATAGACTGCTTCCTCAATATCCACCTAATCTCACTCCCACACTACAAAGATATGTATACTAGAATTAAGAAAATGTCAAATGTGATATTTAACAAAGATTTACTTCATGAGTAACGCTAGATATATTTCTAGTGTGTACAAGTTTCGTGCACTCATTTTAGAAAAAATAGAATCCATTATTAAAAAAATAATTTTTTCATGTGGTTCTTAGATTTATGTACTTTTTTCAAACAAGACTTGCACAATTTATAGCTCGTATGAAAAAATTATTTTTTAATAGTAGATCTTATTTTTTTTTGTAAAAGGAATGTGCAGGCCTTGCACATCCTAAGACTATAAAGAGTAATTTTATATACAATCGTGAAGTGTGCAACCGTCGCGTAATCGTTTTGAAAAATAGTGGGGTCTATTTTTAAAAAATTAATTTTTTTATGTGGGTCCTAAGTTTTACTTTTATTCATTTTTTTCAAAATGATTACACGGCGGTTACATAATTCACAATTATAAATATCTTTTTTGACTATAAATACTAGAATGAAAAAGGGGACATAAATATTTTGTTATTCTCTGTATGCTGGTGTTGCTCCGTCTCCCTTTTCTTTCCATCCCAAACCCGCACTTGATCCTATAGCAAGATATTGTCATTGTTTATTTTCATGTATGCTTTGTCAACTTCAAAGATAAAAGGCAATTGGTAAAACACTCGCCTGATCTGAGTACTTTTCAAATGTTTTGACCACAATTCTTGCCTCCATATATGGACATTTTTTTCAGCATTGTTGAATTTTGCATACAACTACCAATAAATAACTTCTACAAGCAAATCGGATTAAATATTACGTATTTCCATCTCAATAATGTAGAATACATGTCTTACACACCAACTTCCAAATACAATTTTCTAAATAGTAAATAAAAAAATCTTATCTCTAAAATTATAATGATTTTCGTACGCTATGCATATCTATTATTTATATTTGAGTAATGCTAGATACAGTCATGGATTGTGCAAGCATCGTGCACTCCTTTAAAAGAAAAGTGGAATCCATTATTAAATAAATTAATTTTTTCATGTGGGTTCCATCTTTACTCACTTTTTTTAAAAGAGTGCGCGGCGCTTGCGCATTCCATGACTGTAAATATCATTTCTCTTTATTATTTATAAGAGCAATGCTAGGTACAGTCCCTATCTGGGGACTGCAATGTAAGCTTAGGCTATTTTAACTTTGAAATTTTTTAAAATTACAAAATTATCTCTCCTAAAATGATGTTTTTTCTAATTTAATAAAGGGCCTGCATATACAGTCCCCACTTGGGGACTGCAAATAGAATTTCTCTATTTATAATATTGGCAAGATAAATTGTTAAAATTTAGAATGGCAAAGACAAAATAGATGGACCAGTTTATGATTTTGAAGTGATCATATCATGTCTGGTTCAACAATGAGTTTCTCAGATCAAACATGTAGAGTATGACAATATTTATTCAAGTAATGTTATATACATGTTTATTTTGTGCAGGGGCGTAACCAATCTGGTTCGGTCCGATTTTGAACATATTTTAGAACCGAATCGGTATACACCGATTTTGAGATTTTAAGAACCGATACTGCACCAATTACACCCCTAAACCATTACTTCCGGTTTTATCGGTTCCAGTCCCCTTTTTCCGATATATTATATATATAGTATATATATAATATGATATATATTATAGTATATAATAATATAGTTATAATATATTGTAGTATATTATAATATATAGTGATATTGTATTAGTATAACTACTAGTACTATAAACTATAATGATAATATATAGTTATTTATATAAGATTTTAAAATTTAATGTTATTTTAATTAATAATTTAGCATATAATACAAAAATTATTTTATATATAATTATATATATTAGATATAAAAATTATATATAATATAAAAAATCATATAAAAATTTAAAAAATATATATATGAACCGGTCTGGTGTTAGAAAAAGAAAAATTGAAATCAGACTGATTTCAACCAGTTTTGAAAAAAATAGAACTTGTATCGGACCGAACTGATTTAGAACTGGTCCCGTCCCCTACAAATCCCTTCGAAATAAGGGAGACCCAATAGAAAAAATCTTCTTCACACTCTACTATTTATCACACACTCAACACACTTAGTGTATTGAGTTTAAAAAAAAAAATTGAGTGCATGATATGTGGAGAGTGTAGGTAGATATGTAGAATTGCTCGACTCAATATAACTAAACAAAAATATATATATATATATATATATATATATATATATATATTGTTTTAAGTGAGTTTTTTCTTCAAAAGGTTCGTACAATGCTTGCTTACCTAAATCTACTCAAAATGTTATACATGACAAGTGAATTTTATAAAAGTAAATTTAGACTTAATTTCATGTAATACGTTATATTCATTTTATAATAAAAATAATTTTATAATATCACATGTCACATCAATTCATTTTATAAATTTACTTATAATAAAATTTTTTTGCGGTTAAAGTCTATCTTCTGCTTACACCTTACACCAATGACCAACTATGTATTCGGACACGGAAAAAAAAAGAAAAGGAGAGAGACAAGGAGTCCATGGTCAGAGTCCATCAGCTAAACCTAAGACGCGCACTGCTTAGTGCTTGACCATTTCATAGGACAGAGCAACGACACGGTCTCGTCAAATGTTCTTTACCTTTTGCATAAGACGCACGAGTTATTACAGTGTTCACATCACGAACAAATTAGATCATCGCGTCCAGCCAAATCTCCTCTCAGAGTCTCAGAGCTGAGCCCCCATATATTTTTTTTTGTTTTCGGTAACTACAATCCGCTGTTTCTACTTTCATTTTTTTGGGTTTGTTTGCTTTTCGAGTATGGCCATTTTCTCGTGTCTCACTCTGTTGTTTTACTAGTCATTTCGGTTATCGATTGGTTTTGTGTTCGCTATTGGTTACTCGGTTTTGTATTGTTGCTGCTGCTGTTGTCTTTGTATTAATTCAGGGTTTTGATTTGAGCTTGTACTCAACATGAATAGATAATGCTGGGATTTTCTTGTTTACTAGTTTATATGCTTTCATGCAGAGCCTCTTAATTTCTTTTCCTTTTCTTGAAAATGTCCCAGATTTTCCCTAATTTAAGCTCTCCTTTCACGGAAGCATGCTTTAGGGTGTATTTATGTTTGTATGTAGGAGTATATGTATGTGGGTATGTATGCATTTGGTTATGTGCAGAAGCTAAATGCCTATTATTTAAGATGAGTGTGTAAATACAGCCTTTTTTTTTTTTTTTTGTGTGTGAAAGACACATTTTTGGTTCGATTCTTTGCAGTTTTTGGTCTCTTTGTGGCGTTTAGGCATTCTTAGGAGCCAATTATGGCGGAGCCACTGGGACTGCTGAAAGTGATGGTGCTGCAAGGGAAAAGATTGGTAATCCGAGATTTCAGGAGCAGCGATCCTTATGTGGTAGTTAAGTTAGGCACTCAGGTGATTCTAGACTCTAAAATTGGATTAATTCCATCATGTTTGTGGATATGCTGCCCTTTCCTTTTTGCTTTCCTTTTTTCTTGAATTGTGATAGCACCTTGGTATCTAATTTTACTCTGAGGTATGTGGCTGATCTCATGAGCTCTTTTGTTCCAATATTCCATAGTTTTTTTTTATTGATTTATCACCACCAATGGTAAATACACATTGCTGTTACATATTGTAAAGTGAATAAACAGTAAGAAGTGCAGCTCTAGTTTATTAAGTAATTTGCAAAAGGATGAAGTCACTGACTCGAGAGGATTAACAAGTTTTGTGGTAATGGTTTAAAGGAAAAGAATCAGAAAACAGAGTTGAAGTTTCTATATGCCTAATGTTTGGCAAAATTATAGAATATGAATAATGGTGATCACTTGAAAACTTTCTCATAGGCACCTAGACATATCTTAAGTACTTGTTACTGGAATCTGTAAATTTTTTCGGCTATGATAGAATTCCAAACTAACTTATTTGTGTTCTTTGTATCAGACGGCAAAGACCAAGGTTATCAATAGTTGCCTTAATCCTGTTTGGAATGAAGAGCTAAGTTTCTCTGTCACAGAACCTGTTGGAGTTCTAAATTTCGTAAGTTCCTAAAGCTTTGAATTCAGAAAATTGAAATTGTGCAAGTGAGTCTAACAGCTTATATTGTTTCTCAATCATTTCAATTAGAGGGGATTTTTAGGTTTTAATTAGAGTTGAGGTGACTGAAAGGTGAAATATAGTTTTTTTGTTCGTTATTGAGTTCTGTTTCATTCTACCAGCTGAATTATCAAAATTGCTTGGCCGTTCGATGCATTTTAATAACTTTTTGGTAGTCCTTCCTTTGAGCTATCTTCTCATGCTTTAACCAATTGTGTATCTCTTGGTGTTCAACTCCTTTGTTCAACATGTGAATTCACAGGACATTCAGCGAACTTTAGTTTTCGAGATTTTTATAATCTTGGCCCAGTCACGTGAGATATTTTTGTGTGATGCCTAGATCTCTCATATTGAGCAAAATTATGGCAAGATTTAGCAACTTACTTGAAAAGTCAAAATTCTTGGTTGTGCCGGAGGGGACATAATTGAGCTTCTTGTGTCAAAACCTTAAAGATGGGGTTTTGCAAATGGAAATTTGATTTCTTTTTGAATTTCTTGAGTTTAGTCCACAGACCTGCATAGTCCAGCTGTATCAGCTGCTGCTTATTTATCCCCCAAAGTTATTCTTGCCCTGGGCAGTTTTGTTAAGTTCATTATCCGTCCTCCAGTACTTTGATCTTCTATTGTAGTGAAGTGGCAATTTTTTGCTTGGATGCCATCTTGCAAAGCAGATAACCTCGTGGAAGAAGGGGGATAATCCCTCTTCTGTGCTGTTACATCCAAGAGCAGTCTGGTACTTATTTGCTTCCCAGCACATAGACTTTGTCTGAAAAATCTGGTGTTTTCTGGCTTTTGTCCCGAAAATGTTTGGCTTCTTAGTATTGTCATTTTGAAGAATGAGAGAATTGGCTTTTGTCCGAAAATTAACGGCTATATGGGAAGAGAAGGGATTTGAGAACTTTGGAAAGTTCAGAGGTTAAGAAGTGATTTCATCTCCGTCTTGTTTTCATGATTGGAACATTTTCTATATGTTTCCCCTCTTATTTTTCCCCTCGTATGTGGCTTAGAAAGAAGTTTAATGTTGATCTGTTTTAGAATATAAGTTCTTCCGTAATAATTTTTGTGAATTTAGTTTGTTCTCATCTCTTCTTTCAACATAAAAAAATCTCGTGTTAATGGTCTGTTCCCTTAGCTGGCGAAGTGATCTTACTGATGTTAATGACATTGTAACCCCCAGATTTGCGACATCTGACCAAAGTGCAATTTTCTGCAGGAAGTGTTTGACAAAGACCGTTTCAAGGCAGATGACAAGATGGGACATGCTCACCTCAGCCTTCAACCAATAGTCTCAGCCGCCAGATTGAGACAGATTCTTGGGGTTTCTTCTGGTGAGACAACATTACGGAAGGTAGCCCCGGACAGTGACAACTGTCTTGTTGGGGAGAGCTCTATTAGTTGCATAAATGGAGAGGTGGTGCAGAGCGTATGGTTAAGGCTCTGTGGAGTTGAGTCGGGGGAGATTGAACTAAAGATCAGGTTAATCAATCTACCAGTTACTCCCCCAAGGTAGATTTGTACAAATACCGAATCTCCGGTTTGCATTGCATATGTTCAGATTTCTAACAATTGAGGGGCGGGGAAGAGATGAATGTGCTTGTAGGTAAGTTTTTCCTCATGTAACCCCCTTTATAGATGTTAAAAAAAAGAACACTCCTAATGTAGAATTAGTATACGAATGTGAGTAGGCTAAAGTGAAGCCAAGCTGTGTGTGAATGTGTGTTTGTTTAAAGTAACTTATAAGAAAAAAAAGTGTGTTTATTTAAAGTCAGATGAAGTAGGAATTCGAATTGATTCTATGGTCCTTTAATCTGTATTATTAACTTGGCTTGTGAATTAACAAGCTGTTGAATGTCAAGAATGGAATTTGGCATAAACTGCCCAGTTTGTTTCTTTTTTCCGAGCAGCTTTGGTTGAGTTATTCAAAAGGAAAAATCTATTGCCAGGGGAACCGAGGGGGCACCGCGTCCCACGGGGCCGGTTGTTTAAAAAAAAAAAATTATCTTAAATGGAAGAACAATGGTCAACGAGCGGATTCTTCTCTGTGGGTGCATTTCTCCTGCTGGTAGAGATCTGTTTCATGCTCTTCTGGTATCCTTTTTTACATATTGTTTCATTAACGAGGCCCTCGTTTTTTTCCTCACCAGCTTGTAAGCAGTAGAGGATATGGCCTTCCTAGCATCTGGTTCGGACTAGTGGGATTTCAATGGGTTAGAACGAACCAAAGATTAGAATCAACATGGAGAAAAACCAAATTGATAAAAATCCATTAAAATCAAAGATGAAAAAATTTGAAATCGAAATCCAAAATTAAAATAGACCAAAACCCATGTCTACAAACTAGAAGAAAACCCAACCAAGCTCCACAACTGAAAATTAATTACAAATCAAAATAGAGCCATGAAGAAATAGAACTCAGAATCGAACTCCCAAATTTAAAATCAACCGAAACCATCTGAAATGGAAGCACACGCGATTTAGAGCAATTATATGAAGATGAAATTATCTGAGAACCAGTACCTTAGAAAAAGTGAAATTATCTGGGGAAGGAAAATGAGAGGGGAAATGAAAAGTGTGGTCTGCAAAGGAAGAAGAAAAAATCTGTGTGAACCGTTGTTGCCGTAATGGTCTGCTATCGATCGAAGAAGGAAAATAGATAATGTTGTTTGCTTCAAAGTGTGGTCTGCTACACTGAAGGAAGAAGAAAAATTTGTCTTAACCGTTGTTGCCACAGGTCTACTACTCCACTAAAGAATAAGAAAAAGAGAATAAAAAATCTGTGGTATGCTAACGGAGGAAGAAAAAAAAAAATAATTTTGTCCTTTTCTACTTTTGCCTTTTTATTTTTTTTATTCTACTTACTTTTTTTTCTTCCACGTAAATTTTGCCACGAACAACTTGTTGCATTCCGTTTACGCAAGCCGGTTGTACGTAGCAAAACTGTATTCAAAATCAAGTGCATGTTTTTTGGCAGTAATTTTTTGCAAAGCAAGCTTTATATATTTTAACAAACGAGGGGAATATATGAGTAAGGCTGCGTTTGGATGTTGAACTGAGTTGAGTTGAGTTGAGTTTTTTATGAATAATAATGAGTTAAGATGATTGAATGAGTTTTGTAGGGTCCACATAAAATGAGTTTGTGTTTGGATGTTAAGATGAATTTGAATATATTTATATAAAATTATAAATATATGGGACGTCATAACTGGCGCAACGGGTAAAAAAAAAAATTAAAACCATGCTGCCGGCTTTCATTCTTTCACAATTGTGTAAACCGATCAAATGGAAACACAAAAATCAAGAAATGGAAAGAAGAAACCAAGATAAAATGAAACAATAGAAGTGAAATTTGATCTGATGTTTGTTAGTGTGGGGCCCAAAGATGAGTTGTTTATTGAAAAAGTGAACCTTGTGTTTGGATGTCGGAGGCATTCTAAAAATGAACTTATCTGAGATGAGTTGATCATCCAAACGAAGCCTAAAGGATCAGGATGAGGGATCCCAACAAACACTCCATTATAACTAATGCAATGCAAAACAAAAACTAAATGCATGTTGCCTTACCTTCCCTTGTCAAGGGAGATCTAGGGGTGCTACCCGCTCCCTACGGTGGGGGCACCCCTTCCCCTTCCCCGCCCCACATGGGGCGGGGGATGGGGTTTTCACCCCCGCCCCTGGGATGCAGGGGCGGGGTGCGGGACGGATTTCCAATCCGCCCCGCTTCTTTTCACTTAAAAAAAAATTATTATATTTATTTTATTTAAAAATTATTTATAAGTGCAAAAATACATTTTTAGATCAAAATTATAAATTTAAATTTTTTAAATATGACTATAATTTAAAAACTATATAATTTTTAAATTTGTTAGTGCATATTTTCTATAAATTGTAGTGTATTAGTTTTTAAACTATATAGTTTTTAAATTTGTTAATACATATTTTGTGAACAAGTCTAACAAATTGTAATATATATTTATATATATAAAATTTATAAATATAAATAGATATTTATGTTTATATATATGTATATAATATATATATACATATATATAAAATGGGGATGTGGCGGGGCGGGGGAAATGCGGGGCGGGGTTGGGCCCTCCCCGTCACCCGCCCCTGCTAGGGCCCCTAGATGCGGGGCGGGGGGCTCGCCCCCGCATGGGTGTAGTGGGGTTGCCCGCCCCGCTATGCGGAGGCAGAGCGGAAGCGGTGCGGGGTAGCGGGGGTGAGGCCTCGTTCACACCCCCCCCCCCCCCCCCCCCAATATCAAACTGCCTCTATTTGGGGCATTAATACATTGTTTACCCTTGAACTGTTATTGTTTGACATTCTATATTTCAAGTTATTACAATTGACAAATTACCACAAAATATTCTCTGAAATTGATAAATAGTGAAATCTATCAAATTTGATGGTTAAAATGACGAAAAATAGATGATGCTAGATTTGATTTTTTTTTTCAATAAATAAGAATTTTATTAAAAGTAGGCAAAACTAAGCATGCAGAGCATATACGTTAATGCATTAAAGTCTATTACAATCGACCAATAGAATAAAGTATGAAGAAAAATTTCTAATCTTATCTATTCTCTGTTCATGATTTTCAAAACTCCGACCATTCCTCTTCATTCATATGCATCACCGTAAACAAATCGATCCTACCAAGTTGTATCTTAACGATAATTGAAGGATGTGATGTAAGTTTTGAAAATCAAGATGCTGTAGTATGAAAATTGATGAATGTCAAATAAATTAATAAAATGAAATCCCGTTTTTCTTATTAAACTTTGTCATCCATAATTAAATTTCTTGTAATACCTTTTCAAGTGATTTTAAATTAAGATTTTTACATAATTACATGTTTTATTCGAGAGAATTGTTTGGTTTATAAAGAAATATTATAAAAGAACATAAAAAATTATATTATCGAGCCCACATGGTAAGATAATTATATAATATAATTTGATTTGAAAGATAAATTTTAAAATTTAAATATTATAAATTAAGTCATACTATTTAAGTAATGTGAATGGTGTATTCTAAAGTCTACCAACACCTTAAAAATAAAATAACTCAAAAAAAAAAAAAAACATTAAATTGTTTTTATTATAAAATAAATCTGATCAGTCTTGCTTAAATGGCGCGAAACGCGAAAGAAAAGGGGCCTATGCTAGACCTCCAACTCCAAACTCTTTCCTGTTGGTTCTTCCAATGAGTTTGAAGCTCAAAGCGCTGACCGAACCATCTGCGGAACCTAACCCTAACCCTAATGGCAGTGCTGTAAAGAGACTGACTTTCGATTTAGGAAGTGGAAGCGAAGTCGTATATATACCCAAGTTCTTTCCTTTTAATCAGGCATGGAACTGGTTCGATTACCTCAACAATGAGATCCCTTGGGCCAGGCCTACCATTCGCGTCTTCGGACGCTCTTGCGTCCAGGTACCCCCTCCCCTCCCCGCCCAATTTCAATTTCGTTTTTCCCCTGATTTCCTGTTTGTTTGCTTGTGCGAAATTGTAGCTAAAAGAAAAGGAAAGAAAAGGATAAGTTATTTCTTCTCTATCGAAATCCTTTATAATTGTATCCAAATAAATAGGTCGGTTTTTGTGAACTCAAATAATGGGTCAAGTGTTTTAAGATTACGGATAATTGTTATCGTGGTCCTGTAGTTTGATTAGTTTGTAGAACGAGAGATTGAAGCAAAGATGGTAATGGTTTTGAACAAAGAGTATAATAAGCTTGGCATTTGGTTCATATATACGCTTGGAAATACTTATTTCCGAGTTGTGGTTTCTAATGGTTTATGGTATTTGTTTTTGCTAGCCTAGAGACACATGCTATATTGCAAGTCCAGGACTGCCCGATCTGATTTACAGTGGATATCAGCCACATGCCTATTCTTGGGATGATTATGCTCCGCTTAAGGAAATCTTGGATGCGGTAATTAAGAAAAACTGTGGAAATCTCCTTGTGTCATCGCTACCAAAAACTTGCATATTATCCTGATGATTGGTTCATTAATGGCGCATACATCGATGGTATCCGATGTGTTGATCTCTTTTCTATGCAGCTCCATAAGGCTCTTCCTGGGAGTAGCTTTAATAGCTTGCTCTTGAACAGATATAAAGGTGGTAATGACTGTGTTGGTTGGCACTCTGATGATGAGAAGCTCTATGGATCGACGCCGGAAATTGCTTCAGTATCCTTTGGATGTGAACGTGAATTCTTCTTGAAGAAGAAACCCAGTAAGAGATCTCACGGTATGTCAATTCGTCTTTTTGTGGGTGTTTTTTTCTGCACTAGTTGTCATATTCTGGAACTTCTGGACTTTTTGATTTCACAGATCCAACTAGATTTAGGCCCCGTTGCATCATTTCGTCTCTTGGCTCGGATTATTCTAATCAAGGATATTACCCCCGTCTCTACTTATCAATAAATAAATAGATAAATGTATAATAAATAAAGGAGATTACCCCCATGGCCCCATCTGGCATCTATCACTGTTTGCATGATATACACAATAGGTTTCCTTACAAATTCCATGTAGCAGTAAGATTGAATCAGTTTTTTTCGTTTTAGTTCCTCTAAATTATAGACCCGGACACTTGTTTACCAGTTTTGCATTATCAACCAACTGCTAACAAGTTGATTATGTTGGTTTTATGTTTGCAATTGTCCTCTGTGGCTAGTGTCAAAAGAACTTGGTGAAGAACCAGCAAGAAAGCGGTCCAAGAAGAGTAGCCATACTGATCAGCACTCATTCACGCTTAAGCATGGATCACTATTGGTAATGAGGGGCAACACCCAACGAGATTGGCTCCACTCAGTGCCTAAGCGTGCAAAAGTAGAGGCAACTCGTATTAACCTCACCTTCAGGCATGTCGTTTGATGGGACGTTCGACTAAAAGAGAATTGTTTTTCATTGGGCTTTGTTGAATTGTCTGTAGGCAGGCGTTGAAGTACCTGGTGTAACAAGGTGCCACAAGGTATCTTAAATTTTGTTAGGAGATAGAATGTATGGTTTTCCTGACAACTTGATATGGACACTGAAAGGTTAAGGATCCTTGTAGCTTTTAATGTGATATGCATCTGTGTATAGTTCATAACAATTGTCAGTTTTCTCTGTTGTAGTGTTATTATAATTTATCTCAATCGAAGTTGGCTTTATGCATGGCGAGTTTCATATTTCTCTCATATGATGGCTCCTTCTGTTGTTCCACTTCCACCTGACTCTGCCAGATCATTCTTGTTCTCTCCCTTAACCAACTACCCTTAATTCTTCCCATTTGCCTTTCTTATCTCCACATCTCCAAGCCCTACTAACTCCATCTTTTTTAGGCTGCTAGTGAAATTTCATTTACCAATCTTGCTTGTTGCTTATTAGCAGTGCTGCAGGGTCCTTCTATACTGAATAAATTTCTCAATCACTGGTGAATGAAAATGGTATAGATTGGTTAAAGTACAGACTCCCCAACCAAGAAGTAATAGCTGCAATAGCAAAGCATGCCGAAAATAACAATGCAGCCTCAAGCAAACTTCTATGTAAAACAGATCAGATGTCCCGAAGTCTTTATTTATTTGTTTTTTGGCAAGTAGAAAGAGAAAAATGCAATGGTGGGGTGGAAATATCCAGATATAGGCAGCAATGTCCTTCTGCCTCGGTGGATCAAATGGTATGCAGAAACCATATTCGGTTCAGCAATTATGGTAGTGAAGTCTGTGTTAAGCAAAACCAACATTAGCGTGGGGCTAAGATAAGTTAGAGACAAGTCACTACAAGATGCAGCAAAATGGTAGCAATTGATGCCCAAGATGCATGATGAAGTAGGCTTTCCTTGCTCCTTACTGACACTGTTCTATCCAAGAGTAAAACATATCGGTGCATGAGAAAGTGTGATTTTACCTCCCTTATCTTCTAAACGATGTCTAGAACTTATATTAAGCTACGTTTGGATAGTGAGGTAATTTCAGATAATCTGTGAATAGTAGTGAAAAAATAATGAATAATAATGAATAGTAATAAAAAGTAGTGAAAAGTAATGATATAATATTGATTAGTGATCTGAGTCTGATTACTCCACTACCTAAACACACCCTAAGTTTACCTAATAGCACTAGTAGTGGGCTAACTAA
Organism: Juglans mandshurica; assembly: GCA_022457165.1. NCBI lineage: Eukaryota > Viridiplantae > Streptophyta > Magnoliopsida > Fagales > Juglandaceae > Juglans > Juglans mandshurica. The sequence goes on from CM039627.1 coordinate 8,640,629, forward strand.
AATCAAATTTTAGCCGAAGAATAACTAAAGTGTAAAATAAAGTGCAGCAATGGGCTGACTAAATGTACAATAATTTTAGCTTTAAATGAATTGGCTGGCTAAATTTGTTGAGCTAAAAGAGGCTGGCCAAATATTACTTTTGACTAAAATATTCCCTTCTCGCTGCTTCTCTCTCCCGCGCAAGTAGAAAAAATCCATAAACTTGAGATAGCTCTCTTCCGTTCCAACGTAGTTTACAGCGTAGCTTGAACAAAACCCACAATTGCAAAAACGAAGGCCATCAACGCAGACCATCGCAACACATCATCTTCAATCTTCAATCTGCTTTCCTAGGTAACTAAGGAAAAAGTTCCAAACGGTGTGATAATTTCTTGCGATTTATTTATTTATTTTTTGCTTGTTTTGTGAAAATGCAGAACCGCATTTTTCTTGCGATAATTTTTGATTTATTTCAGAGAACTCTATTGCTCTTTCAGTTGGTTCAGTACCTCATGTGCCTTCTTTGTGTTTGTGAAAATGCTCCATAGTTTCAAACATGTGGGAAACTTCTTCTAGAGCAGACTTCGCTGGAGTTTCCAAATTTGGCCGTTTAGTACTCACCCATATAGAGTTGCATACGAGTGAATAACATAGATAATAGTCCAATAAATATATCAATGAATACAGTGAATAAAAAACTATTTGGGCTTGCTTTTCCCTTTTCAATTCTTTGTCTCATATCAGCTCTTTGTCGAGTCCGTCCATTGAATATCTATCTTGTATTGGGGATGCAAATCCATGTTTATGAACCAAACTGCGACTTTATCCCTTAATATTTTCAGTTTTATATTCTTTTCCGTCTTAATTGGGTGTCCAATTGATGCACACTTACGTTCGTAATTGTATCCATTCTCTCTCTATCATTAAGCCCCATGATGGGTTTCTTGCCTAATTTTTACAACAAAAAATCTTCACAACCTCCTAACAATCCACACTCCACTTTTTTTTTTTTAAATTATTATTATTTTTTTCTTTTATTAAATATTTATTATATAAATAATGAATAGAAAATTTGAAATAATTTAAAAAAAATAAACTCAAAAAAAAAATAAAAAAAATGAAAAAATTTAAAAATTTAAAAAAAATGTGGAGTGTGGAGTGTGGTGGAGTTTGTGTAGCAAAACTCTTTTTACAATTTTTTTCTTTTCCTTGTACGTGTCCCAACATCCTTAGTTTACGTGAATTCTTTTGGGGAATCTTCTTAACTTCACTTTTTCTTTGTTGACGTTCTTTTAGTTGATCACACTCACATGGACGTGTTATATATACCCTGCTTTTCTATTTATTGATAGACTTTGAATCCTTATCATTTCATCAATGACTTGTTAATGTTCATAGCTAACTACTAAGTGCTTTCTGAGTCGTCTACTAAAAAGAAAAATGTCCGTTATGAGTCGGCTGGCAGCATTTTTCAGCCTTTCCATTTTATAAGACATTTTTTTAAGTTGTAAATTTTATCAATTCTCACATCTCTTGTTAGGAATCGATCCATCTACTTACCGTGATGCCTACTTCACAAATCTTTTAAACACCAATGACTTTTTGATGAGTGACAAAACTGAGATTAATGGATCTCAACTCTTTCTACCCCGAGTTGAGATTATTGAGGTTGAACTGAGTGGATGAAAACCACAACGAGGTAATAATTTTACTAACGAGGAAGATTTGATTCTTGTGGAGGGATGACTTGAAATTTCATTAGATGCGGTGCAAGGAAAAGATCAAAAGCACACAATGTTATGGAAAAGAATTCATAAATATTTTGAGGAAAACAAGAAATTTGACTCTTTACATAACTACTCATCTTTAATGAATCGGTGGTCGACGATTTAACAAACGGTAAATAAGTTTTGTGGTTACTTGACACAAGTCAAGGGAATGCATCCAAGTGGTTTTAACGAGCAAGATAAGGTATGTTCTCCACATTTTATTTCGACTTTTTAACATGCTAGTAATTTTTTAAAATACTTGATCTTATGAAGTAACCATGGTGCTTTATGTATGTAGATTGACAAAGCAAATGTCATGTTCCTGGAGTTAGAGAAGAAAACTTTTAACTTTGATCATTGTTGGCGGGAGTTGAGATTCCATCCAAAGTGGGTGGAACAATAGAAATAGTAAAACCGAAGAAAAAACCAAGTTCGAATGGTTCGACGCCAAATTCGATAAATTTAGGTGAAGATGAGGATTTTCATGCAGTATCTTCAAATTTGGATCGACCAATTGGTCGTAAAGCATGAAAAGAGAAACAAAAGAAAAAAGAAATGACAATGTCCTATTCTCTCGTGGTACTAAATAAGATGAAAGAAGTTAGAAAGAGTAAACTCGTACTTATGTAAGAAGCACGTGATCATGACAATAAGATGTTGTGTCTTAGGCTAGAGGGAAGAAGTGCGCATTCAGAAAGAGAAGGTGCTACTTGAGCAGGAGAAGGTACAGAATGAAGAAAAGAAAGAAGATAAAAGAATTATGGCGTTAAATACAAGTATCATGCCTCCAATGCTACAACAATACTATCTTTAACAGATGGAAATACTTGCAAGTCGTGCTAGGAAAAACTAACGAAGGTGCTAGGAAATTCTTCATCAGAATCTAAATCGATAAGTGTTATTTTGTGAAAAAGTGAACGATCTATTAAGAGGAAATGAAAAGAAAAGGCTTCTCAGGGACACTTGAGTTGAAGTAAATGAAATTGTTGATAAAATGTTATGTTTTATAGTGGAAGAATACAACCGTTAGAGAAATATATCCGTTAGAAAATATAGCCGTTAGAAAAATATAACATTTAAAAAATATAACCATTGGAGAAATATAGCCGTTAAAAAATATAACCGTTGGAGAAATTCATATTACAATTAGAATTAAAAAAAATGAAAAGTTCAAAATCAATATTTTAATAGAATAATGAAAGATTTTTTGAGCCTGTTATTTGATGTAGTTGAAAAGTGATTAGCTAAATTTGTAAAAGTGGATTTCTTAGTTAAATTTTGTCTAAAGTTTGTTAAGCCCACTACTAGTGTTCGATACTTTATCCTTGAAAAGGAAAAAACCAAGCTTTTCATGTTGGAATCCACCAAATTGTGAACATGCAAGTTTCATGTAATAAGATCATATGAAAATCTGTTTATAAAACTTATTTTTTACACACCTAACGTGCTAATGATAGAAAAAAATTTCGCCTTAGTTATGCTAAAAAATTATTAATATTTTTTTAAAAATTATAATGAATTAATATGCAAAACTCTAAAATTATTAGAGGCCATAATCTAAGGTTTATATTATATCCATTATTCATAACATAACATCTAAATGATTAAAAATTATTGGATTTATTTATTTATTTATTCATGTATTTTTTAATATTTTTTAAAAAATAAAAAAATCATAATATTATTAAAAAATACTTATTTAATTATTAAATTAAAAAAAAAATATTATGAGCATAAGTAGTATTTTCCTAGAATGTTTGGGAATTATGAGCATAAGTAGCATTTTCCGCGGGGAATTGAAGGATAGCTTGATTACGCTTCCCAACGCTTACGTTTGATCGTTTAACGTTTAGCTGCAACCCGAAAAATCACCCACCTCCCCGGCACATACGCGCACCACCCTGAGTTTGAGTGATCAGATCCCCAAGTAGCCCTCTTCCTTTACTTTGGCTTGGATTTTCTGTATCACTTTCTTTTTTTGACGATCCCTATGTCTCCTGTCCCTGTGGCATCCTCGGACTCCATTAAACCTCGAGGTTCTTCCTTTCTTTGTTAATTATAATTTTTTTTCACTGCCTGTTGATCCCTGTTCCTTCAGATAATTCTGTTATTGGTTTCAGTTAGTTTAGTTGCAAAGGTTTTTGTTAATTAGATTTAGCTCTTGTATGGATAGAGTTCGGTTGATGTACAGATTCTACAGAATACGGGATTTTCATTTGCTTCATTTTGTCATTCTCTGCATTTCATTCTTCTCTTCCAAATCATTCCATCTCTTAACATGTCCACGATTTAATTTTACAAGTTTGATAGAAGTATTGCTTTCGGCTTTCCTTCTTACTAATCTCGATTAAATATTGCCATAATTCCTCTGATTTCTACGTTCAATTGCTTGGAATTAAGCTATTATTAGCATGCTTATATGCCCAACCGTAGCATAATCGGAAATTCCAATTTTCACTGGCTATTTTACGCTTACCTTTATGTATCGGGTTACTTGTTTTCTTATGATTTTGAGAAGATGCATAACAAGGCTTACAAATTGGCCTTTGGGTAATTCTTAGTCTATGTCAACTCAACCTAAAGTGTTTCCGTGCAGATGTTTGTATTGTTGGTGTTGCACGTACGCCGATGGGTGGCTTACTTGGTACCTTGTCATCGTTGTCAGCTACCAAGCTTGGCTCTATAGCTATTGAATGTAATCACTGCTACTTATGTCTCTTTAATTTGTTTTCTTTTGGTTTCTTCAACTATGTTGCCATTCAGTATTGTGTTCCTTAAAACGATTGTGTGTGTGCGTGTGTGTTTTCATTTTGATTGTAATGTATTAATTTGGGTAGGTGCTCTAAAGAGGGCAAATGTTGATCCTTCAACTGTGGAAGAGGTTTTCTTCGGGAATGTCCTAAGTGCCAATTTAGGGCAAGCTCCTGCTAGGCAGGCTGCTTTGGGTGCAGGTATACCTAATTCCGTGATCTGCACCACTATTAACAAAGTTTGTTCATCTGGGATGAAAGGTGCGCTCTTCATTGAATTAAAATTATACTTCACTTTTAGTGTAGAAAAAAATGAATGTAGTAATGGGATTGAGTATGGCATGTTCTTATCTTCTTTGTCCCAGCAACAATGCTTGCTGCACAATCTATTCAGTTTGGTCTGAATAACGTCGTCGTGGCTGGTGGAATGGAAAGCATGTCTAATGCACCTAAGTACCTAGCTGAAGCAAGGTTTGGCTATGTGGCATTAATTGTTTACTCATTAGTTTACTTCATGTTGCTTTTGTGCTTTTACAGATTGATGGACTTGGAAGTTGAAAGAAGTACATGCTTCGGCTAGGTAGATAAGATTTTATGGACTCCCTCTAGGATATATAAATTCTGTCTGTTCATTCAATAGGGCCATCGCTAATCAGGACAATAACCACTTCCCTTGGATGAACATTTGGAGCAGTAATGTGCCTTTAAAGGCTGCCTTCTTGGTGTGGACAGCAGCATTAGGAAAAATCCTGACCATGGGCAACCAATGGAAATGCTGAATCATAGTAATTGATTGGTGTTGTATGTGTAGGAAAAGTTTTGAAACTATGGACCACTTGCTACTTCATTGTGAGGTTGTTAGGACCCTTTGGGATATTTTTGTGGTAGATTAGTCCTCTTCCAGCTAGAGAAGTCTTTATGGTATCCCCCAAACCGTAGCATTATGGAAGATGGTCCCCCCCATATGCCTTCTGTGATGCATTTGGAGGGAAAGAACGACTAGAACTTAGAAGATAGGGAATGTTTGTGGACTTAGTAGATAACCCATACTGACTTGCTTTTTCTCTAGGCAATTGCGGTTTTAATGGGCTTAATTCCTGTGTACACGGGCTATGCCTATTCATTCATATCAATAATATTTATCTTTTACTTATATAAAAAAAAAAAGATTTTAATGGGCTTAATGTTTATGATTTCCTTGTATCTATTTCCGATAAGTGTTTTCTCATGTATACATCCAATGTACCTGAGCTATGCTTATTGATATTAATAAAATTTTTACTTTTTTTATAAGTGATAATTCTGTTAATTTGAAGAAAAGACAAGGTGAAGCCCAACTACGTAGGACATATACCATTAATAAAATTTTTATTCAAAAAAAAGTAAGTGCTTGTGAAGCATAAGTGTTGACATAGGGTCTTTCTTGTTGAAGCATATAGATTATTGAAGGGTATGTCATCTTGGTTATAAAATGATAGTCTATAGTTTTTTATATAAGTAAACTGGTAATTTATATAATTGTAACATGGAGAAGTGAGGTTTGCTAACTGTGGGTAAGTGAAAGTCATTAATGGGAATGTCCATGACAATTTTAGTCAACTTGAAGGAGGAAACATCATGAAGATTTCATTGTGAATCAAACAAGTTGATAATCTTTCTGCCTATTGTGGTGATTATGTAAAACATATTGTTGTTTACTTCTTTGACCATCGTTGCAGTTGTTTTACTACGTGCTTATGATAAACTGATGGACTTGCTCAATGTTTGGTGCTGCCTTAGCTTTGTATACAAGTGTTCCTATTTTTTACCGATAAAAAAATGTTTAGGGAAGTATCTTTGTGATCCATTCTGACTCCATTTTATAAACAGAAAGGGATCTCGATTTGGACATGATACAATTGTTGATGGTATGCTGAAGGATGGACTTTGGGACGTTTACAATGACTTTGGGATGGGAGCTTGTGCAGAAATATGTGCTGATCAACATACTATAACAAGAGAAGAGCAGGTACAGTTCTGCAGTATTTGTCCACTTTATTACATGCAATAAGTTTATTTTTCAACATGCGATATCTTTTATTACGCTCTTGATATTTTTTTAAAATAAATTTATTAAGTACCAAATTTTGTCTTATAATCATTTTTTTATAAGTAAACAAAATTTTTATCTAATAATTTAATGTTCAGTTCATTTTATTTCTTTTTCTTTTTTTTCCATGTATACTTTTTGATATGTTTTGTTGGTATCTGATTCGTAAGTTACCACATAAAGTGAGTTTAGACATCTGTGTTGATAGATGGAATAAACTTTGACGCATTTGACAAAAGAAAAAGAAAATCATGTTAAGTAAATTTTTACAATGCTGGTTTATGTTATAATTTTGCAAAATGTTTTTTCTTTGATGTTAATTTTCCCATTGCACATTACTGATATTTCCTGTTTTCCTCAGTGACCTCCAATGTTTCAGTTTGCATCATTGATTCATTATATTAACTTCTGCTATATCTATTTTTCCTTGCAGGATAATTATGCTGTTAAGAGTTTTCAGCGGGGAATTTCTGCACAGAATGGAGGCCTCTTTGCATGGGAAATAGTTCCGGTGCGATTCCTAGTCTTAACCAACCAGGAGATTGTAGTCTATGGCATCAAGTAAATATCACCTGATAATTCTGTGCAGGTTGAAATTTCTGGGGGAAGAGGGAAGCCTTCCACAATTGTTGACAAGGATGAAGGTTTAGGAAAGGTGAATACAATAATTAGACAAGGATTGACTTATCAACTATATAATTCTTTGTCAGTTGACCGATAAAAAACTGATATAATTATTTGACCCATAGAATTTGAACTTGAAGATATCTCTTCTCAATTGAGTACTTGATATGTGATTGGAATACATTAGCTGAAGATGACTACCATTTTACCAAGTAGATTTCACCAATCAAGCTAATAGAGTAAGCTATTTGTCTTTATGTATCAACAACATTGGCATCAGTGCCACAGAATTATAGAAAAGAGAAGGTTAAGATATTGGCTTCAGTTCTTGTCCCACCTCATGTTATTTAAGGCACATCAGTTTCTTTTTTGATTGGATGTTGGTTTTAAACAAACCACTGCCTTACTAGTTGCTCCCCTTGAAATGAGAAATTTTTTTCTAAAAGTGTTCCAAACCCCAGCATTTTCAAATAATTACCATTTTTCATATCATTTATTTCTGTTTAGGGTTAAACATATTATTCTCCCTAAATTACCAGGTTTTTAAAACTTTTTTCTCCCAAATTACCAAAACTGATACACATAAATTATCTCTGGCTATCAGATAGCATCCTTACATCAAGACCTGATTGTTAGGATGGTGAAAAATAGGCAACATGAGAAGTGTATTTAACCCTTCTATTTATTATGTGGTTTTTACCATGAATGCCATGAGCTGTTCTCAAACAAAAAAGAAATAGACAATTGGAGTGAATTTGATCTTTGATTAATACATTGTAGTTATGTTATATTGAACTTTAACTCTACGTTTGTACTCCTATAGCCAAAATTTTGGAGCTCTTAATGTCACGTCCTTGTCTTATACTTGCTCTTTCCTTTCCCACTTTTACTTCTGAAATATTGAGTTTCCTTCAATCTGTCTCTTTTTCTTTTTCTCCCCCTCCCCACTTATACTATCATTTTAGTTTGATGCTGCTAAACTGAGGAAACTCAGGCCAAGTTTCAAGGAAGATGGGGGTTCTGTTACTGCTGGCAATGCTTCTAGCATAAGGTTTCTCTCTCTCTCTCTAATTCCAAGATAGATGTGTTGTATAATCTTGTTCCTTCCTTGTATTGGTGATGAGGTGAATTCCTTCTGATTCACTCTGGTTTGGGGCTGTCATCATGGATAGTGACGGTGCAGCAGCATTAGTGCTAGTAAGTGGAGAGAAGGCAATTCAACTAGGTTTGAAGGTGATTGCAAAGATCAAAGGATATGCTGATGCAGCTCAGGTATTATGAACATTAGTATTCATATTTGGTTTGATTAATGAAACTCATGTAAAATAGTGCTAAAAAGAAGAATCCATGCAGGCACCTGAATTATTCACAACTGCCCCGGCCCTTGCAATACCAAAAGCTATTTCAAATGCTGGTTTGGAAGCTTCTCAGATCTGTTACTATGAAATTAATGAAGCTTTTTCTGTAAGAATTCAGGCTTTCATTTTTTTCATCCCTCTAGTCAGTTGTTCGTTGATCTTGAATTTGCTAGATATGTGTGCTTAAACTAATCCTTGCAGGTTGTGGCACTTGCCAATCAAAAGTTGCTTGGTCTTAATCCTGTGAGTCTTAGACTAACCCTTTTACTATTTTTAACTCATAGAACTCAGAAATTTAGTTGCTTTTAGATGTTTCATTCTCTTGGGCAGTCTCCAAGTATTATAAATACAATCCTTATATAAATCTTTTGTCTTTATAATGAGTGCAGGAAAGACTTAATGCACATGGTGGAGCTGTATCATTGGGACATCCTTTAGGATGCAGTGGAGCTCGAATCTTGGTCACGTTGTTAGGGGTAATAAATGAATGTTATCTTTATATGTTAGTGAGATTACACTTTGCACCCAAAATTACCACTATTTTTGCAATATGCACCACAAACTACCAAAACTGTTAATTTGCACCCTAAACTGCCCAATTACGACAATTTGCACCTTGGTTAAGATTTGATCATTAAAACTGTGCCATATGTCCTTTTTTCATTGATCATAATGCAGATATTAATAAATGGTGCAAATTACTAAAATTTAGTAGTTTAGGATGCAAATTGCCAGTTTTGGTTGCTTGAAGTGCAAATTGAAGGATTTCCGGCCTATCAGTCTTGTGAATGGGATATATAAGATTATTTTTAAGGTGCTTGCCAATCGTCTAGGTGAGGTTTTGGAGAGGATCATTACAAAACCCCAAAATGCTTTTGTTTAAGATATGCAAGTTCTGGATTCAGTCCTCATTGCTAATGAATGCCTAGACAGTAGGCTAAAATCTAGCCAGCTAGGAATCCTATGCAAGTTAGATATGGAGAAGGCGTATGATCATGTAAATATGTGCTTGGGAGGTGCGGTTTTGGGGAGAAATGGTGCTCGTGGATTAGATGGTGTATTTCTAGGGTGAGGTTTTCAGTATTGGTGAATGATTGCCCAAATGTTTACTTTAATAGCTGTCGGGGTCTAAGACAAGGACATCCTTTGTCCCCACTCCTATTCGTTCTTGTCATGGAGGCACTTAGCAAAATGATTCTAGCCTTGGTGAACAATGGCTTTATTGAGGGATTCTCGGTGGGTGATCCTAATAGGGGCACTATTAACCTATCTCATTTATTGTTTACAGATGATACACTTATTTTTTGTGAGGCAGAACAAAGCCAAGTTTGAACATTGAGGGCATTATTACTTTGTTTTGAAGCAGCATCTGGCTTGAAAGTGAACTTTGATAAATCAGAATTGGTGTCAGTGGGCAATGTTCGTAACATCAGGCAGCTGACTAGTATCCTTGGATGTAAGGTTTCCTCGCTTCCCATGAACTACCTTGGTCTTCCTTTGGGGGTAGTTGCAAGATCTACATCGATTTGGGATACAGTGGTGGAGAAGATTGAATGCAAATTGGCAAGTTGGAAGAGATTATATCTCTCGAAAGGTGGTAGGATCACCCATATCAAAAGTTCTCTGTCTAATCTACCAACGTATTTTTTATTTGTATTCCCAATTCCAGGAAGTGTGGCGAACTGTATTAAGAAGCTGTATCGTGACTTTCTTTGGGGTGGGATAGGAGAAGAATTCAAGTATCATCTAGTCAGGTGGGATAATGTATGTTTTCCAGTCTCTTCGGGTGGGTTGGGCATTAGAAATTTGAGGATCTTCAATCGAGCCTTGCTTGGGAAGTGGTTGCGGAGATATAATACAGAACCAGAAGCCCTATGGAATTTAGTGATTGCAAATATGGAGGCATGTGGGGGGATGGTTCACTAGGGAGGTTCACGGGGTTTATGAAGTGGGAGTTTGGAAACACGTTCGAAGGGGGTGGGGGATCTTTTATCGACATACTAGAATGGTGTTGGGCGATGGATCTAGAATAAAATTCTAGACTGATCTATGGTGTGGAGACCAAGCCTTAAAGGATTCATTTCCAGCAGTCTTTAGGATCGCAGGTGAGAAAGATGCATCAGTGGCTAATCGTATGGAGTTATTTGGGGACCTAGTCCAGTGGAACGTGAATTTCACTAGAGCTGCCCAGGATTGGGAAGTTGGCAGCATTGAGGAGTTTTTTGCTCTTCTATACTCCATGAGGCTGAGAATCCAAGGAGTAGACAAGATGTGGTGGATTCCCACTTGTAAAGGTACATTCTCGGTCCGCTCTTTCTATATGTCTTTTACACAACCACAGAATACGGAATTCCCATGGAGAAAGATATGGAGAAACAAGGTGACTCCCTAAGCGGCATTTTTTGTATGGATACTAGCATTAGGTAAGATCTTGACGACGGATAATTTACGAAGACTTAAGGTGATCATAGTAGATTGGTGTTGCATGTGTCAGAAAAATGGTGAAACTGTGGATCATTTACTATTGCATTGTGAGGTGGCTAGAACGATATGGAATGAAGTATTGAATAGAATGGACTTAGCCTGGGTTATGCCAGCAACAGTGACAGAGCTCATGGCCAGCTGGATAAATCTACGAGGTCTCCCACGAATCGCAGCGATGTGGAAAATGGTCCCGATTTGTATCATGTGGTGCTTGTGGAAGGAGCGAAATGACCGGACATTTGAAGACAAGGAGCGCTCACTAGTAGAACTTTGATTATTTTTTGTTAGCACTCTTTTTCTTTGGGCCACATCTGTAGATTTTTTCATGGCCTCGATTTTCATGATTTTCTTGTTTCTATTACTTCTCTCTAAATATGTGTGACCTTTTGTATACCATCTTGTGAACTTGGGCTATACCTATTCATATCAATATAATTGTTTACTTATTAAAAAAAAAGTGCAAATTGAAAAACAGTGGCAATTTAGGGTGCGAAATATATTTTTCCCTTATTTTTTGAATATGCATTGTTTCATATGTTTTGAAAAAATATTCTTACTTCTCTCTCGCTCCCCTCATGTACTGTTTATATGGCTGTGAAGTGATTCTATGCTTTTCTCCTGCTATAGAAATCATTTGAGAGATGAGGACTATGTATCAAATAATTTATTTCTTCATATATTTTTTCGCATTTCAGAGAATATTTAAAAAGGAGAATTTTGTTGTAGGTGTTGAGACACAAGAATGGGAAATATGGGGTTGCTGGCATCTGCAATGGGGGAGGAGGGGCATCTGCCCTGGTTCTTGAGCTCATGTAAGCCATTTACATTTGTTGAGGCATATGCTCAGTTTAATAATTCAGAATTTCTAGCCTTTTATGATCCTATTAAGTATGAGGGTTTGAAAGGTCCCTTTCGAATAGTAAATAAAGTTCATGATTAACATTGGAAAAACTCAATGCAAGGGTGCTCCAGCTGCATCAAAATTTTTGTGTCATTACATGTAGTGGATGATACAGTGATACACCTATTCCCAATTTCCGAGTTGAGATCTGGGTCCATTATTTCAAGAACTCATTTTCCTACTCAATAATTGCTTGTTGCCATTTTGACCTGATAATTTTTTTACCACCTTCACTTGTAAATTGTAATAATTCCTATTATCTAAATTCTTATCAGTTAAGGTTGTAGAGTAGTCTTCTCTATCGTTACTTATATTTGATCAGATAGCTTAATTATGAACCATAAAGAATAAGAAGAAAATAAAAACTCACAAAGTTGATTCTCTTAATTTTCTTGAAGAAACCATTGCACTATTGCCCTGATATTATTGTTTCATCATTACTATTAGAAATATCAAAGAAAAAAATACATCATTTCAATCTCTCTTCCCATTATTTAAAAGTTCTAGTAAGTCATGGAAGAATTTTACATCTTGCAGGCCAGTTGCTCAGGTGGGACTTTCGAAGTTGTGATGGTTATTCTCTTATTGGCATACTTAGTACAATTTTTTTCTTTTTCTATTTCAATATTTCTTCTCAAATAATGAAGTTAAAAATTGTTGAATTGGATCTGCTTAATAAATATTCATTATGTCGTTTCATCACTTTGTCATCTTTAATTCTTTTCTATTTTTGGTTCCAAACTTTCTTCGGAATAGCGTTCTACATTTTTGGGTGAATTCATATATTCAGAGGTATTGTGTTTCATTAATTTATTAGTGTGTTTAAATAAGGTGTATTCAGCCTACAACCTGATATCTTTTGTGGCATTTAAGATTGTCAATGGATGCTTTGCATATTAGAATATTCTCATGTCATACAATCTATTAAAACTGGTAATAGGCTGGACAAGTCAGCATCATTGGCAATTAGAGAAGTGAAAATGTTTCCGAAGCATAGCTTGTTACAGCTGAAGTTTTGCTTGGCATCGAGATAGAACTTAACACAGGGCTAATGTACAAGCCAATAGTGCGAACATAACTGCCTGTGTTGTTACTGAGCTTGGCATTCTTCCATTGTCTTTCCTGAGGAAAAGACCTTGGTAAACAGGCAGGTTGATTAGAACCAGGAGAGCACATAGAAGAATTTGCAATGAAAATGGGTCTGAAACCCTAGTTTTCATATCCATAATCAACCTCCTCTTCATTCCTCCAATGAAACAGAATGCATTTAGCAGGGCAAGCGTAGCTAAAATGGTAAACATTGGGGAAGAAGTGCCAAACTCCATTACCTCCTGCTCATATCTCTGCAACACATCATCTTCAGCCACCTTTGCCGTGATGACAAAGGCCGACTTTGTATGTCCTAGTAGTTTTAGAATACTGTCAAAGAAGCCAAAGAAGTAGGAACAAGTTCTTTTGAATAGCCACATCCTTTGATCATTCCACCATCCTTGGAATGTGCCCCCACACCAAACAAATTCTCCCAGACTGTATGCCCGGTGGACAAAGATGACTAGCGCAAATGGTAGCACCCATGGGTTTGAAACCTGTTCGTGTAAGATGATTCTATTCTTAGAACACAGATTAGCAACAGCCATAGACAAGTTTGATTCAAGCAAGGGAAGTTTCGTACCTCTGGAAACAAGGAGATACCTCTAAGCAGGAACAAGGATGGCACTGTAACATAGTACAGCGTAGGCAAGCAGTTTGCAGCCCATAGCAGATAGAGAGAGTACGAAAGTTGAAGTTTAAGGGGAATCTTTTTATACCCATGGACAAAGGGACAGTATCTTGAGACAAAGATCTGAAAATCACCTCCACTCCATCTTTTATGCTGTACAAGTGACTGCAGTAATGTTGTTGGAGCTAGTCCGAGGAAGCCCTTCTTTTCTGGATTGAAATATATGGATCTCCATCCTCGACATTGTATAGCTAATCCAGTAAGGACATCTTCAACTGGATAGCCATACTTCAGACCCTTCTGCAAATCAGAATGTATATCATGAACAGGTTCATAAGAAGTTTAGTCATGAGAGAGAGAGAGAGAGAGAGAAAGAGAGAGAGAGAGAGAGAGAGAGAGACCTCCTTTCCCCACTGAGTATTGTCTTCATAGGTGCAACTGGCAAGGACTTTGCATTCGTTTTCCAGCGAACTGGCACTCACTCCTACCTGTGGCTTGTTCCATATTTCCCAATCTGTCTTGCGTTCCTTGCCATACTTCTGTCCACAGAGACTCTCTCTTCTGTTAAAGCACCCAGTACCAATATATAAAGGCCCTCCATGACCATCCAATCCTGGAAACTCGACCTTTATCACCATTCATACAACGAATATAAAATCAGCTGAATTGTTCTCCAATCAGGTATAGGTTTAATTGATTCAATAGTTTGAAATCACTTTAAGTTGGTGGTTGATAGTACGTACCATGCACCCTACGTTGAGGCCACTACTGTAAACATCATTCTTCGTAAGATTCTCGAAAGTCTGTGGAAACTGTACAAATCCAACTTCATCACCTCTTTCTTCATCCATAAAAAAACACACAGCATCCCTCACCGACTCCGAATTGCTTGAATACATGTCGCAGTCCACATTAAGAATTATCGGAGAATTGCTCATCCTTTCTGACACCCTTGTCTATTTCTCAGTTACAATGGCCATAATATATACAGAAAACTGTTATTACATGAATTATATTGAACTGATCAGCCATAGCTTGAAGAAGCATTCTGCATGATGTGTATATGGAAGTTAGGTGTACCAGTGCATTCATGGCTCCTGCTTTGAAATTGTGGTGGTGCTGGGGTCTTTTTTCACGTGCCAAGTACACCAGAGTTGGCAAAGGTTGTCCTTCGATGTCCACATCCTTAGGGTCTTTCCCATGACCAACAAGTACCTATGAATTATTTAGTAAGCGGAAGAGGAGTTGACTGAATTTTATGCAATATTTATATATTCATTCCATAATCAGACATGACTGAGAATGCAGAAAATAAAGTACTTGAAGAATGGTTTGATGATCGTGTCGGCTTGCAACCAGGTTCCACTCTCTGAATCCCTTATGTTCTTTGCCTATTTCTTCTGAAACTCGACCCAGCTTTGTGGTGGTTTCAATCCGTTGCTTCATGTCTTCATATGATTTCTGTGAACCAAAAAAACTCAAAACGAAAGAAAAATTTGGAAGATGTTTTTCAGCCAGAAAATTGGAAGGAAATATATATATATATATATATATATATCACTACAAGAAAAATGAGTACTTATAACGAGTTATTTGCGATGAAAATGATTATTTGCAGCGAGAGTACACTCATTTTGGTAGGAAATGATCGTTTTGGTAATATATAACTGATTACAAATAAGTGTCTTTCCTGTAGAATATAGCTTGAGAGGGATATTAACCAAATTTATTGAAAGAAAAACACTTCCATATAACTATTTAAGGTGCGGTTTGGATAGTGAGATAATATGAGATGATTTTAGATGAAAGTTGAATAAAATATTGTTAGAATATTATTTTTTAATATTATTATTGTTTTGAGATTTGAAAAAATTGAATTGTTTATTATATTTTGTGTGAGAATTTGTGAAAGTTGTAACAATGAGATGAGATGATATGAAACGCTTTTACTATCCAAATGAGATAGTAGTCTTGAAGTGTTATACAATAATAAGTTGAACCTTTTAAAAAAAAAAGGTTCCAATGTTAGTATTCTTTAAATTGAGCAACTAATTGATCTTCAAACACCATATGAATAGTACTAAGTTTAGATGAAGATTTGTACTATAGTTAAATATACCATTTTATGTACAAAAAAAAAAAAAAACCATAATAAAATAAAACTAGAAACTTAATTTGGATATATTATTTTTATTTTATAAATTTAATTAATGATTTATAGTGAGAGTTGATGATGTGGTTTCATTTGTTACGTGTTTTTCTTACTTATATATATATAAAAAAAAATGTTGCTTTCATCCTATATTTTATTATCTTTAATCGTACTTGTTGATGTGTCAATATATATGACTCAAAATAATAAAATATAAAAATATAGAATAATATTTCCTTAAAATAAAATAGATATTTTAGAGATGGTATAATTATTTAAGATTTTAATATCATCTCATTTCATATAATCTAATTATTACAATTTTTTTAAATCTGAAAACAAAAATTATATTAAAAAATTATATTGTAATAATATTTTATTCAACTTTCATCTCATCTCATTTGTATAACTAAACGAGACCTAAGACGTTAATTTATCCGTTAACTTATTTAAAAAATTTATCAAACAGAAGTTGGCGGAGGTCGGAGGTGGCCCCATTTTTTTTAAAAAAGGAAATATAAAGTTTTAATTGTGTGTTAGCATATTAATTTTACTTAGAATGATCAAAATGGTTTTGTGAGAACTTGATATTGGAGTTAATAAAATCCCAATTATTTATGCTTTAAGATTAATTCTTGACCATTAATACATATTTGATATTACAAAGGAGGCAGGCTAAGCCGTACATATGATCAGTCTAAGGTTGCGTTTAGATGTTAAGTTGAGTTGCTTATATATAGTAGTGAGTTAAAATGATGAAGTAAGTCTTGTGGAGTTTACTTAAAATGAATTTAGATGTGTTTGGATGTTAAAATGAATTCAGATATATTTACGTAAATTTGAAAAAGATTGTAGATTCCGTATGTAAAAATGTGTTAAGTTGAAAAAGATTGTGAGTTCTACGTGTAAAGAGGTTTTGAATTAAGATGAAATTAATAATTTAAAAATTAAATATTTAGATGTTAAATTTAATTTAAAATTAAATTAAATTAAATAGATATGGTATAACCTATCAACCAAACGGCCTTTGGAATCCCTCGACCTCAATTATATCTGTTCATGATGGCCCCACTGCCATGCTATTCAAACTTGGCAGGCGCTGGCCTCTAAACCAAACAAAGAGACAAATAGAGCCCACCTTTATATGCAGAAATAATTTGAAAAATTTTATTTATCATTTTTATATATTATATTTTTTTTATTAAATATGTAATATATAAATGACGAGTAAAAAAAATTTAATAAAATTAAAAAGAATAAAATTAAAAACTCTTTAAAAGATAAAAAAAATATGATGTATAATATATGTGAATGATGAATAGCAAAACTTTTTAGCTAAAAGTCAATATCTAAATCAAACGATTTAATCTTATAATATATTAGATGGACTTATAAAAATAAATTTATAAAATGATTTAATTTTATAT
The DNA here is from genome assembly GCA_022457165.1 of Juglans mandshurica. Taxonomy (NCBI): domain Eukaryota; kingdom Viridiplantae; phylum Streptophyta; class Magnoliopsida; order Fagales; family Juglandaceae; genus Juglans; species Juglans mandshurica. The sequence goes on from CM039627.1 coordinate 8,657,882, forward strand.
AATAAATTAAATTTATTTTTTAATAATAATTTTATAATTTAATATATCATATCAAATCCGTGCTGTGGTTTTTTTTTTTTCATCCAATACACTTAGTGGGCAGGGCTGTTATGCACAGTAGAGTATCGTTTATATTTTCTCATTTTTATTCTACACACGCATAAATATTTTAATTATAAAAAAATTTAAATAAAATATAAATATAAATTTTTAATAAAAATATCGTCTAGATCTTGTGGTAGAAAAGGATGCATATATAGATCAATTAATTAATTAATTGTAGTTTTGCACGCGAAAGAGATCGATCATGGAGGTGGTGCGTACTGGCTAAGGAGAAGCTGTAATTTTACGGCCACCTGATCTACCTTCACGATCAAAGAGTACTGATCCTACGATGACCGGAAAAATAATATATAAATAAATTACCTTGACGGAAGACCAGTTTTTTGCCATGACAGGATCATCCTCCGGTAGTGGCTGCTGCTCAGCGCTGCGGAAATATGCATCCGGAGATCTTGGTTCAACTTTGAACTTCTTGCAAAACGGAAGCCAAATCTTTGAGAAACGCGAGGCCTCTAGCATGGCGTAAAACGTCAAGTCCGAGCCACCATCGTCTGAGAGATAAACGTTTAGCTTTTCCGGTGGATAGTCAAAAGCCATGACTGACAGCACTGTGTTAATCACCATGACTGGTGGTTCTATCGTGGGGTCTGCGGTGCACACGAATATGTCTATTCCCGGCAAATTAGAACTCTGGTATCTGTTTGTTCCATGTACGATTTATATATCATGTACAGTGCTACTTAGTATACATAAACCTAGCTGGCAGTACATGGCATATATGTCTGCAACTTAATGGAGATGTGAAAGACAGAGAGAGAGAGAGAGAGAGAGAGAGAGAGGAACCTGAGAGAGAGCCGGTCTTTGAAAGTATAACGGTAGATGGGGTTTCCTCGGACAACGGCGGTGAGAAACCAGTAAAAGCAAAACCATATCTCTGATACAAACAATCCCACCCAAGCCCATCTTCTTCCTGCTTCTTCTTTTGCTGGTATATAGCTGAGTCTATATATAAAGATGAAGGATATACACACGAAGATTAAAAGTACATAGAGTTGAAAATGGATCCGTGTTTTTGGCGTCTTTGTTTCAAAAAGAGGAAGATGACGATTATCAGTATTTCCAATCTCGATCTCACCCATCTCTCTCGCTCTCACTTGCTCAACTCTCACATGTTGCTTTGAGTAGGAGTACTAAGAGGTTTTATAGTGCTACTAATTAATAATTTCTCAAAGAGTAAGGTTAGTAACTTAGTTATAAGTTTTAAATAGACAAATTTTATGCAAATCATTTCTAAAAAAGTGGGTTCTACAAAAAAAAAAAAAAAAAAGAATAGTTTTTTTATAGGCTTTTGTCCACTTTTTAAAGGCATGTATAAAATTTGTCTATTTGAGATTTGTGCAAATCATTTCCCTCTTCAAAAAATTGAAAACCAAAGGTATATGTAGCTAGAAGCAGCAAGACCTCCAATATCTCTTACCGCCCAAGATACTGTACACATTTTATTCCATGTACATGTTTTTGGGATTTTTTCTTTTCAGCTCTGCTAGGTACAACCGGGGTGGAGAATCGCTGGAGAATCAGCTGAGCTGATATATTATTAAGAGTACAGCTACAGGCAGGCACAAGGCCGTGCCTGACCGTGGACACCACTGACGTGGCATTTTGCCACGTCAGCAATCTTATTTAAAAAAAAAAAAAAGAGGATGAGAATGAGAGAACGAGCGGGAGAACTGAAATTAGAAGAGAGTAGCAGATCGGCACTGCCCAGTTTAGTAGAAAAACAAATTTTGCAAACTAGGGAGAAAATAGTAGCAGATCGGCACTGCCCAGTTCAGTAAAACAACATATTTTGCAAACTAGAGAGAAAATAGTAGCAGATCGGTACTGCCCAGTTCAGTAGAAAAGCATATTTTGCTGCCCAGTTCAATCATTATTGAGAAAAACAGATTTTGCAAAGTAGTGAGAAAATAGAGGGAGATCTATGCTGCCCAGTTGCTACAACCGAACCTGGTAATAATCTTCCTTTCAATTTCAGACTCATTACATTTTATTATAGTATTTTAGACTTTTTATTTTGTGGTAAAGAAAACAGCAGCATACCAAATGTTTGCAAAAAGGCCATACACAGAGTACAGTTCCATAATTCACGAAATTGCTTGTCTTTACATATACACGATAGGCCTCTATTGTTGTGGAATTTGTTATTTGTGTTGGTGATGCTTTAATATGTGGCAATGGCAATTCCTTCGGTTTACATTTTATTATATTGTTAAGTTGTTTTTCCCTTTAATTATAAGATCCTAACGTAACACACCCAGATTATAAAGTAAACCCAGAAAGATTTATGGTACTAATGGGGCCATGTGTGAGTTGCTATAACCTATACATTCACATACATGCCTTCTCTTGGCCATTGACTATTCAACCATTCTAATTAAAGTTCACTTCTTTAAAATTTGTATCCTTTCAATCACGAAGTGAAATCAATGAATTCTAGAAAAGTGCACCCATTTATTCTCAACCAACATCATTGCAACTCAAGAAATGGATTTCCAACTACAAAAACCTTTTTTGCCAACATATGGTCTGCTTCGGAAAAGTCGAGTGGATCACTCTACAATTTTCTTCCTTGCACCAGTCTACAATGAAGAAAGTGGACAACATCCAGTGATGGGGACACAAGAAAGTGGACAACATCCAGTGATGGGGACACAAGAAAGTGTACAATTACCACTTGAATTCATTTTATTGTATAGTTCGTTGTTTTTTATGTGGGTCTTACCTTATCTGCTATTATGTTCATAGATGCAACTAGGAATGGATGGAACACAGCCGGAGATGGCAGATGGAACGCAGCCAAGCAGCGTCATGTAGCAAGATTTTAGAGATCCATTATGTTTACTTAGTATTTGAGCCCACGTTTTGCACATTTTGTATCAAAATACGCTATATATGTAAATTTGAGTTTGTATTCAAGTACTCAATTTATGTGGTTTTGATTGAATGTGAATAACATTAGTTTATGAGTTGAGATTATACTGTATTTGATATCGCCTCTTATTTCCACGTGGAAAAAAGTAAATCAATAAACCTGTAATTTAGTCCTGTCAAATATTCTAACAAAATGTCAGGCTGGTAAGTTATTTTCACGCATATACATACTTTTTTAATAAGCAGTGGCACGTTAAGACAAAATAAAGTCTCAAGATTGAAGATAAAATACAAATCAGAATAAAGTCTAAAATACATAATTTTAAAGTCTCGACTTACAAACGCTAAGTTTGTATAAAATACAAATACAATCTCGTCAACGCAGTGAGAGTATCAAATATAAGTAAATAACTATGGCTATTAGCCAAAGTACAAGAAATAGTTTGCGTGCATCCCGTATGTCGGCTTCTTGACTGCGAAACTGGGCTTGATCGTTATGGAGTGTCAACTCCCTCTTCCTGAAATCTTCTTCTCTCTTTTTAAGTTCTTCATCTTTCCTTAATACTTCTACTTCTCTCTTTTTAAGTTCTTCCTCTTTCCTTAATACTTCTGCTTCTCTCTTTTTAAGTTATTATTCTTTCCTTAATTCTGCTTCTCTCTTTTTAAGTTCTTCATCTTTCTCTTCGAGTATTTGATATTCTAAGCACAACTTGATTCCCACAGCTGCACATTGGGACGTTACTCGATGTATGATTAAGTAACGATGTTGAAGCAACTGATGACAAGTAAAATAAGAGAAACATAAAATATATGGTAAAGAACAAGATCCCTCTTGAGCTCTAGTTACTTTTACTTTGAAAACCGCCTATAGAGAATGAAACTTTTAAGTTAGGAATGGAATCAATATTCTATAACAAACCCAATATTTTTATAAAACAATTTGAAAGATATTGTAAGTGTATCTGATAGTGTTCTAAGTGTTTCTAACGAATGGAGAGATCCCCCACAAATATATTTACTCATTAAGCATACCACAGTTCCAGTTCCAGTTAAAAGAAAAACAAAACCCAATATTTTTACAAAACAATTTTAAAGATACTGTAAGTGTATCTCTAAGTGTATCTGTAAGTGTGCAACCCTTCCTTTGCAAAATGTGTTAAGACTTTGTGTTATTATTTTTTTTTCACTAGCTCATGGCTTACACATCCCAGCCTTTTTAAGCATACCACAATTCATATTTTTTACTCTTAAGTATTTTTTACTGGATTGCCCTGCGGTTGTTGGCCAAGGGTTGAGATCTCGAATCTAGAAAATAGAAGTTGGTTTTTCAAAAAGACAATAAAATTACAACTAAAAGTGCCTGCAGAATCTAGAAAATAGAAGTTGGTGTTACTAATAGCAACTGGTAACTATATAGTTATCTGATAACTAAAGTTATCTGATAACTCATATAGTTATCAGATAACTATATGAGTTATCAGATAACTATAACCGTAACGATATGAGTTATAAGTCATAAGTAGAGAAATTTCTTTGAAAGAACTCATATCGTTATAAGTCAAGCCATCCAATAAAAAGTCCTAAAAAGTCCCAATAAAAAGTCCTAAAAAGCCCTAATGTTGTAAACTAAAAGTGAAAGCCCTAATGTTGTAAACTAAAAGTTACCAGTTGCTTGGTAACTGATAAGATCCATTCATCCTTTGTATCTTAGAAATTTTCCTTAGAATGTCTGCAAAAGCCTTCTTTGTCCTGCACTACAACCACAAACAATCAATAAGAACACATCACTCCAATCTACGGTGGCTGAGCATGATTAAAGAAAGCATGATGTCAATCAAAACTACTTCAATGTTACTCTGAAAAATATACAATAATGTAACAAAAATATAAAAACTAAATAGATGTAATGACATAAATTTGATTTTGAAATAAATCTAAGTCAGTGTGCGTGATAAGATGACTATTTGCATCAAAATGTTGGGCATTGCATTGCATACATTCGAAACATAGATACTGTGGATAAAAATAGCCTCAATGAGATTTTCTAATTCCATCCACCAACTTTCCAATTTCAAATAAAATGTACCATATTCATCTAAGTTAAGATATTGGATATTATTTTCGACATAATGCCAAATGATAAAAAAAAATATCTTCTATTTTACTCTAATTCTTCATTGCATGAAATGGAGAGATTCTTAGAAATTAATACACATATATTTGGTTATATACACGTATATAGAGTTGGGAAAGTTACCTAGGATGACGCCGCTTGGTGGATAGCTGGAGTGCAAATCTTCCTCGGCGTCGCACATCTGCGTTAGGGTTAGGTTTTGGTTTGGGAGAGAGATCGGGCAGGGGAGAGAATCCTGAAAGGAGAAACGAAGATAAACGAAGATGAAGAAAGGGGAAGAAAAATCGAGAAACGAAGAGCAACGATGAAGAAGATCGAGTGAGTACGAGGAGAAACGAAGAAGAATTTGAAATCGCCCTGGGGCAAAGAGAGCATAGAGTTCTTGGGAGGGAGACGGATCGAAGAAGAAGAAATGGAAAACGCCGCGTTTTGGTTCCAGAAGGCAGCCATATGAGTGTAAACAAAACGCACCGTTTTATGATAAAACTAAAACAGTAAACAGACGAATGAGATTTCATTCCATTTAAATACCTCTCTCTCTCTCTAGCTTCAGAGTCCTTTGCCTTCTCATTATCTCAATCAAGTATGATAAAAATTCTCATTCTAATTCTGTTGATAAAGGAAAGAAGAAGAAAAAGTGGAATCTCATATTTGTACGTAGGATATTCAATTGTGATTTTTCTCTGTTTTCTCGACAACCAAACAGACTGCTACGGACTATTGTTGTGATTTTTTTCTGTTTTCTCGACAACCAAATAGACTGCTACGGACTATTGTTGTAATTTTCTTCTGTTTTCTCGACAACCAAACAAATTGTTATGGACTATTGTTGTGATTTTTCTCTGTTTTCTCAGCAACCAAACAAACTGTTACGGACTATTGCAGTCTATTGCATGATTTTCCTCTATTTTATCAACAACCAAACAGACTGACTTCTATTATCCTATTGCGAAGTTAGTGGTGATGATGGTGCCGAGCGTGCGCATGCCGCCTTAGAAATTAGTAAAGAAATTATATGTAAGTTGGTGAGGTATCTAAGAATAAAATTCAACCTGGATTCTCAGATTCACTGGAAGTGTGAAGAAAAAGAAATTTCGGCTTGTGAAGAAAAAGAAAGAAAGAGGTTTTTGGCTGAGTTTTCGAGGGGTTAGGAAGAAGTAGAAGAGTTTTTGAGGATTTATGGAAAAACAGAAAAGCTTTTGGATGGCAAGATGGCAAAAGAACCCGAATGGACTGGTGGGTACATACATTGACTCGTTTTTACCAAGGAACTTTTCCTTCTTTTGATCTTTTTCATGCTTTTGTAGAGTTTAGTTCTCCATTCTCTTTTCTTTTGCTAGCTTTACACAACTTAAAAGACTTTTGAGGAACACAGATAGAGATGAAGAGTCGTGGAGCTGAACGAAATGAAGAGAGAGAAGTATAAAAAATAAAGTTTTTTTATAAAAAAAGTGGGCCCGGTTACGCGGGGTTTCCCCAGCCTGTTGCAAGTAGAGTTTTTCTTTTCTTTTTATCCTAGATCAAGAAATACTAATTAGCAGCCTATGTGTCCCACTAAAAGGTTTTGCGATGATTATATTTTCAAAGCATTCAAGCGGGGATGGAACACTCACGCTTGACATAATTTAGATTAATTTTGACACTTATTGTTAACAGATATCAAAATAAAGATAAGAGATTCACCCAAAATACAGAGAAAACAACTCTATTTTCAATTAAAAATTTTCAAAACTCCCAAATGTCAAACCAAACCCACAAGCCGGACTGAAATAGTTATAAATTCGAAAATATCAAGATTTTTCCAAAAATAACAAAATTCTAACAAACACACCAAAAATAAATACTTAAATAAAAAAGAAATATGCCAAAAATCTGGCCAAAATCGAGATAAAAATCACTTCCTAACCTAGAAATAAAATATTTCCATAAACGGTAAAAAATATGTAACATTGGAGACTTGAAGGGGAAAACAATTGATTTTGGGTTCGAAAACAATGACCACTGCGAGTAGCTAGGTGACCATGGCGTGCATGTCGAAAAAACTTTCCGAGTTGGAATCATATACGCAAATCCGATACTCGTAGCCAAAGTAATGGCCAAAATATCGATATGTGCTCAAAACTACCCCAAATCAAGGAAAAGACACCGTTTCCTGCTATACTTGCACTGACCTACCATCTCGAGGTAGTTCAGCGCCATCTACGTGCAATCTGACAGCTCAATATCATCTAACTTGGATCCCCCAACATCAAACGCAAATAAGAGAAGTGCATCAACCAAATACGTGGCGTGGCCCATATTAACATGTGGAGCGCACACATACATGATTGCCACTTATTTGTGGCTATAAATAGTGTATGTAGAGGTGTGGAGCTTGCATATACGGATTCGGATACCAGGCCATAACCGAATCCATATACGTGTTTTAAAAATCAGATAGTTTAAGTCCACCTAGTCCTCATCTATTCTCTTCCAGGTTCGAGACATGTCTATCACTGACTTTGAGCATATGGGACAACAATATCTGTGTGATGTAACAGAGTCAAGTCCAGAAGCAAACATAAATGTTTTGCCATGTAAACAAATATAAGACTAAAGTAATAAAAAGTCAAGATTTCTTACTTGTTGCATTTTATCATCTCTTCGTAATAATGCACAACCAAAGACATTTTGAGAGAGAGAGAGAGATGCTACAAATGCTATGCAGATAGAAGTCAAGCTAAGTAATTGTCAAGAACTTGTAAATTTTATTATTTATGTCTTTAATAATTCATGTAAATGAATAAACTACTTATTACATTTTATAATAACTTGTATAAAGTTTTATTATAATATGTTATTTTATTTTGTCCTTAGATGTAATTACACTCGTTTTTACTTTACCCTTTGTAGTATAAATACCTTGTATTACTTTACAATAATATTAATTCGGAATATACACAGAAGTATTTTTACATGTGTTTTACATTTAATATGGTATCAGAAGTATTCTAGAAGTCTTCTTCCGCACGCTACTGTTCTTGTTACGCAATCTTTGAATGGTGATAACTATCACTCATGGTGTCGATCGATGCACATGGCACTCTCTGCGAAGAACAAGTTAGGGTTTGTCGACGGATCCATTCTCAAACCTTCAAATCCTGCCAATACAACACTTCCTTCTTGGTTGCACTGTAATAATATGGTAATCTCATGGATTCTCAACTCTATTTCATATGATATTTATGCTAATATTCTCTACATTAATACAGCACATGAGATCTGGAATGATCTCAAGGAGCGATTATCTCAGAAGAATGGCACCCTTATTTTTCAATTACAAAAGTCGATTTCGACTATTTCTCAAGGCGAGTTGACTGTTAGTGCCTATTTTACTAAACTGAAAGGTCTTTGGGATGAATTAATCAATTACAAACCAATTCCAATTTGTTCTTGTGGAGCTATTCACACACTTAATTCCTATGTTCAACAAGAGCGCATACTTTAATTTCTTGTTGGTTTGAATGAGTCCTATACATCTGTTAGGGCTCAGATCCTCTTAATGGAGCCTTTGCCTCCTCTTAACAAGGTTTTTAGCCTTGTTTTACAAGAGGAACAGCAACGTACGATTTCTATATCTCCTACATCTTCACATGACAATCATGCTTTTACTGTGAAGTATGATACTAATCGATTTGTGAAGCCTGTGTTCAAGAAAGAGCGTCCTGTGTGCAAACATTGTGGCCTTGTTGGTCATGTTATTGAGAAGTGCTTCAAGCTTCATTGCTTTCCTCCTGGATACAAATTCAAGCCACGGCCGCAGTCCATGGTCAATCAAGTTGTCTCTGAACACCTCTTTGGCTGCATCTCCATTTTCATTAATTGAGTCTCAATATCAGCAGTTATTGGCTATGCTTCAACCATCTAATCCTGTTACCTCCTCTGTTAATCCACCACACACTACTAATGCAGTTTCCTCTGTTTCAATTGCTGGTATAGACTTTTCTCATATTCCATCTATTTTTTCTTCCAATTGTGTTTTACCTACTAATCTTGGTTTGTCTTCTTGGATTCTTGATTCGAGAGCCACGGATCATATGGTTCCATCAATATCTTTTTTTTCTTCCTTCATACCAGTCATTAACACTACTATCAAGCTTCCAAATGGCCAAAGTGTATCTGTTTCACATATTGGCACTGTTCACATTGCTAAGGATTTGATACTTAGAGATGTTCTTTGCATTCCAGCTTTTTCATTCAAATTAATTTATGTTAGCAAGTTAACCTTGACTCTAACTTGCTACTTGTCTTTTTTTTTCTTTTTTTTTTTTTTTTTTTTTTTTTTGATTTTGTCTTTATACAGGACCTGAATCAATGGAAGTTGATTGGAGTGGGTAGGCACAAGGGAGGGCTCTACTTTCTACAACAATCAGGCTCTTCTACTAGTGATTTACTTCAAACTCATTTTTTACTTGTAATAGCATCCAATTTAGCTAAATAGTTGTTTGTTTGTTCCAAATCCTTAAAACATGCCTTCTTTGAACTTTGGCATAATAGATTAGGTCATCCTTCTGTTTCTAGGATGAAATTTTTACATAAACTTGTGCCTGATATGTTAAATACTGACTCTCCATGTCTTGTTTGTCTTCTGGCCAAACAAAAAAAAATTGTCATTTTCTCATAATTCTCATATGTCTGCATTTCCATTTGATTTGGTTCATTGTGATGTATGGGGACCCTTTTCTACCCCCACTGTTGAAGGTCATAAATTTGTTTTAACAATTGTTGATGATTGTACATGGGCAACATGGATTTACCTATTAAAATGCAAGTCTGAAGTTTCTTCTCTTATTCCTCAAATTTTTAAACTTGTTAAAACACAATTCCATAAAAAATTAAGAAAATTCGTACTGATCATGGTACTGAATTTTTCTTAACATCTTTCCCTCAATCTAAAGGTGTTATCCATCATTTCAGTTGTGTTGAAACTCCTCAACAGAATTCTGTTGTTGAGCGTAAACATCAACACCTTTTAAACACTACTCGGGCCTTAATGTTTCAGCCCAATTTACCTATTCATTTCTGGGGTGATGCCATTCTTACAGTCACTCATCTTATAAACAGATTACCTACACCTTTGTTGGGAAAGAAATCACCTTGTGAACTACTTTTTCAATCACCTCCCACTTATGATCATCTTAGAACCTTTGGATGTCTCTGTTTTGCATCTTCTCTACTTAGATCAAGATCTAAGTTTGATCCTAGAGCACGACAGCGTATACTTCTTGGTTATCCTTTTGGTATTAAGGGTTATAAACTGTTAGATCTTACTACAAATAATACCTTTGTGTCAAGACATGTTGTTTTTCATGAGCATGTTTTTCCTTTTAAATCTCCTTTTCCTTTTGTTCTACCTTCAACTTCAGAGTATTTTAATATTGTTCCAGGTCAACCATCAACTTTTGAACATTATAATATGCCTTCAATTGTATCTTCACTTCCTGCTGAGAATTTTTTCTCACCAAATACAGATTCTCCCACTACCTCTCAAAACCATACAGATACAGCCTCTGTACCAGAATCTGAAACAGTTTCTCTTCCAATTCATAAATCATCTAGAGATAGAGGAGCTCCTAGTTATTTGCAGTATTACTATTGCAACTCTCTTACTACACACTCTGCATCAAATTCCACAGGTTTTGTTCCTGTACCAGCAGGTATTCCATATGATCTTAATCATTTTCTTTCTTATCATAGACTATCCCATAAACATAAATCCTTTGCTTTAGCTATTATGCTGATATAGAGCCTGAGTTTTATTATCAGGCAGTCAAGCACTCTCATTGGAGAGATGCTATGGCTGCCGAGATTCTAGCCTTAGAGAATAATAATACTTGGATTGTTACCTCTTTGCCTATTGGATAAAAACCCATTGGATGTAAATGGATTTATAAAATCAAAGATTGAGCTGATGGTTCTATTGAGTGTTAAAAAGCTCGATTGGTTGCTAAGGGGTGTACCTAACATGAAGGATTAGATTATTCTGAAACTTTTTCCCCTATGGCAAAAATGGTTACTGTTCATACACTTCTTGCCATAGCTGCTGTTCAGAATTGGTCTTTGGTTCAACTTGATGTGAATAACTCTTTCTTACATGGGGATTTAGTTGAGGAAGTTTATATGACACTTCCTCCTGGTTTTCATACTAAGGGGGAGTCTAAAGTGTGCAAATTAAACAAATCTCTCTATGGTTTGAAACAAACATCTCGTCAATGGTTTTCCAAGTTTTCCAATACTCTTCTTGAACTTGGTTTCAATCAGTCTAAAGCTGATTATTCCTTGTTTACTTGTTCCAATGGTGCTTCTTTCATTGCACTTCTTGTGTACGTTGATGATATCTTAATTGCAAGTAATGATTCACATGTTGTTGATGATTTGAAATTGTTGCTGGACACTAAATTTAAGCTAAAAGATTTGGGTCAGCTTAAGTACTTCCTTGGTTTGGAAGTTGCAATATCTCCTAAAGGCATTTCCCTATGTCAACGTAAGTATGCACTTGAGATATTACAAGATGCTGGATATCTTGGTTCTAAACCAGCAACATTTCCAATGGAACAAAATTTGAAACTCAGTAAAGACAGTGGCATTTTATTAGCTGATCCTACTGTTTTTAGAAGGTTAATTGGTAGATTGTTATATCTTACCATTACACGGCCAGATCTCACCTTCTTTGTTCATCAGCTTAGTCAGTATATGGATAAGCCTCGTGAACCTCACTTACAGACTGCTTATCGTATTCTGCAGTATGTCAAGTCCACTCCAGGACATGGCTTATTTTTTCTAGCTGACTCTTCTTTTCAGATCAAAACTTTTACAGATTCAGATTGGGTTTCATGCCCTGATACTCGCAAATCTACTATGGGCTACTGTGTCTTTCTTGGAGATTCCTTGGTGTCATGGAAATCTAAGAAACAACAAATAATTTCTCGTTCATCTGCGGAGGCAGAATATTGTTCAATGGCCACTACAACTTGTGAAATTGTTTGGCTTCTTTCTTTACTCTCAGATTTTAGAATTTCTCATTCTAATAGTGCTCATTTGTTTTGTGATAACACAACCACACTTCATATTGCTGCTAATCCTGTTTTCACGAGCGCACAAAGCATATTGAGCTTGATTGCCATTTTGTACGTGACAAGCTTCCAAGCTGGGATGCTTAAGACATTTCATGTTGGTTCTCAACATCAACTTGCTGATGTACTTACTAAAGCCTTGGGCAGTCACCAGTTCTCTACATTAATAGCCAAGATGGGAGTTCATTCCATTTACTCTCCATCTTGAGGGGGAGTACTACATTTTATAATAACTTGTATAAAGTTTTATTGTAATATGTTATTTTATTTTGTCCTTAGATGTAATTACACTCGTTTTTACTTTACCCTTTATAGTGTAAATACCTTGTATTACTTTAAAATAATATTAATTCGGAATATACACACAAGTATTTTTACATATGTTTTACATTTAATACTACTCATTATCACTACCCCCGCGCCCAGCATGCAAAAAAGATCAGATGGCTCGACATTGATACTGTGAGCAGCAGACCAGATTTCCAGTGGGATACGGCCAATCCAAAAGCATACGACTTTGGCAATTGATCACCAGGGTTTCCAGTCATTCCAAATTTAGCACCAATTGCTATTGTAATTATAAGTTATAACCTGTATTTGCATTAAAAAAAACATCAAATATGCATGTAAATTAATAAGAAGCTAGCGCAAGATAAAGCTATACAAAGGAACCCATGCAATTATAAAAAGAGACTTAGAATTATGATATATATACCTGACATATATATATATATATTATATAAGAGGCTATTAAACAGAAATTATTGTCTTAACAAAGCTACAATAATTTTAATTGTTTTCCGTTAACTTTCCGTTTGATAGCCTCTCTCTCGATTTTAAAAGAAACCAGACCCTCTTTCTCTAGAAACTCACTTGTCCGAATCTAGTTGGGGGGATGGGGAGCTTCGGCTCCTTCTTCCTCTTCCTCTCCTCCCTCTCCTCGCAGGCCCTTTTGTCTCCGGTGGTTTCGTTTGATTTTTTTGTTTTTTTAAGGTTTTTGGCCGAATAAAGGGGATAGCCATTTCGAACTTCTCCGGTGACCATCGTCCGACAGGCGCACCACCGGAAGAAGCCTCACCCGCGGATCTTGCGGTCGACCGGATTGGGAGCCAATCAGAGCGGCGGGTGAGGCTCTGCTCATCGTAAGACTTAAAAAATAATTTTTTTTGCAATTGATTCTTTAAGTTATTATTTATATATATAATCCAAATTAGCCCACGCATGTTCAAATATTTTTACTTAGAAAGTGCATAAAATCCAAGAAAACTCATACAATAAGAAAGAATCTTATTCATATTCATATAAAAATCTAAAATACATATATAAAATAATCATGTTTCATATTCTTTTTTTATTTATATTTTCTTTGACAAAACCCCCACAGATCTATGTATATTCGTCTAGGAGTGCACATTAACCAGCTTACGGTTGCAATTCACATGAGCCATGCAATTCACAGTTCCTTTTTGATCCCTTCCGATGAATTAAAATGTATGGTTGACATGTATTTACCCTTAAAAACCACCGCAAACCTCTCAGTCTTTTCCACTAAAAATAGGAGAATTAACTGTACAAAATAAAAGAGGTCTTGACCAACCTCATTCTTGGTCTGTTCTTGTCATGTCCAACGTCGGACGCTGATGATCATCATCATCAGCTTCAAGGAGATCTAGGTAATCATCTTAATAGTACTAAATAATTAGCTAATTATTAATACATTATGATCTTTTTTTGTTTTGTAAATTGGATCTCAACTTGTTGGAAGGTTTATGCATTTTCAATTGCTTCCTGAAATGTGTCAGGCTGTTGCTCATTGCAGTTCATGGCTGATTAAGATCATTGTGTCCTGGTGATACCATCCTGCATTAAGGTACAGAGATTTACCTTTTTTTTTTCAATGTCTTTTAGTTTATGAAGATCATATTAACGATGTTGCTGCTCCTTAAATTGGTTCATCATGTGATGAATGTTACACCTTATATATGTTTTACTACTGCATATAATTCGAAGATCGATGCATCCTAGGATATTTTATTTGGTAAATGAAGGAATAATATCATGAATCCATCTTTCATATGCGTTTTGAACAATTTCATGACTTATGGTATTGTTGATGTCGTATTTCGTGGCCTGGGCAACTCCACGCAGTTAAGCTTGGACTTGGTTCCTGTTGAGATAGAGAATGGAAAACTCGGGGGCGTGGTACCTCCAATACTTAAGTTATTTTCAATGAAGGAAAGATAGAGAGAAATAATCAATCAAGGAAGATTATTGTTCTAGAAAGAGAGAAATAATCAATCCTAGGATATAATGTTCTTTTGTAAGATTATTTACTTGTCTGTGATAATGATCGACACTGATATCATTCATTTACAGATTGTGGTAAGTGTTGTTTGTGCAAAATTATGACTATATATACCTTCTTATACGACTAGTCGTGCACCCGCGCGATGTGTGATCGATTGTGGAATAGTAGTGAGATTATTAGTTGAAATTAGACACCTCTGAGCTTAAGTGTAAAGCCTCAATATACTTAGAAAATTATACATGTGATAGATTTTTTTTTTTTTTTTTTTTTAAAAGCTATCTGAATGTGTTAAGAGTGCTTCCAAACACTCCTAAAGAATGGGTGATGGAGTTTCAGCTGACATAATTTTAAATTTTGTGTCATAATTCGATAGAAAAATCTTTCTCAGCTCATGATTATATTGGAAACTCATTGACTTTGTAATGTAATTTGATATCTCAATCTTGTATAATGTTAGCTAAATTGATTTTTCATTTGTTAAGCTTAAAATTAGGAAGAGATGGCCAAGATTCAAATAAAAGATGGCCAAAAGCCTCCAAGTTCTGCTAGACCAGAAGTGGGAGAGATTGACACCAGGGCACCTTTCGAATCTGTCAAAGCTGCTGTGGGTCTATTTGGTGAAGTAGCAATCTGCAGGGAGCAACCTGTTGCCAAGAAGTCAAATCTTTCTTCAGGGGTACATACTATTAATTCTAGAGTAATGCTACAAACGGTCGTGGAGTGCGCAAGCGCTGCACAATCGTTTTGAAAAAAAGTAGGATTCACTATTAAAAAATTAGTTTTTTTTATATGGGTTTCATTTTACTCACTTTTTTCTAAAGGGATTATGCAACGCTTGCGCACTTCACAATTATAAATATAATTTCTCTTAATTCTATTGCCCAAATTACATAAACTGAGAAAGAACATGATCAAGACTATTTGTTGTCTTTACCTGTGATGCAAATATAGTGCATGCAATACATAGCTTGTTCTTTGGAATATGTAAAGAAAAAAGTTGATTTTAAAATTGCAATGCAAGAGTGACAATGGTGGTAAAGATGTGATCTTTTTCTTTCTCATTTCCCAGAGTGTTCTGGACAAGGAGACACAACTGCTATTGGCCCAGAAAGAACTGAACAAGATAGAGGAACAGCTAGAGAGTTTAGAAACTGCAAAAGCTCAGGCACTTTCAGAGCTTGAAAAGGCTAAGAAGACCCTGCAAGACTTAACCACCAAGCTCAAGACTGTAAGTGAGTCTAAGCAATCATTAAACGAAGCTGCAGAAGCTGTGAAGAACCAAACCAAGAAACTTGAAAGAGAAAAATCAAGAAATGCCAACGGACTTGAAGCTTGGAAACAAGAACTGGACCATGCAAGAAAGGAGTACCTGACCACCGTCACTGAACTTGATGCTGCAAAGCAAGAGCTCACCAAACTTCGGCAGGATTTTGATGCGGCCTTGGAAGTGAAATCGGCTGCATTCCAACAGGCAGCAGAAGCTCAGGGTTCAGCATCTATCAACACAGAAAAGGTTAGTGAAATTTCAGAGGAAATTGCAGACATGCAATTATCAATTGAACAACTACAGCTTGCCACTCTACAAGTCCGCCAAGAAGAGGCAATGATTGTGGCAGAAAGAGATGCATGCCTACAACTGTACAAATCTACAAAGGAAGAAGCAGAGAAAAAGCTGCTCTCCATGAAAATAGAGGCTGATCCCGTATCTACTAGATATTTGAAGGCCAAGTATGCAGAAACAAGTGCTGACATTGAAGTCATGCAAAAGGAGATGAAGGCAGTTCATGCTTCTGAAATGAATGCTTCGAGAGCTGTAACCTTGGAGCTCAATGAAGCCACAAAGACACTGCAGGAAGTAGCTGAAGAAGAAAGATCTCTTCGAAGCTTGGTGAGTTCCCTTAGTCTGGAACTGGAGGATGTGAAGAACAAGCGAGCGGAATTGAAGGATGAAATGGCAATGGAATCCTTTGCGGCTAAGCTGAATGCTGTAGTACAGAATAATAAGGCAGAAGCTGAAAATGCTAAACGGGAAGCAGAGAAGATGAAGAGAAAGGCTATTGAGCTTAAGCGAGAAGCTGAAGCCACTCGTATTGCATCAGAGGAAGCAGAGAGCAAGCTAGAACTTGCCCTCAAAGAGGCTGAGGAAGCAAAAGCAGCAGAGTATAGAGCCCTTTACGAGATGAAGACTTTTTCTAAGAAACGGGATGGTCTTCTTTCTTTGAACTCAGAGACTTGTGCTGCCATCAAATTAACTTTGGAGGAGTTTGAGTCCTTTAGTAGAAAAGTCGAGGAGTCTCGAAATATGGCTAAAACAGTAGAGGAAGCTGCAATGGCTCAGTTAGGATCAATCAATGTGAGTATAAGTCAAGCAAATAGAAAGCTGGAGGCCAATATGAAGGCAATCCAGGAAATCAAGGATGCAACCGAGATTGCTCTAATAAAAGCAGGGATGGTTGAGAGTGAACCCCAGAAGTGGAGACATGCAGAATCAAAGTGGCGATATGCAGAAACAAAGTGGCGACATGCAGAATCAAAGTGGAATTTGAAGCTCCGGCTATAATAAAGCATCCGGGAAGGCATCAGGATCATTTCATCATTTCTGCCGCTGCTCTAGGATCTTATAAGCAGTACCTGCTACTGCTAGGGAGACCGGGAAGTCCTTGGGGGAAACCTCTACTTTGGAAGGTCACATTTGCTCAATCTCAGTGATTCTTTGCAGCATTAGAATATAAATTAGAACAACTGGAACTCCAGAACTTTGTTAGGATGCACTTGTAGAACATTTAAGGAAGTCATCATGTCACTTCTTAAAAAAAAAACTACAAAGAAAAGAGCAAAATAGGTCATATTTTGCGATTTGTTCTTCAAGAGTGATGTAAATGCTCTTAAATATTGATGGAAAAGCAGCTCACTTACCAGATAGCTTGGCCACTACTGGCCCCTGGTTCAAGGCTTGTTTGCCATTCTATAGGAGTTTTCAACAGCCATACTTACCGGTAATCTCTGATTTTTATAATTGGCCAACACCAGATCACTCCATGGTCATATGCATTGGCAAAGCAAATTGCCTTTGACACAAACTCTACTGTTAAAAAATTAACAACAAAAAAAAACCAAAGATCCTCGAGAATGTTCATCCAAAGGCTATTTAGTATTTAGCAAGTCCTGCCAAAAGCTCAAAAGTGGTGGAATGAATTTTGTGTGACTCACCTGAAATAAGTCTAGATGTATTTAAATGTTAAGATGAATTTAAATGTATTTATAAGAAGTTAAAAAATATTGTAAATCCCGTGTGTACAAAAGTGTTGAGTTGAAAAAAAATTGTGAGTCTAGGTCTTGAGTTGAGTGATGTTTAATGATTTGAGAGTTACATATTTGAATATTAGACTCAGTTTAAAATTAAACTGAATTGAATTGATCTCAATCTTCCAAGTTCCAGCCAATTTGTCAAGTTACAATTCTCTGCTTCAATAATACATGCAAGGCTGGGGGATGTTTAAAACTGATTATCCAGCCAATTTGTCAAGTTACATCACATTAGCTTTCCCTCGAATTCGTGTACGGGAAATGCAAGTAACTACTATTACATTCACTAACATTGTACAAATATTATGGTGGGACCCGCACGGTCACATTTCTTCTCTAATAGCTACAATGAAGCGAAAGGGCATCTGAGTGTTTTTTCATGTCAGAGCAAATCATGCAAGAAATTCATCTGCATAGCTTCAGTTATCTTCAATCTTTAGCCCATCTAGCGAGTCATGTATCCTGTTCCTATTCCCAAACTTGTGTAATTCAGATTGTATTGTTTTAGCAATCTCTGTTCCTTCTGCGGCAGGCTCAGGTAGATCCACATGGAAAGAACCTTGTTTTACGGGTTCAACAGGTTCACATATCAAGGATTGCTGCTTGATGTAGTTGTAGAGCTGTTGATGAAATGGATGATCCAATGAATAACAATTTCCATAGCTATGTCGAGATGATCCAGAGCCGGAGCCTTCTCTTCTACAGAAATGTGGGAGAGAATCATAGTCCATTATCTACATGAAGCACAAAAGCCAATAATGTTAGCCATCTGAAAGGACAGAACAGGAACTGAGCATCATTCAGTAAGCTATCAAATGCAATCGTTATTCTGCATTCTTAATCTGTAGCCACAGCATTTTTCATCATCTTTTCAAAAAGTACTTAACATCAAAAGAGGAATACAAGATGTTTCACTATTGACAGAAATGGATGAAGTGGCAATATCCCTGCCTGGGGTCTTTCACGATAGAAAATATCCCATCCCATCCCATAGACTTTATGATTGTTAGAATGATAGGAGTTCCTTCCAGAAGTTTCAAGAACTTGTAACTGAGGTGTCCCCACTAGATATCACTTCATGAGCTGTATTGTGTCACCACCTTAACTATATATTTGGAAGTGGAAAGGAGAAATAATTCATCCCAATTCTCACATTTGCATATTCTAACATGGTATTGGAGCAAGATTCTGGGGTTCAAATTCTTGTTTATTCTGCTTGAATTATAGTTTGTTTGTCTCTGTTTTTTTTTTCACACCAGAGACTATTTCCAGTCACCAAGAACAGCTCAAATAGAGCTTCATCAAGGCACTGACTGAGTGGGCTTAAGTGGTGCTGCCAATTTCCATGGAGAGGAGTTTAAACAATACAAACAGACGCCATCACTTGACAGTGTATAACACAGATTTTTAAGAGGAAAGAACATTGACTACTGCAATCTAAAAAATAAATAGAACCTGTGAAAGTGTTAAAAGCTTTGTCCTTAGATAAAGGGAAACAAGGAGAACTATATATAAGAATCGTTCAGTATCTAAATCACCTATTATAAAGAAGATTTTGGATAATGGGGCAGAATTCATAAATTGCTGAACATTCTAGAGCCAACTTACCTTTAAGAGCTCATCTCTCCCACACCCTGACAAGACCTGAACTTTTTTCCTTGTCCTCTCCTGCAAAAGAGGCTTGACAACCTGCTAACAGTTCATGTGTTAGCTTGTTTACATGTCAACAGGGTCATAGGTATACTGTTTTGCAGGAAAAATACATTATGTGGCCATTCAGTTCTGAATGAGCTTAAGATATATAAATAGGTGCTCAATTTGAAGCAATGCATAATGGAGAAACACAGGTGAAATAGTAAACCTGAATGCATAATCATAATGATTAATAACGTTGGGCATACCTTCCAACAAGCTGAAAAAACATAGGGGACATTTACAATGTAATATGCATTTGTCTTCTCTGGGTAGTTCAAGTCATCAATTGTTGAGATAATCGTTAATAACTGCATGAGCACACAAAGCCCAAATGAGGGAATGTTACATGGATATGTACAATAAAAATTTTAACAGGAAATAAACACTGATAACTAGCTTTAGTTTTGCTGCTAAATGAGAAACATTGAAAGTACCAATATAAAGCTAAAATATATGTTAAGAAACAAATATGGGAGTAATAAGGAGATTTAAAATGTTAAGCGGGACAGCAGGGAAGAGAAAAATATAAAACTTCAACAAAGGCAAGTTATACCTTTATCTGACTCAGTGCTGAAAGCTTCAGGCCAGTCATGTCCAAAACCTTCACACAAGTGTTAACAGGCTGCCCATATTTTTTAGATGCAGAAGGCTACAAAAACAACAAAAGAAATTGTTCCTAAAAAAATGCTTGTTCAACAACAGATGTCATTTCAAACAGATTGGAAACTTTAACACTCACCAAAATTACACGGTCCCGATATTCATTGATTTGAATGTGTGACTGCACATAGTAGTGGACCTGCAAAAGAAGAAGAGACACAAAAATCCTCGATTGAGATTAAGCAGTATAAAAGGTTGTTCCATCTTAGAATTTATGTCAATCAGACCCCAATAAAGAATTGTATCATAACGGTTGCTTTTGATAAGTTGGAATTATATCATAACACTTACAGATGCTTTATCAAATGTGCTCAGCCCGACACCAATTGCAAAGACAGGCAGCCCCTGGAGAGGATGGCAAGAGTAACAAGTCAATACCACAGAGAGCAATGCAATTAAGATTGTTACTTAGAGTAATGTGCTCCCCATCAAGCAACATATTACAGTATTGAATATGTAAGCACTGTCCTGATCAAAGGAAATGGAGTCTACAAAGCTGTAAACAAAGCAAATTTTTGTGAAGAATGAGCACCTCCTTTGAGTAACCTGACACTCCTACCAGCTGTGAATCACGCACTGCTCTGTACAGCTCACTGGGAACTATGGGTTTCTGCATAAAGGAATGGCGTCCAAATCAGAAACACGAGAACTAATTGACCACTACTATAATTATGGACATTGATGTTATTTCTGCTCATAATCACTAGAGCAACACAATCTATGACCAAAACATTGTTAATAGGCATGCCCTTACGAAGAAATCATGGTTGTCTTTAATGGGTTCCCAAGTCAATTAAGTTTCTGACAGATGTTATGAAATATTGCTGCTCTGAGACTAACAATATGACACCCTACCAACTCTATATGATTTTCACCCATAACACAGAAAATTACTGACTATAATTTTCTAATACGACCAGCTCGTAAAGGCACTACAATGCCAACTAGCTTAAAGAATACAACAACTACACGTGGCATCTATAAATCTGTAACTATGAATTGGCCATATACATACTCCCACTAGATAATTACAAATATTTATTCCATACGGAATGGCATATTTAGTTTTTGGATAATGGGAAAAATTACCAGAACTTGATATGCAAGGTAGATTGCATAATATAACTATCACTGAACTACAAAATACAAACTTTGTTACAACCTCGTGCCTTAAACAAAAGGCCGAGAAGGGATCCTATCAGCCCATCTCTAGCTTGATGCCTCAATCAAAGATTCAAAAAAATCCATTAATAACAATTAACATCTGAAAAACAATAAACTTAAAAAAAATTTGTGACGCCTGAGCAGAATACAAACTTACTGCTAAGATGTTGTCAATCTCATTTTGTACCCTCCAGTTTAAAGAATCCACCAACTGCAACATCATACAGGCATTGTGTACTTCATTAGTAAAAAAGGGGATGAAAATTAAAATTTTACAACATAAAAACGTTTCAACATGTTTCAACCAAAGATGAATATCCAACCATTTTATGGGCTTTGGCAACATTCAACTCCCTTGCTTTTAGGAAACGTGCCACAGTTTCGGCTAAACATCCTTGATGAATATTCTGTAGATTAAGGAACAATTATTATTAAGCTCAAACATCTATAGATTTGGAAAAGGTGCATGACATGTAGTGACGCATACTGCAACAATTTTTTTACTGGTAAACTATCTCTGACTTTCACCAATCACATTAAAAGAAAAAAGAAATAAATGGAAAGACATCTTCGTATTCATAGATAATTTCCAACGAATTCAATAGAAAATCAGCAGTCCTAACCAAAGTACAGTTTTTTGGTTTTCCCTCAGTTGAGAAGTTACAATGACCTTGTATGCAGAAGACATTGCAAATCATTATTCTTATTTAACCCTTCAAACTTGCCACACATTCTGGATTGTTAAAAGCAATAGATGTTATTCAACGTTTTGGCTTGGTATGGTTATGAACTTACGCAAACTAAAAGCTTTTGAAGTCGTCGGGAAAGCTTTTCATGAAGCTTCCAGGAACCGATGGTTTGATGACTAAGGAAAGTACCAAAATCCATGGACACCAATGGTAGCCAACCCATTGAAGAGATTCCAGAGTGGAAGAAAAAAATTAAAGACTTCAACTGTCCACCAAGCAGACCTTACCTTATGCCTTAATGGTATCACCAAGTAAAATAACAAATTAATGGTTTAAATGTAACCTTTTAGTTGTAATAATTCATAGTTGACTCAGATGAGACCTGGTTTGAATCAAATCACATGCCAGTTTTACTACACAAAAGACCCGTAGCCACCCATAAGACCCAGAGACCAGATCAGAGTATTCAATCAGGCAGCTAATAAAGATTTACAGGATCAAACTCTATTGCGAACACAGAAGTCACCGTAACACAACAAACATCACCGAAACACAACAACAAATAATAAGAATAAGGAACAAAAATCTTAACTTTATAAACAGAGAAGAAAGACAGAAAGTAAAAAGAAGAATACTTCGAAGTTTTGTGACTCAGGTTGAAGGACAGATCAGATGCAGCATAAAAAAAGAAAGAATAGGAGAATAGTGAGAATGCAAAGTTGCAAACCTGAAATGTTCTCTTCAATGGCTCCTCAACTGCTATCATTAAAAAATAATAAGAAAAGAACAAAGAATAAAAAGCTAATAAAACTTAAAAATAAAAGTTCAGAAAAAGCAGACCTTGATCCATTAATCCTAGGAGCTGCTTGATCGCTTCCTGAGAAACGTTCCCCATTTATTCTTCTCTGTTTTTCCCGAATGCACACCCAAAAAATTCCCAACCTTCAAAGCACCTCTCCCTCCTTATGCTTTCGACTCTGTGTTTACCAGAGCTTGGTAAGTTTATAGAAAGACATACCCAGCTAGAGTCAGTTTACACCATAATATAAAGTTATAAACTCAAAACAGAGAGAGGGAGAAGGAGGGTAGTCAGGAAAGGTGGGCCTACAACCCAGTCAACCCCATTGCCAGTTTACACGTGGAAATTTGTTTATGTCGTTGTTTTTTGCTCTGGTTTATGTCCACGTTCTGTTCACACCATAATATTACGCTCCAACATCCGTTGATCTTCTTTCTGGGGATCCCAATTTTTATGATAAGTTAAAAACAAAAAAAATCAGGGATTCGTGTGTTATCACCACCGTCCCTACAACTCCCCAAAAATATGTACAATACACTCCAGACTGTCCAGTTCAATTCACATGTTACCTTCTAAGCTATTGTGATTATAATTTTTTAAATTTTTACATAAAATAAAATAAATAATTTAAATTTTTTAAAATTTAAAAAATATATATTTTAATAATATTTTATTTAAATTTTTATTTTTATTTAAATTTATCTCATTTACGAAAACAAACTAGACTAATTTCATTAGATTTGATGGTTTTTGCCTTTTGGGCAAAGACCCAGTTGTTCTGCAGCCTCCCTGTTATTTTATTCCAGAGTTAAGTATTTGATATTTTTTTTAAAAAGAAAGTGCTACATACACAAAAAAAGATTTCACACGTGTAAATTCACGTTTCATATAATACGATATGTAATAAAAAAAATAACTATGTATTCTAAATTATGTTAATTTATGAGTTTATTTTTATAAAAAAAAAATTATATTAAAAACATTTTTTTTATCTAGACGAGAAATGTTTGATGACAAATAAAACTAAAAAAATAATATATATATATATATATTCTTTAAGGGGAATAAAATTTAGGGGTTTTGGTAAAAAAGAAGAAGATGATGATGATTTAGATATTTCAAAAAAGGGTGACTTTGTGTACAAAATTGTTCAGTGGGTAGACATCATACGCATCTTATTTGGGAAAGATATGTTTTTACTTTTTAAGATTTAGAATGCTTTCTATAAAATTGCAGTTAAAACATTGACTAATCTACACTACAAATCCAAATCAAACTTCAATTTTCGTTCAACTTGTTCTTACAAAGGATGATTCTTTCAAAACTAAAGAAGAAGACGACCACAACTGCCTTGCTGTGAAGATTCTACACATGCATGCAAAGCAATGTGTGAACATATTGATTAATCTAACAAAAATAAAAAACTTATTTGTACAGTCTAGAATGTGTAAGTTTCACGCACTGCATTAGAAAAACAGACAAATCTAGAATTCATATAAAAAAAATTTACTTTTTAATGATAAGTTTCAATTTTTAATAAATAAATAAATAAATAAACGTGCGTAGAACTTATATATCCTAAAATTATATCCTAAAACATCAGTACATGTATAAATTTAGGGTGGTGCTAGTGTGCCGCTCAACTTTAACCGATGGGTGTGTCTACTAGTATAAATTTCAGTTTTTATTTTTTTCTTCTTTTTTTTTACATTTTTTAAAAAAGAAGAAAAAAAATATAAAAAAAATACATCAATACACTAATAGTCACTTCTTTAATCAATAAGTAAAAGAAAAAAATTAAAAAAATAAATAAATACATGAGCGGTCAAAATAAATGAATAAAACGAAACGGCATAATAGCATTATTCTTAAATTTAAAAGACAATATATATTAATTTGCAAATGTGAAAAGCCAAAGGGGCTAGCTAACCTCCAAAACATGAACACGTAAGGAACTAAAATGTCAAACCAGTGTTATGAGGAGAAAGCAACAAATCTTTGTCTTTGTGAAGGTGTCCATGAATTAAGAGAATAGCGGTAATGTGCCAAAAAATAGAAGGAGCCAGGCCATCTCCTTAGAAGACTGCACGTATACATGAGATTATGCAGAGACTGCAAGTTGGTTGCAGCCTCAGGACTTAGCTGCTGCTTTGTCTCCCTCAAACCAATCTTAATTTGTATTCTTTTATGAAAAAACCTATTCCGCCACCTCCATATTATCGCTCAAGTGTATCGTTCGGGAAATTTTTATTATTATTATTTTTTATTTAATAATTAAGGAAATGATTTTAAGTGTATTGATGTATTTTTTATTTTTAAAAATATTTAAAAATAAATAAATAAAAACTCAAAAAGTGTGTGCGATGAAACCGCCGACTCTTCTTTTATATGCCATTGGGTAATGGGTAAGAGAAATGGAAAGATCATGTCATTTTGCTGGTGTATTGGTAGCCAAGCAATGCGCACGCGGTGGTGGAGATATTAAGGGCAACATAGATGCGCACTCATTGCGAAGTACTGCGTTCCCACTATCTCAGATTAATTTCATCTAGAATAAATTATGCTCTAGATACAGATTAATTTTATAAAAATAAATTTATAAATTGATTTGATTCGATACATTAAATTGTAAAGTTACTTTTATTATAAAATAAATTTAATGTATTTTTATCAATTTATAAATTTATTTATTACAAAATCGCTTTATAACTGTATCAATGGGTGCGTGAGAAAGTCCACATACTTGTCTATCATACGAGTTATCAAGAAGTTGCAATGTTGATTGAAGTAGTATCAATGACCGCAACAATATATTAATCTGTTATTCCTCTTCAAGATGATATAAAATAAAAAAGAATGAGTAATATTAAATACAGTCATAGAGAGCATAAATATCATACAATTATTTAAAAAAAATAAAATTTAATTTTTTTTGTATGAGTTTTATATTTATTTATTTTTAAATAAATTATGCGATATTTTTCTACTCCACAATTATAAATATTATTTTTCAAATGAAATAGCTTATGGTAAAATTGAAATAGTTAAGGTAAAATTGAACTTACGAAAATAAAAAGTAATGAGTGAATGACCGACAGTAACAGGAAAGAAACAGCTAATAAAATATTAATAAATGGTTGGTAGAAAGTGCAAAAACCGAGAAATGCAAGGAATACACAAAGAATTGAAAGTGTAAATTCGTTTGTATTGTAATTAGAGAATATAAAATAATTTAAAAAATAAAATAAAAACAGATAAATACTATAGGGTGGCACAATATTACAAAAAAGATATTTTAATTTTTATATATTATAAAAGAAATGATATTTGCATAACATGACATGTTGGAACTCTAATATTTATTTTAAAAAAGTGTTAAAATTATAAACAAATTTTATAAAAATAAAATTTTAAACTGATATAATTTTATATGATACGTCAAATCTATTTTATAATAAAAATATTTTAATATAATTTTATATAATATGTCAAATCTATTTTATAATAAAAATATTTTATAATCTAACGTAATTTATTAAATCACGTCAATTTATAAAAAAAAATTTATTAATTTTTTATTGTTTAAAAAATGTGATTCACCTAACCATCTCACCTTTCTTGAGAGAGCAATGATAGCCATGCCACTTATTTAAAATTTTTTACAATTTTTTAATAAAATAATATGTTTTTTAAAATTTTAAACACATCAAAACTAAAATAAATATTTAAAAAAAATATTACTTTCTGAGAAAGTTGTAGAAAAATTGTATAGAATAGTAAGGTGATCATTTCTCTTTCTTAGGAAGTCAAGTCGGCCTAGCTAACTGTAAAGCCAACAAAAAACGAGTTCAATGAATGAACGATCTTGGACTCTGACTCGTTTAAACTGTTCCAGGTCAAGGCTCCAATATTCTGACTTTGAATTTTGAAAATTGAATAAATCTCCCTAATCTCTTCACACTTTATACTTTATATTTTTTTTCTTTTATCAAATATTTATTATATGAATAATAAATAGAAAATTTAAAATAATTTTAAAAGAATAAACTCAAAAAATATTTTAAAAATTTTTAAAAATATAGAGTGTGGAGTGTGAGGGGTAGTAGAGCAAAATTCTTGAATTTTTTGTTCTTTTTTTTATTCAGAAATATATCTCTTTTTTTTATTCTTTTCACTTCGACCCCGCAATGGACCAAGAAGTTGGGCTCAATGCAGATTGCAGCCCAAAAGAAGATCCCAATTTCTTTCTCTTTTTTTTTTTTTTTTTTCTTTTTCTTTTTTAAAAAAATGACAACCGACGGAGTCATATATGTATGTAAAAAGTCAAATTTATAGCTTTGTTCGAATAAAAAAAAAGTAATTTTTTTAAAGGTTGCTGAAGGCTCATAATGCACATTGTTTAATCCATTGAATGTTCTTTGATGGCATATTTATTAGATCTGATATATCCTATTCGCCTGCCCACGTTCGATTCCTTCATGCCAAATGGATATTCTCTAGATGTTTTACAAAACAAAGATTTAAGTTGAGTTTTGATATTAAGCTGAGTTCAGTTGAATTGAATTCTTTATGAATAATAGTGAGTTAAGTATTGAAGAGAATTATGTGGGACTCATCTAAACTGAGTTTAAAATGTGCTTGGATGTTACGATGAGTTTCGTACTTTTTTATGAGAAATTGAAAAATGTTGTAGGTCCCACGTGTAAGAAGGTTTTGAGTTGGGATGAGTTTAATAATTTGAAAGTTTGGTGTTTGGATGTTAAATTCAGGTTAAAGTTAAACTAAACTCAGTTGAGTTTGGAAACCAAACGCAGCCTTAATTAGATACAGTTTTAAAAGACGTAAATTTCACTTTTTTTTTAAAAAAAAAAAAGTAGAGTACAATAATTAAAAAATGAATATTTTTACATAGATTATAAATTTATTTACTTTTTTCTAAAAAATGGGTATACAGAATTTACGTACTTTAAAACTGTATAAATAATTATGAATTCTTCCTTATTTTGGGATGATTATGCTAAAGGGTGGTGCCACTATACCACTCAAGTTTATCCACTTGGTATGCCCCTAGTGTAAATTGTACTTTTTTAAAATATTTTTTAAACATTTTTAAAAAATAGAAAAAAATACAAATATATTAAAAGTCACATTCTTAACCATTAAATAAAAAAATAAAAAATAAAAAAAAGTATAATATCATTTTCCTTATGCTAAAAATATAATTGAAAAGTGCACATGTAGCTAGGTAGGGTTGAAAAATGGTTACGCTATAAATCATATCATTTAATACAATCAGTGTACGACTCCATATAAATATTCACACCTCCCCCACCAATATGATTAATTATTACAATAACTCTTGTCGTTGAGTTGCTATCACTCACTCTTTCTTCTTTTTTAAAACAATGATTTGCTCCATTCATGTATCATATATGCATGTAGGCTATATTATATATATATATATATATATATAGATATATAGTAGTGGGTCAACGTGCTAGGCACGTTTCCCAATTGAAAGGAAAAATAAATTTTACCAGAATATAAAAGGTAGAAACAGATAACAAATTGATTAAAAAATATGTTTATTACATAAATTAAAGTTGTAATAGCTTAGAACATAGTAAATGATTTTGTGCATAATTATTTCAAGTTTATCAGTATACATTCAATATGAAATACTGATGTGTTCACCATATAATTTTTTTTTATATAAGTAAAGAGTTAAATGTAAATGTGTCTGAGCCCAGGTTCGTTCACCATACAATAAACTCAGTATAACTCTCTCCATGTGACACAAAATTGCATCTCACTGGATTACCTGTTAATTCACAATCAATAAGAAAATTCAGTGTGCAAGACTAATCAGTAATTTGCCTAACATATATACAAGAACACAAAATCCAATATCAGTAGGCGCAGAGTAAAGACAAGTGAATGCGAAATAGTTTTACAGGCTTACTTTAAAAAAAAAAAAAAAAAAGGAAACAATTGAACTATTCAATAGTAAACATCCAATTGAAATAATCAAAGAAAAAAGTTGATCTAGGCAGCAAGAGTTTGGCTTTATTTTAATTTAGTTTTATTTAATTATAGGAGTTGGGAATATTTTTTCAATATGCTCTCGACATTTGTGTTAATATGAGGAGTGATGCTAAAGGAACCCTAGATGTGATATTTAGGAAAAGTATGTGCAATGCCTAGGTCTTTTTTCATTGTCTAACTTCCAACAGTTCATCTAGTATTAAAAAAACACTTAACCCCAGACCTTGATTTCACACACTTAAGAAATCTTTTTTTTCTTATAGGCAAGCAGAAACTTTTATTGATAGCAATAGGCATAACCCATGTATTAGAATTCCAATCTTTGTAGGATAGAAACCCTAGCACAACCCATCTGTTATAAGCTTGCAAACCCACCAAGTCAGATCAGCTACACTTCTGAAATACCATTCACAGCCATGAAAGATGAATTGGATAACATTTTCTTCATTTTCTAGTCTATTTTCGAGCTCTGAAACATACTGATGAAGCGGCTACTAAAGTCATAATGACCTTTATATTTGCTACGAAAGTATTTTCTTATATTTAAAGGCATGTTCACAAGCTTCTGTGATTAGATGAGGAAAACAAGACCTGGAAGATCCAATACAGCTTAACAACTCTCTTCACGATGGAGTGGCTGAAACTCCTTACAACCCAAGCCGACCCATTAGACGAGTTTGAAATGGGGCCATTCTTTTACTATGTCCATTTTCCTGCAGGAAGAAAATTGACATCAAGAAAAATTCACATGATTTGATCAAAAATCACAATCTTAAACCCCAATCTCTCTTTCTACCATGTTTCACGAAAGTTCAGCCAGCTGCTTCCCCATAACAGAGTGTCTTATTCAGTTGAGGTGCTAAAAAATGAAAAGTAAATATATATATTTTTTTATAAGTGGATGGAAACTAAATAAATGAGTCAAAACAGATAAACAAGTTGTAAGCACACAAATTTGATAGTCCATGAATCTAACAGAGGACATGATTTTGGACTAATGACAATGACAATGACATTTGTGATTTACTCGAGCATATGCCCAATATTCTAAGATGCTACTAAAGTCCAAGCTTTCAAGATGTATCTTATGTATCATTTTACTTATGTTTATAAGTAAAATGATCAAAAGACTCTATGTTTTATACTAAACCAATACCATTTATTTCACTTAAAATTGAGAGGATTCTTGGAAGCACAAGTAGCATGGTGCTTTGACCCTCATCAACATCAAATTTCAGGTCTAGAATATAAAATTGTGTGAACTATGAACAAGTGACAATTCTATATATATGACCTTGCACAGGGCAGAGCTTTTCCAATGATAATACAATGACAGTCACGACGATATTTTTACATGGACTTGAGGATGGTAAGCAAGTTATTATGAAATGGATCTGTGATGTGCTCAAGAAGGTTCTGTACAGGACCTTTACCAGTCAAAGATGCTTGCATGAAAAAGCCTAACCAAGCAACCATTGCTAATTTTTTTTTTTTTTTCACTTTTAACTCCTCAAAAGTTTCTGGATCTCTAACCTATAAAAAAAAATAGTTTCTAAATCTCTAGAGAGATTCAGGAGACCAAAAAGTGCTCCTCCTAGATAGTTGATATCACCTGGCAAGTGTATTCCAAGTGGCTTCAATGCCTCAATTCCACAAAATCTTGCATAGTCTGGTCCAACCTATTTATGCAAAACATCCAAAAAAGAAAAAAAAAAGAAAAAAAAAAAAGATGTTTTATAGCCTACTCAGGTGTAAAAAAACTAAACAGATAAAAAATATGGTGTCGATAAACTACATTATTTCTCAGATTTTACGATTCCTTATTTGTCAAATAGAAAAAAAAAAAGAATGCTTCAGTTAGGAATGGATAAATTGGCTCCCCCATAAATTCCCCCTGCCAATCGCCCAAATAAAGGTAAAAAATGATCCATAGAAGAAAAAACCGAAATGGGATAAAAGGTTCTTGAACTCCTCAAACCCCTGTGTTGAAGCTTTCGAAAATTTTGTCACTGCTATTTACTGTTTGTTAATTTGGCCAGTGGTCATTCAAAATTTGGCCACAAGCAGATCAGACAAAAACAAGAGAGAGACATAGACAGAGAAAGATATCGAGAGAATGGAGATTGAGAAGCAAGAAAAAGAACAAAAAAAATAGAGAATAGTCCTCAGATTCACAACCCACAGAGAGAAGAGAAAGGGGATCGAGAAATATCATACCCACAACGCACCAGGACGAAGAACAAAGATGAAGAATCGAGAAATACAGAGGGCCAGAGAAAGGTTTTCTTCGTCTTCGTGGCCTCACTCCCGAAATCTTTGTGCTAGATAAGAACGATTGAGGACCAAAGATGGGGTAGAAGCTTAATAACACTCGGTCGCACAGGGTATAAGCGGAACAAAAGTGTCAAACAAAATTCTGTTTGAAATTTGAAACCCAGATCTCTCATTTTCTAAAATTCCAGCGAAAACAACAACATAACATTAAAAATATAAACCTTCATCCCCTCCCCATTACCTCTACTTTCTCGTAAATCATGTAAAGGCCAACGAAGACAAAAATTCCAACATCCAGATCAGAATCGAAAAACAAGAGAAAAACGAAGAAAGTCTCTCCGTTCGTACCTTAATCAGTGAGAATACCGTGGACAGATGTGTCCAAAGAAATTTCAAAACTGCTTTTTTTCTAGTTACTTCTAGCGTTTGCGATCTACTTCCTTCCTTTCTTCTTTTGTTGTCAATTTTCTGAGTAGGGCGAGGAGAGTGAGGAGAGGAAGAGGAAGAAGGAGCCGAAACTCCCTTTCCCCCACTGGATTCGGACGAGCGAGCTTCTAGAAAGAGAGGGTTTGGTCTCTATCGAGAGAGAGGATATGGTTTAATCGAGAAAGAGGTATCAAATGGAAACTAATGGAAATTAATGTAGTTCCGTTAAAACAAGAATTTCCATTTCATTCCGTTTGATAGCCACTTATATAATAGTAATAGATATATCTAAAGAATTACAAGAAGTTTTGCCTATCCTATGCATAACGCTATATAAAAATGCCAAAGGAAATGATTTTCTTTATTTTATGTTTTGTCATATCAAATCATATTGATTGATACAACGCATTTTAATTTTAAGGGAGTGACTTTGAATATTTAAATGAAGAGAAATGATATTTGCAGCTTTAGGTTATGGAAATTTCATGCACACCCTTTAAAAAAATTGGGTAAATCTTGGAGTGCTGCATTCAATACTGTTGTGTTTCTTATTAATCAGTTGCCCACTCCAATTTTAAATAACAAGTCACCTTTGAGATGGTTTTCAGATGTTCACCACCTTATTTATCTCTAAGAATTTTTAGATGTGCATGCTTCTCATGGATACTCACTTCAGCATAAAGGATATCATTGCATGGACGTTCAAACAGGCCGCATATACATATCATGTCATGTTGTTTTTAATAAACTCATGTTTCCATTTCAACTGCAGTCTAAAATTTCTTCACTCGTGGACCTGGTGTCATGCTCTTCATCTGTTGTTGTTGATACCTCACATTCAGCCTTACCTGATGTTCCTGACACTAGTTTATCTATTGCATCACTTGTTTCTCAGCCCGAATAAGTCCCAATTCCCAACCAAACTCATCCCATGATCACTCGGGCTCAAGATGGTACTAGAAAACCCAAAGTTTACTACACTTCACATCATCTATTCCCACTTGTTTCTTGGCAGATTTGAATACTCATTTAGAGGAACCAAAAACCTTCCAGCAAGCACTCAAAATACTCCACTGGTGCAAGGCTATGCAAGAAGAAATAGATACTTTGCATGCTAAGCATATGTGGACCATTGTTCCTAAACGCCCAGATATGAACTTAGTGGATAGCAAATGTGTGTTTAAAACTAAAACTCGTGCAGATGGCTCTCTTAAAAGATATAAAGCTCGTCTCGTAGCTTAAGCTTTCACTCAATTTCATGGCCTTGATTATGATGAAACTTTTAGTCCGGTTGTAAAATCCTGGATGATTCGATTGGTTTTAACGTTAGCTTTATCTCAGGATTGGTCTCTCCGGCAACTTGATGTAAGTAACGCCTTTTTCCATGGAAATTTACAAGAAAAGGTTTATCTCTCTCAACCTCCTGGCTTTGTGGATCCATCTCGACCTAATTATGCTTGTCACATTCACAAGGCCTTATATGGTTTAAAACAAGCTCCTAGAGCATGGTACATGAAGTTTAGTACCTATCTTAAGCAAATGAATTTTCAGCGCTGTCCTTATGAAACCTCCTTGTTCTATAGACATCATGACTCTAATATTATTCTGCTTTTAATATATGTGGATGGCATTATTGTTACCGGAAGCTCATCTCTACAGATCACACAATTTATTTCTCACTTGTCCTTAGCCTTCAACATGAAAGACCTCGGCGATCTACATTATTTCTTGGGGATTCAGGTTGCTCAAGATGCATCTATTCTCACATCGACTCAAGCTAGATATGTGCTCTATCTTATGCACAAATTTGGTTTAGATGGTGTTAGATCTGTTTTCACGCCTCTTGCTTCAAGATCACAATTGTCTGCTGCCCAAGGAGTTTTATTATATGATCACACCATATATCAACAATTAGTTGCTCCCTACAATATCTTGCATTGACTCGTCCTGATATAGCTTATGCCATAAATATTGTCTGTCAGATTATGCAAAATCCTCATGATACTCATCTCATTTCTGTAAAACAAATATTCCATTATTTGAAAGGGACTTTGAACCTTGGATTGCATTTTACTAAAACGCCTCTCAATGCCCATCATGCCTATTGTAATGCTGATTAGGCAAGTTCTTGGGATGATAGACGCTCTACTACTGGTTTTTCCAATTTTCTTGGTGACAATTTACTCTCTTGGACAGCTAAGAAAAACCACGGTGTCTAGATCAACAACAAAAGCAGAATATCATGCTCTAGCAGCTACAACGACCGAACTCATGTGGTTTCTCAATCTTCTCACAAGTCTCGGTTGATCGATTATATGTCATTTTTTATATACATTACATCCCAAACCTTTGTAATCTCTCTATCTCTCTCTCCCCCCTTGTATTTTAGGCAACCTAGAGTAAGATTTTTGTTTTCATTTTCTAAAAATTAAAGATAAAGTAATCAAAACAAATTTTATAAAAAAGATAAAAACAAAAACTACCTCAAAAAATGACATTCAAATAACTATCAACTTTACCTATCTACTTTTATATACCCCAATATAAAACATACTTCAAACTAAATTCATATTACAATTTTCTTTTCTACTTTAACAAAACCCAATAAAAAATTTCAAAATTTCTCAAACACTCTCAAAATCTCTTAACCAAACACACCATATTTTGTGGGAAACTAAAGAGTATATACCATATATACAAGGATAGTGGGCCTTCTCATCCCGGCCCAAAGCACAGCAAGCCAGAAACTTCACAAGGTTACAGAATTTGGGCTTGGGCCTTTGTAGCTCAATTATCTTCAAACTTATCATGAAAGAATATCTTGTTGGAAGGACATCATGATCCACGTTTCTCTCTCGAGTAAAATAAGGAACATATGACTCACAACATGATCATCCATTTAAGTGGGGAGAAGAATACAGGCACAAACTCAAGCAGTACTACTCTCACAAATCCTGACTTCTTTCTTTCACCATGCTTCATGCTTTGCTTCCTTGGTTGACCCTTTAGAAACCCAAGCATGAAGCACACGATGATCATCAATGTCCTTGCTTTTCTTACCTAATTTCTAATAAATAATCTGAAAAATTGATTTCAAATAATCACAAAAATTAGTCTTGTGGCCCCCAAACAAATGAAAAGCGATACAAATATAAATAAATTACATAAAAATAAACTTACACAGTAACATGACTTCACGTGATCTGTTAGATCTACTTTACAATAAAAATAACTTTACAATCTAACGTACTACGTACACCTTTATATTTAAAGTATATCTTCAAACAAATACTAGATTATGATGTGAGGATTTAGATGGATTTATGTGAGTAAAGAATTGCATTCAAATGGACACCTCCGATAGGGACATCAATTTATAAGTATACTATACAAAAAACTCATTCGACTCTCAACAATTTCCATCAACAATTTCTACTCCACTTGCCATGATTCTCTTTCCTTAATGGATATTCCTTTGTTTTTTCTCTTTTCACACGACATCATGAAAGACTCGGAATAATGATGTTGACGTTCCCATGGGCGGGTTAAAGCCGGCCTGGTATTGCACTATTATAGCATTGGCAATGGTTAAATTATTGTTAAGTTTAAAATTTAGTTGGAATATTATATTTTGGCTATAATATGGATTTATAGCTAGATTAGTCCATGTTGGACTAGTTATCTTAAAGTCTAAATAATAATAAAATATTAAATATTTTAATAATATATATATTTTTTAATATTTACAAAAACAGTCCACTAAAATTATAAAAACAGTCCATTAATCCATCAAATACCAATACAGTCTACAAAATACTAACACAGTCCATATAAATACCAATACAGTCCACAAAAATACCAGCACAGTCCATACAAATACCAATACAGTCCACAGTCCATATAAATACCACCTTCAGCAGGTTCAAGTATGCAACGGGAATCTCCAACAGATGCAAAACATGGTTTAATAAGAGCAACCTACAAAATATGAAGGGGATTGTGAATGATCAAATACTACAATATAACATAGATGAAATGTAGGCACCAGTACTCCAATGGTTCTCAAGCTCATAGATAACTAGTATAGTAATAAAAAGGCACAAATATACCAAAACTGAAATGTAGGCACATTGTTTAAAATATTGTGAAGACCAAGTTAATCTTTTGCCAAAAAGGGAAGACCTGTATACAGAAAATCATTCATGTCTAGCTAAGAGCCAACTTGAGATCAACTTTAGAAATAACATTATTTTCCATGTTTCCCAGCAACCATTTTTAATGTATAAGTTTAGGGCCTCTAATATTAAGTTTCTGTCGATTCATGTTTCCCATAACAATGCGATATCCCATGCAAGAACTAAACTAAGTTTTAATAAGGAAACCCTTTGGCTCTTTGAGTCGCACATCAGAGTTTCTAGAGTCCAAAATTTTTGTTTTGGGAATTCCCTTGGCTCTTTAACAAATCAGCATTTATATGAAGTCAAACAAATTAGCAACAAAGTATTCAAGTAGCAGACCACATAAAAATGCACATAGCAGACCAATATATGAGTTTCTAAGGAAAAGGCCACAAAATTTGGACTTCATAAGCTAGGGTCGCTGTAAAATTAGAGACAAATTCAAGAAATTGAAAGTAATAACCCATCAAGAATACAAATACTATAGCCATGAGCAGTTCATTTTAGCAGCCATGAAATACCCTTGTGAAATACCTAAGTTCGTCGAGGGAATATGATATTGTTGATCTCGACAATCTAGGGCAAAAATCATGGCTGGAGAGAAGTCTAGATACTCCGTGTTGCTGATGCCTTCAATTGGTTTTCTGCAAATGGAAAGGAAAGAAAATCTGGAGGGAGGGAACGAAAAAGGCGTGGGTTGGTCTGCAAATGGGTTCTGAGAGCGGAAAGGAAAAAAAATTTTTGTTGAGGGAGTCGAAAATGGGAGAAAAGAAAATGGGAGGGGGAAAGGAGAGGGTGGGATTCGGCGATGGTGTAGAGAGAAGATGAAAATGGAAGGGAGAAACGAGAGGGTGCGATTCAGCATGAGAGAAAATGTAAAGAAAAAGAAAGAAATGGCATACGACGGCAATGTGGACGATCGACGGAGAGAAGGGCCCGTGCGGGTTGAAGAAGACGAAGTCGAAGGATCAACGTGCTGGGAGCTTTCGGGAGAAGAAAAGAAAAACGAGGGAAATGGGGCTCTTCGGGATGAAGAAAGAGAAAAGAACGAGGGAAATAGAGATGGAGGTAGATGAAATAATAAAATATTACTTTCCATTGTGAACAGTAGCTCGCCATGTTTGGAGAGGACTTAAGATTTACTGTAGCTCAAGTCTTAAAGCTTTGGACCATTGGCTAGTCCAATGTGGAGGCTTTTTCTTACATCTAGCTAAAGTTTGGACTTACATTGGCATTTGGCTAGTCTATTGCCAATGCTCTTATAAGGCAAATGTTTAGTTTACAAAACATTTTATAAAAATAAATTTTCATAAACTGACGCAGCTTATTGCGTTGAGTTCTGCTATATACAATCATTTTTGTATATTTTTTACGCACTCTACTGATGTGATTGACTAAAAACTTGAGGCAGCCAATCATATTAGTGGAGAACACAAATAGTATACAAAAATGACTTTACATAGAGTTTTTGTATTGCGTTACATACTGTAAAATAGTTACACATGTGGTGTCACTACAACAAAAATTAGTTTTTGTGATGGTTTGAAAATTGTGACAATACCCAAATCGTCACAAAAAAGTATTTTCTATGATGGTTTGTGAAAACCATCATTGAAGGTAGATGATAAATTACATTACGTTCGAACATATACATATTCACGTTAGAACGTGCCCTAGACATTCAAACGTGGAGGCTATTTATGTGCGAATGTGAAAATTTTTGGCACCAACGTTCGAACGTTATTGATTCACGTATGAACGTTAATTGATTTAATATTAAAATTGGATATTTCAAATTAAAAAAGATTGTGAATTGAAGTGTAGTGATTTAACATTAAAGTTGTATAAGCTAACATTAAAAAAAAATTGAGAATTGAAATTCAAAAATAATAGATATATTAAATAATATTGTTCATTACATATGATAAAAATAAAGTACAAAATATTCCTGAATTTTGTAAACAACACGATAAAAGTGAAAAATACTCAGAACGAGTTAGTTACATATTTATTAAAATCGTCAGTCAATACGTTGACCTTTGTGTTTAGGATATCTATCCGATGGAGAACATTGGTGACAAAATCTCCAACATTACATCAACCCAAGCAGGCCGCGCATCTCTCATAGATGTACCCGTCAGCAGCTGACTAGTACTCTCAATATGGGGGAGCAACACGGGGCCCAGACTGGGTCGGAGGAACAATATCTGGTACAGGGTCAGACTAACGTCGAGCATACCCCCTCCCCTGTCCAATGCTCTAACTGTATGTAGTCATGTCGATGGGACTCATCTCGTCTGTCATCCACTCCTCCACTTGGGGTTGCACCCTCCGAGCCAATAATAGCTTGATAATAAGGACTTCATATGAGAGGTTGTCCGTGGAGACGACGCTCTCCTAGTTGATGGGCTCTCCACGTGCCACTCATATAAGGAATTGTGCGCGAGTTCGGCTAAATGTAGCCTTATGTGCCACATGATCTACATTTGTTGCAACGATAAGATGCAACATGCAGAAAAAATGGAGGAGTTGTACCTGGCTGAAGGAGTTTTTCCTATCAATCCATATTTAGGCGCCACATTTGTTTATACGTGCGAATGTTATTTTCTGTGACGACACAAAAATCATCACGTTCGAACGTTACATCTCATGAAAGACTTCCAATTGTCACAAAAAATATTATGTGATGGACTCCTTTTAGGTGATGGTCGTGGTGACGGTCTCAAACCGTCACAAAAAAGTTTTTGTGATGGTCTCAATCAGTCACAAATTTTTTGTGACGGACAAATCCGTCACAAAAGTCAAATTCTATTGTAGTGTGTGACTATTTGTTTTGAGTTTTTATTTTTTTTCATGCAGGTTTATATTAGTTATTTAGATAAAATTAATTCAAAATATCAATTACTTTGGCTGGATAACCAAAAAAATCAGATGAGGAAGGATAATACATCTCAACTTCTCATAATACAACGTGTTAAATTCTCGATAAGACCCACGTTAATTAAGCAACAAACAAGGGTGAAAACAATGGAGCATTCCGTCTCAGGCGGGGAGTGAGATCAAGATGCCAATTATAAAATGAAGACTGATGATTAAATAATTTGAATGTGGATTTATCAATGAGAGGTGATATATCTAAAAATAATGAGTTATGCTATATATAGTCATTTTTGTATATTTTTTACGCACTTCATTGATTTGATTGGCCGAATGAGTTATTTCATATTAAAAAAAAGTGACGCAATCAATCACATTAATAGAATGTGTAAGGAGTACACAAAAGTGACTGAACATAAATTTTTTGAAAATAAATATTAGAAAATAAATTCACAAATTAGCGTGACGTATATTAGATTTATTTTATTATAAAAATAACTTTACAATATGACATGTCATATCAACTTACGTCAATTTATTTTTATGAAATCTTTTTATAGCTAAACTAATATCATATACAAGTATAAGTGGATCCGATTAACTTAAAAACAAGGATTAATATGATAAGATTGAACAGCTTTTTAAAAACTGAGATATTTATAAATCATAAAATCACAACCAGATTATATATATATGAAAAATTCTATACATCATACTACCATTTCACTTTCATCCCACTAAGTAAGATGTGACACATTTATTATCATTAAATGATTATTTATTGCGTACTTCTTTATCTAATGGTGATGAATGTGCCACATACTACTTAGTATGATCAAAATAGAATGAGAGTCTGATGTATAGCATTACTCATGTATGTATGTATATATATATATATATATATATATATATATATTTATTTATATATGACCAAACAAAAATGGCTGAGGGATCAGATGTTGAAGGCGCCAACCAAGGAGAATTCCAGGCAGAAAAAACTGATCGACCCCTTTTCGTGGCTAACTCATCATTGGTAGTAATAGTTTTAAAGGGACCGAGGCTACAAAATCGTACGTAGGAAGATTCAAAGTTTGAGAAAGGTCGCCGGCCGGAGATTGCATGAAGTTTCCAACCCCCTTCAATATTCGGGCTTTCTGTCTTCCTAAATTACTGTTTCGGTTCCTGAAAACAATGTTATCGCAAGTGTTTTGACCTTAAAATTAAATGATGTCAGTCTCAGCCGAGAAGACAGGATTGCTTTCCTCGAGTAATGGAACAGCAAGCGGCGGATATGAGGAGCAGTTCAGCAAATCATATAGCAGCGCGACCGAGATGGAGGAGGAGGATGGTGAGAGTTCGAGTGACTTCTTCGAGATAAACCGTGGATTACTCTTTGGAGATCAAGAGTACGACTACGAGGCAAGTTTGTTTTCTTTTGATTTTCAGACCTGGAACGACTGTGTCTTTGTGGCAGTCGGCGACACAGAGTCGAGCTCGAGCATGGGTGCGCTGGCGTGGACCCTGAAGCGCCTTGTTAGCCCCTCCACCGTGCTTCGTCTCCTGCATGTCTTCCCGGTTATACGCTACATTCCAAGTCCATGTAAGACCTCTCTCTCTCTCTCTCTCTCTCTCTCTCCAGATAGCTGTCCTGCAGTCCTGGTCAAACCGGTGTCTTGGAAAATCATGTAACGTGTAATTCTTGAGTTTTGAATTTAATTTTCTTTGTTGAAACCTGCAAAGTTGAAAGTTGTACTGAGGCCATTTTTTTACATCAAGATGCATAGATCAAGGGAAGATCAGCAAGTGCAGTTAAGCGTTCACTCACCAGAAAAACATTTTCTACCTGTACAACTACTTTTTCTATTGAGATTTCAGTGTTTGTGGCCATTCTTTTCTTTAGTAAATACAGTCTGGATGCAAGTCCGTATATTCTCTTTGAGAAAAATAGAATCCAATACGAGAAAGTTTATTTATTTATTTTTACGTGCGTCACATGTTTTTTCAATTTTTTTTAAATGGAGTATGTGAATCTTATATGCCGTATACTATTCTTCTTTTAAGGGCTTAGATCATGCTTGACCTTAGAATGGCATGGAGTTTGCCATCCATTGCCTCTGAGAGTGTGGCTAAGCTGCCTGAGTTCAAGATTATCGTCAAATTAATCTAATGTGTGTGTGTGTATATATATATATAAACACGCATATTAATTCATATTTTAGTGAATATTTACTTGTGATGATAGTAGGACTGCTTCCCAGGAGTAAAGTGAATCCGGAGCTGGTGCAGAACTACGTGATGCAAGAAAGAGGCAAGCGGAGGAAGCACCTCCAAAAGTTTCTTGATACATGCTCTGTTTCCAAGGTACAGGCCAGTTGTTATGAATCCACTAGATAGAACTCACCCTTGAAAATCGACTTATAAGGAAATGGTGTCTAGGAGCTTATAAACCACTAACCAATCTCATACTTAGTCATCGTAATATCAGTCTTGGATCAAACTTCAATAATATCAGCTTTATATGACTTCATTTAAGGTTAAATTCTAAGGTTCTGTTTTACGAAAATGAAACAGGTAAAAGTAGATGTAATGCTGGTCGAAGGTGATAACATCACAAAGGCTATCTTGGACCTTATTCCGATTCTCAATATCAGAAAACTAGTGCTTGGAACCACAGAATCAAGTTTAAGGTACCATATCAATGTCAACTACCCAACAGTATAAACAACAACGTTTTCAGAAACTTCCAATTTCCAAAGCATTTTTTGGGTTATGACTTGTAATTATATATGCTGTTAATTTGAATTTGAAAGGAAATCAGAGTCAAAAAGAGGAAATGGGATGGCTGATCAGATCCTTCACAATGCACCCGAAACCTGTGAGATTAAGATCGTCTGCGGGGGAAAGGAAGTCATTGACCGGATGATTGTTTGGCCCTCTCCAAGCAGCAATAGCAGTAAGTCTAAATCCATGCGAGAAGGAGAAGAAGATAAACCCCATGCTTCCTTCTTGTGCATGTGTTTTAACTTTAAGACCCATGTTTAGGTACTTGTTTGTGTGCGTGTGTGTGTGTATATATATGGACAGTATCCTCAGTTTTATAGATAACTTTCACTTATGGCAGACGAATACCATACACAAACAAATAGGAAAAGATCTTGGGAGTTGTATAAATCCCAAAACCAAAGCTTTTGCAAAAACTATGCGACATTCAATTAGGCTATTGAAAAATAAATAAAACTAAGGTATTTATTTGCCTAAAAAAAAGAATCAGTAGGTCCAAAGCAAGGTAGACCCAATCTATCTTGAATGTATAAGCCAACGATGATATAGCTTGAAAGTTGAATCTATCCCCCCACATTTGCTAATTCATCTACTAATTGATTTCCCTCTCTATATATATGGTTGAGATATCAAAAGATAGGAAAAGTCCAGGCCATTCAACACAATATGATTAAGATAAATCTATTACAAAATGTGTCTGAGATCATGTAGAGTAATAAAAAGAAGACTTATACGCCACGAATCCAAATAATCCAATACGAATCCAAATGACTCGAACCCGGCTAATTGTTTTACAACCCGAATCCAACTGACTCGGACTGATCAAATGGCAGACATAGCTCAGTTGGAAGCATCGGACTGAAAGATCTTTGTATTGCATGTTTGATCCGATGATACAAGGATGTGACTAAAAGAGGCATGCCGTACAACCCCATATCTTCTAGTTCGGGGAAACCATTCTTATGTGAAGGCAATTACCATAATAATCTCTTCTAGTCCACAATAGCTTCGATGGGATTCTATAAAGTGGTGTAATAAGCTGGATAGAGTACATTTCCATTCAACTTGGTATATGAAAGATCCATCTAGCTAAAAAGTGAGCAGGTGCAGAAAAACAAAGTCTGTGGGAACTCGTTCAAAGATGAAAGAGTAGACGCATGACTGTATTGATCTAACCATGGTTCAAACATAGCCAAAAACGAAAAAAAACAAACCAGACTACTCGATGACATTATGACGATAATTTTATGATAGATGTATCGAGACAAATTGGCAAATGATCATTCTAAAATATTGCTGAATTCGCCATCCCTGGCTGTGGAATTGTTTGATCATTTTTAATCATGAGGGAACTGTTCTCAGATTAGGCTATAATCATGCAAAAAAAAAATAAAACCTTTCAGCTGCAACAGCAATCGTACAATTTGCTTATATCTAAGTAAAAGAACTTCATAACCACCACTACTTGTCCCTGAAATGTTCAAAACAGTTCCTTTCTAATAGAAATACAAGCTATCAATACCAGTAGACACTAAAAGAAATCAAATTCAAGATAATTATCTGAACCTTTCTTCTCAGGAGCAGGTGTAGCAGCAGCAGCTTTTTCACTTGTTGATGCCGTTGGAGCAGGTAATCTCTCAATCTCAACTGGTTTCGGAATTTCAGGCGGAGTAGCACAGCGTATCAATGCCCAATTTACACCTTCAAAGAAGGTATGCTGCTTGATCTCAGTTGCCCCTCGTTTATAGGCCAATCTATGCTGTGGTTCCTTTACAAGCAACCCCCTTATGAGATCCCTTGCTGCAAAACTGACAATCGGAGATTCAGGAAAACGAAGAGGCTGACCCACAACATTGAACAGGGTAGCTCGATTTCCTGATCCCTTAAAAGGAGTTTTACCGAACAATAACTCATACAGAAATATTCCAAAAGTCCACCAATCAACAGCACTTCCATGACCTTCACCCTTAATGATCTCAGGTGCCAGGTACTCATGTGTCCCAACAAAAGACATAGACCGGGCATCAGTTGGCTCAGCCATGAGCTCAGGTAATGGGCTGACTTGGTTTCCTATATCATTTTTGGGTTTCCGGTCCTTCTTGGACTTGCTTGAAAAGAGACGAGGTGAGAAGCATGTTGTAGGGGCTACACAGGACGGCTGGATGCAGGAAGGCTCAACACAAGCCGGCTGGACACAGTACACAGGATTTTTTCGTAATGGATCAGACTCCATAGATGAGGTTTTGACAAGAGTTGGACTAACAGTACAGCGTAGTGAAAGATCAAAATCAGAAAGCATTATGTGTCCATCATCCCTCACAAGGACATTTTCTGGCTTAAGATCACGGTAGACGATACCAAGCATGTGGAGGTATTCTAGAGCCAGCAGGACCTCGGCTACATAAAATCTGCAAGTTCAATGAAATACAACAAATTTTTTTAGCAGTAAACAAATTTTTTTGGTAGAAATAGATATAGCCCAAATACACAGGGCAGAGATACAAATGAAATACAACAATTGTCACCATCAAGTATAGTATGAAAATCCTCAAGAAAAGTATACTAGGAAAAAAGAAAAGAAAAAAAAAAAAATCATCCCAACCTGGTACAATTATAAAAGACCAGAGTAAGACAAATTTTAGTACCAGGAATAACAGCTGGGGAGATCATTCCTAAAGAGAAGGAAAAAATCCCAGTCTTGGCTTCCAGTACAATATCAACCTTCAAAATGATTGCATCCTTGTAGGTGGATCACAAGACATAAAAAAAGCAACTGATTCATGATTTAACCATTGACTATCTTAACTCTTATCTTTGAAAATAGTTTTATGATTTCACAGTGATTGTGGTTTAATACAGCTTGGGATTTTTTTTTTTTTTTTCAGTAAAGAATACAGCTTGGGAATTGAAGCCCATAAAAGTCCTGATGTTTAGGTTCCAACTAAAACTTTTAACGATTCCTCTGCATGATCTGACACATGAGCAATTCTTGAAGATCCGCTACTAAACTTCATTCAAGGCTCTAGAGGAAATGACTTGGCATCATGCAAGCATTACAAAAACGTTCAGATACATATGAGTTCCAAGTTCCATCAATTACAGGCAGCTTTATGGATAAAACTTAAGCTTGTTTATGTAAGCTGAGTTTCAGACTCTACTCGATATTCTGCCACGTTATCCTACAATGGGGATGGACAACTGACTAGACCTGATAAAGTAAATCTTCTTAGGAGAAGAATAAAAGATAAAGGCCATAGAACAGAAATAGATCAACTATACGACACAATCTATTCAATGCTTTTATAGAGTGCCAAGGATAACTAATTCCTGAAAATAATAAACAACTTTTGCCTTTTCGAGGATTGGGTGCTTGTTTAACAACCCAAGGCTAAAGGTGTAAAGAGATAATAATAAGCAAGCTGAAAATGAAACTGAACATGCATGTCAACTAAAATAAAAATTAAAAAAATTATGGTCAAGCTTGCTTAACATACTTGACAGCCTGCTCGGGGAAATGCTTCCCTGGCTGCC
Source organism: Juglans mandshurica (assembly GCA_022457165.1). NCBI lineage: Eukaryota > Viridiplantae > Streptophyta > Magnoliopsida > Fagales > Juglandaceae > Juglans > Juglans mandshurica. The sequence continues at coordinate 8,702,855 of CM039627.1, forward strand.
TCTGCCTAAGAGTGTGCAAATCTCCACCAGGACAGAACTCCATTACCAAGCATGAGAACTTATCTGTCTCAAAGTGGGTGTACAGTGTTGGAAGGAAGGGATGGTCCAGAGATTGCAGTATCTCTCTTTCTGTCTGAGCACGAAGTAGCTTTTTACGAGTTGCTAGAGACCCTTTATCCATAACCTTCATTGCAAAATAACATTTCGTTCCACTTAACTCAGACAGATACACACTGCCAATGTCCCCACAACCCAGCCTCTTCAGCAGTCTAAAATGACCTAAACCCAAAACCCCATCTCTTGCACGAATAGCTTGGATGGCTTCCCATCTAATATCATTTGCTTTGTGAGGCTTGCTGATACTGGTGCTAAAACTGCTAGAGGTACTTTCCTCGCTTACATCACTGCTTGTGCTTCCTCTACACATACTGCTCTTGCCACTCTCAACGAAATCAACACGGTCACTAATCTTGGCACTGCCACTGGTCTTGGCAAGACTGCTGTTCCCATCACTAACTTTTGCAGAAACTGAACCGTTATTCACGCTACCATACTCAGATGCCTTCTTTTCTTGACTGACAGAGCCTTCCAGTGAGCCTCTTGTATCATTTACAGCAGAATCTACTTCTGTTGCTGCTTCCTCAAGTCCCAGTAAGGAAGTACTCGAATCAAATTTATTAATGAAAGAATTGGACAACCCCTTTTTATTAGAATTTGGTGACTCTTTATTTTCCGCACCTTCACCCCTAAGTTGCTTTAATGTGTTTTGAACAGATTTTGGTACTTGTTCAAGTGCAACTACATCAGATTTGCTTGCTTTCGAAAACTCTGGAGCTAAAGGCGTTGGATCATTTGTTTCCACTGTTTGAACACCAGCCGTTTTCCGTTGCTGTTTGGTGGAAGCTCTGACACCAGTTTTTGAGGCCATCAGATGTAACTACAGTTTTAACACCAGTAATTCTTCACCCAGTTCATCCACTTAATCCATTGCTCAGCATCCATTATCATCAGGCAATATCTTGCATAAGCGGCCAAAATACTTCTCCACCTCTGTCAAAATCAGCATTTCATCAATTAAAGGCATCAATAATATTAATTATTGCAAACCCAACAAACTGCAAAGTGAAAAAATACATTTAGTTTGAACAACTTCTCGCTAAAATACAAAGAGAGTGTCCGCGGAAGTATATGACAAAGTCCATTAATAATAAAATATGTGGGCACAAATCCATTGATAAAATTTAAGCAAAAGTGGAACTATACACATCCGGCTCCCTTTCAGTTTTCACACGATCCAAACAATATCAGAAAATTAGATCAGAGAGCACACATATAGAAAACTTAAAAGATGAGCTAAATATGAGTCAAAATGTACATTTTTATGAGCAGAAAGTAAGATAGAAAATCCCATCAGTCAATTAAGTTTAGTTTTCCTCGGAATGAAAATAATTCAAGTACAAAGCTGCATGCAGACCTTAATTATATGATTGCTAAGGATATATCCTTGGAAGATTGTTAGTCAGCCATCTAATTCAATCTGTAGTCTCTCTTCCACCCAAATAAAGGTGAATAAACCAATAAGAAAATTAAAGGAAAAAAACTAAAAAGTTACCACAAGTACAAAAGATTCGAGGACCACCAAAAAGAAGCAAAGAATTATTCAGAAAGCAGCAAATCAGATAGCGCAACCTTCAAATCGATTTTAGGGAAGAACCCAAATAGATAAATCAACCACAGCCAAATACGATAGCGTGATCAGGCGCCAAATACACCAAAATCCAGATCTCTCTCACAAAGCCATAGCCATAGCCATCAGTGAAAACCCAAAACAGATCCACAAACAGAGAACAACCCAGGTGCAAAAAGCCAGTGTAGAAGGTAAAGTAAATGAAGCCCGTCAATAAAAATGAAGTGAGGCTCAAAGGGGTGGAGAGAGAAGGCGCAAAAGTAGTACCTGATTTCAAGGATCACCACTCCAGCGGCTTTCCTCCGGCAGTGAATAAAAAAAGACTATGCAAAGAGAAAAAGGGAGCTCTCCTGAGTGCTTGATACCGGTGTAGACAATAGAGAGAGAGAGAGAGAGAGAGAGAGAGAGGATGGCCAGAAGGAGAACTAAAGAGAACTATGCGTACACTACAATGTAGAACTGAGCCTCCGCATTTGGTGGATACTAGGCCCAGAGAGAGAGAGAGAGAGAGAGAGAGATGGGTCAAAGATCTGGAAGGTTGCTCTTTTATCTTTGTTTACTCGTCGCATACGAGTTTCTATTGGTTTATCCCATCGTATGAGAAAGAAGTAAAGGAGTAGCTTTCGTATCCTGTCTTGTGTCTCCAGTCTAAAGTCATGCATTTGCTGGCAGCCTTCGTATCCTTAGTCAGATTACCAAAATGTCCTTAGTTCTTTTTTTTTTACAGAAAATATAAAAAATATTTTACTGTACATAACATCCTTAATGTGTTGGATAAAACAAAAAAAAAAAAAAAAAAAATTGCTGGGAATGGTGCGGCTTCTGGCTGCTACCAGCAGAACTCTTTTTTTTATCCTTTTCGTTTTGAAATGTATTTTTTTAATCCCTCTTTTTTATTAAACTCCATGATTACGAAAGAATTTTGTGTTGAATGGTATAGGGCATTGTCCTCTGTCCCCACCAACAAAAATATATGTAGGGTTAATTAGGATTCTCTTGTATTGTAAGAATTTTTTTTTTTTTTTGTATAATTCAAATTTCTACCGTTTAAGGTCATGAATGAATCTAGATTAGTGTAAAACATACAAAATTATGGGTACAACAAAATTCCTTATATGTTTGATCTCTCAAGAGGGGTAGAATCGAATTTAGCAAGCTTAGAAGTTATCATGAAAGAGCAATAAATTCTCATTTTTAAATAATGTGGGATCCTACGCATCACCTATCCTTATCCGTTAGTATGGAGTATCACAGCTCACGTGTGGATAAAATAGTCTAAATACAAGTTTCAAATACTTGACTAAGTTAGCAATTGAATTTCAAGAGAAATTTCCTAGCTGTTACTTTTATCTAAACTAAGTCATATTCGTGATAATTGAGTAAAAAATGGGTCATCTTGAAGGGATACAATTTCAAAAAAGAAGTTGAGTATGAGTAAGTTTTCTTAGAGAGAAAAGAAACAAATAATCCGATTTCAGAACTATGATGCTTGTGTCTTATGAATTCTTAGAAATCTAGCTTTCAATATTACTTGCAAGAAATCAAACAACATCCAAACATGTCTCATTCAACAATTGTAAGTATCCCAACTACATTATTTTTTGTTATTTTTTGTTTTGCTGATGTTAGGTATGTAAGTAGGAACCTTTGAACACTAATTCATCATCTAGTAACAGTAAAACTACAATTAATCAACTATACTCCACTAGGGATATATATATACAAGTCGGTCGGGACCGACAAAGACTGATAATAAATGACTGGTTTAGAGGTCGCCTGTTACAATCTATATACATGGCACATACTTCTAAATATAAAATTGGCATTGGATTAGCCAAATGCTAGTGTTTGTAAATATTTGCCTCATTTGTCTCAAAAATACCAGTATTTGATTAGTCAAATGAATAATTTTATGGTTTTGAGCTACAGTGATCTTCTTCCGCTGGTCATATTTGGCTTTACACTATAGCTAGACCAAATGAATATTTTACTCAAAAAAATCTCGTCCAACTGCCCTCCCTCCCCTTTCCCTCGTATTGCTCGAGCCTTTCTTTTCTCTCCCTCTTCTCTCTGTCATGGTAGTCTTCCCAATCTCTATATCTAGCTTTTCTCTGATTTTTTCTCTGTTTCTCTATCTAGAAAACCTCTATGTTTCCTTGATGGTTCCTGTCGTCCCAGGTTTGTGCGATTTCCTCTCTCTCTCTCTCTCTCTCAAAACTTTCCTTGGTGGTTCTAGTCGTCAAGCACTTTATGTTGACTCTCTCATATTCTGGTGCCCGGCAATCGACATCAATGGTGGGTGTACGACGCAGCACCACCCATCTTGGGTTTTTATCCTAGAGTGCCTCCCAATTGCTAATATATTTCAACCCAAAGCAAGGATAACATTTCGTGCTTCTTAATTTTCAATCTTAGATTGTGCTTGACTTGGATTTCTTCTTTGAGAGATTTTTGTATTATTGTTTTTTTGTGTGTTGGTTTTTTGTTGAAGTGTTGGGTTTTTATTGTGGGTGTATTTGTTTGTTTATAGGCAAATCTATTGCTCTTTGTCATGCTCTTTGTGTAAACATGGTTTTTGAACTTGTTTATGGACAAATTTGTTGCTCTTTGTCATGCTCTTTGTGCAAATATGCTTTTTGAACTTGTTTATGGACAAATCTGTTGCTCTAGAGTACATGGTTATTGCGGCAAATAATGATAAGACTACAAATAAGTTGATTTATATTTGTTGATATCTTATCTTGATTGTAAGATCAAGCATACAAGCCATTTGATAATAATTATTAAACTTTGATCTTCATACTGTAAACAGTTAACAGTATAAATGTAAACTTTGATCTTCATAGATGTATCAGAAAATCATTGAAGTAAAGATCACATAGTAACAGAAACTAAGCTGGAAATTTGAGTAGAAAAACATAACTAACCTTATGAAGAGCACTTTTGCGATCTTCAATTGGAAACACATCAACCAAGCCATATGATGTCTCACATAATGAATGCACAAAGGGTCCAGGCCATTATTTGTTGCATGTTTGAAGGGAACAGGCCATTAATTACCTATTATCTGTTGCAAAATTGTCATTTACTCATTGTTGGACAGTTTTATACCACTACAACAAATAAGGTCTTTTGGGACGAAAAGTTTCGTCCCAAAATATATTTGAGACAAAAATAAAACGTATCAAGGTCGTCCCAATATCACTATTCCAAAAATTATTTTGGGACGAAAATCATAATTTCATCCCAAAATATATTTTTTGGGATGAAATTTTGCCAGACCGTTCAATCACATTCGAACAGAATTTTTATTTTGGGACAATTGAATTTTGTCTGAAGAAGTCGTCTGAACGTCCAAAAAAATCGTTCAAATAATATGTCTGTTTGAACGGCTACTTCATGGCTGGTCGATCGATACTAGTTCGTTCGACCAAATAGACATTAATAAACGTTCGAACAAACAAATTGATAATTGAACGTAAATTATATTAATTTTATAATTGAATAAACCGTTCGAAAGTGTTTGAGATGGAAATAGTGAGTTGCCTGTTCGAACGGTTCTCAACGTTTGTTTACCGTTCGAACTCTAACTTGTGAGGTTTGAACAATTGTGTTATATATTCGAACGTTTGATGATCGTTCGAATGGTTAGTATTTTCATGGAGAATACTAATTTAAAACTAAACAGATATTTATATTTCAAAAATACATTACAAATTGTTCAATATAAATAAAATTGATCTAATAAGTCATAACTAAATAAATAAATAGTAATAATACTAATAATGCTATCAATAAATAATTTTATAAATCCTAAAATTTATGCAAAATATGAAAATCAATTGCTTGGAGGCCTGAATTGTTGCATAAGTGTCTGCATTTGGAGTTGCATATCTCTTTGTTGATCTTCTTGTTGTTTTATACGCATCTCTATGTCTGCTTGTTTCGTCAATTGAGCTTCTAACTCATGTTGTTTTACAATCAATTCTTCGATCCTAGAATTAACATTCTTTAACTAAATGGCAGTAGTACTTGACGTTGATGAAAAATTTGAAGGCTTTACACAGCTACCCAACCCCTCAAATATCCTGAACTTTAACCCAAAATTTGTGTGAAAATTTCAACATCACTTGTTGATGAATTCTGATCTAATGCAGTTTCAGCACGGAAGGCAACCATTTTATTTTACACACAATATATAAAATTAATATTGACAAAATAATTTAAATATGTTTAATTAAAACAAATTATAATACTTATATAATTCTCACAAGCGTCAGGATGAGTCCACTCTCCATTACTATTAGTATGTGATGCATCATATAATTTTGTCAGATCATAATTGGTGTCTGACTCTTTCTATAAGAGACATTGTTAAGATATAAAGTCAATATTAAAATTAGTACCTCCAAAAAATAAACTATATAAAATAAAAGTACATTACCAATTTCAGATAGAGACGATGGAAAAATCATGAGCCTGCATGATGAGGAATCTTCAACTTCAATCTATTTGTTTTGTTTATAGAACTTCACTCCTGCATAGAAGTTGTAAAAATTAGTAAGTGAAAATTATAAATAGGACACATAAAGAATTGATTTAATTTACCTTATATGATGGATCCTCAAACATGTCGTAAATTCTTTTCTAATCTTCAGGTCAGATATCTTGAAAAGGATCCTGGCATGTATCTTACTTGTTCTCGTACTTCTTGTAATGCTCATGACACATCGCATTATACTTGCAGAATCCATTACACATAAGCTCATCGACAGTTTTACACTCCTCTCTCCGATCAAAATTTAGTTCGAAGTCATTATTGAAAAAGTATATACACAAAGATATTATCATTTAAAATATTAAATAATTTCAATATAAATTTATTATTTAAATATTATGTACCAAATAACGCTTCTTTATAAGCTATTTCACATCTTGCGGGACTTTATGCCATGAACTTGTAGTCAAAGGTGCATAAGTCCATATAAGAGCACCCACAAGCGATTCAAGCCAAGCCGCTTGTTGTCCCTCATCTCTGGTATGTTTGTCAGGAATGTTAACTTTAATCTTACCTAATTTACGATATTTTTCTAACGTCACGCCTCTAGTAGTGCCTCGTCCGTGACAAGATTATACTATTATATAAAATAATAGTTAGTTATTTACCTTTTATCAATTATCAATTATTTTGATTAAAAAAATGAGTATTAGCTATTTACCTTATTCCGTAGAGTCAATCTCTAATAGTGAGTCAAACAGAGAGCTAAGAATAGGTAGAGATGGGATAAGAGACTCCTTCCTCTTTGGTGGCATAATTACGAGATATTGTATAATGTGAACACAAAATTGGTCAATCATCTGTATCAATTTCATCTGTAGATTCACTCTCACCATATGTAGATACTTCAAATGACTCAACACTTTGATCAACTGTTGCATCAACTATTTCAACCTCAATATCTTCCCTATGTAATAGTATCATCTCATACTGGCTCAAATCTACAAATAAGTTAAATGCAAGTTGACTCTCTTGGTATACTTCTCGAGTAGAATGATCAACTTCTTCTTCATCTTGTCCCTCCGCCTCAGGGATAACGTCATAAATATTTTTAAGAGAAAACTTTTGTACTACTTGACATTGATTTCCTAATTCAAGATCGTCTAAATAGAATACTTGAGATGCTTGGGAAGCCAAAATAAAAAAATCATCTTCATACCATTTTTTGATATATTAATACTCAAAAAATATTCATCGTGACATTCTCTCATTCGAGGATTGCTTAAATCTCACCAATCACACTTAAATATATAAATCACCAGCTCCCCCACATATCTCATTCCAATTATATCTACGATAACTCCATAGAAATCAACGTTGTCTCCATCTTGACTCCCTTCGACAAGGACACCACTATTTTGTGTTTTCTTTTAAAGTTCTTGATCAATTGTGTGATACCTACTTCCTCGAGAAATAGATGCAAAATATCGAGCAGCGCATCTCGAGGGGCCACGCGCCAGTGCATATAGTTATGGATAATTATCTTATAAGTATGTTTTTAGGTTAAGTATTAATAATTCTTATGTTTATTATTTTTAAGTATTAATTATAATTTAATTTTATTATTTTTAAGTTAGTCCTTATAGTTTTTAATTAATTATCTTTTAAGCATTAATATGAGTTTAAGTATTAATAATTCTTATATTTATTATTTTTAAATTATTTATAACTTAAGTATCACAACTTAGGAGTACAACCGTTCGAATACTTACATGTCTGTTCGAACATGATAATCCGTTTTTATCCTGTTCGAATGGAATATTATAATGTTTGAACGGTTTCAACGCAGAATCCAAACACGAGTCAGAGACGAAACACAATCTCAGTATACATCACAAACTCATATTCAGAAAACACTACAAACATACAACATATATTTTGAATTTAATCCAATAAACACCTACACAATATATATATATATATATATATATATTATAGAATAAATGAACACCTATGTTAAAGTACAGACTTCTCCAATAAACACCTAAACAATATATATAAAAAATAGAATCAATAATTGTTTTGGAAATAAAATAAAAAATAAAACCATACCTATAATCAATATAAGTGTGTAACCCTCTTTATAAGATGATAGAATGAATGATTGTGTGAAGAAAGTGGATGATTTTGGAAAGAAAACGAATAAGAGAGGAAAGAGAAGAGAGCAAAATGAGGGACTGATGGCGCGTGGAAATGTTTTAAGCTCTAGTTTATCGTTCGAACAAAAATAATTGGCGGTCGAACACGAAAGAATTTCCCCGCCCAAGTTTTCCCACTGTAAAATTTTTTATCAAAGCGTTTGAGCGATCATAAAGTACAATCGAATGGTAATCCACAAATCATTAATTGGCGGGATATCTTCTCACCACTGCAATAAACCGTTCGAATAATTTTTCATACATTCAAACGCAAATACAGCCTTCGAACGGTTTATGGATACAATTCGAACATATGTATCTTAATGTTTAAATATGTTTATTTTCATCATTGTACATATGAAATAATAGTATACTACAAAGTATCATATATATTATATTATACTAAAGTATAAAGGTAAAGTAATCTATACTCTCATACATATAGTAATATATACTATCATATATATAGTATCATATATAGCATAGTAAAGTATTATAATATATTACTATTATACTATAATAATAATTATACATAATAGTAATTTTCATTTAAAGTATTATACATAGTGTGTATATATATATAATATATACTATAATATTACATATATATTACAGTATATATAATCTACTATAATAGTATATATATTATACTAAATCATAGTATTATAAATTTCATTTAAAACAGATACTAATTATAATATACTATAATATACATTTTTACTAATTGAAACAAATACCGTTCGATCGGTAAATACTACCGTTCGAATAGTCCTTTAAAACCGTTCGAATGGTTAAATATAGCGTTCGAACGGTTCTGCACATATAAGTTATCGCGGGCGAAGACATTTCAACGCCGCTGTGAGGGGAGGCCCACCATAGGAGGGCCCAAGCCTAGGAAAGCCCAACCACGAACCAGAATGGGGAGCCAAGGACTCGGAACGAGAGGATCGGGAAGTATGTGAGGGCCTGGCCAAGATGGGCTTGTCGACTCAAAGCCCGGGAAAATCGGGAGTCTGCACATTAGCAGGTCCAATCACCGGGTCAGACGGGAACAATATCAACATCTGCCCTGTCTCAGAGTCACGGATCCCCAACATGAGCCAACCCAGGTCGATGTCAGGGATTCCTGTGCGCAGTGGAGCGTCCCACGAGCCAAGGACGGCTCACCCGCGACTTGACATCTCTTGGTAGGACAGGGAAGTGGCGGCCGCGCAGGTGTAAGATGATAGGCACGAAGCGATCTCTCGCAGGCTGTAGACTGACCCCTACTAAGGCGACAGACAACGGGTGGTGGCAAGTCTGGCGTTTGACACGCCACGATCTGCCTCAACTAAAGGCCCCGACTCAGGTATAAATAAAGGATAACCCTCATACGGGAGACTCTCAATTGACCGGGTACAACTCTTACTCTGTACTGTATTTTTCCTTCTTCATAACCAGAGAACAATAACTGACTTAGGCATAAGAGTGACGTCGGAGGCCAAGGGAGCCTCATTTCCTTCTTAGTTGTAGGCATTCCGGAACTTGGGCTTTGTGGAACTGTGCGGGCTGTGAAACACGACATCAACAGTGGCGTCGTCTGTGGGATCTCTTTTTCCATAAAAACGTGTACTTCGCATGCCGGCAGCGACTCGATCCCAGGCTACGAGAAGGGAAGACCGCGAGGAAGAAACGATAGAAGCACGACTTGCAAGCATGAAGGAAACCATCAGGAAATTGATGGAGGAAGCCAGGATGCTCTGCCAGGAAAACGCAGCCCTTAAGTTCATAAATGAGGAGCTGGTGGGAGGCACTGAGCCAAGCGGCAACGAGCAAGAGGGTTCGTGGAAGATTCCGACGGACACCGAGACGGATGAAGAAAGGTATGAAATGCACCTCAAAATCCGAGAGTTGGGAGACAAATGCACTGAAATGGAGAAGAAGATGGACACCCTTTCGACCGTAGACCAGCTGTTGATCAGCTCCGACCTCCCTTACAGTGAAGGAATCTTGGCTATGCCTCTTCCTCCCTTACAAAGATCCGCTGAAGCACCTGGAAATTTTCAAGGCCCACATGACTCTACATGGCTTCCCGGGAGAGGTCGCCTGCCGAGCTTTCCCCCTAACACTGAAAGGAGCGGCCCGAAGCTGGTTTGAGGGGTTGTCACCAGGAACGATAGAAAGCTTTGAAGAGCTTGCTCGTCTCTTCATGACGCAATTTCTGGCAAGCCGTAAGAGGAGACACCCCGCGGCCTACCTCCTGACGATCAAGCAACAGGACGGCGAGAATCTGAAGTCATACCTCTCGCGGTTCAATCGGGAACGCATGACCACAGACGACCAGGATGAGAAGATCACGCTAGCAGCGCTCCTGGGGGGTATCTGGCCTCTGAACCCATTCATGACCGAGATAGCGCGAAAGACCCCTACCACGTTGAGAGAGTTCATGGACTGGGCTAGGGCTGAGCACCGACTGTTTCGGAGTCGGAGGGCCCAACCTCCGACTCCGACTCCGACTTTGTCGGAGGTCGAATCCGACCTCCGACTCCGACTCCGAAACAGTCATAATCCGCTCCGACTCCGACTCCGACTTGTCGGAGCGGAGTCGGAGCGGAGTCGGATTTTTTTATTTTATTTTTTTGTCTTTTTTAACTTCATATTTGACCCACTTTAAAAAAAAAAATAATAAATTTGTGGGCTTTCAAATTTCAGCTTTCTCAATATTACAATCTAAACTAAATAGAAGACTTGGACATGCATGCAATATCAATCTAATGTTATCATTATACTAAAAGAACATGCAAACAAAAACATGCATTACAAAAGTTTCGAAGGGCCAAACTTACTAATATCCACATCATCCATCATCTATATCCTCATATCCACATCCAACTAAATACTAATCACTACAATAAACATCCACATATCACACCTACCATCCATCATCCACATCTATTATAATAATAGATACTTACCACTACTACAATAACATGCATCAAAAATTAAAAAGAAAGTCCTATTTTTACATGTACTCCATCATCAAGATTCCATATCCTGATATCCACATCATTCTAACAAAAAAAAATCTAAAATGTTCTAAGAGGCAACCAAAATAAATGTTCCAACAACATTTAAATATTTAATTACAAACTTTCAAATGCACCAAAATAAAATAAATTACAAGCTTCCAAATGAATCAAAATATATTAAATGTTACAAATTTCCAAATGCTCAAACTTCCAAGTTCCAACTTTCAAGTTGTGCCTGAAAAAAAAATGAAAATATTAGTAAGAAAAACAACCCAACTTTAATATAATATGAAAAATAAATTTAAATAAACATAAAAAGCATGTATATTACATCTTTTTAGGAAGATGCAAAATCTTACATAGTTGTAATATTCTCAAAAAGCCTATTAGGAGGAATGGATCCATTTAGTTTTTTTGAACTAAGGTCTCGGAAACTTAAATAAATATGGACCAATGGTATAAACAAAATAGAAGTAGATAGCATAGTTGTCTTTGAAAAGTAAACAGAATTTAGCATGAAGCATTTAGTATTTTGGATAGTAGCTCAAACCTCAAAGGCTCAATATGTCAAATTGTCAATCATCTTCACGAAGTAAGTTGGCCATACCAGTGATTAATTCTACATTAAGATGTTAAAGTATAAGAGGTTAGTATCAGAAAATGTCAAAATCAACATATATAACAACTTAAAAAAATCTCTAAATACATTACCTGAGTCTAACTTATAACTCTCCGCATCATCAATGGCATCTGTATAATTTTGACTCAAGCATATAGGAGTTGATTTCAACCAGTTTTGCGTGCACACAAGAGCTTCGACAGTTCTAGGAGCCAAAGAACTCCTAAATGGATCCAGGACACGGCCTCCTGTGCTAAATGCCGACTCAGATGCAACGGTGGTGATCGGAATGGCCAAGATATCTCTTGCCATTAGGGCAAGAACCGGATATTTGCTTGAGTTGACTTTCCACCATACCAAAATTTCAAAATTCCCCGTAGGAATCTCAACATCCTCCAACAAATACCGCTCTAGTTCGGACTTACAATCCATCAAGGATGCTGATTTTTTATCTTTATGGAATTCGAACAAAAAGTCCATGGGATCATCATCATTACCGGTACCACTACTACTCCCCATTGATGCACTAGCCTCGCCACTCCGACTCCGAGTTGACTTAGACCCAGTTACGCGGCCACCACAAAACCCTACATATTGTTCATATAAATATTCCATATCTCTCTTGAGGAGTACAACAAACTCCTCACCCCTCTCATCCCCCAATGTTTTGTTGAACCAATATGCTTGAGCAACTAATTTGTACCGTGGATCAAGAATGGCAGCAACAAACAACAATCGATTTATTTTTTCAAGATCACCCCAATATTTATTATATTTTGTCTTCATTCTCAAAGCCATTGAACTCAAGCGTCGATTACTATTGGTACAAAAAGCATTCAAATTTTTATGAATATTAATGAGCTCTTGGACATACAAATTTGATGTAACATATAGTGTACCAGAAATACGCATGGTGACATTATAAAATACATGAAGAAACTTCGAAAAGTTTCTTATGGTCTCCCAATCATCAGCCTCAGGAGCTCCTAGACCCTTTTTCCCATGTCCATCCTCAGATAAATAAACTCTTGAGTAGGGATCCTCATCAAGCAAAAGTTGGAAGGCTTTTTGATACTTCTCAGCCACGTCCAACATAAGAAAAGTCGAGTTCCATCTAGTAGGCACGTCGAGACACAAGAAACTAGAACATGGCACTTTTGACCTATCAACACAAGACTTGAAAGTGGCAAGTCTTTGGGGAGAAGACTTCACATACTTAATCAGATTTCTGACTCTTATGATCGAGTCATCAACATCTTTTAAACCTTCACTCACAACAAGGTTTAAGATGTGTGCCGTACACCTCATGTGAATAAACTCGTGAGCTGCAACACAATCCTCACTTCCTATTTCCCTTGTTCTCAACCAATCAATAGCAGAGTCGTTAGAGGTAGCATTGTCCACCGTAATTGTGAGGATTTTGTCAATGCCCCAATCAAGCATACACTCCTCCAACTCCCTCCCAATCGTTGCCCCCTTGTGGTCACTAATCCGAACGAATGAAATGATCCGCTTCTGCAACTTCCAATCACCATCAATAAAGTGAGCGGTCACACACATGTAATTAATATTTTGGATAGAAGTCCAAGTGTCAGTGGTCAGGCACACTCTTTGTTTGGTGGTCAAAAACATTTTCTTCAAGCTATCTTTCTCTTTCAAAAATAGCCTCATACAGTCACGCATTACGGTAAATCGAGAAGGAATTGGAAACCTAGGATCAAGGGATTTAGTGTATTCCCGAAACCCTTGGCCCTCAACAACCCTAAAGGGTAACTCATCCACTATCACCATCCTAGCAAGGGCTGCCCGGATTTTTTTCTCATTGTACTTGGTCATCCCTAAGGTCTTCTCCCCTTGGCCTTCAATTCTTGCTTCCGGGACCAAGAATGTTTGAGTGTTGTCCAACTTACTCTTACGGTTTTTGGGACAAAGTTGGATGTGTGTTTTCATGGCCGAAGTGCCTTGCCTTTTGGGATGGCATTTCCATTGCCTCCCACAATGGTTACAAGTAGCTATAGGCTCTTCAGGATCACAATCGGGCACTCTTGTGAAGTGGACCCATACTAAAGACCTATTCTTAGGAACTCTACTACCAGGTGGAGGGCGAGGGTTAGAACAGAAGGCACTAGGAGTCCGAGTGCCTACCGAAGACTCTATTGGTCCGGTGGACTCTTCAACCATGGGACAAGGAGCATCAATAGGCTGTTCAGGGATGCCAGGAGAAGATGCAGCTGTGGATGTAGACGTGTTTCTGCCTTCTATATTCATGATTTAAGAACTAACACACAACAAACAAACAAAATAATACGGTTAAGACAATCACTAAAACAGCCAAACACAGCCCCAAAAGCATAATAACTCAACTTGTGGACGTTTTAAAATCACTAAAACAACCAAATATATTTGAGAAAACAACATAAAAAATTACATATAATCGGTTACATATAATCACTAAAACAGCCAAATATATCACATATAATCGGTTACAATCACTAAAACAGCCAAATATATCACATATAATCGGTTACAATCACTAAAATAGCCAAATATATCACTAAACACCACTGGCAGCAAGATGTTGTTTGCCTAATACAAATAAAACTATCATTTATAGAGTGAAATTAAACACATCAAAATCAGAATCACTGCAACCTCTTTAGCTTTCCATGTTCAAATCCTTCTACATCAGACTATTCGTACAACTAGGAATTAATTATAGAACCAACAAAAATCAACATTATCAACCTCAAAGATTCGAAAAAATCAACATTATCAACCTCAAAGATTCGAAAAAATCAACATTATCAACCTCAAAAATTTGATTAAAGAACAAAGAGGGGCTTGGGTAATCGGTTACCAAGAGGAGCTGCGGCCTGCGTGACTCCGTGAGAGGAGGCTTGCGCGAGACGGCGAGAGAGGGGCTCTGCGATTCGGGCCGTGCGAGGGAGAGGCTGCGCTAGAGAGGGGCTCTGCGATTCGGGCCGTGCGAGGGAGAAGCTGCGCGGCAGCGCGAGAGAGGGGTTGCGCCTGTGATAGAGATGGGTTGCGCGAGAGAGGGGTTCTACGAGAGGGCTGCGCGAGGGACCGGCTGCGGCGCTGCGCGAGAGAGAGGGCGACTGGCGAGAGAGCCGAGAGGGCTGCGGGCCTGCGGCGCTGCGCGCGCGAGAGAGAGGGTCACTTCTCGGTCCGTGACTGCGCGAGAGAGAGGCTGTACTGCAGACGCCAGACCTAATTCTAATTTCTAAATTCAATACCCTCCCATGTATCCAACGCCCAACGGCACCGTTTTTGCTGTAATGAATAGGTTTTTTTTTTTTTTTTTTTTTTTTAATGAATAGTTACTATAGTAATATTAATATACTAATATACATTATATACTAATTAATATGAATCTATTTTATATTATATATATATATGAAGATTCATAAAAAAAATATATGATATATATTATTATATATTAATATTAGTTATACTAATAGTTATATTAGTATTAGACTATTAGTTATTATTAATACTATATATTATACTAATAGTGATATTAATACTATATAATATATATCGTTATAGTTATAGTCATTTAGTATAAGAATTTAGAATTAGTTGTAGTGATTAGAATAACTATATATTAGTATTTGCTATAATGATTTTAATTTAGTATAACTATATAATAGTATTAGTATTAATATTAGTTATACGAGTAGTGATATTAGTTATACTAATAGTTATACTAATAGTTATATTAGTATTAGACTATTAGTTATTATTAATACTATATATTATACTAATAGTGATATTAATACTATATAATATATATAGTTATAGTTATAACTTATAGTCATTTAGTATAACTATATTAGTATAAGTTATAGTGATTTAGTATAATTATGATACTACAAGTTATAACTATAGTCTATATTAGTATTAGAATTAGTTGTAGTGATTAGAATAATTATATATTAGTACTTGCTATAATGATTTTAATTTAATATAACTATATAATAGTATTAGTATATTAGTATTAGTATTAATATTAGTTATACTAGTAGTGATATTATTAATTTAGTATAACTATATAATAGTATTAGTATATTAGTATTATGCTGACTATATCACTGATTGTATTAGTATACTTAATGTCTAATACTAGTATATCACTATAGTTAATAACTTAATAGTATCATATAGTAAATTAGTAATATAGTATTAGTAATTGTCAAATTGATACTACATTATTTTATATAGTCATTTATATATAGGCTTAAAGTGGTTTACTAATTTATATATAGTAATTAATACTATTAGACTATTAGTAATTTATATGAATAATACTTTAGTTATTATACATTAGTATTATATGTTATTATAAATTTATAGATTAGTGTTTATACATTAGTATTACAATATTACATGTCGATGTCATTATTCATCTTAGTGTTTATAGTATATTATATATACATTAATTATTAGTATTATATGCTATTATATTTATACATTAGTAATTTAGTGTTACATCATTACATGGTAGTAATATTGTAAATTTGTAATAGTATGATATTTACATATAGTCATATACTAAACTATTATTAGTCAATTTAGTCTATATATTGTAGTATAAATATATTATTTAACTAGTATATTATTGAGTTTAACTAACTATATAAGATATAGTTGTATAAAATTTAAATAATTAATATATAGAAAAACACATATTTTATAAAATATGTATAAACTCGGAGGCGGAGGCGGAGGCGGAGTCGGATGGCGACGTCGGAGGCGGAGGCGGAGGCGGAGGATCGGAGTCGGATCGGAGCGGAGTCGGAGTCGGATCCATTGAAGATCCGACTCCGACTCCGACTCCGACTTCCAAGAAGAAAAAACCTCCGACTCCGACTCCGACAAGTCGGAGCCGGAGCGGAATCGGAGCGGAACCGGAGCGGAGCCGGATTCGGAGTCGGATTGTCGGATTTTTGCTCAGCCCTAGACTGGGCATATGAGTTCATTAATACAGAAGACACTCTGGAGGCACTGACGGCTCCCCCAACGATCTGAGTTGGAGCGGGCCAGGGCGACGTCCCAACCATGATAACCGTGGGGGGGAGAGGGGGCGTCAGATGTGAAGAGGAAGAGAGAATCACCAACTCGGACTCAGGGAGCGAGCCGCGTCCACGCCAACTTGGCGATGGAAGGAAACCCTCACAGGAGTCCCAAAGGAGAACACTCCCTGGAGGTGGAGAGACCCATGTTTTGCGAGTATCACATGAACAACCGACACAGCACGCGTGACTGCTACGCCCTAAAGAAAATTAAAGAAGAAGAACAGAAGAACCTAGTGTGTCGGCCGGGGAATGAAACGAACCGGTCCGGAGATAGGCACCCAAACTTCCGATAGGGAGAAGCCTCTAGAAGACGAGAGGTCAAGGATGGCAGGCGAAGAAGCCCCACTATGGAGGAGGGGCCGCTTAGAGAAATCAGCACTATCACAGGAGGGTACGCAGGCGAAGGGACTACCTCATCGGCCTGAAGGGCACACAACCGGAAGGCGCGTTATAAGGAAGTCTTCAGTGCAGTAAAGGGAGTAAGTAGACAGTAACGATGTATAGGAAGTGTTGCAATAACCTTCAACGAAAGAGACGCAGAAGGCATCCTCCACCCACATGATGATGCACTAGTGGTAACGATGCAAGTGGCGAACTTTCGGACCCAGAGAATCCTTATCGACAACGGTAGTTCGGCCGACATCCTGTTCTGGGATGCTTTTGTCAAAATGGGCATCAATCCGGATCAGTTGTGCTCAGCCCCAATGCCTCTCAAGGGTTTCACGGGGGACGTCATTCATCCAGTAGGGGTCATTACTCTCTCGATCTTGGCGGGAATGGCGCCTAGAACCGCAACCACTATGACCGATTTCTTGGTTGTGAAGGCCCCGTCTTCATACAATGCCATACTAGGACGCCCGACCATGAACGGCTTGAAGGCGGTAACGTCTACCTTTCACCTAAAGGTGAAGTTTCCCACCAACTCGGGAGTTGGCGAAATCCGCAGTGAACAGGTCCTAGCTCGGGAATGCTATGACCGGGAGATGAGACATGAGGCACAAGTCGTGGCGGCTATAGAAGCTCCAGAAGAAACCCCCATGCACGGATCACCTTCGGTCCTGACCGTGTGGGACGAGGAAATCCGTGACGAGTAGGCTCTTCGACAGACAGCTCCCAACAGGAGCCCGGGCTGCAAGTCCGGATCGACACTAGGATGGGCCCGAATATGAGGGCAATGCTAATATCTCTCCTTGTTGAACACAGGGATGGACGCTTATTCCGGGTACAATCAGATAAGAATGAATCCAGACGACGAAAAGAAAACGGCATTCATTACCGACCGAGGGCTCTACTGCTACAAGGCAATGCCCTTCGGACTGAAAAACGCCAGGGCCACCTACCAACGACTGGTCAACAGAATGTTTAAACCCCAGATTGGCTGCAACATGGAAGTATACGTGGACGACCTGTTGGTGAAGAGCAAAGAAACCCCGCAACATTTGGCAGACCTACTAGAAACGTTCTCCGTCCTCCGACAGTATTGGATGAAGCTTAACCCGTTGAAGTGTGTGTTTGAGGTGGAGACGGGTAAATTTCTGGAATACATGGTCTCGGAAAGGGGAATCGAAGTGAATCCCGAAAAAATAGAAGCGGTGATGACAATGCCTTCCCCACATAGCTTCCATGAAGTCCAGAAGCTAGCCGGGAGAGTGGCGGCCCTAAACCGGTTCTTCGCCCGATCCACCGACATTTGCCTACCTTTCTTTAAAGTTCTTAGGAAAGCCCAAAACTGGGATAAGGCGTGTGAGGAAGCCTTCACCGACCTAAAGTCGTATTCTCAGCCACCCCCCACTGCTGAGCCAAGCGAGATGAGGAGAGACCTTGACGGTATACTTGGCAGTGTCCCCGCACGTAGTATCAGTAGTGCTGGTCCGTGAGATAGGAGAAGGACAACATCCCGTGTACTACATGAGTCGAGCCTTCCGAGGCGCAGAAGCAAGATACCCTTGAACGGAAATACTGGTATTCAGCCTCCTTGTTGCGGCCCGGAGATTAAGGCCATATTTCCAAGCATACACAATCAGGGTACTTACCAACCACCCCCTCAAACAGGTACTCCCAAAACCAGACACATCGGGGCGGCTAGCCAAGTGGGCAATCGAGCTCAGCGAGTTCGACATAAAGTACCAACCCAGAGTCTCAACCAAAGGACAGATATTGGCGGATTTTGTCGCCGAATTCACCAACTTCCTAGAAGAAGTATTGACCGAACCTCGAGGAAAACCCTAGCAGGTCTACGTTGATGGCTCGTCCTGCCAGGCTAGCAGTGGAGTAGGAGTGCACATCGTCACCGAATAGGGAAATGAACACAGTTATGCGATCAAGCTGGCCTTCAAGGTAACGAATAATGAAGCTGAATATGAGGCACTCCTGACCGGAATGACGATCGCGCGGCTACTTGGAGCAGAGGAGATAGAAGTGAAAGCTGATTCCCAAGTCATTGTCAGCCGGTCCTAGGGCAGTTCGCTACAAAGGGGGAAAGGTTGAAGAAATATCTCCAGTTGGTCTGCAACGAGCTGGATCGTTTTCACTACTTTAACCTCCAGCAGGTTCCAAGAACGGATAATCAGGAAGCAGACCGTCTGGCCAGGGCTGCGTCTGGGCAAGAGGAACTCCAACTTCTAGAACATATCGTGACCAGGATGGTCAAAACTTCGTCCATTGGGGAAGAAGTATCTGTCACAGCCCCAGCCCCCTGAATGGGCAACCGACATCTGAAGGTTCTTGCAAGAAGGACAATTGCCCAACAACCCGGAGGAAGCTCGAAAGGTCAAGAACCAGGCAGCCCGGTTCATGTTGCTCGAAGGAGTACTGTACAGAAGGGGTTTAATGACCCTGTGCCCTCAGAGATGCGGAGGAGTTCACCAGAAAATGCAAAAAATGCCAAGAGCACGGACCGGTCCCACATTGTCCGGCAGAGGACTTTACCTTAAGCACGGCCCCGTGGCCCTTCGCCTAATGGGGCCTTGACCTGATTGGCCCCTTCCCAGTGGCAGGAGGGGAGGTAGGTTTGTCATGGTCGCGGTCGACTACTTCATCAAATGGGTCAAAGTGGAAGCACTCGCGAACATCACCTCCCGTGCCATAACGAAGTTTTTGTGGAAGTCGGTAGTCTGTCGATTTGGCATACCATAGAGCTTTGTCTCAAACACTACCGAGAATGGTGTGCAGAACTCTGGATTAAGGTAAAAAACTCCTCGTCGGGTCACAACCAGGCCAATGGACAGACCGAGGCAACCAACACGACTCTCATCTCCACCCTCAAGAAAAGGATCGGGGCACACCAAGGAGCATGGGCTGAAGAGCTCCCAAGCGTGCTTTGGGCATATTGAACTACTGTCCGAACCCCCAACGGCGAAACACCCTTTGCCCTCACTTACGGGAGTGAAGCTGTGATTCCTGTTGAGGTTGGGATGCCTACCTTCCGTGTCCAGCATTTTAACCCAGACACGAACGATGAGAGGATAGCAGAGAACCTGGATGCCTTAGAAGAGAGACGGGAGGAAGTGGCTATCCGAACGGCAAACAACAAGCGAAAGGCGGAGCAATATTTCAGCAAACAAGTCAAGCCGCGGTCCTTTAAAGTGGGTGACATGGTGTTGCGAGAAGAGGGAGTAATTACCCCGGAAGAAGGGAAGTTGGGAGCGCAATGGGAGGGGCCTTACATAGTCATGGCAAGCAACCGACCCGGTTCCTACCGCCTTAAAGACAGTGAAGGACGTGACCTGCCTCACTCCTGGAATGCTGAACACTTGAAACAATTCTATGTATAGAGACTTTACAGCGCCCCATATGTGGCAGCAGCATGTACGGACAATTGCTAATGAATGAGAATGAGGAAATGTTCCTTTTGCAAATCTCCCATTGTACAAACAAAACTAAGTCGAGTCCATACACTCCAAGAAGATGGGTCCCTTGACTCGATAAAACTGTAGGGTACCTTCCATGTCCCAGGACTCGAAACCGGACCCCGCCACAATTAAGCCGAGTCCCTACACTGGCAAGAAGACGGGTTCCTTGACTTGATAAGAAGTCGAGTCCTTGCACTCGCAAGAAGACGGGTCCCTTGACTCGATAAAGTTGTGGGATACCCTCCGTGTCCCAGGACTCAGAACCAAACCCCGCCACAATTAAGTCGAGTCCCTACACTAGCAAGAAGATGGGTCCCTTGACTCGATAAGAAGTCGAGTCCTTACATTAGCAAGAAGACGGGTCCCTTGACTTGATAAAGCTGCAGGAGGGATACCCTCTGTGTCCCAGGACTCAGAACTGGACCCCGCCATAATTAAGCTAAGTCCCTACACTCGTAAGAAGATAGGTCCTTTGACTCGATAAGAAGTCGAGTCCTTGCACTCGCAAAAAGACAGGTCCCTTGACTCGATAAAAAGTCGAGTCCCTACACTCGCAAGAAGGTGGGTCCCTTG
Source organism: Juglans mandshurica (assembly GCA_022457165.1). NCBI lineage: Eukaryota > Viridiplantae > Streptophyta > Magnoliopsida > Fagales > Juglandaceae > Juglans > Juglans mandshurica. The sequence goes on from CM039627.1 coordinate 8,724,385, forward strand.
ACTTGATAAAGCTGCGGGGTACTTTCTGTGTCCCAGGACTTGAAATCGGACCCTGCCCCAACTAAACCGAGTCCCTACACTCGTAAGACTCGCAAGAATACGGGTCCCTTGACTCGAATACCATTGGGAAAGCACCAGAAACAAAGAAAGGGAAGTACGGGGAAAAGGATAAGAGAAGGAAACCAAGAGCGCAAAGTCCTTTATATTATTAAAATTATGTAATCAAAACATACAGAGTACAAGGGGCTGGTGCCCGCCTAACACAAAAATATATATATAACATATATGTAACTATTACAAAAGGCGCATGGGAAGCCTATCGCTAAGATGGAGGAGTTGAAGGAGCGCCAGGGAGGAACGGGGGATAGCCGAGCTTCCTGAAACTTCTAACAAAGGCCTGCTCCTCAGGATCGGGAGGCAGAGACGCTAAGGACAAGGCGCGCAGGTACAAGCGGCGTCCCAGATGGCATTAGTATTCGCGATCCGGGTCCGGATCTCTTTGGCAAACCTTTCGACATCGCCCAGTAGAGATTTCAGGTTGGCAATCTACTGGTCGAGCGACAGAAGATCGAGATTCTTCTGGATCCTGGATTGCGTGAGCTCACCGACCCGAGCCGTTGCCCATCGTAACTGATCTCTCAAGTGTCAGGCTTCGTGAGAATGTCCAAAGGTCTCAAACAGCAACCTCGAATGCTGCCCTACTACAGAAGCCCGACCCTGGCGAAACTCTTCAACCTCCTTTCGAAAGGATTCCATCTCTTCCCGGGACCTCAACAACTCTTCCCGGGACCTCAGCAACTCTTCCTGGACCGACTCCAACTGAGCCTGGGAAGTGCTCAGCTCAGCTTCCCAGGTGATCTGGTTTCGCTCGGAGGAGATGCGGGCCTCATCGAGCCCCTTTTTCTCCGAGGCCAGGCGAGACAGTTCCAGCTCGGCGTTATGAAGGAGGCCTTTCAACCTCCTATTTTTCTCCTTTTTCCTTTCGACGGAAACCTCCAAGTCCCAGTTTTGGTCCTTGAAGAGTATTACCTCCATCAGCAAATCCCTCCACTCCGTTTTTAGCTCCTTTATCTGCCAAGTTGCCTACTTCAGCTTAAAGTAACCAAAGCGACCCAAGGAACTGAGCCCCTGGTTGGCCACTTCCAGCTCCCCCAGCTCATACCCGATCGTACCGACGAGTTGGTCTGCGACCTACGAAGACAGGAAGCAACAAAGAGAAACAAGTTCAGTCACAGACGACATAAGTCGTAGTCAGGAACAAAACAAGTTTGGAGAGAGAGCCTACCTGGGCGAATAAAGGCCTCAGCATGTGGCCGACATGCTCGATAGCCTCGGCCCCGGCTTGACCCAGACCTGAGGGTGGAGGCAGTGAGGCCTCTACTCCCAAAGAGGATGAGGGACCGGCAGTTACCAATTGCCAAGAAAAATTGGGAAGAGATTCCCAAGTCTCATCGCACGAACCGGGTCCCACTGGAGTCGAAACCAGGGATTCCCCGTCATCGCTCAGATTGATGACCGGGGGAGCAACCTCCAGCACGATCCAAACTGAGGTGGGAGAAGCTTCAGGAACAGGATCCTCGGCATTGTCACCCTCAATACTCCATCCTTCTTCATCTTGAAGGGGAGACCCGCCAGGCCCGTCCTCAGGGCTTCCAGTTTTGAAGGGACCAGGTTCTGTCTCCTGCAATCCCGGTTCATCCATGGAGTCACCGTCGTCGCCCGCCTCATCTTGGGGAACATTCATCTCGACGTGGATTCCAGAGGGGCTTGGCACAGGGGCCAACTCGCTGCCCCCAGAACTAGAGGTGGGTGAAGAGCTCCGCACCCCCTCACGAGGCCCGAAGCCCGGGAAAGCATCATCTCCCTCGTCTCCACTTCCCCCGGCGGCCGGATTTTTTAAAGAAGGTAGCTTGGCCGTTCGTAACCAGGTCGACAAGTCATCTCAAGCAGACGCAGCAGCAGTCTCCTCCTGGAGAGTGTCCTCGATTGAGGAAAAGGTTGTAAACGAGCTCAACTCGTGGGGAAAAGGGGTGCGCCAGGGAGGCAAAGAAGGCTGCCTGAAGGTTGCAAGCCTCCAAGTCTTCTTCAAAGCGAGGCAGTGGGCTCTGAGAGGACTATGCAACACCGGAGCTGGTGGAGGCGGAAGGACCGTCGGCAGAAACTGGGCCCCTCGGGAAGGAGGTAATCCCCCATGACGAGGAGGCCGGAACATCCGCTCGGGCAGATCCCTGTCACTGAGATGAGAGGGTGCGCACTCTAGGCTCGGCTTGTGGGTGGTGTAAAACCCTTGGCAATGCTGCTCGATGGGGGGGGGGGGGGGAGTCGTGCCACACCCTTGGCCGTTTGGCCTGACCACTGGAAAGTCGTGCGGCTCTCTTTCGGCGATGGGGGTGGGCGTCGGGTGGGGGGGACACTGCCCATGAAATTCCTTGGATGTTTTTGTCGGGGGACAACAAGTAGCCGTGGATGTTTTCATAAGAGAGAACGATGTCAGTATTCGACTCTCCGGGATGAGCCCTCACCCAGTTCGTAACCAATTCATACCGGGCCTCCTCCCTGTGAGCTCTAAGCTCTCGGCTGATGGAGGGTACCCCCAACTTGCCTGGATGGGGAACTCCTGGTGAGGGGCCTCCCCTTCAAGGTACTCCCAGCCAGGGCTGGACACGAAAAAGAACTTTCGCGACCACTCTTTGATACTCGAGTGATGCTGCTCGAGCAAAGCTATCTTGCGAGCGGAGGAGCGGGCTTGGAAGCTGAAAATGTTGCCTGGGCGGTAGATGAGCCGATACGCATAGAAGAATTCTCGCGGCGTCAGGTCGAGATATTCCACAGGGGTCTTGCTCAGCACCATCCTGTAGATGATGCAACTGGAAATCAAAAGGCGCCACGCGTTCGGGTGCAGCTGCGCCGGGGCCAACCCAAGAAAGTTCAAGACTTCCCGAACAGGACGGCAGAACAGGAGGCAGAGTTCATTGGCAAACATCAGCTGAAACAGAGCGACCCTCATCGCTGTGCCATCGGAGCCCACTGCGTGTTCACTCCGAGGCATCTCTAGAACCACGGAGGAGGGAATCGCATATTTAGAGCGAAACACTCTACGGTCAAGGCCAGTAATGAAGGAAACCCAGCGTTTTCCCCTGAAGAACGGAGTGGCGACGTTGGTGGGAGCCATTGAAAGTGCAAGGAGGAGGCTATGGAACGAAAGGGAAGGAAGAAAAAGAGAACGACTGTGGAATTGGGAGCGAAAGTGAGGAGATGAAGCAGTACATGGGAAGACGAAGATAGAAGAAAGAAAGATGGGGGGTTGGACGGCTTAAATAAGGAAGAAGAAGGGTGGGAAGAGGCTCGAGAAGCGAAACGACGCCAGAGTCAGTTACTCCATCAAGCGCCACATGGCACGGGCGGCAGCTGAAGGGGCTCGAAAAATGAAATGATGCAAGAGTCAGTTACTACATCAAGAGCCATGTGGCACGGACAGCAGCTGAAGAGGCTCGAGAAGCTAAATGACGCCAGAGTCAGTTACTCCATTAAGTGCCACGTCGCACGGATGGCAGCTGAAGAGGCTCGAAAAGTGAAACGACGCCAGAGTCAGTTACTCCATCAAGCGCCACGTGGCACGGACGACAGCTGAAGGGAAGGAGTGCGAGGCACGCGCCAGTAAGATGACAGAGCAGACAAAGGTGCAGTCTGCACGTCTCATCAGCCCTCTGGAAACGGGACTGACGCCAGGAGTGAAAAGGCCCATTTACCAACCCTCGGGAATGAGGAGCAGCCCACACATCTCGTCAGCTCGCGGGAAGTCGAACAACAAACACAGAGTCGTCACCCAGAAGCGGCAGGAGAAGGGCTTCGAAGCGAGGGAAGCCGACCGGGATGGAAAATGATGGAATTCCCACCCTGTGCCTATGGTAGGAATTTGCGGGGTACTGTGAGGGGAGGCCCACCATAGGAGGGCCCAAGCCTAGGAAAGCCCAACCATGAACCAAAATGGGGAGCCAAGGACCTGGAACGAGAGGATCGGGAAGTATGTGCGGGCCCGGCCAAGATTGGCCTGTCGACTCAAGGCCCGGGAAGATGGGGAGTCTACACATTAGCAGGTCCAATCACCGGGTCGGATGGGAACAATATCAGCATGCGCCCGGTCTTAGAGTCACAGATCCCTAGCACGAGCCAACCCAGGTTAGTGTCAGGGATTCCTGCGCACAGTGGAGCGTTCCACAAGCCAAGGAAGGCTCGCCCGCGACCTGACATCTCTTGGCAGGACAGGGAAGTGGCTGCCGCGTAGGTGTAAGACGACAGGCACGACGCGATCTCTCAAAGGCCACAGACTGACCCCCACTAAGGCGACAGAGAATGGGTGGTGGCAGGTCTGGCATCTGACACGCCATGATCTGCCTCAAATGAAGGCCCCGACTCAGGTATAAATAAGGGATAACCCTTATACGAGAGACTCTCGATTGACTGGGTACAACTCTTACTCTGTACTCTATTTTCCCTTCTTCATAACCAGAGAACAATAACTGACTTAGGCATCGGAGTGACCTCGGAGGCCAATGGAGCCTCACTTCCTTCTTAGTTGCAGGCATTCAGGAGTTCGAGCTATGAGGAACTGTTCGGGCTATGAAACACGACATCAACAGCCATCCCCAACCATTTGAAAACTAAGAGAAAATATTTGAACGCACATCAATTGCCACTGTCTACTGCCAAAATCACCACCCACGTCGAACACTCTTCCTCCTAAGTGAAAGTATGCTCTTTATAAGTTATTTTACCGTTTATTTTTATCTTTTTATCGTTTTATTCGTTTTCTCTAGAAAAATTATATTTTTCCATCAATAGGCACCGTAAAACACCTCAAATCCACCATAGGATGTTTAGAAATGAAAAGTAGTATGTGTTTTGTCGAAGAAACCCAACCAAATCGATGTATTTTATGTGTTTTCATAGCCGTTGAGTTGACTCAACCATGGTCAAGCTCAATATGTTTTCCATTCGAACTCATTTGAACATGTTTAACCCATCTGATTAAACACTTTTGTGACGTTCGAAAGGTTTGAACAAAACAAGATGGTGTCTGTTCGACCACAATTTGTTCTGTTCGATGGGACGAAGAGCATTTGGCAGATAGATTTATCTTCTTTCTTCAAGATCATGAATCTGATAATCGCCAATAATATTGACCCTTGGCAGCACAAGACCGAGGTTGGCATGAATCGAGCGAAATTTATTATACAGGTCGCTCATGGCATTCAGATAGACCTCGTGGGGTATATATTTGAGAGGCTCCAAAAACTAAGTACAAGGTGGGAAGTGTTTTGAGGAATGAAAGTCTTTTAAAAGAAAAACCATACCTTGTAATGTTTTCAAAGAAAAGAAAACGTTTTATGTAAAGTAAGTATATGAATGATGAATGCATGAATGAAAACCTATGTGAATATATTTTTACGGAATAAAGTAATGCTTACTGAGTATTCGACTCATTTTATTTTTATGAGTGCCCTACCCAGAAATGAAATGAGGACGAATCATCAAGACAAACATGGCTCAAGGAAAAGGTGACGAAAGCCTAGACCTTTTGTGTAATATATGAAATCTTATTTTTGTAAAAGAACTTATATTTTAGTTTATGATTTCCGCTATAAAACTCTCTCTTAGATTTATAAATGCAAGTTTTAAATTTTAATTGTCGAATCTTTTATATCTTAGGAAAGGAAGGAAAGTTTTTTAAAAAATCAGTAATTCTCGTCTCTTTTTCTAAAACCATTTTCTAAAGTCTCATCACAAGGACAAACGTATCAAAGTCATTACCTAGAAAACTTTTTTTTTTGGGGGGGGGGGGGGGGGGGGGAAATCAATAGGCAGAATTTGTTTCTTACCTCTTATGTTTGATTTTAGAATCTATCATTTTGTTTCATGTTCTACCCCGACCATTTGATTCATTAAAATTATTTTAGTCTTCAAGGATAGACACACCATTTGATTATGATCTCTTCTTCACTACTCTCTTACATATTGGTGGACAAGGGGAAGACAACACCATACACAATAATGTTATGGTCCAAGCATCACCAACACAAAAGGTGAAAAAGGCCACCCACTAAAAAATCTCAAAGATGTGTGTATTTCATCACAGAGGAGGACAATATCCTTGTTTCGGCTTGGCTAAACATTAGCATTAATGCTATATGGAGAATTGACTAAAAATCCACACAAATGTGGGAGATAATTTCTTAATATTATAATGAGTATAAAAAATTAAACACTCCTGAACGTTCTGTTGCCTCATTGACCAATCGATGTCAATCCATCAAAAAATGCACAAATAACTTTTGTGCTGCTATAGCACAATTAGAGTCATTGCATCCAAGTAGTGCCACGGGGCAGGACAAGGTATTAATTTTGTTTCTCCTTTAATTTTTTTATATGTTTCGACTAATTTGTATACTAATTTTATCACTTGGTTCATTTAAGATTGAGAAAACCAAAATTATGTACAAAGAGATTGAGAAGGCCAATTACACCATGGAACATTGTTGGTGTCCAATCAAAATGGTAGCAACATATGTCGATATTGTCAACGAGGAGGAAACCACCTGAGAAATGTTCGGCCAATGTGTAGGGCATCTATGAGAGATGACATCCTGGATTATATGTATAGGGCATTGTCCTCTGTCCTCACCAACAAAAATATATGTAGGGGACTAATTAGGATTCTCTTGGATTATAAGATTTGTTTTTGTTTTTCTATAATTCAAATTTCTACGGTACTTATTCGGTCATGAATGAATTTAGATTAGGGTGAAACATACAAAATTATGGGGACAAAAAAATTCCTTACATCAGTATATGCTTGATATATTAAAATGGGTAGAATCGAATTTAGCAAGTTTATGAACTATTATTATAAAGAGTAAAAACTTCTCATTTTTAAGCAATATAAGATCTCATGTACTACCTATCCTTATTAGTAAATATAGGGTACCACACCTTATATGTGGATAAAATAGTCTAAATACAAGTTTCAAATACTTGACTAAGTTGGCAAATGAATTTCAAGAGAACTTCCTTAGCTGTTACTTTTATCTAAACTAAGTCATATTCGTGATAATTGAGTATAAATATGAGTCATCGTGAAGGGATACAATTTCAAAAAAGTAGTTGAGTATGAGTAAATTTTCTTATAGAGAAAAGAAACAAATAATCCGATTTCAAAACTATGATGCTTGTCTCTTATGAATTCTTAGAAACCTAGCTTTCAATATTACTTGCAAGAAATCAAACAACATCCAAACATGTCTCATTCAACATTCCACTATACATTATTTTTGTTATTTTGTTTTGTTGATGTTAGGTATGTAAGTAGGAACCTTTGAATACTAATTCATCATCTAGTAGCACTAAGGTCTGGTTTGGATAGAAAGATGTTTCAATCTCATCTCAATATCCAAACACCATAAATATAAACATTTTTCAATTTCAAATCTTGAACTTTTTCATCTAATTATTGCTTAATTATTACAACTTTTCTAAACTTCCAAACAAAACACAAAAGTAATTCAATTTTTTCAAATCTCAGAACAAAAATTATATCCTAACAATATTTTAACTTTATAATATTTTTATTCAACTTTTACTCTCTATTTATAGGACTTTTCTCAGCGAAAATAATCACTGGGAAAAGTCACTTCCCTTGTAGTGCCATTTCTAACTCATCTCATTTCAATCCAAACATCTCACTACTATTCACAAACCATTTCAACTCACCTCATCTCAACTCATCCCCTAAAACTATTAATAAACTATACTCCACTAGAGATATATACACAAGTAAGTCCCGGTCTCGAGGTGGTCACCTGTCGCAATCTATATACATAGCATATACTTCTAAATTAATATAGACTTGGCATTGTGCATGGCCTATAATACACGATAGATGTAGACATAAAAACTGTATAATTTCACATTTAATTTTCGTAAATGTATTATATATAAACTCTATATATTTAGATAGATCCATTAATTCTAGAATGGTTCAAAATTAAAAGCAGGTTAATCGAGTTGGTCTTCGTGTGATAGATTATTATAATACTTAATTACGATTATATCAAATAAATTGAATTATGAAAGAAGATATCTTAACCATTTAATTTGAACCTTATAAATTAGGATGAACTTAATCTGATGTATATTAATCTAAATAAAGATTAATGGCAGTGTATCAAAGACTCTAAGCTCATTTGGATAGTTAGATGTGATGAGATGAGATAGTTTTAGATGAATTAAATAAAATATTGTTAAAATATTATTTTTTAATATTATTATTATTTTAATATTTGAACAAGTTGAATTGTTTATTATATTTTATATAGAGTTTTTGAAAAGTTGTAATAATGAGATAGGTTGAAAGTATTTTTGTATCCAAATGGGGCCTAAAACTCATGGGATCGATGATCATTAACACAGATGAAGAACTTTTACATTAAACAAAAACAATATCTAAGAACATGACATAAAATTTGTTTTGTTCTCCTACTCAATAGCGATAACTATTTTTTAAAACACTTGTACAACGGTATTACTTTGCTATAAATAATTTTTTTAATAAAAAATACAGAGATAATGATCTTTGAAATAGAGAAGAAAGAAGAGTAAGGAAAATGAACATGTCCTATACGTGGGCAATATTATGTTCATTTATATAGAAATTACAAAGGAATGACAAGGAGGAACAAGTATGTACAACAAAGCTACCAGCTGTATAATCTACTATACATGGTAAGTAATGTATACAATAAATGACAGGTAAGAGATGAAATCATGTAAAGAAATTAGAGGAGGAGGAGATCACGGTAGCATGTATGAGAGCATCAAGGAGTTTTGTTTGCAAGACTTGTCTCTTCATCCCCCCTCAAGCTCAATGTGGGACCGGATCGATGAGGAGCTTGTTACAATTTGAAATAAACTTGGGAACACAGAGTGGCTTTGTAAAAGTATTGGCAACTTGATTTGGACCAGAAATATGTGCAAGAGAGAGTGTACCACGAGCAATCTATTTATGAACAAAATAAAAATCAATTTCAATATGTTTTGTCCGATGGTGAAAAACAAAATTTTTGGCCATGTTGATTGCACTGATGTTATCGCAATACAATGTAGGAGTAGAAGTTGGATACCCAATGCTCTGAAGGAGATTCAGGAACCACATGAGTTCAGCTATGATTGTAGCGAGCACACGATATTCAGCTTCAGTTGTTGAACGCAAGACAATAGCTTGTTTCTTGGCTCCCCAAGATAACAAGTTATCACCCATGAAGATAGCAAACCTAATGGTGGAATGATGATCATCATTGGATCCAGCCCAATCGGCGTCACGACTCACAATAACCACAAAGAGCAGTGATGGGAGCTCGAACAAAATGGACACCAAGATTGATGGTTCCTTTGAGGTAGTGGAAAATCCACTTAACAATAGTGAGATGGGTGTCTCGGGAATGTTGCATGAACTGAAAGATATGATGAATGATATAGGAAATATCAGGATGAGTTAAGGTAAGATACTGAAGAGAGCCTACAAGTTGTCAAAAAATTGTAGGATCAGATAGAAGAACACCATCAGTAGCTGTCAATGAAGTCCCAGAAGCCATCAACGTTGACACGGGTTTAGTACCATCTAAACCAAGTTTCTAGAGTAGAGAAAGCAAGTAACGTGTTTGAGTAAGGGTGATGGTGGACTCATCACGAGCAACTTGAAGGCCTAAAAAATAATGAACATCAACCAGGTCCTTCATGTTAAAGGCAGAGGATAAATGGGAAATGAACTTACCAATGTGAGAAGTAGAGCTCCCAGTTATGATGATATCGTCAATGTAAATCAATAGTAATAGAAAATTAGGACCATTGAGAAGATAGAAGAGGGGTTGATCATAGGGACACCTTTGAAAATCCATTTGTTGAATTTAGGTACTAAATTTCATATACCATGTTCGGGGAGCAGGCTTCAAACCATATAATGCTTTGTGAAATTAGCAAACATAATCCGGGTGAGAGGTATCCTCAAAACCAAGTAATTGAGATAGGTAGACATGTTCTTGTAAATCACCATGGAGAAAAGCATTCCTAACATCAAGTTGTTTGAGAGCCAAATAATGTCAAAGTAAATATTAATCTAATAGTGATGGATTTAACTATGGGACTAAAAGTTTCATCATAGTCCAAGCCACGGAGTTGAGTAAAACCATAAGCTACAAGGCGGGCTTTATACCATTCAAGAGAACTATCGGCTCTAGTTTTAATTTTAAATACCCATTTGCTATTGACAAGATTCATGTCTAGATGTCGGGGCACCAAAGTCCACGTCCTATTTTAATAAAGCACATCGATTTCTTCTTGCATGGCTTGCTTCCATTTTGGATCACGAAGTGCTTGTTTATATGTTCTAGGTTCTTTTGGTTGAGTAGCTAAGTCAGCTACAAGACTTTTGGTTGAGTAGTAAAGGAAGGCAGATTGTGAGAGCATCACAGAGTTTTGTTTGCAAGACTTGCTCTTCAAGTAGTTCATGTGGAAGAGAATCAAATTCCATTAATGAAAGATTGAAGAGAATCAAATTCCATTAATGAAAGATTGAAGAGAGGAGTTGAGATATTATGGAACCTATGTGCTCAACCCAATAGCTTAAGTTAATGGGTTTGTGCTGATCATTATGTCAACCATAACAATGAGACTTAGGTCTAGCTTGGGTAGAGATGCTTACATCTCATTTCATCTCATCTCATCTCAATATTCAAACACCACAAACACAAACACTTTTCAATTTCAAATCTTCAAATTTTCCTTCTAATTATTACCTAATTATTATAATTTTTCTAAACTTTTCATACAAAACATAAAAAATAATTCAATTTTTTCAAATCCAAAATAACAATTATATTCTAACAATATGTTAACTATATAATATTTTTATTCAACATTTTCTCTCTCATTTATTAAAATTCTATAAAACATTTTAACTCAAATTATTTTTAACTCATCTCATCTCATCTCAACTCAAATATCTCACTACTATTCACAAACCATCTCATCACACTGTCCAAATCAGACAGGTTTATATTTTCTCAGACGTGTATCCTTATCTTTTTGAATAAGCAAGATAATATTCTTGTCAAGCTAAAAGGTAGTACAACAGTGAGATACGAAAACCCTAACAAATACCCTAAAAATTAAGCAAAAAATTAAAACCAACAACTAGGTAATGCTAAAAAAGGCCGATCCCGTATTTCTAGGGTGAACTCAAGAATCTATCACCTCGCAGAATATTTTTTAGAGAAATCTTGTAATGGATTGATATGAATTGTACTTTGAAAGATCCCGATTGAGATAAAATAGTGTAGAACAACCAACCCATGTTATTGAAATGAAGAGCATGGAACTCCGGAAAAAGTAATGCACAAAAGGTGGCAGAGTCGTGGAGGAGCTCGACGGCGGGTGTTGATCAAAACGAGATTCCGATTAGAGCGGGGGTGGTGGAACATGATGGCCAAGGTGATTTCATTGGTGCGGGCATGGATGATGATGGGTCATGGGTGACCATCTAGTGCAGATTTAGGACACATTTGGATATTTAGAATATCTCAAAATATCTATAAATAATAATGAAATAGTTTGAGTTAAAATATTTTATTAGATTTTAAGAAATGATAAAAAAAAAGTTGAATAAAAATATTATAAAGTTAAAAATTGTTTGAATATAATTTTTAAATATAATTTTTGTTTTGAAATTTGAAAAAGTTGTATTATTTTTTCTTTTCTGTATTTTGTTTGGGAGTTTGAAAAAATCGTAATGATTAGATAAAAAATTGAGAATTTAAAATCAAAAAGTATTTTTTATTTGATTAATATTTAAAAAAGAAATATTTAAGAATATTTGTATTTCCAAACACACTAGCTCCCAAGTTGAGTAAATATAAGCAAAAAATCTACCAAAGCTAAGGGTGATCTCGGTCCGATCCGGTCTTAGGCGGTTTTTTGTGGACCAGACCAGACCTATTCGGTCTAGGGATTTTCCACCCTGGACCAGACTGAGTAATGTATAGGATTGGACCGGTCCGATCCATTTCGGTCCGATCCGATCCAGTCGGTCTAGACCATGCCCAAAATTGGTCATTCAGCCCATCTAAATCTTTTTTTTTTTTTTTGCCCAATTTCAATTATTTTTAGCTCACTTCAAATTTTGTACATTTTTTAGCTAAAAATACTAAAAAAAAAAACTTGATCTTAAAAAATACAATGATAAAAGAAAACTAATCTATATAAAAACTAGAAAAAAATTAATAATAATACAAAAGTTATTACAAATTACAATCCAAAACTTAACAATTTAGTTACTTAACATATAATGGGTACATGGCATGAAGACCATATTTTCCAACAATATGAAGATGTTCCTACACAGAAAGAGAGAGATTTAGCACGCCATAAGATTCGTTCTACAGCTCATGAATGCAAGTAGGAGCGCTTTAAAAATACTGAATTATTTATTCTTTACTTCATTTTTCATGTGTAATCTAATATTCTCTATAGAATAACATTGTTTCAGCAGCTTGATTACACACAATTTATTCTTAACTAGTAATTCTATATACAATGTGTCTGTAATAATCCAATGAATACAACCGTTTGAAAGATAAAATCCAAGACCAGAAATGATAACCAACAATCTTCTCACCTCTTTAGTCTTTAATCAACATTGGATGTAGGTAGGGGTGTAAATTTAAATCGGGAAACCGGATCAAACCAGACCGAATGGACCTGTTGGTCCGGTTTTGAACCGGTCCAGTCCGAAACTGGTTCTTATATTTTGAAAACAGGCTGGACCCGGTCCAATTTCGATTCCGTAGTTTCCGAGACCGAACCAGACCGGTTGGAGAATATATATAAATATAAATTAATTTTATATATTATACAAAATATTTTATATATATAAGTTTTATATATAATATATAATTATTTATTAAATTTTTATATATAATATATATAATTATATATAAGATAATGTTATTATAATTTATAAAATAAAAGTTTAATCTTAAATATGAAAATTTAATTGATCATAAGCTTTAAACATAAAATATATATATTAAATTATTAATGACATTTTATCATAAGAAGTAAAACTTTATTATATGTTTTTTACATTTTAAAAAATCGGACCAGACCAGAAACCGGTAAAACCGAAGGTACCGGTTTAGGAAGGTAACCAGGACGTAATCGGTTTTGAAAAATGTAAAACCGGTATATACCGGTTCGGTTCTAAATTTTATCCAAAACCGGATCGGACCGGACCGGTTACACCCCTAGGTGTAGGACCAGTAGGCATTGAATTTGACGCCTCCACAGAATCAGCAAAGTTCGGGTCCCCAACAAGTTCTATCCATAAAAAATTAAAACAAAACAAGTTAAAATGCTAAATAAAGTTACATAACATAGAAGATAAAACAAAAACAACCATAAAATATATTAAAGGTAATTTTATTACGTACCCATATCCAGCTGCTTCTCAAATTCCTCCACTTTATCCATTAAAGTCCTAAGGCTTATTGGAGTAGAATAAGAATGAAGCCAGTTTTGTGCACATATGAGACACTCAACATTCATTGTATTTAAACTATTTCGGAATGGGTCAAGTATATGACCCGCAGTGTTAAATGTAGATTCAGAGGCCACAGTAGATACCGGTATTGTAAGTACATCACGTGCAACCTTTAAAGGTACGCGATATCTAACTGAATTCACCTTCCACCAAATTAGAAGGTCAAAACTATCATCTTAATCCTCACATCTTTCAGCTAGATATCTATCAACCTCTGACTTACTTTCCAAGCTGTCTTCTAACTGTAGTTGTTGCTTAAATTGGGCCATCAAATTTGCATTTCTACTCGCCACCTTGTCAGTTGAAGAAGCAGCATCTTCATGTGGGGAACTTGTGCGCTGAGGAGAATGCCCTTCCAACTGAAATCATTTTTTTTTTTTTGCATGATCATGTATATACATTTTTTCCAATACAAAATCAAGATATCGCATCTTATAGCGAGGATCAAGAAGAACACCAATATAGAGTAACAAATTCTGATTTTTCAAGTTCTCCCAATACTTGTCAAACTTTTCTCTTCATATTTGTGGCCATTAATCCCACCACGGGGTTTCATTCTTCACACTCTATGTTAATGGCATCTTTAATAGTAACCAACTCCGAGAAAAAAACATTACAAGTTACATATTCACCCATCAAGAAGCGTAAAGTTGTATCATGAAATAATTGAAGAAACCTCACAAACAACTGTACCTTCTCCCAATCGGATGCAATGGGAGACCCTAACTTCTTTGACTTTCTCGTATTCACCACATGGTCCATATTTTCATCATTGACATCGTCATCATCGTCATCTCCAATACTACCAAGGAAGTACGGATCTTCTTCCTCCAACAGATCAAAGCCCTTCTAACTTTTGAAACCCTCTCCAACATAAGATAGGTAGAGTTCCACCTAGTCTGTACATCTAGGCAAACTTAGATTTTGGATTGAATCTCTTCCAACCCCACACATTTCTTAAATGTACTCCACCTTTGAGGGGCGGATTTAACATACTTCACAACACCCCTCACCTTCGCAATAGACTCATCATATTCTTTTAACCCCTCATGAATGATTAAGTTCAAAATGTGGGCACAACATCGAACATGCAAGAATTTATGTTCTAAGACCATGTCTCTCCTATACTTGTTTTTTTTTTTTTAAAAAAAAGGGTCTCCAATCATGCAAACACATATCTATGCCCTTACCAAGGGTATCACCCTTGTGATTTTCAACCAAATAAAAGGAAAAAATCCTCTTGTGTAATTTTCAGTTATCATTAATAAAGTGTGCTGTGAGACACATATAGTTTAGGTTTTGCACGGATGTCCATGTATCCGTGGTGAGGGAAATTCGCTACCCTCGAAGAGCATTTCTCAACTTTTGTTTTTCCTTCAAAAACAAACTAAAGCAATCATTGGCTACCGTCATACAGGATGAAATCCCTACCCACTTAGGGCAAACCACAAGCATAAACTTCCTTAAGCCCTTCCCTTCAACATGCCTAAAGGACAACTCATCAAGAATAATCATCTCTGCTAAGGCTTGTCGGCAAGCCTCAACACTAAATGTAATAGGCACAAGTCCTCCACTACCACTACCACTTCCTCTCTTCACCTTCCAACCTAGAGTCGTCTGGGATTTATCCGTCTTCTTAAATGGACATTTATTACATTGATGCTCAATGTGATACTTCATGTTTGTCATACCATTGGTCTTCGTATCACATGCATACGAAGCGCCATAATAATTACATGTAGCCCTAGGTTTACTTGGATCACCTTTTGGTATTTTTGTAAAGTGATCCCAAACAAAAGACCTAACTCTACCTCTTTGTGACCCACCAACTGATTGATCACTTAACATTTGATAGGGGTGGGGGTGGGGGTGGGAGTTGAGGCATGTTTAGTGTTGACTCTTATACATCATTTGTAGAAGACTCAATCGATAAAAAGGACAAAAGAATTAGAAAATAAATATTAATTCATGTATAAGCAAAAAAATGATGAATAACACTTTGAAGAGTAAAGAAGATATATAATTAAGGAGGTTCAATAAAATATTGTCAGCTCGCAAAACTAGAGTTAAGTCATGCACATGTCTTTAAGAGAAGATGTGGGAGTTGTTTTCATTTCTCTCTCTCTCTCATTTCATTTCAGCAATGGACAATTTGTAAATTGAAGCATTACAGCCTAATTAAGATCACAAATCATAAGGTTCAGAATAACATAATATAATAAAAGTATAATAAGACTATAATTCCTGAGATATTTCTTAAAAATCAAAATACAATTTATCATTTTTCCTCTTATTTCAATAATATTTTTTTTATATGAAACCTTATCAAGTTGATATAAATATATATATATTCATAAGATGCAGGTTGAATAACATAAATATTTATACGAAACCTTATCAAGCTAGAGTGACTGTTTTTGAGTTAAAACTAGAGGTATGCAATTGCAAAACTTTCATTATTAATATATATAGAAGATAAAAAAACAACTTATCTCATGAAGCTAAAAGGATAGGACATTAGCTCAAAAAAAAGCAGTGTCTACAGTCTAGTACTAAACTTGAACTCTGCCTACAAAATTAGGACATTAGCTCGTAGTTATCAAACCAATTAATTAAGAATGTAGCAATTGTATATCAAAGATAAGAATCAAGAAGATATATATATATATATATTTATATGTATATATGTATGTATGTTTTTGTCAGAATTCTTTAGGCCGGTGAGATTATAAAGATAAACACCATAATGCTAGAGAGAGTACCAATCAGCTGCCTGCTACGACGGATGGGGGATCGCGATTTGCGGCGCTTAGGGTTCGCGGGAGGGGAATTGTAGAAATGAATTGGGGGGGGGGGGGGGGAATTGGACCCAAACGGTGCCGTTTTAGGGACGTTAAATTGAAACGGCACCTGCAATGACTAAAACGACGCCGTTTGGGTCCAATTTTGTACCAAACGGCGCCGTTTCTTATAGCAACTGAAGCTCACATGCCATATGTGTGTTTTCAGCTTTGTAATTTTATTGTGATTCTTTTATCTTTTTTGCACATAAATTAATTAAAAATTATTTAAATTAGTAAAATTAAATAAATTATTTAATGTGGATTATTTAATTAACTCATTAAAAAAATAATTAATGATAATTATATTTATGATGTTAAATGTTAATTGCTAATTTATTACTAACTTAGAGTATGTCAATGGCTCAAATTCAATGTATTATAAATTTATTATAATTTTCAATTTTTCAATATTAAACTTTTAAGTTTTTACATTTTGTATATGTAAATTTGTAATATGATTTATAAATCATTGTATTAGGTATATCATTATATGATTAATAAATCATTGTATTCGCCTATAAGCCTATTAGGTATATATAGTTATAACTTATAACTTATAGTGATATTTATACTATATTATTATACATATACTATGCTATAATACTATAACTTTTATAATATACTATTAATACTATAACTCTTATATGAGTATAGTTATTATAACTTATAATAGTTATATAGTTAGTATAATATAATTTATATTATATTAAATAACTATAGACTATACCAATACTAAATTACTAATAGTAATACTATATACTATACTAATAGTGATATTAATATTATATATAGTTATAGACTTATAGTACCATATTAAGTTAACAATACTATTAGTCAATTATACATATATTATGCAACAATTCTTATAATATATTAATATATTGGAATATATATTATATAATAATACATTGATACTAAATTATTACTAACATTATATACTGTATTATGCTATATAACTCTTATAATATATTAATATATACTAATACTATATATTATACTATTATAGTGTTACTGTTACTACTACATATAAACTTATAGTGTTATATATATATATATATTATAATGATATAGTGATACTAATACTATATATTATATAATAATACATTAATATTATATACTTATAGTGATTAGTTAATTATTATGAACCATGATTAGTATAACTATATAGTAGTATTAGTATTAGACTATTAGTAATATAGTATAGTTATACATTAGTAATATACTAATATTAGTTATAGTGATTTAGTATAAATTATAACTATATTAGTATAAGTATAACTATAGTCTATATTAGATTATTAGTATTTTTTTTATACCATATTTGAGTCTAGAGTCTAAGCTATTAATATAATACTTGTATTAGTATAAAATTATAAATATTAGTATTAGTTAATAATTACTTAATGGTGAGTTAGTGATAGGATTAGATTAATTGGTTAAATGAAAATTATATAATTAATATATATAAATTATATATTTTTTAATTTTCATTCGGTCTGGTGGGTTTGAAAAACCCCTGGACCATGGACCAGACCGAATGAATTTGATCTTATGAAATTCGGATCGAGATCGATCGGGACCATTTCCGATTGGTTCAGTACGGACCGAATTGACCGGTCCAGTCGGTTTTTTGGGTCTGGACCGCCCGATTCTCACCCCTGACCAAAGCAAAGGAAAAACCAGACTATAGTTAGTCAAACCAGGCTTAGTTTGGATTGAGAAATATTCTCAACTCATATCATTTCATTTCATTATCACAACTTTAACAAATTTTCACATAAAATACAATAAATAATTCAATTTTTTCAAATTCTAAAACAATAATAATATTAAAAAATAATATTTTATTCAACTTTCATCTTTCATCTCAACTCAACTCATCTCATCTCAACTCACCATCCAAAATTGAAAGTTGAGATGAGATGACTTTGGATAGTGAGATGAGATGAGATGACTTTAGATGAAAGTTGAAAATTGAATAAAGTATTGTTAAAATATTATTTTCTAATATTATTATTGTTTTGAAATTTGAAAAAGTTGAATTGTTTATTATATTTTATGTAGGAATTTGATAAAATTGTAATGATGAGATGAGATGAGATGAGATGAAACCGTTTCTATATCTAAACGGGGCCTAATTGTTTATGAGATAGAGAAATGATATTTACAGTCATAAAGTTCTGAAATACCGCACATTAATTTTAAAAAACTTGAAAAAATATGAACCCATATAAAAAAAAATATATTTTAAGAGTAAACTTTACTCTAATTAAAAAGAATAAGCAGTAATTATAAGCCTCCAAGCTACACATTTTTTTATGATTAGCTGCATGACTTTGAACGAACGAACGAGCCGTGTGAAATGGGGGTTCCTGCAATTCAAAAGCTTTGAATTTTGATGGCTGGCTTTGAATTTTGATCCTCTGTTTGACTTTTCTCCTACTTCAAAACCCTCCCCTCTTTACCAATCTAGCAGACTAATATCAACCGTAGGATTGGAGATTGTTCAGCTAGATTCTGATCCACTAGATTGTAGCTCCATCGGTCAACATTAACAACGTGATCCGCGTGTGAAAGTGAACAAATTTCAGGCCCGAAAGACAATATTGATGGAAAAAACAAGAGGCGACTCAATTAAATAGCTCCACGTGTCATTGTCCATGTTTTTGTACGTTTGATTTCTTCAAAGTACAGCAAACCGGACTACGAGAAGTAGCATCCTCTCTAATTTATTCGCTTGTGACCTCAACCTAGTAAACTACAATACTGCCATTTTTTCATAGAGATAGTATCAACTGTGCATCACATTTTTTTCATTGAGATATTTTGATTCTAAAGAAATTATATAAAAAGAAATTTATAAATTTACGTGCTATCATGATGGTAGCTCAATTGTTACGAACTGGTATTCTATAGCCTCAAGGTCTGGAGTTCGAATTGAGCGTAAGTTGAAATCGCTTGCAGTAATAGTGCCTAACTAAGAGTCTATGGAATGGACTTTGGACCGGCTGACAGTTTGGTGGTGCTGTGGTGACGGGCTCGCCTATTGGGCAGTAACTATGGTTCAAACTGGATATTCCACATCAGGGAAGGACTCCTATAATCACGCCCAGAACCAAAGTATATTATAATATATAATACTATAGTGATAATATATTATAGTATATTATAATATATATTATAATTATATTATAGACTATAGTGATATAAAATTTTAAAATTTAATATTATTTTAATTAGTAATTTATCATATAATACAAAATTATTTTATATATAATTATATATTATATATAAAAATTATATACAATATAAAAAAATTATAATATATATATGAACCGGTCTGGTTCGGTCCGATTTTAGAAAAAGAAAAAAGGAACCAGATCGATTTTGACCGGTTTTAAGAAAAATAAAATTGGTACTGGACTGAACCAAACTCGGTACCGATTCGGTCCAGTCCAGTCCAGTCTGATTTATCGATTTACCAATTTTTTTTTACATCCCCTAATAAAAATGATACTTTATGGCCCATCATTTTTCTCATCAATAATTTCGTGAATTGAGCTTTATATCTTAATTGTTTTAATTAAAGGCCATCGATTCGTGCAGCATCAATAAATTAGGAAAAGCTCTAAAAAAATAAAAAACAAATTAGGTAAAGGGTCTACAAAATATTCTTAATAAATAATGGCAACCTTCGAAATTTATATGAACTCTTGTCCCAATTATAATTCTGTTCTGAAGTTCATTCCTGTTATAAAACCACCAGCACTCTTCACTGCTCTCTCTCTCTGAAAGCTCTGCGCGGGTGTCAATGGCGGATCTGAATTCAGCCTTTCTGAAAGTATACTCCGTCCTGAAATCGGAGCTCCTTGAAGACCCTGCTTTCGAATGGACCGATGATTCTCGGCAATGGGTTGAGCGGGTATGTCGAATTTTCCATCTCATTTTGCTTTCTCATCCTTCCAGCTCTTCGTAATGCTCTGTCGCATTAGTGCTGAAGAATTTAAGCTTTTTTTGGTTCGGATTGGTTGTTTACTCTGATTATTTGATTGCTATTGTCCTTTTAGCTTCTTTACATTTCTTGTTTCCAAACATAAATGCCGAATAACTAATACAAGAAAGACTAAGTAGACTTTTATCCTACGAAAGAATGAAAAAGAGATCAGGTTGACAGAGTCAAAGGTTATAGATTTGCTCTCCCATAAAAGGAATGGAAAACTGTGAAATGGTTAAGCTGTGTTCAGTGATTATTGTACAGCTAGTTTTTTGTTTTCATTGGAGCTCCGCTTTCATGAAGATTCCACTCTACTGTTATTATGGTGGTTAAACTTAAAACCATACAAAATCTGTTCTGAAGGTAGTCGTAGACAAAGATGCACCCAATGAAAGCTAAAGAGTTCTCTTTGTTCTTTATCTCTTAAAAATTGTCGTGGGATTTTATAACCATTCCTAATAAGAAACTTTCTATTTGTGGATCTCATTTAAAATTATATCTAAGTTCACAGTTTCACATTATTAAACTCTCTTTCTTGAGTGTGAGTTGCGGGTGCATGAGTCAGATCTTAAATTTATGTGGCTTCTTGTTGGTTTCCTGACCATCTTGTTCATTCTCTCTGTTTCAGATGCTGGACTACAATGTTCCTGGAGGTAAGAATTTTGAGCATATCTGTAAATTTGTTGAACAGTTTTCTATGTATTTCTATGTAAATTTGTCTCGTTTGTTTTCACAACCATTCTCATCTCATCTAATCATTACAACTTTTTCAAATTCTCACACAAAATAAAATAAATAATTCAACTTCTTCAAATCCTAAAACAAAAATAATATTAAAAATATATATTCTAACAATATTTTATTCAATTTTTAACTTTTATCGTAACTCATCTCATCTTATCTGCGAAAACAAACGAGACTTGAGTGTTTCTTAAACTTACCATGAAAGGAAATTAAATGGGAGTGAAATAAGAAAACACTTTGTTTTTTTCAAGAAACAGACTAAGATCTATGGATTATACTTATCTTTCAGGGAAGTTAAACAGGGGGTTGTCCGTTATTGACAGCTACAAACTGCTGAAAGAAGGAAAGGAATTAACTGAAGATGAATTTTTCCTTGCTAGTGCTCTTGGTTGGTGTATCGAATGGGTATGTCAATCTTAAACCTCTCCTAGTCAAAGGTTCTTTATGTAGATGAATCACTAAGGCCTGGCTTGGTTACACAAACCAAACCAAACCATCTTATCTCATATCATCATTACAACTTTTTCAAACTCCCACACAAAATATAATAAACAATTCAATTTTTTCAAATCTCAAAACAAAAATAATATTAAGAAATTATATTCTAACAATATTTTATTCAATTTTCAACTTTTATCTCATCTCATCTCATCTGTGTAAATGTTTCAGCATTCTTCAGGTACATCACGTAGTAACTAATCATTTAGTGACAATAACATTTGCAGCTTCAAGCATATTTTCTTGTTCTCGACGACCTTATGGATAGCTCTTACACACGGCGTGGTCAACCTTGCTGGTACAGAGTGCCAAAGGTTTGTGCCAACAGTACTGAACATGCTCTGGCTTCTTGTGGTTGTCATTATAGGTGAAGAAGATTAACTTGGGTTATTGGTATGTTCTAGGTTGGTCTGATTGCTGCAAATGATGGGGTTCTTCTTCGAAACCATATCCCCAGGATTCTTAGGAAACACTTCAGGAACAAACGCTACTATGTAGATCTGCTCGATTTGTTTAACGAGGTAATAGACATTTACAGATTTCCTTTGTTAGTTCTCATTTAATTGTTATGCTAAAATTTCAGTTATCTTGTACTTTACATAGGTGGAATTTCAGACTGCTTCAGGACAGATGATAGATTTGATTACTACTATTGAAGGAGAAAAAGATCTGTCCAAATACACTTTGTCACTGTGAGTTTAAATTATGAAAGATCCGCTAAGAAAATGATGTCTGCATCTTTTTGGTCAAGATAAATAACTTACCTAGATGAAACTTCTAAGCCATCCATACTATGCACACTGATTTCTGCCTCAGCAAGGGAGTCACTAAGCCTGGTTTATCCTATCAAATAAGTCATTAAGCCTGGTTTAGATTTCCACAAGAAAACTAAACATGAAATCTGTGAAGAAAGTCTCCATGTTATGCATGATATTGACAAATTTCATATTAGGAATTGATGCTTTTCAGTACAGTGACTGATCCATCTGTCTTGCTTTAGACAGCATAATCATAATTGCAAGTCCTGTGATTTGTTTTGTATGTATAATGTTGTTACTAACTGATTGACCTGTGATGCAGTCACCGCCGCATCGTTCAGTACAAGACTGCCTATTACTCATTTTACCTTTCGGTGGGTATAATTACTTATCGCGATGAAAGCACACATTGCAACATGCATTAACTGGATTATTAGTGATTTTCTTTCATTGTTGAGTTTTTTTTTAAGACATAATAATTGTTAAATCACCACTTGTCCCAAAGGCTTAAACTAATGAGAAGAGATAAATCTAATTATTCTAATTATTTAATTACATATTCTAATACTCTCTATCATGTGTGGGCCACGTTCATCAACAAGTAGGCTCAACGCGTAAAATATTTAATTAATAGGATGAAGTGTGGAGTTAGTGTTTGAACTCATGACCTCTACTTTAATACCATTTCTTTTTAATGGAACCTCCATTCTTTATTGATAAACCCTCACTTATGGCGGAGAAATATCGTGGTTACAGGACATTCCAATGAAAAATTATTACCCATCAACCACAACTTTTGAACTAAAATTGGCCAAATACAAAAATAAAACCATTAACAATAACAAAGACGAAAATAAGAAAATGACAATTTATCTGTATGAATCAAGCCTCTAAGATACCTGGGAACCTGCATAAGCGATCTCCAAACCTGAGTAGAACCATGAGCACCCATTTTTGCCAGATAATCCGCAGGAGCATTACCTTCATGATATATGTACTTTAATACCATTTAAATCACCACTTATCCAAAAAACTTAAGCTAATGGAAATAGGTAAATTTAATTATTTAAATTATATCTTAACAACAATAGTTCGCATCTCTGTGCCCGTTTTGACATTGCCTGTCTTATCCCCATATACCTTGTATCTAATGTTCAATATAACACTAGCTCCTTGTTCCTCTGCATGTTGACTTCTACGACCTTTTCGCAAAGCAACATTGACTAAATATTTGATTTCTTCGAAAAACATGTCGTTACCATTTTGTGTTTTGGTGTAGTAACTATATCATAGTACTATATACTCTTGCAATGACATCGGATACTTAGGTCTTAACTTGTTCTTGCAATTTGGTTGGCGACTTGCTGTTTAAATTCCATGAATCTACTCAGGTTGCATGTGCATTGGTTATGTCGGGTGAGAATCTGGACAACCATATTGATGTGAAGAATATTCTTGTTGAAATGGGGGTCTACTTTCAAGTACAGGTAAATTGTTGATAAGCATATACAAATTGTAGTTTGGCTTTTCTCTCCAGAGCATTTGTTGGAAACTTAGAAATGAACTGTTGGATTAAAAAACATCTGACCTTTTGGGCTTGAGGACAGTATATTCATAAATAATTTGAAATTTGCAACAAACATGGTTGCTTTAGTTGAAGTGATATAAACCTTGTGAACTCCATATAACAATGAATAATGAAAACCCTGTTAACTTAGTGATTTTATCCCTCATTTTCATGTTTGTTTTTATTTTGTTATTATAGAATCACTGAACTGTGGTTAATTTTGCCATTTTGAAATGTGTGTGCTGGTATAACATTTCTTTTTGCTCAGATGAACCTCTCTTGTCAATCTCAATTCTTTTCTTCTATTTGTAGGATGATTATTTAGATTGCTTTGGAGATCCTGAAACAATTGGCAAGGTGAGACTCAGAATGATGTGTTTATCCATATTTTTATTTAATTGAACTTCCGGTCCATTCATTTAGTTCGTGGTTTACTTGGGTCCTTTCTGCCATCAGATCGGAACAGACATTGAAGTTTTCAAGTGTTCTTGGTTGGTGGTAAAAGCATTGGAGCTAAGCAACGAGGAACAAAAGAAAATGCTACATGTAAGAGGGAACTTTCCCTTATACCTTTTGTATTCCTTTCCTTATCAACATTGAGATTGACTTGGTCTTTGAATGTTTGTTTCCAGGAGAACTACGGGAAACCAGACCCAGCTAATGTCGCAAAAGTAAAGGCTCTCTACAAAGAGCTTGATCTTCAGGTACCTCTTAAAGTAACTCCTTATTAAAATATACAACTAAATCATTAAAGGGTAACAAAATTATGTTTTTGCTTGCTTTCCTCATATCCAGGAAGTCAATCTTACTCATTGGATTATCTATTTTAATCTATGGTGTTTGATCATTAAATTTTTTGTTTGTCCACGATCTTTATTTTCTCTAATCCCAACTTGATAGGGTGTATTTGCTGAGTACGAGCGCAAGAGCTACGAGAAGTTGACAGCCTCTATTGAAGCTCATCCGAGCAAAGCAGTTCAGGCAGTGTTGAAGTCATTCTTGGGTAAAATATACCAGAGGCAAAAATAGAGTCGGTTGAGAGAAAGAAAGGTTGGAAGATGCATGCCAGAATGGTCTCAGCCTTTACTACTGATTTGTATCTCTATGTTTCCCATTAAAAAGGATTAATAATCTCTTTGCATTATATTCTTGTAAACAATTTTCTTGCTGCTGGTTTTGCTTAGTTTGGTTTCCACTTCCAAATAAACATCTATGATTTTTGTATTTTCAATTAATATTAGCCATCAGTGAAATGCCTTAAATACCAACCTCACCTTAGCATTTGGATTTTTGAGCCTTTACAATCAATGCCTTAATGTAGCTGAGTGAGGTTGACTGCTCTAGGACATCGTTTATGTACTTTGTACCCAGAAGGAAAGGTAATCACTTCATTTTTCTTTCTTCTTTAGAACTTGGGACATTTTGCAATTAACCAATTCGTGAAGAGTGCTACATCCATAAATAAATTATATAAAAATAATTTTATAAATTGACGTGATTTTATCTGATTCATTAGACCTACTTTATAATAAAAATAACTATAATAGATGCAACTTCGCAATTAATTGAAAACTACTTTATGATTCATTGACATACTTAACAAGTCAATTCACTTTTCTTTTCTCTCTCTTTAATTCAATGAAAAGGTTGCATTTAAGCAGCTTTATAGTAAGATTATAAATATAAATTAGAACATAATGAACCAAAAAAAGGGAACTAGTTAATATGGAAAAAAAAAGATTTATTATATTAGTTTTAACTAAGAGAAATACTTTAATCATAAAATGAATATATAAAATCAAACTTTTAAATTGATCTAGTTTGACGTGATAAGTTAGATTGTAGATTTACTTTTATTACAAAATAGATCTAACTGAGTTTGAAGGCCTCGCACCATCTGAATTACCCGAGGGATTGCCTCCAATGCGGGATGTCCAGCATCATGTTGACTTGGTTCCTGGGGCAAGTTTGCCAAATCTACCGCACTACAGAATGAGCCCCAATGAAAACAATATATTACAAGGCCAGGTGGAAGACCTCCTTCGTAAAGGGCTGATACGAGAGAGTACGAGCCCGTGCGCAGTGCCCGCATTGATCACGCCAAAAAAAGATGGGAGTGATTATATGAAACTATATCAGTTTGTTGGTTTATTTTATAAAATTTCTTTTCCGATTATCAAGTCATGCACCCTATCACGTGCGTAGAAGTTTGATGATGCTCCATTTTCATATCTTCTCTCACTCAGCTAAAATTACTAAAAAAACAAAGGTTTGAAGATGATTGCAGCAAAAAGATCTTATGATATTATGAATTAGGAAGTGAGTTAGTTTCTTCCTAATTAATTCAGAGGGATATAATAAGATTTTGCAGAATCCTAAGAGATTCAAGTGGGATTTGACAAAAACATTGAAGAAAAAAAGAGTTGAAGCATGAACTAATCATTAACGTGGAATTAAATGTTTGATTCCAATGCCAAATCCCGGATTCCCAATGATTTAACCAAAAGTAGTACGAACAGAGCTAAGAAAGTCAAGATTCCAACATACAACTGAGGGAGAGACTGAGAAAGCAGAGTAAAGTTGCAGAGCTTTCTACAAGTTCAATCACTCTCTCTCCCAAAACTTATCCATTTTGGGTGGTCCAAAGTTTTCTCTATATTCTCTGCAAGTCCAATTATCTTAGCTGGTTTCTTGGGTTTTTCATCCCAAATTTTCTGTTATTTGTTTCTGAAATCTTCATTTTTGTTCAATTCATTGTTATATTCACTTTCAAATTGTTGGAGTATAAGAGATTTGAATATATTTTAATCTCTTATACTCTAACACAAATCAACGCCAGTTTTAATGATCAGAATCGACGATTTTCGCAGCAATACGCGCAAAAATACTGCAATTTTTCCTAACAGTTTCCATCTTTTTAGAGTCTGCTTTCGAGTTTTAGCCCTTAAAGAAGAAAACTCAAATCCTACATTAACCCATATAATCTCTCTTACCCGCTTACCCGTAACAAGTCCATAGATTTTCTTCTTGATCTTACATACAAAAAGGGAATGAAGCTTTCGGTGCGTGTAATCGAGGCTCGGAATTTGCCGGCAATGGACCTGAACGGGTTCAGTGATCCGTACGTGTGGTTACAGTTAGGGAAGCAGAAGGTAAGGACCAAAGTGGTGAAGAAGAGCTTGAATCCCCAGTGGGGCGAGGAATTCGGTTTCCAGGTCGACAACTTGAATGAGGAGCTACTCTTCTCCGTTTTGGACGAAGACAAGTACACCAACGACGACTTTGTTGGGCAGCTCAAGATGCCGGTTTCCCGGGTCTTTGAGTCCGAAGACAAGTGGCTTGGTCCTGCTTGGCATTCTCTGCAACCAAAGAGTGAGAGATCCAAGAACAAGAACTGTGGTAATGCTTCATTTTTTTTGCTAATTCGTGTGTTTTAAGTTCTTCTCTTTCTTCTTGTATTTATATTGCTATGTTTGTGGTAATGCTATTTCCCACGTTTGTTTAGTTTTGTCCCTAATTGGGTGCTTGAGTTTTTCCTTTCTTCTTGTAAGTAAGTTGCCATGCTTGTCTTAAAGCTGAGTTTGGCTATTTGTGGAGTTTGTGAGCTTATTTATCATCACAAAAATTTTATTCAAAAGCTCCCATTAGGGTAGGAAGCAAAACCCCTGTACAATATAGAGCATTGGAGTATAGGTGCTTCCGTTATGTGTTTTCCTGTTTTTGTTGAGGAAGTTTTAGTTGCATCACTGATATTCTCCTGAATATGATAATTTCCTTCTGTGGTTTTGAGTTAACAATTTGGATTCCGTTAGTTAATTTTCTGTGCCTATTGTACTTTGTTCTATCTTAATGAGACAGATTAGTCTTTGCTGTCAGCCGCAATCCTTTGATTTCGGGATTGGAATAAGGATTTTAATTCCATGATCTGTAGTTAATTTTTCCGATCCTAACATGGTTGTGTATTCTTGTAGCCTGTAGGTGGTCGTTTATTTACTTGAAGAAATTGTAATTTTCATGATATTTTCCTACAGGTGAAATTCTTCTCACAATATATTTCCCTCAAAACAATTCATCCTTGGATTTGAATGGTAGTGGTGTTCATGGGTTGCAAGGGAGAAAGCATGCAGATGAAACAATTGAATCGTCTTCCAGTGGCCCACTTGACTCACCTTCTCCATTGAGAGTAGAAGAAATTGCATCCTCTATGGAAGACAAGTCTTGTATGCAGAACTCCATTGCCGACAGAATTGCTCAGATTTTTAGCATACATTCGGACACAGCTGCTTTGGCATCGAAGCCACCTGAAACTTCTGGACCTGAGGTTTATGAGAACAAGTCTGAGGATAAGTCTTCTTCTGATACGTTTGAAGAATTGATGAGGAAAATGGAGTCGAGGGATCAGGGAAATGAAATTCCCAAAAATTTACCTGGAGGAGTGGTTCTTGACCAATTGTATCAGATTGCACCTCCAGACCTGAACTCTCTACTATTTTCACCTGATTCAAGGTTTTACAAATTATTAGCAGACCTGCAGGGATCTACAGAACTGCAATTAGGACCTTGGAAATTTGAAAATGTTGGGAGTTTGAAAAGAGTAGTTACTTACATTAAGGCTGCAACTAAAGTAATCAAGGCTGTCAAAGCCACTGAGGAGCAAATGTATCTGAAAGCTGATGGGAAGGTTTTTGCTGTTTTGGCAAGTGTGAGCACTCCTGATATCATGTACGGACGCAACTTTAAGGCAGAAGTGCTCTACTGCATTACACCTGGGCCTGAGCTTCCGTCAGGAGAACAATCTTCCCATTTGATAGTATCCTGGCGAATGAATTTTCTACAAGGCACCATGATGAAGGGAATAATAGAAAACGGAGCCCGTCAAGGTATAAAGGAGAGCTTTGAGCAGTATGCCAGTTTATTATCTGAAAGTGTTAATCCAGTTGGCTCTAAGGCACTTGGGTCGAATAAGGAACAGGTTTTGGTATCACTGCAGGTGAAATCCCCGTCAGATTGGAAGCTAGCTGTTCAGCATCTTGCTAATTTTACTGTAGTTTCTTCAATTTGTATGGGATTGTATGTGTTTGTCCACATCTGGCTGGCTAGACCCAGCGCAATTCAAGGGCTCGAGTTCTTTTGGCTTGACTTGCCAGATTCAATTTCTGAGTTCATAGTCTGCAGTGTTGTGGTTCTTCAAGGTGAACGGCTACTGAGGATGATTTTGCGTTTCATGCAGGCCAGAGTAAAGAAAGGTAGTATAACCTGAGACAGTTGCCCTTTTCACTTAGAAACAACGGGTTTTTGTCCCTTAAGCGCATCACTCCTCTCTCTCCAGATGAGTCTCTGAGGTGGCTGTATTGTCAGTCTTTACTAAAAGTTCATGTTTCTTAAATAATATTTAAAGTAAATTTCAACTTGAAGCAGAGAGCCGAATGCTTTTTTTTTTTGGT
Source organism: Juglans mandshurica (assembly GCA_022457165.1). Classification (NCBI taxonomy): domain Eukaryota; kingdom Viridiplantae; phylum Streptophyta; class Magnoliopsida; order Fagales; family Juglandaceae; genus Juglans; species Juglans mandshurica. Next base: position 8,753,881 of record CM039627.1, read on the forward strand.
TTCGATTTCAGTTGTGCTGCTGTTGTTTCTGCATTTTTAATTATTCTATTTCCATTGTGAAGATCTTTGAATTGCAGGCCTCTGCTGTGTCTCAACTGCCTAAACCGTTTTAATTACTCTCTTGCATCTGTATCTCTCTATGTCATTGTTTCTTTTTGGATTTGATTTGATTTTGTGTGTATCCAATAATAGGCAGTAATCATGGAATCAAGGCGCAAGGAGATGGCTGGTTTCTAACTGTTGCCTTGGTTGAAGGAATTAATATAGCAGCTGTTGATTCAAGTGGGTCCTCTGATCCATATGCGGTGTTTACTTGTAAAGGGAAAACTAGAACCAGCTCAATCAAGTTTAAAAACTCTGATCCTCAATGGAATGGTGAATATCATTTCCTTCTTCATCAGTTCTTTTTAGGCTGTTAAATGTTATCTTCTGTTACATCACTGATCTTACAGTTGTTGGATTGTATTTGTCTAAACAAAATTTGAATCTGAATTTTAACCTGATTGTTTTTCTTCTCGTGACCACATTCCTTTTTGCAGAAATATTTGAATTTGATGCTATGGATGAGCTTCCTTCTGTCCTGGACGTGGAGGTTTATGATTTTGATGGATCTTTTGATGAAACTGCATCTCTGGGACATGCCGAAATCAATTTTCTGAAATATAATAAATCAGATCTAGCTGATTTGTGGATTCCTCTTCAAGGAAAGTTAGCTCAGGCATGTCGGTCCAAGCTTCACTTAAGAGTTTTCTTGGACAATAGTAGAGGTGGCAATGTTGTTAGAGAGTATCTGAGTAAGATGGAGAAAAAGGTGGGGAAGAAGGTACATGGCCAATTATACTTCGGAGATCCACATTGCTATCTGCTGATTTGTTTATTTATTTGTTATGTTATTTTAAGCCATGCACTTGGTTTGTCTACTTCTGTTGTTATTACCTTAACTAATCCTTTTGTAGATGAATGTGCGGTCTCCTCAGACAAATTTAGCCTTTCAAAAACTCTTTGGGCTTCCACCAGAGGAGTTTCTCATTAATGAGTTTACCTGTCATCTGAAACGGAAAATGCCCCTGCAGGTGCTGTTGCCATGGTTGAATCATGCTTAAAAGTTTTATGGCTTCACACTTTCTTTAAAACTATTTTAATTTTTAAGCTGTAGTTAGAGAAATTAAATGCTGACATTCTTGCCTTCCATGAATTTAACTCGTATGCTTCCAAAGTTATATCCCTTCAACTTGCAGTTGTTTCTGTGCAGGGTCGGTTATTTCTATCAGCAAGAATAATTGGGTTTCATACAAATTTATTTGGACACAAGACTAAATTCTTTTTCCTTTGGGAGGATATAGAAGATATCCAGATTGTTCCACCTACTCTATCATCGATGGGCAATCCAATTATTGACATAACTCTCCGGCCAGGCAGAGGTATGGATGCCCAGCATGGGGCAAAGACAAAAGAAGAAGGCAGGCTGAAGTTCCGTTTCCAGTCCTTTGTGTCCTTCAATATAGCCCATAGGTAGTTAAATAAAAGAGCATCGTATATTATAACATGTTAAATCTTTAAGTTAAAGGTGGAGTTCTTATTTTTTCTTTAGCTCTATAATTTTATTTTGTTCGATTATATCTCTTTTTTTGTCTTTTCTGGCCTTTTGTATTGGGTTCAAGCACCTTAAACTTGACCTATCTTTTTTTTCTTTGCACTTGCATGCTTCTTGGTGTATGCTGCACATTACTTGACCATTCTTAATGATTTTGTGCCATATTACTGTCATATTTGTGCTTCCTGTAAGTTCTACCATGCCTTCATTAAGGGTACAGTCTTTTCTTTTTCTTTTTTAATCAATCCAGCAGCAAAGGTAAGCTAATGCTTCTGAGATATGCATTATGGGACTTGTACCTGTTTTGATGATTTCTGTTTATTTTGGATTTATTTTAAAGATATTATTGTCTACTTCAGCTCACTTTGCTTCACTCAATCTGTCAGCTTCCTAGTAAATTTTTTTTTTATTGATTTTATATTTCTGCTTGCTTATTTTCCTGGGTGAGTGGTTGCTGCTGTACCAGAGAGCATGTAATATACTTTTATTTTAATGAAAGGAAAAGGATTATGCTTTTTTTCCACCTAAAAAAAGGTTGTGATTGTCTTCAAAGGAAATGGTAATTCTCTATGTCCCTTTCAAGGGCAGAGTCTCTCTTTTATATAGATGAATTGTATACAAGGTAAGTATGAGATACAAGCTAAATACAAATCAATTTTCCTATAATTATGGACATGATACATGGGTGACCGTTGCACTGATCTCTCCTATGTTTAAGGGTCATAGTTTCCATAAGTCTGGTACATGGGTGACCGTTGCACTGATTCACACCCCTGCAAACTCAACGGGGAGTGAATAACGTTGAGTTTGTCTCGCATATGTGAAAATCTGGCTGAGACTAAAGGCTTCGTACCGTCAGCCAGTTGATCTCTGCTGGATATAAAGCGAACTTCAAGTGACTTTTGTTGGACCTTCTCCCGGACAAAGTGATAATCATTTTCCACGTATTTTGTGCGGGCATGGAAAACTGGATTCGCAGTGAGGTAAGTGGCCCCTATGTTGTCACACCATACAACTGGTCTTGTGGAAAGAAAAACACCAAGCTCACGCAATAGGGACTGAAGCCAAAGTGACTCGACAGTAGCATGAGCAACAGCTCGGTATTCCGCCTCCGTACTGGAGCGGGCAACAGTCGGCTGCTTTTTGGAGCTCTAGGAAATCAAGTTGAGATCAAAATAGATACAATATCCAGAGGTGGAGCGGCGGTCATCTGGGCAACCGGCCCAATCAGCGTCACAGAAAATGGAGAGCTAGGGCTGTTCAAGAAACCGGAGAACCAACCGAAACCGACCCAGACCGGCCGCCGAAGCTTGGAACAGGCTGAAACTGGCATAGAACCGGTCGACGAGCGGTTGAATTTGCCAGAAACCGATGTCTAGTGGTTTGGTCCTAGTTTGATCCTGGGCCAGACTGTTGAACCGACCGAACTGATAAAATCCTTTTTTTTAAAATTATACATATATGAAACGACGCCGTTTCACTTAAGTAAGTGAAACGGCATCGTTTTAGGACTCAGTGTTTGAAAAAAAATATAAGAGTGAAACGGCGCCGTTTCCCTCTAGGGTTTAAAATCCCAGCTTTCTTTCTTCTTCCTCGTTTCTCCTTCGTCTTCTTCATTTCCCACGTCGCCCCCATTGTCTCTCTCTCTCTCTCTCTCTCTCTCTCACTTCACGCACCTCGCGGCGTCTTCTCTCTCTCTCACACACACACACCGAGGCTTCGCAGTTCGCACGCAACAGCAGGGTCACCTCCATCACAACAAAAGACACTGACGAACCGACCGAACTTACACCGAGACCGATATCGACGGTTTTCTCCCCCTTCACCGCCCGATTTCGATTGAGATTTTCATCATTTTAAGGGATCGGTGCGGTTTCGGTTTTGGACCAAAACCGTACCAATACCTTTGGTTTTCACCCCTATGGAGAGCTGAGTGGAGGTGCCTGGTCGAATCTGGAGCCAAAATCGATAGTGAACTTCATAATGAAGGATCCGTTTCACAGCCGACCAGTGAAGCTTGGTTGGTTTGTGTATGAACTGACAGACTTTATTGACTACAAAAGAGATGTCTAGACGAGTCAGTGACAAATACTATAAAGCGCCAACAACACTACGATACTGTGAGGGATCTGCGCATGGAGCACCATCAAACAATGATAGTTGTTGTGAGGAGGACATGGGTGATGACACAGGCTTCGCTTCTGTCATGTTGGTGCGCTTGAGAAGATTAAAGACATACTGTCGTTGAGAGAGAAACATACCAGCAGAGGTTCTGGAGGCTTCAATACCCAAGAAGAAGCTTAAGTCACCCAAGTCCTTTACTGCAAACTGACGACTGAGATCTTGAATAAGACGAGAGATAGCCTTCGAACTGGAGTCAGTGATCAAAATGTCGTCAACATAGACGAGGACAAACAACTTAACCGAACCGTGGGTATAAATGAAAAGAGATGTGTCTGAGCTGGAATTGATAAAGCCCAAGGTAAGAAGATGATCACTAAGTCTTGAATACCAGGCGCGAGGCGCTTGCTTCAAACCGTAAAGAGTTTTATGAAGCTTGCAGACGTGATTCGGAAAGTTAGAGTCCACGTAGCCCACAGGTTGTTGCATGTAAACTTCTTCAGCCAACAGATCGTGTAGGAAGGCATTTTGGATGTCAATTTGATGTATATCCCAGTTGTGAGACACGACAAGGCTAAGAACCAATTGGATGGTTTTAGGCTTCACGACCGGACTGAAAGTGTCGTCGAAGTCGATACCGTGCTGTTGATGGTATCCCTTTGCCACCAAACGGGCCTTTCGTCTATCAAGAGTACCATCAGACTTCTTCTTAGTTTTAAGAACCCACATGGAGCCGACTACATTCATTCCTGGACGAGGAGAGACCAACGACCAGGTGTCGTTTTTCATCAGTGCAGAGAACTCATCATCCATTGCAGACCTCCATTCAGCATATTTGTTAGCCTCAGTATAATTGGAAGGAGCTTCTGGTACAGAACAAACAGTGAGTAAAGCCTTGGGGAGAGGGTAATGAACTGTACCATCAGTGAAGGATTTTGGCTTCATGATTTGATTATGTGATCAGGTCCGCATTTGGTGAGGATGAGCCGCGGGAGCGTCTACGGCAACAACAAGAACAAGAGACTCAGGAGCAGTCGGTGATGGTGAGGAGGATATAGTTGGCGAAGAGGTAGGATGAGAGGCAGACGTAGAGGGCAAGGCCAAAGAAGCAGGTGCAAGAGGTGAAGAAGACAAGTGAGACAACACCGTTTCAAAGTTGTTTGAGGTGATGGGCAACGTGGTTGCATGAGGGCCCAAGTAGGGGACAATTGGCAGAGGCAAGTGAGTCGTGTCGTGAGATGGAGAAGAGGGTCGAGTGGTTGTGGTTGGATTTTGAGAGAATGGGAACACGTGTTCATCGAAGACCACGTGTCGCGAGACGATGATTTTGCTAGTGAATGTGTCTAGACATTTGTAACCTCTCTGCATATTGCTGAGACCCAGAAAAACACATTGTTTTGAACGAAAATCAAGTTTATGGGTATTGAAGGGGCGAAGAAATGGGTAACAGGCACATCCGAAAACACGTAGAAGAGAAAAATCAGGATCACGACCAAACAATCTGTGAAGAGGGGACGTACGTATAGGCGTAGTGGGAAGCCGATTGATGAGATATGTGGCCATTAAAAAGGCATGATCCCAATATGAGAGAGGGACAAAACTGTGAGAGAGAAGGGACAAGAGACACGATGTTGAATACCGGTGTCTTCAAAAATTTTATGAAGAGAACGATATTCACCACCCCAATCAGTTTGGACAGATTTGATTTTATAGTTGAATTGTCGTTCAACAAGTTTTTGAAAAGAACAAAAGACCTTGTGCACATTAGATTTGTTTGGAATAGGATAAAGCCAAGTGTATTTGCTATAATGATCAACAAATGACACAAAATTTATTTCCCCTAGTAGACATAACAGGGGAAGGACCCCAAACATCTGAAAATATAAGTTCAAGAGGAGAAGAGGATAAGAAAGTAGACGGAGAGAATGAAGTCTGTGACTCTTTCCCTGTTGATAGCTGTAACAAATGCCATGAACTTTATTTGTTGAAACTGGAAGAGAAAACAGGGAAATAAGACGCTGAACAGTTTGGTATGATGGATGTCCCATTCGAGAGTGCCACATTTCAATAGGAACATGTTGACAGGTCAAAGCTTGTGGTTGAGTGGAAGGAGATACTCTGGAGGGGAAGGAATAGAGTCCATCCTTAGTCTTGCCGTGCAGTAGGATTCTCCCTGGAGGCTTCGTCCTTCACCAAAAAATAAGACGAGTGAAACTCAATATAGACATAATTATCATTAGTACATTGGCTAACAGATATGAGATTCTTCTGAATGTTAGGAACATGTAAAAGGTGCGGTAAGTAAAATGAGTGAGAAGGAGTATTCAATGTGCAGGAGCCAATATTTTGTATGATTAAACTTGTCATGTCACCAACTTGTATGTGGTCACCGCCTGTATAAGGGTCAGAATGAATATCAAGGTTCTGAAAGTAATTAGTGAGATGATTGGTAGATCCTGTGTCAGGATACCAATTCGCATATGGAGTGGATTGCTGAGCAATCAAGTATGCCGCCATGGTGGGAAGGGCCCCTTGATAGGCCTGATCGAATTTGTGATAACACTGAATAGCTGTATGTCCAGTTTTACTACAGACTTGGCAGAGGGGCCGAGAGGATGATTGTTGTCCATGTCCTCCTTTGTTACGTCCACCGCGTCCTCGGCCCCGAGAATTGTTGTGTTGATAGTACTGCAGTGGAGGGCGGTTCAAGTTGTTGGAATACTGCTGTGGAGAGAAAGGCTGAGACTGTTGCTGGGAATAATGCTTCCCCCCACGAGAGCGAGAACCTTCAGTAAGTGTCGCCGTGTTAATTGATCCAATGGTTGTTTCAAGAGCAGAGTTGTGTTGTTCCAAACGCAACTCAAAATTGAGAAGATGGCTGAACAGATCTTCTCTACTCATTGGATCTGACCGAGTTATGATGGCAGTGACAATAGCATCATAAGTGGAATCGAGTCCACCAAGAAGATAGGATTGAAACTCATGGCACAACAGAGGCTCACCAATGGCTGCTAGAGTGTCTGCATGAGTCTTTATCTTCTGAAAATAATCAGAGATAGATTGGTTCCCTTTCTTCTTACCAGAGAGGAGTTGTCTGGTTTGCATGGCACGGGCTCTGGAATGGGAAGAAAAGATAGTTTCTAGTGCAACCCAAACTTCTCTAGAGGTGGAGATTCCCACCATTTGAGCCAGAATATTCTCGGACAAAGAGGAGACCAGTGTGCTTAGCACCACTTGATCTTGATCAAACCAAACAGTTTATGCTGGATTGGGAATTTCTGAAGGGGCAGTATCAGACATTGCTGCCACAGGATTGGATATATGAGTGGGAGGCTGTGTTATGGACCCATCGACAAAACCAAAGAGCCTTTGCCCATGTAAATATGGTTCAATTTGAGCTTTCCACAGTAAATAATTGTCTTTAGTGAGCTTGATGGTAACAAGGCTGTGTATACTGTATACTAACTGGAGTTACAGGAGTGGAGGCCATGTGAAAAAAAAAGAAAGACAGAGGTCACGTTAATGCTCTGATACCATGAAAGAAGTGTTCAAAGGAAATGGTAATTCTCTATGTCCCTTTCAAGGGCAGTCTCTCTTTTATATAGATGAATTGTATACAAGGTAAGTACGAGATACAAGCTAAATACAAATCAATTTTCCTATAATTATGGACATGATACATGGGTGACCGTTGCACTGATCTCTCCTATGTTTAAGGGTCATAGTTTCCATAAGTCTGGCAGATTGTCATCCCTTAGAATCAGGGCCAGTTGTATCTGTTGTGATATCCTTAACAAGCTCCCTGATAGTTTTCTTGTCTTTTTGTTTTTTTTTTTTTTTTTTTTGGGTCAGGCCATGATGGTCTGCTCATTTCCAGACTTATTGTATGTGCATGTTATTCCCAATTGCCACAATTTTGTACTAGAGCTTTCTTGTATACCCATTTGACATAAATTCCCTTGCATTTGATGGGCATATTGTTGATCGCCATGATTAGGAACCACTTTCTTCATCTTGCTCTATTATGTGGGACATTTGCAGTAAAGTTAGATACCAGAAGATGCATGTTTAAAACAATCTGCACCCTTTTTATTTTGTACTAGAGCTTTCTTGTATACCCATTTGACATAAATTCCCTTGCATTTGATGGGCATATTGTTGATCGCCATGATTAGGAACCACTTTCTTCATCTTGCTCTATTATGTGGGACATTTGCAGTAAAGTTAGATACCAGGAGATGCATGTTTAAAACAATCTGCACCCTTTTTCTCTTGTTAGAATATTCTTTATATCATTTCTGAAGTCATGCTTATACTGTGTCGATTGATATCCTTTCATTGTCTTGAAATGGTGTAAAAAACCACTTAAAACACTAATTAATTCACGCTTAATTAGTAATGATGCTGTGTAACAACAACAGAATAGCGTCTGGAAGGAAAAGAAACAAAAAAAGAATATTAGAAAAATTGGACCTCCTGTTTTGACTTAACATTTGATGGTGCCCAATAGGACAATTATGGCTCTATGGAAAGCAAGATCTTTGAGTCCTGAGCAGCAGGTGCAAATAATTGAAGAATCTGAAGCCAAAAGCATCCAAACTGATGAGAGTAGCTCCTTAAGCCTTGATGATGTCAGCATGTCTGAGGTTTATGCATCTGCTCTCTCTGTTCCTGTAAGCTCTCTCTCTCTCTCTCCCCCCCCCCCCCCCCCCTCCTACATATCTTTATAACCATTTGATAAAGATGCGTTGAAACGTGGTTCCTTAGGAACATATCTCTTGTTATTTTGCTTTATCAATTTCCTATCCCGTGCCTCAGGAGTCAGGAAATTGGAACTTTTCAATTTCTATTAGAGATGATATGTGTATGTGTGTGTGGAGGTGTGGGTGTGGGTGTGTGAGTAGTTATGTGTGCGCATATAACCCCTTGCATATCACATTTTTTCTTCTTTTTCATTTTGTTCTTCAATATTATATCTGTCTTTCTTTACCACTGACCATCAATTTTGTCTTTTGGTGATTTCAGGTTAGTTTCTTTATGGAGGTGTTCAGCGGGGGAATATTGGATCATCGAGTGATGGAGAAGGCTGGTTGTCTTAACTACTTTTGCACCCCATGGGAATTGGAAAAAGGTGATGTCTTCAAGAGGCACATACATTACAAATTTGATAAAAATATTTCCTGTTATAGAGGAGAGGTGACAAGTACTCAGCAAAGGTCGACTCTTTCTGATAAGAATGGATGTCTTGTTGAGGAGGTTATGACACTCCATGGAATTCCACTTGGTGACAATTTCAACGTATGGTGTATGACTGCTCAATGTACCATTGCAATCATTTTTCATGTTCGGCTTATTTTTTGCTTACTTTATTGGCTAGGCAGGATTGACCTGTCTTCTCTTCTTTTGCAGCTTCATCTTAGATACCAAATTGAGGATTTACCCCCCAAAACAAAGTGTTGTATGGTGCGGGTATTTTTTGGAATTGCATGGCTGAAAAGCACTAAAAATCAGAAAATGATTACAAAGGACATCCTGGAAAATATGCAAGATCGCCTGAAGACGATCTTCTGCGTGGTTGAGAGGGAATTTGCTGCTAGATAGTGGATGGATTTACTGCATTTTGTACGTCAAGACTCTAGACTTTGACTGAAGAGAGCCGATATTCCTATATCATCATCTTTTTTCAGTACTATATATATGCTCTCCATTTTTTATTCGTCCAAAGCTGAAGCTAGACTTCATGATAAGTCCTAATCTTCCCTCTGAAGCTAGACTTCATGATAAGTCCAAATCTTCCCCAGCCAAAGTGCCTTCTAAGTTGATTTCCTGTTAGTGCAGCAAGTTTTGTATCTTTGACAACACAGATCGATTGGAGTTCGTTTTACATGTCTGATAGAATGACTCTCCAATCTCCATTGCTCCTCTGTAAGTAATCATTTAGAAGTAGATTGGCAGAAGAATCTCAAATGACGTACAAATTTTATTAGTACAGAATTGGGGTTTGTCATTACTAACTTGAATTAGTTGTGGAATTAGATGTAGGACTGTTGTTGGTAGCCTCATCTCATGTATATACAAATGTTGTATCTATGTAGTAGTACTGCAGAATGTTTGGCATGCTATATGATGTTTTTGTTGCGTGCAAGTGCTCTCTTTGCTGTTTGCTACTGCTTTAGTGCTGGACAAAGGATATAAGCATCGTTAATCCTACAACTCTGTAAATATTCATAGAAATTAATCTTGAGTTTAAATGTCTTACTTACTTTATTTATTTATTTATTTAATTTATATCTGTATTATCAGAAAAATTAAGTCATATATGGAATACCAAAGGTCGTGATGTTGATCAGCATGAGCAAGACAGATTATCCGAGATAAATTAAGATCAAAGTTGAAAGTTGAATAAAATATTGTTAGAATATTATTTTTTAATATTATTATTGTTTTGAGATTTGAAAAAATTGATTTGTTTATTATATTTTGTGTTGAAATTTGATAAAATTGTAATGATGAGATGAGATAAGATGAGATGAGTTGAAATCACTTCTCAATCTAAACGAGGCTTTAAAGCTAATGCTTATCATAATAGATCAGGATTATGAGGAGGAGAAGAAGGAGAAGAAGAAGAAGAAGAAGAAGCAGAAGTAGCAGCAACGTTCTTTTTCCGACTTAAATTAGTAAAAAAATTCAATTAATTGTTTCTATGATTATATATTATAATGAAACTCATCACGTATATATCTATTGGGCGAGTGATAATTCTATATATGTATTAAAAAAAAAAAAAAAAAAAAAGAAGAAGAAGATAAAATCCCAAAAGGGCATGATTCAAAAGCCAAAGAGATCTCAAGACAGCCCGAGATTTGGAGGTATACATACCATAAGTAATGCTTACAAATATCAACAATCAGGAAAAGTCTTTTTGTAAGCGAGTTCGCGCACTAAATTGCGCATCAATACTGACATATGTTTAATGAAACGGTGCGAATTGAGACAGAAATTATTTTCGTAAAACAAATGACATTTTTCTTCTCTCAAAATTTTATCTTCTTTTATTTTTCTTTTCAATAAAAAAAATCATATCAGTATTGATATGCAATTTGGTGCGTCAAACCGCTTGTACCTAATAAGGCTCATATAATCAAGGTTTTCTTTACTCATGTAATTATCATGTTAGGAAGAGGCTGCAAAATGGGGGTGCTAAACTACAACTCATGTCTGTCACAGTCAAACCCAAATTATAAGCAAGAAGTCAAGCTATTTTGGAATTTCTGGGACAGGCACATGATTATGATGCAGAAGTGGAGATCATTCAGTACAGCCATTAATTCAATTGGGTAATTTCCAACCTTCACTTATTGCCTGACCTGGGCATTGGAATATAAGTACTTGATATTGCTTTGTTACTCGGATGTCACGCATGCTCGTACGTACATACATACATACATATATATATAGTCAGAAGTTAGGATGCAGTCATGACATATATGATTAGTTGGTGCTGGAAGACTTTCTTATAAAGGCTGGCCACATGCATGGTTGCATGGCTTTTCCGAGTTGAAGGGCGGCTTTAGTGACCACATGCACAGTTCTATATACAGTCAGTTAATATAGAAACTTAGGAGTGATCTACATATGTTAATGACATCAGAACTGACGATTATCCTGTTCTTAGTATTGCTGTTATAGTTGGTTAATTAACAATCAAACTTAAATAATATGAAACTTTAGCAATATGGGTGGGTCTCAAAAAAATAATAGATCATTTCAACCAATATGTAAATAATTACTAGTTTTTGCGTTAATCCAAAGAGTACTGGTTAGTAAGAAACCATAGGATCCAACTCCAAAAGTACGCCCGTTTGGATAGTGAGATGAGAATAGATAAGTTGAGATAATTTATAAATAGTAGTGAAATTATTAGTTAAAATTAGATGAGATGAGGTGAAGAGTTTTATCTCACCTCTATATCCAAACGGGCCAAGGTTAAAAGAGAAAACGTATTTTGGGTAAAAAAAAAAGGAACTCCAAATGATTCCAATCCATGACAACTACATATATCATGATCATCCTCAGCAACTGATCAACATAGTATATTTATTTTGAGAAATAATTTAACCACAAAAGGATTATATAAAAATAAACATACAAACTGACGTAATTTGATGTAGTACGTTAAATTGTAAAGTCATTTTTATTATAAAATAGATTTAACCAACCACATAAAATTATATCAGTTTATAGATTTACTTTTATGTAATGATTCTTTTATGTTTGTAGCAATTCTCCTTTATTTAAACTTAGGTACATTGCATAATCTCAATGTGTCATTGCTTTAAGTTAGTACAGCCACTTTGAGCATAAGTAGGATACATCAAAAAAGTTCTCTCAACAGTTAGTTGGCGCGTCTCCTTTGAATTGGATGGGATTGAAGGGATTGGTGGGCTTAGCTTCTTCTCCCTGTAATTTACATAGAAATCGTGTGGGACATCAAAACACAATCTCTTAGGAAAAACTAAAATCAATGAGAGTAGATTCGTGCACGTGCTAATATATAGCACACGAACACAAAGAAACATACACGCATGGGAGTTGACATAACACAGTGATGGGCAGGGAAGAAGAAGTAGTTGTCTGTGTTGGGCCTCCAAAACAACAAACACAGAAAGCCAGAGAAATCCCATCAGGATGATGTAGCAGACGGTACAGGACAAGACACGTGGCCGACATGCAGATCAAGGAGACCTATGGATTGGGGAAGATATAGGAGAAGATAGTGGGGGGAAGCATGATGAGAGGATGAACAGGAGAGGTCAATCTTGGACCCCACCATAAGGGCATCAAGCATGCTTTTTTGTGAATTCAATCGTGGAGCACAGATTTCTCAAGCTCTTGGGGGCCGGCGGGGGAGAAAAAAAGAGAAGAGACAGCTGCTTCCCTTTTCTATTCCATTTCTATTCTGTTCAAGCGGCTTATCATAATATGCTTTTGATACATTACCACGTTGACTAACACCAACCAGCCACTCTCTCTCTCTCTCTCTCTCTCCTCTTTCCAATAGTACTCTTGGTGACACACTGGGGGGCCTCGTTTTTGTATGTTTGGCGTGCCTCACTGGCTGATTTTACAGAAACCCATAGGCCTCCATCTCTCTCTCTCTCTCTCTCTCTCCCCAAGGATCATAATATCATATGCATGAAACCAATTCGACGTCCGAATGAATGCATCTCATGTTCATGTCGGCTGATGCATATATATGTATAGATGTTTCTGACTTTAGACCCCCATATAGTAGTACTTTTCGCAGCTTCACCTGCTCGCTTTCTCAACTTGGTGCTTTCATGGACGTTGGAGTTCAAAGGCCAGGCTAAATTTACAGCCTTCTCAATTGTTAATTAAACATTAATGCTTTCTTGGCATCAAAGTACATGAACATCAATCAGATATTTGTGGTACGTCTCTCTTCCCATCTGCCCCCTCCTCCCTTCTCTTCTTCAGTTTATGAATTGTCAATGTATTGATTTCCAGTATCAGTTGAACAATCAGTCCCACTGCTGGCCGGATAACTCTCTAGTTCTTACTAGTTCTTATTATTGGATCCTACTCCACAACAAACCAAAAGGTCAAGGTTCTTTTTCGTTCTATTATACAGATCATGAAAGATTCTGCTACCCTTTGCTAGCCAGATAAAATAAGCAGCAGATAAAAATTCCAAAAGAATATAGACAAAAAGAAAGCACTGGATCTTTCTTTTTTTTTTTTTTTTTGGGGGGGGGGGGGGGGAGAGAGAGAGAGAGAGAGCTTGAAGTAGGTTCTTTAGGCTATAAAGACCATAGCGAGTGGCATCCAATCATCCAACTTTGATTATGTATGCATGCAGAGATCGTCGAGCTTGTCTTTCCAGAAGCAATATTACTTTTACCTGAGTTTTCATGTTCTTCATATATATTGAGAGAATCTGCCTTTCGAGGCTGCCGCGCGCTAGCTAGCTATACGTTCGTGCTTGGAATAAAAATCTCATTGGCTGATCTTTCCAATTACCTGATAAAGAAGTATTGGGTGTGTGCCACGTTAGCACTGTAGGTGCTCCTTTCTTTTGCCACGATTTGTCTGCAAAAGCAGAGACCAGTATTAACACTAGGTTAGATTTTAACAAATAAGTGGTGATAAATGCAGCTGGACCAACATCCCATTATAACCCCCCCTTGGAAGAACTATAGAACAACATGAGAAGATTCTTCTTTTAATTTTCCTTTTGCTTTTTCAATTTTCTATCTTCTCTTGATTGGGTAGTAGGAAAATTACTTGTTTTTTTACTCTCTTTTCCAAGAAACTTAAAAGTAGGGGCGTACTTGCCCAGAAACCATCTATGAATATTATATATATATAATATATAGTTTCATACTGTTTTGATGATAATCATGATTCACGTAGTTGGAGGTACTGTTAAAAGTTAAAACAGGAAAATTGATTGCACCCCTCTGATCATCATTTCTCTAAGAGTACTTGAGAGAGCATGTTATATATATACTGATCAAAAGTATTATTAATAATGGCCATCAGCCAAAATGGATTTTTAGAGTTACATCAAATCATATCATATAGAGTAGATAGACTTATCTTGACTCAAAGTTCCACGTAACCCCACCATATATATATATATATATATATATATATAAAATAGTAAAAATCTGTCATGTCTATAAGCAATGCTAGATAAATATGATCTCGGACGTATAAGTTCAAAGCATTGCACTAGTTGCACAATGATTCATACTAATTGATAAAGGGTAGCCTTGGAGATAGCCGCATTGGACAAGCAAGTTGAGTTTCAAATTCTTGATTTTAATTATGCCGAGGTGCTTATCAAGATTGGAATTTATACCCTTTATCATCAGCACCCTTTCATGAGCTTCAAAACCTTGTCTTTCATCATGATCGACTCTACTATTTTTCTCTTTTACTTCCAATCAATTTTCTTTTCCTTTTTTTAGCATTTTTATTTTATTTTTTCGAATTTACATGTATGCATGCCGCGATCGGATAATTATAAGTTTATTCGAATATGTGTTATTGAGTTTTCACTATAAGAAAATTATTTATCTGTGACTAGTTATTTCCTACAAAAATGACTATTTTCTGAGTCTATTTTCGTCACAAATATTCATTCCCATCACAAATCTTCATTTTTGTTATAGTGTTTTGCAGGTATGTTTTGGATCACAGTTTTGTCAAGACTCAAAACTCAAAACTGGATAATTACCAGCTCTTTTCCAATTGGATTTTAGTTTTAATTTTACAAGCCTTTCAAACAATTTTCTTTCTAATCTCAACTGCAATGAAATCTGACTTTTGAGTCATTATGATCTGAAGTGAGTTTCTTTCCAAAAGATTTAATTCCCAGATATGATGATATCACTGCTTTGATGAATTTTGTGAATCGTGTGTCCACTTATTTTCATGCATCCATTAATTGCATGCCAAGTGTTCTTGCTTCTTTCTCCATTCTGACACTCGTTTCTCCATCATTAAATATGACAACATGATCATCTGTATTTTTTGACTTTGGCCTGGCTTTCAATTGGAAATCATGCATCAGGAAAGGGCACACATTCCAAATTCATGATATATATGAGCAGGAAGGACTGATCGAGATCTTTTCATAAGAAAGAAAACACACCTTCATAAAATGAAGTTTATGAAACTTGGCATAAGGCCAGATACCTTTTACACCGAAGAAGCTACCAGGTTTGGATCATCGTCATCTATTATATATCAACTTAAAATATTATTTGTATGCTGAGATTGATAACGAAGCTGCTGTGTTCAGGAATGTGTTTCATTTTTCAAGGATGAAACTGAGAGAATTTGTTTCGCTAATGCATGCAGGACCCTGATCTCTGATTTACGTGGCGATATAGTGATTCAAGTTAATGATACCAGCTATCTCCTCCATAAGGTATGAACGGATAAGAAATCCTTGATTAAGTCTCTTTCAGTGAAAAATATAATGATGATTTTGTAATATTTCTGTTCTTACAGTGATGAAATGATTTTTATTTTTTATTTTTTTTGTTCCATGTATTCCCTCCCTGCATGTTTCCCATTCAAACTCAAGTGCTTTCCAAGATTCAGATTGAAAAAGTAGAGATTATATTTTACACATGACATGCATGATGCAGCAAGTCAATTAGTATCTGATCAGCCGATCAGGAACCGAAAGTGAAAAAAGAAAGCATTTATTGGAGCTAGGAAGTGTAATATCCTATTTGAATATATATAGGAAAGTGCTGGATGATATTTCGGGATGTTTTGAAGTTGGGAGGTGATCTTAATATAAAATCACCACTCAAAAATTCAAGCAGATGTAAAGAGGTAGATTTAATTATTTGTATTATATTTTTAACATTCTCCTGTGCTGGTAGTTCAACACGTGAAATATTTAATTAAATGTGATAGAGTCATGTAGAGTCAAGATTCGAACTCAGGATCTCTGCTCTAATACTATATGGAATCAATACTTGTCTCAAAAGCTTAACCTGATGGAAATAAGTAGATTTAATTATTTATATTATATTATTAACACGTAATGGACTCAAATTGTAACATCGACTAGTACTTTTTAAAGCATAGGCCCAAAAGGTGGTTTGAACTTTCCTTGAATCGTTGAATGGTATCGGAACCAATTCCAACAGAAAGTGTGGGACTTGAGCCATGCTACCTATGATGGAATGACTATACAAGAATGTCATGAGTTTGAAGTTGAAGATAACGTTTCAGGATCTTCAGGTTCTTATGGGTTCCCTGAAGAGGACTGTTGTTGATTGTGCTAATGCTGTTTCGCTTCTTTTTTAGTCACTGTTGCTTAGATTCTTGTTAATTGTGTTGGTCTTAACTGCAGTTTCCACTGCTTCCAAAGTGTGGACTCTTACAACGGCTTTGCTCAGAGGCTGGCGATTCCAACAACGTTACAGTTGAGCTTCATGATCTTCCAGGAGGGGAAGAGGCTTTTGAACTGTGTGCTAAGTTTTGCTATGGGATTACCATTAATGTCAGTGCTCGCAACATTGTACCAGCATTCTGTGCTGCTAAATTTCTTAGAATGAATGAATCTGTAGAGAAGGGGAACTTGGTTCTCAAACTTGAGGCTTTCTTCACTTCATGCATTTTGGAAGGTTGGAAGGACTCTATTGTTACACTCCAAAGCACATCCAATTTACCTGAGTGGTCTGAGACCTATGGAATCACCAGAAAATGCATCGATTCCATCGTTGAGAAAGTCCTCACACCCCCATCAAAGGTGAACAGTTTTACTTCTTTTCTTCCCCATTCTAAGATGATGGAAGTTCAGATTTTGTTCTTCTTTAGATTTCTTAAAATCTCTCTGCAGGTTGCTTGGTCCTACACTTACACTAGGCCTGGTTACTCCAAGAAAAGCCGACATTCTGTTCCGAGGGACTGGTGGACAGAGGATATATCCGACCTTGACATAGACATGTTCCGCTGTATTATCACTGCCATCAAAGCAACATGTATAATGCCACCACAGCTTATTGGTGAAGCCTTGCATGTCTATGCCTGTCGCTGGTTACCAGACACAACAAAGAAGAGTCCTCTAGAAGGTTTAGTGCCTCAAACTGAAGGACTCAAGGAGAAAAATTGGCTAGTTCTTGGAACTATAGTGAGCATGATTCCGGGAGACCGAGGATCAGTTTCAGTTGGCTTTTTGCTAAGGCTTCTTAGCATAGCATATTATATTGGAGCCTCTCCAGTGACAAAATCAGAGCTCATAAGGAGATGCAGTCTGCAATTTGAGGAGGCAACAATGAGTGACTTGCTCTTTCCCTTGCACTCAACCTCTGAGGGGCACTCTTATGATGTTGACTTAGTTGTGGCAGTGTTAGAAAGCTTAGTGGTGCTATGGAGAAGACAGCCCCCCACAGCTGCAGAAAATAGACATCTTTTGGGATCCATCAGGAAGGTTGGGAAGCTCATTGATTCTTATATTCAAGTGGTTGTAAAGGATGTCAACATGCCGGTTTCAAAAATAGTATCACTTGCTGAAACACTACCTGATATTGCGCGGCCAGAACACGATGACCTTTACAAGGCAATCAACATTTATCTGAAGGTATGATTCAAAACACAGCCTAAGTGAAGGATTGATGAGAACAAACTTGCCATGAACTTCCAAATTATTTTAAGTCCTAATGCCATGAGATGCAAGGCAATATGATTCTTGATTAATGATGTCTAGCACATCCACAATGTGTTTCAATGTATTTACAGGAGCATCCTGATCTGAGTAAAGCAGACAGAAAGCGCCTCTGCCGAAGTCTAGACTGCCAAAAGCTATCTCCAGAAGTACGTGCCCATGCTGTGAAAAACGAACGGCTACCATTAAGAACTGTGGTGCAAGTCCTCTTTTTTGAGCAAGAGAGGGGTTCCAAGGAAACTAATCACAAGCTACTTCTCCCAGAGCTGATTCGTAGAGGAACGCAGGCACTAACTGCAGGAAACGATGAGGGTAAGCTAAAAGTAGGTCCAGATGAAAAACTTAGTAGAAGGGAGGGCCCTGGAAGAACCACCATTGCCAGAACCAGTGAAAGGGATCAACAAAAAATGAAGAGATCAGATGGTAAGTTGCCACTAGCATTGGAAAGAAAGTTGGCCATTTCTGAAATTGAGGAAGTGGAGTCAGAGAAGGAGAAGGAAATAAGAGAAGAAGGAATATCTCGGAGAAAACTGGAGCCTAAGAAGATTGTATCAAAGGGAAGCAGATCAGACCATAGCCATGACAAAGTCAGAGACAGATAGTAAATGAAAATCATCCTGTTTCTCCTTCAACTTACTGTAATAGTGTAATTGGCCTTTTGTTATGTTACTAAAAATGCTGTTCTTTTTAGAAGTGTATAAGCCGTTTGCATCATTTGTGTTCATAGAAAGTTATTGTTAAGCTATCCATCAGAAGCTCCATATCACTGCTTCACTGCTATCTAGAAGAATGGTCTCATTTGTTTTCACAAACTATCTCATCTCATCTCATCTTATCTCATCTAATTATTATAATTTTTTCAAACTTCCACACAAAATATAATAAACAATTCAACTTTTTCAAATTCTAATAAAAATTATATTGAAAAATTATATTCTAACTATATTTTACTCAACTTTTAACTTTCATCTGTGTAAACAAACGAGTAAATTAATTTCTAAGGCTCCATTTAGAAATATTATTATCCAAACCTTTTCACAGAGACGACAATACCTAAATCCCCAAAGTTAGCCTAAATTCGATGACAATTATGTTGAGTGCACATCCTCTGATTTGGCAAGTGGGATGAAATACAAAATTCTCATCTCATCTCATCATTACAACCTTTTCAAATTCTCGCACAAAATATAATAAACAATTCAACTTTTTCAAATCTCAATTCAAACTTTTTCAAATCCCAAAACAATAATAATATTTAAAAAAACATTTTAAACTTCATCTAAAACAAAAAATTCTCATCTCACTCTCCAAACTTGTTGTAAAGTATATATCATAGCCAACTAAAGAAATTTAAGAACAAGTTACAAAGAAAAAAAAAATACCATTGTGGACATCTTTCTTTCCTAAGTGGAGGTACAAGAGATGGACTGCCTGATTGAACAAATTTGCCTAGTTTGAAAATTGGTTTGGCCAAGGGGATCTAGCTGATATATATATATATATATATATATATATATATATATATATATATATATATCAGCTTCTCATTAGTGAAATAAAACATTACAACTGTTGGTCAACCCAAATTGGCTGCCGAATACATGTTGGAAAACATTCCCACCAAACATTAAAATCTTGAACATTACAAGCAAACCTTGCAAGTCTATGAGATACTACATTTGACTCTCTAAAAGCATGAAGGATTGAACAACTTGGAAACCTGTTCTAGCTGATAGGTTTGAGTTTGTACAAAATCTTGGGTTGTTGTTGATGTATGTATTTATGGTTGATGGCCAATAAACTAAATCGATTTCCAAGCACTCTGTTAAGAAATATTATTATTTGAGTAATGCTAGATAAGATTTTAGGGTATGCAAGTCTCGTATATTTCTTTTAAAAAAATTAACGAAGCATTATTAAAAATTTGATTTTTTTATGTGAGTATTAAATTTATCAATTTTGATAAAAGGAAGTACATAATATTTACACACTCCAAAACTATACAAATCATTTTTCTTATTATCCAGACTTTTCCACAGAGACAACATACCCAAATCCCCATAGGTTACCTGAATTCAATGACAAGTATGTTGAGTGCACATTCCAGTATATATCATAGCCAACTAAAAATAATTTCAAAGAAAAAAATACCACTGTAGACATCTTTCTTTTAGAAGAGATGGACTGACTGACTGATTGAAATTTTGCCTTATTTTGAAAATTGGTTTGGCCAAGGGGCCCTACCTGATAGGGTACTTGAGGTTGTACAAAATCTTGTCTTCTTGTTGAATTATGTCTTTATGGTTGATAGATCGATTCCAAGTAATAATATTAAAAAATAATATTTTATTAATATTTTATTTAATTCATTTAAATCATTTCGACTTATTTTTTAATTTAAATGAGATCTAAATTGATTTGCAAGCGCTCTGTTAAGAAATATATAAGTCTCGCGCATTTCTTTTAAAAATAATCTGGAGTTCATCACTAAAAAATTAATTTTTTCATATAAATATTAAATTTATCTAATTTTTTAAAAAAGATTAAATGTGACTTATATTCTCTAAAATTGTAGAAATCATTTTCTTTATTATCAGACATTTTCATAAAGACAACGTACCGGAATCCCCATAGTTAGCTTGAGTTCGATGATAATTATGTTGAGTGCACATTTCTTAATTAAAGTATATACTATATATCATAGCCAACTAAAAAAATTTAAAAAGTTCAAAGTAAAAAAAAATACCACTGTAGACATCTTTCTTTCAAAAGTGGAGGTAAAAGAGATGGAATAACTGATTTAACAAATTCTGCAAGTTTGAAACTTGGTTTGGCCAAGGAGTTCTAAACTGAGAGGTTTGACTTTTGATGTCTTTATGGTTGATGGCCGGAATGTTCATACACTTGGCCAGCTTTTAGATAACACAATTAATAAAACGTTTATATGATAT
This sequence comes from Juglans mandshurica, assembly GCA_022457165.1. Lineage (NCBI taxonomy): Eukaryota > Viridiplantae > Streptophyta > Magnoliopsida > Fagales > Juglandaceae > Juglans > Juglans mandshurica. The sequence goes on from CM039627.1 coordinate 8,774,762, forward strand.
AATTTTATTTTAAAAAAAATTAAAATTTATAAATTAAATCTTACTATTTAAATAATATAGATATAATAAAAAAAAGAGTAATACTATATACAGTCGTGGAATGCGCAAACGTCGTGCAGTCGTTTTGAAAAAGAGTGGGGTCTACTATTAAAAAATTAATTTCTTTTCATGTGGATCCTATATTTATTCACTTTTTTCAAAGCGACTGCACGACGCTTGTACACTCACGACTGCAAGTATCATTTCTCTAAAAAAAATGATAATAACGCAAGATGAGCTCATTTAGATAGTGAGATAAGTTGATATGGTTTGTGAATAGTAATATTGAAATTATTAGTTAAAATTAGATGAAATGAGATAAGATGAAAACCGACTCTAACTGTCAACAAAGTTTCAATTTTTAATAATTTTAATAGGGTAATGCCTCAATTTTGACCATTTGAATGGAAAGTGTATTCATCCTTTTTGTTAAAAAAAAAGAAAAGAAAAAAGTAAAACAGGAAGTTGAACTTCCTACTCATGCAAGAAGGATTACGAATTTCCTGAGACGGATTTACCTACCTATCTCCATTGACACGGACCACCTACCTCCAATGGTCTCAACTCCACGTGATCACTGAACCACCGAGTACGAGCCCCCCCGTTAACGAAAAGTAAAACACTTGTTTTGGAAATGGGGTTTGTGAGTTTACCAATTCGCCAAACTGACTCGCCACTTTGCTTGCCATATATGCCTAGACGCAGGTCACGCAGCAGTTAAAAAACCCAGATTCGATTTTTAATTCTTCATCAATCACGATCATGAACCTGCTTAAACAGAGAAAATAAAACCCCACCTCAATGATAGTATTGGTTAAGCTTTAGCAGTTAGCTCCTCGTCACGTCGTTGGTTTGAAGTTATTGGTTTGAAGTCCGATAATTTTAGCTCCTCGTCACGTCGTTGGCTCCTTCTTCTTTCCTCTCTTTGGTTTTTTTGAAAAGGTAAACCGCTTTTGCTCCTTATCTCCATCCCTGCGCTTCCTTATCTACGATGTTTGTTATTATTCATTGAATTTCTTTGTTTGTGAAATTAATTGCATAAAAAAGTCCAAGTATTTTTGGTAGATTCTGTTTGATCTGTTATGGTGTCTCATTTTCGCCGGGTTTTTGTGGCAATTTGGGTTTTCACTGGTGCCATTGGAGTTCCTGGACCGGAAACTTTACGTTTGTAATGTTTCTGTTTGTTGTATAGCCGTAATTGACTTCGAATTTGATGGATTATGGCTAGTTTACCTCTTATATCTGTTTATTATGGACCAATTTAATCAGAAGGTTGAGGCAAATTTTGTTGGTTTGCGTTTCTGTATTTAATGGCCTTCTGTGGCGTTTGTTTGTTCATCTAGTTTACGTAATGGTATCTAAGGATTTGGGGGTAATCATGCAAATGAATCCCCAAAAGATGCACTTGTTTTTCAATCTTTTGGATTCTAATTTTTCTTTTTTCCCAAAAATAAAAAATAAAAAACAGAACTTGGCATGGACATTCACAGTGAGCTGCTGAGTGCTGATGTTGTTAGTAATTGTTGTTGTTGAAAGCATGGGTTGGCTTGCTGCTGCTTACATTTTTTTTTTATCGGTTTTTTTTATCGGTAAACCTAATTTTATTGATCATAAGAATAGGCAAAATCCCAAGTAGACGGGACATATACAAGACCATCACCTATGCATGCTAGTTTAGTGTTACAAGAAATTCATGAGAGTTCATTCCATTAAAACCAGTTACAACTGACCAATGGAATAAAGTATTGAAAAATAAATTTCTAAGCTCATCCATTGATTGTTCTTGATCTTCAATTACAAGGGGTTTGGCTGCATATAAGTTTTAGTCTCATGCCTGATACCCCAGTGTGTTGTTACAAGGGATTGGGCTGCGGATGGCTGTAAGCCTGTAATTGTCATTTTGTTGCAACACAACCGTTCTTCTGAGTGAGCACAAGTGTGTATAGGTCGGCCAACTGTTTGTATGCATTTCTCATAGCATATACTTTGTGAGTTGCTGAGAAGAATGAGAAAAGGAATATTCAATAGTTGTAGCATTCAGGCCACGAATGAAGTAAAATACTACTGTTGTACATTAATGCTTTGTTTGTTGCCAAGAGGACAGGGTAAAAGGAAAAAGAGTTTTAAGTTCTTACTGAAGTCCATTGAATGAAGGATGTAACTGATGTTTATTTTCCTTTATTAATTTACATGCAGACGAAAGGGTCAGATTGTTTTTATTTGTCAAACCATGCTGATTCATTGTACTCATTAGCAGTTTCACCATGCATATAGTCTTAGTATTATCAATCGTACTTGGCATTTGTCGTATCAATTATGTGCTTGCTTCGTTGTTGAGGAGACAGAGGAAAAGTAAAAAAGACATGTAGACAGGTTGATGTTTTCCATTTTCTCATTCATGTTACAAAACAAGAAGATTTGGATTCCTTTGGCAAATGTCAGAATGGGATACTGAATCTATCAATCTATTGTTTGCACTTAGCAGCTTCTCTATTGGTGTTTGTCACATTGCATTTATAATTTGTTGTCACCAAGATGGAGAAAAAACACAGATTTTTTGGATTCTTATCATTATAATGGGTGTTTAAATAATTGTTTAGAGGCCTTTATTGTATTTACCTCTGCTTTTTTCTCCCTACAAGAAGACAGAAGTAAAGAAAAAAAGGTTTTGAATTTGTATAAAAATCCAGGTTTTAAATAAACTTTAAGGTTCCGTTATTTTTCTCTCTCCTCACACTCACACATAATTTAATCCTCAGATCTCACGTAGATTCATGCCCAAGATCAAGATTGTTAGTTCCAACTAAACAAAATGAAAGTTCATGCCCATGTGCTCTTTGATAGCTTGCTTGATTTTCAGTTTAATGTCACTTTTATTATTATCACTTTCATCAAACCTGGTTGACTGGTTAAACACAAATACATCGTAAATCAACTTCGTTTTTCCAGGTACGACAATATGCTGTTATAAGCATTCAGGAAAGTTCCTTAAATTGTTAAGATTTCAAGAATTAGTTTTTCTTTGTGCACAGGTATGGAGCATTTTGAGGTCCAGAAAAGATCATGGTGCAGTGCGTAGATGGATTAAAGCATTTCTGTGTTTCTGTCATAAATTGTTGTGATACTGATTCATATAACCAACCCAACGGTTTTCAAGATCCTGAAGCTCTTGCAAGAGAGACAGTGTGTATGCTGCTGCCTTCTTTGTTAACTTTCCATTTCTAGATGTCAGGAAGGGTGTCTTGGAACATTAGTGATAAAAGAGACATCGGTTTGTTGTCTCCTTCAACTATGTTGTTAATGATGAATAATTTCGAAAAGGATGTTTCCTAAAGTCTTTTGAATAGGTATCCACCCAATGGTTTCCAAACTCTTTTTTCCCTTCATCAATGGCGCATTTAATACTAGGAAAAGGAGATACTTTGCCTCTCTATTTTCTATTGTAATGTGACAAAAGCCCAGGGGCTCATGAGTGATGTGATCACTATCTGATATCCCAAGTGGTCCTTAACCTTAGTGGGTTTCCAATATTTTCTTCGTGCTTGTTAATTACATCTTTACCATTTACGTATCAATATAAGCATCTGGAGCATGCTGAGATATTTGAATTTTCTTCTTTCAAATGCAGTTAGTGTAAGTGAGATAGAAGCACTTTATGAACTGTTTAAGAAGATCAGTAGTGCCGTAATTGACGACGGTCTAATCAATAAGGTGCAATATGTCATACCATACATCATTGCTTTCATTTTCAAGCGCACAGTGACTTTGATTTTCTTTCATTCCTATCTTTTGGATAGGAAAATAATCTTGTTTAAGTTCTGATGCACATTCATGATTTATCTCACACGTTTATTTTTATTGGTTATCATCTGAATATTTCATTTTAGGAAGAATTTCAACTAGCATTGTTCAAGACAAAGAAAAAGGAGAGCTTATATGCTGACCGGGTACACTTTTATATATCTGCTCTCTGGTTTATGTTGGTGTAGTTTTTATGTGTCTTTTCCCAGATGATTTAAAATTCTAAACATTTTTCACTTCATAGATGTGAAATTATTTTGTTTGAATTCCTTTCTGCATTACCATATATCTGCAGACATATCATCTAGTTAAAAGATCTTGCCAGGTTCAGCAGCCTACTAATGGCTTTAGACCCTTTGGTGAGTTTTGGGATGTTAGTTAGCCCAAGAGCTTTGTGCATATGCTTATTTTCTGCCCTTTGGCTGGCTGGTTTAAACCTAAACAACTTTCAAGCATTAATTGGCTTGAAGTTCTTTATAGACACAAACATATAAATTCATGATCTATAAGAAAGCATTTTTGCCAATTATAACCATCTGTTCTCAAATTTTATAGGTATTTGACTTGTTTGATACAAAGCACAAGGGGATACTAGACTTTGAAGAGTTTGCACGCGCTCTCTCTGTCTTTCACCCCAATGCACCAATTGAGGATAAGATTGAGTGTAAGTATCAACTAACATTTATAAAATTTGAATCGATCCAGGTGCTTTGTCTTTTAGAGAAGATGGGAGCTGTAGCATGGACGTAACCCTTGCTTTATACCTTCATCATTTCCTATTGGGGATTTGAGGGGGTTAGAATAGAAAGATGGGCTAGTTGATCTATAGTAATAGGTTGGTCTTCTGTGTAGTCTCTCCATGGTATTCCATGGTATTAGCCCTTCAACTTTCCTGGTGATTGCATGTTAATGTCTGCACATACACATGAATGTATGGTGAGCGTGGATGGGGATACCTAACTTTTCCTTTCTTGCAGTTTCATTCCGATTATATGACCTCAGACAGCAAGGGTTCATTGAGAGACAAGAGGTATAGCTGTCCTATTTCTGCTGAGTGAATATATCATATTTTTCAACCATCCGCATAGAAACCATTAATCTTTGCATGTGAGGTTCTAAATCTGAGATTATACATATATACACATGTATCTATCAATTATTGGCTATTTTGAGTTACATAAAATCTGACACTACAGCATTTGTTGATCCTATAAACTCTTTTTCTTTTCTTTTCTTTTCTTTTTTTCTGGGTGAATGAAAAGCCTTGTTAGGAGATAATAGAACATTATGCATCCTATAGTATGCGACACATCAGTATTGGAGAGCCAAAAATATAATCTAGACAGACCGCCATGGAAGTCACAATCTAACTAAATTATTTTTTATGAGCAAAATTAGAATTTATTGAAAAATTAAACTGGGATACAAACCAGGGGGGTAAGCAACCTTCACAAGCATCCCTAAGCAGCCAACACAGAGGAAGAAAAAATTAAAAAATTAAAATAAAAGAAAAGAAACGGTACTAGCAAGTTGGTCAGATCCCCTGGTTTCTGGAGCTGCCCACAAAGGCAGTTTTTGCAACTTACAGGACTGTTGTGGGTCTATTTTCAGTCTCCAGAAATAGAACACTGCACTAGGGAGGGGCACTATGTAGAGGACTGGAAGCAGTCACTGTGAAATTCCACTCACACGTCATTGGTTGTAGGAGCACACGGAGCTCCTGGCAAAAAGACGTGCAGGGACCAAACTTTGTTGTGGTCAGTGCATCTAATTTATGTGTGTACATGGAGGCACATGCCAGTAGGGGGCAGTGCCAATGATGGCTTGGGACATTTGGACAGATGATGTTGGTGGTGGAGCGTGTTCATTGAGGAGGTGAACAAAAGCTGGCAGATTTGGTTTTCAACGCCACCAAAAAGGAGAGGAGAGGGAGTTTTGAGAATTCAAGCCAAGGTCACAGCAAGACAAGCCGTTTAACTTTACGATGGGTGTCAAGTGGAAGTGTAGTGATGTGTGCAGTTGAGGCATCCTATAACAGACTGGTAGACTTGAACCTTGTTCCTACATGACCCGATCAATTCGATCAGGTACTTGCCTTCTATTTCCATGTTTTCAAAGAGTTGAACAATGGGTTTTTTGTGTTGTCAAAGAGATCATCGATTCGTTCTCCTAGTTTTCTGAAAGCAACATCAAACTTGGGCTTCAAGCTATGTTTTAAGAGGAGGGGGGTGGGGGGTGGGGAGAGAGAGAGAGAGAGAGAGTTGGGAAGAAGTACAAATCTAATTTTCATAAAGCACCTTTCAGCTTCAAATCAGAAGCTCCAAGTTCTCAAACATTCTTGTGCCTCACTTCTAGATAATTGTAGTTGATAGTGGGAGATTACTCTGTAAGGACCTATCAGCCAGAATGCCAGATCCCACTGTACAGACTATAGACAGATTCTAAGTTCTCAAGTCTACATAGCAATGAGTAAGCGCGTGCTGTACAGATTTCAACTTGAAATTTAACAAGCAAGTCCTTCGATAGAAAATGTTCCGAATAAATGAGGACCAACCTTTTGCAGCAGCAGGGTCATACCTTAGAGGTCCAGAGGTTAGTAGCAGTGTACTTAACCTGATGAGCTGGCCAGCTAGGCCAGTACAGCAGGCTGTCCCCACCACAATGATAGTGGAAGTATACATCCTGCTTTGGGATGGATCATGACGATAAGACCACCAACAACCTTTTCTTTTAATGTTTCCAGCTTCTTAATCGTTATTTGGGATGGAGTGGTAGAGAAGGTTGAGCAAAGATTATCGGGTTGGAAGCAGTTATATCTATCGAAAGGGGGGAGATTAACCCTCATCAAAAGCACCCGTTCCAACCTTCCCACTTACTATCTCTCTCTTTTTCCATTACTGGTGGGTGTGGCAAACTAGATAGAAAAGTTGTTTAGAGCCTTCTTGTGGGGTGGCATGGGGGAGGAATCCAAATTTCACCTTGTGAGTTGGCAAAGGGTGAGCTAACCAATTGCGAATGGGGGGTTAGGGGTGCGAAATTTGTGTGTTTTTAACAAGGCACTATTAGGGAAGTAGTTGTGAAGGTACCAAATGGAAGGGAATTCGCAGTGGAGAGAGGTTATTGATCATAAGTATGGTTGTGCGTGGGGGGGATGATGCTCTAAAGAGGGTAAGGGTCTTATGGAGTAAGCCTGTGGAAATTCATAAGGAAGGGGTGGAACACTTTTGAAAAGCATCTCAAGTTTGAGGTGGGTGATGGAGCACGAACCCGCTTTTGGTTCAATGTATGGAGTGGGGAGAGTCCTCTTTGCATGGCTTTCCCAGTTGTTTTTAACTTAGCTAGAAATCAGCAAGCTCCAGTTTCAGAATTACTATGTTGTGCTAATGGGACTGGAATGTCACTTTTACAAGAAATGCTCAGGACTGGGAACTCGAAAAGCTGGCAGATTTTTACAGCTACTTGTATTCAGCAAAGCTAGGGGCCAATGGGGGTGACCGTATGTTGTGGACTCACACGAGGAGAGAAAAGTTTACTGTTAAATCCTTTTACAAGGTTTTGACAGTCCTACAGCCCATTTTTTTTCCATGGAAGAGTATATGGAAGGGTACCAGTTCCATCTAAAGTTGCTTTATTTACTTGGACAGCTGCACATGGGAAGATTTTGAAGGTTGATAATCTAAGAAAGCGAGGTATGATGGTCACGGAGTGGTGCTACATGTGTAAAAGGAGTGGGGAATCGATAGATCACTTCTTTTACTTTGTGAGGTGGCTGGGGAGTTATGGGCTGGTATCCTTAGTAGAGTCGGGCTGAGTTGGGCTATGCCTAAGAGTATGGTGGATCTATTAGCATGCTGGAATAGGTCTCATAGTAGCGTCCAATTAGCAGCCGTGTGACGGATGATTCCTTTATGCTTAATGTGGTGTTTATGGTCGGAAAGCAATGACAGGTGCTTTAACAACAAGGAGCGTGCAGCGGGGGAAATCTGGAACTTTTTTGTATTCTCTCTTTTCCAGTGGTTTTCTGCTATTGTATTGAAGGGAGGGAATGTTCATGAGTTTTTATCTTCTTTCTAGCCTACTAGAATGTAATTAGGTGTCTCACTTTGTATACTTCTTGTGTACTTGGGTATTGCCTAGTTTCATTCTCATCGATAAAGATTATTACTTACAAAAATAAAAATAAAAATCGTTATTTGCCTCAAAATCTTGGAAGTGATCTCCTCAACTTTTGTCTTTTTGTTTCCACTCTGTCTATGAAAAAAAAAATATCTTCGTGAGTTTTTATCTTCTTTCTAGCCTACTAGAATGTAATTAGGTGTCTCACTTTGTATACTTCCTGTGTACTTGGGCATTGCCTAGTTTCATTCTCATCAATAAAGATTATTACTTATAAAAAAAAATCGTTTTTTGTCTCAAAATCTTGGAAGTGATCTCCTCAACTTTTGTCTTTTTGTTTCCACTCTATCTATGAAAAAAAAAATATCTTCGAGCATGTTTCGGAAGGAGTTTGATTGCTCAACATTTTAATGCATAGGTGAAGCAAATGGTAGTGGCCACACTTGCTGAATCCGGTATGAATATTTCAGATGATGTTATAGAAATTATCATTGATAAGGTACTTTCTTATTCATACTAATTCAGTTCACATCAGGATTCAGATCACTAATATGTGCTCTCTGTTTTATTAAGTGCTCAATAAATGTACAATAACATTATATGGAGTTGAAAATTTAAGCATATTAGAGTATCACAATTGCAATTCTCACCATATGTTAATGTTTTTTATGTTTTAGACTTTCAAGGAAGCTGATACTAAACATGATGGAAAGATAGATAAGGAAGAGTGGCGACGCCTTGTTGTGCAACATCCTTCCCTTTTGAAGAATATGACTCTTCAATATCTCAAGTGAGTTATTTGTTATTGCTCTATGTTACCCGTGCATATGAGAATCACTTAATCGGTGATGGATTGTAGAAATCTTCCCATTAGTATTTTCTGTCTTGTTGGGACAATTCTAAAGATTGAAAAATCATAAATGGCTCCAGAAATGTGGATTATGACATATTATAGGCTAAGTCTACCATTGGTCCCACTGTAATTTCTCTAGCATGATGGCATCTCTCCCACTTCACTTTTTTTTTTCTTCTTTTGGTTTCATCTTTCCATCATGAAATAGTTTCTAAAATTCAAGCTCTTGATACTAACATCCATCCAATTCTTCTTGGACAGAGACATCACCACGACGTTCCCAAGTTTTATTTTTCATTCACAAGTTGATGATACCTAAATTTCAAGCCTACATGGAGTTTATAGTCTTCTGGAAGAGCTTGTTTTATTTTGATAGTCTTCTGGAAGAGCTTGTTTTATTTTACTGCCAATGTCAATGTGGCTATCTTTGCACAGGTTCATAATCAAAGGGATGTTGATCATTTATTGATTTTCTCACTGAAAAGAAGTTTGTCTCCCTTTTCAAATATAACTTTTTGGCTTGAATAAATGGGTTTCAGTCATTTGTTTTTCGGTTTGTATGATTGTATTTGATTCACAAGAAATAAGAGGGGAAAGGAATCTGCAGGCTTTTTATCATATATTGGTAGATAAATGTGGAAAACATTGGTGGAATTGAAGAAGTTAATTAGCCTCACTCTACCGAGGTGAACTAATAGCAGATATGGGCATTGTTGCATTGGTTGACCCATTGCTTAAATTGCCTCAACCATAAGCAGAACCTCCCATTTATTCAGCTTCTCAAAGGACTAGGAGGCACTAGGCAGTGTAAAATAGATATCATTTTCTGCCTCCTCCATTCTTTTAACATTATATAATCTTTCCGGCTTGTCATCTCATCCCTACTTTCAGTTGAGTGGTACTGAGTTTTTTTTTTTTTTTTCGTGTTTTTAACTAGCCAATGTTGCATTTAAGTTCTTTAGTAACCTGGTTTGATTCGTAGCAACAATTAAAACCCCTTAGGGTTGGATCAAGTGGTAAAGGCCTGGTCTTGACACTATGCTCCCTCCAGATCTAAAGTTTAAATATTTTTAGATGCATACAATTTTTAAGAGTTATTGGACTGAGAGAACTTCTCTTTGAATTATCCAAGGTGTACTTGAAGGAAACTTCTAGTTAAGGGCCTATGCACCCTCGAAATTAGTTGGGATTTTGTTTTTGAACACCCGGTGCCAATAAAATTCATTTCTCTCTCCGGACAATTTTTTTCTCTACCTAAGCAGCCAGCTATCTCAGCCTCTCCGCCTAGGGGGGTAGGAGCTTTGGCCAAAGTTTTGAATACCGTACCGGATGACGTACAGGTCAAGGCTATTGAACGAAATATTTCAGTACCAGTACCGTTTCGGGATAGTCGATATATGAATAAATTATATATAAATACATATATATAAATTATAAATAGTCTAGTTTGAATTGATGGTCAAAAAATGAGTTTGTAGTTTGAAAAAAATAAAAAATTAAAGGCCGAAATATCGACCAGTATAGGCCGAAATACAGGCCGGTACATAGGCCGGTACGACTGGTATTTGGGCCGGTACAGGCCAAAATATAGGCCGGTATGGCTGGTATTTTGGCTGGTACGAAATATATGCAATACCTGTACCGGCCGGTACAATACGGTACGGTATTTAAAATAGTGGCTTCGACTCCTCCCTCCCTCCAACTGTCCAGCCATCGACGAACATGCATATCGGTTTTTTTTCCCATTTTTTTTCTACTTTTCTGGCTATAGCACCAAGATGTTCTGATCTTCTGCTTATCGACCTTCTACGACCACTACCATCGGACTCCCCAGCCGCCGATCTGTCGGATGGAAGGAGAAAACTATCCAAATGAGTGGCGTGTGTGTCTTACGTGCGGTTTACAATGCGCATAAAACCCACGCGTCGTCGTGCCAGGGTGAGTCTTCTGTCACCACGCATGGCACCATCGGGGTTAGCTGCTTCGGATCTCTTAGATCTAAGTACTACCTTCTTCCCTAGAGTGGCGCGTGAGCCACACGCGCCACCTCTGCCAATGATGATCCTAAGCCGGCTCATCAGCTTATATTCAGATTTCCTTTTTTTTCTAACCAAGAATCAAGATAAAATGGTCATGAAAGTCTCATTCAGCCAGACCAGACCAGCAAAATGCAGCACACAACTCTCAATTGCAACTTTTAGTCGTAGTTTTATAGTCTATTTATCAGACTATGTTAAAATCGTTTTAAGAGGCTTCTTCCCCTTAGTGGAAAATGAGTGGGAGTCAAATTTTTTGCTCCAAATCCCGCTTTTTTATTTTCTCTGGTGTTGTTTTTGCTTGTTCGATTGTTGAGGATTCACATCCCATTGAACTTGTATCTTTGTAATCACTTAGTTAGTCTATGTTATGCTTACCTTGAAAAAAAAACTTCATTTTCATAATAATATTAAGGTCGTACTACAGTTCAACTTCTGGAGTGGTGGCCGAATTGCACCACCTTTCCCCTGGGGACTCTCAGACAATGGATTGGTATCAGCAGTTTGCCTGTTCACTTTTGGGACTCTCAAATAATCTATGTTAGTCACACTATATTAGATATCCTTCATCTGAAAAGGTTATATTTTTTTCTTTATGATTTTTATTATTTTTTTGGGTGTTCACAATAATACAGATCAGACCACTTGTGTTGTAAAACCCATGGGTTTTAGAAACCTAGAGCAACATGGGTCACCGCATGTAGGCTTAGGTGATGCTGGGTTGTGCAAGGGCTTAGGTTGGCCACCCAAGCAAGCATAGTTCCTAATAGGGGTGCGATCCACACCTCCCGGGCAAGCAACCCCCCCATGGGGGAGTTGGGCCCTCGAGCCTTGCCCTGCCCCCTTAGGCGAGGGCCTTGTCCTGATGCTGCTAAGGGGCAAATTGGCCCCTAGGACTGTCCGCCCACAACGAGGTCGAGAGAGAGAAAGAGACAGAGACAGAGACAGAGAGAGAGACTTGGGTTTGGGGGGCGACGGCGAGGGGCTTTAAAACAGAGAAGAGAGATTGAGAGATTAAAAAGGAAAGAGAGAGAGAGAGATACACGAGGGGGAATTTTAAAACAAAACAGTGAATTAAAATGTCATCATTTTGTTGTTTTTCTACAAAACCACGTCGTATTATTAAAAAAAAAAAGATTTATTCTTTAATATATATTGGGCCAATAGTCCGTGCCTTATCCCCAGGCACCCAAATGAGGCATCCCCCCGCCTAGGCAGGGGTTGGATGGGTTGGCGAGCAAGCCAAATGCAGAGATCCGTTGCCCACTCCTAATTCCTAACGTCTGGTTAGGGCGGTAGCACGTGCGGCTACTTTATTATAATTTTTTTTTTAATTTTGACTTTCTTTAAGTTGTTTTTTTTTTCATATTTTTATATGGCTTTAAAAAGTCTAAGATTTTTATTATTTTAGTAAAGTGGACATCATATTCTCGTTTAAAAAACGAATGTTTTTAATGGAAAAGTTACAAACGGTAAAGATTATAATGATAAATTAGAAATACATGAGCTAAAATGTATTTTCTACTTGTTAGTCAGTGGGAGAATTTAATTTACAAAAGAGAACTTCAATTTATAAATCAAAACCTGACATATTAACGATGTTGAGGATGTATTCGCGTTAGGTTTACAAATATATGTTTTTTATTTAAATAATTATTAAGTGTTCTTGGAATATTGACACGTGGTAGTGCTTTTATAGACTTAAAATTTTTAAAAAAACAAAAATCACAACATTATAAAAAAAAACACTTCCTTAATCACAAATAAACACAAATAGTCAGTGACTTCTATCGAGACCCAACTCTCGGTAGCTATATCGTTTTCCTATCACAAATGTCATGTTAATTTAAAGGGTAAGGCTACTATGCTGCCCAGAGTTTACTATTGGACATATCGTCTCGGTTTTTTTTTTTTCACATTTTTTAAAATATTTAAATATTTTTAAAAAATAAAAAAATACATCAATATACTTAAAATCACTTCTTTAATCACTAAGTAAAAAAAAATAAAAATTGACCAGCGGTCAACTAGGGCAGCAAAGAAGCTTTTCCCTAATTTAAATTTATGCTTACATAAATAATTTTAATTAGATAACATATAAGGATAAGATAGAGAGAAGTATCCATATTTTGAATTACCTACTAATTTTCTAAAAGAATAATACTAGAGCCACCGCTGGCAGCGCTGGGAGCTACCGCTAGCTCTAGCATGTGTTTTTTTATGTGTTTTTTTTAAGTTCTTTTTTTATATAGATTTTTTAAAAATTTTAAATATTTTAAAAAAATAGAAAAATTCACAATGTCATTAAAAAATACTTCCTTAATCACAAAGTAATTTTTTATTTTACTTCGTAATTAAGGAAGTATTTTTTAATGATTTTTTTACTTTATGATTAAGAAAATGTTTTTTAATAATGTTTTAATTTTATTTTATTTTTTTAAAATATTTAAAACTATTTAAAAAAAATCTATAAAAAATAACTGAAAAAAATATATAAAAAAATATATATAGCTGTAACTCCAAAAAATACTCTTTTCTTTAGCGTAAAAATAAAAAATAAAAAATAAAAGTCAGTGCTATTGTACCGTTCAGCTCTTACTATTGGGCATGCTCGTTAGTGTGATTTGTCTTTTTTATAAAAATAAAATATTTTTTAAACATATTTTAAACTTAAAAAAACAGAGACTATTAATAACTGTTTTAAACATTTAAAAATAAAATACAATAGCCAACAAATCTAGGGACAAATTAGCAATTATCCAAAAATGAAAAACAAAAGGATTCGGGGTCAAACCGGGTTTATATGAGCTGCAACCTGCGTTTTATTTTCTACTACTTCACGATCACTCCCTCCTACCTAAACTCCTCGCAGGTGGCTTTGCTTGCTCTTTCCCTTCGTGGTATCCTCTTCTTCTTCTTTTTATTTTTTATTTTAAGTTATTGATTTTGATTTTCCATCCTTGCCCATAAAGGAAAAAGGCCGAAAAAACTGTAATTTTCTTTCGAGGAAACTGGAAAAGGCTTTGTTTGGTATATTATAGGCGTTTACATTGTTTGTTATGATTTTTTCTTGTTGCAGAAATAGAACGTAGTAATGGAGAAAGGAGGGAAAGGGTTTTCTCTACCCACCAAGACAGCACGAAAATCTTCTCTCAAATCCACCACCGCAAAACAAGGTCTTCGATTTTTTTTTTTCCTTGAAATTAAATCTTTCTCGGTTACTGCATGCACACTTTCTACGAATATTTTCATTCAAATGTTAGCACTTTTTTTTATTTTATTTTATGTATATATCCCTGAAAATGCCCATTAAGTAAAGGGATTGGATGGACAAAGTAGTAGTGCATTCTATATAATCAAGCAATGTTCTGAGTAGAAGATTGATAATCCTTGCTTTTCTTGGGTTTTGAGTTTGCATCCATTAGTGCGGAGATACGTGCAAAGAGTATAAAGGGAATTCAAAGTTGTTTCGACGCTTTTCGTGTTTTGAGACACCTGCATTATGTGTGAATTATTTTTTGTAGCATCCTTGAAAGGGAAGGATGATAGCTCAGCAAAGTCAAAGAGGGCAATGAAAGTTCAGTTTGATGTTGAAGGTTAACGCTTCCTTCTTTTCCTTTTCTATTTTTTATACTTATATAATAATATGCCAGTAATAAATATGCTTTATCTTGCACATTTGTTTAAAGAATAATAAATCATACCCATTAATTTTGTTATTATAGGTTCACTTGGTGGGAAGTTTGAAACTCCACCACCCAAAGGTGTAATTTTCTCGAGCATTTTTTTTGGCTGATGCTGTTATGTTGATAACATTTCTCTGCACAATCTTTGATTGATCACATCTATGTTGATTTCCATTGCTTGCGCCTTTTGTTTAAAGGAGATTCAAGCAAATGGGGAAAAGGAGACAAGACTGCTAAAGGTGGGAAGGGTTCAGTTTCTAAACCACCACCACCACTGGAGCTCAAAATTGAGCAAGGTGGGTAGTTGGAACTATGTTTTTGGTTTATTGTGATTATTTGCTAATTAGTTATCATTTTCTTGAGATGTGGAAAGCTTGGCCTCTTTATGTATTTCAATGTCTCACCTGTTAATGTTGCATATTTTATAGTCATATATGCATGCTGTATTGGGTCTGGAGAAAGTTATTTCTAGACCTATCTCTTAAGCTGGGATGTCCTTCGGTGGGTTAATACTATTCTATTAGTAAATTTTTGGTGACACATGCAGAACTCCCAGAAAATGTCAAATGCATGATGGACTGTGAGGCTGCAGATATTTTACAAGGAATCCAAGATCAGATGACCATATTATCCAAAGATCCAGAATTTAAACTCCCCCCGTGAGGAACAGCTTTAAAGCTTTTGTTATCAAATAGAATCTCGGTACTTATTGTAAGTGTTATAATTGGCCGTCTGTTGCCAGATCATTTGACAGGGGGCTGCTGTATGCCAAAAGGGTTGACCATTATACAAATCCCCCGTCTGTTAGACAAGTTCTTCAGTATCCTTAAACTGTTTTTTCGTTTTTCTTTCAACCTTTTATTTACTCAATTTTGAGATTTTGTTTTGTATGTGTTCGCCGCATTTCTATATGACCCATCGCTGTTCTTTATGCATCCATCTGCTGTTGGATTCTTAACTGGAATAAGGACTCTCAAGAAATATGGTGTCTCTGATGGCGAGGTCTCAATCTCAACCTGAGTCACTTCAATCTTAAAAAAACCATGCAGTACTCTTACTGTCTTTTTTTTTGTTGCAGATGTGTGTCATTGCCAATGCTTGTCCAGAACTTGTAGAGGAAGTTTTTGCTCTGGTCCCATCCTTGAAGGTATAACATGTCTGGTTTTGTAATGTTTTGGACAACGATACATTTGATTGTTTACCATGCCTGGTGTTTTCTTACTATTTCATTCTAGTTCTGTCCCTGAGAAAGTTTGTTTTTGTTTGATAAACAAGTATAAAATAGACAAAAGAGTGCTCACTGTATTAGTAACTGCAGAGGTAGAAAACTGTTGAGACAATAATGTATGATAAAAAGTAGAGATAAGCAAAATTGGTGCAGTGTATTAACGAGTACAGACACAAAACTGATATTTGTTATAACACCAATTACTCAAAAGGTGTATGTGTAGGACAAAATGTTAATATTTCCTGATTTTTAGGCTTGGCATTCATGTCATTCCCCTTTGAACAACTAATGAGCTTAATAATCAGTTGATTCAAAAAAAAATATTTTTCAGTTGATATTCTCGTCGTAAATGTTGGTTTCCTTGAGGAAGCATCTATTGCAATGTAAACACATTGTTTTTACCTATTGTGGGTAGAGAAGGGGGGGGGGGGGGGGGGGCTTTATCTATATTTAAATAGGTTAATCATTTTTTTTGATTGGCGGAATAGCGTCCCGACTAATCCCGTGGGTGCACAGGCTCTCGGTAAGGAGTTTTCCGCAAGTGCAAATCGGGTAAGTTGAGGAAAATCTCCCAGTCCGATGGCCCCTAGAGATTGTTTGCACCCAAGGAGATTTGAACCTTAGACCTGGGGGGAGCATATCTCCAAGCCCAAGGCCTTTACCACTTGAGCCAACCCCTAGGGGTTTAAATAGGTCAATAATGAAAGAGACCATATTTGTTACTATATTTAACAGTCCAGGAGACTCTGTAAGCCCCACTGTCTCTGATATGGTTCTGTGGTTATGTTCACCTGTGTTGTTGTAGTTGTAAAGCTAGTATTTGAGGTGATAATTCGATGTTATTATTTCTTTCATGCCTAAAATTTTCCTGTAGAATAAGAGAAGCAAGCTCAGCGAACCCCTCAAAGATGTACTAGGTGAGCTAGCTAAGCTTAAGAAGTCAACTAGCTTAGAAAGTCAAATGAAAAGTGCTGAAGCTGGCAACCCTGGTAAGATTTTAATTTTGCTACTTAACTGTGATAGCCTTATTTTGCTGTCATTCACTACAGGGGCACATAATGATTTTGGTACAGGTAATGTCGGGGGCCTGGGAGTAGTGGATTGATAGCTTTCTGCAGCCCTTACAAGACATCAGAATTGGCTCCAATCCTTTGTGTAACATGTTCTTGTCCTTGACCCCTTGGTAAATGTACAAGCGTTTCTTTTTGGTTTTTTAATTTCAATCAGGGATGCAATGGGAGTAGAAACTTTTATTATGCAATTAGTAGACTCCATTGACCAACTTAATCGGGTGATGAGCTGTTGCAACCCTCCCTCACCCCAAACCCAGAAAAGCAAAAAATAAATTAAAATAAAATAAAAACATAAAAATAAAAAAATAAAAAAAAAATGAAGACATTCTGTCAGAATGTGGTAGGTGTTTGTTATGTGTTAAAAAAAAAAAAAAAATGAAGGCTTTCTGTGAGAATGTGGTAGGTGTTTGTTATGTGTTTTCTGATCATAATACGAGCAGCTATGGTGGCAAATCAAACTTGCTAGCTGAACTCAGGAGGTGAAAGGTTGTAGCCATCTAGGTCATGGCAGTAGCAAGTGAGGTTCAGGAAGTGCAGCACTTTGCTGCTTCCGGCCTGAATTTGCTGTGCCGGAACAGTAACCAGCATGGTTTAGGTGGTTGTTCCATTTCGGATTAAATTCCAGCTATTTCGGCCTGTTCCGGTCCATTCTGGCCGGATTCCAATATTGTGTTCAGAATGTGCATTTCGGTCGGAAATCTACATAAATGGTAATTCCTCTTCCGGTTCGACTTCTCCCCCTTCCCTCCGAGAATCATACCACTAAACCAAATGCCCTCTTTTTTGTTGTGGTTATGAACACATTACAAATCTTAGCACAAATTATCAATTTCTGCAGAAATCTCAGCACAGATAGGGTCTCTTCATTCTCGTTTTTTCCGTTGATCTCCCTTGTTCCAAGTGATCTTCAGTGACTCCTAAACTTTGTGTTTTCTAAATTAATGACATTACAGCGTACTATGGAAAAACAAAGTTCGTTTCTTTGTTCAAGTTTTAACAACATTTGGCTTTTTTGCTATTCTGCTCTCCATCCTTTTGTTTGCAAATACACGTCTCCATCACCTCTCGGCTCCGCTAAGGTTCACCCCCCCCCCCCCCCCCCCCCCCCCCCCCCCCCCCGGCACACGCGCGGGGTGCTTGCACCCATTTTCGGTATTTGTTGATTGCTGAGAATTTGTGAGAAATGAGATGAACATTTTTGGATTATTGGAATTTTAGTTGTTCATTATTTGAGTCACTTTGTTTTTTTTTTTTCTTGATACGTTTGCTACCGCAAGTTTTTTCTTTGAACCTTTCTTTCTTTGGTTGTGTAACACAATGGATTGATAGTAAATAAATGAAGAGTAGTGTAGACTGGGCACTCCTTTAGAAATATTGGTATTTACTATTAAAAAATTATTTTTTTTATGTGTATATCATATTTATTTATTTTTTTAAAAGTATTGCGTGACGCTTACACTCCGACGGTAAATGAAATATCTCATTCCGAGGCTGAGAAAACCTTCAAAAAATGGGAGAAAGACAATTCTGTTACTTTCCGGAAGAAAGGAACAATACCTCCTTTCAGCTTTTATGTAAGAATTCCCTAATAGAATGCCTTCCATCTACTGCTACATAAAGAAATTAAAATAGGTCAATTATATCTTAAAGCTAATGGGGCTTAAGCCCATTACTCTAATTAAAATATACTAAGTTCCACTCCAGTCGAACAGTCCTGCGTGGAAGCCCAAGCCCATAGCAACTTGAACCGTTACAGGTTGCTGGGTAGGAAAGTGTAGGAGAGGAAAGAATAATCAAGGAAAGCAATTGTTATTATGAAAATTTTCAAGTTGATTATGATTAATCAGAGAAAATAATACCATGGTGACACACCATATGGTGTTCCTCTAGTATTTTTCTTAGACTTCTTATAATGATTCAATGCCTACGGAGTTTTAAAAGACGCGAATTTCACATATATATAATTACTATTCCGAAACGGTACGCCAAAATGTTCTAGTATTAAATATTTTGTATCAGTAACTCAACCGAAACGGAATTCAAAACTTTCATTTGCAGATGTATGGCAACGCTTTCACAGCCTCGATGCTTTTACTAGCTGTTTAAACGGTTAATGGATTTGCAAAAATAGGCAATTATGTTTGGTGAAACAAAGTGTGGAACATGCAAATCATACTTTTATAAGTCTGAGTAGCCTCATATGGTTCTGTAACAAAGTGATATATTTTAGAGACTCTCAGCCTTGAAATATTGACAGTAGATTGAAACAGTTTTAACATTCGATGATGATAGTCTACAATCCGCGTACGATAAAAGATTTTTTACAGGCGTTTTCGCCTGTACACAACCTAAAAATATGTAATAATTATATGAGATGAGATGAGATAGTTTGATTTTGTATAACCAAACCAGCCCGAAATTTCTCTATAAACTAAATATTTCTCGACTATGAAATGGTTTTTCGGCAGCATGAAGATAAGTAGAAAATTCAATCCTCTAGCGTTTAGTTGTTTCCAGAGTATATATATCTGTTTTTTAAAGTTGTCATCACTACTATCTGGAACAACAGAGTTTAGATGAAAAGGATGTAGAAAGTTTGGCCTGTGAAGTAAAGTTTGGCATATATCTTTGAAGTAAAAAGAATGGCATCTGGTTTGAATATGGAGTATATTTAAATAATTAACTACATAAAATGTTTACTCTGTTTCTTACATGATACAAGGACTCAATCAATCACATACCCCTAATAATTTTGATTTTCTAAATAAGTATCGTATTCTATCTCCTATGTATATATATATATATATCACTTATAATTTCAATAGAGGAACCGCCAAAAAACCTTTTTTTTTCACATTACAGAGAACCAAAACCCCCACATGATCAAAACCCAAGGAATGCTCCACCAACAAACTGGTTGAAAACTTGATGAACTAACATCATTGACGCCAACAAGAAATCTGCATTCGCCGATAGAAGGATCGAGGTAAGTGACCATGCCAAGCCCATCAAAATCACAGCTCTCTGCATTTTGCTTTCGCAGCTGATAGTAACTGTTGAATGCATATGAGATATTTCCCTTCGCTCCAATGCCATTACATGATCCACCATAGTTAAGTGTGGTGCAATCTGCAACACTACAGGCAAGTTTCATGTGGTTTGTCACCTCAGACAAATCTGTAGATGGGTTTGCCACACACCATCTAGATGGGAGATACTGAACATTTTTTGCATTCTTTAATCTTCTGTTGCCCAAACCAAGGTTTAGTGAATATTTGGCTTGGCCATCAAAGGAAAAAATACCCCAGTGTCTCTCAAAGGTTCCTGGAAGTATGCTCTTTGCCCCTTCATCAAGTAGACCGAAAAGGTATATATCCATGGGTGGGATGCCCGGCCTCAATGGGGTCCCTTTGTTACTCAGAACATGATTTATGAGCCCTTGATTGAAAGCTCTTGCAGCAGTCAGATTTGCACCAATGGCTCCATCTGTTGGCCAACCTACCTCCCCAATAACTATGGGCATCTGACCATATCCAATCTTGCTCAGTGCTGCAACTAAAGTGTCAAAGTTTCCATCAAATGCATTGTAGTAAACATTGGGCCCATCTGTAACAGCATGAGTAGTCCCCTCAAAGAATGCGTAGTCTTGTGGAAAATCCGAGTTCCCATAGAGGCTTAGAAATGGATAGATATTGACTACAAATGGGGAACCATTTGAGTTAAGGAACGACACAAGTTCAGTCATGATTTGGGTTAGTTCGGGTCGGAATGCCCCTTGAGAAGGAAGAGTGGACTCATAAGCATCGGCATTGCAAGGTACCACTAACTTCACATAACCTGCAAAATTTACTTTGGCCAAGGACTGTTGTACGTTGAGCAGTGCAGGCATGACATAAGGCTCGTATTGACCTGAGTAACTAGAAAGGAAAGGCTCATTTCCTACTGCAACGTACCTGTCATGAAAAGTTAAGAGCTGAATAGCTGATTGGAAATTTGGAACTCCTGATGCATATAAAAATTAACTTTCTCAAGGATGCATTAGTAATTTCTACATATATCTATATAAATAATGTTACAAACACATCTAAACTCCAAAATGTTGAAAAAGGAGAATTATTTGAAATTTTAAGAAGTTGTCTGACGGGAAAATATCTGGTGTCCACACCCTTTCATAAAAGGGCCAATGCTCTGACCTATCAGGTATCTTGGCAGAAGATGCTCTACTATTTAATCAGGAAATAATGGAATACCTTTTGGTATTGCTTATAGAGAAAAGCTATTTGCAACATGAATTGTACAACTGCCACGTAATCTCTTTGAAAAAAGTAAATAAACCATAAGACCCACATGAAAAAAATTAATTTTTTAATAGTACTCCACTCTTTTTCAAAGCGATTACGCGGCGTTTATGCACTTCACAGTTGTATGTAGAATTACTCTTACTTATATCACTAGCCTCTGAGTATTGTTTATGTCACTGGCCTCTGAGGATTTTCACATCTAGAATAACTTAACTGCCTACCTATTAAAAGTGGAAAATTCTGCAAATATTGTAACTCAATCCCACAAGGTGAAGGTTGAGGAAGTTACTGAACTTTGGAGCATTTGTAGAACAAGCTCAGCCTCAAAGAACCAACCAAAATCTTATAAAACTATCAGAAGTTCAATCTGCCCGGAAAGGTAACCTAAAAAGGACACTATTTAACTGGAGATAGTACATCAATCAGACTAACCCACGAACCAAGCCTCTCAAATATTTTGCACCTACTCTGAATAATTCGATAATGAATAAAATTTTTGTTTTATGGGAGAATAAAACAGCTTCTGTTAGAAAATGCTTTCTAATGTCAATTGGAAACAAAAACCTGACCTCCAATATTCATTTTGTTCTTCGTTTGGGTATTATTTCAATTTAATAAGTAATCCTCGATTAGGCGCTGCTCATATGCCAGCAGGCCACACAGATCTAGTGATCACTGTCCAGTAGGCCACACTGACAATACAGCTAAGTTATGTACAGGATAGGAACAGGGCTAATATTTTTTACTTGGTTGATCAGAGAAAACGTAGGAAATCCACTGAGCCCAAACTAGTGTGCTTTATTAAGTGATCATTCAACTTCACAACGAAATGAACAAGATCCAAAAGTTTATATTTTCTTCTCATTCACTTTCCTACCTTTCTCCTAACCAACCACACACGACCCCAAAAACACACTGCCCCAGAAAGAGAAAAACAAGAGAAACTAGGAATTTTGCAAGACGGAAGCATTGTGAAGTTACCTTATATCAACACCACCTTTAACCATATATCTGGACACATTCTGGCGAACCCACAAATCAGATGCCACAGTGGATGCGCTCAAGGAAGCCAGCATCTCATTGGGTATTCCCACCATGACCTGAATCCCACTCCCCATAAGAGCCCCTAGAGCACCTGGGTCTGCCTCAAACAGCTTCACTTTTGGTACCCTGTTGGTTTTCAGGAGATTCACTACTGTAGAGGGCTTCAGCTTGTGGAATGACAGGGTCCCCCAGTTCACTCCTACGGCTGATTCGGCCTTCAGAGATGAGCCTACAAGAAGTATCACAGAAATGAGAGAAGCGGCTGTGAATCTGGGTCTGAACTCTATCATCTTTGTCTATCTGAAGATGGAGATTTTGTGAGGTTCCAAAATTATTCACATTCATTCATTAATCCATCAAGGTTTATGTGAAGCTGTATGCCTCGATAGTGTTTATTTCGTTTGGCCCAAACAGATAGATAGGGAAAATAAAAAACAATCTTTTCGTATGTTAACGGGGTGAAACTCATGAAAGAGAGAGGGAATGGGGCAGCAATGCTATAAAGAACGGTGTGGAGGATGCGAAATGAGACCACTAACGAAGAGTAAAGTGGAAGAAACTTCAAACTCCTAGAGATCATTATTCCTAATTGACATGTTCATTCATGGAGAGACAGTATCCAAAATACCCTCCACTGATAATGTATCCTAGGAGTGATGTCACTGCCCGATGCATCAATCACTGCCCTTCTGCCCATTTGAGATTTTTTCTAATTGATTGATCGAACTGTATAAATACAAATAAAATTAAATATGATAAGATATGGATCATTTGGCAGGCCCTTTTTGTTATTTAGCGCAAAACGCAAAACCATACAGATGAAATGAAAGAAAATCTTAAAAGAAAAATGGACATTATGATGTGACATACCACCTTAGCCAGAAAGTGGTACTGATAAAGCAGCCGTGTCTTTGTAAACAAGGCTGGAAGGAAATTTCCAACCAGAAATATCATTCCCAAGGTAGTGTAATTATCGACACCCGGGGTTGTGTTCTACGGGTAAAGTAACAGTCTCATAATGAAAGGTTTGTTGTTTTGTGAGGGATAACTCTGAGATGAGATGAGATTAGGTGGTGCCGACTTTCACATTGAATTGGCAAGGTTGGCGCATCACCTTTAATGCGGGGCAATGTGTCAAACAGTTGGTGCTCGATCTCCAGGAAAATAATTAAAGACAAAATTGTGATGGTAGGATTGTGCCACGTAGATATACTATTAGAGCACCCGCGCGATTGCGTGACTGGTAGTTGTATTTTTTTTGTTGATAATAAGCAAATTTGCATTCAAAATACAAAAATACAAATGAATTGTATCAATTCAAACAGAATGAGAAATAAAATAAGGGATAGAACTCATCCAAAACTCCACATCAACCACATGCCAAGCATTACATGCTAACTGATGAGTCACTCTGTTCCCCAACCTCAATACATGTTGGACTTTGGACACACCCCATTTGAGCACAAAACTGAAGGCCTCGAAGCATTGCAAGCAGCTCTATGGCTTCAGGGTCTGTAACTTCAGTCTCAGCTTTGCTCACAGCCACATCTCTAACCAGGGCTCCAATATCAACTTTATGTAAAGAGAAATAATAGTTGTAGTTATGAGTATGCAAGTATCGTACAATCGCTTTGAAAAAAATGAATAAATACAATACTCATATGAAAAAATAATAATTTTTTAATAGTGAATCATATTCTTTTTCAAAGCGATTTCATGTCGTTTGCACACTTCACGACTGCATATAGCATTACTCTTATGTAAATCAAAGAATATTGTCCCATCAACATTCAAATTTGCAAAAACCAGCTGGAGGGGCATGCCAAGAACAATTTGTTACCAGTTTAGTTGTAGTCACTGATGTGGAGGCTTTTTTTTCATATCTAAATTAAATATGAAAAAAAATTAAAAAGAAAATCTATTTAAAAATCTTATTTTTTACACCCAGTCTATTGCACTATATTAAAAAATAATTAGTATTTTAATTTTATTAAAATTATAATAAGTCTCACTATGAATGGTGTGCTAACATCCCGACTTATACGTAACGAAACTCATAAAAATATATAGAAATATGTCGAAGTGTCTCCAATTGATTTAAAATTCAAAACTATATAATATTTATTAACACAACTTCTCAATTTTTTTTTTATAAGCTAAAATTCAAAATTTTAAATTATAATTATTCTGAATTTAAATTATAAAATTTATGAACATCTTACATAAAAACGATGATTATATATGTTAGAGATATTTTGTTTAAAAAATATTAATGACCTTATATATAATTTGATGATATTTATCTTTGATAACCATTCTATAAACCCATCCGTCGTTAAAATGTCAAAGAAATATACCGCCATAATGCTGCAAAATACAACAATTCACCATTACTGAGTGCAAGTCCCTCTCTCTTTCTCTTACAAAGCACAATTTATTAAGTTAGAGAATTGTTACATACATAGAAAGATTACATAAAAGTAAATCTACAAATTGATATGATTTCATGAGATCCGTTAGATCTACTTTACAATAAAAGTAACTTTTTAATTTGACGTATTACATCAACCCACATCAGTTTGTGAGTTTATTTTTATGTAATTATTTTGTGTCTAGAGTATTTCCCTTAAGTTATATCCATGCTATAATTATTTTAGAACTCTATGAAATTGAGAGTAATTTTATAAAATTACAAGCTATATATTGTAATGAAATGACATAATTGAAAAAAATTTGTAGGTATATTGTCGTCACATAATTATCTTCGATTAAGAGCTCGTTTGGATTTAGAATATTTCAGAATTCTATTAATAGTAGTGAAATAATTTGAGTTAAGATGTTTTATTATATTTTGAGAAAAAAGATAAAAAAAAAATGGATAAAAATATTAAAAAATTGTTTGAATATAATTTTTTTAATATTATTTTTGTTTTAAAATTTGAAAAAGTTTTATTATTTTTTGTGTTTTGTTTGGAAGATTAGAAAAGTTATATATAATGGATTTTGCGTTTGGATAATGATTAAATGAAAATGTTAAATATTTAAAATTAAAAAATATTTATATTTAAGTGATATTTAAGAAGAAAATTATAAAAAATTATAAAAATATATGATAATATCTCGTTACTCAAACAAGACCTAATTATCCAATCTAAGCCTAGAGTCTTGAAACTGATTTGTAAAAGATAACCATTTTCAAGCAATCTTTTGAAATCACAAGTACTCTTGGGATCGACCATTTTTAATTAGCCTATAAAAATGATAGAATCTTTGTTACGTGTCAATTTTATATTGGGATTTAGAATTGTTTTAGGAGTCTTTTTTATTATTAAAATCACAAGTGTTGTTTGTTCGGTTAGGGAAAATAATACTAATTTGTTACCAAATATAATTAGGAGTTTTTTTAATTGTTTAGGAATCTTAACCTGTGGAGGTCCAATTTCACTAAAAAGAAACAGTAATGCCATTATGCCCCAAATTTATATAATGCCCAAGACGCACCAAGTCTGGTCAATGATAAAGCTAATCAGGAAGCAAGAGGTAAAAATGATTGGATAAGATAAGTTAGAGCAACAGAGCTCGGATACGCAAAGAGTGAGATGACATAAAGCTGCCCTTCTTCAGTACTATCAAGAGCCTCAATAAAAGGGAAACTGATCGGATGAGAAAAAACGAATCATCTCCTATCTAGGGGTGTAACCGGTCCAATCCGGTCTGGTTTTGGATAAAATCTAGGACCGAACCAGTATGTACCAGTTTTGTATTTTTCAAAACCGATTACGTCCCGATTATCCTCCTAAACCGGTACCTCCAGTTTTACAGGTTTCCGATCCGGTCCGGTCCGGTTTTCTGGTTTTTTTAAAATGTAAAAAACATATAATAAAGTGTTACTTATTATTATAAAATGTTATTAATAATTTAATATATATATTATGCTTAAAGCATATGATCAATTAAATTTTCATATTTGAGATTAAACTTTTATTTTATAAATTATAACAACATTATCTTATATATAATTATATTAATAACATATGATCAAATAAATTACAAATATTAATATTTAATATTAACATTTTATTTTATTATTTATAAATTATAATATGAAATTTTTTCATAAATGATATATAATTATATATATTATATATAAAAATTTAACATATAATTATATATTATATATATAAATATTTTGTATAATATATAAAATTAATTTTTATATATATATTTTTTCAACCAGTCCGGTTCGGTTCGGTCCGGTCCCGAAAACTACAGAACCAGACCGGATCCGGCCGGTTTTCATAAAATAGGAACCAGTTCTGGACCGGACCGGTTCAAAACTGGACCAACCGGTCCGGTCCAGACCGGTTTCTCGGTTTAAATTTACACCCCTACTCCTATCCAGAAATGGGGGATGTCTTTTTTTTTTTTTTTTTTAGGCTAAATGGGTCTCCAACCTTCATTGTATAGAGAGAGATGAAAGACATGTGAGACCTATAAAATATTTCTATCATAGTGGATTTTTCCTCCAAACGACTCATTGACGTAGGCTCTATGCCGAACCATGTAAACTCATGTGTCTCATTCTCTATTTACATTTCCTATATTCTTTTACCATTTATTACTGCAAATCGCGACCATGGGCTTCAGACCGCTTCTTCAAGGCCCAAATCACCTGCATAGGCCGGGGATGACTTCTTCTCCCGTTCCAGACTGTCAGAAGATTTTTGTCCTTAACACTCACTTTGCCCACTTGATATAGCACCACAATGTAGTGTCACATGGCTTATTAAAAAAATTAAAACACAAACATAAAAAAGATAGAGGAAATCTAGAATTTTTAGAGGAAATCTAGAATTTTAGTCTTTCTCTTTCCGTATTTTCGAGCTCCATTTTGTTTTGAATATATATTTTTAAATTTTGTAATCCACATTTGGTGAAAAATCAAAGGGCAAAATGAGTGATATAAAGCAGAGAACATAATAGCATACTCAAAAAGAAATTACTTGGATGCTTGA
This sequence comes from Juglans mandshurica, assembly GCA_022457165.1. NCBI lineage: Eukaryota > Viridiplantae > Streptophyta > Magnoliopsida > Fagales > Juglandaceae > Juglans > Juglans mandshurica. The sequence continues at coordinate 8,801,954 of CM039627.1, forward strand.
TTGATTCAAATTTCTATCATGCTCTTAGCACTTGGCATTAGGGTTGACACCGCGTCACGAGTTTGAATTATTGACAAAACATATTATTAAGAAATTATTAAATACTAATATATAGATAAATAGAATCATTAAAACATAAAAGGAGTATCATTTTCATCAAAGAGTTGGGAGAATTCATCAGAATATGAATATGGATAACGTGGTGATTAGATAACTCCGATACATCAGGGATAAGCCTTCTAATGGCTAAGTATTGTGCAAAGTTAATCAGGTTATAGTACTCATCCAATATTCTCCATGCCTATATATAGGGGCAACATGTAACTTTCGAATCATCTGATTGATCATTCTTGAATTATTATCTCTCATTTATTATTGACTTAAGTATCAGAGGTGTCACAGACACACCGCACCATCCACTTAACGATTTACAGGTTAAAGATCACGACCGGTGGTGGGACATGTCCTTTTCAAATATATTCAAGTTGTTGTACTGTTATTTTTCAACATTATGATCTTTCTCATCATTTTATGATCTTCATTTTATTCATTTAATTTGGTTAACAACACGTTCAATTATTTAAAAAATAAAAATTCATTTATGAATGTAAAATCATCAGTTGTTCCAAAACCTTAAATTGACAGGTAAAGCTAAATTTAATATCTTATATTTATCTTAACACCGAGTCACCTTAGTCCATGCACACATTCTCCTCACATTGATTTCTGCATTTACGTGTCATTTCGAGCAAAAGAGAAGATATGAGTAACCTCCATGGACCCAAAGATCGGAAATGAAATAGAGTTTTAGTATATATATATATAAGTCAGCGTTTTAACACATCACTAATTATAGTAAGATTTATTATAATTAAATATTTTAAAAAAGCTAAAATATCAATTATTATTTTTAATTAATGTTAAATTAGACTTCTCCATCAACGATGTATTGATGAATGTGTAAAATGTATAACATGTAAAAATAGATTTTCTCAAGGAGTAAACGACAATTATTATTTTGGGAATCAATTCCCATATCTTTTATCACGACCAAACACAAGTTGCCGGAACTAATTGCATTATACGATGCATAGATCAATGTCCGCAAACGAATCTGGCCATATAGAAAAGTAATGCTATATACAGTCGTGAAATGTGTAAACGTTGTGCAGTCGCTTTGAAAAATAGTAGGGTTTACTGTTAAAAAATTAATTTCTTTTCAGGTGGGTCTCATATTTATTCATTTTTTTCAAAGCGACTGTACGGCGCTTGCACACTCACGACTGCAAGTATCATTTCTCAATTTTCTATAGATCGATCGTGCTACAACTACTAGCTTGAGAGATTCTCTCATTTGGTTTTTTTATTTTTATTTTTTTCATATTTTTTTTATACCTTTAAATATTTTAGAAAAATTCACAACATCATTAAAAATTACTTCGTCATTAATTACTAAGGAAAAAAATTGAATTGGAAAAATGTCTCGAGACCACCTCTCGGTGGCCAATTATTTTCCTTTTTTTTTTTTTATTGAACTCTTTATTCTATTCGATTTTCAGAATGATCAAATTAAAGCATATATCCATATAAGATCACTTTTGTTAGTAAATTATTAAAAATTATGTTGTATCAGTACCAATTATTATTCGAATTTGATACATGTAATTTCACACACTATAAGGAATAATGCCTTTTCCAGCGATTTTACTATTGCTGCCAAAAAAATCGCTGCAATTAACTCTTATTTGCGGCGATTTTCTTATCGTCACTGAAATCTAAAGCAATTTATACCAAATCTGATGTTGCAATTACTGTTTACTTATTTGCGGCGACTATTTGATCTTTTGCGGCGATAAAAAATCGCCGCAAATAATATTAGAAACTGTAGTCATATTTTAATTGTGGCTACAGGGAAAATCGCCATAATAGCTAGTTTTGCGGCGAATAAAAAACGCTGGAAATAGTCTTCTAGAAAATTTAGACCTTTCCCAACGATTTTAATGTTGTTGCACCAAAAATATCACTAATAAACATTATTTCTAACGATTTAGCGGCAAATCAAAATCGCCGGAAAAGTAAAATTAAATTTAAACAACCCGCCTTACAATTTTCCCTCATTTCTTTCCCTTTCCCGCTCTGCCTTCACGAATCCCAATCCCTCTTCTCCCTCAACCCACGCCACTGCGCACAACCCCCCACCATGCCACCGCCACCTCACCTCGACGGCCACTCCTCAATCCTCACTCACAAGTACAAGTACCTCCCAAACGAAATCGAAGCCATCCCTTCTCTACGCAGCCCCTCCCAGACGCAGACGAAGACCAACGAAACTCTCCATTCTCTGCGCAGCCTCTCCCAGACGAAGACCACAGAGGCCCTCAATCCTCACTCACCTAGACGAAGACCGAACCCCACCTAGTTCCCTGCTCTGCGCAACCCCTCCTAGACGAAGACCACCGAAGCCCTCAATCGTCACTCACCCAGACGAAGCCCGAAGCCCCCCACCCTCACTCTCCCTTCTCTGTGAAGCCCGAAGCCCCCTACCCTCACTCTTCCTTCTCTGCGAATTCCCCCCACCCAGTCCCTTCAGTCCCCGAAACCCTAGAAGATTGCAGCTCCAACTCCCTCACCCCTTCGAGCCTCTCTCTCTCTCTCTCTCTCTCTCTCACCGAGTCCTCTGGATCTCTCACCGAGCCCTGTAAGGATCCCTGGTTTCCTCATTGAAAGTTATACATTGATTTGTTTAATTTTGTTGTTGTTATGCATACACTAATTTGGTTGAATTTTGTTGTTGTTATGCATACACTGATTTGGTTAATTTTTTTGATGTTATACACTGATTTGGTTGAATTTTGTTGTTGTTATACATACACTGATTTGGTTAATTTTGTTGATGTTATACACTGATATGGTTGAATTTTGTTACTCTTATACACTGATTTGGTTAATTTTGTTGATGTTATACACTGATTTGGTTGAATTTTGTTGCTCTTATACTTTATATGACTTTTTGGTATATTCGCACGTTTCTTTACTAGCAGTTCTAAAAAATATATTCGTTACTGTGCATATTGTTATCGAGTCCATCGCACTGTGTCTTCTGGTCATGGATTCCCGTTTCAACTCAATGGTTTTAGAGTTATTTGTTGGAATGAAGAAAACTTTGTTGTTACTTTCAAATATTTGAAGTGTTAATAGTAGCATTTCAGCATGATAATTTGAAACATACCTTCCCCGAGCTTCCCATTACATTTTTCTGGAAGTTGGGTATTTTTTTCTGTGCATGAATTTATTCATTTCTACTGAATATAGCCGCAGTTTCATGCAAATCTTACTATATGTTCTTTTTTTCATGTTTGCTCCTGTCATTGAAAGTGATGTTATCAACTGTTCAATTTTTTAGTTGACCATTTGAAGACACTTTGAAGGATTCTTCAGTTTGTTGGATTTTACATAACAGGTACAAGCAGTACTCTTGCTTTTAGGAGGACCAGATGTACCAACCGGTGTGCCCACCTTTGAAGTACCTTTTAATCAAAATGACAGGGTATCACAGAATTTGAAACTATTGAAAGCAATAATCTAGATTTTGCATTTTCTGTGCTACTTTTCATATTTTATCCACCTCTTCATAGGGTGTGGGTGAGACTGCAAAGCGCTCGAATATTTCACGAAGAATAGCATCCCTGGTTAGGTTCCGTGAAAAAAAGAAAGATATATGTTTTGACAAGAAAATTCGGTACACTGTGTGAAAAGAAGTTGCTCAAAGGTATGATAAATTCATTAAAATATGTTTATTTGTCATTAATTCCTACAATTTTTAACCATTTGGAATTTTCACTGATAATAATGTATTTGGTTTTAAGAATGTTTCTCTAGTATTTAATTATCAAAAATATTTCTCTAGTATTTAAATTTGACTTTATCTTTATGTTGTAAAGTCATTGTTTGGGTCAAATGGTTTCAAAGGATTTATTACTCAAATGTTTTACATCTTTCTTTACTGATTAACAGAAAGTAATAAACTTTAGGTTTGGTTCTTGGGCAAGGCTGAATTTTTAGATGGAAGGAAAGATACATCTCAGTGTTTAGGAAGAGCTTTTACTCTATCTGCTCACTGCTAGGTTTTGTTCATGCATGTTGCTTTTTGTGTTTTCCGACCACCCCTTGCACTCTTAAATTAAGAAATAAAAAGTAGCACACCATGTACATCCAAAATATGGGTGCATGAACATCCAAAAGCAAAATATAGGAGAATGTGCAAAATACTAGGAGTGGAAAAAGTTGATTTACCTTTGCCCTGGTGCATTTGAGATCTGTGATTTCAGATTTTATGGGAAGCTATAGCATTCTTATTCCACATCATTACAACTTTACTGATGTATGATTCTCTCTCTACTATTATTCTGCTAGGATGCACCGTAAGAATGGACAATTTGCATCCTTGAAAGAAAGTCCCACTACTTCAAATTGGGATTCTGCTCAGAGTTGCCTTCAAGATGGTACTCCTACTGCAGAAACTGTGAGTACAAAGTCTATTCTAGTTGTTGCGTACTTCCAAGTTTTGTAACCTCTTTGATTCGATAGCAATACTAAATTCTATCTATCTATATATGGAAAGAGCATATATATATCTATCTATCTATCTATCTATATATATCTATCTATCTATACATAGTAATTCATCATGGTTGCTATTGCCGCTGTTGTTTCTCCTCCTGCCTTTCTTCCCAATGTTTTTTTTCCCTTTTCAATAGATAGCAGGATAGCTAACAGTCTTCTGACTTACTCAAAAAAAAAAAAAAACATTCTGCTTTGCTTCTGGGTCTATTTTGAACATCTCTTATCTAATTGATGCCATATGGATACTGAGGTACTGCAAGTAGCAAGAAGGCTTATAGGGCTGAAATGTGCTATATAATTATTTAACTGGTAGAAACATAATCCTTTGAAGAGGGTTTTTTTTCTTTTCCTCAGGGTTGCTGAATTTGTTTACTGAATTTCCATGGATTTTAGTTTCAATCTTTGATGCTTGATGATTTTTCTACCGTGCTTGATAACTTTTATTTATAGGCTTTTATGAATAACTTTTTTCTTTTGGTAGTTTCTCAACCAGCAAATGTATAATTTTTGTACTTCTTGGAGTGGAAGTTTTGGTAGTTTGTCAACAAAGGTAAGTTTTGGTAGTTTGTCAACATGCAAAAGTAAGATGTTTTTGTACCTCTTGGAGAGAAAGTTTTGGTAGTTTGTCAAATGCAAAGGTATAATTTTTGTACCTCTTGGAGAGGAAGTTTTGGTAGTTTGGTAGTTTGTGTAAATATGCAAAGGTACTGTTTTTTTACCTCTTGGAGAGGGTGTTTTGGTAGCTTGAGCCAAATGGTCTACATGCAGAGAGTTTTGATTGTGTACGTTGGTTAACCGTGTCTTTGATCACGAGCTACAAGCAAAGGTTTGGTTTATTTCCTTTTTCTAGCTAAAATTTATTGTATTTTAGTATTTTTAACGTTGTAACGTTGCAACATTCCATCATGGGTTTTGTTGTTCTCTATTTTGCATTTATGTCACTATGTTATGTGCAGATTGGTGTACCGATGGAGTTATGACACTAATAAAGTTTCATCATTACTTTTATCTTGAAGAGTATTGGATTCTATATAACTGTTGCATTGATAATTTTTTTCAATATAGCTAAACACATTTTCAATGTATTTTGCAGACTTGTTATGTGCAGATTGTATTCCTTTTCTGATCACGTTATGATGATTATTGTAAGTCAAATCTCTTTGCATCTTGAAGATTTCAGCTGTCAATATGTGGGTGGTGGTGCTGCTGCTGCAGTTGCAGAATAACTTCCATTCGGGGCTTGATGGTAGAAATCACTGGTTTATGTATTATAGGCTGTTTTTTTTTTTTTTTTTTTGTAATGTTTGTTCTCTTTTAAGACTGGGAAGTGCAGCCAGATCTTTATGTACAGATTGTGTTCCTTTTCTGATCACGTTATGATGATTATATTAAGTCAAATCACTTTGCATCTTGAAGATGAGAAACCTGGATCTGTCAATAGATTGTAAGGTTATTGTGGTGCTGTTGCAGAATAACTTCTAAGAATGTACAAGCATAGGTAAAAGTAGACTTAGAATTAGTTTTTTTTTCCTCTGCCATTTTGTCATTCACCTATTATTAATGGTGAACGTGCTGCTGCTTTAATATCACATTCTAAAGTTGTTGAGTACTTCATTTTGCAGACTTTGAAGCCGACTGTGGCTTAGAATTAATTCATCAAAATTAATTCTGTGGGATTTTTTTTATTATTTTGTGAAATATCTTTTCCGGCGATTAAAATTCGTCGGAAATATTTTTTTCGTCATTTTAGTATCTTTGCGGCGAATAAAAATCGCCGGAAACAAGCTTTCCCAGCTATTTTTGAAATTGTTGCTGTTGACTAAAATGTTTTGAAATAACAGTTGCGGCGATAAAAATGTGCTGGTATAGATCAATACCAGCGATGTTATGATCGCTGCAATTGAGTTCACAAAACCAATAACCTTACCAGCGATTTTTAAATCGCTGGAATTGATCTATACCAGCACATTTTTATCGCCGCAATTATTATTTCAAAACATTTTAGTCAATAGCAACGATTTCAAAAAATCGCTGCTGAAGCTTATTTCCGGCGATTTTCGCCACATTTAGCAACAAAATTAAATCGCTAGAATTAATTTTTCCCAACGATTAACAATTGAATCGTATTTTGCAATTGCGGCGATAAAAGGTCCTTTTGGCGACGAATAAAAATCGTTGGGAAAGAAAATTGTGTCCCGGCGATTTTTGGCTTCCGTTGGAGTAGATCAAAAGTGGGGGTTTAATACCGGCAAACATCCAGCGATTTAGAAATCGCTGGGAAAGGTGATAGGCATCTATTTTATAATTTTTCCCAGCGAAAATGAATCGTTGGGAAAGGTGATTCCCCTTGTAGTGACAAACCGCGTTCATATATATATATATATATTTAGAAAACAACTTCATTCATAAGCAAACCAATTAAATACATATATAGTCTTCAGAAACAATATTACAAACATGAAAAATTAAACACATACAAAAATTGACTACAACATCTATAGACACTCTACTTGCAAGAAAAGTAGGAGGTTGTTACCACCATTGAATAGTATTTATTATCCACAACTTTAGCGTGACACGCCAAGAGATGTGTTGCCTAATTCATGTCTTGTCTTCCAAAATTGAAAAACTTGGAGATTAGAACGAACAACGTTCACAACAATTTGAGAGTCACCTAGGAGTGGCTAGGACTGTTCAACTGGGCCGGGTTTTTTCCGGCCCGGAACCCGGAAAACCGGGATCTGGTTCCGGGTTTCGACCCGGATTAAATCTGGGCCGAAATCCAGGTTGAAAAACCCGGATCTATCCAGCCCGGATAAGGGTTACAAATCTGGGTACCGGGTTAAAACCCGGTACCCGGGTCTAAACGAAAACCATCACCCCCCCCGACTCGTTACGCCCGAGTCTGTCTCTCTCGCTATCTCTCTCTCTCTCGTTACACTTGCCGCTTGCGAAAGGAAACCCTAAATCCGTGCCTCCTCGCCACGACCCCATTGTCGCCGCCGCCGCATCTCCGTCGCCGTGACCCCGTTAGTCTGTCTCTCTCTCTCACTCTCTCACTCTCTCACTCTCTCTCTCTATCTCTATCTCCCTCTCTCTCTCTCTCCATTGGATTTCTCTGTGTATAATGAAGTTTTTTTAGTTTTATGTGTAGTCATTCTTATTTTTTGTCTTGTATTCTGTCTGAGTTTCTTTAACTTTTTCCTGTACACGGTTCATTTTCTATTGCCTTAGGAGCGGCTCAGGCATTTGTTATTAATGACAGTTTTCTATGTCTGGCAATCACCCTTATCACAAATCGTGCTATAAGGAGCATAATCACCCAAGATGTGATGTTTGCAAGAACTTTGTAAGTCTTTTTAATGTTCTGTTATAGCATCAAGTATATTTTGTTTAAAATCCAAAATACCCAGATTTATTGTTCTCATTCCATCTTGTGTACTTGTGATCAAACATTATGTAAATCGAATCTGGACTATGATAATCTCGACAAATTAACAGCTGAAAAATAACTTAGAAGGTTGAGATTGGTAATAAATTTTTCTCTAATAAAATGCCTATGCAAATTTTTAGGCCTCTAGTTCAATTATTCAGAAGACATGCAGAGTCATTCATTACAATTATTTCATAAATATATAAAAAGATAAATTCTCTGAATGGTGACTTATTAGTTTTAGTGTGAACTTTTGGTAGAAATTGGGATGTTTCTTTCCAAGAGTCTGGTCAAGCGTGTTTAAATATGAGATTAGCATACCTACTTCTGGATATGCTAATTTGTCTAAAGGTGCTTAGCTTTCACGGGATAAATAATTCTTTATGGCCTACATCACACCAAGTATTTGCTGCCCTTGATTGTCTTTAATTTACTTAATTCTTTTTTTGTACAGATCCCAACAAATTCAGTAGGTCTTATTGAGTATAGAGCACATCCTTTCTGGCTGCAAAAGTACTGCCCCTCACATGAACGCGATAGGACTCCTCGTTGTTGTAGCTATGAAAGAATGGAGGTCAGTTATGCTTCCACCCAGCCCCCCCCCCCCCCCCCCCCTCTTTCTTTCCTCCTCTGGAAATTACTAAACCTTTAAGAAAGCAGAAAGATGTAAGGACCACTTGCACTACCCTTGTAAAGTCAGGCCATTCATGAGTTTCTTTCTAGAAAAAAAAAAAAAAAAAACACTATGTTCTTGTGTTAGGTTTGACTAATGATCTTGCCATCTGATATCTATGGAACTTGTTCTGCTTCCTCTCCCTCTGGCTCTCACATAAGTTTGCTTCGTTCTATAAGTTTGCACAATCTGCCAGCTAAAACCCCATTTATTCTTAAGGGAAAACAATATTCCTTAATATATATATATATATATATATATATATGCTTACCATATAAACCAAATATATATATTAATTTGATGTTTGACAAAAGAAAAATACTTCTCTCACAAATGTTATGCTTCATTGTGACTTGCTATGAATTTGCTATGGAAACAGACCATGAGTTATGCTTTGCATTTGTTTATTGTGCACTTATAACTATTGGAGAGTGATCACGATGTCACTTTATTGTCATGAGTTCATGAGTTCATTGTCACTTTATTGGTTTCTCTCACAAATGTTATGCTTCATTGTGACTTGCTATGAATTTGCTATGGAAACAGACCATGAGTTATGCTTTGCATTTGTTTATTGTGCACTTATAACTATTGGAGAGTGATCACGATTAAAGTGTCTGATTCTTCCATTCGTCTCAACATGTGTAGCTGTGAATTTGCTTCTTATGAATTTTTTATAATTGTTATTGAAAATACAGAAAGTATTTACTTTAATATACCTTTCTATTTATGCTTGGTTGAGATACCCGTGTCTTAAATACTTCTCAATCTCTTGTTGCAATCTGGTAAAGTTCTTATTATATTAGTATTTGTCATGCACTATGCTTTCATGCAGATATTCTCACATACGAGTCTCTTTTGCTAACCTGTTGTTAATAAAATCTTAGGAATTAACAAATATTTATCTCCTATGGCTCTGGATATGTAAAGAAACAAAAAGATGGTAAAAATAAAAGAACTAGTTTTTCATGGTAGCTCTATATGGAGTTTTTATTTTGGCTATGGTATTATCTTGCTATTATGGGTGCTTGCTCCTCTTTCTAATCAACATCTACCTACTTCGCTTTTTATATTTGTTTAATTCAAGTTGGTGTGAAACTGAGTCATCTTAGTCCAAATGTGCAAGTGACGTCTCCGTGTAAAGCATTTGAAGGCTAAGCGGTTCCATATTATTGAGCGAGAGGATTTTATAATCACCCTCATCACTTGGCTGAAGAAGCAGATCCAGATAGGCAGGAAAATTGTTCAAGGAGGTGACTCTGATTTTAGTATTGTAAATGATCATGGACTAAAGATATTAGCTTTCTTCTATTGAATGTTGAGACGAATGGTGCATCTGTACTGGTGCATCAGCTTTCTTCTATTGAATGTTCCTTGTACATCCTCTTTAGCAGCTGACAAGAAGATGGAGAAAGAATACTGTAATCATTAGAGCGGTTCAAGCAGAATCCATAGAATACTGTAATCATTACCACCACTTGCATAGTCTTCAAATTTACTAGCCTTGCTTGTTAATTTTTCTGTTTGTGCAATCTCTATTATGAAAAAAAAAAAAAATCCGGGTTCAACTCGGAACCCGGAATCTGGGTTTTGAAAAACCCGGATTTACCTGGGTTCCAAGCCGGGTCTGACCCGGATCAATCCAGCCCGAGTTTCGGCCCGGGTTTGAAACCCAGATCCGGATCCGGGTATACCCGGGTTCCCGGGTTGGAACCCGGATGAACAGTCCTAGGAGTGGCAATATGTGATACGACTAGTTAATCCAAAACAAACATGATATAAAATTAGTTTATTTGGGTTTGATGTTCATGGGTTCGAATCAAAACGGATTGACCTGTTAAGACACAATTTGAAAAATGGGTCAACAACGTGTCAACTTGCTTAACCCGTTAGTAACCCGTTAGCATTTTTACTAAAAATTACAATTATATCCTTTTTTAAAACCTAAACCTAAATACTATATACACTACCAGTCCCTAACCCTAACTCTCTCTCACAAGTCACGACAGGCGACCCTCACCTCATTATCCTTCTCACCTCACGCCGCCCCAAGCTCTCATCACGCTGCCCTTCTCTCTCATGTCGTCGGCCGCCCCCACTCAGACCTTTCTCGGTCTCCTTCTCTCTCAGAGTCTCAAATCACACCATCAGTCTCAACTCTCTCATGTCGCCCCCACTCCTAGTCCCACTTCTAATGTATGAATAGTTGCTAAATACTCTTTGATTTGTGATTAATGTATGATATTGGTGTTAGTTTCGATGTGGGTTTCTAGGTTATTTTTTAAGTATTTCAGTTGGTTGGCTACATATTTTTCTGGGTTGTTTTTGGGTCTGACAATCAGAATGCAACTATAAGAAAAATATGAAGAGTCTGAAGCCAGTAGCTTCTGTTTCTCTCTTCTTTCTTTTCTGTGGTGCCTCTTTTCTTCTTTTCAATTTATTTGATTGCTGTTAATTTTTGTCGATTTGATATGATTTTTAAATGAAATCCTAAATATTTTTGCTACACATAGTACAACAGGGATTTATGTGTATCGGTGTAGTGCTGTGATCAATGCACTCTATTCCCGAAAGAGTTCCCTTCAAGCAATCCAGAGTAGGTTACCTATTTCAATAAGAAAAGCACGTATATATTCCTCACAACCAAGTACTAAACAAAATTCTTAGGCTATGAAATCAATGTCCAACAAAGTCTTTGTTGGATCCTGGGTAGTTTCATACATTAACATTGCTAATTTATGTGCAACTAGAAAGCAATGGAAATGGTTGAATTCATTTTAAGACATTGATTGATGTTACATATTGTTAGTTGGTGTGTTATATATCAAAAATTGATTCAAATTTTATATTTTTATTATTGAAAATATTTAATCCATCTGAAACACATTCTTGAAACACATATTCTTAGTTGTTGTCTTACAGTTGTTGTGCAGACATTATAGTTGTTTTTTTATAGTTGCTACTAAACTAGTTTTCATGTTGGATTTTCTTTTTAATGTCAGATGTTTGAGGCGGCAAGCGAAAACGATATTTTGATTGACTTGGATGCGTTGGAAGATATCTTAGCAAGTTTTCCAAGTGAGGAAGGGAAAGTGAAACGGATGAAAGATATTGAAGGAGCTAATTGAAGATTTTTATAGTGTGGAAACTCAATTTAAATCTTTTAGTAGAGGGATTAGACAAGTAATGAAGGTAAATTTATTGTTTAACTATTTATATTATATTGTTGTTTTATATCATGTTGGCTTGAAATATATATATATATATATATTTTATATGTATAGGAATTTGATTCATTTCAAGCTGTTGATCTTACTACCCACATATAAAAAAGTCAATTGGAGCTCTCTTTGGATGAATCGAGGGCAGATAGAAATACTCCCCTTGATATTCTTTCCTTTTCAAAACGAAATTCATTTCGCTATCTTGATCATGCTTATATGGCTCTTGACATTTTGAGTATTCATGTTTCTACAATTGCATCTATACCAACTTTTAGTGTTGGTGGGCGTAACATCGATTAGTTTTGAAGTGTACTACAACTAGATATTGTTGAAGCATTGGTTTGCACAAGAGATCGGTTATATGTCGAGCAAGTTAGTGTTATTTTTATTTTATTAAATAATAGACAGTAATTCTTTCAATACAATAATTTTATTTACTTCACTAATGTTTCTTTAATAGAAACCCACAAAATGAAATTGGAGAAGCTAATTGAAGATGTTATGGAGTTGAATATCAATAAAAGCAAGGATGACACTTCACTTCCTTCTATAAACCAATTAAATGTTTAGATTTGTGTTTATTATTATTGGGATTATAACTTTAATATTATTACAATATGTTTATGTTTATATTGTTTGGATTCTAATTTTGGACTTGTGCTAATATTTGGTATTGTTGGGGTTTTGATTTTGGTTTTTTATTGTTTGGATTATAATATTTGATTTTAATTTGGGTTTTTTGTTTTATTGTTTGGGCTTTAAAATATGAAAAATATTGATATTTTTCATTAATTAGGAGTTAGTTTTATATTTTTTGGAGATATTGTGATTTTAAATTTTATCATATGAAATTATGTTAATTAAGTCAAATTGGTTATTCAGTTAGTTCAACCCATGAAATGGATTGTGACATGTCGACTAATTCTCTAATTAATTAATAACGTGTCGTATCGTATTAACCCATTATTTTAATGGGTCGTGTTAAGGTTTGAAATTATGACATGTTTAACTTAACGAATCGTGTTCGTGTTGACCCATATAGTATAATACCCATTGTTAATGTAAAAAATTGTACAATAGGCCGGAGTGGGAGAAAGAGTTATTTTCGGCCCACTGAGGTAGTCCAAGACTAGATGAGGCAGTTCGAAGCCCGCGATGGGGATTTGGAGCAGTGGTACAGTGCCCATACGTACATCCATAGCAGTGAATATAAAATAAATACTGGAAATATAAATAGAGATACAGACATATAGATTTACGTGGTTCGGTATAGAGTCTACGTCAACAAGATGTCTGGAGGGCAAATCCAATACTATAATATAGCTATTTTACAATCTCTCATGGTCTTTCATTTTTCTCTATATAATGGAGGTCAGAGACCTATTTTCTGGAGAAGATAATATCCTGGATCTCTCGTTCTAAGGTTGAATATGACCTCTGTATTCTCGTAATTGTCGCTAATTAGTCATCGGGAAGTCCCCTTTTATTGTGGCCCCGTTAGTGGTAGGTGAGGGGGTTAACTTTCTACCATTTATCCATTGCGTGTTTGACTTGTTTTCTCTCATTTATCATTTTTTTATCTTTTTTGTCACCTTCCTCATTTCTCTTTGATACTTGCTTTTTCTTGTCCCCTCATTGTCTGTTCTTTATTTCCTGATGATGACCCTTTGGGCTGTGCGTGGTATGCCATATGGGTCAGGAAGATTTTACCCTCTAACACCTATGACTTGATATGACATGAATACGATCTGTTAACACGATTTACCACCCCTTCAGTCACCCTCAATCGTAACTCCAAAATGCATGTAAAACCATATGTAAGCCTCATAACGCAGCAAGAGCCTCAATAGCTTCCGGTTCATAAGATCCATCCTCTTTTCTATACATAACCATAATTTAATTTGATTTGAATTATAAATTTTAAAATTTGAATCTTACTAATCAAATCTTATCATTTAAGTGATATGAATTGCACGTGCACTTGAAAATAGAATAACTCAATCTAAGAAATGTCATATAAGCAATCAAGAATTTGATTTGATCATTCATGACCTAAGAGCACGTAAATCCTGAGTGAGCATCAATTAAAAAAAAAATTATCTAAATTTGAGAGAAATAGAAAATAGACACATAAAATATATCATATTGTTTATTATCCATGTAAACAATTCGGACAACATTGAGTTCGGAAAACAAAATCAAGATAAGCTCCCATGCACAAAGAGCCAGGAAATTGATGCTTTTCACGATATGTCTGCATGGTTCAATGTCTGGTTCCTCACAAAATCCGGTTGGTTGGTAACAGATCTAACCCATGCCCATTTGTGATCCTTTATGTTCACTTCATTCTTCGCCTGTGCCACCTCCTCCAGCGGAATATACGCATAGTTTCCATTAACAGGACCAGAAACAAATCCAGTGTACCCTGCCATAACTCCATGAATGGCCGAGTGAGCTAGAAGCGTGCAGTAAAGATTATCCGTAGCATTCGCAGGAACAGCACGAATCATGTATGTTGGATCTATGTATTTCACTGTAAAAAGGTCATCTGGGTGCTCTCTTGCCCACCATTTCTTCAGCTCCGACTTCAACCAGCCGCCGACGTCTAAGAGTACTGGGTTGCCGGATTCATCCTTCTCCGAAGTCTGTGCATCTTTTCTTGGAATCAGATCCTGGCCTGCTCCCTCAGCAACTACTAATACTGCATGCCCATTTTCCTTCACTCGCTGTTCAAGGAATTCGAACAGCCCTCCTTTTCCTTCCAAGTAGAAATCGATTTCGGGAATCAAGCAGCAGTCGACCTCGCGGCTGCTCAATGTTGCGTAAAGGGCAATGTGGCCTGTGCTTCGACCCATTAGCTTCACGAGGCCTATTCCGTTGACTGCACTCTCGGCCTCAACATGAGCTGCACTGATTGCGTCCTGTGCCCTTTCTACTGCAGTCTGGAACCCGAATGATCTGTCGATGATGCCAACGTCATTGTCGACGGTTTTTGGGATCCCGGTGACTGAAATATTCAGCCTCCGTCGACGGATTTCGTCGAATATCTTCACAGCTCCACGCATTGTGCCATCCCCGCCTATGATGTACACCTGTTTGCTTGCAAATTAATGGGCAAATGGAGCAATCTAATTAGCACACCATTCATGATACAATTAAAAAGTCCATCCAGATTGCCAGTTTATATAGAAAACACCAGGTTTATCAGAGTAAGTGCTTGAGGGAATTTGATGGTGAAAGAAAAACCATAAATATTATTCCTACATACATTAGAATTGAAGGACAGACAACCTGGTTAAAGCCATGATCCTGTATACCGTCGACGATCTTCTGGAGATCAAAACCTCCCCTGGAAGTCTCAAGCGCAGTGCCGCCATTTTTGTGCCAGTTGTGGACCAGATTGGGATTCAGCTCCACGGGCTCCGAGGAGTAGAACCCTCTGTACCCTGCCTTCACCCCGAATATCTGTCGTACCCCATAGAGGTCCCAGAGGCCCACAACGAGCTCCCTGATGACGGTGTTCAGACCCGGGCAAAGTCCACCGCAGGTGACGATGGCAGCCCGGGTCCGTGAAGGTTGGTCCAGGAAGACCCGGTTGCGCGGGCCGGCACGGTGGTACGCGGCGGAATGGGAAGGTGAGGAGAGGTCGTGGACGACATGGCGGAGGACTACATCGGAGTCGGTGACGTAGAATCCGTCGGAAGGGTGGTAGAATGGGTTGTGCTCTAAAGGGTTGGTGCGGGTTTGGAGGTCACGAAGGTAGTCGGTGAGGTGGGGGATTTGCACGGCGGAGAATGATAAGGTGGCGGTAGTACTGTTAGAGTTGGACGAGTTGTAATTCGGCGAGCACGGTATCGGTGCTGTGCTGAGGTTGTTAGCTTCTGTGTATGAAACGGCCATTGTTGTTTCTTCTTATTCTTCTTCTCCTTCTTCTCTGTAGTCGGTGTGAAGGAAGAGATACCACTTGTAGAGTTTGCGTACTTACTACGAGCTTGACAATGGCTTCCGTTAGATACGTGGCCGTCATGCTTCGTGGACACGCTGTGGTACTGTGAGGAACTCGTAGAAAGGCGACACGTTACGGGGTAAAACGTAGTTGCATGTATGAGAAATCAAACCATCTAAAAAATCTTCATAATTTTCTTTTTAAATATCTCTACAAAATATTTTTTAATTTTAAAATTTTAACAAATTTTAATCATTATCTAACCATTTCAATTTTATCAATTTTTAAATACAACATTTTCAAATTTTAAAATAAAAATTATATATAAACAATTCTTTAACTTTATAATTATATATTTATTTAACTTTTTCTCTTCATTTATTAAAATCCAATAAAACATATTAATTCAAATTATTTTATTATTATTCACAAAATTTTCATCTCATCTTATTACTCTCTTATTCTTTAATACTTTAATACTAAAGCAAATAGAGGAGTGAAATATCGAATATCAATCTTTTTTAAAGGAGGATAAGTTTCAATCGGGTATTGTTAGTTCAAAGTCTAAAGTTATAACAACCAGGCCCAACGCAAGCCCACGTACTATTAATTTTATGGAGGTGAAATTGTACAGAAGCCACTACAGATTTACTGAGTAATTTTCAATAGCCCACAGGCCCAAACATTATTTTAGTAGAATATGAATCTTTGAGCAGAAATTTCAATTAATGGGCCAATATTTGCAGAAATTTCGGGAAACTCATTTTGAGATTTATTGGGTAATTTATTATAACCCCACAAACAAAAAATTTGGTTAGATTTTTAATTACGCCCGTTAGGGTTTAGCAGATGTTTTTTTTCCCGGTTCAATAAATGTGTTAAAAGCCCAAGCCAGAGACTCAATATCCTGACTTGCATGTAAGTTCCATGCACGTGCTCTCCCTTCTCCTTCATCCTCTAGAGTTTTCAACTACCCATATATAATGGAAAAGTCTAATGTCAGGCAATTTGCACCTTGCGCACCGAAGATGACATGGAATGTGAATATTGATACGGTGCGTTTCAAGTGGGAAACTAAAACAGTTCGTTTTATTTTACTTTAGCAAACTGAGTAGTATGTACGTTCATGGCTTCTCCATCTTCGAGTACTTGTGCACCCAGTGCTCCACCACCGTTTTACTTTGATGAGAAGTGGAAAATTTTAAAGAAAGAAGGCTCATCTAGAAGCCGCTCCTCCACTGCTCCTTTCAAGTAGACTTCTCGCCAGAGAATGTGTACTTTTACTGAAAGTGCGCTAGGCTTGTGAAGGAGCAGAGGGCAAGGTTCTACATCATCTTTAATTCAACGAGATTGTTCTTGGGTGTGGATAAAAAATCTCGATTTAGCATTTTCTTGGCATCCAAGGAGGTGGACTGGAAGAGGAAAAGAAAAGTTGTAGACTTGTATATATATTTTTCCCCTTTTTAATTTTGTTTTTTTGCTTAGATTTTTTGGGCCCTGTTGCTTTCATTGTTTCTGGGCTCAATCGAAAGATTTAAATTGAAAGAGAATTAAAGAAATCTTCAGCTTTTGAATATCATTCACTCTACTTTACCTCCAGTTTCCCATTTTTGTTTTCTTATTTGGATTCTCCTGCTCTTGATGATCGAAGTAATGGGTCTATCTTAGATCTCCCATCTTTATGTTTCTAGATGAGAATTTTTACTCTCTGATAGAGATTATTATTATTATATCTAATTCTTAGTGAACCGTGGATGTTGAAGATTAATAAAGAATAGTTGTATTCACAGTAGAAGATGGATCGACGAGAGAGAGAGAAGAGTCTTGGGATGTAGCAAGGGGCAGCAATTATCATCCACAAACGGTGAATCTAGGGTGCAAAGATGGGATTTGGGAGAAGAGACAAGCGAAGGGGAGATAAAGGGGATCTGGGAAGGTGATGGTCTTCTCTTCTCTTCTCTTCGTATTGTTTCTTTTAAAATAATGACTTTGACAACAGCAATTCACATCGGATTCGTATGCAGATTCGTCTGCCAACTCATACCTAGATGGATCTGCATATGAATCTGATGTGGATTGCTGCTATCAAAGCCATTATTTTAAAAGAAACAATATTAAGAGAAGAGAAGACCATCGGCTTCTCATATCCAATTTGTTTCCCTTTTATCTGTCTCTCCTCCCAAATCCCATCTTTGCACCCAAGATTCGCCATTTGTGCACGATAATTGCTGCCCCTTGCTACATCCCAAGCCTCCTCTCTCTCTCTCTCGTTGATCCATCTTCTACTGTGAATACAACTATTCTTTATTAATCTTCAACATCCATGGTTCACTAAGAATTAGATAAAATAATAATCTCTGTCAGAGAGCAAACCAGATCCACACAAAGCTGATCAGCTACATTGGTTGAATGGAATCTCGTCTAAAACAAAAAGATGGGAGATCTAAAATAGACCCATTACTTCAATCATAAGAAAACAAAAATGAGAAAAAATGGGAAATTGGAGGTAAAGCAGAGTGAATGATATTCAGAAGTTGAAGATTTCTTTGATTCTCTTTCAATTTAAATTTTTCGATTGAACTCAGAAACAATGAAAGCAACAGGGCCCAAAAAATCTAAGCCAAAAAACAAAATTAAAAAGGGGAAAAATATATATACAAGTCTACAACTTTTATTTTCCTCTTCCAATGATCCTCGTTGGATGCCAAGAAAATGCTAAATTGGGATTTTTTATCCACATCCGAGAACAATCTCGTAGAGTTAAAGATGATGTAGAACCTTGTCCTCTGCTCCTTCACAAGCCTAGCGCACTTTCGGTAAAAGTACACCTTCTCTGAGGAGAAGTTTACATGAAAGGAGAAGTGGAGAAGCGGCTTCTAGATGACCCTTCTTTCTTTAAAAGTTTTCACTTCTCATCACAGTAAAATAGTAGTGGAGCACTGAGCGCACAAGTACTGGAAGATGGGGAAGCTATGAACGTGCATACTACTTAGTTTGTTGAAGTAAAATAAAACGAACTGTTTTAGTTTCTCACTTGAAACACACCGTATCAATATTCACATTCCATGTCATCTTCGGTGAACATGGGTGCGCAAAATTGCCTGAAATAAGACTTTTCCTATAATATATATATATATATATATACACACACATACTTGAAAAATTAGGGCTGCACATATGAAATTATAATCTCATACTCTCTCCCTCTTCGAATCGTTACAAAGTTGTTCACTATCACGGCAGATCACTTCTAGCCGCAGTACCATTGAACCACTCTAAACTACCATCACATAGCCAGATCACCCCACAATCGCCCGACGGTTTCTCCTCCCCGTTGCATCTCCCCACGTCCCCACCTCCAGCAAGCTCCCAACGAACACGACAACACGCTAGAACCTTGTTGAGACCTGTAGAAAACCAACGCAATTGCTCAATTTGTTTCCAAAGCCCACGGCAAACTAGCAGTTCCATGGTTCCTCTCATGTGAGCGTTCTTTCCTTCAAGCCACAACAGGCTGAGAACCACCCACAGCGCTGCCCCTGCATGCACCAACAACCCTCCAATCCACGCTAGCAGTCGTCGCACTCACAGCAGGTCGCAGAAACCACCCTACTGCTGCACCAACGTGGGATAGACCAACTGCCAAAGCTCCTTCACGTGGCTGCCACCCCTCCCTTCAGCCACCAAGGTTGCACCACACGGCAGCCTTTGTATCGTAAAACGAGACCCACTTCTACACCAAAACTAGCCGCTATTTCAAGCGCACTAAAAACAGAGCAAAAATTTCTCCGTTCAAATCACCAATCGCAAGCTAATGCAGACGCCATCGCCAACAGCAACAGAGCATGCCAGACAGTAGCCCCACCATGCGTCCCTCTGGCCTCCTCAACGCTGGATCAAAATTCCAATCGAAGTTACACCCTAGAAGCTCATGAAGATGCTGGTTAGCCACTGCCGTCGTCAGTTATGCACCGCCTAACCCCAAGGTGCCTCTCGGAGTCCTCGTTGTCCCACCTCCATTTCCGACCAACAGCACCACAAGCCACTCTCTCTCTCTCTCTAACATGTGAATTTCGTGTGTGGGCGCGCGCGCGCGCACGCCTTTTCCTTCACTTTCCCACTTTCCCTAGTTAATTAGCTCTTTCCCTCTTTACAGGCCGGTATGAATATTGGATTATGGGTTGCTATGTATATTGGATTATGGGCCGGTATGTATATTGGATTATGGGCCATGCAAATTGAAATGGGCCATGGGCTTGCAGATAGGTTTTATGGGTTGTGCAATTTTAGATGGGTCGTGGGTTTACACCGATGCATTATGGGTTTAAGAGAGATTATCAATTTTTGAGGATTTGGGCCCACGAAAGGTTAGCTAATTTCGGTAAATTAAAGTATTTGGGAAGTGACGATATTTCAAGGTTTCAAGGATTTTAGACATTAGAGAAATATAAATTTTTTTATATCTTAGATTTTTAATTACAAAATACGTGTTCAATTGGAAATTTACGCAGGCTACTTGACTATCTTATAGGTGACGATTGATATGCTCTTGACACTGTTGTAAGAAAATTCAGAGAAATTAAAAAGTCCATGTAAGCGGGGTTCCTATGTTAGACTTTGCATAATAAGAAAATGAACTGATGTTGATTTTATAAAAAATGTGTATGATATGTTTTGAAAAAAAATGTGAAAACAACCTCAGTTATGTATTCTGTATTACTCATGAAATCTATATAAAAGAGAAAATATTTTTGACATGACTAGTGTAGACATGAGTAATATTTTGACATGTTGTTTCTGAAATGTGCAAAAGAGCGAATATGAAATTTGTGAATTTGTGAATTTCGTACATGTTATATGAAGATGCTTTGAATCCGTTTCGATTATGTAAAAATAATGTGAAAATGCTCAGTACTCTATTTGATATGATATGGCATCTAAAAACACCTTTGGCATGAATTTCTGATTCTGTTTCTGGTTCTGATAATATGGCTCTGATTCTGTTAGATTTTTTGTACCAACATCTCTGATATGAGTGCACCCACTATGAAAGCAAAATAGTTTTTCTGCGTGTTCTTTCTTATGTGCACAGCTCCGAGAATGAATAAGGGAAAGTTTCACTTTCTGATACTGCATAGTTTGGCCATCGAGGATAGCACAATCCTATCACGAGGGTTAAAAATAGTATATGATATGATATGGTGATATGATATGATAAGATGAAAATGTTCAGTCATGTTATGCCAAAGGATCTTTAAATATAAATAGTTGGTTTTGGAATATGAACAGTTTGAAAAGTCGCGACTTTTCAAACTGTTCATTGAAACTTAGATCGATATGATATTTTGATAACATGTTTTTTATATCTGCATATTGAAACTTTAAATTATTTGTTTCTGCATTCTGAACTCTCTGAAAATCTCCATGTTTACATACTAGTATATGTTCTCTACTTACCAGGCATCTTCATCCAGTCCGGAACCCAGATATACGGGTTTCAGTTACGAGTTCCGGCCCACGACAAATCTAGGCCAGTACCCGCATAAAAAAAAAAAAAATCCCTGGTACACCCAGTACCAGGTTTTTGGGTGCTGGGTGTACCAGATTTTTTTTTCGGTTTGAATGTTTTGATTTTTTTTTTTGTTCCTTTCTAGCAACTAAATGGACAGAAACTCAAAAGAAAAATGCATATTATTTCCAATGAATTATCTATTTTATAGTTTTTTTTTTTACTCTCTTCTCCATGTGGCTTTTTATTGGTGGTCAAGGAACATATAGGTTTTGATTTAAAAAATTAAATAAATAGAGTTTGAATGCTGCATCAACATTTTTTTCATGAAAAAAAAATCATAACATGTAGGCTTTGAATTAAAAAAAAAACCGGGTGCAATCCAGAACCCGGGTTCTGGATTTTTAAAAATCGGTTTCAATCCGGGTTCTAGCACGGGTTTGACCCGGTTTGGGTTCTAGCCCAATTTTGAAACTCGAGTTCCGGTCCGGGTATACAAAGGTTCCCGAGCCGAAACCCGGATGAACATTACTACTACTTACTGAGTTGTTGATAACTCACCACTTATCTCCACAATATTTTCAGATGTTTAAATGTTTCAGCTAAGGATTAAGAATCGAAAGCATGTATGAGGCTACCTGAGCATAGTGGATTAAGTACAAATATGGTACTTTGGTTATTAGAGAATTTTATTTTGTAGTTTTGTTTTGCTCTATCGACTGGATATTTTGTAAGGTTAATATTTATTTTGAGATTTTGTGGTGTTTAGAATAATTATATTAGAGTAGTTGATTTGAAACAAAGAGTCCTATGCGTCATTGAAAATTTGTAATCTATGACTATATGGTTGAAATATGATTTTAAGTGATAATAAGTAATTCTCTGACCCACGCGGGACTGGTGCGTTACAAAAGTTTGGTCTTTTAAAGTGAGTGATCCCATGAGACTTGTATATTTAAGATTTATATAAATTTATTATTCTCTAAATATAGATACATAAACTCTACAGTATTTATAACTCAGTTAATGCTGTCAAACCGATTGCTTTGTCGTTCCAATATTGGTATTTTTTATCTTTATAGTAATAAAAGAGAGGACGAAGTCATGGTTAATCTAATGCCCACAAATTGTGAAACTAATCACTATAAATAACTTATATGTGCTGCTGTATAAGAGTATAAAGTATTGGAGATAACATAAATATATGTTTTTAATATATTAGTATAAGATTGTAAGGTATGTGGTTGGTAAATTAAAAAAATAAAACATTTATATACCAATAACAATAAATATTATAATTTTTCAATTTTCTATATATTGTGCATTCAGAAAAGGACAATGCTAGGGTGCATGTGCACTCTAAATATGCACACCAATATAAATGTGTTTTATTTTTTTCTTTTAAGTATTTTTTTTAGAATATATAAATTTCCTGATGTCATGTATATGAAGTTTGCCAACACCTTTGATTCAAAGATGGCATTCAGGGAGCCAGGCAAAGCATAACTAGGACAGCAGACAGATACTAGACTAGACTAGACCAGACCAATGTCTGTTTAAGTTTTGAGCTTTGACAATTACCTGCATAAATCCTTAATCCGCTTATGATATGCATCCCCACATATCAAACACATTTTTCTTCTGAAAAGAACAAAAAAAGTAGAGAAAATCTTCTTGACCTACTCTACATTTGAAAGGACTGACTATTTGGTTAAAAGTGTTGAATTTAGAGACCATACCAGCAGTTAATTAAACACAGAGATGAACAAGATTTTTAAGGAAAACACAATAGATACAAAGGGATCCCACAAAAGATCCTACAAACAGATGTGGCACACTGATAATGTGTCACATGTCTATTTTATTTTCTTTTTCCCCTTCTCCCCGATGTCTCTTTCTCTTATTCTCTTTTTTTTCCCTTCCTTTTTTGTTCCCTCTCCCCTTCTCTCTGACTCCCCGTACCTCTCCCCTCCTCCCCCCTTACCCTTACGAAGGCCACTCTCCTCAGCGCCGCCAACGATCGTGACTCTCCTCCACCGACAACGCACAGAAGCCCCCTGTTCCACCACTCTCCTCACTGCCAACCGACGATCGTGACCCTCCCAGTGCTGCCGATGAGATTCTCTACCTAGTGCCACTGCTGACGTCATTTTGGCGTCAACCCAGTACCACCGTCGCCCACAACCCCGTCGACGACAACCCACTCTCTTCCCCTGCTGCCCATCCCTCTGTCGCCGGATACTTCTCTATGTTTGGTTGTTGAGAAAATGAAAGGGAAAATTTTGTTTGGTTATTGAGACAAGGAAAAGAAAATCATATTTGTTCTCTATTTAGTTGTTAAGAGGAAAAATCACAGTTTGTTCTTGTTGGGTTGTTGAGAAAATGAATGGAAAATAAAATTTGTTTTGTGTTTGGTTGTTGAGAGGAAAATTCTAATATGTTTGTTTGTTGAGAAAATTACAAAGGAAAATAGAATGAATATGAGAGAGAGAGAGAGAGATCTGTTGTTTGTTGCTGGTGAGGGATGGGAACGGCGACAGCGACGTCGGCGTTGGTTGTTTTCTGGGGTTGGCTCCGACAAACGCGCTGGCTCTTTGCTGGGGACAACAGTGTGGGTTTGCAATGGGGAATGGAGGGGGAGGGGAAAGGGGGATTGGGGTTGGGGAGGGAAATAAAATAAAATAAAATAAAAACTTAACTGGACGTGGTATTGACACGTCAGTTTGTGGGATCCCTATGTGTCTCTAGTAGTTGTCCTGCATGCAACAACAGAATCTCAGGGAGAAAATGTTGAGAAAAAACACTAGCAGGGGGCCAATATTCTCTGATATCTTTCTGTTATCTTGTTGGCAAAGAAAAGTAGGGGATGGATTCAAAGAGTTGTTAAAGCAGAAAACTAGAGGTAAAGACAAAAGAAACTCCATGGCTAAAAGGAGGACTACAGGTCGTGAGAAGGCGGCAGCTTAAGGTCTCTTTCTGACAAATACTTCCATAGAATAGAGCCAAAGCTGCAGGGTTTATATACAGGCTAGGGCAGGCAGCCTCCTTAATTTGGATCATCATCGATTTCTTTCTTTGGAAAAGTTTAATATTCCTCTTTCAAACTGATCTCTCATGATTCTTTCTTTTTTTCCTTTTTAATGTTGGTAATCTAAATGGAGAACTTCTACTAAACAGTGTGGGCATCAAATTCAATATGTTTGTTAACTTTGATCAGTATTTTGGATAGAGTGCGACTACTATACAGCCCCACTCTTACCATTGGGCGTACCGCCTAGTGGTTTTTTTTTTTTTTTTCCTTTTTTCTTTTAACATTTTTTTAATACATTTAAATATTTTTTAAAAATAAAAAAAATACACCAATACACTTAAAATCACTTACTTAATCACTAAGTAAAAAAATTTTGTTTTTTTTACCGGCGGTCAACTAGAGCGGTACACTTGGATGGGTAGAATAGTTTTTTCCTTTTGGATAATATATTTATATATATATATATAGGATATTGTACATTAATATTCAAGTTCATGAACTTAATCCAGAATTTGGGAGTTATTTTTAAAACTTAATTTAATTAGGTTTAATTAGGAAGTATCACAGATCAATTAGATCACTCTATTTAATATTAACGTTCCTTTGTTTATAAATTATGTTAATGGTAAAAGATCAGATTTTAATATATTATATATTTGTTTAATGATCATATATATATATATATATATATATATATATTGATTTAGTTTTTTCTGCTAGCTAGCGTGCAGCTGATCAATAATTAATTATTTCTATGTTATGAATTAGCATGATCACTTAATCAAAGGAACATTAATAAGATCAGATTAATTTGTACAGTCGTTCAAATATTCTCTCTCAAGTTTATTCTTTTTGAAAAAAGTAGACAAATTTAAAATCCATGTAAATAAATTATTTTTTTAATGATAGATTCCAATTTTATTCAAAGGGAATACGTGTGACTTGTACGTGTGTGTATATATATATATATATATATATATATATATATATATATATATATGTGTGACTAGAAGTCTAGAACTGTATCTACTATATATGACTCTTAATTAAAATTATGAGAATTAATGTTATATACTTATCATCCCCACACCACACACCAATATGTAATTTATTACACATCAATATGCATCTTTAAATAGAATGACAAAAATGATAAATCACATGTTGGTGTGTGGTATACAAGATGATAAATAAGATTTTTCTAAAATTATATGAAAATTAAATTACAAACGTAAGCCTCACACCCTGTACATCCATTTAAAAATATGTCATTTTATCTACATATTTGTAAGTAAAATATGATAAAAATATGGGACTAATGGATAGCACTGTTCAAATTATATATATCCCGGCTAATTCCAATGAATTATGTGACGTTTTGAATTCATGTGCCGTTGAATTAATAATTCGTTGTTATCTTATAATAGTAAAACCTATCTAATTAAAACAAATCCTTCGATATCAGAGTACAATTCTACATTAGGTTGACTTTTTTCGAGAGCATGCAGGACTCTTACGTATACAGATAGGTATGTATGTTGGATAGACCTGATCTCCCGCCCCCGACGTTCTACAGTCATTATCGAACTTGATCATCGAATATCGCTCGAGAACTTCGACTCTTTTGATCCAGCCAAGGACTCTACTCTCTCCCGCCTTCCTGTTGTTCAATTATAATCGAACTAGGTTTCTAGAAATCTATCAGGAACTAGGATTCCCTTTTGCTTATAAATATTCCTGCTCTGCGATCATATGATGCTAATCAAGTACGTACGTAATTGCTAGCTAACTGGGCAAAGCAAAATGGCGTTTTCAAAGCTTTTAGTTTTCTTCCTCACGTTCGTCGTTTTTTCTGCGTTCCAAGAATCCGCTTTTGCAACCAAACAAGTAAGCATAGAAAATAGCTCTGATCAGAGTAGTACTACTTTTCCTTCATTGAAGGCATGCATGGAGATCGCCTAGCTAGCTGATTTTCTTTCTTCACTTTGAAGTTTTCTTTTTGCTTTTTCCGCATGGTCGTAGATAAAAGTACGTATTTTCTTCTTGTTTTGTTGTGATGTAGTCGTATGTAGTGTACCTCGGATCCCATGCACACGCTCCAGACGTTTCTGAAGCTGAACTAGATCGGGTGACTGATTCTCATATTGAATTCCTCGGATCATTCTTGGGAAGGTATATATGCAACTTGCATGGTATCTCGATCTACGTTTATGATATTTTTGTATTTTCATATCTTAAACCAAAGGTTTTGATTCGCTTCCATGCAGTCATGAGAAGGCCAAGGATGCAATTTTCTACTCGTACAGAAGGCATATCAACGGTTTTGCTGCTAACCTCGAAGAGGAAGAGGCAGCTGAAATAATGAGTATATAAAGATCACAGAACATATCATGTTCTCCTCAGTCTCTAATTTTGTTTAAGAAAATATGTCATGCTAATCATGAATCATGTTAATTAATTGCAGAGCACCCAAAAGTCGTGTCGATTTTCTTAAACCAAGGAAGAAAATTACACACAACTCATTCATGGGAATTCATGTCGATGGATCAAGGGGGTGTGGTTCACTCAAGCTCCTTGTGGGAAAAGGCCAGATTTGGTGAAGACACAATCATCGGAAATCTTGACACTGGTAATGAATTCTCTCTCACGAAGTTTCTTAGTCAAGTGCTGTTAATTTTCTTCTTCTTCTTTAAGTCAAATGTTTCATGTAGTGCGACATTTCTTTGAATTTATGGCACTGATCATGAAGTAGTTGTTATATATTTATTCTAGGTGTTTCGCCTACATTACAGAGCTTCAGCGACGATGGTTATGGACCCATCCCATCAAAGTGGAAAGGAGATTGTAGAAATAGTCATGGAGTCCATTGCAATAGGTCTCATGCTCTGATCTTTAACGGTTCAATCGATGTTTTTTTACCATATTTTCACTTTAGAGACAGCATTCGCTAAGATCTGTACATTCAAATTATGCACTCTATGAAGCAATATATTGCGAATTAATTATAATTTTTCCTCCTTATTGGGTGTTTGATTAAATGCGCGCAGGAAACTAATTGGGGCGCAATACTACATCAAAGGCTTTGTCGCCTATAATGGGGCAGTCAACTCTAGTCTCGAAACTGTAGTTGATGTTGAAGGACATGGTTCTCACACGCTATCAACAGCAGGAGGGAATTTCGTGCCTGGTGCAAGCATATTTGGTGTGGGCAATGGAACTGCCAAAGGTGGTTCCCCTCGAGCCCGAGTGGCTGCCTACAAGGTCTGCTGGCCAGGAGACTCAACCGGTGGATGCTTTGATGCTGATATTATGGCAGCGTTTGATAGGGCCATTCATGATGGGGTTGACGTCCTTTCTTTGTCACTCGGTGGCCCTCCTTCTTCGTACTTCCAGGATGGCCTTTCAATCGGCGCATTCCATGCTGTTAAGAAAGGTATTGTCGTGGTTTGCTCGGCTGGAAATAGTGGGCCATCTCCTGGAACTGTCTCAAATGTTGCACCTTGGTTGATAACTGTTGGAGCAAGCACCTTGGATCGACAGTTTCAAGCTTTTGTTGAACTCCAAAATGGGCTCCGACTCAAGGTCAATATATTTAATTCTATGCTTTCCTTGAGATAAAAAAAACTTGCTTTAATTACTCTTTTTATTTTTGCCACTTCATTTGTTTACCACTTTCTGTACTCCTTCAATATAGGGTACAAGCCTGTCTAGACCTTTGCCAGAAGATCGATTCTACCCACTTATAGCCGGTGCACAGGCTACGGCTGAAAATAAATCTGCTGTAGATGCGTAAGAACAAATCGTTTCCCAGCCGATTTTCTCTTTGAATTCTGTTAACAAAAGCCTCAAACTGAAGCTTGTGTTTGATATACTATGTGATGAATTATTGCCAGTGAAATTTGTTTGTGCTGTGCATGCAGTATGCTGTGCAAGGATGGAGTACTGGATCCTAAAAAGGTAAAGGGTAAAATTCTGGTCTGTCTGAGGGGGGGAAATGCAAGGGTTGACAAGGGACAACAAGCAGCTCTTGCTGGTGCAGCTGGGATGATTCTTTGCAATGATAAGGTCGATGGTAATGAAATCATTGCCGATCCTCACGTGCTACCGGCATCACATATTAACTATACAGATGGTCGTGCTGTCTTTGCCTACATCGCTTCCACTAAGTCTCTCTCTCTCTCTCTAAACAGTTTTTTTTTTTTTTTTGTCAATTTCCTCATAAATTATATGAATCAACAGTGACCCAGTGGGATATATAACGGCCCCAACAGCAGCACTTAACATAAAGCCTGCACCATTCATGGCAGCATTCTCGTCCAAAGGGCCTAATACTATTACACCAGAGATTCTCAAGGTTTGGCAATGAATTGAACATTAATTATTTTCTATATATGTCGATTCTTTTGGGATGAGCTCGCATTTAAGGCATTTTCATATATATATTCAAGTTACTGATTGTCATGGCTGAATATTTTTCCTTCGACACCAAGCAACCCAATTAGCTAGGCCGTGACCACCTCATTTACACTATGAGATTAGTACAGCTTGTTCTTCCAGTACTGCAATTTCGTGGTATCGATCTGTAACTGTAATATATTTTCATTTCCAACTAATTTCTTTAAATTTTCAGCCTGATGTCACTGCTCCTGGAGTGGATATCATAGCTGGCTTCACCCAAGCAACAAGCCCGACAGAGCTACCCTTCGATCATCGTAGAGTTCCTTTCAACATTATGTCTGGCACATCCATGTCTTGCCCCCATGTTTCTGGAGTTGCTGGTCTTCTTAAGACTCTCCATCCTTCCTGGAGCCCAGCTGCAATAAGATCTGCGATCATGACAACCGGTAAGGACCTCGATCGATCTGTGTTCAGATCAATTCGATCTCTTGTTCTTGTTCTTGGGTTTGCTTGGATAGTTTGTTTAACCATTTTTGCAACCATTTTTTTCTGACAGCAAGAACAAGGGATAACACTGTGAAGCCAATGCTCAATGCAAGCTATGTGAAGGCAACGCCATTCGAGCAAGGCGCCGGCCACATCCGACCAAACCGTGCCATGGACCCCGGCTTGGTCTATGACTTAACCAACGACGATTATTTGAACTTCCTCTGCAGCCTCGGCTACAACCAGACTACTGTTGAACTATTTTCCGATGTTACTTATGAATGTCCCAAGTCAGCCAGCCTTCTGGATTTCAACTATCCCTCCATAGCTGTCCCAAAGCTCTCTGGAAAGGTGACTCTGACTCGGAAACTGAAGAATGTTGGCTCGCCAGGTATCTATGCAGCTCGTGTCCTAAACCCAGTTGGAGTTTCAGTCCATGTGGAGCCCCACATATTGAAGTTTGAGAATGTTGGAGAGGAGAAGAGCTTTACGTTGACCCTGGAAGCCGAGGAATCTGGTCTTGCTCGAGACTATGTTTTTGGAGAGCTAATTTGGTCGGATGGCAGGCACTACGTGAGGAGTCCAATAGTAGTTTCTACCGCTAATAAGAAGATGATCGGTTAGAAAGTAGGATGGATGGATGGAGAGGATCAGTCTACTTTAGTTAGAATTAGCAGTCAAGTATTATTTCCTAATTAAATTCTCTTGCCATATTTTTTATTTTTGGCCAGAACATGGAGACGGCCAGTTTGTCTAGGGTTTTAGATTAAGAAAGGATACAGTCACGAAGAGTCTTATAAAAACTCACTTACTTACATTCATTAGATCTACTTTATAATATTAAAGTAGTTTTATAATTTAAGGTAATGTCAGTTTATAAGTTTATTTTAATAAAATCTTTTTGTGACTAAACTATTTCTTTTTAAAATTTTGTCATGTTAGAGTCCAATTTCAATTTGTTAAGTTCTTTTTTGTTAAATTAATTAAAACTACTTTCATTTTACCATTTTCTTTATTATTTCTAGAAGAGTAATGCTTAAACAACACCCGCATCGTACTCTTATCCCACTATATAAAATATAGCACTCTTATCTCCCTTGGATCATCTTTTATTTTTTTTCAAAATTAAAATCTATAGATTGATTGACAATAACATGACCTCATTATAGTATGATGAAAGTGAGATGAAGGTGCGTATAGACTGTAGAACTTCCCTTTCTAAAATTAATTGGTGTTTAGGATCGATCGATGGTGTATGATGCTAGTCTATGACAAAGTGGACACATCATGTTGCAATTTTATTGAATTTTTTTGTTTTAAGATTTGAAAAAATTAAATTATTTATTATTTTGTGTGAAAATTTAAAAAAATTGTAATAAGTAAATGAGATAAATTGAGATACATTTTGTATCTAAATTAGGGGTGTTCATCCGGCCATAACCGGATCCGAATCCGGATGCTAAAATCTGGGCGGTTATCCGCCCAGATTAATCTAGATTTAATCCGGGCGAATAACTGGATTTAATCCGGATCCGAATTATAACCGGATTTAATCCAGTTTTTATTTTTTATTTTTAAATACTTTAAAACTTAAAAAATGATTGTATAACACTTGTTTTACATCACAATGCAAAACATAAATTTACAAAAAATAAAATAAATAATAATACATCACAACTAATTAACTAAAACATAAATTTACAAAGAATAAAAGAAATAATAATATATCACAACTAATTAAACTAAAATATAAATTTACAAAGAACAAAAGAAATAATAATAATCACAACTAATTAAACTATTTCTTGGTGGCACCACATGGATGAAGATACATGTGTCACAAGAGAAACAAATAGAACCTTAAACTATACAAAGAAAATGGCCAGGGATGGAAGTGTCACAAGAGAAACTTGTAACTCATTGCCATTTAAGATTAGCCTTTTGGTTCAAACCAACACCATTTCTTGATGAGAAGCAGAGAAAGGAAAAATGAGTAGGTTTCTATTTCAAAGCAAGGCTAAAGAAACTGCTCAAGGCTCAACCCTGAAATTTGTGGCTCAATAGAAATAGCTCATTCATCCATAGCAAAATAACAGAAACCAAAATAGCTTATTCATCTAAAACAACAGAAATAGCTCATTCTTCATTCCTAACCCAAATAACATAAACGAATTTAGCTCAAAGCAAAGTTTAAGTTTCACAGCGAAGGCATTACCGGTAAGATAAACTATTTCATTTCCAACGTAGGGGGCAGGGTGATTGAGGTTTAGTAAATAAGTAAAAAATTATTATAAATCTCATAATAAAATCAAATCCTCTATCATTTTTATTCCACAGTGAAGCAACACCAACCAAATCAAAGCAAGAAAAATTTCTGATCACACACTACCATAGTTAAAAAAAGAAGAAATTAGATCTAACAAAAAAAAATATATATTGCGATTGAAAGCCAAAGAAAGTGAGCAAAAAGGAACAGAGATCGAGTGGTAGGGTTTGGGATGTTACCCTGTTGCTGGGATCAGATCTGGAGAGAAGCTCTGAAGCAGGAGCTACGGACGCGGGAAATTACTGCCAAGGAGAGAAGCTATGAAGCAGGAGCTGCTGGAAAGAGCTCTGAAGCGGAAAAAATTTACCAAACTCAAGATGTTGAATGAGGATAGTCATCCCAAATCAAAACAAAACGAAAGAAAAATGCAGAAAACCTAATACATGTTATGAAGAGTTTGAGTTGTAGTTGCATTGTGAGTTTGATAAATGGCCGAAGAGTCCAAAGAAAACCCTAAGTATAAAGAAAGGTACCTTAAGAGCTTAGAGAGAGAGAGCCCTCGATGGTAGCCTCCGCGTGTCTCACCCAGATGAGCGAAGCTTCTCACTTCAAAGCTTGGAGAAGACGAGAAAGCTGCAAACCTAAGCGAGAGAGAAGCGGATTCGAGAACGAGGAGAAGCGAATTCGAGAACGAAAGAGATGCGGTTTTTTCATTTTAAAGGACCCGGTTACGGATAACCGGGTCACATAACCGGATCCTTGATCGGATCCAGAATATTTTAACCGCCCGGATGCACCCAGATTTCTGGGTTTCGGACTGGATCCGAGGGAAAAAAAAAAAAAAAAAAAAAAAAAAAAAAAAAAAAAAAAGGACCGGTTGAACACCCTTAATCCAAACCGAGCCAACTGAAGTTACAGATCTAAAAAAAAGAATGAAACTGAAATTCGGGGGGCTGGGTTTGGGAATGCCGGGGGGATGCTGAGGACGCGAGAGAATCAGGGAAATGAGCCAGTAAAATGAAAAAAAAATGGTTAACGTGGTACAGTGCCACATTTAATTTGTGAAATTCCTTTATATCTCTAGCTACCATCTGAGTACAAACAAATAAGAATAATGCTAGAGCCACAGCTGGTAGCTCCCCTGGCTCTAGCATGTGTTTTTTTATGTATTTTTTTAGTTCTTTTTTTATATAGATTTTTTTAACAATTTTAAATATTAAAAAAAAATAAAAAAAATTTACAATATCATTAAAAAATACTTCCTTAATCATGAAGTAATTTTTTATTTTACTTCGTGATTAAGGAAGTATTTTTTAATAATTTTTTTTTTACTTTATGATTAAAAAAGTGTTTTTTAATAATATTTTAAATTTATTTTATTTTTTTAAAATAGTTAAAATATTAAAAAAAATTCTATAAAAAAAAAACTAAAAAAAAAAACACATGCTACACCAGCGGTAGCTCCCTGCCAAATAAATAAAGTTATTACTTCGAAAGTTATACATGCAAGTGGAACTTGGCTGTTTCCCTGTGCAGCTGTAAGCCTGTAAAGCCCTCATGCAGCTGGAACTTTGCTATCCTTGGTATGTTCTATCTATTGACCCCTTTTTAAAACTTAATATGCAAGGAAAAATCAAGACTGATATTATTTTATTTTTATTTTTTGAAAATTTAAGACCATACTCATTCATTATATTTTGAATTAAAGTCTATTCATTAAAGAAAGACATTAATTCAATGATAAAAATAAAGTTGGAATGAACAATTATTATATATTTGTAACTTAAATCAACACATTTAAGTGGTTTCACAATTAAAACAATAAAAAGAAGAGTAGTACTATACATATTTATAATTTTATTTATAATTTTATAGTACAAGACTCATTTTATAAGTTTTCTTTTAAATTCAAATACTGAATTTCAAATTTTATAATTTTTAGCATATCAATAGCAAACACGTGTGTAAATGAGTTTTTACTTTTGTTTTATAAGTTTTTGGTAAGTATAATTAGCATTTTTCTAAAATGAAAATGATACTTAACAATATCCATAATGATTATGTACACAATATGGTATAATATTTTATCCATTGGGCGATGATATAATATATGCTTTTAGTTGCTATAATCTTTAATGTATTTTAGCATAAAATTTGTAGTATGTTTTTAATTAGAAGCTATTTTTTGTTGAAAGGTGGAGGGAAGAAATTTTAATTATTCACTATAATCCAACTTATCCGCTAATTCTCCTCTAATTAGCGGAGTGGTTTGGATTCAGAGATGAGTTGAAATAGGTTGAGATGATTTATAAATAGTAAAATAAAAGTTGAATTATTTATTATACTTTATGTGAAAATTTGGGAAAGTTATTTTGAGATTTGAAAAAATTGAATTATTTATTATATTTTATGTAGAAATTTAGAAAAGTTGTAATGATGAGATGAAATAAGTTGAGGTTGGTTTTGAATGAAAACGAGATTATAAGACAGAGTGGAACGATTTGACAATGGACTCAGCTAAACTCAGTAAAGACGCGTTTGCCTCGCTGGAAAACTCTTCCTTTTCTTTCTTTCTTTCTTTCCTTCTCTCGGTTTCTCTCCCTCTCTCTGCTTCTATTTTCTTTTTCGGC
Source organism: Juglans mandshurica (assembly GCA_022457165.1). NCBI lineage: Eukaryota > Viridiplantae > Streptophyta > Magnoliopsida > Fagales > Juglandaceae > Juglans > Juglans mandshurica. Next base: position 8,836,173 of record CM039627.1, read on the forward strand.
TGCTTTCCGTTGGAACCTGAGCCAGATATATCGGAATTCGAATTCCCAAAACCGAAAACCTTTTCGGGGATTCTATCCAAAGGGACTTTGAAGATTGGAGTGATCTCTGTGTGCAGCTCGCCCGAGTGACGACGGAATCGAAATGTCATACGCTTACCTCTTCAAGTACATCATCATCGGTGATACCGGTATTTTTTTTTCTTTATCAGTCTATCTCGAAATTCGATTTAGATCTTGTGAATCGAGTCGATGTATTCTTTCATTCAGAATGGATCAAATTCCGTGTACTGGATTTCGATCTGGTTGTGATTTCTCTTTTGATTCGAGTTTGTTTGCTTGTTTGTTTGGCAGGAGTTGGAAAATCATGTCTTCTGCTACAGTTCACGGACAAGCGGTTCCAGCCAGTGCATGATCTAACCATTGGTGTGGAGTTTGGGGCCAGGATGATTACCATTGACAATAAACCCATTAAGCTTCAAATCTGGGACACGGTTTGTACTTCTTCTCTCTTTTCATCCCCGCTTTGCAATATCACGGACTTAAATTCTATAGATAGTTGCTGTAGATTTTAAATTGCACACGTTTTTTTGGAAACTTTTCTAATTCACACCCTAGTGTAAATTATTGGATGCTGTTGAAAAGATAACGCCTAGTTGGACTTTTAGGCAAACTTCCAGATAAAATAACTAGTTAAATGGTATCCGGGTCCATTATCCTAACTTGGTTTTGATTATTGTAATGAAATTGGTTGCTTCTTTCTTAAACAGGTATATAAGTTTTATTTATGGATTTTTTTTTTCCTGCTGTATTTGCTTCAATTTCTATAAATTTGTTGAGGTGTTCTGTTTTGCACCTTATGTTATTGAAGTTTTAACTGCTAAAGTTTTCTTGGAAATATTCCAGGCTGGTCAAGAATCCTTCAGATCTATTACGAGGTCCTATTATAGAGGGGCTGCTGGTGCATTGCTTGTATATGATATTACCAGGTATTGCTTCCATTTCAATTTGAGCTTTCATTCGAATTATAGTTTTATACAAAAAAGTTAACTTTTCAACTTTGTGCTATAAAGTGAGCTTTTCCCTCGTTGTTGAGGGAATTAAAAATATGTTGTTGTAAAACTCAAGCATCATGCGATTTAACTAGTTCAGTGTAGGGAAACTTCCGAGAGTGCGGTGCACGGGACCGGGATTTACTCTGCAGGGGTGGGTCCGAAGGGCTCTGCCTTGGAGAGGTTTCCCGACATCATAAAAAATAAAAATAAAAAAAAACTATAGCATCATGCGCAACATTTAACTGGATGTTGATTTTATGATAATTCACTATTTTCAAACATATAAGTCATCTCATCAGAATATTTGCTTTGCCCTTAAAATCTCTGTACAAATTGGTGTTTTGCAAAATAAAATCAGTATTGGCGAAGAAAGAGCTTCGGTTTTTATTGTTATGTTTGATCATTTATGCTTTGTAGTTGAGATAAGGCATTGGGATGACGGTTTTGATTGTTTACTCAGGAGGGAGACTTTTAACCACTTGGCTAGCTGGCTGGAAGATGCAAGGCAACATGCAAATGCAAACATGACTATAATGCTTATTGGTAATAAGAGTGATTTGGCTCACCGAAGGGCTGTGAGCACAGAGGAAGGGGAGCAGTTTGCAAAGGAGCATGGGTTAATTTTCATGGAGGCCTCTGCTAAAACTGCTCAGAACGTTGAGGAGGTGAGAACATATTGAGCTTGTATGTTTGAGAATGTACTTGTGACAAAAAGTTGAACGATGTAAAATAATTGTGGTTTGGTTTGTTATCTTAGTTTTTTATAGTAAATGGATTTTTGCAGGCATTTATAAAAACAGCTGCTACCATTTACAAGAAGATTCAGGATGGAGTTTTTGATGTATCAAATGAGGTTAGCTCTCCTTTAGGAGTGGTTTGGATTCAGAGATGAGTTGAGATGGTTTATAAATAGTAGAATAGAAGTTGAATTATTTATTATATTTTGTGTAGGAATTTGGGAAAGTTATTTTGGGATTTGAAAAAGTTAAATTGTTTATTATATTTTGTATAGAAATTTGGGAAAGTTGTAATGATGAGATGAAATGAGTTGAGGTGGGTTGAGGTGGGTTTTGAATTTAGTCATTGCCTGCTACTCTATTTTGCATCCTAATGTCGGAGATATGGTATTGTGAGTAACATTTTGCTTATTGGCATGGAAGGAAGTTTATGCTTCCAACAAGTGAGAAAAATCCTTGGCAGTGACACATACATGAAAATATGCATTGTAATGTAAGACCGGTGATAGTTGTAAGATGGTGTGCTAATCCACTAGTCTGGTGCTATTTGCAGTCTTATGGAATAAAGGTTGGATATGGTGGAATCCCAGGACCATCAGGAGGCAGAGATGGCTCTTCTTCTCAAGGCGGAGGCTGTTGCGGTTGAAGTAGTTTGAGATCTCATTTGCTAAACCGAAAGCAATATATCTATTTTTCTTGTGCTTTTTTGTTCTTCTTATGGGTCTGAATATTAGACCCCCACCCCCTTTTCCGCTTGTTTTATGTCCAAAATACGAGATATTTGTATTATGATTCATCCTGATGTCTTTTCTATTCGAATGTAAATTTAACGGTTGTTTCATTCATTAGTAGGTGTGTTGAAAAGGATTATGAAATTGTGAAAATACAAGGAATTTACTTTCTTCTTTTATGATGATCTACATATGAGTCGTGCTAGCGTGTTGTCAAGCTTTGACCGCTTGGCGTGCCCGTTAACATAAAGTTATTTTTTTATTTTTATCTTCTTTTCTTTTTTATTTTTATATTTTTTTAATATATTTAAATATTTTTTAAAAAATAAAAAATATATCAATATATTAAAAATTATTTTTTTAATTATTAAATAAAAAATAAAAAATAAATTAAATATATGAACGATTAAAATGATGGAATAAATTTAGGCGATATATTAGCCTTTTTCATCACATATATATTATATGGTATGCCGACGCTGGGTGCTTTTTACGGTTTTACACATCATGGGTTCTATCAAAAGCCATCTGGGTTGTAAGTAATAATATGTAATTAATCACTACTTCACTACTGGCAATCCGCTCTCTGGAAAGATGAGTTTCTTCTCCTCTTGTTGCTTCCATCTACATGATCTTCCCCTAACCTAACCGTCAGCCAAATTATCTCTTTCCTAGGATCCTCTTCTTACCTAACGGTCTGTCCTTTTCCATCTACCTTTCCTTCCCTTTTAGTCAATCTTATCAACCCTTTCATCGTTCCCACCAACCAACTTCCCAAAATGACAAAGGAGAATCAAGGTATTGATTAGCTCATAGAACAAACAAAAGCACTGACTTGGGAAGACATCATCCTGGTCCCAGCAACGAAAAAAGCTGCGCAGATTTCAAACCATGCTCTTATAGGTAAGCTGGTCTCCACAAAAATTCTTAATAAGCACATCTTTTACACCACAATCAGAGCAATATGGAGCTTTGCACCTGGTTTGAATATTGAAGATCTGGGTATAAACACTTTTATGTTCACCTTCTCTTCAAGCATGGAAAAAAATAGGATTTTTCAGCAACGCCCATGGAATTTTAAGGGATATCATTTGGTCCTAAAGGAATGGCCTCCGGGACTTAGTATTCAAGAAATTGATCTAACCTATTCAGCCTTTTGGATTCATATATGTGGTCTTCCTCTAGAAATGATGACAACTGAGAATGCAATCCAAATTGGTAAAGTCCTGGGAAATCTGATCGAGATTGACTATGCTTATCTTCCGGAGAATAGTGTCAAACCTTTCATGCGAATTAGAGTGGAGATAAACACTGAGAAGCCACTTTATGAAGGTTTTAATTTACCCAGAATTAATAAGAAACCGGCGAAAATTTGCTTCAAATATGAAAGGCTTTCGGAATTTTGCTATGGATGTGGTCGTCTGGGTCATCTTCACCAATCTTGTCCTATTTATACTAGTTCTTCTGATGATCCATGTTATGGTAATTGGATGCGAGCGGAAACAGTAGAAAATCGTCGTGCCCCTGTTAACTTTGTTAAACCGGATGATCCTCTCTACAATCCACTGCAGCCAAACTTCTTGCTCGAAAAACCAGTGACTGAATTAGGAGTATCTAAAGAGGTGAAGGACAGCTTAGCCTCAACAAAAAATATTTCTCCTGTTAATTATTTGGGAAAAGGCAAAGCTGTTGTAATCAGTACTGAAAGTGGAGAAAAAAAAGAGTTATGTATAAAGAAACTCTTTTCCAGCAGCTCTTCAGAAATTTTGATCAACAAAGAAGATGATACTGTTCAAGCTCCTGTTCATCAAATTTATTGTTCAGACAGAAAGGGACCAGCGGTAGACTTCTCAGCATCACGTGGCGCCTTCCAAAGCCTTCAGCCGTCAACCTTGTCAGATCCATTTATGGAAGGAAATTATTCGGTTCCCTCTTTTCCATCTAAGTACACAGGTGACATCAGCACTCCTTTATCTCAATCATGCATCCTAACCGACATTACTTGCCCGCGTCCCCCATCATCATTTTATCTTGACCAGCCAAGCCCATTTCAGCCCAAGCCCAACTCTAATCCATCTATCCTTAACCAAGTCTTAGCTCAGCTTAAAGCAACTCAAAGCCCAATCATATCCGAGCTTCCGAAACTTCTGGTTAGCCCATCAGGCCGAGGTATAGCTATCAATACCTTCCAAATCAACCCCGGCCCCTCATCGTTACTTACCCAGATTTCTCCATCCCAACCCGATCATAACCAAACCCTAGAGAAAAAAATGTTGAACTCAGCCTTCACCGTACCACTCTCGTCCCCATCTTCTTCCATTGAATCAACAAGAAAGAGGAAACTCATCAATTCAGAGATGCAAAACTCTCATTTCTCTAACAAAAAAATTCTCTTATCTTCTACTATTACCATTGCTGAACGTGAGCCGTCCATTAAAGATTGTGAAGGATCTCAAGGCACAGATCTCTCTCCAGAATTCAAAGCTGCATCTCATATCCCTCTGAAGCGCTCTCCAATCAGAAAAGCAAGAGTTGACCGCAGTCAGCGCAGGAACAAAAAGCTTTCTTCATCAACAAATTATGCACCATCTCAGAGGCAAGCTTTGACAGTCTCGGGTAATACAGTTCAGTCTCAAACCATGAACCTCTTCCCTATAAATCCAATGACTGGTGTGGTAGGGTCTTTACTGCCACCGAAAATTCCATGAGACTGCTTGCTTGGAATTGCAGGGGTATTGCCCGACCCAGTGCAATTAGATCCCTTAGGGCAAAAATCAGGATCTATAATCCTGATGTTATTTTCCTTTCTGAAACTTTATTATCTCCATGTGAAAATGTTCGTATTGTTAATATGCTTGGTTACTCGTTTTTTGTTCACTCCCCACCGACTGGGAAATGGGGAGGTCTTTTGCTACTGTATCGTCCTGGTTTCGATACAGAACTTGTGAATATTTCTACTAATATGATATCTGTTTTGGTCTACTCGGATCCTGCTCATGTGCCTTGGCTTTTAAATCTTGTTTATTGTCCTGCTGCTTTTAATAAAAAACAAAGGTTCTGGGAATTGCTCAGCCAAACCACTGATTCCTTCTTTGGACCTTCTATTGCAATAGGAGACTTCAATTCTATTCTCTCACAATCTGAAAAATTTGGTGGTAAAAGCTTTGCTCAATCATCCACATTAAAAGGCCTTCCTCTCTTTATGAATAGATTCGGGTTTGTGGATATTGGCTTTAATGGTCCCAAATATACATGGTCAAACAAGAGGGCTGGTTTCAACCTCATTAAAGAACGTCTTGATAGAGGGATTGCCAATTTAGATTGGATTGAGTTATTTCCCCATGCTTCCATTATAACACTCACTCGTGATTCCTCTGATCATGCACCAATTCTGTTGGACACTTCAAAAAATCATAAATCCAACAAGGCTTATAAATTTGAGGAATTTTGGCTTAGAGACCCTTCTATCTTCAGTATCATAAAAAAAAGTCTGGTCTCAAGGTTTCACTGGTACTCCTTCTTTTATCCTGTCAAAGAAGCTAAAGAATACCAAGAAAGCTCTTCGTGATTGGAACTTCCAAAAATTTGGTCACATCCAAACTCAAATCAAACACCTTTCTGGCATTCTTTCTTCTTTACAGGGTCAAGACCCTCCTCTTTCCCCCTTGTCTTATGAAATGGATCTTCAAGCAAATCTCCAAGAGCTCCTCATTAGGGAAGAAATTCTTTGGCGTCAAAAATCCCGTGTGACTTGGCTCACCACTACGGATTTAAATACCAAATTTTTCCATGCATCCACTGTGATTAGACGTAGAAGGAACACTATTGATTGTTTGAAGACGGGCAGAAATCAATGGACTACTGACCCATCTATCATTTCAACTACCATACAGGATCATTTCAAAAAAATTTTCACCACCTCCAACCCTTCTCCGTCTGTCAACATGGATCATCTATTTCCAAGGAAAATTACTGATGTTGAAAATGATTATCTCTGTCACATCCCTACTGATGAAGAAATTTTCCTTGTTGTAAAAGCTCTTCTCTCCTCAAAAGCTCCAGGCCCTGACGGGTTTACAGGACTCTTTTATAAAAAATTATGGGAAATTATCAAACCTGATGTCCTGGCCACTGTAAAAAATTTCTTTATTCAGGGCAAACTCTTAAAGGAACTCAATCACACAAATTTAGTTCTGATTCCCAAGGTGGAAAATCCAAATGACATCAATCAATTTAGACCTATCAGCTTATCTAATGTTTGCTACAAAATTATAGCAAAAATTCTAGCCAATAGGTTTAAATCTGTTTTGCCTAGTATCATCTCTCCTTATCAATTTGCTTTTCTGCCAAATAGGCTCATTCAAGAAAATACGATTTTGGCTCAAGAGATTTTCCATGTTATGAAAAAAAGGAGAACCAGAACTCATTCTGTGGCTATAAAAATTGATATGGCAAAAGCTTTTGACTCAATGGAATGGTCATTCATTTTGGAAATTCTTCATCATACAGGCTTCCATCAAAAGTGGATCCATTGGATTAAATAATGCATTTCTATTGTCTCTTATTCTATCATCATAAATGGGACTCCACAAGGTTTTTTTCATCCCTCTAGAGGCCTAAGACAGGGAGATCCACTGTCTCCCTTCCTGTTCATTCTTGGCACTGAAGTCCTTTCGAGACTTATTATCCTTAAAGAAAATTCTGGCTGCCTTAAAGGCATAAAAATGTCTAGAGAATGACCCTTCATATCTCATCTGCTTTTTGCTGATGATCTTTTCCTCTTTGGAACATCAAACTCTCAAACTGTTCAAGCCTTTGCAGAATGTATTTCCACTTATAATTCTTGGTCAGGACAAAACATCAATCAGAGAAAATCCTCTCTTCATTTCAGTGCAAACAGTGGTCCTGATTTCATCAATGATGTCAAAAGCTACTTTGATTTCAGAATTTCACCTCCAAACACCAAATATTTGGGTTTGCCCCTTGTAAATGGAGCTGATAAAAAAAAGTTTCTCACTGATCTTATCGAAAAAATTAATACCAAGCTCCAAGGTTGGAAGACAAAAACTCTTTCTCAGGCCTCTAAAACTGTTCTCATTAGATCAGTGGCAAGTTCACTCCCTTCATATGTTATGGCCACTTGTCTATTACCTAAGAATATGGCCAATAAAATTGACACTCAATTGAGAAGGTTTTGGTGGGGATATGAAGAAAACCAAAAAAAGAAATACATCACAAAATCTTGGAACTCCATTTGTCTCCCCAAATCTATGGGTGGATTGGGATTAAAACAATCTTTCATTTTCAATTCTGCCCTTATTTCTAAATTTGCTTGGACCTTCATAAATGGAACCACCAGTCTCTGGAAAGAAGTCTTATCTAAGAAATATCTAAGATCAAAATCTTTTTTCGAGGTAGCACCTAAACCAACAGACTCACGATTTTGGAGAAGCCTTCTTCTTCAAAGAGACTTCCTAAAATCTAGCTCTTGCTATCAAATCAACAATGGTGCCTCCACCAGAGTGTGGGATGATCCTTAGATCCCATCTCTTCCAAGTAAGATCCCCCAAGCCCACCCAAACAATATTTCTGCCAACCATTCTCTGACTGTATCGGAACTCACCTTAGAAGAGCCAAGGCGTTGGAACATCCTTCTCCTAAACACTCTCTTCTCTGAATACACAAGCAGAGAAATCCAAAAAATTCCCTTAGCTAATCACAATTTTCAGCACACCCCTGATAAGATAATCTGGGTCCATCATGCTTCAGGGAAATTCTCAGTCAAATCTGCGTATGCAGCCTTGGTTAATCAGACTGGTCTTCCTTCTAATAACCCTCAGCCAATCAATTGGAAATCCCTCTGGAAAATGAAGATTCAAGATAGATTAAAACTTTTCCTTTGGAAAATCAGTCATGACATTCTTCCAACAAAAGTCAAGATTAACAATGTTATTCCTCTTGATGAAGATCAAATTTGTTGTCCTCTTTGCAAAACTGAGCCTGAGAATATCTCCCATATTTTTCTAAATTGCATTTTCTCTAGAGTAATGTGGAGACATTCTAAATGGCCGATTGATTCCTCCCTGTTTGCAAATCAACCGATTTCTAACTGGATTAATATAATTATTAATCCTGTGCCCAGCCTCAAAATTCCTGCAGAAGAGGAACATGAATTCCATATTTTTGCCTCTGTAGCAATGGATCAAATTTGGTTCATAAGAAATAAGTTAGAACATGAAAATGCTTCTTTCTCAGTTTCAGACTATTTGGATACTGTTCTTAAAACTTCTCAGCAACATTTAAGAGCATGGTCAGAACGAGAACATCAGATTGAGGAAAATGAAGAAAGACAACCAGCAGATTATCATCTCATCACTTTTGATGTTGCCACAAGAAATGAAGGTTCTATCCTTGCTGCACTCTGTTGGGCAGAAAATGGTGAACTGCTTTTTGCAATAACTGATCTAATAAGCAAGGTTAGTTCAAATGTTGGAGAAACATCAGCAGCTTTAATGGCTATTAAGGAAGCAGAAAAGCTACAGTTAGAAAAAATAATCTTAGAAGGTGATTCTAAAGTCACTATTCAAGCAATCTCCAACGCATCAGCAACACAAGATTGGATCATAAGCCCTCTTATCAATGACATCAGACATAAGCTTGAGTCATTCAAAGATTGGAAGGCCAGGAAAATTCATCGATCCCAAAATCGATGCGCGCATAATCTAGCGCAATGGGCAGCAGAAGTGCAAGCCTTTGGTAATATCCCACTAATCCAAATTCCACCGTCGCTGCTACAATTTCACAGTGGGAAGGATCCTCCTAAATAGTTTGTATTTTTTTAATTTCCAGTTCCTTAAGACTATTATGTATGCACTCTTATCGTTTAATGAAAACTTGCTTTAAAAAAAAAAAAAAAGCCATCTGGGTTGTGGCTGACCTATTCATCTATTCTGTGTAGGTCGGTCATCATAGGATCAATTAATAGCAGCCAATTCATCTTGCTTTTTTCTTCTAACCTGAAAAGGCAATTTGTGGTGCTATATTCATCGAAATTGTGTCTCGAGAGCCATCCAATAGTACATTTCAGTTTTTTATTTTTTATTTTTTTACGTATTTTTTTAATCATTATAAACATTTTTTAAAAAATAAAAAATTCACAATATCATTAAAAAATACTTTCTTAATCACTAAAAAAAAAAACTCATTCGGAACACTATTTAAAGCATTTCTGAAAGGCAATTAGAACAATGAAAAAGTAGGAAATGATTTAAGGCTCCGTATGGAAGGAGACAGATGAAATGATTTTAGATGAAATTTAAAAATTAAATAAATATTATTTTTTTAATATTATTATTATTTTGAATTTAAAAAATATGAATTATGTATTATATTTTATATAAAAAATTATAATAATAAGATAGGATGAGATAAATAATTTTTTTAACTCAAATAGACCTAATGATATCAATTAATTAGTTGTAAATCGAGTTATAGGATGAAATGTATGGGAAGAGATAGATGAGAGATTGATAAAGATCAATTTAGGCTTGGGCTCTGACTCTGACGGAGTCGAAGTGCTCATTTCCGACCTCCGACTTCAACAAGAGTTGGAGCCAAATTGGAGCTTCGTCTCTGACTCCAAACTGGATTCGGAGTCCGACTCCGATCGGAGGTCGGAGCTCTGACCTCTTATCGGAGCTCCGACATAAGATCGGAGCTCGACTTGCGCTTGATGTGGCGCTCGAGCGGAACTCTTCCAAAGAGGTTCACTCAACTTCCGCTCGATATGTCGCTCGAGCGAACCGCTCGACGTGCGCTTGACGTAGAACTCGAGCGGAACTCTTCTAGAGAGGTTCGCTCGACTTCCTCTCGACATGTCGCTCGAGCCAATGTTCAATACAACGTGCGCTCGACTCGCGCTCGACACCTTGTTCGAGCGCAAGTGTTCAATAAAAAAAATTTCGGAGTCGGAATCAGAGCTTCTTGGAGCTCTGACTCCGACTTCGACTCCGAATAGATATTCGAAGCTACTCCAAATTCCGACGGAGTCGGAGTCGGAGCGGAAGTCAGACAGAGTCGGAATTTTTGAAATTTTGCACACTCCTAAAGATCATGTCTTGTTTTGGATTGTACAATCCAAAGGGAAGGATCAGCGCACAAGCCGGCTGGAGGTGCATGTCTATCGCCGGAAGTTGTGAGAGGATTAGAAGATAGATAAAGAAAATGGGAGGTGATAGATGGGATGGTGGTGGTGATGATGATGCCAGTGACTTTGCATTTCATTCTTTTTCTTTCTTTATGTTATGAACCCAACTACGTTTGGGCTGGGCTTGTTGGGCGTCCAACTTAGTTGTTATTTTTTACTTTAATTGAGTTGTTTAAGTTATTTAGTGGCCCATGAGCTTAGTTAATGTTAGTCCCTTCATGTTTTTATGGTTTTTTGGTGGAGGGTCATGGAAAAATCTCATGGTTTCACAAGTTTTAGTGGATACGGAAGTTACTCCTCAGTTGCTCGATAAATTATTACATAGGATTATTTTTTAGTGGGATGGGATTAATGTGATTGTTGTGCAGATAAATTCTTTGAGAAATACATTCGGGCCTTCTGTTGGGAATATATTTTGAAATGCTTTGTAAACTAGAGAATATGTAAAATAACAAGAACAAATTTGAAAAAGATAACCCGGTGTTGAGGCACGTTATGATAGACGCTTTCCTTAGAGTAGATTCCACCACCTCCAAATTTAAACATGCACTAGGCTTCCTGACAGTCTACTCCCAAGATACAACAACGTCGGTTCCCGTTAATCCTCTCGTCGGTGCACACAAAAGGAGATCCTCGAACCTGATATAAAATAGCCAAAGCCCAAAAAAAGAAAGACAAAAAGAATGAGGAAGTTTCTCTAATTTTTGTAGAGAATTTGGAGTTAATGAATTTGTGGGTAGAGTTTCCTTTCCTATTTATAGAGAATGAAAGGGCACCTGTGAAAAGTCACAACTTATTTAAATGAAAGGGTACATGTGAAAAGTCACATCACATAAATGAAATGGTACTTGTGAAAAGTCACAACTTAAATGAAAGAGTACTTTTGAGAAGTCACAACTTCTCAAATATTAGAGAGTACATTGAAAATGTTTCTAATTCACCAAAGGATACAACCCTTTGTTTGGTTGAGAAGCGGTTAAGGCTCATATCCCTTAGAGGCATACATTGGTTCAAGTACCAAGACACATTTTTATTTAAATCTAGATAACCAGACCGATACATTGAATAATGGTAATGGTTCACATTATTTTCACTTTACATCAAATATTTTAATCATTTCTAAATTGAAAAATCAACAATTCCCCATTTGATTAAAATATTTTAAAGAACATAATAGAATACAATTTTCTTTGGACTAAGTAGTATGCATCAATAGAGGTAGCTTGCGGCTTAGAACGTCTATCTAGTGTTAGCATGTTTCCATTTGAAAGATCCATGGTGAACTAAGTCTTGAACCAGAATCTTTTAACTCAGGCTTCTCCACACCACACACATAGTACATCATATATCAGGTTCCTTTCAAGGTGGTGCATAAAGGCCGTGCACCGTATCTTGGATTCATGAGCACTCTAGGGAATACCTCAATTACCATAGACTACGGCCATACAGTCACACTCACATAGGTGAGGCCTCCAAGGGTACTTGCAATTCAATATCTCGCCTTAGTGTTGGACTCATTCAAAACATTTCGCTTTTCTTTTGCCATTGCATTTGTAGCACTCACACCCTAGGGATGAACCTATAATAATATTTTAATAGTGTTATCCAGTAATTCAAATAGTTTTTTCTTCCCATTGAGCCTTCTTCTTGGGATCTTCAGTCAGGAAGGTTGGGTTGCCGCTATCGGTGACCTAATTAATGGACTTCCGTCCCATCCCCTTGATGTACGTATAACTTTTGACTTTGACAATCCTTTCGTTAAAGGATCCACTAGGTTATCTTCTGACTTTACATATTCCAAAGTCAGGTATCTATTTTTTATCAGGTATCTTATCGTAGAATGTCTGATACTCAAATGTCTCCTCTTACAATTAAAGTGTTTATTATTACAAACATTTATCACAGCCTGATTGTCACAAAGAACAGAAATAGCTGGCATTGGTTTTTTAACTAGTGGAATTTCAGATAATAAATTCTTAAGCCACTCTACCTCATGTTCGGTAGTATCTAAGGCTATTAATTCAGCTTCCATAGTAGATTGTGAAATCACAGTTTGTTTAGAAGATCTCCAAGCCACAACTGCTTCAACGAGAGTGAAAATATATCTACTAGTTCCCTTACGATCTACTGTGTCAGTTATCCAACTAATATCATTGTATGCTTCTAATATAGTGAGATACCCAGAATAATGGATATCATATGTCATAGTTCCTTTCAAATATTTAAGAATTCTTTCCAATGCCTTACAATGAGAATCATCAGGCCTACTAGTATATATGCTAAGTCTACTCACAGCATATGAAATATCAGGTCTAGTAGAATTAGCAATATACAGTGACGTACCAATAATCTGAGAATATCTCAGTTGTGACACATGATTTCCAAGATTCTTACTTAAATGCAAACAAGGATCAAGATGAGTACTTACAGGTTTGCATTCTAATCTCTCAAAAATTTTAAGAATCTTTTCAATATAATGAGATTGATTTATGCTAATACCATCACGAGATCTCATTAATTTAATACCAAGAATTACATGTGTCTCTCCCATGTCTTTCATGTCAAAACTCTTAGATAAAAAATTTTTAACATCAAGAACAATATCTATATTGGTACCAAATATGAGAATATCATCAACGTAAAGACATAACATTACGCATGCACATCAACTATTTTAGTGTATAAACACTTATCAGATTCATTTATCTTAAAATCATAAGATAAAATTATTTCATCAAACTTTTGGTGCTATTATTTAGGAACTTGCTTCAAACCATATAGAGATTAATAAGTTTACAAACTTTCATTTCCTGTCCTGGAACCAGAAACCCATCTGATTGATCCATGTATATCTCTTCTTCTAGATCGCCATTAAGAAATGCGGTCTTTACGTCCATTTGGTGGATCTCAAGTTTATGGATTGCTGCTAGAGTAATTAGAACACAAATTATGGTTATTCTAGTAATAGGAGAATACGTATCAAAATAATCGATATCCTCTCTTTGTGTAAAGCTCTTTGCAACCAGCCTAGTTTTAAATTTATCAATAGTACCATCGGGTGCAATAGGTTCGTTTGAAATCATAGTGGCATCCAATCAATTAAAACACACATCTAGTTGAACAAAGAGAACTCTACTCTAAGATTGTTGGGAATATATTTTGAAATGCTTTGTAAACTAGAGAATATGTAAAATAATAAGAACAAATTTGAAAAGAGAACCCGGTGTTGAGGCACGTTGTGATAGACGCTTTCTTTAGAGTAGATTCTGCTGCCTTCAAATTTAAATATGCACTAAGCTTCTTGACAGTCTACTCCCAAGATACAACAATGTCGGTTTTCGTTAATCTCCTCATCGGTGCACACAAAAGAAGATCATCGAATCCGATATAAAATAGCCAAAGCCCAAAGAAAGAAAGACAAAAAGAATGAGGAAGTTTCTCTAATTTTTGTAGAGAATTTGGAGTTAATGAATTTGTGAGTGGGGTTCCTTATTTATAGAGAATGAAAGAGCACTTGTGAAAAGTCACAACTTATTTAAATGAAAGGGTACATGTAAAAAGACACTTATGAAAAGTTACAACTTATTTAAATGAAAATGTACATGTGAAAAGTCACATCACATAAATAAAATGGTACTTGTGAAAAGTCACAATTTAAATGATGGAGTACTTTTGAGAAGTCACAACTTCTCAAATATTAAAGAGTACATTGAAAATGTTTCTAATTCACCAAAGGACACAACCCTTTGTTTGGTTGGGAAGCGGTTAAGGCTCATATTTCTAAGAGGCATATATTGGTTCAAGTACCAAGACACATTTTTATTTAAATCTAGATAACCAAACCGATACATTGAACAATGGTAATAGTTCACATTATTTTCACTTTACATCAACTATTTTAATCATTTCTAAGTTGAAAAACCAACACCCTCCTTGAGCACAATCTGTCTATTTGACTGGATTATGGGTATAATGTCACCTTATTGGCCCTTTGATAGAGGAAGAGGACAGAAGAAATTGTGGACAATCATTCGGTGAACAAAGCTTTGGATAAGGTATTTCACTTTGTTTATTTTGATTTTGATTTGGGATGGTGGAATACATATTAAATTTGTTAGTTTGTTCAAAGTTTTTGCTAGGGCCAATGTGAGTATGGTGAAAGCCTTTATTCAACTTAAATATGCATTTATCATCAGTGGAGAGTCTTCTTTTGAATTCATAAAGAAGAAGAAAGAGGTTTATGGTTCTTTGTACAGTGGCCTACAAAAGTCTTTAGAGAATGAATTTAGCCTGAGATGCAATGAAGTCAAGCAGGTGGCCAGTGAATTGGCTGGGTCAGATTCTGGTGGTGAGCTTCGTGTGATGGTACTGTCTCCCTTGTTGATAATAGAGAAGAGACGTGAGCCAGCTCAAAAAAAAATAAAAAATAAAAACCAGAAACCTTTCTGTTTCTCTACTCTAGTTGCATTTAATTACTCTACCATGGATTACATAATGTGCAATACCTTCAGTGATAAGAAAATTGATATCCTGATTTTTAAATTTCACTAGAAGAAGCAAGATGAATATGAATGCTAAACTGAAATTAATATCAGTTGCTTCAATATCTAAATCTTGAGGACAAGGTTCTTTAAAAGGGAGAGATTTGTTATGAACCCAACTATGTTTGGGCTGGGCTTATCGACCTCTAACTTAGTTGTTATCTTTTACTTTAATTGAGTTGTTTAGTGGTCCATTGGCTTAGTTAATGTTAGTTAGAATTGACCATTGGTCTTAGTTGGTTGTTACAGTATTAGGTCCTCATCTTTTAGTATATGTAGAGAAAATGAGAGTCCTTGTCGGGGGGTCTTGAATATTATTGCAGAAACAATTTGTATTTTTTTTTAGAGGAATTGGGGACCTTGAATACAAAGCGTAACCATTTGCAGTTTCATTTTTTACTGTAATTCTCTTTCTCATTTTATCAAACATCTTGTGTGCATTTAGTTTATTCATGACAACAACCATTTTCCATTTCCATACCATTTCTTTATTACAACAACATTTACAAGAGGGTTCATTACACTTTACGCCATTATTGTTTTGGGTAATAAACAAACACAAAACAATCAATCAAAAACCTCGTAAATAAGGAAAACACTATGTGCACAGATAATTTCTATGGAAATTCTCTACCGATTTTTTTTTGGTATTTTTAAACGAAAATGTTATTTTTTTTTTATTTTTTAAAAATATTTAAATAGTTTAAAAAAAATAGTGAATGAAAAAGTAAAAAAAAAAAATTAAAAAAAAGACTGTGAGTATCGGTAAATCCTCTGTGGACGTAGCAACGTCCAAAATCCCGTAAATAATTATATAAACTTAACTGTTAATAAGGTTTATGTCTCCACTTCTCATTTCTCTCGATTTCCATTGCCAAGCACCAAGTCTCTTTCTGTCTCTCTGTGAGATTGTGACTGTGTCTGTGGCAAAAGAAATTAACTTAGAAAATATATTTGTTGAAGAAAAAAACAAAAAAAAAAATTCTGAAAGATGTGCTGCAGCTTCCGGCTGCTGCCAGCATTCCTCGTTAATTTATTTTCAAGTTAAGATAAGAGTATCTTATAGATGCATCACAGTAAAAGTAGAAGAAGAAGATTGGTATCGTTTCGATTCAAAAATTATATCATCTCATCATTATAATTTATTTTAATTTTTATATAAAATATAATAAATAATTTAATTTTTTAAAATTTTTAAATAATAATAATATTAAAAAATTAATATTTTAATAATATTTTATTTAATTTTTATCTTTCATTTAAAACAATCTAACGAGCTAGGGAATCAGGGATGGTTAATGCGAGTTACAAGTGAAATAGTAAACTGTTCTCGGTCCATTAACCCATGTTTTACATTAACGCCTAGTGTTTTGCACACCAACCATATGGTAGGAGGGGAGCATGAATCAGTATTAAATCCTGATTATCTCTCATCTTCGGTAAGTAGATGTTTTGTTGGTAATACAAATATATGATTGAAGTTGACATTGTTATTGGTATGTAAACACTAAACCCTTTGCAGAAACCCAGTTTCAGCAATCCGTCTCAGTGGGTAGGGTAGGCGTTTGCGTTAAGCCATTTCTATGTAGCTTTATCTTCTTTCCTTCCATAGAAACATAATTGGAATCGAGTAATAGAAGGCAAAAAATGGGGAAGAGCTTCACTCTGATTCAGACAGTCACCACAGCCGGAGCCTTCTCTGCCGTTTCCTTCTGGTAAATCAAAACTTCCCCATATTCCTTCTCACCTTTACGTCACTTTCTCGGGAAGTTAAGCTCTATGCAAACTCTCTCAGGTACGGGTTCATGTTTGGCCGAGAGTCTGCCCGCAAGGAGCTCGACGAATTGATTGAGAATCTCCGCCGCGGAAACACTGATTCTGCTGCTTCTTCGCCTCCCCATTCCTAAATGGTATTCCCCTCTCTCTTTTGGTTCAAATTGCATTGTGGGTATTCTTGTTTTTTCAATTTGATAGAAAACTTAAGCTAATTGGTATCTCAAAAAATGGTTCTTTTGCTTTTCTCTGATTGTATTTAAGGAATATCACAATATATTGTGATGGAAGTTTGGGATGAGCTTGAATCTCTCTCAAATTTTGTTTGCCGATAAAAAAAAAAAAAAAAAAAGGTTTGGGATGAGCTTTAAGTGGGTATTATTTGATTTGCAATAATGCTAGAGTTCTGTATATGGAATCTCACTCCGCAAGATTGAGTCTTGGCGATAATGTGACGATAACATCATAACACATAGAATGAATGTAATGGTATCATTATGTTGTGATTCTGAATTACCTGGTATATATTATTAAAGGGTAAATTACCTGTTAGATTCTAAAGTAATTGTAATCAATCTTAGTTCTTTTCAAAAAAGTAGTCTGCCTTAATTAAAGATTAGGTTTTCCTCCTGGTTTCCCGGATTGTGGAAATTTAGAAACAAAGTGAGCCTCTCACAAACTTTTTTTTTGATGTCGGGGAACCTCTTTAAGGCAGGGCCCATCGGACCCACCCTTGCAGAGTAAACCCCGGTCCCATGCACCGCACCCTCACAAACTCATCCTACATTCTTTTCATAAATTCAAGCGTTTGCACTTTTGTTTTACCCATGTATATTCTCATGAAAGATCTCAGTTTTTATGATGTCCCTTCGAGGTTAATCATTGGTCTTTCCCTATCATGGGTCTTAACTTCCTTTAAGATAACAAAAAGATCCTAGGTGAAAAATGAAGAATTTTGTCCTCTTTGAAGCAGAACATCTGAGAAAGTGTTTTCTTTTTTGTTGCTCTTTAGTTGATGTTTTTTAATGGTGGTAGTGCTGGTGGCAACATAGACTTGTTGGACCAAAATTAAAGGATTTATGTAAGGTTTTGAAGTTTTGAGGTTTTGATCTATGTTAGCTTATGAATTAACATACTTTCAATGGATCTTATGGTAACGAAATTCATCGTCCTCTTTTTTTGAATGTCTGGATGTTTACTTATGTCCTAAACACACTAGAACCTTGTGGTGTGAAAATAATTGTATCAACCAAATCAATTTTATCACATTGTTGCTACTAATATTGACTGACCTGTTGAGAGGATCAAGATAATAATGCAATGTTTCATTTTTTTTTGTTGTGCACTTGTTTCCCAAGATGTGGATGAAGTCCATGAAAAGTTAGTTATCAAAAACCTGTAGAGTTTTGAATCTCTACTTATCAAAGAAAAAAAAGTAAAGTTTGAATCTTGGCATATTCAGATGCTTTGTCAAGGTCCACAGCATCAAGAAGGCAGAGAAGAGTAATTTCATCCCTAAAGCTTGAGCCTTGTGCTGATCCACAAATCCCTAAGGTATTAAGGCATTTGTTGTAAGCAATCTCTAGCCTTCTTTGACAGCATTTTTTATCTTAGCCATATGTAATCCTTGAGGAGTATTTTGCCCCATAGATGGCAATTCTAAAACCTGGGCATCCTAACCTCAGTTTGTGGATTCATGTCTTCTAAAGACGTATACATTTTCACAGATTACAGAATTGGTATTGATAGAAGTTATAGCCCAGTGTTTGTTAGTGAAAAGCATTCTGAGTTCATGGTGTATTATTTTTTAATTTATGGCCCAACGTCTTAATTTATGATGCATGCTTAATTTGTTTGGTAAAATGGGTTAACAATATTGCATTTCTATCCATGTGAACCACTTGGCTAAATTGTACCTGAAAGTAATGGTCTCTTGAGCATCAGCCTTTGTGCACTATTTGCACCTAATATGAAAAAAATGTCCTCTATTTACTTGAACTATTACATGTATATGAGGAAATGCCTCTATATGAACTAAAATTTCCAGAGATAAAAAAAGTTGGATCTTACCTCAAAGAACTAAATGGAAAATTTAGACAGCATTTGATTCCAGAGGTGTATATATGCACAATCTAAACAGCTTAGACCTTAGTATTGAGAAGAAAATAATAATGAGAAAAGTCACAAGCAAATTAGTTGTTTGTCAAATGACTACCATGTTGTAGCCACGAGACAACTCAATGCCCTGAAAAATTTTTGGCCCCAAATTTTGCCAACATCAGCGTATTGCAGATCTCTGAACCTTCTCAGAGCTGAGTATAGGAGACTGAAGTTAAAGTCTATATGTAAAATATTATGTGTTTTGTTTGAAAGTTTAAAATGTTATGTTTTAATATTATTATTGTTTTGGGATTTGAAAAAGTTGAATTGTTTATAATATTTTGTATGTAGATTTGAAAAAGGTGTAATGATGAGATGAGATGAGATGAGAATTTTGTGTTTTGTCTTGTGCCCCAAACCAGCCTTTTTCCCGTCTGTTTTTCTATTTTCTCTACACTATAGTAGACTAAGCTATGGATTGTTACAAATGAACACACACATATGCTCTTTAGTTTAAATGGGCCCCCACAAAACTCCCTTCACTACTCAACTCATTATTATTCATAAAGAACTGAGTTCAACTCAACATCCAAACACAGCCTAACTCAACTCGACCACCTTCGGACTTGCTTTTTATGAAGTGAACTAGGTGCCTCCAATTCTCCCCTTCAAACAACTTCTTATTCATTCTTAAATATGTGAATGCACACAATCTATTCCCAGAGTTCGACCTACTTGTCTCCAAAACTTGTCCATATGCACTTGCATCATACCTCTCTTGAGCATTCTCCCCAGCAAGTTCTATCCTAGCGCTCCTAGTTGCCATCTTTACTTGCCGAACTAATCCTTCTGGCGAACTGTTTGCATTGCCGGGCTGTTCTCCATCTTTCATTTCCATACAAGAAGGATTCTATCACCATGCTCTAATAGCTTTCCTGAATACCACTTGAGAAAGAACTGGGCATACTCGCTGCTCCATGTTCCATCCCTACGGAAAAATCCAGTATCCTTGGGAAATTGATTTTACTGGCCACAATCATGCGGTCCACTTGTTCCCCAGTCTCTCTTCCCAATCGCCTCTGCTGCTGCTTGCAGGGAAGTTCTCATGTACTGCATGATATATATAGAAGCTTGTGTTAGAATATAACAATGCTTAATTCTGTTGTCTGTTCACACATTTGATATTACTATGTCTCATTATCTGTAGTTCTTTCTTTTCTTTTCAATTAGCTTTTGCGTAAATGGAAAAAACAAGCATGGTTGAAGGTAAGATTCTAGATTTATTTATTTATTTAAAAAATAATATTCTAACAATAATTTATTAAACTTTCATCTAAAATCATCCCATCCCATCTCTAAATCCAAACTAGCTAAGAGGAAGAATCATTCCCATCATCCACATTCCCCGTCCTATCATGGTTATAGATAAATGTTACAGCTTATACATCGGTATAACATGAATGGGTAACAGGAAACATAATAATTTGGTAAGCGTGTTCAATTAGAACCTTGCTGATGCTTCCCAAGACATAACATTGTTTGTGATTTTATACATTGATATGGATTATCTTGAATATCCATATTCACTGATATCCATATAACACATTATTATGGATAAGATGTGTGTATCCACATTAAGAATACTTATTATCCTATTACTCTTCATTTTGTGCTTACCCAATTCATTTTATCCATATGTTAAAAGTATGATAAGTATACACACATTATTATGGTATACTATCACCGGATTACACGAGATACCACTTATGTTTTCATATCCTATACTCGATAATGAGCTTCATATCCATACTTACAAAAAGAAAATGAGCTTCATATCCATAACCATGATAGTACTTGTGTACCCACTTATGTATTCATTTAGTACTTGTATCCTAAATTAGCTCAGATATGTTGTTACATGTCGATTGAATGTATCCATAAATGAATAGTATCTAAGTGGGTGGTGTGTTTGTGCTCAGTTGTGGCAGGCACTCTAGCTGAATGTTTTGGAGGTAATCTTAGCTTATCCAAAAAATTACATTAGTTGTTGATGACTCATCACTTCAAAGACGACAAAAACCCCTTCTTGGAATTTTTTTTAAACGTATGGGTCCACCAATTTTCATCGTATAAGGATCTGAAGTTGAAGTTATTGCAGCGAGATAAATCTCCATCTCCCCCACAAGCAGATAAGCATTTGACGTGACCCTTACCCCCATTTCTTTATTTGCATCTGGGACCCATTGACGAACAATTGAAGCAGCATTGCATCGGCCACGTCAGATACGAATACGACGTACACATGGATCGCACGAGCTCAATGAAGCCGAGATCTTCTGGACTGCTGATTTCACAGAACTGATTCACTCCAATAGCAACCACAATCACCATTGACGGTTGAATTTTCATCAACAGACGGGATCCGGAATCTACTGGCCGTAGCAACCATTCTGAATTAGAAGATAACATTTTTGTTTACCTGACTAGCAACCTGAGTTTGTATGGAGCAGCTTGATTGTATGGTTGATCATAAGACTTTTTGATATGGAGTAGCTTGATTGTATGACCAGTGCTTCTAGAGATGACATTAAAAATGGTTGCTACCAGTAGATTTTTAGTATAATCATATATACCCAAGTTCTCAGCTTGATCATAAAGCTTTGCCAAGAGTCTGTGCACCCTGAGGTAAGTCGGGACGCTGTTCTCGGTCACCCGGTATCAATAAAAAAAACTAGAAATCCCTGGGATAACTTGCCTGAGCTAACTTCCCTCCCAACAGCATCCATGTCAGCCAAGACGGCAGCCCTTTCTCTTGGATCATTCAACATTATTTACATTTCTTGACACCCAAAGAAGAGAATAGAAATCCTGAGAATTGAAAGATATTAGTACTCTGACTGTGTGATTGTCTCCCCTACGACGGGGTGACACTTGAGATAAAAGCAGGTTATGATAGCAAATGGTAGGAATCCCGAGAAAACAAGCCTGAACAACCCACAAGAAATTTCAGGTCCTGTTCACGTGTTATATTGTACTTACCCATCTGTAGAGCACCGAGTTTCAGAGAAACTCAAGGGAAGGAATTTGTAAACAGAGACAATACATTTTTTATTTCCCCTATTGGTTGTTCATGACTACACTCTAAGATATTAAGTACATAACACGTGAACTTGTAGTTGAAGCTTATTTGGCAAAGTGGTAACAGAGCTATCCATGCTAAAAAATGAAATTAGCAGCTGCCTATACATTAAGGCTTAGTGCGTTGTTTGACCCTGCTCAATATGCTCTAATTCTTTCTGATAGTCCAAACCAGAAATTTGAGGATAAAATCCATTTGATTGATAGTCCAATATAATGCAAAATCAAAAACCATAATTCTTAGCTAATTTGGTATAGGATAACCATGATAAGCATGGGTTCAAATGACACGAGAGGATATGTAACCGTCTTGCTTACCCAAGCTATGGTTATGGTAATCAAGGCAATAATGTGTGTATACATAGCTCCCATCGACCTTAAATAAGTATAGGATTACACGAGATACCATATGGTTACCCAATTACTCTTTCATTTTATTGTGTGTATACTTATGTTCTGCCTTAGCTATAATAGTACGGATCGATTTTATCCTATTACTCTTAAAATAGGATCACCGCATTTGAAGAGAAAGTATACACACATTATACGAGGTGTGTCCCCGAAGACGATGTTTTCGGTTCTCGAAGGGGTTAGTAGGACTCTAAAGGGAAGGGATCTGTGACAGGTCCGAAATGCTATCTGGTGAAAAATTGGTTTTCTAGATTGATTCTTTAGCTTTCAGTATACCAGTGTGAACGTGTTATGGCTAGAGTTTTTGCTTTTGGTAGTTAGCTGTAACTACATTGATATGGACAGACCGAGGTGGTGAACTGAGGGATTCAACAATACCTCAGGTGTTTTGTCAGCCATCGACCCAAGGAATGGGTGGCTTGGTTGCTGTACTGGGGAGAGTGGTGGTACAATACTAACCTCCACTCTTCCGCCAAGCTGATTTTCCTGCTATAGAGTAATTTCATGCAGAGAAATATGATTTTTTTTTTTCAGTGGGATATGCAATATTAAATAGTATGGATAGCGTAAGGTATCAACGTTATCTAACTTAACGTATTAGATTGGGTTAATGTGAGTAAAAGGGATCCCTCCGTAATAGATGGGCAAGGAGATTTTTACCTTCAGATCTACCCCCCCGATATTGCACTGGATTTATTCACTGATAACATTGGCCAAGTAAAACAGAAATTTACGGTTCATTAGGTTGGTATCGGTTACGTTACCTTCATTATGGTAAATAGGATATAACTACTACAATAGATTTTAAGCGATCTCTAGCCATCTTTGGCTGCATTTTTTTTCACAGAAAATGACATTTACCTTTGTTCCAGGTTTTTCCTTCATTTAAATTATTAACTTTTAGAGAAATATGATGCTGAGTATAGGATTCCAAACTTGCATCAATGTCTTCCCTCCATAAGAATGCCAAACCCCCACTCAGCCCTCTACAATCCACTACAAATTTGTTTTCCATCTTCAGAAGCTTCTTAATTCTTTCTATCTTGATTCTTCTACACTTTGTTTCTATTAGGAAAACAAAGATTGGGATCTTATTCTTTACCAAAAGATGAAGTTCTCTAACTGTCTGAGGATTTCCAAACCCCTTGGCAGTCCATCTTACGCTTGTGAACATAATCAAGCATGCTCACTATAATGATCTCTATACGGTTGTATGCTTGAGTTCAAGATCACCACACGAATGGGGCCCAAGCACGCTTTTTAATAGATTGATGTGCAGAAGCTCTTCAAACCCTCACCCAATCCTCCTCTTCCTACACTTCTTACTTCTTCTTCTCCATTTCCTTCTCCTTCTGGAAATTTGAATTCCTCCCCATCTTTTCCTACACCTGCTTCTACTTCATCTACTCCTTATCTCACGCCTTCATCCTCATATCCTCCACCCCACTGGCCCTTCTTACCCTTTCCACCCCGACTTCCTCCCTTATCCACCTTCCCTACTTGACCATTTCCAGCACCAGCATCAGAACCAGCAGCAGCACCAGCTTCTTCCCAATGGTGCCCGTTTGATGGCTCTCTTGACAACCCAAAATCCTCCTTTCTCCCCCTCCAACTCTAATAATAATCTTAATTTCCCTCAGCTTTCTATGCCCTTCCCTTGGCCGTCTTCGTCTTCACTTTTGCCTTCGAACAGTATCCCTTCTGTACCACCTCCCACCCGGTTACTCAGCACCAAACTCCCCAAGGGACGCCATTTGATCGGTGACCATGTTGTTTACGACATCGATGCCCGCCTGCAAGGCGAAGTGCAGCCCCAGCTTGAAGTCACTCCCATCACCAAGTACGGCTCCGATCCCGGCCTAGTTCTTGGCCGTCGGATTGCTGTTAATAGATCTTACATATGTTATGGTCTCAAGTTTGGTAATATACGCGTCCTTAACATAAATACTGCATTAAGATCTTTGCTTCGTGGCCACACACAGGTTTGTTTTTCTTCGACTACCCACTTCCATACTTGTGTCATTTCATCTTTTATATAGCTGATGAGATCTCTTCTCCTTCTGTTTCTTCTAAATCAGAGTATAGCAGAGTACTTTAGGCCTACTACTGTCACTTTTTATCAGTTGGAATCATGGCTGCTATTTCACTTTTCATTATTTTCTTCAGCTATTGCAAGTTGGAATTTGTTAATTCATGTGAGAACTGCAGGGCATTGGCTGGAGAAACTTCTCACTCGCGCAATTTTTGAAGGAACGTTACACTTAAAAAAAAAAACATTTCTTTTTAAATCACAAGTGAAGGGATTAACTAGCATTTCCTAGGAGCTGCTTTAATCACTCTCTTTCGCACTTCACCTTATATTAGGTGCTCATTTCAGTGACCAAATGCAGAATATGGGCGGCACTTTGGTTTTCAATTTCAAACCTTAACTTGTGTTTTTTCGGTTTTGCGAATTTGAATTTTTTGTCTCTTTCTCTGAAATATGGGCGAGACTTTATCACATTTTTATCCTCTTGCTTTTGTTCAATTTGGTGTGGATGGGGGATCATATATATGTGCATTACCCTCTAAACATATTCAAGATTACTATGTTTTTTGTGTTATGAATATTTGTGTATGTCATGCAGAGAGTAACTGATATGGCTTTCTTCGCTGAGGATGTTCACCTTTTGGCCAGGTAGACCTTTATCCCAAACTTGTATTTTTCCTTTTCATTAGTCGTTTTACCAGAAATTTATGGTTTTCATTTTCTTCAGTGCTGGTGTAGATGGACGAGTTTTTGTATGGAAGATCAATGAGGGCCCAGATGTGGAAGACAAACCTCAAATTACAGGTGAAGTTGTTATTGCTATCCATATAGAAGTAGGAGCCGAATCAGTCCACCCACGAGTGTGTTGGCATCCTCAGAAACAAGTACTAATTAGTTTGTAATTTATGTTATCAATTAAGTTATCCTCTAATATGCTTTTTATTTTTGTACATTGTGTATCTTTGGCTTATTTTCCTTGGTTGTTAGTTGTGTGTCTTTATAGTTGACCACTGAGAATTGCTTCACAGGAAATTTTGATGGTTGCTATTGGAACTTATATCCTTGAAATTGACAACACAAAAGTTGGAAAGTGGGAAGTATTTTCGGCAGAGAAACCTCTTAAATGCTCCATTGATGAACTAATTTATGGGATCCAATTGGTTGGTAAACATGATCATGAAGTTACAGAGTTGTCAATGTGCCAATGGATGACTAGCCGCTTAGCTTCAGCATCGATTGATGGCTCGGTCTGTATTCTTGTTTTACCTCTCCTCTCATGCCAGTGCCTTCCATAAAGAAATATACACCACTATGCTTTGTTCATTATTGTTTCTCTGTTGCTTACTTGTCAGCCACTGATCTTCTGCCACAGGTGAATATTTGGGCAGACTGCAAGGCACTACCACTTGCAGTATTCAAGCCCCATGATAGCAATCCTGTGCATTCTGTGACTTTCTTGACTGCCCCTCACCGTCCTGATCACATTGTTCTTATTTCAGCGGTATATGCTCTTAGTCTATCCCTTTATGCCAAACATGGTAACTTTCTTGCTATGACTCAGGGTGCTTTTCGAATAGATTGTTTAGTCTGGTAAAGATCAACAAGGCGGTACACATTATGATCGGTGCACCTGTTATATCTTTCTTTTGTTTGTTTCTTTTCAGGGGCCACTGAATCGGGAAGTGAAAATATGGACCTCTGCAGGTGAGGAGGGCTGGTTGCTGCCTAGTGATACTGAATCATGGAAGTGTACTCAAACTTTGGATATAAAGAGTTCTTCTGAACCCAAGATTGAGGATGCATTCTTTAATCAAGTCATATTGTTGCCCCGTGCAAGCCTTTTGTTACTTGCAAATGCCAAGAAGAATGCTATATATGCTGTACACATAGAATATGGACCTAATCCAGCTGCAACCCGCATGGATTATATTTCCGAGTTTACGGTCATGATGCCTATCTTGAGTCTTACTGGAACTAGCAACAGTTTACCAGATGGAGAACATATTGTCCAGGTCTACTGCATCCAAACACAAGCCATTCAGCGATATGCACTTCCCCTATCTCAGTGCCTGCCACCACCCCAAGACAATGTGGAGTTGGAGAAATCTGACTCCACTGTTTCTCGTGTATTTGATGCTTCTGCTTCTTTCGAACCACCTTATGGATGTAAACCGACTGAGATATCTGTTGTTAATGCAACTCCTATGCCACCTATTCTTTTGAGCAGTGCTGAAATTGGCCCAGTAGTGAGCCTTCCTGCAAACTTGTCTTCTTCTGAGGTTACTAGCTTGCTGGAAGTTGCTCAATCTGGTGTGGAAACAATGCCAAGTGATTTTCCTTCTCATGTTACAGCAGAAAATATCCACACTATATCACCTCCCCTTCCTTTGAGTCCAAGATTAAGTCGCAAATTATCTGGTTTTAGAAGCCCATTAAATTGCAATGAGACTAATCCGCCTCATTATGAGTTCGACTGTCAGAGAGATTTGCACATTACGGTTGCAGAGAAAAAGGAGAAATCCTTTTATTCACAGGCCTCAGACCTTGGCATTCAGATGGCTAGAGATTTTTTTGTGGGAACTTACAATGTGGAGAGATCACGGCAAGCTAATGATGTCAGTATTACCAAGGCACCAAACCAAACACCTAACACTACTGTGGAAGAAGTTCAAGACATGATGAAAGATATACCCACAAAGGTTGGCGAATCAGAAACTCCCGTTGCAGTTTTGCCATCTCCTGCACCGGCTCCGAAAGGAAAGATTCCAAAGGATAAAAATGCTCAAGTGTCTGGTTCATCTTCCCCTTCTCCTAGTCCTTTTAACTCCACAGATTCATCAAATGAACCGGGTGGCAGTTCAGGTGCCCCATCTATAGAAGCTGCTTTGCCTCAGTTATTGGCTATGCAGGCTGTGCTTGATCAGGTGATTGTTTTAAATTTCTAGGTCCTACATAGAAAGATTTGGGACTTTTTGGGCATCTCATAAGCAATGCCCGCCCTGCTAGCTGCCGTGATGAATATTGTAGTACAAGTGGATACAACTTCATGAACTTGATGCAATACTGGGACTTGTTGCAGGCTGTTTTTTTTTTTATATCAGGAAACCTCTCCAAGGCAAGGCCCTTCGACCCACCCCTGCAAAGTAAATCCCGGTCCCATGCACCGCACCTTCAGAAGTTTCCCTACATGGAACTGGTTAAATCGTTGGCTTTTCACCTTGGAGTGTGCCCCCAAAAAATTGTTTGCACCCATGAGGTGTTAAACCTTAGACCTTGAAGGGAGTGATGCCCCAAGACCAAGGCCTTCACCACTTGGGCCAACCCCTTGGGATTTTGATCATTTTTGGCTGTTGTTGAGGAGTTTTGCTAAATACAGTATATAGGTTGTTTAATCTCATGTTACTTAAATTTAAAATAAAAAAATTGTTTAATCTCATGCTTTAGGTACCAATTCCTTGTCATGTTTGTATTAGAAATATGGTGGTTTAATCTTGGGATAATATCAGTTTGAGTGGATTTTGGCATTTAACCTGTTAACTACAATGACCACTTAATTTTCCTTTAGGCAGAATGTTCAAATTACATGTTAAATATTATTGCCTTTCGGAAGTTGTTCTAGTTCATTGATAACAAATAACAGATTGGCTCTTATGTTTTTGATATTATAGCCTGAAAACAAATTGCCTGTCATGCAAACTGCAGACAGATCCTTTACATCCACTACTTGATACATATGATATCTCTGTGTTTTTCTTCTAATTTGATGTCATAGCTTATATGGTATGGCATATGAATGCTTCAGTGCGTGTACCAAATATTAGTGGTTAACAGTGTCATATTTTATGGTTCAATGAACTGGATACTTCTAAGATTAATGGTTTTACCATATACATAATGATTACATCATAATTTATGTTTAAATACAGCTCCCATCTCTATATATTTTTCTGCTTTCTAAATATTCATATCTCATTTGTTTTCAACAGACGATAAGCCTAATGTGGTAGTTTTGGACTAATGGTTTTTTCATATTTTTCAGTTAATGAGCACACAAAAGGAAATGCAGAAGCAGATGAATGTGATTGTTTCTGGCTCATTTTCGAAAGAAGTTAAAAGAGTAGAGGGATCCTTGGGCCGGAGCAAGACATCTTCTATTATTGTTATTTTAGTTATTTTATTTATGTTTTATTTATTTTATTTGAATTTGTATTAATGGGTTTGGGCTTCAGGCTATAGACTTTTCTAAGATTTAT
This sequence comes from Juglans mandshurica, assembly GCA_022457165.1. NCBI lineage: Eukaryota > Viridiplantae > Streptophyta > Magnoliopsida > Fagales > Juglandaceae > Juglans > Juglans mandshurica. The sequence continues at coordinate 8,865,144 of CM039627.1, forward strand.
TTAATGAAACATTGAATTGAATATCAGTTTCTGAAGATTAATCAATTGAGGCTGCAGCTGTCTTCCATCCCTTTCTCTTGTCTTCTTCTTCTTCTTCTATTAGTTTTCTGGCTTTTTTTTTCTTTCTCTGCTGCTATTGTCTCTCTCTTCTAGTTTTCTCTCATCCTTTATCCTACTTCATATTTGGTATCAAGAGCCGATTCTATTGTTTTCTCCAATAGTAGAGTAATTTTTGGTCCCCATTTTTGCTCAATGTTTTTTTCTGCAACCCACGAAACCCATCTCCACCGAAGAACTTCCTTTGATCCAAACCAAAACCAACCCGTTTCATTGTCTTCTCAGATAATTTGGCCATCGGAATATTGGAGAAGACTGCCGAAAATCGTTTAATCCTCTTGGACTGCTGAAAATGGTTTCATGATCTTCTTCTCAGACCTTGCCGAGAACCACCAAACCAATATTCCAAAACCCAGACCACAGAAACAGAACTGCCGAGACAAAGAGATACGATTTTGGGAGAGAGAAATACGGACGAACGGAGAAGAGGAAAGAAAGACATTCACCTGCGTGCTGGTCTAGCTTCACCAAATACATTACTATATGTATCGATCTGTCACAGCACAAGGAAGAGACGATCGGTTGCCTTTACCATAAGAAAGCTTTTCCTTTCGCGCGACGTATTCACCAACCGTGCACGAGTAATGTTATATAAACGTTGTGCAGTCGCTTTGAAAAAGAGTGAGATCTATTATTAAAAAATTAATTTCTTTTCATGTGGGTCTAATATTTATTCACTTTTTTCAAAAAGATTATACGACACTTGCACACTCACAACTGTAAGTATCATTTTTCCATTTTAAAAGTGTATCAATTGTTCCTATGTGATGCTGTTACCGTAGTATTTTTATCCAAATCCATCTGAATGGACCCATTGCCATTGACTCTTTAAGTTGACCATTTGACTACCCTTGGCCGATTTAGTCTGCACCTATTTTTTTTTTTTTTTTCATTTTCCCATTCTCTCATTTTCATAGTCCATACCTTTGTGTTTTTTTTTTCTTTTCATTAATTGTCCCTAGAAAAAAAAATCAATCCTACATGATTGGTTTTTCTTGATTGGTATTTGATCCTTGCTTTGTTATTTTAAATATCAGCATTAGTTGTTTGTCATATTTAGATTTACTTAATCCCCCCAAAAAAAAAAAAATGCTCAGGCTAATATTTTTCATTGCTTGTATTTATTGTTCATTGATTTCTCCATTGCACTTCATTTGGCAGGTGTTGCATTGCATGCAGTTGCGTAGTGGTCGTCTTATCACCCCTAGTTCTAGTCCCTTTTACCATGGATCATTCCCAATTTGATGCCCTCACCCGACAATTAGGCTATTAGCTCAACTAGCCACTAATCAGCAGCATTTACAGACTCAATTAGCGGCTATTCAAACTGAGATGGTTGCTATTCGTGAGGAGAACAGGGACCTGGCTGCTAGGTTGAACAATTTTGAAGAGCCCCCTTATTCGTCTAACAACTCTGAAGCGTTCCATAATAGAGACCATCGTCATCGACTAGGTGGTCAATAATATTTTAGATGTGATCGTGGGGATAAGAATTATGATCGTGAGCGAGAACGAGACTATTACCGTCAGGGTGTTTAGCCTCCTACTCGTCATGAAGAGCGCTTATTTAGAAGTATCAAGTTAGATGTCCCTACTTTTGATGGTTGCTTAGATCCTCGAGTTTTTACTCAATGAATTAAGGATATGGATCATTTCTTTACCTGGTATGGGGTCCTTGAGGATTAGAGAGTTCAATTTGCCAGCTTCAAATTAACTAGCACTGCCCAACTCTTTTAGAAAAGTATAGAGGATCTCTTTGAGAGGCGCTATGGCGCCTCCTGTTGGTAGTTGGGAAGAAATGAAACGCCGTCTTCAAGAGAAGTACTTACCCCAATCTTATAGGGGTAATTTGTTGGACTAATGGAATGCCCTCACACAAGGTATTCGACCAGTGACTGAGTATGTCACTCAATTTGATGAATTCCGAATGAGATGTCATGTAGTTGAGGATAAGGCCATGACTTTGAGTAGGTTTAAACAAGACCTAAAAGATGATCACGCAAGCTTGTCCTTCGGGGTGTCACTACTCTTGACCACGCTTACTCTTTAGTCTGAGACTATGAGTCGGTTACTAGGACTCTGTATGGAAAGCGTGTTGACAACCATTCGTCCATCACCCCAGCCTCCACTCTTCCCCCTAAGTCTCTCCTAGGGTCTCCTCCATCTAATGTTCCTCCTATACGGAAAAATAAGGGTAAAGGTCATGAAATTTCTAAGACTTCCTCTCGCTTGCAGTGCTTCAACTGTAAGGGTTTTGGCCACATTTCCTCCAATTGTCCTAGTCAAGCCCTGGTCAATGAGGAACATGAGGGTGTAGTTGATGAGCTGCTAGAAGATCAAGTCTACGAACCTAAGCTTAAAGAGTTTGGTGATTTGGGTGATGATGAGGATACATTCTTAGGTTGTATCCGAACCCTTCCTGTGGGTCTAGGTTCTGTGCCCCTTGTTCCCGACACATCCTGGTTAATTATTGTTCGTTGTACCCTTACCCAACCCAAAGATGTTGATGATTGGCGTCATCATGTCAGTTTTCATACTTATATCAAAATCAATAATAAGGTTGTAAAATCATTATGGATAGTGGTAGTTGCATTAACGTAGTTTCTGTGGCTACTTTGTCCCGTCTTGGGTTGAAGCATGTTCCTCACCCTTAGCCGTATAGAGTCTCTTGGGATGATACTTCTTCCATAGTTGTGAAAGAGCATTGTTTAGTGCCTATCCAGTTCCTAGAGTATAAGGATGGTATATGGTGTGACGTCATTCCTATGGATGTCGGCCATGTCATTCTTGGTAGGCCTTGGTGGTTCGACTTGGATGTGACCATCCATGGTCGATCCAATTCATGTTCTTTTGTGTTTAATGGAAAGAGACTCATCTTAATCCTTTACTCCCAAAACCTGTTGGTTCACAGCAAGCAAAGAAAATTGTGGAACGGAAAAGGTTAAATATCATTAACCCTATGGAGTTTGAGCGTACACTCGTGTGAGATTTTGTTGTGTTTGATGTGGTTGTTATGAAGGTTCCGTTGGAGTCTCCAATAGTGGCCTTTGCTAAGGCCCAGTCGTTTCTTCAGAAGTTTCGGGATGTCTTCCCTGACGACCTTCCTGACCACTTACCCCTTTACGGGATAATCAACATGCCATAGATCTTGTCCCAAGAGTGTCTCTTCCAAACTTGCCTCATTATAAGATGAATCCCACTGAACATGCTGAGCCCCAGAGGCAAGTGGATGAACTCCTTCACAAAAGATTTATTCATGAGAGTTTAAGTCCTTGTGCAGTTCCTGCCCTTTTGACTCCTAAGAAAGATGGCTCTTGGAGGATGTGCATTGGTAGTCGTGCCATTAATATGATCGACTACCATTAATATGATCACAATGAAGTATCGTTTTCCCATTCCTAGGCTTGATGATATGTTGGATATGATGGTTGGTGCCACAATATCTTCTAAGATTAATTTAAAGAGTGGGTATCACCAAATTAGGATTCACCCAGGTGATGAGTGGAAAACTGCTTTTAAGATGAAGGATGGTCTTTATGAGTGGTTGGTCATGCCTTTTGGACTAACCAATGCCCCGAGTACTTTTATGAGAGTGATGACACAAGCTCTTCGACCTTTCATGGGTAAGTTCCTCGTCGTCTACTTTGATGATATTCTTGTTTACAGTAAAACTAGGGAACAACATCTAGATCATCTCACACAAGTTTGTTCTACCCTTCTTGAAACAAGTCTATATGCTAATGTGAAGAAATGTTTTTTCTTCACAGATCGAGTTGTCTTCCTAGGATTCATTATATCTTCTAATCTACTGACCCCACAAAGATTCAGGCCATTGTTGGTTGGCCAGAGCCCAAGACTTCACATGATGTCAAGAGTTTTCATGGCCTACTTACCTTTTATCATCGCTTCATCAATGGGTTTAGCACAATTATGGCTCCTATTACGGAGTGCAGGAAGAGAGGAGAGCTTCGTTGGACACTGGAAGTGGCTAAGGCTTTTAATTTAGTCAAAAAGTGAATGATGGAAGCTCCTGTCATGCAACTTCCCAACTTTTCCAAAGTTTTTGAAGTTGAGTGTGATACCTCAGGGGTGGGAATAGGTGGAGTCCGTAGCCAGGAACGCCACCCTGTTGCTTATTTAAGTGAGAAGTTAAATGATGCCAAACAACGATACTCTACTTATGGTAAGGATTTGTACGCGGTTGTGCAGGCTTTGTGTTATTGGCGCCATTATTTGTTGCCCCTGGAGTTTGTTCTATATTCGGACAATGAGGCCCTCCGCTACCTTAACTCCAATAAAGGGTTGAATTCTAGGCATGACCGTTGGGTTGAATATTTGCCGGCTTATTCTTTTGTTTTCAAAACATAGGAATGGTGTTGAGAACCAAACAACTGATGCCTTGAGCCGTCACATCTCCATTTTTTCTATCATGAATGTCAATGTCATAGGTTTTGAAAGACTTAAGGAAGAGTATGAGTCTTGTCCTAATTTTAGGGATATTTTTCTCGCTTTGCAAAGGGGATAGTCGGATACCACTGATAGGTTCCGTCTGGAGGCTAGTTATCTTTTTAGAAGTTAGAACTAATAAGTTGTGCATCCCTCAGACTTCAGTTCGAGACTTTATAGTTGGGGAAATTCATGTCGAAGGCTTGGCTGGACATTTTGGACGTGATAAGACCATAAAGGAGATTGAGTGTCAATTATATTGGCCTAGCTTGAAGAAAGATGTGGCTAAAATAGTTAGCACCTCTAACACCTGTCAGTTGGCCAAACAAAAAGCAACAAAATATTGGTCTCTACACACCCCTTCCCGTCCCTAGTTGTCATTGGCAAGATGTCAGTATGGATTTTGTGTTGAGACTTCCACGCACTCCAAAGAAGCATGACTCTATTTTTGTTGTAGTGGACTGTTTCTTGAAAATGGCTTACTTTATCCCTTGTAACAAGACCTCAGATTTGTCTAAGGTCGCTAGGTTGTATTTTAATAAGATTGTCAAGTTGTATGGTCTTCCTAATACTATTATTTAAGATAGAAATGTTCATTTCACTAGTCTTTTTTGGATAACCCTATGGCATATAATTGGCACTAAATTGAAATTCTCCACCGCTTACCACCCTCAGACGGATGGTCAAACTGAAATTGTTAACCACAGTCTTGGCAACTTATTAAGATGTCTGGTCCAAGAAAATCTTCAGAATTGGGATTTGATCCTCCCTACAACTCAAATTGCATATAACAGTTCTGTGAATCGGTCTATAGGTATGAGTCCATTTGAAGTTGTTCATGGCTATAAGCCTAGGAAGCCTTTAGACCTTATTCCCATGTCTCCCCACATGCTAGTATGTCTGTGCCAGCTGAGGCATTTGTTCAACATCTTCATGACTTGCATATTGAGATCAATAAACAACTTGAGACCAATAATGCATCATATAAACTTCGAGCTGATTTACATAAATGAAATGTTGAATTTAAGGTTGGGGATTATGTTATGATCTGAATTAGACCGGAACAGCATCCACCTAGATCCACTTCCAAATTGCAGGCCTGTAGTGCTGGTCCTTTTAAAATTTTAAAGCGTGTTGGTTGAAATGCCAATATCATTGATCTTCCATCACATTTTGGTTGCCACTCTACTTTCAATATTGAAAACAGTTGCTTACAAAGACCATTTCAATCCCTGCAACGATTCTCTTCTACCTCCATCTGTGGACTTTGACCCTGAACCTTTTGTCACTCATACTCCAATACCATCTATCACAACACACAAAAATAAAATTGATGTTATTTAGACGAATAGATTGCGTTGAACAATGATGGAGAGGTTCATCGTTTCCTTATTCGTTGAGTAAATCGACCTGATTCTGACTATACATGGATTTCCAGAGAGACACTTCAGCAACTTGATCCAGATTTATTGGAGTCAGCAGGATCTTCCTTTGCCAGGGTCACCATCCAACCGTTCTGAGGGAGTTGGTGAGGACACTAGATTCATGCCTCCGCTCACACATGTTTATAGGCATAAAAAATAGCTTGCTTAATAACTTAGCTTATGGTTGGGTGATTGATTGCAGACTCATTGTGTTTTGTTCGATTTCCCACCTTGGGAGAGTTGATGAGGACAACATCTATTATTGTTATTTTGGTTATTTTACTTATGTTTTATTTATCTTATTTGGGTTTGTTTAATGGGCTTGGGCTTGGGCTTGGGCTTCAGCCCATAGACTTTTCTAAGGTTTATTTAGGTTTTGTATTATTTTTACTATTTAAATGCTTGTAATGAAACATTGAAGATCAGTTTTTGAAGATTAATCAATTAAGGCTAGCGTCGTCTTCCATCCCTTTCTCTATCTCCTCCTTAATTAGTTTTCTAGCTTTTTTTCTTTCTCTACCGCTATTGTCTTTCTCTTCCAGTGTTCTCTCATCCTTTATCCTACTTCAGAAAGTTATCAGGGCTAACACTGATGCTTTGGGTGCTCATTTCCAAGAGGAAAGCACAAAGCAGGAGAAGTTAGAACACGACCATATGCAGCAAATAACAAACTTGATCACAAATTGTAACAACCCATAAGCCTCATCCTCAACTCATTCTTATCTCCTGATTGTATTCCTAACTCCACCCGTAAGCCTCATCCTCAACTCATCCTTATCTCCGGACTCCACCAGCTCGGTAATCCTATCCTCAATCCTCCCCTTTCCCTCTCTATAAAATTCGACGAAACTTCTGTATTAAACACAACACAAAAACTCACAGCAAGTCCCACATCAAAAGCTAGAAATCCGTAGCATTTTCTATAACCTCTGCAAAATCGAGCCACATACCTTGCCAGTATCCACCATAGAGGACATCGGAGCACCACCACGCTACCCAGAACACGCCAATGGTAAACCCCTTCTCTTCCCCAGTCGTTTTCTCTCTCCATCTTTATCGGTCGTGGCTTATTTGGCCGTGTATTTGTGTTGTCGTTGCCAACCACCTCAAGGAAGTCGGACTACCTCTTCGCGGCCACAGAGATCGCCAACCAACACAACCCCGTTGCACCCACTCCCTCCTAGTAATCCATGGCCATCCGCCACCCTCCTCTCTATCTTGTTTTCGGCTTAACAAATCCTCTCTCTCTCTCTAAACTCTCTCTCCCTCTCTCGGCGTCACACCCACTCCCTCCCGAGGAGCCTCCAGTTGCGCTGCCTTCACTCCCAGCCACCCAAAGTCGCCGTCGCAGCCCCCCGGCCCGGTGAGTCCCCTGTTATCGCACGACCATTTTACCATTTCAATTGTTTTTAGTTTGTGTCTTTCCTGAAGAATAGCCTCCCTTTTAATTCGTATAGGCCCTAAGCCCATATGGCCAAGTACGTGTGCTGGGCTTATTCAGATGGACTTGTGTTTTAATATTATTATAGGCCAGGTTGCAATTTTCACAGATTCTGGTGATTTTTAAATGGATTGTTTTCCTTAATTGGGATTGGGCTGATTATTAAACCAAAGTTTTTACTTAAATAAATATATTAGTCATAGGCTCATTTTTATAAGAAAATGTTTAAAGAATTTGAAATGTATTTTAAAGTATACTATTGAGCCTATTATTTTAGTTAATATTCATCTTTGTCTATTTAATCCGATTTTAATAAAATTATTATGTTATATTTTAAATAGAAATTAAAGAATATGCTTTGAGTTTTGAATAATATTATTATGTATTAATCTAAGTGTAATTAAATATGATTAAGTCTATTTTTATTAATAGAATGTTTCCACCAATTATTTTAGATACAATATATATATATAGTTAAATTATATTTGAAAGATTAGATATCATATTAGTATTTCAGCAGTAAAAGTGTTTAATTTATTTTGAACGCTTTATTAAACGAAATTCTACTGTTTATTTTAATAGATGTTGTTATAATTATGCTATTAAAGTTGTAGATTGAAAATAAAGAAATATGTTAAAAATATTTAAATGATATTAATATTTATTAGATTTCTTGTTGAGTAATTATGTTAATTATAAGAAAGGTTACCTATTTTTAGAATTGAGGTTTTTATGAAAATAGCCCAAGTATTCTACCAAGTTATATTTTGAAAGTAAAAATATGTTATTAGTATCTTAAATATTTTAAGATATTAGCATTCATAGATTTTCGTATTAAATAGAATATTTATTTGATTATGTTCTACGATGTGATTCTAATTAAGTGGGATAGTAGGACACGTTTTCCTAGACAAATTTATGACATTAATACTTTGTATAGGTGACGAACTACGAAGTGAGATTCAGATACCAGCACAACTAGTTAAGTGATTTGATCATAAATTAAGATAATCATGGTTCAGCTTATATATAAGTATTATTCAAGCTGATTCATTGACTGCCATTATTTATGAACCAAAAATGTTATATGCAAGCATGTCACCAAGTACTACACATGATCATGTCATTCAACATAATGTTCAGATTCAGAAATTACAATTATTTATATCAGTATGTTTATCATGCATCCCATGTCGTATAAAACACACAAGCTATCTTAAGGCAAAGTGCAAGATAAGATCAGATCAATTAATCAAATGTCCATCCAGTTCAGTATTCAAGGTGGACGTGCAAGCCACGGACTCAAGCATGGTCCACCGTAGTATGCCGGAATACTATTCAGCGGCTTCCCTTACTATAGTGGGATGTGGGGCCGGCGCACTATCTTGCATACATGGTTAAGTGTGTGAGCCAGATTAATCAGTTAAATAAGTCAGATCATATAAATCAATCAATCAGATAAATCATGACAAGCCATGCATAGCATAAGTATTAGTCTGATCAGTCATGATTTTAAGCTCTCAGCATGAAAAGTTAATGAAAACTTTATGCTGCATGCTAGACTTAGAAAGAGTAGACTGAACTTAGTGATTTTATTATTGTCTTTTTTGTTTCAATTAGTTTGGAAACTTGGATATGACTATGTTTTAGACAATGGTTTGACTTAAGTTTTCCTTTGGAATGAACAATGTTTATTTAGTAAAGAAAGAAAAATTATGCAAGTCTCTTACCTGGCTTCAGTCACGTATGCACGTGACATTCCCAAAGCATACAGGAAGTGGGGGGGGGGTGTCACAATTTGGTATCAAAGCCTAGGCTGAGAGATTCTGCAGACTCTTAGAAAGAAAAATGTCACCTAGGATGCTCCTAGCTCACTCAAGAGTTATTGAGATATTTTTATGATAGGATATTGTATAGCTCTTACTAGTTAGCACTATTGTGGTTATGGTAGACATTATTATTATTCATGTCAGTATTGAAATATTAGTTAATGGTTACCTTAGATTATGACACCTGACTCTAGGAATTTCATGTAGCATGAATATCTAGAATTTTTTTAGAATTATGTGTACTAGAGTTACGTGTCAAGTTGGTTATGACATTGTAATTGATTGAAGGAAGGTGAAGTTGGGAAACTTTTTCTTTTAAGATTGATAGTGTATTTGGTTCATAAGAATGGATGGAGATTGAATTACATTTTATGGAGTCTTATTTAAGGAAATTAGGGAACCTAGTTGGTAGGTTTTAGAGTTATGAAGGAAACTTGCATATGATGATTGATATTTCATGACTATTGATGGAAAATATATTATGTTCTTTAGGTAATGTGGTTCTCTTGTCGAGCATGAATGATGAACAAAAGATTTTTGGAAAATGTCATGTATCATGGAATTATTTAGCAATAGAGCTATGGAAGGAAATTGTGAAATCAATGTATTTTTGAGGTACGAGAATTTAAGGTTTACGAGTAGAAGATGATTTAAGTACATATAGGCCTTAGACATGCACATTAAAGTTTTAATGATTAGGTTGGCATTATTAGAGAATGTCACGAGATGTCGAGGTGATCTGGAAGTTTAATTGATGTTGTTATGCTTATCATTGAGGCACTTATAATTGGAGATATGGACCCATAACCTTAGGCACATGATCATTATGGTATCCTAAGCACACTTCTTTCGATCTAATCAGCTCAGATACAGATTAGATATCATTTTCTTCAAGATCATATGTAGAAGAGCGATATTGTACTAGAAGCACACATGATCAGTTGACATACATTTTCACAAAACCTCTTCCAGAAGATAGATTATGCATGATTAGAAGAGAAATAGGAATGCTGGATGCCATGAATATCTGTTAAGCATCTTTATTTTATTATCTCAAACGACTTACAGAAACTTGAAACTTTTAGCCTCATTTTTCAAGTGCACGAATGCGTACGTGAAAAAGAATTAGGAAAATATGCGAGATTTAGGAATGAATAATTGAGGTTTAAAATTTTCAAATGTTAGGCTCAACTAAATGATCGAAAATCTAAAATAGAAACATGGAAAGAATGCGATAGACAAGTATGTAGGTTACTTAAGGTATTAGCAAAATTCCAAGGACATATTTTTTATAAGGAGGAGAGTTTGTAACAACCCGTAAGGCTCATCCTAAACTCATTCTTATCTCCTGATTGTATTCCTATCTCCACCCGTAAGCCTCATCCTTATCTCCTGATTGTATTCTTATCTCTACCAGCTAAGTAATCCTATCCTCAATCCTCCCCTTTCCCTCTCTATAAAATCCCACGAAGCCTCTGTATGAAACACAACACAAAAACATAGAGAAGGGAAAGAACTCACAGCAAACCCCACATCAAAAACTAGAAACCAGTAGCATTTTCCATAGCCTCTGCAAAATCGAGCCACTTAGCTCGCCAGAATCCACCACAGAGGACATCAGAGCACCATCACGCTGTCCAGAACACGCCGACGGTAAACCCTTTAACCCCTTCTCTTCCCTCGTTGTTTTCTCTCTCCATCTTTATCGGTAGTGGCTTATTTGGCCGTGTATTTGTGTTGCCATTGCCAGCCACCTCAAGGAAGTCAGACCACCTCCCCGCGGCAATAGAGATCGTCTACCAGCACAACTCCGTCGCACACACTCCCTTCCGGTAAGCCATGATCATCTGCCACCTCTCTCTCTCTCTCTCATTTTCGGTTTAACAAATCCTCTCTCTATCTAAACTCTCTCTCCCTCTCTTGGTGTCACACCCATTCCCTCCCAAGGAGCCTCCAGTTGTGCCACCTTCACCCCAACCAACCAGAGCCACCTTCGCAGACCCCCCCTTTCGGTGAGTCCCCTGTTATTGCACGACCATTTCCCCCTTTCAACTATTTTTAGTTATTGTCTTTCCTGAAGAGTAGTCTCCCTTTAATTCGTATAGGCCCTAAGCCCATATGGCCAAGTGTGTGTGTGGGCTTATTCAGATGGACTTGTGTTTTATGGGCCAAGTTGCAATTTTCACAGATTCTAGTATTTTTAAATGGACTGTTTTCCTTAATTGGGATTGGGTTGATTATTAAGTCAAAGTTTTTACTTAAATAAATGTATTAGTCATAGGCTCATTTTTATAAGAAAATGTATTTTAAAGTATACTATTGAGCCTATTATTTTAGTTAATATTCCCTTTGTCTATTTAGTCAGATTTTAATAAAATTATTATGTTATATTTTAAATAGAAATGAAGGAATATGTTATGAGTTTTGAATAATATTATTATGTATTAATCTAAGTGTAATTAAATATGATTAAGTCTATTTTATTAATCAAATGTTTCCACTAATTATTTTAGATACAGAATATATATATATAGTTAAATTATATTTGAAAGATTAGATGTCACAATCCCAACCAGAATTGTGGGACTTGAGCTATGCCACCTACAATGGACAGGCCCGACGAGGACGTCGGGAATTTAAGGGGGGTAGATTGTGATACCCCATATGATATGGATAAGGGTAGGTGGTGTATGAAATCCCACATTGCTTGGGAATGAGAAGTTCTTGCTCTTTATAAGGTTCCAATAGGGCTCCAATTGTATCATTGACTAGTCCTTTTGGAGTATAGGACATGTGGTTTGGGCCTTCCATTAGGGCGTTATAGTGTTACCATCGTCCACAACCCAACTCCGTTGAGGAAGCTTGGTGGCAAGACCAAAACGAGTAGGTCCACATACAACAACACCCTAAATCACAGAGTTTCGTAGGAGTGGTAGAGGAAGAGAGAGTGAGTGAGTTTATTAGAAGATTAGGGAGGAATGAAAAACTGATTTAAAAAAAGGGAATGTGGGATTGGGGAAGAGAAAATGGGGTTGAAATAAACTGACGGGGAGAGAAAATTGGGAAGAAGAAAACTGAAAGGGAGAAACCAACTTACCAAACAACTTCGTTTTTGGAGTCTTCAGGGGCTGGGCTTCTTCTGGTCTGGGCCACGGGCCTGGGCTTTACAGCATCCCTCCTTATAAAAATTGTGTCCTCAAAATTCGCTAATAGTTATCAAAACTTCCATCGAACAGTCGTGGGTGCTTATCTCGCATCTCTTCCTCAAATTCTCAAGAAGCTTCGCTAGTAGTGTGATTATTTCACAACACTTTAACCAAAGGGATAGCTAGAGTCCGTAATACCTGTTTTTTTTCTTTTTTCTTTTTTTTTTTTCTAAAATCAGCACTGGTTCTTCAGCATAAATCATATCTTCTTGAATCTGAAATGGCTAATAGTCAATAATGTGGGTGGGGTCGGAGATGTACTTCCTCAACATGGAAACATGAAACACATTATGCATCCCTGCAAGTGCTGATGGAAGTGCTACCCAATATGTCATTGGTCCAATCCGATCAAGAATCTCAAAGGGGCCGATATATCTAGGGCTCAACTTGCCCTTCTTTCCAAATCTCATAACTCCTTTCATTGGTACTATCCTAAAAAATACTTTGTTTCCAACCTAACACTAGCTGGTAGCGACGGTTATCAACATAACTCTTTTGTTTGCTCTGAGCTGCTTTCATTCTAGCCCGAATTATATAAATCTTTTCTGTGGTCTTTTGGATGATTTCTGGCCCCAAAATCTTTGTTTCACCCACTTCATCCCAATACATTGGAGATCTGTACCTTCTGCCATATAATGCCTCATAACGTGCCATTCCAATACTAGTCTGATAATTATTATTATAAGCAAACTTGACGAATAGTAAATGTCGTATTCAAGTCCCCTTGAAGTCCATCACACATGCCCGTAGCATGTCTTCTAAAACTTAAATAGTCCTTTTTGACTGTCCATCTGTCTGAGGGTGAAAAGCGGTATTGAAATTTAATTTAGTGCACATGGCCTCCTATAGGCTTCGCCAAGACTTTGAAGTGAAACGAGAATCTCTATTCGACACAACGGATACTGGTACCCCATGCAACCTCACTATCTCCTGCAAGTACAACTTGGCTAGTGTCTCCAGCTTATAAGAAACTTTAATGGGCACGAAGCTAGCAGTCTTCATTAAGCGATCCATGATCACCCATATTGCATTATGTCTGCTCAATGTCCTTGGAAGGCCCGTTAAAAAATCTATGGAGATATGCTCCCACTTCCATTCTGGAATTTGGAGTAATTGCAGCAACCATGCTGGTCTCTGATGTTCCGTCTTTACCTGTTGTCAAGTTAAGCATTGTTCCACATGTTTGGAAATTTCTCTTTTCTTATCATTTCACCAAAAAGACTCTCAAGTCCCGATACATTTTGGTACTCCATAGGTGCACTGTGTATAATGAACGATGTTCTTCCTCGAGAATTTCCCTCTTTAGTTCATCATTAGCTGGCATGCGCAATCTACCTTTGAACCTCAATACTCCATCCTCGGAAACGCTGAACTCAGTTTTATTCTCGTTCCTGACTTCTTCTACTAGCTTCACCAACCTTGAATCTTCTTTCTAAGTAGCTTTAATTCTGTCTACCAAGGTTGGTTGAACCATCAAAATGACCATGAAAACCCTCGGATTGCTAGTGATGACATCAATACTAGCTCTTTCTAAGTCCATTAACAACTAGTGTTGAGTGGTAAGGGCTGCAACTGCTGATCCCATTGACTTCCTACTTAATGTGTCAGCTACAATATTAGCTTTACCTGAGTGATAGTTGATAGTGCAATTATAATCCTTGATAAACTCAAACTATTTCCTTTGCCTCATGTTTAATTCCCTCTGGGTGAAGAAATACTTCAAACTCTTGTGATCTGTATAAGTTGTAGTGTAATAGATAATCATTTTATAGATTGCCAATATAATACAAGAGTCTCACATTGCTTAAGCGTGATACTTGTATTGTGAAGAGAATCTATAAAAACGACCACCATACTTCACTACAACTTACACAAAATATACACTAGCAAATTTAAAAATTACATAATTTTTAAATTACAGTAATATTTACAAATTTAAATTTATAATTTGGATCCAAAAATGTGTTTTTGATCACTTTGGACCCAAGAATAATTTTTGAACCTAGTGAACTGTAGTCCATTATTAAAGTGGCCGCCGAGGAGGGATATTAGGAGTCCACCCACTTATGTATTCATATCCTATACTCGATAATGAGCTTCATATCCATAACCATGATAGTACTTGTGTACCCACTTATGTATTCATTTAGTACCTATATCCTAAATTTGCTCAGATATGTTGATACATGTTGATTGAATGTATCCATAAATGAATAGTATCTAAGTGGGTGGTGTGTTTGTACTCAGTCGTGGCATGCACTCTAGCTGAATGTTTTGGAGGTAATCTTAGCTCATCCAAAAAATTACATTAGTTGTTGTTGATGAATCATCACTTCAAAGAGGACAAAAATCCCTTCTTGGATATTTTTTTTAAATGTATGGGTCCACCAATTTTCATCGTATAAGAGCATCCTCTTTGGCTTGGCCAAATGCATCTTCGAAATTTAATCAATATCACATTTTTTTGTATTTATCCATTCCATTTAAATTCAATCTCCACATTAGATTAGCCATTCATTCTCTATATAATATAAAATATTATTAAATTAATAATGTTTTATTTAATTTATTTGTATCACATTTTATAATTCTACCAATTTAATATTAATAATAATAATATTCTAATTAAATTAATATTAAAAAAAATCATATTTTCAAATGTCATTTATTGCTAATAACTAAAAATTGAGATTAAACTTATCTAAATTTCTATCTAAATTTCTTATTCACTAATCAAATATCTAGCAATATACCCATTTCAATGTCAATAAAAAATCTGCACCTACATAAGCACCTACAAGTGGTTGGAGTGAGAAATTAATATTTTAATATTTGGTGAATCAATTGTGGTTCTCCATCTTTGGTCAACCAGTACTATAGCAGAAGTCTAAATTGTTTTAGAGATGTCCAATCCAATATGGGGTCTTTTGGTACAGATTATCTAAATTTTAGTCATTCTTCAACTTTAACCAATCCAATGAAGATGCTCTAAGGATATGTAGTCCAAGTTATTGCAACGAGATAAATCTCCATCTCCCCCACAAGCCAGATAAGCATTTGACGTGATCCTTACCCCCACTTCTTTATTTGCATCAGGGACCCATTGACGAACAATTGAAGCAGCATTGCATCGGCCACGTCAGATACGAATACGATGTACACATGGATCACACGAGCTCAATGAAGCCGAGATCTTTTGGACCGCTGATTTCACAGAACCGATTCACTCCAATAGCAACCACAATCACCATTGACGGTTGAATTTTCATCAACAGACGGGATCCAGAATCTACTGGCCGTAGCAACCATTCTGAATTAGAAGATAACATTTTTGTTTACCTGACTAGCAACCTGAGTTTGTATGGAGCAGCTTGATTGTATGGTTGATCATAAAGACCTTTTGATATGGAATAGCTTGTTTGTATGACCAGTGCTTTTAGAGATAACATTAAAAATGCTTGCTACCAGTAGTTTTTTAGTATAAATCATATATACCCGAGTTCTCGGCTTGATCATGCTTGCTTTTGTTTTTTTCCTATAAACACGTAGATTTTTAGTCTAATTAATTGGCCTCTACACTAGTTGTAAAGCTTTGCCAAGAGTCTGTGTATCCCGAGATAAGTCAGGACACTGTTCTCGGCCACCCGGTATCAATAAAAAAGAACTAGTTAAAACCACTTTAAAATATGCTTACAAAAAAATAATAAAAAAATCCATCATAAAAGTGGAATAAGGCAAAAAGTTTAAGGGTGACAAATCGTGTTAACAGATCATGTCAAAATATGTACATTATACTTAATGGGTCAACATGAACACGACCCGTTAAACATTTCGTGTCAAAATTTCAAACTCTAACACGACCCATTAAGATAATAGGTTGACACGACACGACCCGTTATAACCCGTTAGTGAAAACAAAATAAATTGACACGATATAACACAATACGATACGATACAAAACGTTTCAACCCGTTTATGTTAATGGGTTGAACAGACCCGTTAATGACCCATTTAACCTGATTGATTTTTATATAAATATTAAAATATAAATAATATCTATAAAAAATAAAAAAAACTAACTACAAGTCTAGAATTACAATCCAAACAATAAAAATACCAAAATTAAAATCCCAACAGTTCCAAATATGATAAACACACAAATATGATCTACACACATTATAATAATATAATAAATAAAACACACATTGTAAACATATTAATGTTACAATCCCAAATATGATAAAAACACATATTTAAACAAATTTAGAATTTGAAGAAGGAAGTGGGGCGTCGTCCTTGCCTTTGTTGATCTCCAACTCTATTATATTTTCAATTAACTCGTCTAATTTAACTTCTTCTTATGTTTCTATCATATCTAAATGAATCAAATTCCTGTACACAAAAAATAAATAAAAATGTTAAGTCATTAATTTATAAAGATGTTGAGTTTTATTTTTTTAGAATTCTAGATCTTGATACTGCATTATACATCCCGAGAACCCCATTTAAGATATGCATATTTTCATATATTTTTCCTTTTTCAACTCAATCAAAGGACCATAATTTTACTTCTAAAACAGGGAAAACAAAAACTTAAAGTCTTGCTTTTTATAGAAAAAATGACACCATCCTTGTATTACCAAAAGAGATAGACTCTTGCAAGGGTAAGAAACATCAGCCTTGATTCATTCTCGAGAACTCTCTTCCTAAATAGATTACAAACTAACTTTCAAACAACTAATTGCCTAGGGCTTCAGAACCGAGAGGTGGATGTCCTACTCAATCATGAGATTTTAGACTCAAGTAATCAATCTCAACTGATGAATAAGAGATTTTACTAAGTGCAGCTATGCAGGCTCAAGGCAATTCAACATTTCTATACACAACATGAAATTAGATCAAACACTATGTTCGCAAATATGCAGGTTTATCATCTGTTTTTTCTTTTTCCAGATTAAAAAGACCAAATCAAAACCTTAATGTACGCCTTCAGAAACAACCCATGCATTTAAAACATCTTGGTCCACCGAGACAATAGCTACCAAAGAGTAATTCAGACTGTCACCTACCAAGAGCAACAAATAAGCAGTCAGTGACTCAGTAGCTCAAATGTTGCCTTGAATGACACCATGTAATTCCTCTCAGGAATTTGAAACCGAATACTTGCCTTAAATGTTGGAGAAAGTAGGCCATTCTCCAACATAAACAGTTCAAGCACCAAGGTCACAACCAGAGCGGCATGGTGTTGAGAATCTGAGATAACTAGCCTGAGCTAGCTTCCCTCCCAACAGCATCCATGTCAGCCAAGACGGCCGCCCTTGCTCTGGGATCATTCAACATTATTTATATTTCTTGACACCCAAAGAAGAGAATATAAATCTTGTGAATTGAAAGATATTAGTACTCTGACTGTGAGAATATTGTCTCCCCTAAGACGGGGTGACACTTGAGATAAAAGCAGGTTATGATAGCAAATGGTAGGAATCCCGAGAAAACAAGCCTGAACAACCCACAAGAAATTTCAGGTCCTGTTCACGTGTTATGTACTTACCCATCTGTAGGAGCACTGAGTTTCAGAGAAACTCAAGGGAAGGAATTTGTAAACAAAGACAATACATTTTTTATTTCCCCTATTGGTTGTTCATGACTACACTCTAAGATATTAAGTACATAACACGTGAACTTGTAGTTGAAGCTTATTTGGCAAAGTGCTGACAGAGCTATCCATGCTAAAAAATGAAACTAGCAGCTGCCTATACATGATTAACGCTTAGTGCATGGTTTGACCATGCTCAACCGATATGCTCTAATTCTTTCTGATAGTCCAAACCAGAAATTTGAGGATAAAATCCATTTGATTGATAGTCCAATATAATGCAAAATCAAAAACCATAATTCTTAGCTAATTTGGTATAGGATAACCATGGGTTAAAATGACATGAGAGGATATGTAACCGTTGTGCTTACCCAAGCTATGGTTACGGTAATCAAGGTGATAATGTTTGTATACTAAGCTCCCATCTGCCTTAAATGAGAATAGGATTACACAAGATACCTTATGGTTACCCAATTACTCTTCATTTTATTGTGTGTATGTTTCGCCTTACCATACGGTTATAATGAGATCACTTCTCAATCCAAACAGGCTTAAATGAGGCGAAAACTTTTGTCTAATCCTTTGTGGCTAAATATTTCTCTTTAAATCCCAATTAAAAATTAGATCCTACTTGCAAGAGTCTCCAACATTTCCTCCACACTGAGGAAAGGACATAACACCTTGGAGCTTCAAGCCATGCTTTTGAACCAATTGCATGAGCTCAGCATACCCATCCCAGTTGTAGCTCAAATGTCCATCTTTCTCCACCAATCCCCACCATGCATCCACCATAACTCCTTCCACTCCTACACTCTTCAGGGCCATCAAGCTAGCATTCATTGCTCGAGGCTTGTTCAAGTTCCAGCCTCCGTGCGTTACTGTGTCTAGCGGCAGCATCACCAACACCTTACATCATCTTCCATGCAATGCACACCTAGGAGTGCATGAAGCTGCTCTGGCTTCTCACTTGTCCAGTACCCTTCTGTCGTCGAAGCCTTCGAGAACGAGAGTTGTGCTTCCTGCATTGAGTTTCTGATCACTTGGATACAGGCATGATGGCTTGGTTCGAGCAAAGCAAATTGCACCGGAGAAGTACTCATCGGGAGTTTTGAGGCTTTTGGTACTGTCTTTAAGATCAATCCTGCTAGGTACAACCGCCCATGTGAAACCGTGATACAACCGACTGACACATCAACATCCTGTGGCTTGCCATCCTGTGGATCAAAAGCAATCTTGAGTTTCGATGTTCCATGTTTCAAAAGTCCATCATCCTCCTAACTATTTTGCCCTCTCCCTCCCTCCATCTCCATCTCTGTCCTCTCCCTCTCCATTTTGTTTTCTTCTCCCTCTTCCTCTTCCTCTCCCTCTCCCTCCATATCACCTACTTTTCTACTTTTGGGTGTCCATGAAAAAGCTTTTGGACTTTGTTTTCTCTATAAATTCGAGTAAATAATCATTCTCATGCTAAATTAAATATGCTTGGAATTAAGGGGTTTTTATTTTTATTTTTTTAATTTTTTTACTGATTTGGGCATCTGGGTATTGTTGTGATGGGGTCGGATTAGTCCATGACATTTCAAACAGAGTTTGACTTCATAGAACTTCTTTAGTTGGATATTCTTGAGGATTTCGATGACTAGGGGTTCTGGCTATTATTGGGTTTGTGCTTCTGTGACCTTAATGTGTGCATTTGACTTCCATATGCTTTTGTAATTAAAAAAAAAGATTTTTTTGGTGAGTAGTAGAGATTTTCTAGCTCTATGGCTCTGAATCCGAGTTAGAAGAAGATGCAAAGATGAAACTGCGAAGATGAAGGACTTTGGGAGAGAGGCTCGAAGGACGCTGAAGAAACAACACATAGAAGTTTGCGTGGTCCATGGGAAGACGAAGGGAGGAAGATGACAAAAATAAAGAAGAAGATGAAGAGGAGTGGTGAGTCTAACTGTCTAAGGGCAAAGAGGGCTGCAAGGAGAGAAAGTTCAATGCATTATAGTGATATAAACGACATTGTTTCTTCTATGACACATGGACAACGTTTACCTAGCAGTTCCCCCAGCCGGTTGTGTTTAACATTTTTCCTTTAAGATTGATAAAAGAAGCTGAGGAGCGTAGTGTTAAAGTCATTATTTTATTTTTATTTTTTTGCCTTTCTTTGGTGGTATTTTGAGAAATATTGGAGAGGAAAAATAGAGATGTGAGGATGGATGAAGGTAGCTGTGGTGTATATTTATAGAAGAGAACCTCTAGTGTTTTGAAAAAGGAAAAAGCACATAGAGAAATCAAATCTAGTCAGCTCCTTTTTTCCAATTAAATGTCATTTTCACTATATGCAGTTACCCTGATTAATTTTTCAATTTGATCGACATGAAAAAATGAAAGGAGTTGCTTGGAAGTTTCATTTATTATTAATTAATATATCCGGTACATTTTTTTGAGTGCTACAGACACAAAAATATTATATAAAATTGAACTCACAAACTAACGTGACTTAATCATAATGTGATCCGTTAGATCTATGTTACAATAAAAATAATTATACAATCTAATGTATAAAATCAAGCCATCGTATCAGTTTGTGAGTTTAGGTTTGTGTAATCCCTTCGTGAAAAAAAATATTTATATACTTCCATACAATCTGACGTATCAAATTAAATTATCGTTTAACTTTCTTATTAGTATGTTTCAAGTTTAACGTTGTACCTTAAAATTGATATCTAAAGTTGACTACCCAGGTATTTTAGTAACTTATTTCGTAATATTACTATCAAATATTACAAAATAAGTTACTAAAGTAATAACTGATTGAAAATGTATCCATAAGCACGTGACATTATGTCTAGTGTGGAAATAAATGGGGTATAGAATAAAATACATAAACGTTAAAGGAAGCCATTAGGGTATGCAACCATATTACTGGTGATTCTGATATTGTTCAACATTGAGATATCCGCCTATGTGAGTGATGTCTTGTGTAAAAAAAAGATTTAATAAGTAGTCTTTTGGAGTGTGGGTGGTGCTACTCCCACATAGGGAGGCCACCAAAACATCCACCAAATAGGCAATTGTGTTTTCAGAACCGCTTCTAAGCGGTCCAGCTGGTTTTCCTAGAGAAGTAGCCCACCTATTATCGGTTGCCACATCAGACATCACACAAAATATAGAGTAGATGCACTCACACACAATCACAAACCACCCAGATCGACGCGGCTTACATATACGAGCTATGTGACGACAAAGTTATGTAGGAAAAGACTCGACATGAGTGCAGTTGGAGAATTTTTCCAATATGACCTCAATCTAAGCAATACCAAGGGAAAAGAAAAGGGGAAGGGTAACCTGGAATGGTGATGATTTTGCAGTAAAAACCCTCCCACAAACTTATGGCATTGCGTTTGTGTGCCATTTGGTGAAGCTTCTCTCTTTTCAACGAGTAATTGTGCTTTTGTGTATCAGTTTCAGTTTGCAAAATTAGCGAATCCAACATGCCTGCAAGGCAGATGAAAGAGAGCTCAGAGCAATACTTTGTGATCAAAACCCACATGCAGATCTCCATGAACCAAATGCAGAAGGCACCCACCAACAAAACTGCCCAAAATGGTAAAGGTCCACCACCCCAAGAGCCCTATAACACAAAACCTCACATCCAAACTTCATCACCATCAAAAAACAAAGCAAGAAGAAGGGGTAGAGGTGGCTGAAAGTTTGATCAAGGCGATGTTTGTGTGCGTTCGAGTTCCCGGCAGTACTGCACAGGGGCAAATACACCTGTCTATGCGAATCTTGACGAATTTCAACGAGTAATGATGCTGAATTGAATTGCATTTTGCTTTGTGTCATTACACTTGGGACCCTTGAATCTGACATCCAATAAGTTTATGGTGTAGTTTAGTCACTACAAGAGAATTGTTTATTTGTAAGTAGTTATTTTTTGTTAAAATGACTATTTTCTATTAAAATAAATCTATTCTCGTCACAAATAGTCATTCTCGTCTTAAATAACTTATCATAAATACTCAATTTTTTTTTTTTAACTAGCTAGTACCTGTTCGTATTACGTCTGGACAGCAATCTGATCAATGGGTGGTTACGAGGTAATTATTATTATTACAATCGGATTCAAATAGGAAAAAAAAAAAAATAACCTCCAGTTTTGTTTTTTTAGTTAATCACGAGAAAGAAAGAAAAAATGTTAATTAATTATTAATCAGGTAATCGAGAATATTCAAATATACCATATATATATATATATATATATATATATATATATATATATTATCCCCATCATCATTAAGATTTTCTTAAAATCTCTATTAATGTTCGTACGTACCCTTGTGTACGTACTACATGCAGTACATGATGGCTTACGACGTTCATGTACGTAGTACTACTTTATTAATTGGATTTTTGTTTTGGGGGTTTTGTCAATTATAATGTCCATTTCAAATTAATATAAGAGTACTACTATATGGAGTCCACTGTAGCTGTGCACTCAGTGCACTCAGTACGTGGATTTCCTTTTTTTTTTTTTTTTTAAAAAAAAAATCAAAACGTGCGTTTTGAACTGAAATGGACGTATTTTTCAAATTTGTTTCTGCCCATTCGAATGGATGCTGCGAAACCCCTGCTCCATCGCGACCCGTGTCTCCTTCCGCAACCCAGCACCTCCCGGCGACGCCGTCTCTCTCGTTAGTGCCAACGAGTGGCACTCCTCCGTGTGCCCAGCGCCTCCACTGTCCCGCGAGGTCGTTTGAACAAGGAAAATAATATTTGAATCCCGCGAAACCCCCTTCCTCGCCACGAACCCGCGTCCGTCGGCTTCCTCTTGCCAGCGCCACCTCGCGACGGCTTCCTCTTCCCAGCACCACCTCGAGACGCTCGTACGTCTGCCCAGCGCCGTCGCTCCCCGCGAGCTGATCGAACGGACCAAAAACCAACGACGGGACCGAGTGCTCTGTTTTGGTAGGTAATATTGTACTACCATTTTCCCGTCCATACATGCTATGTACATCATAATTTTTGTGTTTTCTGAGATGGGTATGCTTAGGGCATGGAGAAATTTCCAGAAACTGATTTTAGAAGATGATATTTGCTATTATGCTCATTTTGTCATAGTGAGCTATACAATCTGTATTTACATGTGAAAACATTGATATTTGCTGTTATTCTCATTTTGTCACAGTGAGCTATACAATCTGTATTTGCATGTGAAAACATTGATATTTGCTATTATTCTCATTTTGTCACAGTGAGCTATACAATCTGTATTTGCATGTGAAAACATTGAGGAAAAGACGTCATGGTTGTCTCCTAATGTTATCAAGATCTGTGGTTGTCATTAACAAATAGGCTAAATTTTAGTTTTCAGATTTAATATTTATGTTGATGCGTGAAAGCTTGATTAGAAGGCTTGATTGAGCTTATTTACATGTGAAAGCTTGATGATTGAGCTTATTTAATTTTGGTTGCTTTAAAAGTTGTTTATTAGTGATCATAGTTAATCATTCCAATAAATAAATTGACCTGGTTGATCACATACCCTTTTTTAAGAGTATAATTAATTAGAAGAAAATGTGGCAAAATAGAAGATAGTTTCATGTCAACAAAAGAACAAAATCTCTTAAACTTCATGTGTAGTCAAGACCAATTCGATTAAACACTATGAGAACAAAGCAAACTTTTGACTTCTTAAATAATAAGTCTCAAAATATGGCTATAGCATAGATAGGATGCTGTCAAAGTAATTGTTTTTTCAATATTCATAAAAAAATTAAAAAAAATAAAAAAAAATAAAAAAAAAAACTAAATGTGTCCAATAAGTGTCTTGCAATAATTTCATGAAAACACTATTAGAAACTATTCCAAGCACTGAGATAAAAATATATTTTAACTCATTTTTTTTGTTCTTGATAAGTAAAAAGACATGAAAATAGAGTAACTAAATACTTGCTACATGATTCGATGGATTCTATGAATTGGAAAGATCTGTTTCTGCTCACTGAGAGTTATTTGTTTCTATTTTTTCCGTTCAAACAATAATTGAACGTTTGTATTTCAAGTATGTAGAAAGTGCTTATATTTTCAGATTTTGCATTACGTATGAGAGTTTAATCTTTATTTTTTTCCTTTTGCCATCTTGGAAGACTGGATAGAAATTATCCAAAGACATTCTTAGCCTTATTGTGATGGGGGAAAACGAAGATGGAATGCATCCTTTTGATATAAATATGCCCTACAATTCCCCGAGTACTCCGGTAGACTATAGCCCATTTTCTGATTCATTTGAGGTATATTTATTTCAATTTTTATACTTCAGAAGTTAACATTAGTTTTTTTAGAGTCATCCAATTTTCTCTAACAACGTGACTGTTGCAGCAGATGCCACCTTATATGTCCTACCCTCCGCCGAGTAATCCAAATGACTTGAGGCAAGAAGTGCCCCCGACGTCAACTTTGCCAACCTTCCAAGAATTTGAACAAAATCTTGGAAGTACATCACGGATGACTGCTGAAAGTTGTCTTGATGCCGACGGTAGTACAGTTTAGTTTGCCTTGGATTATGATTATTGTAATTTTGTTTTGATGTTAATCCATATGTTTCCATTTTTAGAAATGGTATTCGACATAAATGAAGATTTAGAAGGTACCACTGTTGTCGAGGATGATGAGGTACGAGTTGAAGCACCAAGATCTGGGATGAAATTTGATAGTATGAAAGATCTGACAGCCTACTATAAGCAGTATGCGAAGCAAGAGGGTTTTGGTGTACGAACACAAAGGACTAGGAAAGATGATGAAGGGCGGCCTGTGTACGTGACTGTTGGTTGTGCCCGTGGCGGAAAGTACAATCCTACGAACAATAATATCTCGAAGCCACGACCAACAACTAGAACGGATTGTAAAGCGAGAGTAAATGCGACATTGAGCAAGAATGATAAATGGGTACTCACCACTGTGGAAAATGTGCACAACCACATAACTGTGAGCCCCAAGAAGACAAGATTCTTGCGATCTCACAAACATCTCGATGAATACAGTCAAAGGATCCTCGACCTGAATGATCGAGCCGGTATACGAATGAACAAGAATTTTTATTCTCTTGTCGTTGATGCGGGGGGTTTTGAGAATCTTCAGTTTCAAGAGAAAGATTGTCGGAATTTCATTGACAAGGCTCGACATTTAAGGTTGGGTAAAGGTGGTGGCGAAGCACTTAATCAGTATTTCCGAAGAATGAGAGATCGAAATGATGGGTTTGTTTCTAACATGGACTTGGATGATGAGGGAAGGTTACGGAATGTATTTTGGACGTTTTCAACCTGCATAGATTTACAATACCAACATAACTATTCCTGTACAGGAGGAGGCAGGCAGAGGTGAAGATGGATTAGAAGAGACAATTTCATTACTAGAACCTAACAGCTCGTTTGGAGTAATTTCTATTCTTTGCAACATTCCTCAACCCTATACGGTTCGGGTTTGTGAACTTTGCAGGCTTCTGCGGCTTGATAAACAGTCTTTTACAAATGTACTAGATATATATTTTTATGATGGTCGGAAAATCTTGAACAACCTTCTGGAGGTAATTAACTCTTGCATTCCACACTCTATCTTAATTCCTGAAATTTCTGCCAGCGGCAGCAGAGTTTAGAATTGAATATAGAAAGATTTTAATACCAGTCTTCCCAATTCATGAAGAGTTTTTTTTTTCCCTTGTATAAACTTAATATTGATTTTCTAGTGTGTCAATAAGATGCTTAGTAGACGATAATTTACAGGGAAGCGATAGTAATCGAATTAAGCAATTGGAGTCGGATATCACATTTCATATTGGAAAACAAGAAGCCGAGCTTGCTTTGAAGGTGAATAGTGCTGCTTATCATGGAGATCTGTATCAGCTAAAAGGTTTTATACGAACTGGAGGTGATCCCAACAAGACAGATTATGACCTCCATTAATCTATCCCTGGGCTGACGCATTTTGGTGGTATTGTGGGACATGAGGTTGTGAAAGCATGCTCTGGGAAGTTCCATCCACTGAAGACAAGCAATGAGAGTTGAATATGTGATAATGTAAGGAAGCCATAAGCAAAGTACATAGACTGTGTGTACTTGGGTCTATTTATGTTCATGTTTATATATCAGTGCTTTGGGTACTACATCTATTGTGAGATGTTTTGGAAGCCATTAATGGTGTACATAGAAGTACATAGAAGTAAC
The DNA here is from genome assembly GCA_022457165.1 of Juglans mandshurica. NCBI lineage: Eukaryota > Viridiplantae > Streptophyta > Magnoliopsida > Fagales > Juglandaceae > Juglans > Juglans mandshurica. Next base: position 8,891,416 of record CM039627.1, read on the forward strand.
GTCCCCAACCTGTCAATTAAGATGTTATTGACACTATGTTTATATATCAATGTTGGATTGCTGTATATTTCTGAACGGTTCAAAGGAGTTTGTATTTGATTACCAAACATGCAAATAAAAGTTGCACTATACGGTTTTATGTGTCGAACTCTATTGCAGTTCGAAGAAAGAAAACTAGCTGCAAGACACATAAAGCCCAGCATATCAAACCTGTTCCAAGCCAGACAATATCAAACCAGCATTCTTACACTACCTGTTTTACACATAAAGCCAGACAATATCAAACCTGCAGAGGACAGATTCCAAGCCTCTTCCTCCCAAGCAATGCCATCACACATAGCTAAATGAATAAAACAAACGAGATCGAATTTTGTTTCTTGTCATGCAAAATAAGAAAATGTATGATTGGTTCAAAGTCAATCCAGGGTCAGGTTCCCAATTACAGAACTTTTGGGGGCACTTTCAAACATTCATGCACAAGCTGTTTCTACTCAAAAATTACATAATTATACACAACGTTATTTTTACATTACATTTATCCAACGGAAGCAAACAATTTGTATTTTTACATTACATTTATCCAAACCAAGCAAACAATATTACAAAGGTGATAATCCAGTACAAACACAATAACTTTTGCTTTTCCTTTTTCAGATTCTTCGCTATCTCTCTCACTTTTTCTTCCCTTTTCCGAACGGCATACTCGCGGCGTAAAACATCATCCCATGTATTACGCCGCGAGTTATGTTTTAATAACATGTTCTCCACTAACAACTGAAAAATATCCGCCCATACGAAGAATTCACACCTCGCATCTCCCTGCACACAGTACGAACTCCCAAATTAATATGACACAAAGTACAACCCGCAACAGCAAATCAATTAGTTTAATATGACAAATATTAAGTTGCTTTACCGTATTATATTTGGGGCAGGCAAAAAATCTCCTTCCAGGATTTTTCTTAGTGTAGGACGTCTTTAGTGGCGTTTTCAAACCACACCAACAAGTTGGTGACTCCATCACAAAATCATTATCTAAAGATGATGATTGAGAAGATGCCATGGTGATTCTGTCAAAGGAAAGACAACTACAAACACAAGAGTCTGTCTCATATGAACAAAATTTCAAGTAACATAACTTGATTTCAAGTAACCCAACACTAGCAGCTCATTATCATGTTTATGACAATAACCACACACTTCCATCCAAGGATACAATACTTATAAAGTTAAAATAATTAATGATGTAGTTAGTCATGGGAAATGTATATCTAAGTACACATTAGTGTTCCCAAATGGATAAATATGCCAAAAAGAATACAGATTTGGATATTCAACATGATTGGCAAAAAATATACAGATTTGGATATTTTTCAGATTTGGAAAGTCTAGTTAATTGCAACATGATTGGCCGTTTATTATTATTTATTTGTATGATTCTATATACAAATACAAGTAGAGAAGAACAAGTAGTGATGTAAGCCTCCAACCACAAGCGAAAATTAATTTTGAGTAATGGAGAAAAAAGAAAGTTTCAAGAAAAGAACAATCACAAGACAAGCAAAGAAAGGTGAGTCTAAATAGACATGCATTTAAAGAGTTTTACTCATATCTCATTTCTAGATTGCTTTCACTGCAATAGCAGAAAATTACATGGCTAGTCAAACCTTGGAGATGGTAATATTTGTTTTTTCTTCAGTAAGGGGTTTAAATACACTAATAGAAAGCCATAGTCTAATTTTCTATTAACTAGTGTCAATAAAGTATAACCACATGCATGGTCTATTTCAAAGTAATCAAACCCAACCTAGGTAAGTGAAGAGAACATGCATTTTATTCTAATGAGAGTTGGAAATATTGGAAGCCAATAGTCTCCCCCAAAAGGGGCCATCCCATGTTACCAGGAGGTAAGTTTGGAAGTTTTGTTTCCCAAAAAAGTGTAGGAGAAGAAAAGCCAAAGCTAGTCCTAACCAGAGAGCTAATATAATAGGCAAAAACATCTCTGTTGCTGAAGAAACTCAAGAAGCTTGTCTTGTTTTGATGACTCTCGAACCCTTGCAAAGCTCTCAGCTACTTTGTTTCCCTATACACACACACACACACAAGAAGCTTTTTATTTTTTTTCTAAAGTTTGGAGGACCACTGACCGAATTTAAGAAATTTAATTTTATAGTGATAATGCTTTCACTTATACATGGAGATAAAAGAAGAAAACTCAGAAAGGTGCAATGTCAAAACCAGGAAATTAAACCTAGGCTATTACAGAAGTTGATGGTGGGCCTTTCCCACTGTGAAGCTGATTTTGTTAGAAATTAGGAACCAAAATCAGCTATTTCCACCTTCATTAATAAACTAAAACTAGCCACGATAGAATGCAACCTCCAATCTCTACCTAATACTAGCTATGCATCATCCAGATACCATTAATCTCTAGAAAAATACTATTAACTTACAAAACATGTAACTAAACCCTAGAGGAAAAAAGCTGCTGTAAATACAGAGAAAAAAAAATAAATGTATGACTAAACCCTAGAATCAGAGAGGAAAAAAACGTAATACATTTGCTATGGATTGACGGTGGATTGACGGCTTCAATCTGAGTGTGTCGAACACAGAGAGAGAGAAGAAGAGAAGAAGAAACCTGCATCGAATAAGTGTAAATCTTAGAGGAGGAGGAGGAGAAGAAGAAGAAGAAGAAGAAGAAGAAGAAGAAGATATAACCTGCGAGGAGCTCGGCCTTTGGGGGAGGAATTCAAAATTGCAGTGCAGAGCCTCCCTTAGGGCAGAGGAGTCTCGGGGGTGGGGGGGGACGCAACGCGGGGGGTTGGGTGAGAGCGAATCTTGAAGACGAAGGGGGGCAATCTCGCGTGTGGGGGGCTCGGGTTCTTGAGAGCGAATCTTGAAGACAAAGGGTCTTGAAGACGAAGGGCAATCTCGCGTTTGGGGGAGAGAGGAACGAAAAGGAAAACGTGCGTTTGTTGGGGGAAATTTCAAAATGAAACCGAAAACGTGCGTTTGGGGGGAGGGGGTGGGGCTCGGACACGTCATGTGTGTCACTGAGTGCTTTAAACAGTTGCTGTATAATAGAGTTTTCCTTAATATAAAAATCAGTACTACTCCTTGTTTCGTACTTGTTTTGCGGTCGTATGATATTCACATGCATGCGTGCATGGGAGGGCGCCGGCCGACAATCAAATTGTACGTTGAATGGGAGATCAAATTTAGCTCAATTGATCAGCTTAGAGGTAGAGGTTTCAGCTCTTGAGTGCGGAGAAGGGAGAGGGAGAGAGAAGGAGAATGAGAGGTTTCGGGTCTTGAGTGCAGATGGGAGAGGGAGAGGGAGAGGGAGAGGTTTAAGTGTACGTGGATCCAAATTAAATATTTTTAGGATGCCTACGTGGCATTTGTTGATTGGCCAGTGTAAAATTAATCTTCACACCCGACCGGCCTCAATGTTTTTCCTTTCCATATGGCACTACCATAACATTTTCCCAAACAAAAATTCGGATCTTACTAAGAGAGAATAGAATTTTTTTATACCTTTTTAAAGTGTAGTCTAATTTTTTTCAAGAGTATGTGCGAGACTTGTTTATATATTTGAGACTTGTACAAATCATTTTTCTATTAAGATTATGATCATATATATCATAATAAGCTTCTTGGTTCATCATTCCTGAGCATTTAATATTTGTTTTAGTCAATATTAAATACTCAATAATTTTTTGTGGACAATATGTATGATAGAGATGTGCAACCTGATATACAGCCATAACCGGATCCGGATTCTAAATTCGGGTAGTTATGTCCAGATTAATCCAAAAATAATCCAGGTGGATAATTAGATTTTTTTCCTATAAATCCAGATTGTAACCGGATTTAATCCGTATTTTACAATCCGGATTTAATATATTTTGTCTATGTACATACGTGCATGACTATTAGACTATATATAATGTTTAAATTGTCCAGATTTAAAAAATAAAAAATAAAAACTTTTTTAATTTTTTTTTTAAAAATAAAATAAATAACAATGCAAAATAAATAATAATGTTTTTATATCACAATGCAAAATATTAATTTACAAAGACCTAAATAAATAATAATACATCATAACTAATTAGACTAAGACTACGTTTGGATATTGAAATGAGTTGAGTTGAGATGATAAAATATCGTTAAAATATTATTTTTGAATATTATTATTATTTTAGAATTTGAAAAAGTTGAATTGTTTATTATATTTTGTGTTGGAATTTGAAAAAATTGTAATGATGAATTGAGTTGTGTTTAGGTTCCAAACGTACCACAATGATACTACTCTTCACATCTTGAATATGAAATTAGGGAAAATTTTGATTTCTTTCATCTACAATACAAGTTAAAGCAATATCAAATCAAGGAAGGAAAAAACAAATATATATACACTCAAAATGGGTCCTCATATTTTGGAGAAAATTGCTGTTCTACTCATATGCACACAAGGTTGGTATTTGGTAATGACACTCTCTGCTTTTATCTATGAGTCGTGCTATACAGAAATTCTTGCACACCATTTAAAAATATGTAATTTTATTCTTTTATCCTCATATTTCATATATTAAGTATAAAACATAAAATATAAGAATTAAGAAGTAAAATCACATATTTTTAAATAGTACGTAGAAGTGTGACTCTTCCATGTGAGACTTCTGTCTAGAATTGTTCTCTCTCTATTGCAACAACAATTATTGCTCAAGTGTGTTCAAACTACGACACCCAGACACTTCCAACAAAAAGCTACCCATCATTAATTGGAGCAACTAATTAAAACTACAAATCAAATCTAGTGGTAAGAGTGCAGAGCTAAATTTGAAGTCCAAAAAAGGTAGATTTTCATTTGGTCCCGTGTGTTTTTAACTTGAGTTAGTTGGTTTTTCTCTTCAACCTTTTGTCAAACACGTTGTGAGCAACTCTGTTTAACAGTCATTGAATCTGCTTCCTGAATACAATCAAATCGATCGAAATTAAGAAAGTGGCGTCAAATATTAATAGGTATGAACATGAACATGTAACGAGCAGGCATCTACCCATTTTACAGACCAAAAGAGTTCTTATACCTAACCAAAAAAAAAAAAAAAAAAAGTGAAAATAGATCAGACAACTCCCAAAGTAACTCCTCGCTCACCTGCATGCATAGAAGTGGAAGAAAGTTTGGGATCTTATTCTTTACCAAAAGCTTCTTCCATCTTCAGAAGCTTTTAATTCTTTCTAATCTTGATTCTTCTATACTTTGTTTCCATCATGAAAACAAAGTTTAGGATCTTATTCATTATCAAAAGATGAAGTTATCTAACTGTCCGAGGATTCCCAAATCCTCGGCAGTTAGATAATGATCACTATACGGCTCAAGATCACCACACGAATGGGGGCCAAGCACGCTTTTTAAAATCTTTTTGAGATTTTAAATTTTAATCGGGGGGATCATGGCTTCCTCTCCTGAAAACACAAATCTTGTTCAGAATCAAAATCAACAGATTGATGTGCAGAAGCTCTTCAAACCCTCACCCAATCCTCCTCCTCCTACACTCCCTACTTCTTCTTCTCCATTTCCTTCTCCTTCTGGAAATTTGAATTCCTCCACATCTTTTCCTACTCCTGCTCCTACTTCATCTACTCCTTATCTCATGCCTTCATCCTCATACCCTCCACCCACTGGCCCTTCTTACCCTTTCCACCCCGACTTCCTCCCTTACCCACCTTCCCTACTTGACCAGCAGCAGCACCAGCTTCTTCCCGATAGTGCCTGTTTGATGGCTCTCTTGACAACCCAAAATCCTCCTTCCTCCCCCTCCAACTCTAATAATAATCTTGATTTCCCTCAGCCTTCTATTCCTTTCCCTTCGCCGCCTTCGTCTTCACCTTCGCCTTCGAACAGTATCCCTTCCGTACCACCTCCCACCCGGTTACTCAGCACCAAACTCCCCAAGGGACGCCATTTGATCGGTGACCGTGTTGTTTACGACATCGATGCCCACCTGCAAGGCGAAGTGCAGCCCCAGCTTGAAGTCACTCCCATCACCAAGTATGGCTCCGATCCCGGCCTAGTTCTTGGCCGTCAGATTGCTGTTAATAGATCTTACATATGTTATGGTCTCAAGCTGGGTAATATACGCGTCCTTAACATAAATACTGCGTTAAGATCTTTGCTTCGTGGCCACACACAGGTTTGTGTTTCTTCGACTACCCACTTCTATACTCGTGTCATTTCAACTTTTATATAGCTGATGAGATCTCTTCTCCTTCTGTTGCTTCTAAATCAGAGTATAGCAGAGTACTTTAGGCCTACTACCGTCACTTTTTTATCAGTTGGAATCATGGCTGCTATTTCACTTCATTATTTTCTTCAGCTATTGCAAGTTGGAATTTTTTAATTCATGTGAGAACTGCTGGGCATTGACTGGAGAAACTTCTCACTCGCACAATTTTTGAAGGAACGTTACACTTAAAAAAAAAAGACATTTCTTTTTAAATCACAAGTGAAAGGATTAACTAGCATTTCCTAGGAGCTGCTTTAATCACTCTCTTTCGCACTTCACCTTATATTAGGTGCTCATTTCAGTGACCAAATGCAGAATGTGGGCGGCACTTTGGTTTTCAATTTCAAATCTAAACTTGTGTTTTTTCGGTTTTGCAAATTTGAATTTTTTTCTCTCTCTCTCTGAAATATGGGCGAGACTTTATCACCTTTTTATCCTCTTGCTTTTGTTCAATTTGGTGTGGATGGGGGATCATATATATATGTGCATTACCCTCTAAACATATTCAAGATTACTATGTTTTTTGTGTTATGAATATTTGTGTATGTCATGCAGAGAGTAACTGATATGGCTTTCTTCGCTGAGGATGTTCACCTTTTGGCCAGGTAGACCTTTATCTCAAACTTGTATTTTTCCTTTTCATTAGTCTTTTTACCAGAAATTTATGGTTTTCATTTTCTTCAGTGCTGGTGTAGATGGACGAGTTTTTGTATGGAAGATCGATGAGGGCCCAGATGAGGAAGACAAACCTCAAATTACAGGCAAAATTGTTATTGCTATCCATATAGAAGTAGGAGGGGAATCGGTCCACCCACGAGTGTGTTGGCATCCTCTCAAACAAGTACTAATTAGTTTGTAATTTATGTTATCAATTAATTTATCCTCTAATGTGCTTTTTATTTTTGTACATTGTGTATCTTTGGCTTATTTTCGTTGGTTGTTAGTTGTGTGTGTCTTTATAGTTGACCACTGAGAATTGCTTCACAGGAAATTTTGATGGTTGCTATTGGAAGTTATATCCTTAAAATTGACAACACAAAATTTGGAAAGGGGAAAGTATTTTCGGCAGAGGAACCTCTTAAATGCTCCATTGATGAACTAATTGATGGGATCCAATTGGTTGGTAAACATGATCATGAAGTTACAGAGTTGTCAATGTGCCAATGGATGACCAGCCTCTTAGCTTCAGCATCGATTGATGGCTCGGTCTGTATTCTTGTTTTACCTCTCCTCTCATGCCAGTGTCTTCCATAAAGAAATATACACCACTATGCTTTGTTCATTATTGTTTCTCTGTTGCTTACTCGTCAGCCACTGATCTTCTGCCACAGGTGAAGATTTGGGCAGACCTCAAGGCACTACCACTTGCAGTATTCAGGCCCCATGATAGCAATCCTGTGCATTCTGTGACTTTCTTGACTGCCCCTCACCGTCCTGATCACATTGTTCTTATTACAGCGGTATATGCTCTTAGTCTATCCCTTTATGCCAAACATGGTAACTTTCATGCTATGACTCAGGGTGCTTTTCAAATAGATTGTTTAGTCTGGTAAAGATCAACATGGCAGTACACATTATGATCAGTGCACCTGTTATTTCTTTCCTTTTCTTTGTTTCTTTTCAGGGGCCACTGAATCAGGAAGTGAAAATATGGACCTCTGCGGGTGAGGAGGGCTGGTTGTTGCCTAGTGATACTGAATCATGGAAGTGTACTCAAACTTTGGACATAAAGAGTTCCTCTGAACCCAAGATTGAGGATGCATTCTTTAATCAAGTCATATCGTTGCCCCGTGCAGGCCTTTTATTACTTGCAAATGCCAAGAAGAATGCTATATATGCTGTACACATAGAATATGGACCTAATCCAGCTGCAACCCGCATGGATTATATTTCCGAGTTTACGGTCACGATGCCTATCTTGAGTCTTACTGGAACTAGCGACAGTTTACCAGATGGAGAACATATTGTCCAGGTCTACTGCGTCCAAACACAAGCCATTCAGCAATATGCACTTTACCTATCTCAGTGCCTGCCACCACCCCTAGACAATGTGGAGTTGGAGAAATCTGACTCCACTGTTTCTCGTGTATTTGATGCTTCTGATGGTTCTGCTTCTTTCGAACCACCTCATGGATGTAAACCGACTGAGATATCTGTTGTTAATGCAACTCCTATGCCAGCTATTCTTTCGAGCAGCACTGAAACTGACCCAGTAGTGAGCCTTCCTGCAAACTTGGCTTCTTCTGAGGTTACTAGCTTGCTGGAAGTTGCTCATTCTGGTGTGGAAACAATGCCAAGTGAATTTCCTTCTCATGTTACAGCAGAAAATATCCACACTATATCACCTCCCCTTCCTTTGAGTCCAAGATTAAGTCGCAAATTATCTGGTTTTAGAAGCCCATTAAATAGCAGTGAGACTAATCCGCCTCTCACTGATCATGGTGATAACCAGTTAGCTCCTGAGGATTTTGTCAAAGATAGCATGGCTGATGTGCCTAGCTCCGATGAAAATTTGAAGAAGGGTGATAATAGTACTGCACCAAGTGATATTTCTATTGTTCCCAATCCTCCTATAGTCTTTAAACAGCCAACACATCTGGTAACTCCGTCAGAGCTATTATCTACAGTTTCTTCATCGTCTGAGAATACCCAGATTAGTCAAGTTGTGAATGTGGTAGAGGAAAAGGTTCAAGATGTGGCAGTAAACAATGATGCAGAAAGTCCTGAAGCAGAGGCTAAAGTCATTGGTGAGACAGGAACCAGTCAAAGTAATGAGTTTGACTTTCAGAGAGATTCGCACATTATGGTTGCAGAGAAAAAGGAGAAATCGTTTTATTCCCAGGCCTCAGATCTTGGCATTGAGATGGCTAGAGATTGTTTTGTGGAAACTTACAATGTGGAGGGATCACGGCAAGCTAATGATGTCAGTATTACTAAGGCACCAAACCAACCTCCTAACACTTCTGTGGAAGAAGTTCAAGACACGATGAAAGATGTACCCACAAAGGTTGGCAAATCAGAAACTCCCGTTGCAGTTTTGCCATCTCCTGCACCAGCTCTGAAAGGAAAGAGACAAAAGGGTAAAAATGCTCAAGTGTCAGGTTCATCAAATGAACCGGGTGGCAGTTCAGGTGCCCCATCTATAGAAGCTGCTTTGCCTCAGTTATTGGCTATGCGGGCAGTGCTTGATCAGGTGATTGTTTTAAATTTCTAGGTCCAACATGGAAAGATTTGGTACTTTTTGGGCATCTCATAAGCAGTGCCTGCCCTGCTAGCTGCCGTGATGAATATTGTAGACTTGTAGTATTAGTGGATACATACTGAGTGAGATCAGTTCACCAATATGATATTTTTGGGCTTGACCATTTTTGGCTTTTTTTTTTTTTTTTTTTTTTTATGTCGGGGAATCTCTCCAAGGCAAGGCCATTCGGACCCACCCCTGCAAAGTAAACCCCGGTTTCGTGCACCGCACTCTCGGAAGTTTCCCTACACGGAACTGGTTAAATCACTGGCTTTTCACCAGGGGGTGTGGCCCCAAATGATTATTTGCACCCATGAGGTGTTGAACCTTGGACTTTGAAGGAAGTGATGCCCCAAGACCAAGGCCTTCACTACTTGGGCCAACCCCTTGGGATTTTGACCATTTTTGGCTGTTGTTGAGGAGTTTTGCTAAATACAGTATATAGGTTGTTTAATCTCATGCTACTTAAATTTAAAATAAAAAAATTGTTTAATCTCATGCTTTAGGTGCCAATTCCTTGTCATGTTTGTATTAGAAATATGGTGGTTTAATCTGGGATAATATCAGTTTGAGTGGATTTTGGCATTTAACCTGTTAACTACAATGACCACTTAATTTTCCTTTAGGCAGAATGTTCATTTACATGTTAAATATTGTTGCCTTTCGGAAGTTGTTCTAGTTCATTGATAACAAATAACAGATTGGCTCTTATCTTTTTGATATTATAGCCTGAAATCAAATTGCCTGTCATGCAAACTGCAGACAGATCCTTTACATCCACTACTTGATACATATGATATCTCTGTGTTTTTCTTCTAATTTGATGTCATAGCTTATATGGTATGGCATATGAATGCTGCAGTGCGTGTACCAAATATTAGTGGTTAACCGTGTCATATTTTATGGTTCAATGAACTAGATACTTCTAAGATTAATGATTTTACCATATACATAATGGTTACATCATAACTTATGTTTAAATACAGCTCCCCTCTCTATATATTTTTCTGCTTTCTATATATTCATATCTCATTTGTTTTCAACAGACGATAATCCTAATGTGGTACTTTTGGACTAATGGTTTTTTCATATTTTTCAGTTAATGAGCACACAAAAGGAAATGCAGAAGCAGATGAATGTGATTGTTTCTGGCTCATTTTCGAAAGAAGGTAAAAGACTAGAGGCATCCTTGGGCCGGAGCATGGAGAAAGTTATCAGGGCTAACACTGATGCTTTGTGTGCTCGTTTCCAAGAGGAAAACACAAAGCAGGAGAAGTTAGAACACGACCATATGCAGCATATAACAAACCTGATCACAAATCATATGAACAAGGACTTGCCAGCTGTGCTTGAGAAAACTTTAAAGAAGGAAATAGCTTTAATTGGACCAGCTGTAGCTCATGAAATTGCTCCAATTGTGGAGAAAACCGTGTCATCGTCTATTATGGACTCATTCCAGGTTCTAATGTTAAAGCTTGTCCAAGTTTGAATGTGTTTGGGTGTCTTCTTATTGATATTTCATTGTTTAGTTCTCCCGTGTTTTCATTTTTCCTTCTTTGGAGGAATCCACCTTTTTGAATGGAACAGTTGTAGACATTTTGAGCACCCCTAGGATTAGTTGGGACGCTGTTCTTGGACACTCGGTGCCAATCAAAAAAAAGAAAAGAATGGAACTGTTGCAGACAAGGCAATAATCATTTCAATAATAGGAAATGGTTGGAAGGATGTTTGGACATGATAGCCTTTTTATCCTTTTTTTTCTTCTGTCAAAATACTACGAAAGTTTCTGATGGAGCATGTTTTATAAATTTCTGTAATGGCACTTACTAAATAGGTTCATTCTTTAAGATGGATTCGCTCCTTCAAATGTTTATGCAACAGCAAACATAGGCTCTCAATCATTATAGGCTGCTGTAACAGCTTAATTTTTCTACATCATAGATGTGTCGGAATAAGCTTTATTTTGTGTGCAATGCAGAAAGGAGTAGGAGATAAGGCGGTGAACCAACTAGAGAAGTCAGTTAGTTCAAAACTTGAAGGTACAGTGGCTAGGCAAATTCAAGCACAGTTTCAAATTTCAGGGAAGCAAATTCTTCAGGTAATTGCAAGCTAAACAAAGATCAGTAGTATTCGTAACAAATATCATGTGAAACATTTCTTCTTTGCCCGAACCTTCTTATATACCTTCCTCTTAGATGTTGAGAATATTTCAAATATGCTTTGGATGTTGAGAATATTTCCTACTACTCATGTAGGAAAAAGTAGAAACACTGAGCTAGATGTTGTAATGATTTAAGTTTGAATTAGATCACCTAGTTTTATTGTTCTGAAATAATGTCAAATTTTATATGCAATAAAATAATTCTGATTACTATTGAAGTTTTATTGAAAAAAGAAAAATGACAATCAATTCAGAATTACTTACAATTTTTTTTTTGATAAGTAGACTAGTTACAATTATTGACTTCTGAAAAAAAAATCTTTACCATTTTTTAAACATGTACGAGACATGCGATATATCTAAAAAAAAATCCTTGAAAGAAATGTAAGGATCTAGTTGATACATTATTTGAGGATGCATATATTGACTGATTGTGTCAAAAGTCAGGATTCATTCACATGGCATTCTTCCTCCCTTGGCATCTTCTCTACTCCTGCCACATTGGACGTGCCATTCCATTTTAGACTTTTACTCCTTATGCCCTAGTTCTGATGTTTCAGTCCCTGTGGTTTTGAATCAATAGATAGATTGCTTGGCTTCCAAAACTGTTCAGATGAAGGAGCCTTCAAGTATTAGATCTTATATTACCATGACTTTTGTTTCCTAGTCACCTCTATCTCCTTTAAATCACACCTCCAAATTCAAACTTTATCAGGTCACTCATGTAAGCCTAGATGAGTTACCAGGAACTCTGTATACGTAACAAATTCATGTGTCTCAAGTAATTTAAAATGATTAATTTAGGAGGATGTATAAAATTGTTGTTTTTACTTATTGGTAGTGTATTTTGGGCGGATTGAAATAATCCCCCCCCCCCCACCCACCGCTTTCATCTTGGTTGTTTCTTGACTTGGTGATATGATTTGTCATATAATAAATGCTGCTTATCACCCTCTCATCATCCCGTTAAGCGGTATCAAATGATTGCAAGATAAGTAGAGGATGCATAGTTTTTCAATCAGTTGATGTCATATTAGAGGATGATGTGAGGGTGCTGGTTAAAAGGATGATGAATAGCACTTCTCATCATAAGCCCTTCTTTTGAGTGACAGTGGTGGATCAGGCAGTATCTTTGGTTCTGATGATAGATAATGGTATGTATACTGCAGGATGCATTAAGGTCTAGCTTGGAAGCTTCAATCATTCCTGCATTTGAGATTTCATGCAAAGCTATGTTTGAGCAAGTTGATATCACACTCCAGAAGGTGCTTGGCAAACATACAACTGCTGCTCAGCAGCAGTTTGAGGCTACACATTCTCCACTTGCCATTGCTCTAAGGGTATGTGTAGCTTAACATGATATTTAGGAGGAAGAAGATTTTTTTTTTTTTGCTGCAAGTTATGCTGCACTAATTGGATATATTTCTCACTGCATAATGTATTCATTGGATATTAAACAACCATTTTGCATCTTTATCAATGACTAAATGGCACCTACTCTTTCATATTTCATGTGCACCATTTGGGTGAAGAAAACAAGCGTTGAAAGGCGATGTAGATGATGTAGTTAGAAACAAAAGGCATATAATTCGTATCATAGTGATATGCATTATGAAGTTGATTGTGCGAAAACACCTCTTAGGTTTGATAGGTGTCTTTCCAGATTGGGAGTGGAGTTGTCATTGTGTGAAGGACCAAAAACCCAGATGATTCATTTAATAGGTTGTCTTGGAATTTTGTGAAGGTCTCTTATCCATCTTATTTCCTCCACTGCTGAACTTTTCCATCTTATTTCCAGATGATTCTAAGATATTAAATTTTTGTGGTGTGATATGAGTGAGCTTTGTAAAAGACAATGTGATGGCGTCTCTTCGATAAACTTCTTTTTACCCAAAATTCTATTGCAATCGCAAACTTCTGATCTAGTTCATTTACATCTTATGTATCAGCTGTTTGATTTGCATGTTTTGGTCATTTGACTAGGCTCTATTAATCTCCAAACTGCATTTTTAATGGATATGTCGAAAGGATATTGGCAATAGTTTTACCTTTCTACCGTGTAGATTGCACCTGGTAACAGGACTGGAACCACGACATTTTGTATTGTACTTTTTTGGACGTTTGGTGTATGCTTCAAATGTCACATCTTACTTATAAACTTGTGTACTGATCTTCTAATGCTATTCATGGATTCAAAGGATGCAATTAATTCGGCATCAGCAATCACTCAAACATTGAGTGGAGAATTGGCTGACGGCCAACGTCAGTTATTAGCCATTGCAGCGGCAGGTGCCAACTCAAAAGCAGTAAATCCCTTGGTAACACAATTGAGCAATGGGCCATTGGCTCTTCTCGAGATGGTACATGCATATAAGCTTCTTTCTGAGTCTGCAATTGTATCCTTCTTCTGTTTTGCGCTTACTGACATGTAGAGGGTCATGTCTGTGTAGGTTGAGGCACCTTTGGATCCAACTAAAGAACTGTCTAGATTGATAGCTGAGTGTAAATTTGAAGAAGCATTCACCGGAGCCCTTCACAGAAGGGATGTCTCAATAGTTTCGTGGTTATGTTCTCAGGTATTCTCTGCTCTGAACACACCCCAACATATTAACAATTTCATTGCCAAGCCACCATGTATGGCCGGTGAGGATTGGAGGTGCTGCATATATAAGAGTAAACCAATCTGCCGTACGAGAGAAGCTCTTGTCAAGTCTCTCAGAACGGCCCCGTTTGGATAGTGAAAATGTTTCATCTCATCTCATCTCATCATTACAATTTTCTCAAATTCCCTCGCAAAATATAATAAATATTGCAACTTTTTCAAATCTCAAAATAATAATAAGATTTTATTTAACTTTCATTTTTTATCTCATTTCATATCAACTCACTATCCAAATGGCACCTAAATCTTTTAGTTGACTACTGTTGATATTTGCAGTATGGGACATTATTCCTCCCCATGGACCAACGCTCATGAAAATTGTGTTCTAGTGAGGAATTTATATGAATGAGCACTGTACAGCTAAGCCTCTTCTAATCTAGAGTTGCTAAACTGCAGATGTCTTTCATGTTTTCTTTTCTTGCATTACTTGTTTTTAGTGCCCCTTAATTAGGGTGGTGCAGCTTTCAAGCTTTTCTAATAAATTTAGTGCTTAAAAAGACACGACAAAAAAATAAGTGGAGAGAAATATCGGGAAATTTATTTAAATTTCTAGGATTGAGTACACTTCATTACTGGCTTTTAATAGCCAGTTCTCTTAATATTTGTACCACTTCCACCAGGTTGATTTACAAAGAATTTTGTCAACGGAGCCACTCCCTTTGAGCCAAGGAGTTCTGCTAGCTCTTCTCCAACAACTGTCTTATGATATTGGCAACGAGACACCCAGAAAGCTGACATGGATGACAGATATAGCTCTTACCATAAACCCAGCAGATCAAGCTATTACAGTGCATTGGCATCCCATTTTTGAGCAGGTATACCAGATACTGGGTCATCGTCGGAACCTACCAACCACCTCTGCTTCAGAAGCAAGCAGCATCCGCCTTCTTATGCATGTCATCAACTCTGTGTTAATGAGCTGTAAATGATTCTCCCGACCTTGTCTCTATAATCATTGCGAAGTTGTAAGTGGAAACATTGGGTTGTACAGAAAGGCCCCGGATAGAAAGTATAGCTTCTTTAATGAGATGGTATCTTGATTACCTGTGTGAAATAGATCTTTTGCAGCTTTCTTTTGCTCTTTTGAACAGAAACTGCACATTTTTTCTGTTCTCTTCTTGGTGGTGGTTTTTTATTTTATTTTATTTCCTTTTGTTCTAACCTTGAACTTTCGGCGAAAGCCTGTTTTCAATTTGCTGGCAAATTATGCCTGGATGAGTGGATGTGGGGCAGATGTTATTACTTTCAGAAGTGGGTGTCAAGGTTATCTATTAGTAATGCCATAACAATGTAATATACAGCCATCCTGAAGACGTACGCAGCAATGGGGAATGAGTTGGAACCGATGAAAAAGCACGAGATCGGTGTTCAATTGCAGTTTCTTTCATACAAAACAAGTAGTAATTTTACCAACACTGATCAGTTTCCCACCTTCTAGTGGGACTAGGGAATCCTGTCGCGTACCTATATGGACGTGCAGGTGCAGCAGCACTAGTAGCAGCTATTGACAAATCGTAGTGAGCCCGAGCCTCAGGATCAGATAATGTTGCATAAGCATTGTGAATCTCTATGAAACCCCGAGCATCAGGATCGGAGGATGAATGGACGGCATCCGGATGGTACTGCTTTGCCAAACTACGGTATGCTGCTTTGATCTCGGTTTGTGAGGCGGTTTCCTTCACCCGGAGCAGTTGGTAGAACGTTCTCCTATCAACGGTTGTCAATGAGAATGAGAATGAAGTACTGGATGATGATGAGTTCACTGTCCTCACAGACCCACCTACGCTTTCTGTTGCAGTGGCAGCACACAGTGTGATGTTCCTGCGTGGGGCTTTGACACAAGCATGCCCCGGCAACGATTCTGGCTGATTCTTGTAATTTGGGTGAGAAAGTTTGGACCCAAATGAGGGTTTAAGGGGGTGAAGGGTGGCATTTCCTGGCATTTCTTTTCTGATCAGTTCAGAGGAGAAACTCCAAAGTATAGTATAGATAGTTGATCAGGAAACTGAGGAAGCTGATTAAGCTTTGTGGGTATGGTTTTTGAGAAGTGGGTAGTTTTAGTTTGGTGAATTGATGGCTTATAAGGGGATGAATGGGGGGGAAGTACAGAGGAAGATTGATGCAGTGGGCGCCAACCTTTTTTTTTGCTTTGGCATTTTTTGAGAGTTGCAGCACACTGCTTTTAATATTGTGGAGACACTCAAACGGGCCAAAACCAAGGCCGAAACCAACAAATCAAAGGATGTTTTGGTTTCTTGTGTTTGGTATTGGTACAGTCGCAAGTACGCCAAAATTTTATCACAGAGACTCACGTGCTTGGTCCGCTTAGGGTTTGAGCTTCAAGAAGAAGAAGACGACCCAGATCATGACAAGCTGTACAATGCAATTTTTACATGGCAGAACCCGTGTAAGATGTGGGATTTTTGGATCATTATTTCTCTATTAGAATGGAGAAGCAGCCACTCAATGGAATAAGCATGAAGAAGATCTCTACTATCTGAGAACTAATTCAACAGATAGATCAAATGAACATTAGGGAGACATTTTCCAGTACAAATTTGCTTGGTCGTCTTGACAACAGAGAAGTTTTGGCTTACAATCTCTTTATTGCGTCTGGCTTTAATGATCTCTCTTGACAGGCGGAGCTCTGTAATAAGCTGGAACGGTCGCAGGACAGAAGAACATCTGCCTGAACTCCTGCATTATGGGGGAAGATGAATGCTTATGCACCATGCAAGAGAAAGCTAAAAATTTTCAGAACTGAGAAGAAAATAACATCCTAGTCTGTCATGTGTCTTAGTTCTTACGACCAATTCCCATCCATCTTTAATTTTATTAACTGTTTGATAAATACTGTAAAACTTATTTCATATGTCTATTTCTTTATAACCACATGACACCGGGATCTTGATCCTTATTTTGCCACTTTGAATAATGAAAATTAAGGGCATTGGGTTGAAGATTCCATAATAAGATGTGATGCAGAATGAGTTCTTTTTCTTTCATTCAACTTATATTAATGGGATGGTGAATCCTTAGGCTGCCCCCTGGGATGAGGTGGAGAAGGGGGAGAAAGAGAGGTAATGGAAAGGGTAGTTGGTGGACTTATGTCAGTGCAGGGAGAGTTAAGAAAATGTAAAGATTTATTCAAAGTCCTTTGTACAGAACGCAAATAACAAAGATTGATATTAAATACACTGACAGAACCAACAAGATTCGGAAATAATACAAATTGCAAAACAGAATAAGAAATAGCAAGAATCAGAACAATATAAAGAACAATAATTAAAGAAATAATAGGTATAAAGAAAGTAAAGAATCAACACAACCGATTTACGTGGTTCAAGCCTAATGGTCTACATCCACGGTAGGAATGGCCTCAGAGCTTTATTGATAATCAATATCCTTCACAGAGAAGCCTCATAACAACTTGTATTTACAAAGCCATCTCTCTCACAATAGAAAATCGCATAGATTTTCCCCTCAACGTGAAACCCTAAACAAAAGACAGAATGAAAACACAAAATAAATTAGGGTTACATACATTGGTTAGCAATGAATATATAGGATGAAACAGATGTCAAAACGTGTCATGATCCTGTGGCTCAAGCTTGTTCCTTCTCTAATGCAGCGTATGAGTCACGTGCAGGTCACGTGATCAGCTAGCTCAGTACATTAAACTTCAAGGTTTCAGAATGAGCCACTTGTCCACCATTCAAATGTCACATAAGGAAGAAGATCAGAAAATGAAACCAATGTATAAATAAATGTATTGACATAACATTTACAGAAAAGGAGAGGCAAAGTCAAGAGGTGGTGAGATTATCAGTTAAAAACGAAAAAGATGGAATTGCCAATGCCTTTGTTTGTGGTCTTCGGAAGCCTAAAAATAGAGAGAGAAGAAAACGAACGCAAAGCAAGGAACCAACACAGCCCACCAGATCCATCTGTTTCATCGATGATCTCATGCTTGCTGTAGGGATGAGTGAAAAGCGTGAGAATCTGTAATATGTACATATATATATATATATATATATATATACACTTTTTGGCTAAAAACCGCTTAGCTTGTGGACAAAGCTCTCCAAAGCTAATCATATTCCTTCAGCATACGTTTACCAACAACAGTGATCCATATATGCATTAAGTTTTCTAGCCTGCTTGATCACCCTCATCACTCAAATCGGCAACAAGGTAACTAACCTATCTCTGCAATATACTCAAACCTCCTCCCTCTGTTTTGTATACATTACATATTCTATTGGTTTTTAAGGTGATTTTGGAAGATTGCATACGTCAGAGGAGCTATTTCTTGCTGTTTTTAAGGTTCTTTTGCATTTCCATGGTCATAGATGCATGCATTCTTTTCATTTCAAACTTGGGGTTCTGGGTTGAGCGTCTAGTAATTGGGTTCTTTTCTTTGATGCCCAGCTTTCCTAAGATTTCAAAGCATTTGTTTGCTCACTAAAAGCAGAGGGACATCCTACTACAGAGTTTTCACTTTTCATGCTTTTAAGGACACCTTTTACATATATATAATTGAAATACTTTTGTACGTAAATATAAGTTGCAGATTTCTACCCACATTGATCCCTTCCTCAGCTCTCAAATGTTGTCTGTTTATGTGTCTCTGACAGAAAAAGGCTTTGCACAAATGGAGCTGGAGAAGATTTATAATAAGAGAGTAAGGGAGGATGATCATCATTATGAGGAGGACCATCAAGATTGTCCATATAAGAATTCGGCAAAGAAGCAAGATCTCAAGGGTATAGACTTCAAAGAGAACAGCGATGACAGCAGTAATGTGAAGACCTTAGATTCCTCCTTGGCATTAGAGGTAGGGGTATTTGATTTCCCCTGGCTGAAAGATGGTGTTATCTCCAAATCAGAAGACTGTAGATTCGAGGATGCCTTCTTTTCATCACTGATCTATGATATGAACTCCACCAACAGCACTGATATTGAGTTTTCTGGGAAATCTTTGTGTCAAACTTCAGAGGAACTCCTATACCTTCCTGAAAATAAGTCCGACGATAATTTATTCCGGCCAGTACCCGAAGGCGATGGGTCAGAAATGGAGGGTGTGGATTGCATTTGGAGCTCCCTTCTCAGCCAGCCACTTCAGCAGGGTGGTGTTATCTGATATTATGCATTCAAATGTATTAGATGCCTATAGCCAGCCCTTCATGTTTTAGTCAGATGGAGCTCACCATGCGAGGGATTGTATGCTGTCATAGCACATTTTTTATGCGGTTCATGCTGATGTAGTTTATCTTTTAAATCTTTGGCTTTGGTCTACAAAAAAAATCTGATAAAGGTAAACTTACAAAATGACATGGTTTGATATATTACGTCAAGTTGTAACGCTTTTTTTAATGCAAAGTAAATCTAACGTATTAAATCAAACCACGTCAATTTGTAAGTTTATTTTTGAAAAATCTCTTTGTAGACGTAAAACTTATCTATATTTCCTAATTGCTTGCAGTTGGGATTACCTTCACCATTTTGTAACAATGTTCTTGTTAGGTAGTTGGTACATTGACATTGTATTGCACTGAGTTATGGAGTGGCATACTGGAATTTAATGCCATTTGGAAAAATCAGAACCATTTCTGTGCATCTTTTTGTTACATTGGCTGCATTCGAGTGTTGAGATGATTTTAGATAATTTTAGTTGATTTATAAATAGTAGTGTTTTATAATTCTCATTGAACTGTCTATAAATATATGAAGTGGATTGAGATATATTTAACTTTTTATAAAAATTAAAAAAATCATAAATCATAAATTGAAATGGAGTTGACACTCAAACGGCTGTTTGGAGATTGGCTCAGAGGTTCCAAATCAAGGGTAGGACTTTGTTTGGATCGTGCGTGGGCCCTCAGCGGCAGGAGCGGTGAGAAATTTAAGGTAATGCAGTCCAATTTGATTTTGCCATAAAATGTTTGAGGTTTTCAAGTCATAGACTCACAATGCTTGAGCAACTCTCTTCTCTTTGTATTATTTTATTCAGATTTTTTAGAAATTTTTGAAAAAAGAAGAGTATGAGTATTATATTAAAAGTAATGTTACATACAGTCGTAACGTGCGCAAACGTCATGCAATTGTTTTAAAAAAAAGTTGAATCCACTATTAAAAAATTAGTTTTTTTTTATGTAGATCTCATATTTACTCTTTTTTTCAAAGGGATTGTACGACACTTGCGTACTCCACGACTGCAAATATTATTTCTCTTATATTAAACCATTATTGTAAAGCCCCATACTCAAATGGATCAAAAAATTACTACATGTCACTTATAATTGTGTCTCTCAATACAAAAAAAATACAAGTATCAGATCTAAATGCTCCAAAACACAAAGGCATAACTCCATCTGTCTCAACTTGATGCATAAATTCCTCCACAAGGTCATCAATATGATAAATCCAATAAACATAAATCTATATTTCCACAATATCTAGTACTTCGACATAATGAACAAATAATTACATAAAGCTCCATAAACCATAACAAATTGAAATCCAGACTACTAAATAAAACTCCTCTATTAATCACTAGTACCCTTAGGTGAACTTCCTATTCTCAGCTAGTCTTGCTCATAATCTCTATTCCTGGCTCCCAACTGAACCATCAACATCATTTGAAAATATTATGAAAATAAGGAGGTGAGTTATCAATAACTCAGAATGCAGAATGCAGAACCAAAACATTTCAATTTCAATATGCAATCTCAAAACATATTATCAAAAAATCAGAGCGACATTTCAAGCTGTTCATATTCAAAGACACTTTGGCATAGCATAACTGAACATCTTCAGCTTTTTATATCATAACTTATTGTATCATATCATATCACCATATCATATCATATACCATGTTTAACCCTTATGGTAGGGTTGTGCTATTCCTGGTGGCCAAACTAGAGAGTATCAAAATATGATACTTTCCCTTATTCATTCTCGGAGTCCCGAGTGTTCACACAGGAAAGAACATGCAAAAAAATCACTTTGTTTCTAAAGTGAGTGAACTCATATCAGAGATGTTGGTACCAAATATATAACAGAATTATAATCATCATATCAAAACCATAATTAGAATCAGAAAGTTATGCCAAAGGCTTTTCAAATGCATATCATATCAAACAGAGTGTTGAACATATTCATATCATTTTCACATAGTCAGAAACGAATTCAGAATATTTTCCTATAACATGTACAAAATTTCCAGATTTCACATTCGCTCTTTTGCACATTTCAGAAAACAGCATGTCAAAATATTACTCATATCTACACGAATCATGTCAGAAACATTTTCTCTTTTATAAAGATTTCATGCGTGATGCAGAACACATAACTGAGGTTATTTTTCACGTTTCTTTTCAAAACATATCATGCATATTTTCATAAATCAAGCTCAATTCATTTTATTTTTTATGCAAAGTCTAGTATAAGAATCTCGCTTACCTGACTCTTGCAGAGAGTTACTAAAGTTTTGGACTCGAGCTCTAGCTCTATCAATGTCACAACCTAAACAGAAAAATATTCACTAACGTGTAAATTCTCCATATATATACAAATTCAATATAACTAACTAAATCACATGATTCTATTCATCACACACATGTCATCAGATTGCTTTGGTTTCAATACATGGTACAAGCATACTCACACACACAACCTCCAAACGTCAACACAAACCGCCCTGTCCAACCCAACCGGCTAACATAACCCGTTACAACATTGACAGCCCACAATCATTGCAATCCAGCACAACCCTCCATAAAACAAGCCCAACAGTCAATATTAACTCAAATGATAACACCAGACAGTCAAAATTCCTAGTCCAAATAGTCACACATAACAGTTTAAATAATCATATTTATCAACCCAAACAACCATTTAGCAATTCCAATAGCAACTAAAATAGCCCAACATCCACATAATAACTCAGAGAGCCTACACATTCACTCAACAAAATTAACCCAACAGTAATCATAAAACAAAACTGGACAGCCACACCATTCCATCCCAAAACAATCATCGTAACAAGCTCCATGTCCAATATAACCCACAACAACCAACGTCAATTTAACCCCAACAGTAACAAAGAAAACCACTCCTCAACTCCCAAGCATCCACAAATTAACCCCATAACTTCATATAAATCAAAGCTTTTTCATACGACTCTACAGTCAAAGTAGTACATTTCACAGTGGAGAGGAAATACTCAAAATTATTATATTTAATTTCTTGTGGTTAACCATTGAATTGGAGGACGACACACACTACCCAAAAATAAAATTACTTATCTGTGATTCACCAACAATGTCAAAAGCTTAGTTTATTCAATGGAAAACACGTCGCAGCAGGGCTAACATCTGAACATTCACTAGAAAGGAAAACTACCTTGGTGGCGAGAGGGTGCCTTCGGTGTTGGTAGTGCATGAAGATGTTTATTTGTGGTGTAGGGCTCTTGGGCAACGACGGGGATAAACTGCCATAGATAAAATGTTGAGGGAAAAAAAACAGAGGAAGAGAGAGAGAGAGAGAGAGAGAGAGAGCCTTACCAGTGTGAGGCAACCTACGACAGTGCTGATGGTGGCAGCACTGCATGACGGGGAAGACGATTTGCTAAGATGCTTGAGGGTGAGGAATTAAAAAGTGTGTGTGCACGGGCATAAGTGTGTGTGTGTGTGTGTGTGTGTGTGAGAGAGAGAGAGAGAGAGAGTGTGTGTGTGTGTGTGTGTGTAACCGTCGTCCACAACCGAACTCCGATCAGGAAGCTTGGCGGCGAGACCAAAACGAGTAGATCCACGTACGAAAACACCCTAAATCATAGAGTTCGGTAGGAGTGGTAGATGAAGAGAGAGTGAGTGAGTTTGTTAGGAGGCTAGGGAGGAATGCAAAACTGATTTGAAAAGGGGAATGTGGGATCGGGGAAGAGAAAATGGGGGAGAAAGAAACTGATGGTGAGAGAAAATTGGTGAAGAAGAAAACTGAAATGGAGAAACCAACTTACCAAACGACGCCGTTTTTGGTAGGGGTGTGCAACCGGGTCGGATTTTTTCCCAGTCCAGTTTGGAACTCGAAAACCCGAGTGAATTAGGGCGGTTATCCGCCCGACCGAATCCAGTATAGACCCGGTTATCCGTAACTGGATCTTATTTAAAAAGAAAAACACAAAAAAAAAATTTAATTTTTTCAAGTTTCAAAATAAAAATAATATACAAAAATTATATTCTAAAAATATTAGTTTGGTTTGTATGGAGCACATAAGGATCGATCAAACTGAAGCTTTGATATATCATTCCATAATTATATTATTCTAATTACAAAACTAGGAGTTATTTTAAGATTTTTTCTTTTCTTTTGGATTCAAAAGCAAAAAAGAAAAATGTCTTTTTTCATTGTGCATGGAATGCAAGGAACAAGATCAACATTAATATAAAAATCATGCATGCATGGTATTCTACAATAATATTAATGGATGGAGAAGATCAACATTAATAACATCTTGATATTGTTGTGATGTATTATTATTTATTTTATTCTTTGTAAATTGATGTTTTACATTGTGATGTAAACAACAATGTAACATGTAGTATGCATATATTGCGTGTGTTGATGTATTATTATTTATTTTGTATAAAAATAAAAAAATATAAAGGCTTATAAAAAAAAACCTTTTGAATTGTTAAAAAGATTTAAAAAAAACCTTTTAAAAACTATTTAAAATATATTTTTTTAAATATGGGTATTAAACATGATATCCGAGTTTTAAAAAAATAGTACTATAAAAACATTTTTAAAAGTTTTGAAAAGTCTTTTAAAAAAATTGCAAAAAAGGTAATAAATCCGGATATGGTTTACATCCGGTTATCATCCGGATTTTTTTTAGGCTTATCTGGGTAGATTACTGCCCAATTTTTAAAACCCAGATTCGGATCTGGAAATGGTTCTATACCCCTAATTTTTGGGAGAGAATTCCTTAGGACCAGTCGAGCTGTTTATAGTCAAATAACAGCCTACCAATCACATACCAACACATAAGACTTCCACCAAAATTATGTTGGACCAGCACTACATCAGAAACGGGTTGTCTCTTCACGATTTTAGGCTTCAGAAAACCCTCGCACCTGACCCCTGCAATCTCTTCTTCCCGATTTCTCCAATCTAATTTATGTCCCACGAATCGAACCCGAAGCCCTTTACGTCGCCTCTCAGCCCCGTCACACTCCTTCGAAGCTCAACCCGAAGCCCTTTTCGTCACCTCTCAGCCTCGTCGCACCCCCTTTGAAGCTCAACCCGAAGCCTTTGAAGCTCAACCCGAAGCCCTTTCTGGTATGTCATTTCTTCTTGAAAAATTGATTGTGGCTGTAAGAAATAAAATTGCTTGTTTGTGGTTGTATAAAAAATATGAACCAAACCTCTCCTCGTCTAGTATGCAAGAAACGGGATGTCTCTTTTTGCATTTTACGTGTTTGATAAAAGTTCTAAGAAGAAAACTTCTTCGCACCACCGTATTGTTGGAGTTATAAATCTAGCAACTGTATTATAGGTGAATTCGTATAATCAGGTTGGGAATTATTGTTTAGCTTAAATCTGACTTTGAGATGCAGGACCAAGCGTTTAACATGAATTCGTATATCTGGCTTGATGACTTTTTAACTATAATGGACACTCATTAATTTTGTGAATATGGGGTATCTATACACATAACTATAATGGACACTCATTTATTTTGATATCATCTTGTTGAACATTGAAGTCATGTTATACACATAACTACCCCATAAATGTTTGATCTCCATCGTGTCACATACTCTATCCCATATCTGTATTACCCAATTATCTCTAAATTTTAGAGGGATCGAAATTATCACATGTTCGTGTTAGTGTTTACCTCTGCCAATCACTAAAATATGGGGTAGTTATGTGTATAACTCCACTGTGTACCTGCAAAATGATCAAAATGTGTATAACTCCATTGTAAATTCTGCACTTTGCACCCAAAATGATCAAAACTAGCACATTATTACACTCTGAAACTCCCAAAAAAATTATACTTGGCACTGTGCCATTTGAATTGCTGTTCTGAAACTCCCAAAAAATGATACTCTCAAGCTCCCAACAAATTGTACTTTGAAGATATAATCTGTCAATTTAAATTTCTTTAGAGCCATAAGGAATTCACTTATCTTTTACTTCACTAATATCAAAATAGTTGTAGTGTATTTTTCTTCTCCCATGCATATATATATATACTGTCTAATATATACACTGATCTGGGGGTTCTTTTTACTTCAATATTAATATATTATGATAGCAAATGAAGAGTTCGGGTTTTCATTCCGGGTTAAGTTCTTGGACCATAAGAGGAGAAGACAAACCTAGTTTGGAGAGGCACTTTGCTATTGTGGCTGCCAAGCGAAGCTACGGATTTTTGGAAAAGCAAAGAGTTTTGGTAGAAGATTTTCAATTGTCCAAACTATAATATGAATAAACAATAAGACTTTTTTGAGTGGATTGATCTTCAAAGTGAACAAAACAGCTACTGTAAGATGACTTGGAGTTAGCTGAACGGAGGCACGACAGGGTACTTAATGAGTGGCTACGCATCGAAGAATTCAAATTTAAAGTATTGGAGAAGAAGTACAAGGGAGTCTTGAAAGTGTTAATTTTTACATGGTTTTTTTTAATAATAGTTTGTGGTGTACTTTTTATGTATCCAAAAAATTATAATGTATTTCGGGTAGTGCTACGACTCATGTAACCCGTTATACTTTTTTTGATCAGTTGAATGTACTAAATGTAGTTAATGTAATGAGAACATCCTTCATGTTTTGAATGTATTTGAAACTTCCTTAGTTTATTTTGAGATCAAATGTTGCTTAGATTATTTGTTTTCAAATACAAGATGAAAAAACACCATGCTGTTTAATTTTGCATTAATTAGGTCTCTATTTTCAAATCAGGTCTCTACTGTCACATTGCAGCCAGAAAATTGGTACATAAAGTATGTCTTGAAGCTAAACTGTCACATTGGTACAAAAATAGTAGATATTCTGATTTCACTTAAAAGAGAATGACTACAAATGAAATACAATAGAAGAAATTACAAGAACTAAAAGGGCAACCTGCACGATCATAATTGCGATTTATAAGGCTACATTACACTTCCATCATCAAGGAAAGCATCATCCATTGAAAAAGATACAATGAAGATAGAATGTTAGACCCTATAACTGTAACCATACAGAGGAAACTTCTAAAAAGTAGAGTTTGAATATCTTTACTTTTTTTCTTTTTTGATCAGTTAAATAAAAACTAGAGCTTGAAGCTGAATAAAGCCAAATTGCCACATTCCCTGTCACATTAAAATAAAGACGGATTAAATTAACTGATAAATAGAATCTGAATTAAACATAACAAAAGACAAATAAATCACATACAAGATATTTTGACTATGATTCTAAATGTATCGATATGGTGTCAGCTGTTGGCTCAAAATCCCTACATAAACAACAACAAAACATAAACTTAAGACATTATTCAATTAAAAATCGATAAAATACAAATAACGACAAAACTACACTGATCTATACCTCACTGAAAAACAATTGTTTTTAGCATATTCCTCATTCTTACAAATGCTACAACGTCTTTCTTTGCCAATACAACCAACATTGAAGTCACTACCTGATTCTTTACTCAACACTGACATAATCTTCATTGTCGGTACACTGGACTCATTCAAAGTCATAATAAGTTTTTTTTGAACTTTTGTAACTTTCCTATTTCCACAGAGCAAACTAGTACTCCTCGCCCTCGGTGTAAGTAGAACATGATTATGTCCAACCACAAACTTGTTGACTATCCACTTTTCACCATCTTTTTTTATTCTCATAATTGCTTTACATCCAATATTTGTCTCGGCAAGTTCAGGAATTGTTTGTTCTTTTCCTTCCCTTGTGTAAACATAGTCTACTGCACAAAATTTTTTATCAGCTTTCGAAAATCGAGTATGATTTGTCCGAATTACGAAACATTTTCGTCTTGCATATGCCTTGTAAAATGCTTGGGCGTCTTCCACATCGTCAAATATCATGCTAATGAATGGCTCTAAAGGACCACTACTCGAATCTTCCACATTCACTCGTTCTTCGACATTAATTTCATCTTCGACATTCACACAATCTTCAACATTCACACAATCTTCGACATTCACATAATCTTCCATCTTCGACATTCACACAATCTTCAACATTCACACAATCTTCGACATTCACATAATCTTCATCATTCACATAATCTTCAACATTGATATGATATTATCCATCCACACTTTCAGCCTCAACTTCATCACTATCAACCCAAGAAATTTGTTCATTTCATACAAAACCACCACATTATAAATTCAATAGTTATTCAAAACAACCACATTAAACATTGAAATCTATCTTAAAAAAAAAAAAAAAACAACACCATACCATGCTTGAGTAAAAACAAAAGACAACACCATGCCATGCTTGAGTAAAAATAAAAAATAAAAGACAACACCATACTATGTTTGAGTTAAAAAAAAAAAAAAAAAAACCACGCTTGAGTAAAAAAATAATAAAAAAAAGACAACACCATGCATGTCATTATTGTATTTTCAAAAAAAAGACATACCCTTCATGATCAAGCAAGGATAGAGGCAGTCTATAGTCTCTTTCATTAATAATAAAAATTTCTATTGTGCCCCTCTATTTTCTAGACATATCTAACTGATATCATCTTGTTGAACATTGAAGTCATATGTTTCGTGCCCTCTTAATTGGGTATTACAATTACGCTTCGTTGGGTTTCTTTTTAATTGGTAAGTTAATTGGGTATTACAATTTGTTGAACATAAATTAGTTTATACTGGGAACATAAATTAGTTAATCTAGGGGAAGCAATTGGTACAGCATGATTTTATAGATGGGAAAGTATAGGGGTAAGGAAATGGATGTATATATGCCAAAGAGAACCACGTTTATTCACAAAGAGAACCATGATCATCATCATCTAATTTTCTGAACTTATCTTCATCTCTCAGCGATGTATATAAGATAAATATAGCCCTTTGTGACATTTAATCAAACAGATACTCAGCATACCTGAGCGTCAGCCATGAAAGTTCATTGTGGGCAACTGGTTGCATCGCGTCGGCTTTGGATTGAGATTGAGGCGGTGCAAATGAGACGGTTTCGTGGGTCAGCGAGGAAGAGAAGGGTGCGATTTGAGGGGGTGTTTCTGGGCTACGTTTTTGTCGGCGTTGGACTAAGATGGTTGAGTTGGCGTCGGCATCGGACTCAGATGCTTGTGTCGGCATTGGCGTCGGCGTCGGACTGAGGGTAGAGGACGGGAAGCGAAGGCAGAGGACGCTGCTGAGGAAACGAAGGCAGGGCACGTACGACGTGATTGTCTATGGTGGGGTGTATTTGTCTTAGAGTGTTTTATCCTACGTGGCTTGAAATGAATGGATGGCTGTTTTTGGGAGAAAACCAGCCCGACTGGTGTGAAACGGCTCTATTTTTGGGATCTTCAGGGGCTGGGTTTCGTCTGGTCTAGGCCACGGGCTTGGGCTTTACAATTATTCTCCCAAAAAAAAAACTTAAACCTTAGTATTAATCATCCCGCTTAACCTCAATTCAACGCAATAAAATAGACTCAAACAGATCATTTATGGGCGAAAGCCCAGGATCAATAAGGAAAGATGCATTCCAACATGTAGAATGTTTTTCTTTTTTCAAAAAATCTCATCTCATCTCATCTTATTTCATCTCATCATTATAACTTTTTTAAATCTTCACACAAAATAAAATAAATAATTCAACTTTTTCAAATCTCAAAACAATAATAATATTAAAAAAAATATTCTATCAGTATTTTATTTAACTTTTTAACTTTAATCTCAATTTATCTCTATTTTACCTCTAAAAACAAACGAATCAGCATGAAATCTGATCTGTAGCATGCGCAGCTGATGTGACTTCCAACCATACCAGAAGATAATGGTTTGTAGGGTCCATGAGAACAACAGATGTTCCTCCACGTACGGACAACAATGCTAAAGACAAAAAATATTTGTGCTTTTACTATTATTAAATTGAGTTTTCTTCTCCAATTAATGTGAAAATTGAGTTTTCTTCACTTTTTTTTTTAAATCCTCATTTTAATTATGGTAATATTTTTTTTATTAACAAAAAATATTTTTTTAATTAATTAATGGTAGTGGAGCTTAGTAAATATGTTAATATGATCAGAAAATATAAAAAACATTCTACTGTGCATAACATTCTTAACACACCATGTGTTGGATAAAAAAAAAAAAATTGTTGGGAATGGTGCGGCTTCCGGCTGCTCCCAGCAGAACTCTAATATAATACAAGGAGTCACAGGGTAGGCTCAATGGGTTTTAATTAAAAAATATTTTAATTTTATTTACAAATTATTCCTATCATTTTGTAAAACAAAATTACTAATTAAGATTTATTCCACATTCTCAATTAATAATCGGCTTAGTTCTTACTAAAAAAATTTATCAATATAGTGAGGATTTTGTCAAATTTATAATTATTATTGTCAAAAAATTTCTACAAACACATGCATTTTTATCATTTTCTAGAAAGAAAATATCATATACTATTTGCTTAGTCAACTCAAGTCTAATTAAATAAATTTTTATAATAGACTGATTTAATTTAATAAAAATCCTTTAAACTTGTGAAACAATTAATGAGTTTAATTCTTTTTAAGTAATAAATATCGATGTAAAGATAAAAATGTGGCTTATAACATTGCAATGTCTAGAAGTGGTAAATCTCGTGATAATTTAAATAAAAATAAAAATAAATTTATAAATTATTGTGTTTTAAGTGATAAGTTAGATTTATTTTATATTAAAAATAATTTATCATCAGATATATTATATTAAATCATTTAGTTTGTAACATTATATTTTTTATAATTAAAATAAATTTTTAAAAAACAATAATAAATGCTAAACTAAACACAATAAATTTAATTGAAATGTTAAAATTCTAGGAGGATAGATACAAATAACTTGTGGGAGAAAGTGTAACTTTATAGAAAAGAAATGATTTGTATTTTGTACAAGTCTTAAATAGATAAGTTTCATACAAGTCTTTGTAGAAAAGTGAACTCTACTTTAAAAAAGTGAAAAAAAAAATTCTTTATTTATTAATAAATAAATAAATTTATTTATTTGTAAATAATAAAAAAAAAAAGGTAGTGATCTTAGGTCAAAAAGAAGCGATAAGGACTGAAAGATAAGATGACGTGGAATATCGGTGCCATACAGCGTCAATCAAGGGTGTGCTTTTTTATGTACCACGTGTCATCTACCAATCCTCACGCTTTCTTCACGCGGCCTTTTACTTTTTGTAGAAAAATATTAGATATAGTTTTGGATGCGTAAATTTCGTATATTTTTTTAAAATAAATTAAAATTTATTATTAAAAAATTAATTTTTTATATGTATTTTATATTTATATATTTTTTTAAAAAAAGTGTGCTGAATTTATATACTTTAAAATTATAAATATTATTTAAGTAATATTAGATATAAATTTTAAATAGACAAGTCACATACAAGTTTTTTATAAAAGAGTATTGCTATTCATAAGCCTATACACCACACACCAAATTTTTTTTATTTTTTAAACTTTTTTTTAATTTTATTATTCTTAAAATAATTGAATTATTCTATTCATAATCCATATACCACACATTTGGTAAGAGAATAAAATTAAAGAAATCATAAAAATGATGGTGTGTGGTGTATGTGGCTTAGGAATAGAATTTTTCTTTATAAAATAATGGGTCCCACTAATAAAGAATTATTTTTTTTACACTTTTTTAAAGTGAAGTTCACTTTTTTTACAAAGACTTGTATGGAATTTGTCTATTTGAAATTTATACAAATCATTTCTCATGTTATTTTTCTATTTAGTAATCTTATCTATTTGGATTTCTTTCTTTCAATTCATTTACAAAAATAAAGAATAATCATTAAATATAGAATAAGTACATTTTTTTTTAAATTCAAGTTAAAAAACCATTCTAAAAATTTAATAAGGAAACAAGAAGAATGGTGTTAGGAGTGGTAATAAGAGATTCTAATGGGGATTTGTTATTATCTCTTAGTAAAAAAATATCTTTACTCCTATTATAGATAAAAGAGAAAATATATTTATAATTGTGAATTATGCAACCGCCGCGTAATCGTTTTGAAAAAAATAAATAAAACATGGGATCCACATTAAAAAAAATTAATTTTTTAATAGTGGACCACACTCTTTTTCAAAGCGATTATTCGACGTTTACGCACTTCACGATTATATGTAAAATTACACTAGATAAAATATAAAGTGAATAATTTTTCAATGCGTCACACAAGCACACACGGCTAGTTAGTATAATCCATATGTTATTTTCATTATTATAAAATATCATATGATTGGATTGATATGATATTTAGTAACTAGATTTTTTGTTTATTGAGTTGTTTTTTTTTAGGAAAATATTATAATTATAAAAATAAATTATTAAAAATAAATTAACGCTTATATGAAGATTTATGAAATATTATTGGGATTAAAAATTTTCTGAATCAAGGGAACAATTTAATCCAAAAATGATGTTTCGAGAAAATTAAGAAACAAGTTCAACTTTTGATTTTTATTAAACAGCAAAAGTGACAGACAAAAGACTAAGTGGGAATACTATAATTAAGCTTCTCTCTCTCTCTCTCTAATTCTCCATCATCATCATCATCATCATCATCATCGTGCTGTGACTATCAAAGCCGGACGCTCGCCTCAATGCATTGGCATCATCCTGATCTGTGCTGATTACCAACGGCACAAGTACTGGTTCGGCGCGAGACGCCTGGCTTTTCCTTCTCTGGTTGTTTTTCGCGAATGCGCTGAGTCTTACAGACAAACGCGTCCACGTGGCTTGCTTTGGAGAGAGAAACGTGCAATAGGCATCTCATCTGGGCATCTCGACCGAGTTGGGGAAGAAAAATGAGGGTGAGGAATTTGGTGGTGGTGCTGCTCTTCGTGACGGTAATTGCTCCGGTTGTGTTTTACACCGACCGCCTGGCTACTTTCGAGACGTCTTCCTGTGAGTTTCTCTCCTCCGTCAACTCATTTCTTTGAAACTAGAAATGGTTTGTTTTTTTCTTGTTTGGTGTGGGGGGGTTGCTTCAGTAATCTCTCTCTCTTTTCCATTTGGATTTTTTAAGATTAATACCGTTTTTGGTTTCTCAATTTCTTCAGCTACAGATGAATTTACTGAAGATGTTACGACCATTGTAAGTGGAAAAAGAAAAAAAAAATCGTATTTTATTTTATTTTTTTCCCTTTCACTTTCGTTACTCAAATCTTAGTAACTCTTAATCAATCTCCGTGGTTTGGTCTTTGCTAGCAGGCTCTCAATGGCCATAACCAGCGTCTAAATGTGCTACCCCAGGTATATTTCTCGTGGGTACAAGAAAAATCTGTTCTTACTTTTTCTTCCCGGAGAATGGAGAGACATCCATAGGTATACTAAAGTTCAGATTTTTCGTGTTGAAAATTTCCCATTGTAGGAATCGTCTACAACCCTTAAAGAGCCGATTGGAATAGTCTATTCAGAGAACTCAACCAAATCTCTTCAAAATTCTGGTTCTTCAGCCCAACAACGCTCCACCAACATTGCACTTTCAACTCAAGGTATTCATTTACCCCTTTTGTTTTGTAATTATTAAATCCAATCTGTACAATGGCATTATTTCACAATCTTCGTTGTTCGTAGTAATATTCTGGGTTCCATTTTTTACCACTTAGATTTGCATCTGGAATCGGGGGACCATAAATCTACTAGAGTATTATCTGCTACATCCGTTGAGGAAAATCAACATCACGATCAATCTCAAAAGAACCCCATCAGGGAGGTCACTGATGTAACCAATGAAGAAAAGGAAATTGGAGAAGAGACAATTGATGCTGATGACAAGGCTGACCAATTATCAGATAATGCTTCTCAAAACATGGTATTTGAAACCTGTCCGTTTACGCTTAACTTCCGTGTTGTGGGTTGGATTGTCAATGTTATGATTATTGATGCTTCGTATTTGTGGAAAAAGCCTTTGATAAGAATTATATAATGGGTTGTGTGTGCTGGGTTGCCTTCATGCTTCTGCTTGGGAATTAAATATATGTATGCTTTGCTGTTGCTTTTGATGTTTGTTTCTTTGATTAATGAACATAAGATGAATTTGCTTTAAAAAAATGGTACTATTATGTGGAGTTTGGCTATAGTTCGTTGCAATTTTAAGGGTCAGAATTTGGAAGTTCCACTTCACCTGTCTGTCTCGTTGGAATAGAGGTTGCACTGTTTGACTTGATAATCATTTAGATCATTATCATTGCTGTTCATCATGCATAAAAAATAATAATAATAATTTTCACTTGGGCTTTTTTTTTTTTCCCCCTTTGCATTTTTTTGTGGTTGTGCCACCAGGAAACAAAGCGGGAGCAACAATCTACTGAAACCCCAAGCAAGATTGATAAGAAAGTACGCATAAAAATTGATGCTGGAAAACAAAAAGATAAAACAGCCATGCCAGATGCTCGGGTGCGGCAACTTAAAGATCAGCTCATTAGGGCCAAGGTTTATCTTTCCCTCCCAGCCACAAGAAATAATCCTCACTTTACAAGGGAGCTCAGAGGGCGGATAAAGGAAATTCAGCGAGCACTCGGGGATGCAAGCAAGGATTCAGAACTGGCAAGGAAGTAAGTTTTCCCCTTTAACTAATTAATATTGCTAGTGATCAAGTTTCTCAACTTTTCCTTCAAATTTATCTGAGCATGTGGCTTGTGTTTATCCAGTGCTTATGAAAAGTTAAAGGCAATGGAGCAAACATTGGCAAAAGGAAAGCAAATTAATGATGATTGTGCTGCTATAGCAAAGAAGCTGAGGGCTATGATCCACTCATCAGAGGAGCAGCTCCGGGTGCACAAAAAGCAGACTCTGTTCTTGACACAGTTAACAGCAAAAACGCTCCCTAAAGGTCTGCATTGCCTCCCATTGCGCCTTACAACTGAGTATTATACCTTGAGTTCTTCTCGACAGCACTTTCCAAATCAAGAGAAATTAGAAGACACCCACTTGTACCACTATGCATTGTTCTCCGATAATGTATTGGCAGCTGCGGTTGTTGTAAACTCAACTGTTACTCATGCTAAGGTAACTGTGTTCACTGTTGATATGCTTAATACTTCCTCTGCTTGCCATGAAGAATATCAAAGAAATTTTGTAGGGGCTCTTCTACGACTCCTATTTCTGCATCCTTCGTCCTATTCTTCTTGTTCCCCCACAAAAAAGAAGAAGAATTAAATTTCTGCTATTGAATTCCTCGTATCTTTTGTTGATATCTCAAATTTATTGCTTGAAATCTTGGCAGGACCCTTCAAAGCATGTTTTCCACGTTGTCACTGACAGGCTCAATTATGCAGCAATGAGGATGTGGTTCCTGGTTAATCCACCTGGCGAAGCCACTGTCCAGGTTCAGAACATTGAAGAATTCACATGGTTAAATTCAAGCTATAGTCCAGTTCTCAAGCAGCTGGGTTCTCCCTCCATGATCGATTATTACTTCAGAGCTCATCGGGCCAATTCCGACGTGAATTTGAAGTACCGGAACCCAAAATACTTGTCTATTCTCAATCATATACGGTTTTACCTTCCAGAAATCTTCCCAAAGCTCAACAAAGTACTATTCTTGGATGACGATGTAGTTGTGCAGAAGGATCTGACTGCCCTCTGGTCCCTTGATTTGAAGGGGAATGTTAATGGTGCTGTAGAGACGTGTGGGGAGAGCTTCCATCGTTTTGATCGGTATCTAAACTTCTCAAATCCACTTATCTCCAAGAATTTTGACCCGCATGCTTGTGGATGGGCATATGGAATGAATGTATTCGATTTGGAGGAATGGAAGAGGCAAAACATCACGGGGGTGTACCATTCTTGGCAGAAGCTGGTAATTTAATCTTCTCTTCTGTGGACAATGCTCTTACATGGTTGACAACTAGTAAAATGCATGTGAGATCTGAATTTAAGACAACTTAAAAGCTTGAATATAAATCATTTCCATTGCTGTTAATGCATACACACGCGTTGGTAACATTTCCAACCTAACCCTACCATATGTGGATTGGCCATGTAGCTGCATAATTTTGTGTCTCCAATACACTCTGTCCAGGCCAAAGGTAACACCTCTGACAATTTGTCTTGCTTAATTTGTTTCCAAGCCATCACCTTTATATCTATCTGAAACGAAACTGTCACCAACCATCTTAGGTTGCTGACTATACTACCGTTAAGAAATGCATATACACTTTCTAAATTCCATTGTCAGCAAACCATTCGACATATTTCCAAATCCATACATTGGAAATATATGGTATATATGTGCATATTTTGACTTGAATTATTTTATCGTTTTCTCCAATTACAAGGCATTACCTTTTTTTTTTCCTTCCCTTCCCCAGAATCATGACAGACAGTTGTGGAAGTTGGGAACACTGCCACCTGGTCTCATAACATTTTGGAAGCGCACATATCCGCTTAATCGCCACTGGCATGTGCTTGGCCTAGGTTACAATCCTAGTGTCAGCCTGAAGGAAATTGAGAGGGCAGCAGTCATACACTATAATGGCAACTTGAAACCATGGCTTGAGATAAGTATACCCAAGTATCGGAACTACTGGACAAGATATATTGATTATGACCATATATATTTGCGTGAGTGCAACATTAATCCATAAAAGTGGCTCTCATGGTATTTTGAATCATTTTGACAATACAAGCATATGACCAAGCAGCTCTCAACAAAATCAATGTGGCCTTACAATTTTACAGGTCTGCGTCCCCACTCTGTAGGCTGATTTTTTTTTCAATATTCTGAATTCAATTCTTTCTGTACGTTCTAATTTAATTTACTTTGTATTTATTTTTAAATACTGAGCTAGAAAAGAGTGGGAACTCTGATAATGTTTTTCAGTTTTGGTCTCTTGGGTTACTTATCTGCAGACCTACAGGTGAATTTATAAATGAGTTGAAGCTAGATTTTTGGCTGTCATTAGAGTGTATCATCTTCTCGTGGTCATGTATATATGAGATTCTACTAGGTTTGCAGTTGAACAGAATGCAGCATCTTCTTTGCTCTCTGTTTACACAAGGAATGATTGTTTATCCAATTTTTGGTCTTTGACTTCTTTGACATTTGTATTGTAAAAACAAGTCATTCAAATGTGCCCGCCCACCCAAGGATGTGGATGGATGGGTCTACATCACAACATTCATTGAATGTTTGGGATCAATCATCTGTACGGCACTTGCGCACACCTTTGACTTAACGAATACTTGAGTTAAAACTCAACGTTGCTTGTGAGAGACAAAGATGGCGACGTTGACGGAAAGACTGGCTCATATACGCGATGGGTAGAATCGAATCAAGAAGAGAGAGAAACAGAATGGAAGAAGTGAGGAGAAGAAGAATCAAGAACATGAGAAAGGGTTCTGGAGATGTACAATCGTAATTGAAGAACATCATTTCGGTATAGACATAGAAACAATGTCATTTTGATTATATTAAAACATTCCTTAATCTTTTCTTATATATAATATGATTAATCCTAGAAACAGACTTAGGATCTGTAAATTTTGCACACTCTTTTTTAAAAAAATTAATTTTTTTTGCGCTTGTCAATAAGACCGTACCTAACCGATGTAATCAAGTCTTTCATTTTTGGGATCAATGTCTCACTAATTCTGAAGACCCACTCAATGATTAGCCCAACGAAAGATCTATACGTTAATATATGCAAAAAAAAAAAAAAAGAAAAAAAAAAGGCAACCAAATCAGAGAATAGAAAAGAAAACATCTTCAAAAGGAAAACAACACAGCCCACATTCCTCTCCCCCAAATCTTTCTCAATGCAGGCATCTCCTCTGCGCGCGACGGTGACACACTCTTTTGTGTCGACAGTCTCAGGTACTCCATCCCCATTAACGAAATGACTTCAACGACTCTTCCTTCTATTTTCAGATTTTCTTCTATGCCTCTTCCTTTCTAGTTTCCTTCCATTATTTTCAGATTCTCTCACTTCTTTCTGTTATGGCTTTCATACGTCTTGAATGAATGAAAAAAAAAAAAAACTTGATGTGATGACTTTCTCCTTTTTCTATGATGGCTTCCTTATTTTCAAGAATGTTGAATTTTGGATTATGTTATTTTGATTTTCTGTAAAAAACAAAAAAAATGTTTCAGAGTGAGGGACATCGACAGATATTGACAAAGGAGCTGGAAGTTGTGGGCTTGCGTCTTAACAAGAGCCTTCCTCAAGTATGTTATTTTCAAGAATGTTTATGGAATATCTCTCCCTTACCGATAAGATGATGATGATGATGATTAAAAAAAAAAAAAAAATGGAGGATGTTTATGGAATATCAACATTCTCAAGAGTTTTTGTTTGAAGCTTGTCACCTGCATTGATTCTTCTCTTCAATTTGTTTGTCCATCTAGAGCTTTTGTTTGTGAAAACACACAAACTTGTAAATGCAGTTCATATTGTTTTGAGTAACATGATCTGCACATTATAAAAATAAAAAAAAATAAAAAAAAAAGCTGCATATTGTTTTGTATGTTCTATACTGTCATTGTTCACGTTTTTTTCCCCATGAACTCAATTTTGAAGTTTTCTTGAGAAAAAGAAAAAGAAAACAAACATAATAAAGGAAGATGATGTGAAAACAATACATTATAATTAAGCAGATAGTGGAGTCCAGATTATGACACCCATCATCTAATTTCACAATTAAGGGACTTCAAAAAATCTCTTCAAGGTGTGTTGTTTTTTACAAGTATTATTTTATTTACATTTTATTTTATAGTCTCAATCTTTCTTAGCATCCACATGGAACTTTATGAGAATTTTAACATTCCTAAATTTGAGAAGTTCACCATTAACCTAATGAATCTTCTAAAACCAAGCATAGATTATTGTTTCATCATTGCAAAATATTGAGGAAGTTTTTGCAGTGAGGTAATTGTTCTATTTTGCTCACAGGCGCAAGTTAGGGCATATGGAACACAAGCAGAGAGCTTATTGTAGGAAGCTAAAGATTCAAACTTCTTGTATTAAAATCAAGAAGTCTATTGCTGTTGTTGTACTCTCAAACTACCGTTATTGTAATATGTACGTTACTGTTGTAATATGTTGTTATATGTAGATATTGTTGTTGTTCCTTGTTGAACATTTTCTTGTGAATAACAGTCCCCTTGTTGAGCTTAGCTTCTCGATCTCCTTATGAATAACATATTCCAGGTTCCTCTATTATCTGTCATAGATAGCCAATTTGGGTTTATGGGTACAAGTTTCCAAGTTCTTTTTTTTTTTTTTTTTTTCCAAACTGGGTAGTTCCAAACACTAACTAGGAGATGCACAAGCAACCCGAAATTTATATACAGTAAGACTTCCCAATAATATTTTTGTAGCAAATATCATTACTTAGATTATCTAATACAAAAAGCAGAGTTCCATTAGCATACAACAAGCTTCTTAATCAATGCCAATAATTTGTTAAAGAGATAAGGATAACATAACAATCGGTCATGATTATTGTATTTACAACTTACATAACTTAACAGTTCTTTAGATAACCTAACCCATACATTACATAACCTGTCTGGTTGGTAGAGTTTTATTTACAAAAGCAAACCAACATTGAGAATTCACTTGGATCCTATTAAATAACAAGAAATAACTATGGCAAATCCCCAATACACATGAAGTAGTGTGCGTGAACACTGCACTTCTACTTGTTTCATCAGAAGATCGATTTGATCATCGTGGATAGCCAACTCCCTCTTCTCAATCTTATCATTTCTCTTGTGAAGCACCATCTCTCTCTTCTCAATCTCATCCTCTCTCTTGAAGATTTGAATCAAACAAGTCACAGATGCACTTAATGCATTGTTATCTGCAGCTTGTGACACCAACAATACATGTTATTGAATTTTAAAAGATAAATAAACCTGAGAAAGAGTGTAGTAATTGTTGCAGAACAAGTGGGTTTAGTAGATGGGCTTCTCGGCTTGTAATTAGCGATAGATGGTACAAAATGATTTTAAATCAAAAGATTAAAAACTAACTGGAATTATTTAAATCAAAAGAATAAAAACTATCTGGAATAAGAAACAGATAAACTCTCAAACTAATAGTGTGCTAGCAAAATAAGCACATCCAAAAATAAGTTATCAAATTAAAACGAATCTGAAGATATAAAATAGATGTTGAAAATCGAACTTGTATTAGCCTACAAGCAGAGCCTTCAAAATTAGATGTTGAAGTACCCGTAAAAATCGAACTTGTGTTAGCCTACAAAGCAAGAAAACTTCTTAGATTGAGCACAAATGGACATTACTCAATTGCATACAGAGTTTTTCTAGAGAAAAAAAGGGCATTGTCGTGGAGAAATAAAAACTGAACTTTATGACTTCCAATTGAAGGATTGGAAGCAAACTCTGGAAACTAAGCTAAACTAAAACTACTAGAGCAATTTACCAGTGAACTAACTATTTTTTTAGCTAGAATTTAACTAGAAAATCATGTTTTCTTGTGTAGTTAGTCACTTTTCAAATGAAATTTTTCTTGGAATATAATTTCAACGTAATTGTTTCAATCGTCGTTATTCTTCTAATGCACATAATTCCAATGCACATAATTCTTATAACCCAACATATTCTTCAGTGCCTCAAAGTATGTGATGCACGAACCAACCCCCTTGCTCTTTCAGGGAAACTTCCTTACTCTTTCAAAAAAATCTAGATCATGTGATGCACAAAACAAGATGAAAGAATGAAGAGAGGCAGGGAGAGATTGGACCAAAAATCGTCAGAATAAAATATAAAGGAAGCAACCACAAATCCACAATGCAAACAACCAAAAAAACTAGAGAAAATTACCAGAGAAGAGAGAGGGCCCGCAAGGAAGGAAGAGGCGCAACAAAGAGAATGCAAAACTATGTTCTAAATTTTCTTTCATTTAACTTCAGATCCCGCCCAAAATTATGCTCATTCAAGTAAAATCAAAATGATTCGTTTCATTAAGGCAGTCCATTTTCAACTTCTTGGTGCACTTCGGTGCGCAAATGCACAGTTAAGAGTTTTCCATATAGTTATGCGAGTACTCGTGGAGAATTGCCCTCAAAAGTCAAAAGACCCAAAGTCGCCTTAACATCTGGGGTTTAAAATGACTAGCTATTGTGTTACACAAAATTCTTTTTTTTTTTTTTTAGAAATGCTGCTGAGCGGTCCGACTGTTAAGTTTAGAATAGCAGCCCTCTAATCACACGGTGACACGTAGATAAAAACACAATAAACCCTTTAGACCTCACCACATAGAATCACAAGATATTCACTTTACAGAATCGGGTTTCCATTTTCCAGCTTTTACATTTCTTTTCTTCTCTTCGTCCACTTCCAGCCAGCCTCTTGCTGCGCCACCAAGCCCGCCGCCCACTGACCAAGAATTGAGCACCATCGTCGGAATCGACCAAGGTTCCACCACCACCATCTAATTCTGATGTCGAAGCAAGTTACCACTTCAGTAAAGAATCAGCCCACTAGATTTCGGCCACAGATTTATATATATTGATTTGTACTGGGTATTGATTTGTATGTAGATAGTAGAGAAGAGAGCTTGTGTATATGCTTTGATGAGATTCTGTATGAACAGAGAAAAACACAACTGCGAGATTCAAAATGAGTCTTGAACTTTTGGGTTTGCTGTTTTTTCCGTATAAACAATTTAATGGATTTATCTCTATCTTGAAGAGGATTAAACCAAAACTGGGGATAAAGAATTTTCCAATTTTTTTCTTTTTTTTTTTCCTTTCTAATCTTGGTTTTGGTGTTCTTTAATTAGGAAACCCACTAAGGTTGTCGTCCTTCAATAGATTCAGGAGCAAAAAAGGACAATTCACGAGGAACACACAAACGTTGGTTTGAACATTCGTCTTGGGACACCGCCACCATCTGGGTCATTGCCATCGTCTGGGTCAAGATCCGCCACCTTCTGGGTTAAGCGCCGTGCGAGATGGTAGTGTTGAGATGTTGAGTCTGTGAGTTCCTCAGGAAGAAGTAGTAAGGGCAAACGAATACGAGAGTGAGGAAGGTGTAATGAATTGAATGATCGGGTGTCTGCAGATGTAAAAATTTCACAATAGGTCACCTACATGTCGCGCTATGATTGGAGAGCTGCTATCCTTTACTTAACAGTGGATTGTTCCCCAACTTTTCTCTTTTTTTATTTTTCCTGCATCGAGTTTATCGCCTCAACAAAGACCCACCGCCGCGACAACTTTGTTGATTTCATGATATATTAACATCTTTATTTATCAGCCCACGAGATATTTCGTTGAGTTGGGGCTACCCTTATTTCTGGTCCTTGTTTCTGCTGCCAATGCTCGTGTGCTGCAACCGAAGCTGCCTCATCAGTCAGGGTTTGGGAACTAGGAAATTAAGGGGCTGCGAAGTGTGTATATTACCATTGCCTGCTCCTCACTCGCTCAGGGAACCCACATCTGAATCCCGTTTTCGTTGGAGAGAAGGAAACGAAGGCCGGAGAAGCTGAGATTTCCAGAGTTGTGGGCAGCTCGTATGCTCTCTCTCTCTCTCTCTCCATTATCAGAAAAAGGGTTTATGTTTGTTCGTAATCGTAATGTTGTACACTACGTGTTTGATGAAAAGCCTCATAGACTTAGGAGTCTAGGACCCAAGCATTGATAGCTAACATAGTAAAAAAAAAAAAAAAAAAAAAAGGAAAGTTTATTGATGTATAGAGACATTGATGTCATCAACAGGTAGACAACAAACACGCGGGGTAGTAACCCAAACAAATGCTGTCCAAGCCGCTAGCTCTATCTTCTGCATTATGGGATCCGTCTCAGAAGGGTGAACATACTAGTATTCTTTTTTCTTCATTGTATCTCATATGTTTGTGTTTTTCCTGTTACACTGTTGCTGACATGGGTGCAGTGTTTGGGAACAAGTGCCCCGGTTATATCATATATCTCCTCACAAATGCATATTGGTATGGCTACCACTTTGCAGGTGTTTTCCCGAGCATAATGGTATTCAAGAGGCCTCAAGTCTCAGCTCTGAGGTCATATACTAGAGGGTTTAAGGTTTATATTCTCTCTTTTATGCCCCTTTTCTTTGTTTAATTTTTATATGTAAATTATTCTAGAATTGACTCCAACAATATGCATAGAGGTCTCTCATGCATTTTTGGTTGCCTGTTTTCATGGTCTCAATGATTTAATGAAAATGATCTAGTTTACAATTTATTAGTTTCTTTGTTGCGTTGAGGTGATATGCACATGTCAATGCTTGAGGTTTCTAAATGGAAGATGGTTAACGGTGATTGACGTATATCCTTCATTTATTTATAACAGCACAAATAGCTGAGCGTGCTTGAAATTGCCCTTCCACTCAATGTGTTAAAGCATTCACATATTTGTGACTTTTAGTTCTCAAATAGTTGTACTGAATGCTCTAACTACGTTTCCATTCTAATTGCAGTCTGGGCATGAGCGCCTTCGTAAAGGCCGGCCCATAATGTTGGGAACCCTCCTTTATGCCAATCAGGGACCCAAAAAAGATGTAACTACCAGGAAACAAGAAGCATATCCTCAAAATGTGGATCTTCCACCAATACTACCTAAGAAAAAGAAGAAACCCTATCCCATTCCCATTAAGAAGCTCAAGCAGGCTGCAAGAGAAGACAAAAAACGTGCTGAAATGAATATAGAGAAACCCCTCGATCCTCCGAAAAATGGTTTACTTGTTCCCGACCTGATCCCTATTGCTTATGAAGTATTAGATGCCTGGAAAGTTTTGATTAAAGGCGTTGCACAGCTCTTGCACATTATTCCTGTGTATGCTTGCAGGTAATATAGAAAAAATTTCTTTCTGTATGTTTAGTACTTTTTAGTATTTGCAATACAATTGCACCAATTAAAAAAAAAAATTGCAATTGTATTTTTCAGTACTTCTGTAATGCAGCTTCTTAGTTATGTTTGAGATTTTGAGGCCATTACTTTCCACATCTGTCACATTCCCCA
The DNA here is from genome assembly GCA_022457165.1 of Juglans mandshurica. Classification (NCBI taxonomy): domain Eukaryota; kingdom Viridiplantae; phylum Streptophyta; class Magnoliopsida; order Fagales; family Juglandaceae; genus Juglans; species Juglans mandshurica. The sequence continues at coordinate 8,935,003 of CM039627.1, forward strand.
TCGTGTCGCTCACATCCTAATTATTTATATTAGCAAAGTTTATACCAAGTTAGTGTATGTTGGGATTAAATTTGTTTTAGCTCTCCTGCAGCGAGTGTTCTGAAGTTTATGTGGCCCAGACTGGTCACCACATTCAAAACTGCCACGGTCGCGCCAGTTCATCTCGTCGAAGCTTTCACTCGTGGGTCAAAGGCTCCATTACTGATGTGATTGTCCCCATCGAGTCATATCATCTCTATGACCCTTTTGGTCGGCGCATTAAGCATGATACTCGATTTGAATATGACAGGATTCCAGCTGTTGTAGAGCTATGCATCCAAGCAGGTGTCGAAATACCAGAGTACCCTTCACGCCGAAGAATCAGACCCGTTCGAATGATTGGGAAAAAAGTGATTGAACGAGGTGGGTTTGTTCGGGAGCCTAAGCCATGGTGTTCTACAAATTCATCTTCTCTTGTTGATCTCGATACATATGGGGCATATGGACGGTTTCCACCTCCACCATCATCAGATGTAGCAAGGATTGCACAGGAGACAATGGATGCATATGAAATTGTCAGATGGGGTGTGGAGAAGTTGATGAGGAAATACACTGTGAAGGCATGTGGGTATTGTTCAGAGGTTCATGTGGGTCCTTGGGGTCACAATGTTAAGCTGTGTGGGGAGTTCAAGCACCAATGGAGAGATGGAAAGCATGGTTGGCAGGATGCGACGGTAGATGAAGTTTTCCCTGCAAATTATGTGTGGCATGTTCAAGATCCAAAGGGGCCTCCTTTGAGGGGTGCACTCAGGAGGTTTTATGGCAAGGCTCCTGCTGTGGTCGAGGTGTGCATGCAGGCAGGTGCACAAATCCCTGTAAAATACAAGCCCATGATGAGGCTTGACATTGTAGTCCCTGAGAGTGAGGAGGCACGCTTAGTTGCCTAATGCAGTCTATGGTGGTAATTTGGGATGATGAGTGTAATCAGTCCATGAAAATGATACCATATTTCCAAAGACTCAAAAGTATAGTTAGGTAATAGCATGTCAGGATGATCATCCCATTTTAATTCTTGACAGTCTCGTACTGTATATAAGCACACTCAATTGAGTAACAATTATGTTTGAATATTAAAAAAGAAAATATACAGAGTAAAGAATTTAATGAGTGGAGGGGGAGATTATAGATTCGATCTCCTGGTTATTTTTCCTTCTCTTTTTTTTCTTCTTTTTGAAAAAAAGAAAGAAAATCGCTTGTCCTTGCCTTTTTATTTGATGAGTGACAAACATAAGATTGGTTGGGATTGTCCTTGCCTTTTGCATAGGTGTTCCATGCCAACCCTGCACTCATAGTTGAGGTCTTTAATGATATGCCCCACCAGAACGTGTATTCAGGAAGGCTTGCTTGCCCAATAGAGATCTTATCAATGATTTCAGCTTAAAATTGATGAAGGCCTCGTGTCTGTCTGAAGGTTTTCGTGGGTTGCATGAATTTGATGACAATTTTCTTGAAAGAGGTTCTTACCATTTTTTTAAGGCATATAAGTTTACACAAAAAAAAAAAAAAAGAACTAGGTCATAGAGGTTTGGATCGATGGAGATGGAGTACAACAACTGTCAATTCGAAAGATGGTAAAGGTAGAAGATACGGGGATGCTTCCTAAAAGGACAATTTTACAAGATTATGTGCTATGTAACTTTGGTGTGGACCAGCAGGATTGCTTGCTCAGCATCTTGTATTTTAAGCATTTGGATTCCTCATAATTATTTTCTTTTAAGTTTTAACCTATAAACTGACTCTGTCGTGCTTTGTTTTTTGTTTCTCAATCAAGTCAAATATGAAGGTATTGGGTTCATCAACAACTCGTGAGAGTTTCGGATGCGCTTGGATGTTAAGATGAGTTGAGTTATGAATAGTAGTATTTTGTAGGTCCCATTGAGATGAGTTTAATTTTTTAGATTGACATGAGTTTAACTTTTTTATGTGAAATTAAAAAAATAGTGAGTCTCATCAATAATTGGTTTGAGATGAATTGAGTTTGATTCAACATTAACCCGTCTCAACTTAAAAAAAGTGAAATCCATCTCAATGGGACCTACAAAATATTATTATTCACAACTCAACTCATCTCAACATCCAAACGTAGCCAAGTTAACGTTTGGATAATGAAATTGTTTCATTTCATCTCATTATTACAACTTTATTAGATTTTCACCTAAAATATAATAAATAATTCAACTTTTTCAAATTTCAAAACAATAATAATATTAAAAAATAATATTCTAATAATATTTTATTTAACTTTCAACTTTCATCTAAAATTATCTAATCTTATCTTACTATCCAAATCGCAAGGGGAGAATACACAAACTTCCCTCCAACTATCATGCAATTCAAACTTCGATTTGGTTTTGGGCCAAATTATTAGAAAATTGCAATGTTTCCCTTTTCTTCCTTTTAAAAGATAAAATTACCCTAAAAATTCTCAAAGCCATACAAAATACCGCTTTAATCTTTTTTAAAAGTGAAATACAGAAAAAAGACAAGAGAAAAAAGAAGAAGATTAAAACGCATAAAAATTAGGAAAAACTGAAAACTAATAAACTAATTAAAAAAAAAAAGATAAAACAAGTATGTAAAACAGAAAAAAAAAATGAATTCTTAAAATAAAAAAGATAAAATAAATAAATAAATAAATGAGTAGGGCACAAGATTTTTTACAAGATTGATATAAATAAGATAATTTTTTTTTTACATTGTTCATATAAAAAAAGAAAAAGGAAATGCTTTGGGAGGTCTACACTCGTAGCCGTTAAGCATAATAGAAAGAAAGAACCAAAGTAAAACGTTGACGACCAGTCAAAATGCTATATCCCAAGGAAATTATACATCTGAATTATGCTATACCGAGGGCTGCACCCATTAACTCTTTTCAAACATTTTGGTTAGTTTTTTTCTGGCTGTAAAGAGCTCCAGCCCAACCATCATGATTCATGCGACCTCTCTCTCTCTCTCTCTCTCTCTCGGTGGTGATTGTGGTTGCATTAAAGTTAGAAAAATACTTTAGTTACAAGGAGATTATATAAAAATAAATCTGTAAACTGATTTGGCTTAATGCGATATATCATATTGTAAAGTTACTTTTATTATTAAGTAGATTTAACGGATTCTATGAAATAACATCAGTTTGTGTAATCTTTTTGTGTCTGTAGCAGTTCTTTTAAAATTAAGGGAGCAAGGTGCACCTATTTTTTTTTTTTTAATTTAATCTGATTGCCCAATAAACATGGTCAAATTATCATAAAGATCCCAAAGCTTGACCAATTCATAAATAAAGATTCATTGATCAGATAAATTCTTCATTGAAGATGATTGGTTTGGAACAAAAAGATAGAAAGAGGTATGATACTCTTCATCTTAAATTCTGTCATTCCCAGTTACTCAAAATGATGTGGCAGAATTTAAGTGGATGTCATTTAAGTTGTTAAATATGACAGTTTAACACGAAGTGTTACATGTACTTACAATTTTATTTTTAATACTCATTTTGTTAGTTCTTTTTTTAAATTCAAATTTCATGATTTTCAACGTATCAATAACTGATACGTGGAGAAGTAAGTTTTTCTTTTAATACATTTAGTATTTTCTATAAAAGTATTACTCTAAATGAAAGTTAGAAATATAATAAATAAATAAGTAATTCTACATACAACCGTGAATTGTGCAACTGCCGCGTAATCATTTTGAAAAAGAGTGGGGTCCACTATTAAAAAAATAATTTTTTTCATGTGGGTCTCATGTTTTATTCACTTTTTTCAAAGCGATTACATGACAGTTGCACAATTCACGATTGCAAATATATTTTCTCTAAATAAATAAGCTCAAGATAATGGATTTGACTGGGTCAAAAATATGCTATAAATATAGAATTTATAAGCATTGAGCAGTCAAACATATATTTGATTTAGCATAGAAAAGAAAATTACACTCAAAACATATGTCGCCTTTGTAGGCTATCCATTTGTAGCAGAAACCAGCAAAGCAGTGTAAGCTTTATACTTTTCATTCTTTTGATGTGAAGAAGAGGATCGTTGAAAGCTTTCCCATATGTCTGTCATGAAAAGAGAGATTCTCCCAAGGCCTCAATACTGTCAATAGTATCCTTTAATGCATTAGGCATTTTCTAGTTTCTAGGACTTTTTAGTTTGAATGCTGTTTGAGCTTTCTTAGTCAATTGGGCAGAAGAGGGGACCAGAAACAAAGATAATTTCACCACAAGGCATGATAATTAGTCATTGAAAGATTGTATTAACCACATAGTGATTTAAAATAAGCAATACTTTCTCTTTTATCTTAAATTTTATCGTCTTCAATCAGTCGTATCTGTTAAAGTTGAATTGATTTTGTATTGAAATTTGAAAAAATTGTAATGATGAGATGATATTAAATGAGTTGAGATCACTTATCTATACGAACGGGACCGAATATCTCTTACTCGAAACTCTTAAAACCAGAGATTTTTTTAGCAGATATCATTCAAATAATTCTGATCATGCTTGTCCTGGTTCCACTGGTGGGGACAACATGTTGAGAAAACTTTCTGCAGAAAATGAGAGTTGGATATGAGTTGATAGAGAGTAGATACTGGAAAAGGGAGCTGGATTTGTGTGATGTGTCTTGAAGAAATGACATCTTGTATGCTGAGAGTACTAAGTACATGTTTAAATATCTTAAGCATAGTTCCAATTCATTTAATCAAGGTTCAATAATTTCAGGAGTTGTCCCATTTGCTAGTCTTGTATATCTGATCTCTTCTTCTAATCAAGTGGTTAGAAGAATGCTTATATTGTCACCTTGAAAATTGCTTAAACTAATGTAGTCAGGTAAGGTAGTCATCAGAGCGTAACTTGGGGTCCCCCAGAACACACATCAAGCCCTCAACAAAGGACAAACTTCTCTTTCAAATAGAGAGAGAGAGAGAGAGAGCAATGCCTTGAGCCCAGAAAACATCAATTCAGCAGCTCCTAATATCAGTGTACCACCACATAATCCCACTGATGTTCTTTGGATAATCTCTGTCAAGTCAATTGGATAATCCTCAAAACTGTAAAAGATTTTATACTTTGCATCTTAAACTATCAAAACTGACGTATTAAAAAAAATGTTTTGTTATACATCAGCCACTATTCATCCCCACATTCCACACCTGACAGTTTTTTCTTTTTCTTTTTTCTCATAGGATGTGGGCTGTATGCAGTAAATAGTAGCTAATGAAATGAATTATTCTTAAAAAAATCAACACTTTGCACCTTATTTATGACTATTGAAATAAATGATGCATCACAATCTTGACTATCAGACCTGAATAGAGGATGCAAAGTGTTAGGCTCCGTTTGGATGTTGAGTTGAGCTTAACTGGATTCAGTTCTTTATGAATAGTAGTAAATTAAGTAGTGGAGAGAATTATGTGGGACCCATCTAAACTGAGTTTAAAATGTGATTGGATGTTAAAATGAGTTTAATACATTTTATAGAAAGTTAAAAAAATTTGTGAGTCCTACGTATAAAGATTTATTAAGTTGAAAAATGTTGTGGGTCTCACGTGTAAGAAGGTTTTGAGTTGAAATGAGTTTAGTAATTTGAGAGTTGAATATTTAGATGTTAAACTCATATTAAAATTAGACTAAATTCATTTGAATCTTACAACCAAACGCAACCTTAGTTTTAAGTGGCTTTGGCGCAATGGGTGGAAGAAAAGTAATTTTGGCGCCAAGCAACACCCAGCCACTTTGCTTTCATATGGCATTGAATAATATGTCCTAAGCTTGAAAAGGCCAAAGGGCATGAATGTGTGATTTTGTTGAAAACTTTGAAATTCAAATCTAACGGTCTCTTTCCCCCACCGCTTTACTTTGTACTATTTTTTTTTTTTTTGTTTCTGTATGTCCAACCGCGTTTTTTGAACTCTAACGCCGACCACGGAAAACTGAGGTTTTCTACGACAAAATACTTCAAATGCTACAAATTTTATAAAATTAAACTCATAAACTGACGTAATTTCACGTGATACGTTAGATCTATTTTATAATGTAACTTTATAATCTGATATACTACATCAAGTCACGTAAATTTATGAATTTATTTTTAATCTTAAATTTGTTATGTTTAATCATTCATACTGATATGTCACAATTTAATTTATGCCATAGAAAATGCATGGTTGATAGATGAAGTAGGTGGCAGGGAAAGTGTTGGTTTGGTGGTCCCCTAGAAAACTCAAACAAAAATAGTGTATTGTTTGAGTGAGAACCATCTTTTTTTTGCTTGCCTTGCTCTCTAGTCTCTTCCCTAAAGTTCCATCAATTCAAAATTCCATTTTTATTACATCTAAATGTTTTATTCCATTGCCAGCATTGTATTCTTCCATGCAATCTTACTTTTTGACTCTACTTGATTTACTTACTATTTAACAAAAAATAAAATAAAAAAAGAAAGAAAGGGTCCCATGCAAAATTAAGTAGTATGATCAGGGTTAAAGGTGTAGGTACAGCAACCCAAGATGCAAAGAGCTGAAAGTTGCAGAGAGCTTTCATAAATAAACGAGAGATTAGTTCCAAAATGAGAGAGTCCATAACCAATCTTTTAGATGGAGAGAGAGAGAGAGGGGACAAGAAAAAGAGCAAAGAGAGAATATAAATGGTAGAAACAAGAGAGAGGGAGTAAAAAAAGTATAGAAAAAGGTCATCCCAAGACATTTATTGATGGGGAAATATACATACATACATGGGCAGTGACGGTGTTCAGGGAAAAAATAAACAAAGTAATGTGGTCAAGGACTTTACACAAGCTGTGTGAGTATATATATATATATTGGTGGGGGAGCATTTGTATGTTATAAGAGGAATAATAAACACAAAAGAAACGGCAGCAACAGCAGCGAGAACTGGGAGCCTCGGACAAGTTGCAGACTTTGCAGAGAGCTTTGTCTGCCCCAGCCGGCCTCGTCTCTTGGAAATTCTCGAGGCCGTAGCGACTACTAAGCTGCTGAAGAAGAAGAAGAAGAAGAAGAAGATATAATGGGAAGAGGAGGAGGAGCTGGAGGAGCAGGGGCAACAGCAAAACTGAGAAAAGCAGCCCGGAAGGTGGTGGTAGCAGCAGCATATGCATGTGGCTCCTTCTCCAGGAATAAAGCTCTTGGAGACCTCCATAGCACTCGTACTGCTCAAAATGTTAGCAAATGCTCCACATTTCCCCAATTTTCATTTTCTAATTAAAGATGGAGCTCCAAAAGTAGTTCTTTCTGGTTTGTTTTACTTAGCCCATCTCAAGAGAAGACAATATATGAATTATGACAACTGAGCTATGTTCTATTTGTTAATTTTTTTTTGGACAGATCTCGGGTTCTTTATCTGTGTCTAGCACAAGGGCAAAGAACAGTCGAGGAGAAGATGTTGCAGAACAATCAGAATTGTCCACCAACAATGCCCCAACTTCTAAGGTACCCCATTCCCCATCTCAAAATCTCATTTTGTTCTTAGCCCATTTCCCTCGCATGCTATCTTGCACTGCATGCATACTAGAAAGGAATTTTCCGGAAGGAATCCAATGCCTCTGAAAGTTGGAGGACCATTTCCAAGAAGCTTAACCATTTCAATTTTACAGTTTGTTTGTGGTCTAAGAGAATCCTTTTTCACTTTTCTCTTTTCTCTATCCACACAACACGTCACGCGAGACAACCATTTACTCCTCTGTACTACCTAATTCATGTAAATTTCAAGCTTTACAATGAAAAAGCAGCACACATCAACCGATCTTAATTACCTGTTAAGTATATGAAGTTGGGTGATGTATTTAATGAGTGAAGTATAATTATTGCCTGTGCATGCCACAGACATAGCGGTTGGCGCACTAGTGAAGTAAAGAGTCCCACTATCATGCAGACGGCAGACCCTACTTTGGAAGTCCCACCTGCCCTGGCCAAAACACTTGATCACTATTACATTTTCCTCAACCACCACACCATCCAGTACCAATTTTTTTTTTTTTTTTTTTTTGCCCCTTTCATTATGATGATGATCTTGAGTTTTGAATGCCAAAATCTAAAATTCCTCTCGCCAAAAAGTTTTACTGTTTTTCTCCCTCATATCTAGTATTCAAAAGAAAAAATTGTAATGATATCACTGGCTCGTTTTTACTGAAATTTAATTACCTTGTCAAGCTTTCCTCATTGCTTCTTTTTTATTCATTTATAATAGGAGGGCCGGGGCTGAAGGGGGTTGTTAAGGAACCATTATTGTTTTGCCAATTATTGATGAGACATGATGAGTACTAGCTCACTCCCCAAGAACATCCTAGAAACTTGTTCTACAGCGTAATATAGTGAAATCATTATTTACCTCAAGAGTTTCAGACCATTAGTATTCAGAACATGATTTATCTTTCCTTTTTTTTTAAAGTTTCAGCAGCACATCAAAAGTTGATAGATGATTTTCGTCTTAGAAGGTTGTCAGGAAAATATGGAATTTGTTATAATCACATAAATAGAATAGAATCGTGGGTGTATATCAGAAAACCACTGGTTATTTCTAATAGGATTCTGCATTAATTGCTGAAGTCCTAGTCTTTTTCATTTTTGGTCTTTGAAATCTATATTCATGTGCATCTTACTTTAAAATCTGGTTCCCTCCCTTCCTTTAATTAATACCTTTCATAATTTTTTATTTATGCAGAATATGTGTGCAATATGCCTGGATCCTTTGAGTTACAGCAACAGGGGAAGTAGCCCAGGCCAGGCAATTTTCACAGCCCAATGCTCTCATGCTTTCCACTTCACTTGCATCTCCTCCAATGTACGCCATGGTAGTGTTACCTGCCCCATTTGCCGTGCCCATTGGACCCAACTACCCCGTAGTCTGATCCCTCCTTGTGCTTCACTCTCTTCTTGCAACCAAAATGATCCCATACTTCAACTCCTTGATGACTCCATTGCTACTTTCCGTGTCCACAGGCGGTCCTTCCTACGCTCTGCCCGCTATGACGATGATGATCCAATTGAGCCTGATCACTTTCCTACTCGTCCCCGTCTTTGTCTCTCATTAGTGCCCCTACCACCCAGTGCACCATTTCATTCACCTATACAAATGACCAGCCGCACCCCATACTCGTACCATCCCCCCCTACATCAATTGACCTGCAGTTCCTCATCATTACTACAATCACCAACTAGGCAAACGCCTTGTATTAGGTGCACCTCCTCAAATAAAGCTTTTCTTTCAGTCAAATTGTCACATCAACAAGCAACTGACTTGGTCTTGGTTGCAAGCCCAAATGGACCACACCTAAGGCTCCTCAAGCAATCCCTGGCAATGGTGGTTTTCTCCCTTCGACCCATTGATCGTCTAGGCATTGTTACTCACTCATCAGCTGCGGCACGAGTCTTCCCCCTCAGACGCATGACATCATATGGGAAGCGAGCTGCCTTACAAGTCATTGATCGCCTTTTCTACATGGGGCAAGCAGATCCTTTTGAAGGCCTAAAAAAGGGGATTAAGGTACTTGAAGATCGTGTCCACAAAAATCCACAGTCCTGTATCCTGCATCTGTCTGATAGTCCAACACAATCTTACCATGCTGTCGATATGGAAATGCCTGTTCCAATCCATAGGTTCCATGTTGGCTTCGGGTTTGGCACTTCAAATGGATTTGTCATGCATGAATTTGAACAGTTCTTATCAAGAATGCTGGGAGGCGTCATTAGAGACGTCCAGCTGAGGATTGGAGAGGATGTTGGAAGCTGCAGAATCGTAAGGATTGGAGAGCTAAAAGGCAGTGACGAAAAGAGGATCTCATTAGACTTGGGAGAGTACGGGCACATTCGTGTTGGATATAGCTATGTTGAAGGTGAGGTTGATGAATGCATTAGAACAGGGGAAACTATAGTGAGTATAGGGGATAAAAGCACTCCTACAGGAACCGCAGGGAGGGATGTGATCATTGGTGGGAGGACTAGTAGTGTTGAAAGTTGGGATTACCATGATCCTTACATGGCTAGAAGATGGGCGAAGCATTTACATGGCTACAGGCTTTGAATCAATCCAAATTACCCAACAAAGATTTTATGTTTATATCCATACAAACCAAGCACCATTTAGAAAGATGATTTCAACCATCCAGGACAAATGTCGAGTCTGGTTAGTTGACTGGGCTTCTAAGCTCAAACACCACTGAGAAAATATGTGAAATATACTTTTACTCACCCTTGTAATTATAATGATGGATTTAAATTTATTGAAACATACTTGGTGCTGTCCTACACTTCTACCATCTGTAAGCTCTTTGTTTCAGCCGCTTAAAGGATCACCTCTGACACGACTTGGGTAGAAACAACAATGGTTCTACTAGAGCAAGAGTGAGAGCCCCTACTGCACTCACTATGTAGGTGTAAGAAAATATGTTATATTGCTTTTTTTTTGGAACCACTGAGAGTTTAGAGAAAATATAAATAGCAGCCTATTGTGCATAACAGCCGCCGCACACTCAATGTATTGAGTGAAAAAAAAAAAAAAATTATCTGTAGTGTGTTGCGGCTTCCGGCTGCACTCCAGCATCTCTCGAGAGTTTAATAAGAGAGTAAACTCTCATTCGGTTGACTTGTAGTAGTTCATCCGGCATGTCATTCCTTTGTGATAACACATCTCCTTGACCTGGACCTCCCCTCTTCCTAGTAAGTGTTCTAATGGATATAAGTGAACTATTATGATCTTGCTAGATAGAGGTCTTGACTCTTGCCTCCCCTTAATTTGCTAAAAGTTAGGAAAAAAAAGGACTCATTAACTGTGGTCGGTTTCCTTATTTATTGCCTTGATTAGATGCTAAGGAAATTAGCATCATGTGAATGCTTGCTTTGATTTAATTTATCATGAGGAGGCACCTATATCCTCAATCTCTATAATTTTGAAAATGATGCTAGGTTGACGTCTGGCAGTGACAGCTGGACGTGTCGTTTAGGTAAAAAAAAATTTTTAATTTTTATATTTTTTATACATTTTAAAATATTTTAAAAAAATATATCAATATATTAATAGTCATTTTCTTAATCAATAAGTAAATAATAAAAAAATAAATACAGCAATAAAATAAAAATGAAGAGACAAAATAAGAAGATGGCATTGTTCTTACAAGTAATGCCGAAATAGGAAATTACCATCCACGGGAGGGAAAAACAGGCACAAAACGGGGAAAAGGAAAAAAATACAGTGACTCCATTGTTCCCACGGGTCACAACATGACAAAACTGAGCGAGCAGAGGAAGATCGCGTAAAGAGACGAAATCCAGGAAAGCGTGTCAGTGATACTGGTACGACGTTCTTCTTTTTGCGCCCTCGGCTCTCGGCGCTTTCTCCTGTTTCCATTTTCCCCTTTCACAGTCAAAAAGGTCCCGTTGATCTTTCTAAATTATTTACTTTCACCCCCCAGCTGTTTATGTACTGTGTTGTGTTGTCCTGTGCTGTGCTTTGCTCTTCTTCTTGCTCTTCGTCTTCTCATCTCAGTGTGAATTTGGGTTCTTTCAATATAAGAGAAGGATAAGAAAATGTACCCACGAATGATTCAGACCCACCTCGAAGGTGGTTTAGTTGCTCAGGAAGACATCCCAATTCAGGGTGGTGGTGGTCGGGGAGACCCATGTCTTGTCTTGACTTCCGATCCCAAACCTCGCCTCCGTTGGACTGCTGACCTTCACGAACGTTTCGTTGACGCCGTCACTCAGCTTGGTGGTGCCTCCAGTCAGTATTTACTACTTTTCCTCTTTTACTTCTCTTAATTCTACTCTGAGTAATTGTATTTCTTATATTTTTAATCTCAAATTAATCATCTTTACTATAGCAGTAATCTCCCGAAAACGCAAAGTGTGTTTTTTTTTTTTTTTCCAAGTAAAGGACTGGGATTTTGGTTTCTGGCTCAATGCACCAATTATTGCCTTAGTCATCCTGCTGTTTCTAGGGTATGGGTTACCTGCGTGGTGAACACAACATGTTCTTTCAGAGAATAGGATTCAAGTAGCTACTTTTATAGGCTTAAATTGTATTTTATTTTGGTTGCTAGTATCTATGTAATTATTCATTTGGCATTGTTTATACTACCAAGCTCCAGTAAAGTGGCATAACACCTCGAATTGCACAACTCCCAGGCCCGGTAATTGCTGATCAGTGTGGGACGAGCGGACTGCACGTCCAAGGGATTAGTGGGAATACATCTATTGCACAGCGTGTTGTAGAAAGAAATGAATGATATTTACCTATCAAAAGAAATGAATGATATTTTTTTGATAAGTAAAATTCCAGAAAAAATTCCTCCAATGGCCCCTAGAAATTATTTGCATCCAAGAGGATTCGAACCTTAGACCTAGAGGGAGCATACCACCAAGACCAAGATTTTTACCATTTGAGCCAACTCCTAGGAAAAGAAATGAATGATATTTGGCATGGGCAATATAGTATAAGTATTGTGCACGCCATACTGTATAATTTCGAGTTGTCTTCCAACACCCCAAAACCATATAGTGAAATAATTGTTCTCTTATGCTTGAGAGATGCGCCTTTCGCCTCTTTCTTAAGTTTTAGGAAATTTAGAACATTGGTTATTTCTTGTTTTGTGGTGGAGTTATGCAGTTTCATCATTTGGTGAAGTAACAAATTCAATGGACCTGGTGATATGCTCATTTCATAAATAAGATAATTGACTTTTCTGCTGCTACTCAAGGGTCTGATAACTTAGCAGATCTTAGCCAATAGAGGTACATATGATGTATGTGTCCTTTTACATATTTTTTAATTCCCAGTTGTTGGGCTTCTTCTTTCTTCGGAGTGGGAGAACTTGTTGGGCACTCACCTTCTCCTTTACGAGAATTAATTCGCTTATTTTTCCTTATTTGCTTCTGGTTAGAAGATTGGGAGTATAGAATGAAAACATTTTATGTTTTATAGAATTTCAGTATTATATGGTGGGGTTCTTACAGTTTCTCACGTTTGATTTAGAAAATGAATATGTTAAGTTATTTAGAACTCCAAATTTATATGGCATGATCCTTTCGGTTTCCCTGGTTTGATTTAAGTAAATATTACCCACCAACTTGTTAGCTAAGTTTACAACTTAAAAGGTTAACTCAATGAAACTTTGAGATAATTGGGTCTGGAGGTGATTGTAATCAGTCTTCTTTATTAGTTTTATATAGCTCAATAATGCACCAAACGTGGGTTTTCAACAAGTTGCTTGATTGGTTACACCTATTAAGAACCACTAAGTCTCGACCGATGTGGGAATCTTGTATGCCTGGATTATCATCTATTAGTTTCTAAGAGCTTACTTAAATAATATGTGCAGAAGCTACTCCAAAGGCCATCATGCGGACAATGAATGTGAAGGGATTGACTCTGTTCCATTTAAAGAGTCATCTCCAGGTTTCTTTAAATGTTTAACTATTTTTGTGACTTGTGATATTGCAAAATTCAGCAGTATGAGCTTGTGGTGAAAGTGGAAATTTAGTGGACTTGGTATTGATGTTTGGTGTTTTTGGCTGCATTGCAGAAATATAGGCTGGGTAAGCAATCGGGGAAGGATATGGGTGAGGCATCCATAGATGGTAGGTTTAGCTATAACTCTCTCTTTCTTCCCTCTCAAGTAGGGTGACGTAGAACCAAGGCCCCCCCACAAGAAAAAATATTCTGAGTCTCAAAATATAAATTTTGGAAAAAGAAGAAGAATATAGATTAGCTTAAAAGATGGAAAAAAAATATTGACTAAAAAAATCAACCTTAAATGGTAAAACTTGGTAAAAAAACAGTAAATGTAGAAGTTTTACTCAAAAAAAATCTTACCCAAAATGTACAAAATAATGAATAGAAGTGGCAAAATGATGATGAATTACTCTTGAGCCTTTTCTAAAATATGATGTATATTTTGATATTGATGGCCTTGATTTGTTTTCAAAATTAAGCATTGAAAGAAGTTTTACGAAGAGGAGATGATACTTCAATTAAGCACACCAATGATACTTGTTTTGCATCTAAAAAATTAAGACCCATTTTTCAATAAACTTTCATTATTATATATTTAAATATTATCATTCTCCAATAAACGCCTCATGTTAATGATTCACCTTAGGCCACAAAATATATTGAGCCACCCCTGACCCAAAGGTTGCTATGATGAATAAATTTTTCTGTATTCCACTTTTGGTTTAGAGTTTCTTTTCGAGAATGTATTCTGCTCTGTGTGCAGAAATAGTTAAATCTGGCAACTTTCCCTACTAGCATGGCAGTGATATTTGAGAGAGAGAGAGAGATAAATTTGAGTACATAACTGTTAAATCACGTGGTTAAATATGAATGATTAAAGTGACTTCTTTTGCCATTATTGAAGGGATGTCAGCTTCATGCCTTTTAGAAAGCCCTAGTACTGGTAAATCGTCTCCGAACTTGCCAACTTCTGATCATGAGTAAGATAAAATTTCCATCCTTTCTGTGGCCATCTTATGATGCTGGAAAATTACCAAATTATTAAATGGAAGAACTGTCATTTTCAGTGGTTATGAAGTCAACGAGGCATTGAGAGCACACATGGAAGTGCAAAGTAAATTACATCTCCAGGTCGAGGTATATTTCCTTCTCATTAATTGTGGTGTTTTTTAATTTATTTATTTTTTATTGTAGTAGACCTCAGTTGTGGGTTTTTGGCAGTTGATTTGGTAAGGCAACCTAAGAATTCTTTTTTAATATGGAAAGTGTAATTGATAACACTGATCCTTTTGAACTGGTGAAAAACAATTACTCTGATTTTTTTGTATTTTATTGGCCTGGCTTGGCGAGCATTTCCTTGGACAAGGCTTAAAGAACATCCTTTTGCATGCAATTATGCTCAATTGGGAGTTGCAAATGTTTGACCCTATTCTTGTACATTTTTGGAGTGGTGGTCTTGGTCCATGTTCCAGCTAGCTGATCTTTTTACCATATTGTTGTGTAGGCTGAGAAGCACTTGCAGATCCGACAGGATGCAGAACGTAGATATATGGCCATGCTTGAAACAGCTTGTAAAATGCTTGCTGATCAATTTATTGGTGGTGCAGTTATCAACACAGAAGGCCAGAAATGCCAGGGATTTGTGAATAAGACACCAAGAAGTTCTTCTCTTGACCATCTTGGCTTCTACTCATTACAGTCCCCTCGCGTGGCCGGAATGCATGGCTCGGAAGAAGAAGTTCCGCCTAGCCTGCATCCCCAAAGGGCTGACTGTTCCACTGAAAGCTGCCTAACATCACATGAGAGTCCAGGAGGATTGACTCTGGAAGGATCTCCAGGTGGAGGGCAGAAAAGGATGCTAGGCTTGGACTCAACTACTGCATCTTTGATTTGGGGTGAAGGCAAGATGAAATCACAAGACATCAATGTGGCGCAAGTTAACCCTCGTTCAATCACTGGATATGGGATTTAGCGAAGAGGATTCTGCTCAATTGTTCATCTTGTTATGGAGTGATTTTCTTCTTCTCACTCCTGGCTGGCCCTACAATAATCATTAGTGGAATACAGTTGTAAAGTTCCATCTGTTCCTGTCCATAACGTTGGCAGCTACACTGGTCAAAACAGCCAGCCTAAACTGTAAAGGCCTTTGATATTTGGAGACTATTAGTATTTACATCTGATTATGTATAACTTCCGAATTATTATTATATGCAGACAAATCGTTATGGTGCTCCTAATCAAATCTTGCATGCTAGCTAGAAATCTCCGATTGCTTCTTGAGGCATAGGGAGTTTTTCACCAATGAAAGTAGTAACAATTTAAAATGTTGTCAAAGGTGGGTGGTTATGTTGTACAATGCAAGGCTTGGCTCTGCCATGGTCATGGTCTTTGGACGACAATTGCCAACTGAAGAGATTCTCTTGTGGATATCACTTTTGTCTGTGTTGTGTGGCAAAAGGATGAACCAAAAAAGACCAAGGACTAAAGGAGTTTGATAGAGAAAAATACATACAGCAGTGGGAAAGTGGATGAAAGTGACATGTCTGGCTGGGATTGGGGAGGGGAATACCGGCTTCCAAATATCAATGAGCATTCTTTTGTTTTTTTCTCTCTAAACAGACATGTAAACTGCTATTATTGGTAAAATGAAGGCCAATGCAACACTTGGAATTTCTTGTAACCCCAGGAAAGGTGGTAAATGACAGTCAGTTGGCACGCTGTATTGTATTGGTTGAGTAAAAGCCAATACCAGCTTGTCTTAGGGGTGCTTTTGAGCACCATAATGGACGTGGATTGCGCGCGCGCGCGCACACACACGAGAAAGGGACGAGGGTGAAGAGATCCATTCATTCTTTTAGATATCTCATGAAGATAATTATGATTTGTTTTGGATAAAGCTAAGGAATATTACTCTTTTACATTCCCTCGAAGCCTGTCACCACGTCATACATCTCATTTTATCTGATGGTTGTAATTTTCTCAAATTTTTATATAAAATATAATAAAAAATTCAATTTTTTTAAATCTTAAAACAAAAATAATATTAAAAAATAATATTTTATTAACTTATTTAAAATCATTTCATCTAACTATCTAAACAAGTCCGAAGTATTATGAATTCGTAAAATTTAATATTTAATATTTATTTATATGACATTTAGAATTATTTCAAATTTAATTGACCTAATTATAGGATTATGCTATATAAATAAATAGGATAATTTGATAATAATTAAGTAAGTTTACAACTTTATTTGTGTAATATTTATTTTAATAAAAATATATCTATGAACATAGGAAGATTTTTGAATACAAGGGTTTCCCAACAGAAAGGGAAGAAATAAACGAGGAAGGAGCAAAGACTCTGACTTTGAGTGGTCAATACTCGTTGTTGTTTCTCAGTTTTCAGCTCCCTTTGATCCCCACTTAGAGAGAGAGAATCATTTTGCTCCCAAATTTCCAATTTTACATTTCCCAATTTCGGGAAATCGAGGGAGGGATTGGGGGACGGAGCTGGAATTAAAGGGAGGAGCTTTGGTTCTTGCGGCGAGTGTAGATCTGGGTATGTGTCTTCTTCTCATAGTGGTGTCTTGCTCTGAATATATTTGCGTATGCATATATACCCAGAATTCATATATATTTGTTTCTGCTAAATTTTGGTTGTTTCTTTTACTTTTGGCATGTTTAGTTCTTATTCTCCTCATTGTTCATCATCGTAATTCCCAGAGAATATCTTTGCGCGACTTTTGTTGAATATAGTCTGTCATTCATGGCAACTTTCGTGGCAAACCCTAATTATTTATGTATGTCAAATGTGTGGACACCCGAATTTTTTTTTTTTTTTTTTAATAATAGTCTTTTTCCTCGCTTTCTCTGTTTTACTTTATTCCATGCCAAGTTCTTCTAGCTTTCTTCGTGTTTTCGTAAATTCATCAAAAGAAGGTGAATGTTCCTATAAATTGGCTTAGAGAAAAAAGAAATGAAAAGAACGAAACAAAAGGGGAAAAAAAGAAGAAGGAATGGTGATGTTTTTATCTTTCAGAGTCTCAGATAGTTTCTGGCAATCACTTAAATACAGATGTTCGTCTTTTAACTGTAGAACAAGTTTCCCATTTGTCTTAGGCATTATTACTTACTCTATGTTGGACAAGAATAACACATTTTAATCACAAGGCGAGGAAATTACATAGATTACTTTGGAGTATGATATCTCTTTGCTTGTGTGTCTCATGCTGGAGCAAATATAGACGCTATTCAGCTCCAAAATAAGTGGATGCCCCATCATCCAATAACATATAGTGCTGGCCCTTGGCTCTTTTCCATTTTTTGTTCAGTGCTTTCAAAAAAAATTTCCCAATTTGACTTGTGCATTTCTACTAGCTTGTAAGAATAATTTCAATATCATTACTGTTGTTTCATGACATGTTTAAATTTGTGAGTTTAAGAAAACATCCTCCTCTTCAATCATTCTTATTTTTCCAGTTTCATGTTGTAATACAATACATCTTGAAAATTTCTTAATTCTTCATGCTGTTGACAGCTTCCCGCTTTTTGTTAGATGAATGACAGATGTATCAGCCAAAGAGTGTTAATAATTTAAGCTTAGTCCGAAAAAACTCGTTAGTTCATGGTCAGCATTTAGATTGTGTTACCAGCGCAATGGACCCAATCAATGGAGCGAACAATCTTAACAAGCCGAGTCTCGCCTCGAAGCAACGCTTGCGTTGGACACATGAGCTTCATGAACGTTTTGTTGATGCTGTGGCACAACTTGGTGGGCCAGACCGTGAGTCACCTCAACCTTTATATTACTAATTGGGGTTTATGATTTGACATTGTTGTTATGTTTCTCTTAACTTGGAATCTTTATTTGGCAAGATGAAGGATTCATATTTCAAATTAGCCTACTTATTCTTTGGGATTCATAGGATCCACGACTGCTCAATGTGCCATGTTGAGCTTTTATAACTTTTTTTTTTTTTTTACTTATCAAAAAAAAAAAAAAAAAAACTATTTTATTTTTGTACAATTTTGTTTGAATCTATAATGCAAGATGCTATAACCTAATAAAGTGGGAATCTTAAGCTGTTTTTTTTTTTAAGTTCAAAGTGATGAAAGGCTAGGAGAAACAAAGGGAAGTAACAGTTTTTGCTGTTCTGGTAATTATTTTTCTGGCCTTCTTTCTTGCATATTCTTTGCTTTCACTTCTCCCTCTTCAGAAATCTTCTCAATTTTGTCACATCAAGGCTCCGTTTCCAAAGTGGGCATACAATTTCAGAAGGATTTCTTATGTATTTTATCCTGTATGTACAAGTTGGTTATGAGGGAAACGGTACTCTTAACTCATTTTTGGAACATTGTGCAAGGTTGTTGATATAGAATTTGTGCAAGTTCATAAAAATCTAAATCAAATGCTCCTGAATTTCTGTTGGAGTAGTACCAGAATTTCAATAGAGAAGCTCAACAATTCCTATGCAAATCATTATTTGTCTGTTGGAAGTTTTGCAAAGGTTCTTTTTGTTTCCTTTTTCTGGGTTCCTTTCCAGGAGCTACTCCCAAAGGCGTCCTCAGAGTAATGGGCGTTCAAGGTTTGACAATATACCATGTCAAAAGCCACTTGCAGGTATATAAAAGTTGATTGTATGCTATAAATATTTTCTTTTATTCCTATCACATGGTTCCTCCCCCCCCCAGCGCCCGAATGTGGGGGATGGATTTGAGGAATTCCAATGTTAAAAATCAATGTTCCCATCTATTATTTCTGTTGACTCTGCTTTTGCAATGCATCCAGAAATACCGGCTTGCAAAATACCTGCCTGACTCCTCATCTGATGGTAGGTTAACTGACTTCTGTTTTTCAATGTTCATATATTGCACAAAACATTATAAATATGTTCTGATTAAATAGTGCATTGGGCAGGTTCTCTATGATGATAAACATAAAGATTTATGATCATTGCTGCCTCACAGTATTTTGTTTACTTATTCTTTGTTAAATTCTGATGCAAGGGAAAAAAGCTGATAAGAAAGAAAGTGGGGATATGCTTTCAAATTTGGATAGTTCATCGTAAGTACAGCTGCCTATCTTACCCTCTTTCACTTCAGTTAGGAGTAGATAAGTTAGTCATGCCATGATATATAAGCATACACATAGGCGATTAACCAGTGACAGCTCTCACATTCTGGGTGCAAAATTAGTCAAAAAACATATAAAATTGTGAAATTGCGGTTATATCAAAAAACATCTAAAGTGGTCCAAATGGCTTGTTATTTGGCTGTTTGGCATGAGAAAGAATGGGTTCTTCCTTTTTGCAGTGGGATGCAAATAACTGAAGCACTCAAGCTGCAGATGGAAGTGCAGAAGCGACTGCATGAACAATTAGAGGCATGTTATTTCCTTGCTATTAGTATTTAACTAAGTAGTGCATAATTATTTGGCATTTCTTTCATCATTATCTTCCTTATCATCCTGTTATCTGGTTGTTTAAGGGAAAGAGAGAGCCATTGACCCTGCTAAATATAAATTCGAGTAGGAGATATCAGGCTGCAATTACCCAGTTTTGTTTTTGGTGCCCTGTGCATCATGGGGTCTAAATTTGCTGAACTCCCCCACCAAGAATGTGATTTCTGTACATTTGAACTACAACAGGTTCAGAGACAACTGCAACTACGTATAGAAGCCCAGGGCAAATACTTGAAGAAGATAATCGAGGAGCAACAACGACTTAGTGGAGTATTTTCTGAAACATCTGATTCTGGGGTCCCAGGTCCAGTATTGGGTGACAATTGCCTGGATTCCGAAAACAAGACTGACCCAGCAACCCCTGCCCCAACTTCTGAGGCCCCCTTACAAGACAAGGCTGCCAATGAATGTGCCCCAGCCAGCCTTTCCATTGATGAATCCTTCTCTTCTCGTCATGAACCATCGACTCCAGATTCTGGTTGCCACATCAGTTCCCCATCCGAGAGTTCCAAAGATGAAAGATTGATTAAGAAGCAAAGAGTCCTTACGGGTGGATCATTTGCTAAATCAGAAATGGTACTTCCTCATCAGATTCTTGAGTCAAGCCTGAGTTCCTCGTACCCGCAGCCACCTTCCATTTTTCTGTCTAGAGAGCAGTTTGAACCTTCGTCTGGTATATCAATCAGGAATGATGATCACATGGAAAAGCTTGCAGGCAGTGAGCTGTAGTTCTGCCCTATTGCATTTTCCCTTGTCTCTGTAGTTTTTTCAAAGATATATCTCTAATTAGGTCAAATAACTCTGTCACAAATGTTCTGGGATGATTAGATTTCAACATCAAGACGCTACCATGAGAGACGATGTTGGTTAAATTTAGATAATTGTTGTAAACAGGTTTGGGATTCAGTTCAATTATCAGGTGCTATTTGTAACATCGACACCCAAGTTTCTGAATGATAAATTATGATTCCTTGCACTTCAAAGGAACTACAGCAAAGAATTGTAGGTAGGGTCAAAACATTGTATGTTTCTTTTTACATATTTAATGACTTTTAAGTAAAACCCCAGTTGCCAAAATTCCCAGATTTCTCATTTGCTAGAAGCTTGTAATAAATACAAAATGATGAGAAAGGCCTCAAGTTTATGGCCATATGCTTCCACAAACAACTGTAACATATCAGATTTCATGTAAAAGGGCTGAGTGTTAAGATGAAAGACACTAAACTAGTGGACAAAGTGTTAAGATGTAAATAATTAAATCTATTTCTTCTCATCAAATTAAGCTTTCTTATCAGATTAGTTTTTGAGAAAAGTGTGATTTCACACAAAGGGCACGAACAAAACCAAAATCGCCCATTGTGACGAGTCGTTACCAGAAATCAGACCATAGGAGAGGCTAAAATAACCAACTGCACTGTGGACCAACCGAAATGATGTCTGTCCACTGTCCAGCTTTTTTGAGCCTGGAAACTCCTAATGCTAAGAAATCCCTTTCCTACCCAACATCTATAACATTTCCATGGTGCGTGCATTCCTACCCCACATGACCAATGAAACAAACTGTGCATGAGAGAGAGAGAGAGAGAGAGAGGAGAAGAAGTGATTTTATAAAATATATATATATATATATCTCGATAAAACCCCATGTTTGATGAAATGACACTAAGAAATCATACAACACTCGTGCTTCAAGGCCAGTTAATGAGAAACGAAAAGGATACTGCCTATATTAGTTACAAACACCATTTTATGAAATGGCACTAAGAAATCATACAACACTCGTGCCTCAAGCACAGCAGTCATAAGAACGATGTCTTCGATGGTGAAAGCAAAGACACAGTCTTTTGCTTAGGGCCCCTAATTTTCCAAATTTCTCGCTTATAGCCTTCTTCGGAACAATTATAGTATTCTTCTTCTTTTCCTCTTTTGTCAAGTCTGATGATTTTTGTTCCATGCTCTGAAGAGGTGTTGCTAATACCTCAAGGGTTGTCTAAAATAAAAACAAAAAGGACAACTTGTTTATCACCAACACGACAAATATCAAAATTTGAGCACATCAGGCATACAGATGAGTGAAGAGTCAGTGGGTGTCTCTTGAGATCATCATTCCTAACACCCTGCATGATGTACTCTTTCTATTGTGAGAATTTTCAGGCATAAATGCTAGGTGGGATCCACTGACTGGAGGAGCCTTACAAGGTTGTAGACTTCCTCCATCTCAGAGATTAGTCTCTCTTCTAGCACCGCGATGTTTGTTTTTCATTAAATAGATGAAAAGTAGGCAAGGAAGGTGATGATGGAGTTCAAGCTGAAGTAGAGATTTCTACAGCATAACCCCCCACAAAACTGGCTGCTACTCAACTTCTTCCTCTTGCCACTCTAATTAGAGACATCCATTGGTAGCAAAACCACGTGAGCAATGGACTCTTATTTATTTATATGACTGGAGTTGGAAAAAAGAACACAACATAATGATTGCATTTTTTTTTTCATTCTATCCCACATGGCCATCTGATGCAGACCAAAATTAAGGATGAAGCAGAGTAGCTGCAACCATTCCTGGCCCAGACTTAATGAGGTCCAGATGCAAGCACATACTGTAAGTGTTCACCTATAATCTAATACAAGTTATTACTCATTCCAGGATCAACTGGATGGCTATCAACAAAGAGGTCTTGGTCCACACGGGCAAAACGTGTTTCCTTTGCCAACAACCCAAAATTTTACAACAAAAAATTGTTCTGAATATGCCTCAAGATGACGAGACTTGAAGCAGTATGTTCAGAAAAAACAAAAGTCCATCAGGAAATGTATGCCAACACATGCATGAGAGAGAGAGAGAGAGAGAGAGACCGAGACCTGATGGCCATTATCAGCAGCTGTGCAGGCTGCATAAGATTCTTCATCAGTGACTCCTAAAGATGAGCATCTTCCCCAACTTTCTCTATTTGAGCTTGTATATGAGCAACATTCTTCATTCCGGCCATTAGTCTTATCCTGCAAAATCATAACTGCAAAGTTCCAGTGAAACTATAATGAAATGATAAAACCCAAAATCAACAGTCAGACTCCTTTTCTGCTTCATGTCATGTTTTATGGTCTCGGCCTTGCTAGGAAAACAAAAAAAGACATACTGGAGCATGATGAGTATCCAAGAGAAAGCTCAACTTTAACTTCAAGTGAAGTACTATCATCATTAAGCATGATTCACTCAAACCAGCAACAAGCCAAACCATGTTTGTCTCTCGTGAAAATAGATCAAACAACTTCCAAGTTTTCATGTACAGTGCTAAACAAAATCACCTGTAAATGTGACCTCTCAAGACTGCAAAGGGAATTATTTTCGTTGACCATGGAATCCTGCATTATGATAGCACATAAATAGTTAACAAAACATTCTAACACAAAAAGGAGAAGCGAAAGAAGTCACAAAACCAATAAAAGAAGATGCATGCAACTGTAGTCACCGGTGCAAATTCAGAAAGAAGTTCACCCACAAACTTTGAGGCTGAAATGGTATGAGGAGCAGAAGATGAACCCCCAGCATTATTACCCACAGAATGAAGTCCAGTGATTATCTCATATAATAGGCTCTAAAAAGAAAAAAAGGTACAATTAATTGCCACAGTAGATATATCACAGTGAAGGAAAAAAAAAATCACAGGGCAAGTAGCCAATGCATCAGGATGACATAGAGGGGTAGAAATGTAATGAAGAACCCAAACAGTAGCTCTATTTTCTTTTCCTTGATCCCAAAATAGTTCTCCAAGGAAATATTGATAGTAAAGTCATACTTACATGAGGTGTAATATGAATCAATTAGAATAGGAGAAGGTACAGAAGACAATCCAAACAGAGTGTAATATAAAAAATGATTGAGAAGCCAGATTGAAAATTGCATATAAATATTTTAATTTCTATTGATCTCATACTCCACAATATGTAATTAAAGCTCTGAACACTGCCTGAGAACATGGTTTCCTCTACAAGATACAAAAGAAAAGATAAACATAAACTTAACAAAACCAGAGCATCAAGAATTCATGAAATACCATAACCAAAGGTTATAAAAAAAAAAAAAGAAAAAAAGAAAGAAAGAAAGAAAGATCTAATCACCTTGTCAGTTAACCCATCCCCCCCGCCCCCGGTGGCTGTGTTCTTCCAAAACAGCAGGCAAACAAAGCAGGGAAAAGTAGCAATGCAACTAAACCTCCATTCAGTTTACTAGGATGCCATATGGTTACAAATTCATGCTAAAATTCAATGATTCCATGGCCAGGAGCATAGAGCTAACCTAGAAAAAGCTTGCATATGCAATAAAACTAACAATCAAATTTACAAGGATAATACTATAAAGTTTCTTAAGGCTAAGGAAATCACCTCGTTTAAACCAGCACCAACCTTCAAATCCCCCAAATCATAATATTTCTCTAGCTTACTCAAATGAGCTGTAGAAGTTCGAGGAGGGTGAAGGACATTGCAGAAGAAAATGGAAACAGATTCATAATAGAACTGTGGTCGTGAGGAGTTGTGATCACCCTCAAATTTAATAATATTTTTGTCCCCCTGCACAGAATCAACATATCATCAAATATTTCTCAAACATGAAAATAGAAAATAGAAATTTGTCATCAGCAAAAGAAAAGTATCTTTGTAAGACGATACCACATAGGACTTAAAGACGAGGTCAGAATGATGGGGTTGAATGAATTTGTCATCACTAGCATGTCCAAATAAAGCAGGAATATATGTTTTGGGTGCAACCTGCCAGAGTTGCACAACATCAAAACAATAAATAACTGGATAAAAAGAGTTTGTTATTAAGTATTATGCTGGGAAAGAGCACAAACCATAATTCAGTGTTCTGAGTTCACATTGAAAATTGGTATATTGACAAATTTAACAGTAGGCCAAACTATATATCTAATGAGCCTATCTTACAATTTCAACTCTAGAAATTCAAAAACATAGAAGTACCTGTAAGCAATTAAGATCCATAATATCAAACTTTGCCTTCCTTTTGATTACCCGACGCATATACTGCACTGCTATCTTAACCTGGTTGGAGAGGGAAAAAAATCCTGTGAATAAACAAGATATAGAAGCATATCAAATCAACTTCTAAATCCAGAAACCAAAAATCAAGTCTAATGACGTTACACATGCTCACTAGGAATAAGGCTAATAAGCACCCAGAGAAAGCCATGCTCACTCTGAATATTAGGTCAATGTGTGTACCCAAACCCTCACTAGGTACATGTACCATTCTGTGGGTGAAAGACAAAGATGCTAACATTTACAAACTACGAACTGTGTCAAATGTCTATGTGCACGCGCACACACACCCCCATGGAGAGAGAGAGAGAGAGATTACAGTGAATTTAGGAAGCCGTATTTTGTACACATCCACAAGTTCAATCATTAGATCATATAAGTTTGAAAAGACACTATCCAACACTATTCCAGCTATAGAGGGGTCTTCTGCTCCATAAAGAAGGCTGCATTACGTCACAGGAAAGCTGAAAGTTAGGTGTGTCAGGAGCTTATGAAAAAATTACACACAACTCTAATATTTAGTATCTCATAATCTTCCAAAGAAAGAAAAATCCAAAGCTGACACACATTTCCAACATGATGGCAGGCTGAGAAAACTAAGGGACATTAAAGACTCGAACACTTGAAAAAGAAAAAAAAACATCTATAGACCCACAAGAACCTAATTCATTATATGTTGGGAAAGACAAGTACCTAGTGACTGCCCCCATAGATCGTCCCCAAAGACCAATCCGTGATATTTGTTTGTTGCTTCTTAAATGCGAAACCACAACCTTCAGGTCATCTCTCTGACACAAGGAACAAATTTATAAGCTTTATAAGCAGGAATTCAAGTAGACCATAGATAATGATAATGAGACAACATACCTCATGCCAACCAAGGCTGACATAGTCACCATCAGACAACCCTGAACCCGAGAAATCAAGAGTAAAAACAGTTATACAGGACGGAAGAAGAATTGCCGCGGCCTCATTTGCATCTGCACTACATCCACTGCATCATAGACCACATGAGCAAAATCAGTAATTCTTGACCTCTTAGTGTGTGAAGCACTGGTCAATTATAAAAAAAATCTTCCAGATATGAACTGGACAATATCAATGAGAATTTGCCATAAATATCTTCCAGAAAAGTAGAAAAGCTAATTATTTTAATATTCAACAATCCATACTTATGATACAACATAAAGAACCATTACATGCCTGTTTCCATGGGAGTATATAACACAAGGAAGAGGAGTATCTTCAGGGAATGGTGAAGGTAGATAATGACTACACAGCAATGTATGGCCCCTTGCATTCCTAAGCTGCAAATATTGCGAATATATAATCTAGCAGGGACAGAATTCATTATGAAAAGGACATTGCCGCAATTTAGTGAAGGAAACTATAGACTGCAACTTCTGCTGATTGATGTCTATACTTGCCTTCAAGTCTTCTCGTTTGTATGTTCTTCCCGCAAGAGTGAAGTTCCTCTCCCAAAGATACTGATCTGGGTTGTACTCTGCCCTGTATATCCAGCATTTCAGATACAGAGAATTGATATCCAGAGTATGACCAAACTTTTGAGCAGGAGTTGCAATATACAATTTACACAGTTGGGTTTTCTTATAGAAACAATTTTTTTCACTTAAGAATTTAAGAAACTGATTTGACTTTACAATTGCTCTGGGCTTCCCTAAATAAGAAAACCATGCCCCCCCCCCCCCCCCCCCCCTCTTCCCCAGCTCACGGCAGAAGAAGAGAAGGGCGAGCTTGTTATCTTTGGATAGAATCTAAAACATACAGACTCATATGCTAATCTCAGCAAAGCCAAAGAAATGCTGCAAAGCTGCATCTTGAAGTAATTCAGAATTTTTTGGAGGCTCATAGTTTCCTTTTCTTTGTCCATGGAAAAATTGTCAGGGAATAAAAACTCCAGAAACCAATACATAACATCTTATATACGCAAATGCAGAAACTTTCTCAAATAGTTCCAAATACACACTTATGATCTTGGGGTTTGTTGTGATGAGGGAAAGGATTTATAGTTTGGAAATTGAATTAGGTTTTGAAAGTGCAAATTTTGGTAGCTGAAACAGACAATTCCAGGTCTTAGAAACTCTGAGCAGCATGGCTTTGATAGGTGATGAAAAGGGTTTGAATCGTTTGATTTTGGTTTGATTTCGGGTAGCAAAAATGAAGAAAAGAGAGAACTTTGTTGATCTTCAAGGAGGACTTTTGATGGTTTATGAACTCATACAAGTATCTGAATGGCGGTATTTTGTGAAGCACTAATGTACTAAACCAAAAGAAAAACGCAAAGCTCCAATCTTCTAGTATGGCCATAGAACATGATCTATTTAAAGAAATTTATGTCCATACTTTTATATAAAAATAAAAAATAAAATAAAAAATCTCCCGATATAACACTTGCATGCCATTTGATCACTGAATGAATTTGTAAAAAGCCTACCAACTAACTGTTGGCTTGACTCCATGAGGTTGATGGTAAAAACGGTTTATAGAACTTTGAAACTCAAGGCACTGATGACTCCAATCAATGAGATGCTCATTCAACCCTTGAAAAAGAAAGCCGTTGTTTACTTTATTAACTTTTATTATTATTATTATTGATGAAGCGAATGCTTAGACAATGAGCCACACATAATAATTTCAAGTACAACGTCTTTTTCAAGAAAAATAATGCAAGATAAACGGAATGATAATTGAACAATTATTAGAATTGTAATTTTAGAAAAACAGAATAGAGGATAATAGAAAGTGAATTTGACATTCTAAGTGGTTTACGAAGGAAAGGAGAGACGTAATATACCTGGGAGGGCGAATGACAAAATTGATGAATTGATCAATCATCTTGCTTCCGAAAGTTCCCTCGTGGGAATACAACTGGAGCGGTCAGCGGAGATTGCCGCCACAAGAGCAGACTTCAGCTCAAGTATCGCAGCCGTGTGCCAAGCATGCCAGCCCGGAGCGAAAGAAATTGCAATCACCCACAGATGGAATATATAAGAGGAAGACTGTTCAATGCATTCCAAGATCCAATGCTGGAAGCGCAGCTGGAAATTAAAGACATTTCAGAACTTGTTAGAGAAAATGACAGAAACAAGAAAACCCATAACAAGAACAAAAAGAAAACTCGGAAAGCAAACTCCATGGGGTCCCTTTCTTCCGCATTTTCAGATCTCAAACCCAAAACTTAGTTAAAAAAATGTAACTTTAAAGTTAGAAGCCCCTGCATTGTCTCTTTATGCGTTCGTTCCTGTAACCCAGACAGAACGATGTGAAAAAAACAACAAACGCACAAGAGACGAAAAAAATTACCGGTAACAAATGCGAAGAACAAATAAATAAATTGAAACTGCTTATTTCCCCCGCCCGAGGCCGTAAAGTGCCTAAAAGAAACTTTTGGTTTCCGAAGAGCCAAAAGCTACTAAATTAATTAAATTATAGTTCTAAAACAAGTCTTTTCCTTTACTTTTGCTTACTGGGTTGGGGTTCGGAAGCTAAAAATGAAAGAAGACGCATGGACAGACAGTGAGCACAGGCAAACTAGTGACAAAAGGTCCTTCCCTTCATTCTCTGTCTGTTTTGTTTTTCTGTTTTTTTTTTTTTAATCTTTTCCTCCCTTTTTAAACTTCAAATCGACTTCAGACCGTTGCTCTACAGTTTTACTTCACCCACGACAGAGGCCAAGGTCTTTCAAAATCCCAAGAACAAAAAAACAAAAATTTAAAAGAACAAGGGATAATTACATTTTGCTTAATCTCTATCCACCTTTCATTCAATTCATTATATACTTTTGAAATTAATAATTACATTAAAGTGGACTCTCGAACTTTTAAAATTTCTCAATCCTCCCATTCCGTTTACCAGCAGCGTCAAATCTAACGGAAACTCACTGTAAAGATATAATTTTCATCTAATTTATTATCATTCACCATATAAAATATAAAATAATATATGCTATTAATTAATAATAAATCATTAATCAGTAATCATTAATCATATATAAAATTATTTTATACCTAAGTTGCAAGTAAGTATGAATAATCTATGTACACAAAAAAATTGTTTGATATTCATTAACCATATATAAATTAATAAAAAAATTATTTAATGATTTATGATTTATTATTAATTGATAGCATATATTATTTTATATTTTATATGATCAATGATAATAAATTAGATGAAAATTACATCTTTACAGTGAATGTTATATACATGAACAACACGTACAATGAATTTCTGTTAGATTGCTAGTAGACGGAATGAGGGGATTGGAAAATTTTAAAAGTTTGAGAGTCCACTTTGATACAATTATTAGTTTTGGAGACACATTGTGAATTGAATAAAAGTATAAGAGGGCAAAATGTAATTACCCAAAGAATAATAGATAATAAAACATAAAGAAATCCTAAAAAAAAGGGTCGGGCGAAGTTGACTTGAGCCATCTAGACAAACTCCGGCGGACTACATTTGGGTGGCAGGAACTGTCGAGGTCGGTTCTGTGGCCATGCTGCCTATATTGCAAACCAAGGCACACTACATTGGGTGGAAAATTTAGGCACAACTTTTTTTAAGAAGATTTTTTTTTTGTTAAGTGTTTTAGCCTTGTAGGTTTTTTAAAATTTATTTTCTAAAAATGACCTCGTAAAATGATTTTTGGCAAGCTTTGCTTAATTCTTAGATTTTTTTTAATAGTTTTAGGATTTTTACATTACTTTTAACTTTTGACAGGGATTTCAATTTCCTATTTAAGATTCATCAAGACCAAAGTATATCTGATGTGTCTTATGCATGTAACTTGGGTTGTAAAAGGATCGAGTTATTCAATAAAAATTCAAACTCAAATGGGATAGATATAACTTGAATTGCTTGAATCTTTGTAAATATATATGTTTTATTCCCTTCCTGATAGGACAATTATGTATTTACCACTACATTTGTTGATTAATATTGCTTTGCTGTATCTCCTAATGGGAGGATTGTGAACTACATGCTCTTGATTTTCTCTGCGGGATAGACTTTGACATGCTTATCTTTAGTACATTCTTCTTCAGAACCCTCCACAATTTGCTGGATAACGCTTTCTTCTTCTGCTTCAAGTTGGTGCATACATTGCTCATAGGCAGCCACCAATTCTGGATTGAAGATGAAGTCTTCACTGCATTCACTTACAGTACCACGAATTGGTAAAGAATAACTACCAAACTTGGGAGTGGCATGAGATCCAGGAGAGTAGACTTGACCCCCAACATGAAGCCATTCCCTAAGACTTAAAATTGTTGGGAGTTCAAAGTTTGGTGGGATTCTCAGTGATTCTAGCTCCTCGGAAATTTCCTTTCTTTTAAATCCCTCCCCAAACATGCGTCCTTCTTGACCAGCACCCTCAAACAAATGTGATTCCTTGGTTGAGCTGGAGCTACAAGGAGATGGGATCACTTCTCGGTTTTCTTGACCTGAACTTGAGCTGTTGCTGTTAGGACTTGGCATTGCCACCTTGGTTTCTGCTTCTGATGTCATCAAGTCTTCAGTAGTGTACTCAAGTACCAAAGCTTCATCCTTTAAGCACAATTGTTTCATTTCCTGCAAACCAGACTCTTCTTTGTCCTCGGCATGGTAAGATTTCTTTGATGAGGTTTTGGAACCAAGAGGTTTCGTGTTGGTATACTCCTGCTGCATGTTGGAACCGTAATCCTTGCCATCGAGCCATCTTTGCTGCACACCAGATCGTATATTTTCTAACATTGCATCATATTCTTCTACTGTGTGTATACTCCTGCTGCGTGCCATACCCTTATAACGCCTATAAGATTTCTCTTCCTTAATCCCCTCAGTAACCTCCACAGCAAAGGAAGACACTCGATGCTCTGGAGACCAATGACAACTTCTAGACCGCCTTCTGAAATCAGTATCAATGGATCCCATCACTTTTGGAGCTGGCTGGGCATGCTCTACTACTCCTTGATCTAAACTTGCTATCAACTCCCATTTGTTATCAGTCTCAGTTCTAGCAGGTTCAATGTCTCGTTTGGAACATGTGTTTGAATTGGAATCCCAAGATTGGAGTTTTTTGGCTACCATGTTAGCAGTGCGTACAAGAGCAAGATAGTGGTCGCTGCCACTAGAGGACATGTTTGGTTCCTCCAGCACAGGAATGCCATTGGCTCTCTGCAAACTTTGATTTTGCCCTTCACGAAAACTGGTTGATCTGGTCACGAATTTTGAAGAAATGCATCCCATTTTGAAAGGCAGAGCCCTGAATATGACCCAGAAACTGGATCATGAGAAACAAGTAGATGCAAAAGAGAAGGATTCAGTGATGAGGCATGCTCAAAAATGTGGAGAACAGGAAACATGAACCATAGCTTTGAAAGAGGGAGGCGTGGGGAGACGTGCACTGACAGGTGAAGATGAACAAAGCAATTAATATAAATACTATACAAGTATTAAGATCTTACCAATTGATTCTGCTCTGCAGATTTTGATGACAGAAACCCAAATGAAAAAACCTCAAACCAACCTGCAAATGAAGAGGGAAGTAAGGAATGTTTTCAAGGTGTACACTACAATGCCCCAGACGTATACAAATGAGGAAATGGCTTGTTCTTGTCTGTTTAGGGAAAAAACAAACAACTGATAGCAGCATCTTTGAATAAAAGGTCGGTACCATCCAGCTATGACTTGTCTCTTCCCATTACTTAATGCTCAATTCTCTAAACTACTGGAAACAAGCTACGCCAACAGCCCATATTTTAAGGACAGTACGTTTTTTCCAGAACCTCTAGGAGAGATCCGGACGCAGCAAAGTGGCCCAAGAGGGGGGGGCGGTGTGGAAATAACAAAGCAAGTGAAAATAGCATATCCCAAAGATAAGCCGCATACCTGTTGAAAATATGACGGAAACCTCTGTTGTTAAAAGGTTTGCTTCGATCGACTTGTTAGAACTCCTACTTGTTGTAGGTCAAAACTCCCTTGCTCGCCTCCAACCTCCTCTCCCTCTGAACTTCTGCAAAGCTTGGTCAGCTCTGTTTTGACTGTTAGACATATGTAGAGTACTGAATCCTTGATGTTAGCCGACTTTCGAAGAAAAATATGGGAAGTCTCGTATCACCGTAGCTTCGTGGTTCTGAGGCAGGCTGGTTGGCTGGCTTTAGTCAAAGGAGGATATTGGGGAAGAAGAATTGTTTATATTGGCATCTGAGACAGACCCAGACAGAATACAACTTCAAACTTTGAAAATTCTATCACCTAAAATCTAATTGATTATTGAAGGATCAGGATTATTCATTGCCATTCTCAAAAAGAAGATTTATTTATTCATCCTCACATGTTAAACATGGTTTTTTTTTTTTTCCTTTTTGTTAACCCTTTTCGGTTGTATGAAAAACTTAAAAAGCTGCTGCCATTTTTATAATCAAGGTCGTTGTGCAACGTTATCACCTTGTCCAAATTTCCAATTATGCAGTCGTAGATGAGATTAAAGAAAGAAACAAATGTCAAGAACCAAATGGGATATGTTGTTCCATAAGAAGTGTTAGCACTGGCATTGGCTTTTGAACTTCAAAATAAATAATTTACATTGGCTTCTTCAAAAAATAAAAACTTGAATTATAAGCTACAATAATTTTAAGTATATCTTTAAATTTGAATATGTCCTATTCATCTTTAAAAATAATATTTTATTGTAAAAATTATCTCAACTGTTTTGCTTTTCAATTTTTATTTTTTACAATTTTCATTTTCCCGAACGTCCTTTCATTTTTATTTTTGCGTTTAATTTTGGAATATGTGAAGGAAGAAATATTATTATTAATTAACATATAGTTAGTTTAATTGTAAAATATGAAAAAAAATAAAAAAAATATTATTATTAAATAAATAATATTATATTATTATTTTGACTAATCTAATGTGAAGATATAACTAGAGAGGTTTGGGATTTATGGAAAACATATACTTTTTATCAATTTTGAAAATGGCTTTGATGAAGAATGCTCACAGCTACAAAGAAACCACACAAAAATAAACATACAAATTGACATGCATTCATATGATACGTTAAATCTACTTTAAAAAAAAAAAATTCAATTTGTAAACTTACTTTTATAGAATCTATTTAATGCGAAAACATCTCTCTTTTTACAAATGTTTCACGTTCTAAGAACGAACACTTGTTATAAAAAGAAGATGATTAAAAAACTTAAAAATGACATTTTTCTAAATAAAATAGTTAACTTGAAGAATCAGATCACATCCTCAATCTAATAAAATAGGATGAAATAAAATGACATTCCATGAATATGTGATTATCTTCCAATATGTTTGAAGTGCATTGGGGTTTAAGCTACAAAAACAATTCCAATGAAAGCGGGTGAAATTGGTCAGCGATTACCAGGCATCTAACTAATCATTGACTTTAGTTCTTTTCAAAGTTCGTTGCCGCATCTCTTAAAAGACAAAACGTGTCCCTGCAGAAAGATGTGGGGGACTCCTCCATGGGTAAGAACACGCAGTACCTAAACAACCCATTTTGGGTTTTGTTAATGATTGAGGACTTGAATTCATTTTCTCAATGCCTGTGGAATTGAACTACAAAATTTCATTTGCGGGAAGAAATTGCAGCAGAGTTACACCTCACTTCCCCAGGCGTGGAGAGAGAGAGAGAGAGAGAGAGAGACTACAGCTTCAGATATTCCCGGAAATTCTCAGGAAATAATGGCACCTCAGAAGTCGTCTATTACTGGAAGTTATTCTCATATCGATTCATCAAATCAAACCGTAAGTAATAATATTAATAATTCTCATGAGACACAAGCCCAAACTCCTCTGCACGGTTATTTGAGCACATTTGGTCGGTCATTCCAGGCTAATCATCATGGTTAGGTAGATATGTGGAAAGGCATTCTATATCAACATAATTCAGCTTGACATCATAGGTAGATAGGTAGCTTTTCAATACAACATAGTTTAAACTTGGTACAAAAGAGATACCCTATACCTAGGGCAAAGGTGGAGAAGCACACCTGAATTTATCACTTACCAGCTAAAATTATCAGGATAGGAAGCAATCAACTGCCCGACTGCCTCACCGCCGGAAAGCATTTCTTTCATGTGCCTCAGACCTACCCTGTGAGTAATGTGTTCGGCGACGGACACTCTCCTCAATTGTTGAACTTCCCCCTTTCTCAGCACCATAGATACTTTTCTGAGCAGCATCCAAGAAATTTCTGCCACCAGATATGCCAGCCCGGGTAGCTTCTCGTGCATCATCCTCCTCAGCCTTCCTCAAACGTTTCCATCTTTGCTCCTCATGCAATTCAGCATCCACTTGCATCTCCCGCAGCCTAGCAGCCCGCTCTTCTTCTGAAAGCTTGGGAACAACATTGCGGCGCTTGTAGTGTGACTCAGTCCCATCATGACGGCTTGCTTCATGATACCTTCTGCTTTCCCTTCCCCTTTCTGCAACATCAAGATTTCTCTGACCTTCAGAAGAAAATTTTTCTTGCTCTGACTTGTCACGATTCCTCTTGTTAGCATCTCGACCATTATTGTTTGCAGTATTTGGGCCTGACAAGCCACTGGATGATAATTCTTTGTATTTTGAGCCCTTGTAGCGATCCTTCTTACTTTGGCTCTCTCTTTTACTAGATTCATCTTCAGAATCTGAATGCAAATCAGAGTTTGAGTTCTTGTGTCTGCTAGTCTTCGCTTTCCCCCTTTCAGCAGCATCATTTTCCGAATCCGATCGTTGTCTAGAGGATGAATACCTTTTATTCTTTGAACTGCTATGATGATGCTTCTTCCGGGGTTCCTTTTCACTATGTTCCTTCTTCTTGTGTTTTTGTTCTTCAACCTAATTAATGAAAAAATAAAAATAATTGAGCACAGAAGCACGATCAGTAACAGCTTTAATTGGAAATGTGTCAAGAATAAAGTCTATCTTTAATTTTACTTGCAGCATGTTCTCAATGAAATTTAAACTATTGCAGCGCATACATTTTCCAAAGGAAATCCTCGTCCATGACATCAGTTAATTTTCTTTTTTCCCTTTGGATGAAATAGTTTATACCAATACGATGGCACAACCTTCTTGAAGTGATAATTTAAACTATTACAGCTCATACATTTTCCGAAGGACAGTTCGCCATATCTGTCATAAGCACGTTATAAATAAAATTTCACCTGAAATCTCTAAATGCTAACATAATGTCAACCAATGAACCCTTCCCAGCACCACTCATCATAGATCCATCAAGAATCCTAGAAAGACCGATCACAAAACCCACCTCCCATGGGGATTTGTACAGTAATTTAGGGGCAACAAGGCATGACCCATCCTAACACCCTATATGAGGCTACTGAAACATTATTATCATCTGGTGTACTTAATAAATTTGGGAAGTGAATTACAGAGGAGTCTATCAGCACCAAATCCGCACCTCTCTACCACCCCTAACTCTGGGGAACATAGGGCAGAATACCTCCTTAATCCATTCAAATTATCTTCCACAAACCAACCCTATGAGGTCTACTAACTTGCATTGGGCCAAAACCACCTAATCCCACCCGATATTATCTCTCCAGCACCAGCCGCCTATTTCTTTTAATTGTAAACCATTATTGTACTTTCCAACAATCTACATAAAATTCAATAAATTATTATATTTTTTATTGGTACCGGGTGTCCGAGAACAAAATCCCGACTAATCCTGGGGGTGCACAAGCCCTCGGCAAGGAGCTCCCTGCAAGTGCATCTCGGGTAATTCAAGAGAAAAATCCCCCAGTCCGATGGCCCCTAGAGATTGTTTGCACCCAAAGGGATTTGAACCTTAGACCTGAGGGGAGCATACCCTCAAGTCCAAGGCCTTTACCACTTGAGCCAACCCCTAGGGGTTTAATAAATTATTATATAACTGCTTGCCTAGGGGAAAAAAATCATTTGAATCAACACTATGCAGTTCTTGAGTCATACCAGACCGGACAAATTTAATCAATGTTCAACATGTAATCTTCCATGCACAGAAGCAAAAACAGTGGAAAGACATGGAGAGTTGGAGAAACTGTAAAGCTAACGTGTTGGTGTGGATAAACCGTGGGAAGCAGGCAATGAAGAGAATTATAGACATAAGAATGTACATATCTAAGGGAAATTGTTAAAAAATTAAAGAGTTGGGAGGCTAGAAACTTAACAAGAAAGGCAATCAGGCAAAGATTTCAAGCTATGTCTTCGACATTTGTCTAGTGTCACCGAGACCCATCGACATCATATAAATCCTAAGAAACATCTAATAATATCACTTATGAGCACTGTATTGACAAAGATACAAGTAGTTTAGTCAATTTAGCATATTAAGATGCGCGTGATAGCAGAAACCATCGGAACAAGAAGAGAAATATATTCAATATGGCTCAGAAAAGGAGAAGATTGATGTTCAATAAAAAGTGAGAGCATGTCGCTGATAAAAAGTGAGAGCATGTAACTTGCTTGTTGAAGGTTCTTTCTACAATCTAGTACGACAAAACGGCAAGTCACTAGGGTTTCAACAGCTTCCAAAACTTGCAACTCTCCCGTCACTACCAACAACTTATCCTAGATCCAGCGAAAAGAATGATACCCTCAAAAGGAATCTATCTACCTTGTTTTTAAACCCAATACGGTTCGTAAGAATAGAATCGGATAAGATTTCCGCTTTCCAAGCGGAAACTTCCCTATCATATATTTGAGAATCTGAGTGGTCTCCGATTGACAGCCTATTCCATCCCCCAAGTTTGAAATTTGAATTGAGTCAAAGGACATACGGATTTGCGAATGTTGGCCATCTGGACGGGGTTGTTCTTGATGCGGGAAAGGGCTTCTTGCTCACGCTGTCGAATCATGAGCAAAGGGTCGGTATGGAGTTTCCTCCAGGCATCGTTAGCAGAGTGAGGCTTCTCTTCGAACAAAGCACCCGGCACGGCTGAAGACGAAGACGATACCTTGGCAGTGTCGGAGGCTTCCGCGGTGGTGCCAGCCTTGGGGAATGCTTCGAGGGCCTTGAATCCATCGGAATTACTACCCTTACCCACAGCTAATCCCGAATCGTATAGAAATTCCAATCTCTCCTGCTTACTGCAAAATTACCCAAAATTGTAAAAAGAAAATAAATTAAAAAAGTCGGAGATTTAATCGATAAAAATAGTAGAGAGTGGATTATAATAATAAGAAGAGGAAGGGTGGGATCTTAAAAAACGTACGGAACGAGGCCGGCCTGCTCCTGAAGGAGACGAAACTCGGAGCGTTCTCTCTCCTCCTGGATCTGCTTGCGGAGCTCATCCAATTTCTTCTGCTCGGCGCCATGCTTTTGCTCGGCCTTCCACACGTTCTCAATGTTCCTGAGGCTGCCCGTGTGCCATCCCTTCTTGTTCAAGAATTTCAATGCCATGCTCCCTCCCCTCTTACTTGCTTTCTTTCTTTCTTCTCAATATTTTCCCTCTCAATCCAATCCCCCTTTTTCTCTCGCTGTGTATCAACATACAGAGGAAAAGATGCATATATTCTCATCCATCAAATAATAATTGCCGAAGCAAAATATGGGCCGAGTCTACGACTTACGTAGAAAATGGCCGAGTTGTAGTTTGGCCCATTAGTTAAACAATGAAGACCAATCGTGGCCCATTTTGGTATGGAAAATAATAGACGGACAATATTTTTACAATCCTTTATACAATTATATTTTAAATAAGGGACATATAAAAATAATATCACTTTACATAAATACCTTTATAAAATCATCATTTGTCTCAAATGTTCAAGCTGATGGAAAGAGATAGATTTATTATTTATTATTTATTTTATATCTTAATACTCTCATCACTTGTGGGTCAGATTTCTCCTCATTGAGTAAGTCCAACAGATGGAATATTTAATTAAATTGGGTAAAGTGTAAAGTCAAGATTCGAACTCAAGACCTCTATTCTGATACTATATGAAATCACCACTTATCCCAAAAGCTTAAACTGATAAAAAGAAATAAATTTTATTATTTATTTTATATTTTAACAACCTTCATTTGTATAAAAGGAGGTAAATGATTGTACAAGGATCATTACTCGATAGGTACTAGTGTCCATTTAGGCCTTGTTTGGGTGCAAATTCTAACTGTTTTTTTTTAGAGTAATACTATATATAAGCCTCAAATATATAAGTTTCATACAAGTCATTTGTAAAAAAGTGGATTCCACTAATAAAGAATGACTTTTTTTTATACTTTTTTTAGGCGGGATCCTTTTTTTTACAAAAGCTTGTATAAGACTTGTCTATTTGAGACTTGTACATATCATTTTTTTCAAAAAGGACAAATCCGTAATTTATAAATTCTCAATAATGGTAGAAGAATATCGTGATTACATTCTACCCTTGAACCTCCTCGTATTGACTTGATTAAAAGAAAAAGAAAAATAGATCATGGGAGTGAGAACTACTACCCAGCTGATGACCTAGCAAGCTTAATCCATTCTTTTGTATTGCCAAATGGCTTAGGAAAACCCAGTTTAAAAAGAAAAATTATTTTCATAAGTTACTGTTCACCACCCCACATCTTGTGAAAAAACTATAAGTATAAGGTGTGAAAGTGAATAGTAAGTAAAAGCTTAATTCATTCTTTTGTATTGCCAAATGGCTTAGGAAAACCCATTTTAAAAAGAAAAATTATTTTCATCAGTTACTATTCACTACCCCACACCTTGTGAAAAAATTATAAGTATAGGGTGTGAAAGTGAATAGTAACTGATGCATAGCCTTCCTCTCTTAAAAACAACAAAATAGAAAATATGGTTATTACATCTTGGATACATCGATGTTAATGGTCTATGGCTAACGGTGGAGTTGCTCATTTGGTTGCATCGTTTCTTGATCGATGCTTGCTTTAGTTTAGTTGCTTTGGATGTAATCTAGACTCTCCAATTCAGTTGCCATGTTTTCTGCTTCCCTTCTTTTCTTTTCCTAATTCCTGTACCTTCCAATCAAATCTAATAGGAGAGAGAGAGAGAAAGAGAGAGAGAGAGAGCTTAAAATCACTCTGCTGGAATAAAACAATAGAGCTCATGTTAAAAGTTACACAAGAACAAAAGAATTGCAGGGGGAGGAGGGTGATGAACTCTCTCTCTCCCCTGCCACCCGGTAAGCCTTGGTGTATAGAATATGATTCTGCCAAAATACCCCCCACCCTCTCCAACAAGAAATGAAACCCCAAAAAAAGTAAGAGAGAGTAAGTGATAGATTTCTTTCTTATGACAGCTTATTTTGTTGATCCAACAGATGATGGCCAGGGGGTGGATGATGATCTAGAGCATGAAAAATGCAGTGATGAAAAGCATTACTCATTTTTTACTTGGTCGGTCATCTTTATGACAGCAACGATGTAATTGGATTATCTGTCCCCTTAAACTGAACTCTTCCACCTGAAACCACACCAATCTTTACAACGTTAGAATACTAATTAAGACTTCTTTTGTTTTTTTCATTTTTTCTCATCACTTCTTCCCAAATGTACAAAGAAATATGAGACTACTAGTTAGTATATTACAAGCTGAGACAAACCTGTGATGTACATGTCTTGGACAACAGACTTCCACATTCTTCAATAAGAGCTCTTTCTCCCCCGATTATTCTGGCCAGTTCTGAAATCAAGCATTCTATGTCTTCTGCCTGAAAATGAATTAGACATGCTTTTTTTTGTAGTACTAGAAAAGCCAAAAATAAGTAGAGGAGGTACAGAAAATAGACATATCAGATCTACATTCTTTTTTCCCCAAAGGATATATTAGAGTATTTTAGGTCTGCCTAGGCTTATCACTTGTATTAGATGGTATTCTCCTCTTTTTTTTTTTTTTTCCTTCCTCTGTGTTGTGTGCACACAACACATGCACATGTGAGTGTGCACTCAAAATTGCATGTTGGATTTTGATACACAAGTAATGAAAACACTGGAGAGAAGAGCTAGAGAACTTAATTCTAGTCCAGCTCTTTGCTAACTTATTTTCTCCAATATCTAGTCGTCAATTCACCCTCAAATGCTCCTAAGTTGACATTCAAAATTCATCACATATTATTGTTCCATGCTTTAAGACCACCTCCTCCCCAAAATCCGTTAATCCAAGTGCTCTGAAAAATTTGTCCTTTATATCTAGTTCATTGAAATATTAATCTTATATTCACTGCCAATCCATGTTAGGAATTGTCCTTTGACATAGCTTTCCTCGACAACTAAATATAAATGTAAACCATCCCCAATCGAGTGGATTTGGATGAAATTAAGTCTAGTGAAAATAGTAGTGCTGGATAGCAAGAAAAACTGATGGGCAGTCCATGAAAACCTACAAAATGGTATCTGTTGAGAAGGTTTATTTCATAGCTATGAGCAAAAAAAACAAAAGACCCACTTGCTGATGGTAAAAGGAAAAATGTCTTTCACTTATTGTACCTTCGGCAGGAAGCTTTGAAGATTATAAAGGATAATTTCCATCGCCTTTACTGCTGAGTTCAGTGCCTTCCCCACCTCGCTTGTATCAGCCTGCAACATGTGAATATGGTCAATGTATCATTGGTGCGAAACACAAAGGAAGAGAATCAAGCATTGGTACAATGTTGGAAGCCATAAATGGACAAAAGAATATAGAGAAAAATTACCGTAACATTCCCAATGGGTAGTTGAATTGAGGCATTCAACAAAGCTTGAATTGCTTCTTGTAAAGAAATTGAATAATCCTCTTCTAAAGCAGACCACTCCTCCAGATATGGAATCTATTAGGCGCCAACCAAAAAAATAAGTTATGAATACGAATTTCACAAAGCATATTGATATTCTCTCAAAGCCGGGAGGGGAGGGAAGTTAGAGGAGTTAATAATCTCAACGAATAAATAAATTAATAAGATGAATAGGACTAATACAGAAAGTTTGGCTAATACTTATAAGCAATGAATCTTTTAAAGGGAAGTCATAGTTTATGTGAATGGAAAAGGGAAAAATACTAATTTGATAGATTATATTCTCAGAGGAATCTAAAAGGTAAGCATGAAGAGCCAGTAATACTTCTAAGATATAATGAGCATAAGATCTTTTTTTGGAAGCATAAAGCTTGTCATAAGAGCTTGAGCCGTACTTTTAAACTCATGGAAGGTCATTACTCCTCCAGTTCAAATAGCAGGTTATGAAAAGGATTTTGTTGAGATATACGTTAGGTGAGAGATGCTTTATATGCTAGAAATGGGTTCTATGCATGAACATGGTAAAATAAACTCAAGCAATACCATTAGATTTTAGATGGAAAATAACCCTTTTCCATCAGTGAATCTGTTATTTAAGCACAGAAAAGATAACATACTGCAGAGCTTCATAGCTAACAAAAAACAAGTATCATCAGGTTGGCAGCCTTACTTGAGTTTCAAGAATTGTTGATAGAGTCTTTGTTCTTTGCAGCAGCCCAAGTTCGATGCGTTTGCTCTTTACAGAAGCATATAACTCTGATATCTTTACCATAAGGGAATAAAGTGTTCTCTACAAGTATAGGAAAAAAGTTTGTTTAATAATACAGGAAGAGAGAAGGGTGCATAAAGTATTCACAAGTTCAAAGAAAAATAGTCTGTTATAAAGTGTTATTGAGAGAGAAGCAAAAGATAAATATAACGTAATTAACAAAAAAAAACATAGCTCATACAGAGAACAATAAGCTTTCCAAAAACTAGTAATGGATGAGCTTGGAAACAAGTATGAATGAGGTCAGATGTCAATGTTGAGATTGAGATTGTTGTTCAAGCGCACTACTAAGCTTTGTTGCATAGCCGATATTTTTCTTTTTCTTACCTGCCTTAATGCTTATAATCATTGCTTATATTTCTAAGAGTGTCCATTGTTGTTTTACCACTAGTCAGTCTTAGTATTCTGCCCACTAATTCCTAGATTTTTCACAAGGCAAAGTAGAGGAAAATTGTATGGATTTTTGGTACCTTAGATGGTAAACTAAAACATGTAACAGAAACAATGAAACTAATGAATGAGTAGGAAATCTCATCAAATCTACCAAGCCTAACTAGCTAGGACAATCTCAAAATGACATATCCAGTCTCCAGTGCATATATATTTCATCGTGGCTGAGATACAGTGAAAACTTTCAGCACCATTGGCATGTAACACCGGTAAGCATGCAAAATTAGATAGGCCGTACAATAACAACTTGCCCCGGTGATTAAAAGTCAATACCATCCTCCCACCATTAGTTTAGGTTGGTACTTGTAGTAATTACTTACTCTTGGGCCCAAAAAAATAAGAAATAATCATTTCAATCAAAAATCTGGGTTCACCTACTGTCAAATCATTAGCACGAAGTAAAGTAAACAACAAAAATATGTCAAATAAAT
Source organism: Juglans mandshurica (assembly GCA_022457165.1). NCBI lineage: Eukaryota > Viridiplantae > Streptophyta > Magnoliopsida > Fagales > Juglandaceae > Juglans > Juglans mandshurica. Next base: position 8,977,418 of record CM039627.1, read on the forward strand.
TATGAAAAATGAATATATTAGGTACAAATGCAACGATGTCTAAAACAAACCTCGCTTTCTCTTTGCCGAGCTTGGATGGAGGCCTCTGCTTTTGCATTGGCGTATCTCCACTGCAGATAGCGATTATGAAGCATTCTCAGTGTATGTACATCTTCCTGATGGGTGGAAACTTTCCTTCCCTTCCTAGCATCTGTCCCCAATTTTGAACAAGGCGGGACTGGAGGCAGACAGAGGGCCCCCATCTTCGAAGAGTTTGTGTATGAATTAGAGAGAGCATACGCTTGTTTGTCACTGCCTTTGGAGGGATGAAACAAGGAGTGTTCGGAACCTGATAATGGCAAATTCATAGAACGGGAGCAAGGGGAAGCAGAGAATTTGAAAGAATCACCGCTAGCGATCACATTACCCCTAGTGCAATTTTTCTCAGGCAGCAATCTACTGGAAACCGTTGGCAACATGTCAGCCTCAGGCATGGAAGAGCGGAAATCGGGAAGAGATCGTGTTGAGCAGTTTACTAGTGGGTTGTGATTACTATCATCGGTAGTCGTCGACGATAGATCTTGGGGAACGGAAGATTGAGCTGGTAATGACATGCCGCTTGACTGCAACAGCTTGGACGCAGCTGTGACACTGTTGTTGGTAGACCGTCTGAATCTTGATGATGATGATGTCATCATCCTGTCCCTATCCACACTGCTTGTGACCATAGGTGTGTCGGGCCTCGAGGGGGTGGGAAAAGCGTTGCTAACAATTTTCCCATAATAGGTTTTTGAGGTTTGCTGCAGATGTTGTTCGGCTCTGCCTCCCCCTCCATTTTCTTTGAAAAGCTTCACACGCTGTTTTCTGTGAGTAGTAGAGGGCAGAGCAGATGCTTTACATCGAGAATCCAAAGGGGGGGAGTTCTCCAGGCTCTGAATCTGAACGGACTCACCGGGCCTGTTCTCATCGGAACAAGACAACGGCTCCATGTCCAGGTGCCGCTGCCGCGGCCTTTGAACGGAGGTCGAGCGATGTGGCTTCGAAAGGGGCGACGACGAGTTGGACGAAGCGGAGGAGGAGGATGAAATGACAGGAGACATGAACCTAGAGCTCACCTCCCTCACCCTCGGCCGCCGTTGAGACGGTGGTGGAGGAGGAGGGGGAGGATAAGGAGGAGAAACCGCTTCCTCCGTCGCGGCGGTGGAGTTGTCTGAAACTTTGGCTTGTTGCTGCTGCTGCATCGATTCATTCATATTCACGGAGGCAGATTGATCAATCTAATCTCAAAATTTTCTGAATCCCACCAAAAAGAACACCTCCCGTTTCCTGAATTGCTGCCTATATGCAGCGATCCCTCTGTGGGTCTGTTCTCATGTTGACAGGCGACGGTGCTTCGCTTCTGTCAAATCTGTACTTGCTGTCTTCCGATCTAACAGAAGAAGAAGAAGAAGAACATAGATCTAGATGGCAACTCCGTCACAACCTTGAATTGAGTCGACATCTGATACGAGAGAGAAGAAGAAGAAGAAGAAGAAATACAGCCAGCCTTAAGAAGTTGTTTGGAAAAATAACCAAAGAAAGAAAAACTAGCCGTTGGCTGTGAGGGTCAAGCTGTAACGGTTCTATTTTTCAAAAGGGAGGGGATTATTAGTTTAACCGATCATTCCTTGAGGAGTTATCTTTTATAATTTGGTAATGTATGTTCTTTCCTTCAAATTAAAAGGGCAAACATCCGAAATCATTACTTCTTAATCAATCTTTATTCAAAGCTCCCAATTGACATATGTTGGTTGATCTCATTGTTTCCGACACGACTCTACTTTAAATGAATTTTTAAAAAATTTATATTTTTAAAAAATTTTGTTAAGAATTTTACAAATATGTGTGAAAAAAATATAAACAGCATTTAGGTCTGTTTGAATTGAGAGATGAGATAAAATGAATTGAGATATTTTTTAATAGTAGTGAAATTTGTGAGTTGAGATGGTTTTTGACAATTTTGTGTGTTTGGATTGGAAGTGAGATGAGATAGTTTTGAGTTGTTGGAGAGGAAATAGATATGGGTCCCACACATGATGATTGTATAGTATTTGTAATGATTTTGTTTTATTTATAAATATATTTATAAATAAGTAATAATAATTTTTTAAATTACATTCCCAATTTTTTTATAATATAATTCATAATAATATTATAAGTTGACAATATTTTTATAAAATCAAATTCTATAAAAAAAAAATATCAAATTAAAATATATTTTATTTACAACATTCTTAAATAATTATGAAATATTTATAAAAGAGTTCTTCTATACTTAAGCCGCTACAGTAACCAACACCACACACTGCTTATGTGGAATTTTTTTTTTTTTTTTTTTTTGCTACAGTAAAACGCGCGTTTTACTCACAGACAAACCTCTCAACTTTTTCCCCAAATTAGTCCATTTGAATTTTTCTCCTTCCAACTTCAGTGTCTCCTCTCTCGCTCGTTCTTGCCACTCTTCTATAGTCGTCCGTCTACCGTCGTCACGGTGTTCGCGATGGCATTTGTTTACCCCATTCTTTGGTAAAGTGTTGCGTCGCCTCTCTCCCTCCCGATTGTTTTTTTTTTTGGTTACACATTCTGACGATTTTTGGGTGTTTGTTTGCGGTGGCATTTGTCTGTTGTCAGCGTGCCATCTGTCGTCGTCACGGTGTTCGAGGTGCCATTTGTTTACCTATTCTTTGGTAAAGTATTGCGTCACCTCTCTCCCTCACTATTTTTCTTTCTTTTTTTTTTGGTTACCCATTCTGACAATTGTTGGGTGTTTGCGGTGGCATTTTTCTGTCGTCTGCGTGCCGTCCGCCATCTGCGTTGTGTTGTTCCTGCAAGGTCACCCATTTTCGTGAGGTCCATTTTACTTCTTTTGTGAGGTTCATTCCCATGTGTTATTTAATATACTCTTTGGTTGGATTTCTGAGATGTTTCTTAGTCTTATATCTTAGGGAACCTGATCTCAGTTGGTATTAGACATTGCACATCTCTATGTGGCTTGTTTTAGTGCAAAATAACCGGTAATATCTCATATTTGTCATGAAAAATATACATAAAGTTTTTAATGTCATGCTTGCTGGTTTGGAGTTACTTTTAGGGACTTTTCTGAAAAAATTTTGACAGAATTTGCATCTCTTTATGGGTAGGGCATCATCACTCTAGTTGAAGTGAGAGGTGTTTTTAATGGATTGAATCTCTCTTTAGACTCAGTCGGTTCTATGTAGTGGCTGAATCTAATTCTTGGGAAATTGTGAACTAGTTATAAGGAACTGGTTGTGTTAATTGGGAATTAATTAATGTATCACACAATATTCTTGCTCTCTGCTACAATTGCTTTGTTAAAAAAAAATAAGGAAATGAAATTCTTTATAAAGTTGTAAATCAACACTAATGTTGGAGTAATGTTTTTTTTCTTGTAATAACGTGATGGACAAAGAAGAAGATAAAAGGTCACCCAAGCCTTCTACACCAATTCCACCGACTCAGGTATAATACATTGGTCATTCATAATGCGAAGGTCTCTCGATTCCTACTAGTTAATGCATTTTTATTTGTGTATTGTAGGTCTCTCTCTGTCCAGACAATGCTTACTACCCGCCATTTATGATGCATCCATATGCATATCTAAATTCAAATACATACGCATGGGGTAGCTAGGTACATTCCATTTTAAACTTTCAATTTTTTCCCTTAAGTGCATTGTTGTCCGTTCTAACACCGTGCCTGATTGCAACCCCCACCAATGCCACTTTTTCCAACAACGTTCATCTGCACTTCATCGACTAATGCGGAGGGTTCGGGCCATCTTCAACAAACAATCCAGGTACATTCCTTTATAACTTTTTATTTTTTTGGATGGGTGCGTTTTTACCTGTTCTAGCACCGTGCGTGATTGCAGCCCCAACCAATGACACCGTTTCCAACAAAGTTCATCTATCCTTTGTCGATAATGCGGAGGAGTCGGGCCATGTTCAACAAACAAACCAGGTAGATTCATTGATGATCTTTTTTTTTTATGCGTGCGTTGTTACCCGTTCTAACACTGTGCGTGATTGCAGTCCCCACCAATGCCACTTTTTCCAACAACGTTCATCTACTCTCCGTCGACTAATGTGGAGGGTTTGGGTCGTGTTCAACAAATGATCTAGGTACATTCCTTTCTAACTTTTTATTTTTTTAGATGGGTGCGTTGTTACCCGTTCTAACACCGTGCTTGATTGCAACCCCCATCAATGCCACCATTTCCAACAACGTTCATCTACCCTTCGTCAACTAATGCGGAGGAGTCAGGCCATGTTCAACAAATGAACCAGGTAGATTCATTGATGATCTTTTTTTTATGCGTGCATTGTTACCCGTTCTAACATTGTGCCTGATTCAGCCCTCACCATGCCCTCTGTCGAGTACCAGAGAGGAGTTGAGAAGCTGTGAAAAGACCACAAGTAATGCAGAGACTACTCCATTTATATCTGAAAGTGAAAAAAATGTTGGTAATGACATAGACAGAAGCCGAGGAGATAAATGAAGAAAATTATAGTAATGACCGAGTTGAGGAGGAGCCTGATATGCCAAGCAAAAAGGTTTTGGTGTTAAAACACAAAGGATGAAGAGAGGGGCTAATGGGAGGGTCAAGTATTTTACGATTGGGTGTGCGCGAGGCGGCAAGTACTATCCTAGTCATAGTAATATCTCAATGCCACGCCCAACTATTAAAACGGATTGTAAGGCAAAGATAAATACTCACCTGGTGGAGGGTACTTGGGTGGTAACTACTGTTAAGATTGCACATAATCATAGTATTGTCAGCCTACAAAAGTCTAGATTCTTTAGATCACACAAGTGTTTAGACGAATATAGTCAAAGGATGTTTGATTTGAATGACAGAGCAGGTATTCGAATGAACAAGAATTTTGGGGCACTTGTTGATGCAGGGGGTTCGAGAATCTGCAGTTTCAAGAAAAAGACTGTCAGAATTTTATTGATAAAGCCAGACATGCATTGAACATTTGTCATATGAATAAGATCCATGTGCTACTGGAGAAAGGATTGTCTGTAGGCATGCATTGAACGTTTGTCAGATGAATAAGATCCATGCGCTATTGGAGAAGTACATCTTGGATCGATGAAGGAAGGACTTAAAAAGGAGATACACAGTGGTAAAAAGTAGCTACGATGACTTGAGGCAAAATGCAGACCACGAAGGTATGACTTTGTGGTAAAACGATGTGTGAAATTAGCAACCCGTGTATCGTCGAGTGATGCCCATGTTACTGCATTCATGCGCTACTTGGATGAGTTTGACAATGAATTTAAAGGATTAACACTTGAGTTCGGTTCAACCAACAGAGATTGTGGTCACGGATAAGGGTAAGAAGATATTAAGCCCACATGTTGTCAGAGGGAAAAGGAGGCCGCCAACAAAAAGGAAGGTTCCGCCTGTGGAGAAGGCAACAGCCAAGCGAAAGAAGAAATAGGTAATAAATTCTTATTTGTATTAATTACGTGCGTTGCTTCCCATTGCATGCATATTTCTTTCTAACGGACGTGTGTTTTTGTAAATGAAATTTATTTAGACACGCAGAAAAATATTTGATGATACATCATAGGATTGTGAGGTATCGGAAGCTCAAGAAAGTGTTCAGGTAATACATTTTTTCTATATTTCTTCGCACTGCATTCATAAGCACTTTCTAATGGCGATTTTATAATTTTTTTTTTATATTTATTAAGATACCCAGTGCAGGCAATGATGATTTTGTTACTCTAACACAGTGCAGTACTGTCACAAAACCAACACCACCAGGCAATGAGTAGGTGCTCCAGGAAGACTGTGATGTAGTTTGGGAGATTTTTTATTTTGATGTATTTTTCATATATTGATGTATTTTGATGTAGTTGGGAGACAATGACGTTTTATTCATAGTTTGGGAGATTGTGATGTATTTTTCACATATAGATGTATTTTTCATATATTGATAAATTTTTGAAGTATTTTGATGTAGTTTGTCTAACGTCATTTTACTTTGTAATTAAGGGACGATTATTTGTGTTTTAGCTCCATTTACAACTCCTTCTCCTAATTAGAACTTATTATATTATGACCATTGTTACAGCTCCATTTGCTAGAGTTTGCAGTTTCATTGAATAAAGATTCTCAATTGCGTACTCTAGGATAGAAAATGGTGCATTCAGTTGAACAAAAGTGTGTGCATGATTTCCAACACAGGGATTAACATTAATCCAAATAGTACTATTAATATAAGTTAATCCAATGTTGTTCAAAATACATTTATAGTCCAAGGCAACCAAAAATTATTACAATTGATAACACCCAATAAATACATAATAATATTTGTGCACATATATTCTCTACGAGCTGCTTTCCAATTTTATTCTCTTGCTTGGAAAGAACACTCTCTCTCTGCACTAGTTTATCTTTCGTTTTTTAAACTTCATACTCGCGCAACAATAAATTGTCCTCCCTTTTTTGAGCTGCATTCTCTCTTATGCAAATTTTCTCCTCTGCCAGTGCAAGTATATATGCCCATATAAAGAATTAACACATTGCTTCTCCCTGCATACAAATTGTCAATTTGACAAACGTTAAATATGACAAGTTAAAAAGCAATACAAAATTATGACAAAAAAATATGCTATACTATGTTATACTTTGAGCAGGCGTAAAATTTCCTTCCAGGATTTTTGCTAGTATGGAAGGTCTTTAATGGGGCTTTCAAGCCACACCAATAAGTTGGTGCTTCCATTTGAAACTCATCAACAACACATGACGATTGACTCGAGGCCATAGGTAATCTAAATGAAATATTGAGCATATTCAAATGCATCATCATCAAAAATGATTTCCATACAAAAAAGGAGATCAAAACATGACTCAAGTTTTTTTATGGCCTATGGATCTCACAGACTGGTTGATATGACAAACTGTTTGATGGCTGAATTGTGGACTTCAAAAGATGCAACTGCATTAGTCTTATCAATTCCCTGTAGTACAGAGTTTATGCTTCACCCCAAAGATTAAGATATTGCACATTCTTCTAGTTCATAGATACATAATTATTTGAAATAATATTAATGCTAACTGAAAAGTGAAATATTTGAGGTAGTAATACATGCCAAATCTAAGAACTATGATCTTAAACCATTCTTTTAAAATTTTTAAAACTAATGCTTTTGAATAGATATAGCTTTAAGGATCATCTAGGCACCTCAACCAAAAGATAATTTGAGAGTTGAAAGGGGACACTCTTTTAGGCAGGTCATAACTTGACGTATTGACAAACATACATTTCTCGAGGGAGTAAATGGAATGGAGCAAATTTTGGAGGAACAAAGTGGCACTGTGGAAGGAAAGATAAAAAAGAATTGAAGTTATCTTCAACTTCATCTAACAAGGTCTTGTGATTTTGAAGCTGTGTATATCAGCCTAGGACCCTTTTTTGGGGTAACAAGTCAATGAGTCAACTTTATGGGCTTTAGGGTAACCCTTCCAAAAACCAATCCATTCATTTTTCACAAATCCAATGAACACATATAACTATCAGCGTAGGTAAGTGAAATTCAAAACCATGCACACAAAAATCTCTTTATAATCTTGTGCTTGTGTGATGACATGCTTGTGCAAATCATGTGGCAAATTTTTGTTTAATCATATGGGAATACACTCTTGTTTTTTTATTCTTTTTCTTTCCTTTTTTCTTTTTAATTAATTCCATCTCTTAGTTTTTGGGGCCAAATAGTATAACAAACCCTTTTTCCTATTCCATTCACCAGTCAAGGACGAAAAAATCACTGAACATAAATTACTACTAGATAAGCCACCAGAATATCTACATATGTTCCTGAGTTCCTCTAAATGCAATTACGATAGCATTAAGATCTTTTGCCACTCCAACAAAGCCCTGCAGTGGTTAGGCATAGTAATATCAATGCCCAAAGAAAACTCAAGTAAACAAATAACAAGATAAGATCAAGAAGGAGATGCTAATTTAAATGCCAGCATGCTAAGATCATGCACCTGTAAGTAGTGCCGAATGTCAACAACTAACTCTATGACTTCAAATCCCTATTTCCATTTAAAAAAGCACCAGTTTAGCTGTTTTAGTAGGAAAAGTGGCAAAACACCATCTTCTAGCATTTACAAAACTCAAAACCCACTCTTGCAATCACCTAAACATAGGGAGCGGATAATATCAATCTAGATACCTTGATCAAACCATCACATCTTACACATGTCCAAGTAAATAATTTTGTTAAATTCGCTACGTACACCTGCAAGAGCAAGAGCAAAAGCTTCTTTGGGTCACCAATTTCATGTTACATAATCTCTTGGCTATATTATCTAATGCTAAAAGTCTTGACAGTTGCATTATAAAGAAAAATAAGATCATCTTAGTTCAAGCAACACATAACTAAGGAAAATTTCATAATCTAGTCTAATTATTTTGGTAGAACGCAGCACTGCGTTTAGGGTTTCTTTGGGGCAGATTGATAAAGACGAAGGAGAAGAATCGACAGATTCGTAGATGGAGGGGGTGAGATTCGCGTAGAGTAGCGTCTGAGATGCTTCTTACATGGAGACGGATTCGCAGATGGAGGGGCAAATTCGCAGATGGAGGGGCATATTTGCAGCTTTTAGGGATTTGATTCATGGTGTTCGCGTCACCTTTTTCGTGGGGGATTCGTTATTCGCAGATGGAAGGGAAGCAGCGTTTGAGATGCTTCAGAGGGGAGATGGATTCGAGTCTGAGATGCTTCGGAGGGGAGACGGATTTGACAGATGGAGGGGCAGATTCGTGGTGTTCGCGTCGTTCGCCTCTTTCGTGGGGGATTCGGCAGGACTAGATGGAGGGGGGAATAACTCGAAGCCATTGGACCGTTTACCTAAACCCAATCAGCCACATCAGTTGGTGTGTGGTGTTAAAGGCTAGACCGGCTTTGAAGTAGATTTATTGTTTATAAAATCATTTTATTTTATGGGTGCTACGACATTGGGAAGTGGAGAAGCCCCGTCGCCCATGTCGTTCAATTGGGGGAAATGGTGATTTTCGGATCAATCACAGCACGAGGTGGGTCTGCCCATAGTGTCGAGCTCTGTGTCGAGATGAGGGGTGGGTGAAGGGGGTGGGTGAGGAGCATATATGAGTCTCATTACTCTCATGAAAAACTGAAAAGACCTACCCCTTCTGAAAAGCAAAAAAGTAACGGTCAATTGGTTTTTGTCGTATTGGAAAAGTAGTAAAATCATCTCAAAGCCTATTTGACGAGCCGTTTGGATTAAAGATTTTAGTACAAGATCTCAACTCATCTCTCAATCCAAACCGAGGCTTAAATGCTCATTAAATGTCAAAAGACCCACTTTATTTTCTCTCTCTCACTTTATGTGAGTTAACTCTAGAGTTTAGGCAAGAACATTAGCCTATTCATTTTCACAAAATTTTTCATCTCATCTCATCTAATAATTACAATATTTTCAAATTATCATACAAAATAAAATAAATAATTCAACTTTTTCAAATCTCAAAACAAAAATAATATTAAAAAAATATATTCTAATAATATTTTATTTAATTTTTAATTTTTATCTTAATTTATCTCATCTGCAAAAATGAACGAGGTATTGATGTCCAAATCCCTTCTATCAAATCATTACACACTCAATTTTTTCTTTCCACAATTGTACTTGAAATCCGTTTGGATGGAAATGGAAAAAGAAAATAAAAGAAAATAAATAAGGAAGGAAGGAATGGAAATTGTTTTTAAAGAAAATGAAAAGAGGGAAAGGAACGAAACCAAGGTTTAATCTAAGAATAATTCTACTATGTCCTTCTATTTTGCCCCCTCATTTTGTTAAAAAAAATATGAATAAGAAAAATTAAAAAAAATTAAAAATCCGAATTTTGCAAGCACGGCCAGCAGTCACTATTGGGCAACACCCTAGCAGCACTCTTAATCTAAACCCTTAAAAAACAGGATTAAAAAGGGACATGATTGTCAGATTATATATTTCATTTCTGTGCATTCATTCCTTTCTAAACCCCAACCAATTGGAAGGAGGAATCCAATTTCTATATTCAATTTCATTGCATCTTAACTCATTCATTTCATGTAGTTCAAAATTGCTCAGACTATGGGAGCCAAACTGAATCAATTGTTCCTTTCATTGAGATGCAAATCCACCAAATGAAAGCAATTACAAAGAAGGTTAGCCTCCAAATCAAATCAAACTTGTATTTTAGTAAGGATATGGAAAGCAACCAAAAGTAAGTGTAAATACCGGTTGAAATATGCAGAGAATTGCTTGCTACAAGTAGTAGCAGATCCTTTAGATGGAACAAGCTAGCCTACCAAGTATGAATTTGATTGTAACATCTAACTCTACCAGTTTTTCCATCCATATTATTCATTAATGTCTCCCTTTGTATGCCCTTCAGAACTTTACATGTGTTATAGAAAGTAGGAATGCACAACGGTGACGATGTTCCGTCCATATTCTGTCAGTTCAACCACTAGCTGCTTGCTATTCTCCAGGATGTAATTTTGTAAATTATCTACAACACACCTCCCTCTAAACACCGTATGCCCTTCTAAGAAAGCTGTCAACGGCTCACCGCATTTTTTACATATGGCCCCGGAAACCGGCTCTTCTAGAACTAGGCCTTGGCTCATCTGTTCAGCACCCAAAGAAAACATTCAAGTAATTCCATGCTATGAAAAATTCAGAATTTAATTATAAAGGTAACCGAAAAAAATGATTATATCCGAATAAAAGTCCTACTTTCCATTGCAGAGGCAAGCTCTCTTAATTTAACCTTCTGATATAATTCTTATTAGAAACAGGATGACAAAAACACTCGTATACTGAATATTCGCATACAAGAGTTTTCGTCATTATGTTTCTGATAAGAATTAGATAGAGAAATGAGATGACCAAATCACCCCAATTTGAACTAAATGGATTCTATCAATTTTCAAGTGAAAAGGAGAGGATCCTATTCCTACACCCACATGGACAATCAATGTAATACATTTATGACAAAAGAGAGACCTCTTCTATCTTTTGCTAATAAATGATAGAGTAGATCAGTGTAGTCTGCGCCTTTCTCTCGGATATACGAGAATGAAACAAGCAAATCTTCTAATATGCAATCAATTTCAGAATTGAAAGATGGTAAAGACAATCAAGTGCTAAATTGAATTATAGTATAAAATTACCCACTAGGGGAGGTATACTGAACACAGACCCGCTAAAGAAAACATACATTAACGGATATGTTTCTATCTTAACTCCTCTACAGGGCAGGGCACGCTTCACATACATCCCCACCTACCAGAAAAAAACATCTTTTTAAATCCCAAAATCAAGTCATCAACCACAAAAGAGATGTTTAAGACTTTGGTTATTGGTGCAGGTCTGAACGACACAGACTACAGGAGTCAAATTGAGATTAAACTATTTGATAACCCAGCCTGTCTTAACGTAGATAGAAATTTGCACATGACATGTATTTCAATAAAATGAATCGAATATACAATGTTTTCTAAATGTCCTTAGGTGGGCCAAGAAAGATGGCTTCAGATGGGAAAGGTGGATTCAAATTTAAGATTAACAGATGAAATTAAATACTTTAATAATGTCTCTCATATATTCAGCAATTCAAGAAAGAAAGCAGATTTATTTTGGAAGAGAGGGAATACATTTTCATATCACTGGTTTACGTGAAAATACAAGATTATTGTGACATTCTACCTTGGAAACATTTCCCATGAGAGTCAAGATAGAAAAGCATTTTTCAGCAACTAGAAATTTACCATTTCTTTGGCAGCAGACTGTTCAAAACCATATACCTTAACTGAAAGAGCCAAATCAAGTTTATCTTACCATGCTCATCTTCTTCATCTTCATTCTGACTTGTAAAGAATGGGGTGAGGTAGTTCTTATCTAATGCAGTGAATGATGTTGTGCTGCAAAACGAAAGGGGGGTGGGAGATCATTGCTTCTTTAGCACAAGAATAAGAAATTAAAAAAGAAAAGCTCAGTAGTCTCATATTGGAAGGATACCTTTTATGGAACTCTTTAAGTTTCATCTTGATCTTGGTGGCTGATGATGTTTCCTCATCATATGAGGGAGCAATGTAGCCATTATTTGGAGCAATGAAGTCATTGTCCCCTTCCAAGCTCTAAGAGGGAAGGGGAAGGTGGGAATACAAAGCCAAAACAAAAATCAATGATCTGAGAAGTTAATACGATTTCTTTATAATGGGACTGAAACGAGCAGCATTCTCAGAGCAGGAAAAATAAACATATGCATGAACGAAGATAGAGGAAGCATGAGCAGGAGAATAACATAGTATTCCGAGGAGAATAATCTCATTGATAAAATAGATAGGGATCGTTCTCGTAAAGTTAAGCTCAAGGATATTAGTACTCTTCCACTGAGCTAAAAATACCTAGAACTAGTAACTAAGTTATTGTTTACAGAACTTACTTCTCCTGGGGAGCCGCCATCATGGCCGTCACCTATAACTTGTAAGGCTTCCAGCATGGTACCTGTCGAACCTCCAATCAACAACACCTGCAAAATCATTTAGAAGGCTACAGGTAAATTATACCAACACGATATCTTATACGAAACTCACAGCATAATCATGACTTAAACGCAGCCACAAAAGGTGGGTTTCTGGTGTGTTCAATTTTCTCAGATTTCTAAGTTTTATTATGTGTCTTTATGGTATTGGAGGTGGTGCTCTAGGTAGTCTAGGATTAAAACAGTTTCAAACTTGAGTCATTAGTTTAGGAGTTATAGATTTTTTTATATGCATGGACTTCACAGAAATTTATGCTTTCTTAATTATCATGCAATTGCTATCTGGTTTGCTGTTCCAATCATCAGCACCGAATCATGCCATCAAACAGCCCCTAGAAACTCTCAGTTGTTCTTCCAAAGCTTTGTTCTAAATCCTAAAAACCTTTGCAGCATTCAATTGCTAAGAAACCACCTCCCCTTAGCTAGACAGCCATTAAACTCGAATTAACAAGCTGTCATGCATGGCTCATTATATATCGTTTAAATTTTATCTTTGAACTCCAATTCAGAGAAAGTGTTTTGCTTTTTCAAGTCCAAGATCCTGATTAGAAGAGCCAATGGAAAAAAATGATGAAAATGGACCAGAATCACCGATTGCTATCTAGAAAGTTTTAATTTAATATGGTGCTGGTGATCCAAATGTTTTTTTTATAAGTAAAATGAAATTTATTAAACTTTTTTTCTTTTTTTTTTAATGATCCAAATGTTATAGGGGGTAGGGTGGGGGTTCAGCTAGGGCCTAGACACAAGGAAAGACAAAAATGACACTGATTAAGGTATTGAGGAGAGGTCCCCTACAGGATACAATCCAAACAGAAAGCTGAATAAAAAAGGAGTTGCACAGCCAGCCCCATGTAGTTTGGGTTGAAGACTATCATGTTGAGCTGGGTTATGTCATGCTTCTAGAGATCATTGTCAACAGAAGACGATCAATGGAAGATGATGACTAAAACCAAAACACATGGTTGAAGTTTGCTACCATCGACCAGAATAAATTTACTAAAGAAAACCGGAAGTGCAAGTGGAGATGAAGAAAAATAGTGAATCCCATGAAAGGTAAGACCTATCTGGGGAAAAAATTATGATAAACTGGCTTAGTGACTGGTTCATATTAGCCCTTCAACAAGTCTAGGGTGATGGAACAAGATAGAATGTAAAGTTTTTTATTTCAGATTTATATAATGAAGACCGGAAGGTAAACATGAATTCAGCATAGCAACGGAGTAACGTCCCAAGCAAAAAAGGCAATGATTTAAAGAAAACGGTCAGCTTGCCTACCGTCAAAACAACAATTGCAGTGGTTGCAGTGAATATTGTCTGGCCATGTCCTTCTGGAAGATCATGAACTGATTGCAGAGCAAGGGCAAAAGCCATTGCCCCTCGAAGTCCTACTCACACCCATAAATCATGAGTACTTGGCCATATCACAGAATAAATAAATAAAGTAATTAGCCACTTCTAAAGTTCTTACCACTATACCAAAGTGCTTGTTGATGTTTTACAGGTATTTTTCGATGCGCAGGTCGAACCAAATTGACCAAATATGCAGAAGAAAAAACATTTGCAGCCCTAAATGAAAAATAGAAAATACATGTTAGTATAAAAATACTTCGATTAAAAAAAAACCCTTCAAATAACTATAAAAATGTCTTTCTAGATAAAAGAATCCCCATATTAACAATTACAGCATGCTTACCTTGCAACTACAATAAATAACTGAGGTCATCATAGAGCAAGTTCAGGAACAACAGCGAGTTTCACTTAATGAAAATATTAGTAAACTACTTCTGACAAATAATGCAAGGATACAATTGAGAAAAAGATGAATCCAACATGTGACCAGCTATGCTGTTCCATGGCAATATCAAAGCCCATATATATAAATCTGCAAATTGAAAAACAACTCATCATAGGTACATAGACATAAAAGTTCAATCACTCAATATGAGAGAAAGATAATGAAAATCACCCTTACATGAATGTCTCTGCTAATGATGATATCAAATGAAAAAATGAAGACACGAAATGTTGCGACTTCTCTGACAAATTTGAGTACGTGTAATGCTTCATGACCTAAAACAGAAAATCAATGTTCCCATAATAAATTTTTGATAAGTAGTGGAGGGTATACAGCAAAGAAATATATAAATTCACTTACAATTCCAGTGAACAATATTGATACAATACCAGACAGGCCAAGACCTTCAGCAAGCATGTACCTACAAAGAATGAAGTTGTGAATAAAATCACATCACAAGTCCAAAAAAGAACGAGAAGATCAAAAAAGAAATAGAAAAATGTTCTCTTACGAGAAATATGGAAACAGGACAAAGAGACAGCATTCCAAGTTTTGTAGACTGAAATGAGGGCAAGATAAATAAACTTGTATCAGAGATTTTCGTATGAGTTATGGGTCATCAAAATCAAAGAAAGATTTATATGCGGTACTCACTTGTCGATATCCAACCCGGCATACTTGAATAGGTTTGGCAATTAAGGTCTCACAATCAATTGTAAGTTCCAAAAGTATTAAGAGTAACTTATTAGACAGAATATGAGAATTTATCGAGAAGGATATCAAAGCAGAAGTAAATCCAACTGCAACACCTGCAGAGGCATACGAAATGCAATGTTAGTAATCTTATAAATACATGCAAATATTGATAACGAAAACAAAGTGATCAAAGATCAAGGAATATAATCATTCAAGAAGTCCCAGTTGTTCTTTAGACTTCTTGACTATGCCTATTATTATGAATAAAACTTCTTCACCATCTATATAAAAAGAAAAAGTTTATTAGGCTTTTGGCAAGCAGGATTTTTTTGTCTTTTTTTTTTTATATAAGTAAACAATAGTATTAATAAAGGATAGGCAAGCCCAAGTACACAAGATGGTATACAAAGGATTAGGCCCATCTAGGTCATTACAGTGGAAACAAGAAAATCATGAAAATTTAGGCCATTAAAATCAACAGCTAGAGCCCAAAGAAATAAGGTACGGAAGAATAAAGATCTAATCTCCTCTAGTGTCCGCTCCTTATCTTCAAAAGTCCGCTCATTACGTTCACACCATATGCACCACATAATGCATATAGGTACCATCTTCCATATAGCTTTGATTTGTGGAGCACCACCCGGAATTGTCCGGCTGGCCAATAACTCTGCCACTGAAAATGGCATCACCCAGCTTAACTCTAATCGACTGAACACTTCGCTCCACACATCTCTCGCTGTCCCACAGTGTAACAAGAGATGATCCACTGTCTCGCCAGCTTTCTTGCACATACAACACCAATCTGAAATAATTACACGGCGCTTTTGCAGATTATCCATTGTCAAGATCTTACCCAAGGCCGCTGTCCAAGTGAAGAAAAGAGCTTTGGGGGGTGCCTTATTCCTCCACAATCTTTTCCAAGGGAAATACGTATTTGGAAGAGAGGTAAGGGCCTTATAGAAGGAACTAACCGAGAAAGCACCCTTACCCAAGTATGAAAAAGGTCTCAAAACTGTCTAATTCCCAATCTTGAGCTGCCCTATTAAAAGTGACATTCCATTGGACTTGGTCCCCTGATCGAACTATAAGATCCGCCACTGAAGCTTCTTGGTTGCATGCCACTCGGAATACAGATGGGAAAGAATCCATTAGGGCCTCCTCCCCACACCAAATATCTCGCCAAAATTTTATGTGAGTACCCTCCCCCACCACCCGTTTAGTATGGCGAGAGAACACCCCCCACCCTCTTCTTATATGCTTCCAAACCCCCACACCATAGCTCCCATTCCCCTCTTTAGTACACAAAGTTACCAACCCCCCCCCCCCAACCACTACCATGTTTGCCATCGATCACCATTTTCCAAAGAGCTTCCGGTTCCATGCTATATCTCCACAACCATTTCCCAAGTAAGGCCCGATTAAACATTCTCAAGTTTTTTGACCCCAAACCACCAGAGGAAATGGCCTGCACACCTTTTCCCAGCTGACTAAATGAAACTTGAATTCGTCCCCTATCCCACTCCATAAGAAGTCTCGATAAAGTTTTTCAATCCGTGCCGCCAATACTAGCAGGAATAGGAAATAAAGAAATAAAATAAGTTGGTAAGTTAGAAAGAGTACTCTTAATAAGAGTCACCCGGCCTCCTTAATAACCACCATTTTTTAGTCTTTGTGGTATATTAAGAATGATGTATAGCATCCTATCCCTATTGGTTAAGGGGTTTTCAACAAAATTAAGCGGCTCATATTCGCTTGATTTATAAAGTTTTTATAACCAGATATTAATTCTGGGTGAAACCTGATGCAAACTCTATTTGGGGCAATGCTCAAGGACCTCAAGTATTTTTTTTTTTTTTTTGATAAGTAAAAACTTTATTAAGCACAATGTAATAGGCAAAGCCCAAGTTCACAGGAAGTATACACAAGAAACACCTAGTACATTCTAAAACTTAGAAAAACGAAGACAATAACTCGTTTACAGCCCCACCCTTCAGTACAATAGCAGAGAACCAGCTAAGTAGAGTGCTTATAAAAAACTTCCAAAATGCATCTCTATTGCGTTCCCGATCATTAAAGCACCTCTCATTTCTCTCCAACCAAATACACCACATAATACACAAAGGCATCATTTTCCATGCAGCTGCCACTTGGGAACAAGTATGCACTTGAAAGTTGGTCCAGCATGTTAGGAAATCAACCACTGCTTCTAGCATAACCCAGCACAGCCCAACCCTTCCAAACACACCATCCCATAGCACTTTAGCCATTTCACAATGAAGTAGTAGGTGGTTCACTGATTCTGCTTCTTTCTTGCACATAAAGCACCAATCCACAACAATCATTCCGCGCTTCCTCAAGTTATCTATAGTCTGAATATTCCCTATCGCTGCTGTCCATACAAAAAAAGACACCCTTGACGGAACATGAGCCTTCCAAATCCTCTTCCAAGGAAAGCCAATATGGTGCTGATTTAGTATCACCTTATAAAATGACCGAACTGTAAATTTTTTAGAGGCTGTTTGACTCCAACATAGTTGGTCCCTGCCCTGTCTTCTTATCTCCACTGAATACAACTGTCTAAAAAATTCAGTAACCTCCTCTACTTCCCAATCCTGGACAGCTCTGGAGAAGCCTACATCCCAAAGCACCACTCCATTGGAAAATACCATCACCTCGGAAACTGAAGCTTGCTTATTAGTCGCCAACCTGAAAACAACCGGAAATGCTCGAGACAATTCAATATCCCCGCACCAAACATCAAACCAAAATCTGATTTTTGAACCATCACCAACCGAGAAGTTAACTTGTTTCGGGAAGCGACCCCAACCTTTCCTAATAAACTTCCATAGACTCACTCCATACGAATCCCTGCTCTCCATGGTACACCATCCTCCCCAATCACTACCATACTTGCGATCAATCACCCCCCTCCACAATGCTTCCTCTTCCCAATGATATCTCCATAGCCACTTCTCCAACAACGCCTTATTAAAACTACATAGACTATGAATACCCAGACCTCCATCAGCAATCGGACAACAGATTTTTTTCCAACTCACTAAGGGAGTTTTGGTCTCCTCTCCCAAGCCTCTCCATAGAAAATCTCTATACAATTTTTCAATACGGTTGGCCACACCAACTGGTAAAGGGAATAAAGATAGGAAGTAAGTAGGGATATTAGAGAGAGTACTCTTTATAAGAGTAATCCTACCCCCTTTAGATAAATAAGTCCTTTTCCAAGCTGCCAACTTCCTCTCTATCTTCTCGATCACCCCGTCCCAAATGTGTTTGGCCTTAAAAGATGCCCCTAGCGGTAGTCCCATATATTTTATGGGCAGTAATGCAACTTTACACCCTAGAAATTCAGCCAAAGCTCAAGTAATTATCTAAGAAATCTAGGTATAAAGTCCTGGTCATCCTTTTCCGATCTATTAAACTATCCATCTTCTTCAAATTTTTTTTTCTAATTCTTTGACCCGCATTAGTCATCTTTCAATCTATATTTAATCACAGCAGTTGCCTGCTTCAGTTTTTGTACGAACTGCCTGAGAGTTAACTGGGCAAGCCAAGACAAACATTAAAACATGAAGTACCATAATCACCAAGTCCTTTTAGAAAAATTCAATGCATGCACTCAACAAGCATGTTCAAACAAATGCCACAAATAAAAAATAAAAAATCTTTGAAATCAATAATAATGTAAGGCAGACTGCAAATGTTTACCTGAAGACAGCGAGCCAACAAAAGTCTCAAGAAACCTAACAAACAGAACAAATAAGTTTTGTCCAGATGAGTCACGACTATTTACCAATGACATTGTCCTGCATAGCAAAACATTGATTCTCTTAGAACTGAACTCCAAAATACTCTAATTGCTGGAGACACGTGAAATTCACTTTATGTACCTGTACAAGGAAATTGCCATCTGCCAATAGTCCAACATGCCCAAAAAAAACTCATTGAGTAAACATGGCTTGCCTATAAATAGAATATGTGCTCAACAAGAACATAGCAAATTATGAAATAATGGTAAAAACTTACTGCATCATTCAAAACAGATTCTCCAAATACCAAAGCATACAAGTTCATGTCTGTGCCTAGTTCCTGTATAAGGCCATTACAAATATATTACCGAAAAAAATTAAGCAGAATAATTTTCAAAGAACAAATGGATCAATATATTTAGATGCACATGCAATAAGTAAAGCAAGAGGCCAATTTAACACAAATGGCTATTAAGGAAGAGTTATATGTTACATTCAAAGAGTACAAGAAGTAATTCCAAAACATAGTTGACCCAAGGATTAAGCTCAAAACTTTGAATATATTTTGTCCAACGAAAGACCTTAGAAATAAAAGAATAATGATTAGATTGAAGAGCTAAATAAAAGATGAATACATTTATAAAAAAAATAAGGATAATGAACACTTCAGTATAGTAGCAAGAGATATAAGCAAGGCTTGAAAAATTGGAATCGGGTAAGGGCCGATTCAAAAATTAAATCGGGTGATTCATGAAAATTTTAAATCGGTTATTTCAATGTTGATAAAAAAAAGTATTAAAAATCATATATAATGCAATCTAAGCATTTAATATCATGTATAAAAGAGTATAAAATATGAATTTACTGACTAGGTTCAATAAAAAATTATATGAATCTAAATAGATTCAATAAACATGTAATTTACGTATTTAACCTCAATTGTCGACATTTTTTGCCTCATATACGAAGAAGATAAGACCATTAACTTATAAGCACATGGAAAATGTAGTATTTTATGCACAATTACAAATTTATACAAAACACTAATTCATCTCCTAATCTTTTTGTTCAACTAAAGAAAATAAAGAATTACATGGTTTATCGTTCAATTTTTCTGTGATTCTTATTGAATACAATGATGAAATCAAAATATGATAGAACATATGTTTAGTTCTATCATATTTTTTACAAGAAATCAAAACAAAAACATAGTTGTTAGACAACTTAAAAATAAATACAATTTTGAATCGGTTCAAATTGGTCTTAAATCCGCTAGAATCTGTTTGAATCGGCTTAAATTGATCGATTGAAGTGGCTCAGTGAATGATTCAAAAAGTTCACTGAAATTGTTTCGGTTTCTAACCGATTCAATTTGAATCGGCTAAATCGGCCTGAATTGAACCATATTTTCGAGCCTTGGGTATAAGGTATAGGAATGTATATCTGTTTCATATTTTTAAGTTGAACCCTCAATATATCTATAGGAACATCCACCCTATAGTGACAAAAGAGGTAAGGAATGTAGGCAGCCAGTGAGCAATTTTTGTCAAAAAAAAACAGCGAGCAATTTAGTTTAACCAAAACTGTATAACAAGTCTTAAAATAGATATCCGCTGACAGATTATTTCATTAGAAACAGAAGTGGAGCACAAAATCACCTGAAAGATGGACAAAACTGTAACGGGATCTGTTGCTGATATAAGAGCACCAAACATCAGACACTCAACAAAAGGAAGTCTGTACATGAGGTACATCAGACCGCCAAGGTAACTGCAAGAAATATATATATATATATATATATATATATGTATGTATGTATGTATTAAAAAGGTGAGGAAGATGGAAACTCAGTATGCTTAGAGAGAATAAGAAAAACTTACACCAGAAGTCCAGTAACAACAGAAGCTATAAATGTCCCAAAGATAGCAAATGTAACAATGGCTCCAAAGTTTGAAAAGAAAGGTTTCTGCAAACGCCAAAACCATGGAGTAAATCATACTACAAGTACGATGGTTGCACTGCATGCAAATTGGAAAGCGGGCATGCTGGTGAGCGCGCACACACCCACACACACATATACAGAGATAAAGGCACTGAGTGCTTACAGGTGAGAGACTGAACCCTGACTGAGTAAGCACAAAAGTGTCAAGAAAAACTACAAGTAGAAACCAGTTAACAAGCATTGATAAAGCAACAAAAATATTAAAGGAAAACGCATCAACGACCAGTAAGGATATAATATGATGGGAGGTAGGAGGAACAAGAAGAAAAATTCCTCATGAAAATTGAACCAAGCCCTGCAGAAATAAACGAAAATATTATTGATGCTATATAATCAAGTAACAGGAGCTTTATCTTCGCCTTCCTTTTTTTCATTTGGTTAATTTTTCTGGGTATAGCAAGGGTTTATGACCACAAAACTTTTTTTTTTTTATCAGTTATGACCACATAACAAAATAAGCGTATAGACGGGCAATTCTGCGCGGAGGAGAAAACGAGCATAGTAAACAACGGAAGAACCTGATGCTATTTTCTGTATTCGAGATGTTAGCAAGGCCACCAACAATTAGACCTGACATAAAGAACAAGAAATGCATATACATTATCGGTTAAAACATCTTCCTTTAAATATTTTTTTTAATAATATTCATGTTGTTATTCACAATTGGAACTGGAACGGTGTCAATACACGTCGCTCCCAAAAAAGAAACCCTAATAAGTAAAAACGGAACAATAAGTACAAGCAAAACAAGCCCTAATTATGTGGCTATTAATACCGATGAGAAGAGAGGCGCTGGCTTCAGGAAGATAATAGAATCTGTGACGGCGGAGGACATGGCCGAGAACGAAAGAGAGCACGAGCATCATGATCTGGAGAAGGATGCCAACTCCGGCCGCTTGCTGATCCTTTCCGGGACTACTGCCCCGCGCGTCCGCTGGCGATATCACTTCGTCGATGCCCATTCCCCCAATTACTTCAAGTTTCAGCAGCGACCTCCTAAATTCGAAGAATCAAACGATCGATCGGGAAGCCACTTCCTCCCTCGCGTATACGGGGTCTGGAATGTGTGACGATGACGCAGAGGCCACTCTCAAGACCCAGAGAAATCCCAGAATTCTCCCAGCCCCCACCACAACGATGGTGATTGGATATTGCTCTCTAGTGTCTACTTTGCTCTCCCCGATTGTCAACTGCCACACTATTCCGTCCTGACTCGCCTCTATCACTGTTCAAGTTTAACATGCAAAACCTTTGAACATGTCTTCGGTTTTGATTGGAGACTTTGTACTTGAAATTAACACACTCGTCCATTATAATGAATAAATAGGTTTTTTTTCTTAATATATTATTATTAAAAAATCAGGAATACCATAATTACAACACCTTGACAAATTATATTTTTTATTAAATAGATTGATTTCATCGATTTATATTTTGAGAAAAATATTCTATATTTTTTTTACTTAATAAAATCTAACTGTAAATAATTAATATTGTTCATCTGGATCGATTTTTTTTATGCTTGATCTAAAATCGGATATTCAGGTTTTGGAGATGATAATCGGGTTATCCACCCGCCTATATTCGATGGTGAGTACAAGTATATAGACTACATTACATACCCGAATCCTGATTTAGATATAGCTGGATGTCTGGATTCATACCCGGACGAACAATGCTATTAATAATAATATTAGTTTATCATTCTTACACCACGACATGTTTTAAATAAAGTTTATAGATTGGCAAGTTAAATTCAAAGATACTTGAAATATAACATATTAATTGTTATGAAATTTCGTTTGGATAGTGAAAGTGTTTTATCTCATCTCATCATTACAATTTTTTCAAATTTTCAAACAAAATATAATAAATAATTCAACTTTTTCAAATATCAAAACAAGAACAATATTAAAAAAAATATTCTAACAATATTTTATTCAACTTTCATTTAAAACTATCTCATCTCATCTCATCTCACTATCAAACCGCACCTAACTCAAGGAGAACTTGGAACAAATGAATAATTTTTTAGCATGTTTGAAATGGGACCATACAAACTTCCAAAGACTAAAATCTAATAAAAGAAAGTGAAGGTGAAATGCCCCCAATGAATGTGGAATATAATTGTGAAACCTGTCATGGGTCGTTTTAAGATGTGACAAGATATTTGGGTGCCAAGGATGCTCAATTTAGAAATATCCTATAAATATATATATATATATATATATATATAGATTTGTCTAAAACCAATTCAACTAATTATGTTATTTATTATAATTATTCTATTCTCATATCGATATGTACTATATATTATTCACATCACTTAAATGAAAATATTTTATTTGTAAAATTTAAAATTTATTTTTCAGATCAAATTAAATTATATAAGAATTTTACTTAGCATATTCTACGTACCAACTTAAAAATAAAAATTTTCATTTATTAATGGTTTTTATTTTAATTTAATGCATAGTCTCCCTCTCATATTTTCCCTTTCACTTTTACCTCAAGATATGATTTTTCTTGATCACAAGAAGTCATCTTCTCAATTCAATTTATACTTAAAATTTGCTTTTCTTTGGTTGTATAACTATCTTTAAGAAAACGTAACGAAGATATAGATATAATTATTTTACAACTTATTTTACAATCTACCAATGTTTTCATTTCACTTATAAAAAATATGAACACTTTTGAGCTTTCCATCTAATTTACCAATCAAAATCAGCTTTACATAAATGCACTTAATTAAAAAAAAATGTACATGTATCATTTACTTGAGAAATAATTCTATCTATCCAGGGGGAGATTTTGATTTGCTATGGTTCTTTTCCAAGTAATGGCCCTTGAGCTTCATATTCTTCTATTTTCTATAGAGTTTAGGGGACA
Organism: Juglans mandshurica; assembly: GCA_022457165.1. Lineage (NCBI taxonomy): Eukaryota > Viridiplantae > Streptophyta > Magnoliopsida > Fagales > Juglandaceae > Juglans > Juglans mandshurica. Next base: position 9,001,187 of record CM039627.1, read on the forward strand.
TCAATGATTGTGTCCAAAACATCACTAATTTTAGGGGACGGGTGTGCTTGGTTAGTGAGGTAATCTTAGATAATCTCATACTGCCTCACTACTATTCATTATTATTTATAAAATTATTCATTATTTTTTTACTATTATTAATTACTTCTTGAATATTTTTTTACTACTTTTTACAGATCATCTGAGATCACCTCAACGGTCACTAATTGCAGAGCTTGTATTCATTGAATTCCATTATTTTAGTAAGAAAAGTTGCAATTTGCATATAAAATTTGCTGTGATTACAATTGGGGACATAAAGTATCAACAAGAAAACTCCCAAACGCTAAATACAATTCCCACGACCAAAATGCTAGGAGAGTCTCGCTTTGTTTTTTTTACAAATGAATTGAGATTAAAATTAAAAGTTAAATAAAATATTATTAGAATATATTTTTTTAATATTATTTTTATTTTGAAATTTAAAAATTTTGAATTATTTATTTTATTTTGTAAAAAAATATGATAAAATTATAATGATTAGTTGAGATGAGATAAAGGGAGTTTTGAAAACAAACGCAAATGTTTCACGCATGATGCATAGAATGTGCAAATTACAGTACTTCAAAAGTGAAAATTGAAAATAATCAAAGAGATAGTGTGAGAAAGACGAGCTATCGACCAACACATGAAAGAGACAAATTAAACAAAAGCACACCTAGTAAAATATGTTATTAAAGTGTATATTTATGAGATTATCAAGAGACAAGTAAAGATTATAACATGCAATGTATGTCCTTATTTTTGGGGGGGATATAATTACTAAAAGAATTTGTGGATATAATTACTAAAAGTGACGTGTACCCGCCGTAGAAAAATACAATATTTTTTTTATTAGTACCGAATATTTGAGAATAGCGTCCCGACTAATTCCGAATATAGAAAAATTCGATGTGTTGAAAGAGAGGAATATGCACCTTAAGAAAAACTATACTCTTATCATTTTTACACCATACATAATTTTATAATTTTTTATTTTTTTTCTCTTATTAAATGTATAATGTATAAATGATGAGTGAAATAATTTAATTAATTTAAAAAGAATAAGATTAAAAAATAAAAAATAAAAATAAATATATTGAATGTGATGAATAGCAAAACCCTACGCCTTAATAGCCGGTAAACGTAGTTTCTCTAAGGTGCAACAAACCTAGACACTACATCGGAATTTGGATGTTATAATAGATGTTAGGAGTTAAATGAGTGAAGATAGTAAAGCCTACCAAGGGCCCATGGAGTAGAGAAGCCCACGTGCAAAGATAGAGGAACCATAACGTAGTGACGTTACTTCATAGCTAAAAGATAAATGCTTTGAGTCTTTAATTTGGGATCCAAAAAGTATTCTAAATGAGTTTTTTTTATTATTTAGTGATTAAGAAATTATTTTTTAATGATGTTGTAAATTTTTTTATTTTTTTAAAAATATTTATGATGATTAAAAAAATACATGAAAAAAATAAAAAATAAATAAAAAAATATATAGTTATTATTAAAAAAATTAAATTTTTATATAAATCTCATATATATACACTTTTTTCAAAATAAAACTCTATGACCGTAAATATTATTTCTCATTGATCATTGATTTGGCACCAAATTTTTTAATATAGGCCTCTAATTTCTATTATTTATTATTAAACTACCCATAGATGAATGCTTCAAGTGCTACCCCGACCAAGCACCAATGCAAAGGAGGAAAGAGCCATCCGACCATATTGATTAAAAAAAAAAAAAAATTTATTTGCAGTCCCCTGCATGTGCAGGCCCCTTATTAAATGAGAAAAAACATCATTTCAAGAGGGATAGTTTTGTAATTTTAAAAAAATTTAAAGATAAAATTGCTTAGACTTGCATTGCAATCTCCAAATGAGGACTGTATCTAGCATTGCTCTTAAAAAAAATTAAAACATAAAAAATAGATAAATAAAACAACTCATTCAAAGGATATCTTCAACGCCTAAACTCAACCAGGGGATCAATTGGGAAGCCCCATAAAAAAAAAAAAACGATTCCTACAAAGAGGGTAAAAAAAAAAAAAATATATCAAAGAAGATGTCCAAGTTCTGACGAAACCAGGCGATCTCATCCTATGACTAGGTGGTAAGAATATCAACATTGCTAGGCAAGTTCTCTCTCCCTATAGGTTGTAAGAATCTCATCCCACGAACATTATCCACTTGTGCTACTGCCAACCTTGGCCATTCGTTCTACTTCTATACTTTTTTTGATTGTTCAATTTAATACATTTTGAGTTCATCATTGATTAGATTTATTATTTTTTTTCAATCTCTCGTAAAAATAATTAAATTCATATCAACCTACTTCAAATATTTAAATACATATTTTAATCTATTTACATTCAAACACAATTCAATGCAATCAATAAAATATTATTATTCACAGATCAACCCAAATCATTTGGAATCGTCTCAACGTCTAAATGCAAGCTAACCTGTTTCCAAGCGGTGGCAGTAAATAAAATCTATCCCCTATTAAAATGTTCTATTGCCATCTCAAAAAATAGAAAGGGATGATTCTGTAACACACCTCAAGAATTAAAATTAAGATAACACTGATTTGCTCTCTTCGATAGGAGCTCCTCCAAGAAAATGAGAGGGAAAATGAGATAAAGTGAGAGAAATGCAAAGAAATTCCTATATCATTCCAGAATATCCCTACAGACTACCGTCCTTGGTACTTATATGCAGGTACCTTCAGTTAAAGTAAAAAGAAATATAAAGGTAGGGGTGTAACCGGTCCGGTCCGATTCGTTTTGGATAAAATCTAAGACCGAACTGGTATGTACCGGTTTTACATTTTTTAAAACCGATTACGTCCCGATTACCCTCCTAAACCGGTACCTCCAGTTTTACCGATTTCCAATCCGGTCCGGTTTTCTGGTTTTTTTTAAATGTAAAAAATATATAATAAAGTGTTACTTCTTATGATAAAATGTTATTAATAATTTAATATATATATTATGTTTAAAGCATATGATCAATTAAATTTTCATCTTTAAGATTAAACTTTTATTTTATAAATTATAACAACATTACCTTATATATAATTATATTAATAACATATGATCAAACAAATTACAAATGTTCATATTTAAGATTAACATTTTATGTTATAATTTATAAATTATAATATAAAATAATTTCATATATGATATATATATTATATATAAAAATTTAATATATAATTATATATTATATATATAAATATTTTATATAATATATAAAATTAATTTATATATATACATATTTTCCAACCGGTCCGGTTCGGTTCGGTCCGGTCCCGGAAACTACGGAACCGAAACTGGACATGATGCGGCCGGTTTTCATAAAATAGGAACCGGTTCCAGACCGGACCGGTTCAAAATCGGACCAACCGGTCCGGTTTGGTCTGGTCCGGACCTATTTTTCGATTGAAATTTACACTCCTATATAAAGACCATGGCCCGAACGACAAACAAAAGACCAAGAGGCCAGTCTGGAATTTAATTGCATAATAGATAACTAAGGCCCACTTAACAACAAGCCCTGACTAATATGACTACTTAAACTAAAACATAAAAGGCCCAGCAACAGCCCAGCCCATCTTCACCCCATCCTTGTAGAGGTACCGACGACGTGTGACAAACTCTTCCCCTTCAAAACACTTTGTCCACAAGGTGAGGTTTGGCTGTCACGCCTCCTTTGTAATTGAAAATTATTAACTTTCAACTCATCATCAGTAATCCAATTAAAATTTCCATCTTCTACACCATTTACTGCAAGGCCCATAAAAATAACATTGAAGAAAATATCGTATTGAATGGATATTTGGTCAAAATGGTGTAGAACTTCTGCCTAAAATTCCAACTTCACAGACATTTCCATAAACAACTGAGGCGCAAGGTGAAAGGCCTCTTCCATGTGGGGCGTGAAAGCAAGATCAAGTCCTTCATAAAACCCTCTCAAAATTTGTGGGCAGACTTCCATGGCAAGTGGCAACACATTCGAGAAGAACAATATAATCCATGTCACAAGCAATTTCCAAAGAGGAAAAGAACTGATACCTTCTTCTCAATCTTCTGACGCATTTTGTTAAGATTCCTTCTGGCCCCTTCAAGTGTCTGCCTTCTCACAATAACGCTAAGAGCCTCAATACACACATTATCAATGTTATGCGCCTCATCAAACACCACAACAGATTCTCTCTGCATTTCCTTAGATATAATCCCAGCCACCTTGAGATCCAGCAAATACTGGTAACTGTAAACCACCACATTTGCAAACTGTAGCATATGTTGTGCCAAAAAGTACGAACACCACCCTTTCTTCTTTCCGTACGCCCTCAAATCCTTCAGTGTCATCCTTCTAGCGCCAAAAATGTCATCCAACAGAGTGCATATTCCCTGCCAGCCAACACCACGACTGAGTACAGAAGGAGGCATATGTGTTGCACTCCCATATCCCGCCGTTGCAATATATGTACCTATGGACTCTATGATAGCAACGAAAGAAGCAAAGTCACCCGTGAGGTCAGTGACGAGGTAGGTGGAGCCACCGGGATTCCACTGGTTCCTAACCTTAGAGTCCCTCACAATCATTCACCAAAAGTGAAGCGATTTCAAGCCATGGAAAGACTCGGCGATCTTGTTCACCCATGACACAAGATCTTCCCGAGTTGCTACAAAAAAACCAACTTTCTCTTGACTTTGCCTAAATGGTGCATCAAATTTCTTGGCATGAGAAGCAAAGGAATTGGCCAGTCCTTGAGAGAATGTGTGTTCCTGTGCCAGTTTGAGCTTAAAATAACTCCGATAATGCCTCCTTGCACTTAACAATTTTGGATAGAGTTCCCATCCACTCTTCTAGTGCGGTTTGAGCTACACCAACAGATAGGGACCTAACATCCAAGCACCACTCATCTACAGTCTTACTGAGTAAACTTGGGTACAACCCATATAGGGTTCCCAAGTAGAGCAACTCATGAGCTCTCTCGTGAAGCTTTTTGCTTCGGCATATATCAATCAAGCAATTACAGAAGGGTCTTCAGGCTTCAACTATAGTTTCATAGAGAATGCTCTTGAACTCATCCCTTAAGGTTTCAAAGCTAGTTCTCTCTTCTATTACCAACTTCACAATGGAAAACAATTTTGGGTTAGCTTGGTTCAAACAAGTAAGAATCTTATCAACGTCTCAATTTCCCTCACATATAGACATAACAGAAATCAAGCATCCACAAAGCCTATCATCTAGCTTAACCCCTCTTTCAACAGATGTCGCAAACACTCTAACCAAGTCATCAATTCTCTTGCTCTTCCCTAAGCATTGAATCAAACATGTGTAGCCCATCACATTGAGCTCAACACTCAACTCGTATCCTCCAGGGTCGAAATACCAAATTTAAGAATCTGAGCTTGAAGCTTGGGGTTGGAGCGCAGTAGAGGTGCTTGAACCAATGAACCAAATCTGAGCCAACGAACCGATTTTCCTAGTTGAGCTCGAGGGAGGAAGACTTTATTTCTTCCAAAGTGGGTCGTTTGGACGAGGAAGGTGTTGCATCAGAGGAGAAGCTCGAGAGCTGATCTCTCATCCACTTGACCTTGTCGTCCAGAAAATCTTCATTGATTCCCATTTTTGGCTTTTGTTTTTGCTTTGAATTTTTAGTGGCTTAAAATTTGTTCGTCATCAACCTTTTATCGAATGTTTGCTTTGGAGGGATTGGGGACGATGTCATTTGGCTACTACTTGGGTTGTTTCGGATAACAAATGAGGCATATGGTGGTGATGAAAGATTCTAGGGTTAGCAAATGAGTAATCACTAATCGGGATTTGAGAGATGCAGCTTTGTTCAAAGATGAACTCGGACAAGGAATTTGTTGTTGCTTGTTCTTCATCTTCTTTTTCCTGCATCGTACCAACCTGCTCCAAATAGCTTAAATTCTTGTGAAAGTTGTTCCGACCTTCCTTTAATTTTTGTAGGATAATTTCATATCACTGCTAATTTTGTTCCACCAGCTCCTTAATTTTGAATAATAATAAGATAATTTCTTCCATTTCTATAGATTGATGAAGAAGTTGCCACGGAAAGCCTAGCTCTAGATACCACTTTGTAACACACCTCAAGAATTAAAATAAGATAACATTGATTTGCTCTCTTCGAGAGGAGCTCCTCCAGGAAAATGAGAGAAAGTGAGAGAAAAGCAAAGAAATTTCTATATAATTCCAGAATATCCCTACAGACTACTATCCTTGGTACTTATATGCAAGTACCTTCAGCTAAAGTAAAAAGAAATATAAAGGCCATGGGCCGAACGACAAACGAAAGGCCTAGAGGCCAGTCTGGAATTTAATTGCATAACAGATAACTAAGGCCCACTTAACAACAGGCCCTGACTAATATGATTACTTAAACTAAAACATAAGAGGCCCAGCAACAGCCCAGCCCGTCTTCACCCCATCCTTGTAGAGATACCGACGACGTGTGACAGATTCTTACCAACAGAAATGATAACCATATATGACAACTAAAACGACAGAATACTGCACTTTTTTATTTGAAAACAAGTCATGTGACAAGATTACTTCAGATCACCTACTGAAAAGTGTTCTTAATTTGTACTAACCAAGAGAATCTAACTTGTCTTAATGGTTATTTTAATAGTACAGATAAAATGGTAACTGTCACTCAAGCTCCTCGTCTAAAAAGCTGAGCAATTTAAAAAAAGCCAACTCACCTAACAGAATGTGCCTGATGCAATTTTCATGAAACTCGCATGCATGACATTAATCACCAAGTAAATCAGTACACTTCAACATGCCATTGTTTGTTCTTTTTTAGTTGGGAGAGCTTCTGTTCCCAACTCTCCCCTCTTTGCTCCGCAACCTTCTTAAAGGTTTCCTGGATCCCAGGCATCATTCCTTTAAGCCCACAGAAATAAATGTGGGCACCATCATCCAAAAGTTTACAGATTTCATCACTGTATTCTTCAATCTTGTCCTGAACATACATCTTGCCTCCACTCTTATTCTTTTGCTCTCTACTAAGGGCCCGGTCGAAGCGAAAGTTGTCTGGGTAGTCCTTAAGATACTTCGTAAATTCATCGTCGTATAGGAGACTGTCAGAATTAGCCACCCCAAGGAACAGCCATGCAAGACCATTGAACTTGAATGTAGGAACAGACTCCATGAACATTCGGCGAAGATAGCCTCTGAAGGGAGCAATGCCAGTTCCAGTAGCAATCATTATGTGGGTGGCATTTGGGTCGTCTTCAGGCAAAAGCATTATCTTGCCAGAGGGGCCTTCAAGATAATTGAGAAATAAGAACAGATAAGAAGCAAGTCTAGACCACAATAACATTGAATATCTATGTAAAACCAACACCAAAGAATCACCAATCACACAACTACATCTATCTATCCTCTAAGAGTAATCATGTTGTTAATTAGATAACACCAATTCAGCCACCATATCATAACTAAGAAATCATTAAAAACCATAATGCTGAAGTAGGACTCACTTGAAGACAACGTAAGTAATAGGATATCAACATATTAAAATCGAAGCAAAGCAATTTAACAAAAAATAAGTCACATGAAGTTTCCTTTATACAATAACAAAATCCCTTTGTGAGCCGGGTTAATTACAACAATTTATATTAATTATGAATAACCTATTAGTTAAGCTTATAATGACGTTATTCTGAACCCACTTCCCCCACTGGCAGGCCCTCCCATGGAATAAAGAAAAGAAAGTCTCCTTTTGTCCCAATGTAAAATCTTTTCGTACCCTAAACACAGAAATCTCAGTGCATGAATGATAAAATTACTGGTCAAATAAATTTATGATACTTTCTCAATTGTCTTTCCTCCTGACCTTCGGATGGTGAAAGTTTGATAATCATCCAAAGCATCCAAATGTCAAGCTTAGATAAAATAACCATTGACCAATAGATCCAGACTCACTTTCTTCATCAAACAAACTATCCAGGCTTGTGACTGTAACGCCCCAATGGACCCCAAACCACATGGCCTATACTCCAAAAGGACTAGTCAATGATACAATTGGAGCCCCATTGGAACTTTATAAAGAGCAAGAACTTTTCCTTCCCAAGCAATGTAGGATCTCATTCACCACCTACCCTTATCCGTATCATATGGGGTATCACACTAACCTTCTGGACTTGTGCAACTACTAGTCAGCATGTTTTTCCACTGTTCACAAATCACAACCAGAGGTAACCCCATCAAACTATAAAAAATTGCCTTAACTTTTGTTTTATATGGCCAAACTAACCCATCTGACTATATAAATTATTGACGACAATTACTATTAAACTTTTTTTATAAGTCACAATCATAATCATTCACATGGTAAGTGACTAATATTACACCATTTGTTGTATAATGTTGGACTAGGAGCATGCCATTAAGTTGTTGACTTGCTTTGATAGAGTATTTGGATCCACTTGTGAAAATGAGTAGAATAGTTAGACCCATAAGCTACACATCAAGTATCAACTAACTAGTAGACATTGGAAATTAAATTATGCAAGAAAGTACAAGCAAGTTATGTGATCCTTGACTACTTGTGAAGGAAATTCTAAAAAAACAAATCAAGTCTTTTAACCTTTGGTGTAAGGTAGACCGTACCTGTGACCTGAATTTTATCTCCAGGCTTTGAGTTGCATAAAAAATTGCTGCATACACCATTCTTGGAAGGATCCTCCTTTCCAGTTTCAGGGTCATAATAAACAGCACGGCGGACACATAAGCTGGCTGTCTTGCCATCAAAAAAGTCTCCATACCTAGAGGAGGCAATTGAATATAAACGAACATTGTGGGGAGCCCCTGGTTTCTTTGGGTTTTCACCCTGTGACACATGGAGATGATTATTCAAATATCACAATGGTATACTTTTAATTCAGAGATACACACCTTTTAGCACGTCAAGAAAATATTTCATAAATTCTGAATAAATATACAAATTGAGATTCTCCATCAAATGGAACTGAACACTAAATCTACATCATTTTATTTATTCTCTTAATCCTAGCCAGTAGCAACAGAGATCCATAGGCAAAGACAGGATCAAGGGAAATTGACAACACCATCTACAATATAATATGCTTTTATCATGACTAGCCTAGAAAGAGAACCTACAACTTTGGAGAAGCACAATAAAAAGAGAATGATGACCAGGTAACTAATCACTTACAGGAGGAATTACACCATAACTCTGCCCTTCCCAGTATGGAACGTTGCCACCATGATCAATCACAATATGGCAAGTCTCTCCAGGAGCTTTCGGCCCCACAAGGCTCTCAACAGAGACAATGGTTGCTGTATAAGGTTCCTTAGGCTTGTATGTATTTAGTGGGGGCCCTTTGGCATCTTCAAGGCTTGAAGGGGAAACAACAACTTTAGGTATGCTAGCTTGTTGCACTGATTGGCATATTATCTGTTTATTTCTCAATCGTGCATTTGTTGTTTTCGATTCCAGTGATAAGAAAGGTGCCCATGATTTTCCATGAAAGTTCAAGCTATTTGTCTGCAAAAAATGAAAAACAGTTGCCTTGAGAAATCACAAACCATACAAAAAACAGGGAAATTTAATTTGTTAATGATAAAGTAAAACTCACATTCAATATTAATCGTATCATATCTTTCTCTCAAAGAATTTTGTAAGCAGTTTTTTATAGGTAAAGAATCATGTAAACAATGAACCTTATATACATATATATATATTTTTTTTTATAGGTATGAACCTTATATACATATTTACTATGGTGTTGAGACAATAAATGAGGCATTACATGAATGAGAGTGCAAATCAGAGAATTGTGAGCTGAAATCCACTCTCTTGCTCTCATTCGAGGTGGCAGAGTGGTTTTTGATAAGGAAGCAAACGAAAAAGTGAATATAGCTTTTAGATAATGTTGCTTTGATCAAGGCTTTTTCTAGGGATAAGTTTTCCAGTGAAAGTAACTTTTTCTCTTTTTACTTCATCTCTGAGAACTAAAGAAAAATACATAATCAGATCTCTACTGCAATGGACATAAATTAAAATCTATGCTTCTGAAATTGAGATATACATGTGAGTAATGTTGGAACATGGGGAATGAGTTCTTATTTCCAAAATTCCCAAAAATTTTACAAATTTTACAATTGCTTTATCATTTCATTTGGACCGAACAAATTGAAGAAAATGATTGCATTTCGATGTTCCAGTTTAAATGGCTTGAAATGAAATGTGAGTAGGACAGATTTTTTTTTTTTCAATGGAAGTTGAATATGGGGAATGAGTTCTTATTTCCAAAATTCCCAAAAATATCAAAACCTCATGTTCTAGAATGTAACCAAACAAGCTCTTAAATTTTATGATCCACGACATAACCAAACACAGAACTAACAGAAATAAGTAATCATTTAACTCGAAGATTGTAACATTAAGCATTTCAACTACAAAATTAGTCGGAAAAAATATAAAGATTTTGAAGAAACCTTAAACACGGATCTCCTGGTGGACAAATCGCTCCCAACAGGAACACTCACTGCAACCTGAAAGCAAACCATCAGACTGGAAACATTAGCAGAAAGGCAGAGTCAAAAGCACAGCAAAAACCCCATCCACTTGCCAGGTGAGGCATTTGTTTAATCTCATTTAGTTTCATTGGGTTTCTTTCATTTTCTTTTCCCGCAGTTTCTCGGAAGCCAAACAGAGGGAAGGATCACAATCATATAATGAAAAAAAGAAATGGACCTGAGATGCCGCCAACTGAGCCATGAGGAGATCAAGAGAGGTTCGGAGAGCGAGACTTGGGGAGAAACCAGAGAGAGGACTAAGGAGAATCAATATTGTTCTCGAAATATATAAGGTGGGTTCGATCTCTCGCTCATGCAGCGGGGAGGAAGAGCAGCTGCAAATGATCCTTTCGAGAATGGCAAAGGACGACTTTACCTTTGGCTTCTCAGACTGTCATCGGCTAATTTTGCTAATTGTTTTTTAAAATTTTTAATATTTTTTTAAAATTTGTTTTAAAATTTATTCTTTTAAAATTATTTCAAATTTTTTTATTATTATTCATATAATAAATATTTAATAAAATAAATTAAAATTAATATAAAATGTAAAGTGTTAAAAAATTGTGAAGATTTTTTTGTTATTTTTTATTAATTACATGTTGAAATATTCTTGATAGCAGCCCTTGTATGGCATCAACCATAGCAGCCCTTGTATGGCATCAACCATTGCACACCATACGTGGCTATGCCTTCTTTTTTTATTTTTTATTTTTCCTACTGAAACTAACATTTGAATTTTTCTGTATTGAACCGATACCTTGCGGGTTCTCAAGAGAAACAAGTGGGAGATTCTACTCGATTCTCTTGCAAAGAAAAGGTTAACCATAATTGGATTCCTAATTAACTCGATCCCTTAATTACATTGGAGGAGGGAGGAGTTCTCTAGTTAAGAAGAAAAAACAAAAGGACCTTGCTCGTAATTATTACAAAACTTATGGGAAATTTCGTCCACCAAAGGTGCAAGATTAAGATCAAGATGGAGTTCTTTTCTAGCTCTCGGCTTGCAATCGACGATCGATAATGAGTCTGACGACTCCCTACCACTCTCCCAACATACGCCCACTAATTAAGAAACGGGAACAGAGCCGCAACAGTTCAACCCAGAAAACCACTGCCATTGCCCATCTCGTCACCTCAACGGTACTGTTTTAGCTAGGTGCTTCGATCGGTGGGAGAGCAATCATTCGGTGATGGGAAGTTGGTCTTGGCCTTGGAACAGCGGAATTCTTTGGTCGCAGCGTCATAGACACGCGCTGCTTCCTCGGCCGTGTCGAAGGTGCCAAGCCAGACTCGGCTCTTCTTGCCAGGGTCTCAGATTTCAGCGGCGTAGCGGCCCCACGGTCTCTTCCTTACTCCCCTATAATGCATCTCTTTGTCGTCGGCAAAAGCCCTTCCAATATTGCTTCCCTTTCTCACTCCAAGGCTTTACTTCACTTTGATAGCCATTCTCGTTAATTATTCGAGCAGAAAGGTGGGGAAATTCTGGATGCCCAGAAGAGATAAACAAGTATCAAGATCACGTAATTCTGCGTTGTAGAGATGATGAGTTCGTCTTTGGGTTATGGTGAAGAAGGGTTACAAAGAGATGCAGGTTCAATACGGAAACAGGAAGAGGAAAAAAATATACACCCACGTAAGGTGTGCTACGGATCAGCAGTGAACAGTGGCTGATTTGTAGCACAGCTCTTTAAATTTTCACACAAAATATAATAAACAATTTAATTTTTTTAAATACCAAAATAAAAATAATATTCTAATAATATTTTATTCAAGTCATCTAAAACCATCTCAACTCATTTTTTAATTCAAAAGACGCCGTCCCAAGATAAATAAATGATAAAAAAACCTTCATTTCAAAAGATATATGAATTCCAAAGGTTTGGAGCTTAGATTAAAGTGTTAGACAATATTAGTTCAAATTCATAATTATTGATTTAAAAAAAAACAACACACAGTTATTAATCTTTTTAACAATGAAAATATATATAGATTAAACAACAATGCTACATACAACTGACAGGCGTAACCGTTGGATAACCGGCATGCCACGTCAGCCTATATATTTAATAATAAAATAAAAACGGATGAAACGGGAGGGAAGAATTCAAAGTTTCAATACAAAACGTGAAATAACAGCTATGTTTCCTCACTGCGTCGTCGTCGTCAAACAACCTCTAAAATCCAAATCTCTTAGAGAAATACAAGAAACAGAAATCCAAATCTCTTAGAATTTTCCTTGGAGAATATACCAGAGAATTTGGAGGAACGATGGATGTGCCGAGCTTATGGGACGCCCTTCGCAAACAGGTCCGATTTGTTCTCCTCCTTTAATCATTCTCTTTAATTCTACTTGATTGCTAGGAAATGTATAATAAGGAAGTTCGGAACTCTGTGAGTACAGATGTTTAATCTTTGATTGTTTTGCTTTGTTTTGTTTGTCCTTTGGTTTGTCGGTAGCAAAAATTGGAGTTTCTACTGAGTGGAAAATTGAATGTCTGAGATCAGCTTGTGATTCTTTATTTTTTGCTTCAATTATAGCCATACCTATAATAAAAGAAATTTCTGCATCTCCCTCTTTTGGGAACTTTTCCATTTTCTTGGTCATTTGTTAAAACTTAGGATTTTTTTTTTCCTCCACGGATGGCAATGGCATTTTATCATCAACTTATCATACATATACAAATCTTAGGTAAAGATGGCCTTTTCCTCGTCTAAATTTAATCTCTTATCCTAATTGTTGCAATCATTGGCCATATAAACGTTAGCTATATGTATGGGCCTCAACCTCTCAAATATTGGACAAGAAGGTAGATCGACAAATAAATGAAGAATTTCTTGCTATAATTACATTGTCTACCGACCTCTTCAACCCAATTTCTCTTTGCTAATTTAGCTCTTGTCTCATTTTGAACTTGAACAAACAATTTAGCATATTAGATCTCAGATGATAGGACCGCATAATTCTAAGAACGTATATGCCAATTAATATTTTTGTATGTACTAAACAGGGCATTCATCATGGGTTGTATTGTGTGCGTTTTATTTCTTAAATTCTTGCTAGGTGATAAATGTAATTTTTCCAGTGAGTATTTCATCCGTATGTGATTGCAGGCTCAGAAGCTTGAAGCTCAGTTGGATGAACAAATGAATTCATATCGTAAGGTGGTTTCTACAAAAGGCATGGCAAAAACTGATACTTCAGAGAATGATTTTGAATCTGGGATAGACCAATTGTTAAAACAACTCCAATAGGTAAATTCGTAGATGCAAGCTTGGGTATCATCAGGGGGGATCAGAAATGGTTTCTCACACCTTGACTAGGCATCAAAAGATTCTGCAAGAACAGGGATCATAATGCTTTGATTTGGAAACTTTCGTCAATGTCTTGCAAAGATACTAATATTGTTCTCTTTTCTGTTGGTTTGATTTGTTCTCTTTTCTATTACTTTGTATAGTAGTCAGGTTGAGTTTAAACATGTTTCCTGCAGATATTTCCCCAATTCCTTGAAATACAGAGCTGATTTCCACAAAATTTTAGTTATATCCCTCCTATTTCAAATGTTTTTCTAAAAACCAATGTTACGGTGTTTGAACTGTATAATGTTGGATAGTAATCTGATCAACTTACTCTATTAAAAAATAATGTTACATATCATTATACAAATACTATTAAAAGAATAATAATCGAAGAATGAAAGCTCAATTAAGGAACCCACGGTTTACAAATTGCATTGTTACAACTTGAAATTATAGTTACACATTACATTGCATCCATATTGGATGGAAAAAATGCCTATGCACAAGTAAATTCTATGAACAAGGTAGACTCTCTTGACACCATCTTTTTTTTGTCTTGGAGTCAACACACAGCACCTAGGAACTATTTGGATGCATCCTCCAGGATAAAATTACGGTTCTACCACCACTGATTTCGATGCATCCAGATGATTAATTCAACATGTTCCAAGAAGAACTTATGGGAGCTCCTCCTACGGGTTGCCCTGCAATTTTTTTATTGGAGTTATAGCAAAGCAGTCTTGCCTAAAACAATACACCAAATGACTGTACCTCATGCCTCATTTGTGATCTCAGTCACATCCAAAGGAAGCTTTGCCTAACGACATATCTAACACCATATTTGAGCGTCGGAGAACATTTGAGTTTTGAAAATCGTTTGTAGTTGTACCCTACGCAGGATAAAGGCTTATCATTTTAATGTTTTTGTCACATTAAAGATTATGACAAGGATAACAATGAAATTAACATCAAAGAATATGATAAGAATTGGCAAAAAAAAAAAAAAACAAATATGTTTCGTTCTTTATTTTTCTTCTTCTTTTTATTGAGGGTGGTAATCAATGGTATTAGAATCAAGAAAGCACATAAGTCAGAGAGAACCTGTGGTTGGGGGAAACCCGTAGCCCCAGAATATAAGCTAGCTTTACGTGAACAGAGTTCCCTCTTGTCACAGATTTTACACTCCCTCTTATCACGCCCACAATATTCTCTCCCACTCCATACTTTGCAACATGTTCTAATCAGAAAACAGATAACCAAGAATTATATATGCCAGAAGTAGCATAGCCCATGCAATCCAACTACAAAATTTAGATACTCTGTTCAACTATCGATCTTAACTTTCCTTTCTTGTACTTTTGGAAACCAAAAAAGGAAAACGATAACTTTCTTCCATAACGCTTAACATCAAAGTAAATTTTCAAGTTTATGTTATGACTTTCTTTGTACTGACAAATGTAAATAGAGTGTTGGGTTGCAATGAATGAAATCAGAAATACCAGCATGATGTGCAGTGGTAAACTTCGAGCGCAGCATAGAGGGTCGCCCATTAGGTTAGTGACAAGCGAAGGCTTGCCCTGCTGCTCCACTTCATAGTGCCTTTCCACCTCCTCCACTTCCACCTTATCTCTATCTTCATCATACTCTCTTACCACCACTCCTTCGTCTATGAGCTTTGTAATGTAAAGATCAGTTAATTTACCTCAAAATAATTTTTCCCACGAAAATAATGTAGATCGAGTGCTTGACTGACCAAACATGCTTTCTTCCCAACACACTGTTTGACTATCCATGATCCCTAATAAATTAATTGAAACCAATGCAAAATCTGAAGAACATGGCCAACCTGTTTCCAGAGGTGGGGAAGAAGACGACTTTGTGGCTCGAAAGATCTGGGGAAGATGAGGTAGAGGTAGAGATTCGTCGGCTTCGTGTGGGTCCTCAGACATTCGTCGCTTGGGGAAGACGAAGGGAGGGGGGATTTCGTGGGGTAAGGGCTTCGATTTCGTCGGGCTTAGGGCAGGGATTTCATGTGGAAGACGAAGGGAGGGAAGACGACTTCAATTTCGTAGGGCTTAGGGCAAGGATTTCATGTGGAAGACGAAGGGAGGGAGAGAGAGCTGGACTGCTGAATGAGTTTGAGGGTTGAAGATGATTGAAAGGAGAAGGGGTTCGGGGGGCGATCCAGAGCTGAAGGAAAAAATGAAACGTGCCGTTTTGATAAATATCAAAACGCGCCGTTTCATTTTCCACAGGGGCAACGGTTCCCCATGGTGCCCCTCGCGGTTGCCAACAATATTTTTCTAGATTAAAATAAACTTTCAACCGTTGTTATTGTTTATTTTAAGGTATGTGTTTTTTAAGGATGAAATAAATCAACATCACTTAAATAATAAGATTTGATTTGTAATACTCAAATTTTAAAATTTATCTTTCAAATTATATTATGCTACGTAAACAATATATGATGTAGAGGTCTTATGATAGCAGTACTCAAAACAGATGAATTAATACAGCCCATCTTACTAAGGGCATCCAACATGATTATTGTGTAATTGAGGTTTTAAAAGTAGTGTACTACTATAGTGTTACCATATATATAAAGAATTTATGTACTGTTTGGGAAGAGGGAGGTTGAGACTCTAACTACTAGGTGTTCCGATCATAAGCCTCTATTTCTAGATTTGAAAGATGATAATGTGATTAAGATGAGAAGGAAATGGATGTTCAAATATGAAGCAAAATGGGCAGTAGATGAGGATAGTGGTGTTGTCATAAATGCAACCTGTGATAGAATGGTCAGTGGACAGAACCCTTTAAAAAGAATTCAACACAAATTGCAGGCATGTAGAGGGGCTCTATCTCGATGGAATCAGCAGAAAAAAAGATCAGAAGAAAGAGATATTGATGTAATCACAAAACAACTAGCAAGAACAAATGAGTGAGGGACCACAAAACGTTGCAATTATCAAAGCATTACAAGATAAAGCAGGTATGTTGTTTGAGCAAGAGAATATTAAGTGGAGGAAAAGAGCTAAAAGGACTTGGTATCAGCTTGGTGAGAAAAAAATAAAGTCTTTTCATACGTTTTCAAGTCAAAAAATAAGAAAGAATTGGATTCAGCAAGTGAAAGATCGAGAAGGCAGATTAATGACTAAGCAGGGGGAGATTGGAGCAGCTTTTAATCAATACTTTCATACTATATTATTATATTCTGCACTACAAACCCATCTCAGGAGGCTATAGAAGAATGCCTTACACCTGTAAGGCAG
Organism: Juglans mandshurica; assembly: GCA_022457165.1. Taxonomy (NCBI): domain Eukaryota; kingdom Viridiplantae; phylum Streptophyta; class Magnoliopsida; order Fagales; family Juglandaceae; genus Juglans; species Juglans mandshurica. The sequence goes on from CM039627.1 coordinate 9,018,372, forward strand.
AAAGTGACTAGTGAAATGAATAGGGAATTGCAAAAGAAATTCACAAATGAAGAAGTGAAGGCAGCACTGCAACAAATGGCACATTGAAGTCCCCTAGACCTGATGGTTTAAGGGCATGCTTCTACCAAACATACTGGCACACAGTGGGAGATGAGGTATGTCAAGCAGTTTTAAGTTTTTTAAATGGGGGCTATGGATCAATGTATAAATTTTACATGTATTGCTTTAATTCCTAAAGTTAATAACCCATTTGTTGTTAGTGACTTTAGACCAATCAGCTTATGTAATGTATTATACAAGCTTTGTATCAAAAGTGTTAGCAAACAGATTGAAGAAGGTGCTGCCCAACATAATATCAATCATCAAAGTGCATTTGTTAATGGGAGACTCATAACTGATAATGTGATGATTGCATATGAAGCCTTACATTCGATGAAGAAGAGAGACTTTAGATCAATTAGCTTATGTAATGTATTATACAAGCTTGTATCAAAAGTGTTAGCAAAAAGGTTGAAAAAGGTGCTGCCCAACATAATATCAAATCACCAAAGTGCATTTGTTTTTGGGAGACTCATCATTGATAATGTGATGATTGCATATGAAGTCTTACATTCAATGAAGATGAGAAAGAAAGGCAAAGTTGAAAGCATGACCCTCAAGCTTGTAATGTCCAAGGCATATGATAGATTAGAGTGGAGATTCATAGAAGCAATTATGAATGGGATTAGGAAATAGATGGATCAAGCTAATAATAGAATGTGTTTCCCCAGTAACATATTCTTGTCTTATAAATGGAGAGCCTGATAAAGTCATAAAGCCAACAAGAGGTATAAGGCAAGGAGACCCCATATCTCCTTACCTATTCATCATTTTGTGCTGAAAGACTAAGTTCCTTAATTGAAGAATCTGACCATAGAGGTGAAACCAAGGGAGTTGCTGTGAAAAAGGGTGGAACTAGCATTAATCATCTACTGTTTGCAGATGATTATATTATATTTGGAAGGGCAACAACTAGGGAGTGGCAGAAAATACAAGAGATCCTAATTAAGTATGAAAGAGCATCGAGCCAATTGCTAAATAAACAGAAAATAACTATGTTTTTTAGTTCCAATGCAGCAATGAATGTCAGGAGACAAATCTTGCAAGAGGCAGGTATTACAGTGTGTGGTAGCTATGAGAAATACTTAGGTTTACCAACTATAGTTGGTAAATCGAAGTATAACACTTTCAAGTTGCTAAAAGATAAAGTGTGGAAGAGAATTAGTAGCTGGAAAAATACATTCATGTCTCAGGCCTGAAAAGAAGTGATGATCAAAGCAGTTTTCCATGCATTACCTACATACTCAATGAGTGTATTTAAGATTCCACAGGAATTATGTAGTGAAATGTCTTCTATGATGATGAGATTTTGGTGGAGCCAAAAAAAAGTGAGAAAGATTATATGGAAGAGTTGGGCAAAGATGAGTGATTCAAAACATATGGGAGGACTAGGATTCAGAGATCTGGAAAGTTTTGATATGACATTATTAGCAAAACAATGTTGGAGATTGTTGAAGTATCCTAACTCAATGGTTGCCACAATTATGAAGGAAAAGTATTTTAAGAATCAGAAATTTTTATATGCAAAGCTGGGTCCTAGGCCTTCTTTTATTTGGAGAAGCCTAATCTCATCACTAGAACTGGTTAAAACAGGTTTGGGATGGCGTGTAGGGAATGAGAAAACAATCAAGATATGGAGGGATAAGTGGTTTGCCTATACTAGCTTCTGGTAGAGTTCAATCACCAGTCAGAATTCTTGATGTAGAGGCCACTGTAAGTGTCCTTATAGAGGAAGGAGTAGGCAGATGGAAGGAAAATAAGGAGCTTACACTATGAGGAGAATTTGGTTTAGAAGGAATTACCTATTTTTGAAAATAAATTTGAACATCCAATGCAGGTATTTCAGTCAGCAAAACAAAGTCTGAAAGAGTTCAACCTAGCTCAAAGCTCCAGAGAGAAAGGAAGTCAATTGGTAGCAGAAGTGAGACAACAGACTAGTTGGGTAAAACCAATTGGTTTGAAATATAAAGTCAATTGTGATGCAACAGTGGATAACAAAAAGTACAAAGGAGGAATTGGAGTGATGGTGATCTCATATCTACTTTGTGTCAAAACATTAATCACTGTATAAAACCTATTGTGATGGAATCTTGAGCACTTAGAAGGACATTTATTTTGTGCTAAGAACTTGGTCTCATTGAGGTTGAGCTAGAAGATGATTCTAAGGTGGTTGTCACAACTACAAATAATCGAGAAGAGATGGATGCAAATTATGGGGCTGTGATAGAGGATGTATGAAGCTTGATTGCAGATCATCAAAATTGGAGTATTAGATTTACTTTTAGAGAGGCAAATAATGTTGCTCATTTGTTAGCTAAATTTGCTATTTCATTATCCGGGGAGAGAGTATGGATTGAGGATGGGCCTTTGCAAATCATTCATTCAGTTTTGAAGGAGAAGTACTGTAATAACTAAATGTTGATGAATAAAAGGCACCACTTTTGACTTTCAATATATATATATATATATATATAATATATATACAAGAAAACAATTACAAGACTTTATTTGACTGCTTGGGAAATTTGTTGGATAATCTACTTACATTATTTTACTAAGCTGTCTTATGATTAGTATTGTTATTATTTTGATATACATAAAAGTTATTTATGTATTATAAACATAATACTGAAATGGGAAGATAGTGACAACAAATGTTGAAAAATTAAGTTGCAAAACCATGAAAGAAAATGTCAACTCAATTATTTATTTACCCAAAGTATTTAAAAACAAAGTTGAAACTCTTTACTTAGAAAAATTATATACACCACACTACCATTCTACTCTCATCCTATTATGTAAGATGTGTCACATTTATCATCACTGAATGATCTTTTATTGAATGATTCTTTATCGTCTAATGATGATAAATATGTTACATCTTACATGGTGAGATGAAAATAGGATGAAAGTATGAAGTATAACATTACTCATTTGATTAATGTAACGTTTGAAATCAATTTTAGTTTATATATGGTGAAGTCCTTGTTCATTTGAATCACTTTTACAAGGTCAACATGGATAAATTTTAGAGAGGCAAAATAATAACAAATTTTTGTAGTGAAACTAAAAGGAAGGAAGAAAAAAGGAAAAAATTGAACCCCAAGCTTGGGTCATAGGTCTTGGAGAGAGTGGGAGTTAAAGCAATATGCATATAAATTAAGTATTATAAATAATTATCTACAAAATAATATCATGAAAATCAATTTACAAATTGACGTAACTTAATATGATATATAAGATATATTTTACAGAAAGAATAATTTTATAATTTGTCATAAGTATCAAAGTTATATCAATTTATAAGTTTAACTTTATAAGATTATTTTGTGGATGAATCATCTGTCTATTAAAAATACTATAATTATGCATATTTTTTGCCAAGACTTTATAATTTACAGAAATGATATTTGTAGTCATAGAGTACGTAAGTGCTATGAATTCATTTTGACAAAAATAAGTAAACATGAGATTCATATGAAAAAAATTAATTTTTTAATAATAGACCTCACTCATTTTCAAAAGGAGTGCGTTATGTTTGCACAACTCATGATTATATATATAATTACTTATAAGTTAAGGAAACTATACGAAATTCAAATTTAAATTATCTATGATCCCTCCACCGTGGTCCCGCGTACAAGCTGATCGGGTCCTTACACATGGGAAAACGACGACGGTCAGCATCTACTTTTCCTCTCAAAATCCCATCCGGGCCATCCGCTAACCCCCGTAGGCCCCACACAATTCGTGGACTGGATTAGCCCCTCACCACTCTACGGTCAGCCCCGCACATTACCTGCCCGAAGCACGGGTACCCGTTGGACGGCCCAGATCCATTGAAACCTGCTCGACACTTAACCCCCCGGACCGCGTCCAACCCGTATGTCGGCCGAAACCCCCCGAAACGCACACGCGAAACGGAGGAAAAAGGAAAAAACGGCAAGGTAAATAATTTTGGGAAGCAGAAAGGGGGCTAAAACTAAAAGTCCGTGGAGGATTGGATTTGGTAGAGGTGAAGTATGGTGGTAGTAAAGGGAATTTCAGCTCTGTGAACTTCCGTTCTCCGAAGGAGTATCGATTTCATTTTCCGCAGAAGAGAAAGAAGTACAAAAACCGCATATCTACTACTGAGGTTCCTGTGAAGTGAAGTTTCCCAGTAAGGTGAACTTTCGAAATTCGAAAACCCAGTTTGTTCAATTACTCCTCTTTCCTTTTGTTCTCTCGAATATGCTTGTTATTAGCTCAGGAATGAAACCAAATTCAACAACAATTAATAGCTTTTCAACTTTGTCACCGTGTTCTAAGGCTTCAGCTCTTAATCGGTTGTATATCCGTTCGGTCGCTGGTAAAAATGCATGAGAATAATTCAGAGAGACTTGAATTTGGTTTCAGAATTCTGAATTTTCGTTTTCTTTATCCTTCTGATGGTTTTTCGGCAACCAAACGCGTAACTTAGTAAGTTTTGTGGAAATTGATGAAATTGGAAGTGTACCAAATTTTGTTTGCTTCTATAGTTAATTGGCAAGTCCATTGGGTTACATTATCTTAGTTTTACGACTGTAAACTAATTTGTCAGATTTACTTGGATAATTAGCTTTTTTTTTTTTTTTAATTTTTTTTTTCCAAGTGTCATATAGAGATATCTCTTCCGTTGTCGGGGGAATTACACTATGCCTATCAACTATGGTTTTTCCGTGTTCCTCTTAGTTTTGTGGAGAAGAAGATTGTGACGCCATTCTGCATCTACATGATTTTCTCTGAAATAAAATGTGCGGGATTCAAGCTTAATCTATCAAATATGCCTCGCGGAGATGACTATTTTTTTAGTGGTTGGATGAAAGCTACTGTTCTAACTCTCAGTTTCATTTAAGGCTCTATCTTCTTCATGGACATCAAGCTCCCTTAGCTCTTCCACGAAGATTTGTTTATGCTTTTCAATATGGCCAAACACCTACAAATTCCAGTTTCAGACCTGTCAGTCTACCTATGGAAATCATATGACAGCTACCACTGTTTTATCCTCTCCACGAGTCCCTTGGTTTTCAACCAAATGTTCTCGAATTTAAAATACCATTTACTAAGAACAAAAACAACACAATCAAGCCATATTGGAAAGTGGTCTGAAAGTAGTCTAGGGAGCCTCTCTTGAGTAACATAGGAACTGATCCTCCCAGTCATTGAAACAACGTTGAAGGAGTGTCCATTATGTGGTGTTGGACCACGTGAAGTTACCTCCTACAAGAGGAGTGGTCATAAGGCCGTGTTCGAAAATGGGCCACTCACTTCTTTATCCGCATAGTCGGGTGCTTCCCACTGTACACATTGTCTGTACTTGGGTTGTGCCCTTCTACTCTTTGAATAATATTTCCTCAGTTATAAGAAACACATATAGAATTAAAAAATGGTCCAGATTTCATGGTATATATTTTTTTGTTAGTTAAGATTTCATGGTATATCTTAATTGTGGTACATCTTATTGGCTCCACGAACTCAATACAATGTTAGTTTGAAAGTTGAGTTTTGTAAATTCAATTTGCCGATTATAAGGATGTACAAAACTATTCCCAGTTGTTTTATCAGACTTTAGTACCATCGAAATCAAACTATCCCCATGCTGTGTCATAATTAATGAAGTTAATGATCATAATTTATCCTTCATATTTATTCTCACCAGTACACGAACAATTTGCTTCTCACGATTGGCTTTGCAAGAATACCATTGGATATCAGAAAAGCATATATTTTCCCTTTTTTCTCTCTTTCAATGCATGTGCTTTTTTTGTTGGTTTGCAAACTAACTTAGCTGGCAAAATCAGATCATAACTATCCCTCAGGCTTCAATTAGAGTCATCCAACTCCTAGTGTTTGGATAATCACTAGTATCTGCAAATTAACACCAATGGTCTCAAAAAACATTCAGTATGATGAAAGTTCAGTAGAAGTTACTGCATGAAGGTACCAGTTCTTGATAGAGGAGCAACCATGTCTAAAGAGACATCTATAGGAACTATTTTTTGCTCATGAAAGAGTGATACTATCTGAAAATTAGATGATTATATCTTTTCTTCACATTTAAAAAAATACCCATGCAAGATGTATTTTCTTCATCTACTGTCAATTATTTAAATTGCCGTTTATGAAAGCTAGGTTTTGTTTTCTTTTGATGATATTTTGTCTGTCAGTCTTACCTATAAAAAAAATGTTTTGTCAGTTTTCCTGTCCTTACTGTCATATGCATATATAATCACATTTATTTGTTGCAAATCACCAGAGCTCTGTGATGGCTCCAAATAATCAAACCAATATAAATGTCCATATAAGTTGGATCACTTTGACAAGCTATTCATATGAACAAAGAAATTACTTTTCTTTATTGCACATCTGGAACATTCTTTCAGTGAAGATTAGAAAGCCTATCCTGTAGTTCTTCTATTTATGTGTTATGTCTTAGCGGCTTGCATTGTATTCATCTGTCTTCCATTGATATTTTGAATGTTGCCTGAATTTATATTCTTACTTTGCATTGCTCTCATGCTTGCCATGATGGTGCTGAATATCAGCTTTTGTTCATTAAAGTTTTTGTTCTTATTAATTACTGAAAGTTCATACCTTGAGCCAACAAGTTGGTGGCATTTTTTTAATGGCTCGTCTCTGGGATGCTTTGTTCGTACTTTGACAGTCTGGTTGAACTACCAGGTTTGACAGTGGGGGATATAGTGTGCATTACAGCCTCATGACTTCTTCCGCGAACGATCTTTCTGGTATTTTCTTTGAATATCTTAATCAAAAATCGCAAATATGTGCTCCCTCTTTCACTATTCTATTTTGATCATGGTTAACAGATTAAATTATAATTCTTTTTGTGCTCTAATTGAGCCATAATGTTATAACCATTAGTCTTATTGAATTGCCTCTTTTTTTTCAGCTGTTGCAATATGAAAATTCCATTGCAAGCTCTTCATTTCTCTTTTTTCTTTATCAGTGTCAGTTATCTATCTAGAGTAAGAGAATAATTCAAACCAGGGTAAACCTAATCTCTTTCGATAGGACATTATTCTGGGATATCCAACATGAGCTTGATGCTATTCAACCACCAGAACGAAAGGCTGTTCACATTTTCTCAACTAGTCCTTTTTTTTTTATAAGTTACTTTTTATTATTCTTCTGCGTGACACCCTCAACTAGTCCTTTTTAGTGACTTAGTGTGGGTCTCAAGAGATGGTCTTTGCTGATAAAGGATTTTTGGTGCTCTGTTGTTGACAGTTTCATTACCTTCCATGGAAATAAGTTCTCAGTGGTTAGGTTTTAACTTATGACTTACCCAATCCAAGCTCACAATTTTTCAGTTGTGCCAAGGTCAAAGTGCATAACATCCATGGGAATATTTTTTTTAAGATTTGAGTTGCCCTTGTGCTGTGATAACTATTGAGTGTGAAGAAACTTTCAACTTTCTCTTACTCCTTCTAAAAGTTGACTCACCGGGCTGAGTTTCTAAATCTAGCATCTCCTCAGTTCAACAGTAAAGATTGGTGCTTTCACTTTTTGTTTACTTATTACTAGTTTCTTTTTGGTCTTAACATATGTCTTTTTCGTTTTAATTTTTTTCAACTTTTTACTTAAAATTTTTTTTTTTACTACTTCTCATAAAATAGTAATGCCCTCTCATATCAATGATTGTCCAGATAATAGTGAAGCTGATGAGCAGCAAAAGCACTCAGAATCTCAGATTCATTCTGTGTCTCCAGCAACCGGAATGTCTCATCCCGGTATTACTTCAAATGTTCAGTATCCAACACCTCCGCAACTTGGAGCAGGACATGCTTTGGTACTATCTTCGAAGTAAAATTCTGAAGTATTAATGTTGTTCTCCACACATAGCATCTTTGCCCAACGTGTTTTCAGCTATATGTAATTATTGCTAAAGATTTGTCTTTAGTTTTATTTTTTGGTTAAAGTTAATCTGGACATTAATTTGGGTTCCATCTGCCAATTATATTATCATAAACGGTCTTTATTAGATTCATAAAGGATCCTGGTTCCTTATCTTTTATGTTGTAACATCCTCACCTCAAAACCCGTTTATTTTAATCAAGTTGCAAATTCTCTTAGGAGTCTTCTTTGTTCCTGATAACCTCCCAATGAGAATCAATGCCTTAACTTTGTTTAGCTATAAAAATTGTAATTGTTTCTTCACTGCAATCATTTTGTTTATAATTCTAACAAATTATGATTTCATTCTACCCAGCTTTCTTATTTTTTGGAATGTGGATATCATAATCCCCATTGAAAAGCTTTTAGGTATGTCCATTAAAAATAGGAAATTAACCGTAAAACTCCTAGGTCATGAGTGACATGTAGGTTTATGTAGTCAGAGTGGTGTCTAAGCTGATTTGGTCTTCTTCTTGTCTCTCCCCCTCCCCCCACCCCCAACTTCTATTGAATGCTTGTGTTGAACCATTTGCCTGAAAAGGATCTCTTGATGCATTTATATTAATTGATTTATGGATAGTATACTCAAGATGTTGTCATTCAGAATTTGGAGTAGCATTGAGAACACAGGTGAAAAAGTCTGAAATCACATGTCGCGAAAGGATAATGTATTTGGTGAGTTAAAGGGAGAAAAAAGGCTAAAACATGGAGATAATTAATAGTGGAAAATATAGACCTATAGTTTTCTATGGTAATGGAGCAATCAATATACAGCTGTTACCTACATCTGGCAGTAAGGTGTATGCTTATCCACATTTGTAGAGAGGGAAAAAAAAGGAATCCAAGGATGTAAATGGAACTACAATTTTGGCAAAAGGAAAAACTAAATTTTATTAGGGCTGATTTAGGTTAAATGGAGCTGGTTTTGAAGTAGCAAAGGTTTGATGTGGATGAGCATACATGGCAAAGGAATACAGTCAGTAGGGATGTTACATTGTGATCTCAGACGTCCTCCTCCTCCTCTGATATTGTGTACACTTTCATTTAGAACATCAAATACCATTGGAAGTTGCAGTTTAAAAAAATTATGTATTGGCAACATCTTCTTTGGAGATTCCTTGGCTGGAAGTTCTAACTTCAGGAAAGCCATAAGCTCATATATTTGCATTGCAACATGGTGTCATTAATAAATACAGACTGAGTTTAACAATAGGCTCAGGAAACGTTTTAGAGGGTTAGTGTAACCCCCCCCCCCAAAAAAAAAAATTACAAATTTGGAACTCTTGACACTTTGAAATGATGACGCATTTAAATGATTTACATTTTGGCTTATCTGTTGAAGGCACCAGCAGCATACCCATATCCAGATCCTTATTATAGAAGCATCTTTGCCCCTTATGATGCACAACCTTATCCTCCACAACCCTATGGTGGGCAACCAATGGTATGCTCTCTTTAGTGCTATCTGTTACACTTGTAAAAAAATTCCATATGATTCTATATGATGCATGGTAGTGAATGTTGAGACCACACATTGCCTATGACCTTCTATCATGCAATTATTTTATTACTTGTCTCAGGTCCATCTTCAGTTGATGGGAATTCAGCAAGCTGGAGTTCCTTTGCCATCGGATGCAGTTGAGGAACCTGTTTTTGTGAATGCAAAGCAATATCACGGGATCCTGAGGCGTCGACAGTCTCGTGCAAAAGCTGAATCAGAAAATAAAGCTCTCAAGTCTCGGAAGGTATGTTATCAGCTAAGAATTTCTTACCTATTGTATTCAATCTTGCAGCGAGTTTCATTGCCTAAAACTTATGAAAAGCTCTGTGGAGTTGCATTATCTTCCAATTACATATTATTTTAGTATGTATATATAACTCATTTCTTAGAGTAATCTTGCAGCCATATTTACATGAATCTCGGCATTTGCATGCTTTAAGAAGAGCTAGGGGCTGTGGGGGTCGGTTTCTCAATTCAAAGAAAAATGAGAACGAACAGAATGAGGTGGCATCAGGTGACAGATCGCAGCCCAATATCAATCTCAACTCTGATAAAAATGATATTGCTTCCTCAGATGGCACTTCCTGAAATTTTAGAAAGCAAAGCATGCACTGGGCTTCGCAAACCAGTCATTCACCAACAATGTTTATTGGACCAAGGTTCCATTCCAGCCTCAGTAGTCTCAGTCTTATTTCATTCTGGATCTATACTTAGAATTCAGTAGCATGTATAGCTTATCCCGTAGTTTGTCAGTCTGTAGGGAAGTTGCAAAAGAGTGTTGTTGAAGCACAGTAACTATTATCGTCTCCGAAATGGATTTCTATTTTCTTTATAGGCTTAGCCTTTTTTTACTATGAGAGTGATGGTTAAGCCTTCTGTGTGGGCATTTCTTTGCACTTAAATCCGTGGTGAGTTCAATACTTCTTAACATGAAATCTGGGTCGTATTGGTGTTTGGTTTGGTTATGTATCATTAGCTTGTCAAAACTCAAAGATTAGACCGCTGGTGCGTGTGTACCAATCTTATCTCTTTGTTGTGAGCTGGGAGTATAAGTTAGGTTGGTTGGTTTCTTTGAAGATGGTCTCGAGACAATCTGGGTGATTGTCACAGTAGTATGTAATTTATTCAGTTTTTCAAAGTTGCATGGTTCATGGAAGTGTTGACATCTTATTTGAAACTGCCAGAAATGAACTGGAAGTGTAGTTTATTGGTAGGTGGTAAGAGCTTGTAGAGCTGGAATAACCTGAACCGGCCTCTGCTTCTCTATGAAAGGTAGAAGGTTGTTGCCAGTTCCAAATCAAAGAGTTGAGCCTTTCAAGGAAAAGTCTTCTTGCAAGTGAGTTCGCGTACCAAATCGCGTACCGATGCTGACATGTAAGGCATCCGTTTAATGAAACGGTGCGAATCGAAGACCGAAATGATTTTCGTAAGACAGATGACCTTTTCTTCTCTCAAAATTTTTCTTCTTTTATTTTTTTCAATAAAAAAATCTTGTCAGGCTGTCAGCATTGGTACGCAGACCTAGAAAGTGCTAGGCTAGCCTTTCAAGTACTGCATAACGTTAGCGTTTTATTCAGCAGAATTTATTTGAGGCCCTGTGAAAGAATCTGCAGGCCTAAAATCCATACAGTCTGGCCCATAATCGCATGATCTTGGCTTTCTAGTTTCTCCTCCTCGAGGGTTTTTCACTTCTTGAAAATATATTGATGCTGCAGTCCAACGGAATTTCTGGATACCAAATCCCTCCAATACCAAACCCAACATCAACCAAGCGCACGGCCCAACACTGCATTACTCGCAGTCTTTAAAGCACACCAAACGTGCCTTCAATTTTTTTGTCCCAATCCACCAAATACCGATACCTAATTTAGGTGCTCTTTCATTTTTTTTTTCTTTGTCCCAATTGCGTAGTCCAATATAAAGAGATCATATAGGTTTTACACTATTCAAAAGTCTTATACAGAGAACACTAATTGTTATAAGACTCGTGTGCTGTGTTTATTGATATTCAAATCCAGTTAATTCGTTAAGACAATTGGAGAATATCTCTATTGGAAGACAATCAAAAGAATGAACGTTTACGCATACGATAATTTACCATATGAAATGCTTGACCAATCTTGTAAGGGAAAATAGCCTGCGTAATGCATGGCTTGTTCTTTACTTAAATAATGTCTTATAGAAAAGGAAAACAGAGTACATCAAGAAACCTACTAGTTGTACAGAAAGTAAATCAAGAAATGAACACCAAAAATAAAAAAACATATATGCTATTTACACCAGTGCGAGAATCATGCATTGCTATGGTAAGATTACAACAACCATTCACGGAGAAATATTAGCAGCCATTGATGGAGAAATATCAACAACAGATCAGGGATATATCTCGTCATTCCCCCTTAAGCTCAAGGCGGGATAGATCCGACACAGAGCTTGCTTCTGTTTGGTGTAAGCTTCGGACTGCACAATGACTTCGAAAAGATGTCTGCTACTTGATCTTGGCCAGAAACATGAGCAAGATTAATGACACCACAAGTAACTTGTTCTGGGACAAAGTGAACGTCAATTTCGATGTGCTTAGTGCGATGGTAGAATACTGGGTTTTTGGCAATATTGAGGGCACTTTTGTTATCATAGTGAAGTGTTGGTGTTGGCAGGAGATAACCAAGAGATTTGAGGAGATGTGTATACCATATAAGCTCAGCTGTAGTAGAGGCTAATGCTCGATATTTTGCTTCGGCTGTGGACCTGGAAACTGTTGCTTGTTTCTTTGCTCCACATGATAGCAAATTGTTTCCCATGAAAATATCAAAGCTTGTTGTTGATCGTCGCTCATCCCTGCATCCTGCCCAATCGGCATCATAGAAGCCTATAAGAGAAGATAGGGATTCTTTGACAAAGTGCAGACCGAGATTGATTGTTCCCTTTAAATAGCGAAAAATTCTTTTAACTGCAACTAAGTGTGAATCATGGGGGGCTTACATGAAATGACATACAAAGTGCACGACATAAGCAATATTGGCTCTGTTAATGTGAGATACCGTAGAGAGCCTACCATTTGGCGATACAATGTGGGATCTATGAGAGTAGCACCATCAAATGCAAAAAGTTGGACACTGGATGCCAAAGAAGTGGAGACAGGTTTGACGCCATGAAGACCAAATTTCTAAAGTAGTGACAACAAGTATCTTGTTTGACTAAGAGTAAGAGCATGGGTATCTCGTTTAACTTGAATACTGAGAAAATAGTGCAGGCTGCCCAGATCCTTCATGTGAAAAAACTTGTGATATGTGAGAGAGAAAAGTGTCAATGTATGAAGTAGAAGAACCTATGATAATAATATCATCCATATAGATCAAAAGAAAAATGATATCAGAGTCTTGATGTCGAAAAAAAGAGACGTATCATACGGACACCTTTGAAAACTCATATGTAGAATGTGTGAGCTAAACTTCATATACCATGCTCGAGGGGCTTGTTTGAGTTCATACAATGCCTTGTGAAGCCAATAGACACAATTAGGATGTATTGGATCCTCAAAGCCAAGTGATGGAGTGAGAAAGACTTTTTATTGTAAGTCACCGTGTAAGAATGCATTGCTCACATCAAGTTGTCGTAGTGGCCAATTTTGTGAAACTGCCAAAGTAAGAACGAAGCAAATAGTGCCCGGCTTAACCACAGGGCTAAAGGTCTCATCATAATCCAAACCATAAAATTGAGTGAAGCCATGAGCAACAGACGGGCTTTGTACCATCCAATAGAGCCATCAGCCTGAGTCTTAACCTTGAAGACCCATTTACTGCTCACCAAGTTCATATTCACAGTTTTGGGGACTAGAGTCCAGGTATGGTTGGCATGGAGAGCATCAATTTCTAATTGCATGACTTGTTTCCATGTTGGATCCTTGAGTGTCTATTTATAGGTTCTTGGTGTTAATGGCTGAGCTAGGACTGGGCTCCGTCTCCGACGGAGTCAAAAAGCCCAACTCCAAACTTCGATTCTGATCAAAATCAAAGACCAAGTTGGGCTCCGACTCCGAATCAGAGAGCGAATTCTGACTCTGATCGGAGTTATCGGAGTCGGAGTTAGGAAATGAGCTTTGATTTGAATGAAAGAAGAAAAAAAAAACCGAATAGAAGAACATTTCACAATTCACAACTTATTTTCTCTCTTACAACGTAATCTCGGAATCTTTCAACAAAGAACATTTCACAAATAACTTATTCACAGAGGATTTTTGCATCCTAACAAATAACAAATAACATAAATTATAACAAATAACAAAAACTATAACAAATAGATTCACAAAGGATTTTCGCATCCTAGGATTGCAACAGAGGAAGACAAGCGTAGAGAGAAACTATAACAAACAGATTCACAGAGGATTTTCGCATCATAAGGTTTTGGATTGCAACAAAGGATTTTTTACATGCTTATGGACGATATGGTCAGGCCAATACGCGACTTCCCTTAAGCTTTAACAGTGTCCTAACTCTCTCCACTTCTCCTATTCGTCTTCATTCTGACTTTAGATTGCCTGATCCTCCCATACGTCGTCAGCCTCCTGGTAGCATCTGTTGTATCTTCGTCCTAGAATGTTACAATTTGTGAGAAAATGAAAGAGGAAAAGGGAAACAACGAAAACGATGGCGAAAGAGAAAAGAGAGACTTTCAGTTATGAGAAAATGAATGAGGAGAGAAATGGCGTAGGGTTTTGTCCTGATCCCTGAGAGATAAATATATATGAGGCGAAAACAACGTCGTTTTGAACTTTTGAGGGTTTTAAAAAAAAACTTTGCAAAATACACCATCTTATACACAGGGAGGCTCGAACGTGCATTGCACCATTAGGCCACTCAACTACCTATTATTTATATTACAATATTAAATATATTAAGTCTAAATGTCAGAGTTCGGAGTCGGAGTTCGGAACCCCATGGACTTCAGACTTCGACTCCAACTCTGACTAGGGGAATCGGAGTTACTCCGACTCTGACTCCGATTTTTGAAAGCTCTGACTTCGTTGGAGTCGGAGCCTTGTCGAAATTCGGCCTGAGTTGGAATTTCGGAGTTTTTACCCACCCTTAGGCTTAGCAGTTAAATCTACTACAAAACACTTGGGAAGTGGATGGCAAGTTGATAAAAAAAGGTTTTGGGTTTCCTGGTGCCATCCTGATTTTTGGTGACCATGGGATGAGTCCTAATAGGTCCTGGCCCACCAATAGCCTGAGATGATAAATGAGCAAGTGGAGGCTCCTGTAAATTGGAAACATACTGATCCACTGGGCAAGGGTGGACAGAGACATGTGATGAAGACTGCATGGATGCTTGATGATCCATATTAGAAGTAGAGGGGCTAGCAGATCCCACGAGCTGAAGAGACACAATTTGAATACTTATGGGTAGAGGCCAAACTTGAAGGATTGAAAGGAGAGCTCTGGGTTTGAGTGGAGTAAGGAAAATTTATCTCATAAAAAAGAACATGCCGTGAAACATAGATATGACCTGAGTTGATATTCATGCAACAATAGCCCTTATGATGTGGTGAGTAACCAATAAAAACATAGCATGTGGACTTAAAGTCAAGCTTAAAGCATCCAAAAGGGGAGAGATATGGATAACATGCACATCCAAACTCTCGAAGAATAGTATAGGAAGGAGAGTGAAAAACTATTTCATAGGAAGACTTTCCATGAAGCACATGAGTTGGCAACCGATTTATAAGAAAAACAGACGTTATAAATGTGGCAGTTCAAAACTTAGGTGGGAGAAAGGCCTAAGCCATTAGAGTTAGCCTAGTTTCAACAATATGTCGGTGTCATCTCTCAGCCAAACCATTTTGTTCCGGGGTTTAGGACAAGATATTTGATGAATAATCCCTTGGGAAGAAAAATAATTCTTTAATGAAAGATTTACAAACTCACCGCCACCATCCCTTTGAATGATTTTGACATGAGTTTGAAATTGATTTGTTAAAATTTTGAGAAAAGAATGGATTATATGAATGACATATGATTTTCGAGCCATTGGAAAACACCATATGTAACATGAATATTCATCAACAACTATCAAATAAAAGCGAAGACCATCAAAAGAAGGAATTGGAGCAGGTCTCCACACATCCATATGAAGAGTATGGAGAAAAGATTGTGCATGTGCAGAACATGGTGAAAATGATAATTTGGTAGATTTCGCAAGAGTGCAACTTTCACAAAAATTAACATTTTTATTCGATGTAGGCAAGCATGGAAGTAAATGTTTGAGAGTCCTAGAATTAGGATGGCTCAAATGGGCAAGCCATATTGCGCTAGAAAGTTTGGTAGCTTGAAGTGCAACTACAAAGAAGGAGGTTGAATTCACACGTAATGGGTACAAGCCATCTTCAGCCAAGCCTTTAAACAACACTTGATTCGTCTTCAGATCCTTGATAATAATAATAATAATAATAATAAAAACATGTATAGAACACAAAGTAACAGTTATGAACAGTGACAAATTGAGAAACCAATTGAAGTTTCTTTTTAATGTCAGGAACAACAAGTGTAATGCCCCGACTTCGAGGGTCCGGAGAGTTAATTCATATAACCTGATAATCAACTCCAACAATCTTAATGTATTTCCAAATCCAATAATATATACTTCCAAAACTTCAAATCAAACGTAAATACTAAAATTAATAAACCATACATACTCATATATCAAATCTTCAATCCAACAACTCAAATAAAATATCAATTTTTTTTTCAGGTCTCAAATAACAAACTAGAATAAAATAAAATTGACATAAGTCTCCATAAACCGTCTAAATCCATTGAAATCAACTTAATAAATAAATAACATCCAACAGCAGCACTAATACCGCGAGGTACCAATAACTATTCACAGATAATCTTGTCCACAAACTCTAATATTAATCCTCAGCTGAACCATCAATGTCATCTGAAAAATATCATGAAAATTAAGAGGTGAGTTATCAACAACTCAGCAAGCAGACAGCATATACTAGCATGTAAACATGAGCATTTATAACATTTAGTATGCAAACAAAATATTTACTTTCAGAATGCAGAAATAACATATTTACTTTCGAAATTTATAAACAAAATCTGGTACAAAAACACTAGAGCGAAATTTCCAAAAAGACAAACTTATTTCCCAAAAAGAAAAATCCATTGGCATATCCAAACTGAAACATTATAATCATATCATCCCTCAGCATCACATCGGGATAAATACCATGTTTAACCCCCATGGTAGGGTTATAAACCACCATTATACCCGTGACTGGGCCGTATACCATGTTTCACCCCCGTGGTAGGGTTATAAACTACCATTATACCCGTAACTGGGCCGTATTCCATGTTTCACCCCCGTGGTAGGGTTATAAACCTCATTATACCCGTGGCTAGGCCGTATTCCATGTTTCACCCCGTGGTAGGGTTATAAATCACTATTATACCCGTGGTTGGGCAGTATACCATGTTTCACCCCCGTGATAGGGTTATAAACCACCATTATACCCGTGGTTAGGCCTTAACAGAAAACAGAATGGATATCATCGGAATCAGATCACATTGTATACAGAATCAAAACTTCATGCCAAGGTTTTCAGATGACACATCATATAAAAACAAAGTACTGAATAGTTTCAGATCATTTCACATGTTCGAAATAAACAGAATTAAAATATTTTCATTTATTCATAACCAAAAACTTTTAGATTTTTCATATTCGTTCTTTTTCATAGTTCAGAAATAAAATGTATAAAATTGGCTCATGTCTACACCAGTCATGATAGAAAACACTTTCTCTGATATAGAATTTATGCATATGCAGAATAAACATCTGAGGTCGTTTTCAGATTTCTTTCAAAAATAAACATGCTTATTTCAAAGACAACCTCATTTCATTTCTTTTTTGTAAAACTAGTATATAAGCCCCGCTTACCTGACTTCCGTGTATTATCAACACCTTGAGTCGGAACTCTAGTAGTAACACCACCTAAACATAACATATACCCAACATTTAATAAACCAATCCAGTAAGCTACTATTTATTGAGTAATAAACCAAAACAACCCCTTCTTAACTCAATAACTATCATAAAATTAAATCCAAACAGTACCCTCCTCAAACCATTAACATTTAAACCCCAAAACAGTCACCTTTTATCAACACCAAACCAACCATAAATATTTCCAAAACCAACAACAACAACTCCTATGATTAAAACATAACACATACAATACGTCAACTCCAACCTTCAAAATAAAACTTCAGCGCAGCCATCAAATATTTTAGTCATTCAACAATTCAAGACTTGGGTACCTACACCACTCATAATACACCCAACACAACCAGCTCCAACACCCTTTGCACACACTGCCAATAAACCACTTCGGGCAGCCCTCAATTACTTCCATACGTCACACACATCAACCCAAAACACCACACTTTAACATAAATAATTAAAGTAGAAGAAAAAAAAATAGAGTAACGAAGCTTTCCAGCGTTGGACTCTAAAGACAACAACTGACAAACACAAGGGGGCACTGCTCTAAGGAGAAAAAGTTCTGTGAAGACAAGAAAAAAATAAACTGAGTGTGTGCGAAGAAAAAAAAATAAGCTGAAGAAAATAACGTACAAGAGGGTCTCTGTGTGTGCAAAAGCAGGGGATAGAAGTAAAAATTAAAAGTGAGGTCAGTGAATGAGAGGGATGATTACCGAAAAGAAAACTTCAGGAAGAGAATTCGACAACGGCACCAGATTTGAGACTCATGAAGATGCTGCACCGTGCCAAAAACCCAAAGAAAAACATGAAAACGTATGTGAGCTAAAGGGAAACAGGGAACACGAGAGAGAACGATGGCTCACCTTCGAGTGGCTCAGCCCACAGTGACAAAACTCCGAGAAATACACGGAAGGAAGGGAATCGCAGTGCTCGCACGGGTGATCTAGGTTTTGTGCAAGAGGGAAAGGAAAATTTCAGAGTAGCTCGAAAAAAATATGAGAAGAATAACCTCGTTGGGCTCCTAATACCATGTAAGGGAAAATAGCCTGCATAATGCATGGCTTGTTCTCTACTTAAATAATGTTTTACAGAAAAGGAAAACAGAGTACATCAAGAGACCTACTAGGATCTACAAAAAGTAAATAAAGAAATGAACACCAAAAATAAGAACATATATGCTATTTACACAAGTGCGAGAATCATGCACTACTATGGTAAGATTATATCAACCATTCACGGAGACATATTAGCAACCATTGATGGAGAAATATCAGCAACAAATCATAGATATGTCTCTTCAAATCTTAGACGACTAATTTAGATCATCTCTAGGAAATCCCCCGCTCACTCCAAGTTCTTGAAACAAACGATTAATTTGCCCCCTCAAAGTTTCTTGTAAAAATTATGTTGTGCACAAAAAAAAAAAAAAAAAAAAAAGAAGAAGAAGAAGAAGAAGAAAAAATGTGACATATACTGTTGACTATTGTCAATGTCTTATTGGGTCATTCAAACAATACTATTATGATATTATTCAATTATCTCGTCAACAAAGATGGAGGGTTCATCATAAATTAATTTTCAACATGTCACCATTACCTTCTTTTGTTTGATATTATTATACAGGATCGAAGATATTCCCGATGTTTCTACCCCGAAATCATTCCAATTTTGTCCAAAACTCTACGTTGTTTTGCATTTGTCTTATTAATATGTATGATCTTTTTCACCCTCTTTATTACCTGCATGAAGTCGTTAGGTGTGGAATGAGAGGCCGACTGATCTTTTTAGACGTGCACTTGTGCTCGGCCTCTAGCTAGCTATATTCTCTTCCCTTATAATCATGCATGCACCTTTCAAACAAACAACATGATATATAACGTCTGAATATATAGAACAAAGTTTCAGTACTTATAAGCTGCATGCTGTAAACCAAGCAGTCCAGTCACATAGAGAGAGAGAGAGATGCATGCATGCATGGTGCATGTGGGGTACTGAAGTGAGTGTGAGTTTGTTTTTGTCTTGCTTAATTTGCAAGAAAATGTTTATATATATATATATATATATATATATATATATATATATATATATTATACCTCTTCTTCTTCTTTTTTTAATTATTGATAACCTTTGAATTACTTTCGTTTTCTTAAAAATATAATTAAAAATGTCCCAAGAATTAATAGACAATTAGTACCACACCTACAAGAAAAATATGAAAAAAAATATAATATATTGATCAGTTATTTTATTCTCAAGCCAGTATGTAAATGATCAGTACATGTACCATATACGTATATTAGTACTTAAATGGTAAGATTTGATTTGTAAGATTCAAAATTTAAAATTTATCTTTCAAATCAAATTATATGTACGTGATGTAAATACTTTATATATCCAGTGTGCTCTACAAACAACTGGTTTGAGAATAAAATTTCTTATTTTATATAAGTAAATGCCATATATTTTTGCATATATATATATATATATATAATCTATATGAGTGCATGATACATATATATATATATATATATCAACTCTGTTAATTATAAATTAAAGATCATCTCATTTCTTATAGATCATACATTGCGAACATATTAATCAAACCAAGAAAAAGGGGGAAAGAAAAGGCTAAACATAGCTATAGCTACTGATTCTATTAATGTCGGATTCAAAATAATATTGGTGAAAGAAAAAGTATTAATTAGCGTACGTAGGAGTTAGCGTCTGTTTTACCACTTAATTAATATTGGTCCTTTACAAGACTTGAAGATTACTCATCAGCTTGCATATATGCACCAAACACACAAACACGTACAGTTCTTCTCCATTACCCTATTAATTTGTCCTATTCCAACAATTTCAAGATTGATCTTCATTTGTCTTTTTTTATACCAAACGTCTTTCTTAATTGGTTCCACTTTTCTAATCACCTTTTCTCTCATATTATGATTCGATCGAGTATTCACAAAAAATAAATAAATAAATGTTTCTCAAAATCAAATTAATTAGAAAATGCTTTAATTATTTTCATATATATTAATGAGACATGCAGCTCTTATATATCGATCACATGAACATCCTTGTTGTGACTAAATCATTAATTTCGCTTATGTCTGAAAAGAACATGATCTTGATCATTTGTGTCATGTTGTGCTTATTATAAGATCGATGGAGAAGCAATTAAATAAAATAAAATTAACATTCCAACATTATTAATTGGTCTGATATGGCCGGATGTTTCACTAAATATGGAGTTGTTCTTGGCCGTCAGAATCCTAACGGCCTATTTTCCGATGTAAATTGAGTTTTATTATACCCATCATGATATTCCGATGCATGGGTTTTATCTTGGGATAAGGTTATAAATTAGTTTGTAGCATTGATATAATCATATCATTAAAATAAATAAATTGTTGTCAAAAGAAGCCAGCACTATGCATGCATGGGAATGGTATATATATATATATATACACACTTTGGAATTTATAATATTAATGGATTCCACGCCTATAATTAACTCATGCATGTGTCTCTGCAGAGTCTGAGATATCTCTACTCATTGGCAGCTCCATGCATGGGGTGGCATAATTTATGCCTAGAAGCTCTGGTTCTCTCTCTCTCTCTCTCTCTCCTGCACCTAACACCACACAAAAAGGCAAATGTTCTATTTATTCCAAGATCAGGAAGGCCTGCTCATGTTGCAACATTCTATATATATATTTATCAAAACCATGCATGCCTTAATTTCTTCCCTTCAAGAAAAGCCAAACACATTTGAAGTACTATATATGGATCACTGAAAGTAAGGTAATACGTACGTACAGCATTATAAATTGATAATGAAAATAAAGGGGGAACAGATTATAAAAAGAATAAGAACAAGAAAAAGAAGATCAAGAAGGTCATTTTATATAATCATAAATTCCTTGACAGAGAGCCACGTTATGGTTTGGGGTGGCCATGGCACTCGAGCGTTCAAGAAATCATTCAAAATTTTGCTTTACATCATATATATAGGACATATATATTTCAGTAAGATATGTGTGTATATATATAAATATATTAACGTGCATGTCTCTGATCGTGCACTGATCTAAAACCCATACTCATGGTACTGATGCATATATGTCATATATATATATATGTCGACGACTGATTAATGTTATTAATTTGGCCATTTATTGCATTCCCCACTCATTTTAGTAATCTTTCCTTTCCCCTGGTACTGGCCTTTTTCTTTCCTTTTCTTAGGTTTTGACAAATCAAGTTCTTATACTTTAATACCACTCCTAATCATAGCAGCTGGTATTTTTATGGTATTTGATCTGCCATAATTAGCAGCAAACATGATGTCAGGATTTTCCTTCCCCAGCTCACATGAGCATCTATCAAGTTATATATATTCGGTTCCTCCTTTCTATCCACGTCTAACTTTACACCTCTTATCATGCATGGACCCCCAACGAACACACCTCACACACAGAGAGAGAGAGAGAGAGAGAGAGAGATGTAAAACGGAAGCAAAGGCACAGACACATGCGTTGCATAGTAAGAAATTAAAGTGGTGGGTGGGGTACTGATCTTTTTTTTGTGAGAGTGAATGACAACTTTTGGTGCATGGCAAGAAATGGGGTCACGGCCTGCGCTCATCTCTCCACCCAAATAAAATAACTTTTTGGTCCCTCAGAAGGGGCTGGAAAGGGACGTCCACCACTCTTAATTTTGCAGAATCACGCAATGTGATATGGGAACATAGCTCAGTGGACCTGCCCCAGTGGTGGGGTCTGCATGGCTGTGATCCCAGGCCAGACCCCCCCCCCCCTCCTTAATTGTTTTTGTCTGTCCCTTATCTTCCAAAGAGGAGATCAGGTTTAAAAAGAAGTAAAAGAAATTAAAGATCAGAAGCAAAGTGTTTCATGATCATGGTATATAGATAGCCAGGGAGACAAGAAAACACCAAGTGAGTCTGTGTAATAGCCAGCCATTTGACTCGGCCTCCTTCATCACTCCCATCATAAGTCCATTTATTATACATATGTTAGAGAGAGAGAGAGCGAGTGCGCCAACTTTGGAGGAGTGTTTTCAAGCTTTGGATGCTTTCAGGAAATGCAACCCTTTATGCAAAAATGTCAACCTTTGTGAAATCTAAAAAGTCAATTGATCCTCTCTCTCTCTCTCTCTCTCTCTCTCTTTCTCTTTTGGATTCTTCTGAGCGAAGGGATCTATATTGGAGGTGGGAAACACTCACAATTATCACCAAAAGGGGTGGTAATTGGTGCGGTCGCCCTTAAACAAAAAGTGAATGAATTAAGTTTAGGGTTAGATTCTTGCAGCGCTTTGAAGCTTAAAAACTTTAGAAGATCAACTCGATTTTGAGGGGGTTTTAGATTCTATATATATAGTACTGAGGCAAAGTTTTCTTTAGCAAGTTTTGATCTCTCTCTCTCTCTCTCTCTCTCTCGCCCTTAAACATTTTCTTAATCTAATGCATGCGCGCAGTACTACTTGAACCCTTTTCTTCGATCCCCCACTTTGGCTCCTACGTACGTACGTAGAAAACGAAAAGCATGCACCGACAAATTAGGTACTCGATCAAATATTCCAGATCATGACAAATGCACATGAAATAATAACATGGATCGGACAAGGTTACTCAGATTTCAAATATTTGACCTAAAAAGTGCTCCATATACGTATGTAAATGATATATCGACTATGTTCAATGGTCGTCGATCTTTGTCGTTCTTGATCTTCCAGGAAGTCTAAGCCACTCACTCTCTGTTATTTTCATGAGTACTAGTACTACTGCTACGTTCTCATAATATCTATTAGCCCTTTACATGCATGCATGTGATCATCTTTATTCCTAAGAGCTAGCTAGCTGAATTCACTACTGCCAGTACTTCAGGTCTGTCTTTGGTACTACTCATGTTTCCAGAATTCTGGAGTAATCCATTAATGAGAGGCCATGCCATTAGTAGTACTGATGATGATCTCCTCTAATATATCGTGTATCCAACTATTTTAAGATCGAAAAAGTTAAAAAGAAGCTGAAAGAAAAGCCAGTCCGCACTTAGATGCATGATCATCGACATCTTCCTGCCTGCCAATTTCAATCAACTGCATGGTTTATAAAGTTGATGGTTTGTTAGTGTCTGAAATGAATAAAGATAAAGACGTACGCTAGTGGGTTTAATTCTGATTGCGTGTTTATTTTACAAAGTAGTACTACTGCTGGTGTGTTACTTTTTTCACCATCATGTTTTGATTGGAGTGTATTTTTATAAAATAAAATAAAAATGCAACCAGGAAGCTTATATCATAAACTAGTCTGATTTGTCACTTTTACTATTTTATTTAAACACATACATTTTTAAACATTATGAAATATGACGAAAATGATAAATTACATGTTTATTAGATTGAGATGTGTGATATAAGACTTTCGTGTAAAATTTCTCATATATATAATCTATTTGCTAGAAGAAATGCACGTGCTTAATTAATAGTTTGGAAGATATGTCTCAAGGTCTCTAAGTATGAGAAAGTTTAAGGTATATAAAATGAGGTCTGAATAGTGAGTTGAGATGAGATAAAAATTGAAAGTTGAATAAAATATTATTAAAATATTATTTTTAATATTATTATTATTTTAGGATTTGAAAAAACTGATCAATTGTTTATTATATTTTATGTGAAAATTTAAAAAAATTATAATGATTAGATGAGATGAGTTGAGATCGACTCTCAATCCAAACGGATACAGCCTTTGACTATGTGCTATGGGTTTTTCTAATTAATGACCATCAAATTTTTAGGCAATATTAGAATATTCTAGCCCTTAGGGTTCTTATCATAATTTTTTTTATATATAGTGAGTACTGTTATCTTGAAATGGGATGTTTGGTAATATTTTCATCTCATCTCATTTCCTTCTCAAACATCACTCAAATATAAATACTTTCAAACTAATCATTACAACTTTACCAAACTTTCAAACAAAATATAAAAAATAATTCAACTTTTTCAAATCTAAAAAAAATATAATATTAAAAAATTATATTCTAACAATATTTTAACTTTATAATATTTTTATTTAACATTTTCTCTCTCATTTTCCAAAACCCAAACATCATAACTCAAACCCTTTTAGAGCACTCTCATTGGATTAGCTAAAAGCTAAATCCATTGAGTATTTAGTTATTAGAGAGCAAAATATGCTCACGATAGATTAGCTAAATTTCAAATATTTAGAATTTAGCTACAATGACTTTCAAAATTTTTTCCAAATTTGAAGGTTACTGTACATACATCAAATACATATTTTATTAATTATTTATCTCTCTTTCTTTCTATCACATATTTTATCATAATTGATATATTAATTTAATAAGAATATGATTATTAATTTATATATAATAGGTAGAATAGTAAAATATGATAAAATTAAAAAAATTAATAATTAAAAAAATTAAATATTTTTAAAATTATTAGTTATTCATTATTATATAATGAATAAATATATAATCTAATGTAGATATTTGATGTAAATAACCAAAACCAAATTCATCTTATATTATTTTATTGTTATATAATGAAAAAATAGTTATTCCAATGTGGAGATTTATGTGAATGGAATAGCCAAGAGTAAGATTTTTCTTATATTCATAAAAAATGTCTTTTAACTTTGACTAATCCAATGAGAATGCTCTTATGGGGTTTTAACTGAATAGTAGTAAGATAGTTTGAGTTAGGCCTTGTTTGGATTAAAAAATTATCTCAACTCATCTAATCATTACAACTTTTTCAAACAAAATATAAGAAACAATTCGACTTTTTCAAATCTCAAAATCAAAATAATATTAAGAAATTATAATCTAACAATATTTTATTCAACTTTCTGCTCTCATTTCATTTCATTTCATCTCAACTCACTATCCAAATCTATCTATTTTATGGGATTATTTTAAGAAATGAGAGAAAGAAATTGAATAAAAAATATTATAAAGTTAAAATATTATTAAAATATAATTTTTATTTTGGGATTTAAAAAAGTTTGAATTATTTTTTGTTTAAAAGTTTAAAAAAGTTGTAATGATTAGTTTGAAAATGTTTATTTTTTAATAATATTTGGAAAATAAATAAGATAGGATGATATGGGATGACATAAAATAAGATGAAATGAGACTAGCTAGAACTATTTCCAAACATCGATTGAGATCTTGTGGCATCACCATTTTATCACTTATGTCAAAGACAAGCTTGCTGGGGTACATAGAGTGTATATGTCAAGACATCACGTTCGCAGAGAGATAGAGGTTTCAATAATTCCTACTCAAACTTAAAATTTAGAGTAAAAGTAAATAAATACATGTTATAATTTATATAGTATTTAATAAAGTACCTATGCTTGTAACTGGTGTGGATAATAGTGGGATGATAATAATATGACACGACTCA
Source organism: Juglans mandshurica (assembly GCA_022457165.1). NCBI lineage: Eukaryota > Viridiplantae > Streptophyta > Magnoliopsida > Fagales > Juglandaceae > Juglans > Juglans mandshurica. The sequence continues at coordinate 9,044,374 of CM039627.1, forward strand.
TGAGCTCGACAGAAACATAATACGAAATAAACAGTTTGATTTTGATATAAATGAGTTTAGGTTAAAACAAGTTGACCCGATAAAATACGATTAATAAACAAATTAATTGTGGGTCAACCCACAGAACTCTCAATCAACTTGTATAATATGAATAAATTTTATTTCTAATTTTTATAAATGTTTAGTTTTATATGCCTTTCTTGTTTTTTGAATTTAATATTTGACTACTTAATTTATCAAACTATTAAACTTTTTTTGTTAATATGTAAAATTATTTTATGAAAATATTAATTTTTTATATATTATTGATTTGGATATTAATAACAAGATATTTTATCAGAATCTAATTGTAATTATGAATGATTTATATGGTATAACTTATATTATATATAAAATTATATTAATTGTTTAAAAAATTAATATACAGGCCAGCTCAATCAATTTATATGAAAATGGTTATGCGGGTCGTGTCACCCGTTATTTATATGAATCGTATTAAGATTTTAGGATATGGTCCGTTTAATTAAACTAGTCGTGTTCGGGTTGACTTATATAGTTTAATATTCATGACTTAACACAACACGATCGAACAAGACTAGTGAACACAAATTGTTACCTTTAAAACACACTCTCCGTATTATTTACTTAGTAGATTTAGTTGATGAGTTATTTACTTTTTAAACTTTTCTTATTAATCAAGTATTTTCACGTCAATAATGTGGAGAGCGTGTCCTCACACCTGAATGAAACTAGGCCTCGTTTGTTTGATGAGATAAGATGAAATGAGTTGAGTTGAGATTAAAATTAAAAAGTTGAATAAAATATTGTTATAATATATTTTTTAATATTATTTTTCTTTAAGATTTGAAAAAGTTGAATTGTTTATTTTATTTTTTGTGTGGATTTGAAGAAATTATAATGATGAGATGAGAGGTTTTCAAAATTTTCAAAGTTTTTTTATTTTAATCTTGAAAACAAACGAGTCATAAGATTTTCTTATTTGATATTGATATAAAAATAGTTTTAAAAATTCATTAAAAATTGTAAAAATTTATTTTATACTTTTATCTCTTAATTAGTTGGTCACAGGTAATTGGCTTACTAGTTAATTATCATGCATGTCGTGTTGTTTTTATTTTTGCAATTTCGTCTTGTATTTTATTTTTATGGACTTCCAATCTCATATATGCATCCAATTGTTGTTTCCCGCCATACACTTAACCCATCGAGATTCTCGTGTTCGATTCTAACGCCTCGTCGACACATGTAGCTCTCATGCTAGCTGTTGAATCCATCCTTGCAATTTTCTTTACAGAAATGTTTTAATTTTAAAAAGATTACGTAAAAGTATATCTGTAATTTGATGTGATATGTTTATATGTTAGTTAGTAAAATTATTTTTATAATAAAATAAATCTAACATATTATAAGAAGTCATGTCAATTTATTAATTTATTTATATGAGATTTATTTATAAATATGGTATTGTTTTTAATTTTTGTTAAAAGCTCTATAATTTTAATTTTATTTTTTTTAAATGGAGAGATCATCGCGTGTTCTATAAGGCTCAGTTTGGATTGAGAAACTCATCTCATATCTTCATTATAAATTTTATAAATTCTCATATAAAATATAATAAATTTTTTAAATTTTAAAATAATAATAATATTTTATTCAACTTTTAAATCACATCTCATCTCAGTATAAAACCGCATCTTATTCAATGGCACAACAAATGAGATTCGCATAGCCTATTTCAAGATGGACAATTCTAAGAATACTTACTAGTGTTATGGATTATACTTCGATTGACAAAAATCACTCTTATGGAAGGAAGCCTTTGATAATTATTAAATTTTATTTATTAAAAATATCAGTTTAAATATTTTGAAATAAGTGAAGATTTAACGTGATATTAAAATTAGATTTTTAAAATTATAATAAAAATATTATAGTTTATTATTTTAAACTTTACTTTCTCTTTTTAGGAAAGATAAACATATCTATCCAAATCCAACCCCTCAATTCTCGTCCATTTCGGTTTGTTTTGTTTGTTTTCTTTTTGCTTTTTTGGTGAGTGGTCCATTGTCTCTGTCTTCACGCCTCCCATGCACATCCCTGTCCCTCTCACACAACACTGCTCACATTTTAATTCTGCTATCATGCATGCATGACATGACAAGCCATGCCATGCATACCATCATGATTCATCATCCATCATCAAGAAAATCTGAAAATGTATTCCGAGAGAGAGAGAGAGAGAGAGAGGGCTATAATATCTTTAGCTTTATCTTTTTCCCCCAAAGAGAGAGAAAGATGAACAGCGACCCGTTTGTCAAAGAGAAAAAAAGGGTCTCTCTATGTTGTGTCAGGCCAGAATCTGCCCTGTCATTTATTCCTTTCCCTTTTCTTTTTTCTTCTCCCAATTTTCACATCACACAGTTAAAAGCACATAGAGAAGGACAGAGATGGAGGGTCTTTTCTTCCAAAAACAAAAAAACAAAACCCAGAGAAAAGAAAAAATGGCAGTGGCAATATTAATAGGCATGTAGCAAAGTGGCTCTTTCATTTACTAGTAGCTGTATGTTTTTTCTGTCACCTAGACGCAAAAACGAACACACTCTCTCTCTCTCTTCCTGTGGGTTGGCTCTCTCTCTCTCTCTCAAATTATCGATATTGGCGTCTTAAGATAAAGACCTCAGGACCCCCCTTCCCTGTTCAAGTTCGAGCTCTTCCCTCGCCTTTGTTTTGCTATAGAACGAAAACAATACACACCAGCTGATGAAGGAGAAAGTAGGCTCTCTTGGAGAAGAGAGCCTGCCCCAGAACACCACCACCATCAACAATAACAAAGAATCTCAAGAAGCAGAACCAAAGCTACCGCCTTTTTAGAATCCCATTTTCAGGAGGCCTCAGGAACTCCAAAACAACATCTGGGTCTGTGCTGGTTTTGGTTTTTTTTAGTGGTTTTTATGCTTTTTGTGTTTCGTACTGTTCGTTATATGTATGGCGCTTTCCATGCACAAAGATTCAGCAAATAAACACATGGATACGAGCAAGTACGTGAGGTATACTCCAGAGCAGGTGGAGGCGTTGGAGAGGGTGTACTCGGAATGTCCAAAGCCTAGCTCTTTGAGAAGGCAGCAGCTCATTAGGGAATGTCCTATTCTTTCCAACATTGAGCCCAAGCAGATCAAAGTCTGGTTTCAGAACCGCAGGTAGATGGAGATGATATGTAAAAGATGAAAAATAATGCACTTCATTGTTATTCATACATTTACTCTTTTTACCTTGATTGAACCGAAATTCTTCGTTTCTTTTTTTCTTTATTCGATTTGCTGCTTTTGGTTGTCTCTGTCTAATTTGGCAACGGAAAAATGAGAGGTCTTTCTTATCACAAATTTTGTCTCTTTTTCATGCACAGCAGAAGTAGAAGTGGTAGGCTTTGCACTAGTGGTTTTTTTGTTTAGTGTATGGTTTTTAGTCACGATCAGTTCATTTTACAGTGATAGACTTTTTTTTTTTTTAATTTGTCTCAGTTTACTATTTTCTTTACTTATTTTAATGGAAAGAAATAGTGAAGCACAGAAGGCTTTCGTCCTGGACGTCGATTTTTCATCTATTCTATGTAATATTTGGAGATTTTTTGAAGGAGAAATGTGGGTTTGT